>CM038040.1:45801087-47044420 GCA_021397845.1 Areca catechu
CATCCAAGAAGGTCAGCTTGAAATAGAGAAAAGAGAAAATGCAGACGGAGGAAGAGCTGAACTCACCTGGCCCCGCCGAAGGGTCGACCCTGGCATCGAAAAGGTTCTGCTCCGATAGCAGGACCTCCAAAGAAGGGATCTGAGCGGTGCGGAGCTGATTGTAATAATCCTGATCGGCTGCATCGACCACGGAGATCCGATTGGGGGACCTGTCTGGCTCGTTCCAAGCCCAGTCAACCCCCTCGACATCTGCAAAGAAGAATCTACTCTTCCATCCCTTGATGGAAGAGGGAATCTCGAACTTGATGCCTTTTGGACGAGAAGACAAGGACCACCACCCGTCCTCGATCGGGTGACATTTCAGGATGAAGAATGCCCTGAATAAAGAAAACTGGGCAACAAACCCATGGACGTGGTAGAGTATGATGAAAGAGAAGATCACCCTGATGGCATTCAGCACCAACTGGGCAGGGACCAGACGATAGTTATTCAAGACAGATAAGAAGAAAGGATGAAAAGGGAAGCGGAGACCCCCAGAGAAGGTTTCCCTCATAGAAGGCAAGATGCCCCGGGCCACTGGAAGTGACCCGCTACCCGGGACGGGGGACCATGAGTCGAACAGAAGATGGGATGCCATAGGCATCCTGGATGGCCCCCAGCTCCATGACGAAAATCATCGAAACGATCCCGCTCAGACCTGTTGACTGGACTGACTCAGGGGCTGACTCAAGTAGCAGAAGGGGAGGACCGGTCGGATGGGAAGGAACAACCCCCGACTCCTTAACGGACATCGGGGGGGCAGGAAGGGCCGGCCTGATGCTAACCCTAAACTGTGCCCCCTCCGACTCCTTGTCGGAGGAGGAGAGTACTACCTCTTGGACGAAAGACATGCTGGACTAAGAAGGAAGGAGCCTACCTCAGAAGAAAAGAAAGAAGAAGAACGAAGCCGGTCTGGACACCTAGAGAAAAGAAGGACGGGTGCAGATCATGGAGAAGAAAGGGTCTGAGCACTGCAGCAAGTGCGGAAGATTTGGAAGAAAGAAAGGAATTTTTCAGGTAAGAAATTTTTCTTTTCACCCTGAAAAGGCCCATCAAATCCATGCTATTATGACCCCCTCGCCAACGGATCTGCGCCACGTGCTGCCCATCGGTGAAAAAGGAGTCCCTGCCACTCAGAATTCTGCACCAGCATTAATTGCTCCTCGGACATGGCCACGTGGCACCCCTGCACCGGCCGGCAGGGCTATCCCTCGAAGCGCCAGCGATCGCGGCCATCATTGTGCTGGATTTTTGCCTCTCCACGTCAGCACTACGGTTACTCCCTTCGCCTCAAGCGCCGTGCACTAACGAGCCTCGGGAGTGGGGGGCAAATAATGTGGCGAGACTGTTGACGTGGGTAGCTGACAGGCATCATATTAAGGGAGGCCGCCATGGCGGATGCCAAGACAACACCCCAGCCCGGATCGTTTTGCCGAGCTGAGTTGAGCTCCTACAAGGCCACGCACCGAGCTCAGTCCTCCGCCAGGTCATGCCCACAAGTCCGGGATGCCTAAGCTAGAGCCGTCCTCCGCCAGGTCATGCCCACAAGTCCGGGATACCTAGGACGGAGTCGTCCTCCGCCCTCCAGCATGAGACCCTTGAAGGCTAGTGCCCTGTGGTCGAGGTCGAGCTCAGCACTCACCCGCCGATATGGAGCCTCTCCGAGAGCGTGCCCTCTAAACCGGGTCCGTCCTCCACCCTCCAGAGCGACACCCTCGAAGGCTAGTGCCCTGTGGTCGAGGTCGAGCTCAGCGCTCACCCGTCGATGTGGAGCCTCTCCGAGCGCGCGCCCTCTAGACCGGGTCCGTCCTCCACCCTCCAGAGCGAGATCCTCGGAGGGTAGTGTCCTGCGGTCGAGGTCGAGCTCATCGCTCACCCACCGATGTGGAGCCTCTCCGAGCATGCACCCTCTGGACCGGGTCCGTCCTCCGTCCTCTAGAGCGAGACTCTCGGAGGCTAGTGCCCTGCGGTCGAGGTCGAGCTCACCGCTCACCCACCGTGTGGAGCCTCTCTGAGCGCGCGCCCTCTAGACCGAGCTCGCACTCTCCCCTCCTCCACCGAGGCGACCGCACGAGCTTGGAGCATCCAGACCGGAGCAAGCCCAACCATCCTAGGACACCAGCGAGCCACCCGAGGATCACGGAACGGCACCCCCCATACCACCATAACTATCTGCCCAGCTGTACTTCCAGGAGATGGGCCAGCTAGAGAGCGCGCACCCCTAGGACGATGGCCCCCAGATCAAGGCTCTGCCAAGCTTCCCGGAATGGGGCGACCGGAGATAATGTCAGAACGAATGGAAGCTTCCCCCATCACCTGTCAGGAAAGGCATCTCGTCTATGGCACGGAATCCCGCCGTACGCGCCTGCCAATCCAGCGAGGATCCTGAGGCAAGCTTAAAACGACCAATTTTCAACTACAAAGAATGATCATCACCCTTACGAGGGGGAGGTAATATACCAGTAGCACCAAAATCACCATCAACAACACAAGCGCAAGCTCGACCAAGAGGGCGAAGCGCCACCACCAAAAAAAATCACAGCTGAGGGAAAACAAGGGAAACAAGGAGAAGCGGAGTGACAGGGAACCCCTCTGTTCCCACATTAGTCTCCCCCAGTCACGTTTTCACCTATACACATCTCTCACTCCTCCTATAGCAGAGTCCATCAAGAGGGACCCGACCAGGAGGATCTGTTCCCCTGGATCGTCACTGACTTGATCGTCGGAGTGCCCCCGTCGGAAACCACGATCCGGGTCACTAACCCCTGTTTTGCAGGTCCAGGAGCAGAGGACCGATAGGCAGTGAAGGGAGCGCACTCTGACACTGGTAGCAGCTATGGGCCGCGACTGTCTTGGCAGCAACACTACTCCTTGCTCTTCACTTTACTAATATGGTGTTCCCTTTCTGTTCTTTCTTTCTTTCTTTTTCTCTTACATTCTTTTAGCAAATTGGTAGATGATTTCCTTCCTTTTTCCAATCCAAAATTATTTTCTTTGGTGATATTTGCCCAAAAGATTTACATTGTTTAAAAAAAATCAGCATTGATGGGTGAGTTGGGATCAAAAAGGTCAATAATTAACATGCAAATCCATTACAGCTCTCCAACAATTATAGTTAAGGACAACAATGACGGCAAAGAAGCAAGAGAGCAACGGTGATGATGATCTTTGAATAGTGACCGATGGAAGGTTCTACAAAGCAACAATGACGGCAAAAGTTTTAGGTTGATAGTCATTGCATGTCATGCCCTGAATCTAGTACCGGGATTAGCTACGCGATCGATCACACAAACTCTAGGTATCCCCTAAAGATCATGCCAGGCCTAAGCACACAAGGTTCTCAATATTAATCCAAAATTAAAATTTAATTAAGTTAACCAAATATCATTGGAACAATTTAAAAATAACTAAATAATCAACTTGTTCAACTCATGATCACTAAATGATCAACTTATTCATTACATGGGTATCAGAATTAGGACTAACTGAATAAAAAGGATCATGATACTCAGTCTCATGCTCGTCCCCATCCCATGCTATGCATCATGCGACTCTGAAAAAATAGAGAGTGAACTTCACAGCCCAATAAGGACTCCACACAGTCATACCTATAATAATATAATTTAAAAATAGTAAGTAAATAATAGAATAGTATGTCATGCAACCAAAATAACTTAATGCCATATATAACAAAATCTTTGGTAAAATCATGATTTCTTTTTGTCTATTTGTTATCCTTCTTCTTTAGGATTCTGGACTAACCATGGTCATTCTTCGGTCTATGACTGGAAACTCATTGTCACATTTCAACCTGTGACTGGCAATCTCATTGTCACACTTCAGTCTATGACTGGCAATCTCATTGTCACACTTCAACCAGTGACTGGCATCTCGGTGTTACACTTCATCCTGTGACTGGTAATCCCATTGTCACATTTCAGCTCGTGACTGGCAATATTAGTAACCAAGATCTTGTGGCGTGGCTAGTCCAATACCGTATTCTCTTGATAATACTTTATCAATTCATATCATGTTGTCAAATCATATCATTTCAAGATTTTCAATAATCAGCATCACAATCCAACTATCCAAAAATCATTTTATGTTATATGAACATAATATACAAAAAATATAGTGATAACATCGACAATCACAAATATCCATCATAAAAAATCGAAAAATATAATGCACATATAATCATGCATGCCAATACTCATATCCAAGGATCAAAATTATACCATGTAAAATATGTGTATAAAACTAGTGATCATGTTCAGGAATCCTTACTTCTCAAGAGCTAACCCAAATATATCCAATATTAATCTATACCCGAAGCTCGCTTAATGCCTTTCTGCTTAAAATGCTGTTTTCCTACAATAATAATTTTTTAATATAAATAAATAGTCATAGGACAATTGTAAACCAAAACCTTTTATCCAACTTTCGTCAATGATTTATCCGTTGATACCCTTTTTCATGAATTTCAAGAAAGAGGAGCTTCTCGATTCCACCTTTTTATATTTATTTTTTTCTTCTCTCTTCTTTCTCTCTCCTCTTTCTCTTCTTCTCTCTCTTCTCCCTATTTCTCTTTTTTTTTTCTTTTCTTTTCTTTTCTTTTCTTCTCTCTTCTCCTTCTTCTTTTTCCCTTTTTTATTTTCTTTTTCCCTTCCCCTCTCCTCTCCTTCTTCTCCACCAAACAGGAGTCTCCCTCTTTCTCTCTTTTTTTTCTTTCTTTTCCTTTCCCTTTTCTTCTTCTTCTCTTCTCCTCCTCTCCCTCTCCTTTCTTCTTCCTCTCCTTCCTCCCCTCTCCTCTTCTTCTTATCTTCTTCTTCTCCACCGAATAGAGTTCCTTCCCTTCTCTCTCTTTTTTTTCTTTTCCCTTTCCTCCCTCTCTTCTCCTCCTCTCCCTCTCCTTTCTTCTTCCTCTCCTTCCTCCCCACTCTTCTTTCTCTACTCGGCTGAATGGGACCGATGGTGGTCCATGGCGACTCGGCCTTCATCCAGTTTGACATCCATCGACGGTAACCCATGTCACCGGGAATCAAAGGGAACAAGGAAGAGAAGCCAGAAAATCTTACCTCGATCCTGGTGAGGTCCTTCGCTGGCCGACTGTCGAAGATTCCCATGGATTCATCGTCGCACCTGTGAAGGCCACAACTCCTCATCATCGGTGGTAGGTGGCTGGGGAGGGTGATGAAGAGAGAGAAAGGAGCAGGGTTCTCTTTATAGTTTAGGAGAATAGGGTTTGGCCGGCCCCTCCTTTCTCCTTCTCCTCGACGAAATCAGAAAAGAGGAAGACTCCCATCGCCCTCTTTCCTTTTTATTTTCTTTCTTCTGGATTATTACATTCTCCCCCTTAAAATAATTTTCTCAAAATTAGCTTGATTGAAATTTTGAACCTTGAAAGTAACAAACCCTCATGTTAGTCTACCTCTTAAGGTACTTATTTTTCAAGTCTTAACATAATGAAATTATATAATACTCAAAACTTGATCCTTTCCATTCACAATGCCTATTGAATTCTCTTCGGCTCTTCCAAAAGGATACTAACCTTTTTAATGTGATTAATTATCCTTAATTAACTTTACAAGAATATCATAATGGTCCAAACTTTGGACATATCCAATCTTAATATCATCCTCGAGCCTTAGATTATTTCCCTTTTAGAACATTTTCTTCTTACGACCTTTACATAACAACATGATATAGCATTTTTATTTTGATCACCACCATCTATCTACATAGTGAATTCCTTCCATTTCTTTTAAATGAACATTAGCATCTCAACCTCAAATCAAAATACATACGTCTTCATCTCTGAAATTTATTTCTCTTGATTCATTTCATGTCACAATTGGCCTTATTCTATGCTATTAACATCAACAAAAGAACTTTGAGCATTAAACACTCTCTAGAATCTAAAGCCTTTCTTTTCTTAATCTTTCATATGATTTTATAATTAGACTTCTATTTCAAAAAAATCTTAAGCCTCTTTAAATAATGAGCTTACAATATCAAACCTAAGGAGAGCTTTGTGTCAAAGTACTCCAGATCCAAGCCCAATATTGTATTTTTTTTTTCAATTTTAGAGATGTCCATTTTTTTTAAATAAGCATTAATATCTCAATCTCGAATTAAGATACATACTACAATCTATAAATTTATTTTTCTTGATTAACTCTACATAAAATCATAATCGGTCCAATCTATTCTTAACCAAAAATTTGAAGAATTCTTGAGTATTAGATACTTGCCATAGTCTTTAGCATTCTTTCTACTCTTAACCTTCTCCATGATTTTATAATTAGTCTTTTATCTTATGGAAACCCTCGAGCCCTCCTTAAATAGAGAAATCATAATGTCACAACTAAAGGAGCTTGGTGTCAAAAATATTTCCAATCCTAGCTGGATAAGGATCATCACTTCTTTATTCTAGATTTAGATATGTCCAAAATTTTTACTAGAGTCCTCTACACTATGAGGACCTATTGACGAAAATTGCATTGCCATACCTATAACATAGCCCAAGGATCAGTAATATTATCTTTTCATTTATTACTAAAATCTTGTTACTGAAATTCAAATCAGTACTCCTATCATAACACTTCTAAAGTAAAAGTTAATGTTCTTATTTAATTTCAGAATAACTCAAACCACTATGCTTCCACTACGCACTCTGATATAATTTACTAAACTATCTAGGTTCACTAAATAAATTTCTCTAAAAATGTATCTTATATTGTACCAAGAAGGTCTAAAGTTGTTAAAGTAAAGCTGTTGAATCTCTTTATCTTGTTCATATCTTAGGCATATCATATCAAGGTTTACCTTGACTTAGTTTTCATATTGAAAGTCCTTGCATAAATTTTACCATGCTTTTAAAACTTCAATAACTCTAGTCTAAGTCTGAATTAATCATACTTTCCTTGATAATTCAATTAGACAATCTAGATCAATATTTTTTTAGAAAGTTATCATTAACTCTAACAAAGTAAATGACTTTCAATCAATGCTCTTATAAATAGAATCGATCATATTATCGCTCATAAAATTATCTTACCATAATTCTTAGCATCAATTAACAAATTATCTAAAATATTATCTCTCAGAGGTCGAACCCATGTAAGTCTTGCATACCAATTTCTTTGCTGAATACAACATCAGTAGTAGGATAACTTAAATCTTCTCATAGATCTTAAATTTGACTTAGAGTTGGACACACCCAATAATCCCCAATAATTATAAGGATGATCAAGTAATTAAATCTAAAACTACTAACCTAATCCATCAAAGATTCTACTATGATGTGCATAGCATGTGCACATAATATAATTTAATTCGCTAATAACAAAATACCAATCTATGCATTATCCCAAATATATTCTTCATTACATATTTTCAATAATAATCCATATATAGGTTCATCATAAAATTATCCTTTCTAATATTCTTAAACTTTTACATAACCTACACCCTAAACATCTTCTTACAACAGTCCTAAAACTTATAATCCGATAATTAACAACAAAACTAGCATATTATCATAATCTACATCTATATTAGGTTTAAGATTCTAGAATCATTCGGTTAATAATTGAACATATATATTCAGCATGACCCGTTAACATAATATACTATAATTTCAAGCTAGTACTCTTGATGTTTGGGTCAAACCTACTTATCAAAGGCAAAGACACATCTTATCCAACTCTCCAATATCCATCATACACTTACTTATTATGATTAAATAATATAAATCATTCAGCTCTTTACGCTTAATGTGGCTGGATCACTGACGCGAAGTAGCTGTCAGATACTCTACCCGGACTCCTTCGCTGGGCTGAGCTCCCTCAGAACAACGGGACCGCCCATCGAAGGCGAGCTCTGCCCTCCACCAAGTCAGGCCCGCGAGCTCAGGATGCTTAGGCCAAAGCCGAGTGGCATCCCCAGAGCAAGCCCCTCGAGGTCGAGCCCCGTGGTATGGAGTCGAGCTCAGCCCCCCTCTACCACGTGGAGCCCCTTTGAGGTCGAGTCCTCTGGGCTGGAGCTGGGCTCTGCCCTCCTCCGTCAGGTCGAGCTCGCCCGAAGTCGGGCTCTCTTGGTCTGGAGTCAAGCTCAGCCCTCCTCCGCCAAGTGGAGCCCTCCTCCATCAGGTCTAGCTCGCCCGAAGTCGAGCTCCCTTGGTCCGGAGTCGAGCTCAGCCCTACTCTGCCAAGTGGAGCCGCGTCGAGGCCAAGCCCCTCGAGTTGAGAACTACCTCTCCAGCTCGGTCTCCAGCTCGGGCGAAGACACCAACAAGCGGGGAGGCGGCACAGTCATCCCAGGAGGTCGGTGAGCCACCCGAGGGTCGTGAAAAGGCACCCACCTGGCTGCAATAACTCTCTGCAGCTACCACTTACACCAGAAAAGGGAGAAGCCCTGTGATCGAGGTACCACGCTCTTCACCAACCACCTGAACCACCTAGAAGAGAAAGTCAACCAGGAGATTCGAATCCCGGTGGGCGGTGGCCCCTCGATCGAAGCACTGCCAAGTTTCCCGGAATGGAGTGACCGGAAGGAATGTCAAAGTGCATGGCAGGTTCTCCTATCATAAACTGGAAAAGGCATCCCGTTCATGGCACGAGATACCACTGCACACACCTGCTGACACAGGGGAGATCCTGAGGTAGGCGCCCAACAATCACTAGAACTTAAAAGAACCATCGGCACCCCCAGCGGGGAGGTAACACCACTATCTCACCACCAAACCCAAGCAAGTCAAGGGCAAAAGGCCACACAGAGTACCCCTCTAGCTCGGCCACCATCCTCCCGACATACTTGCACCCCACTCTCACACTACTCACTCCTCATAGCATGGAGTCCATCAAGAAGGGCTCAACTAGGAGGATTTGTTCCCTTGGATCGTCACTGACTTGACCGTCGGAGTGCCCCCACTGGAATTTCCGGCCTGGGTCATTAACCCCATTTTTGCAGGTTCAAAGGAGTAGGACATCCCAAGAGCACAAGAGGAGCGATCCGACCTCGACAGTAGCTACAGGCCATGACGATCTTGGCGACAACAGATTGGCACACCGGGAAGGGGGAGGAGCGATCTTTGATCCAGCTTGAGCCCCCTTTACAAGCAGTTCGACGGAAGGATGGTGACGATGCAGGCGAGAGAGGTCTCCACCAATCATGTGGGAGACTCCCCTTCCCTGGGGAACCCGACAACCCAGAGATGGAGCCACCCGCTCCAGCTCAACCACCTCCAGCGGAATCTCAGCTGGCTGCACTCACCCAAAAGATGTAGATCCTTGCCACGGTAGTGCGCCAACTTCAACACTAGTACCGGTCCTTGGCTACTCATCAACATCCAGGGACTCCCGCGGCCCATGCCACAGCATCCCGTGATAGCCTGCATTCCTTCTAAGGAAGGCCTTCATAGCCACAGGCCATCACTAACAACCGGGGTAGCCACCAAACTCTGGTGAAAAGACAACGAGCTGGATCTGCCGACAGGAAGAGCCGCTTACCAAACCTTGAGCAGGTGGTGTCCAAACCCTGCCAAGGTAGAAAAAGCAAGACCCCCCGTCATGGGTGCCATGCACCCATGTCACCTTCTCCGTCTCCTTCGATGGAGGGGTCCCTGACGAAGCCATCAGGCGCATAGCGGAGAAGCGCTTGGAGGAGCATGACCGCAAGCTGGAGAAATTATTCTGCCAGTTTGCCAATTTACCAGGCTCCACTAGCGAGCCAGCGGGCTACGACACCCATCCCGCTTTCTCTTGAGAAGTCCAAGAGGAGCCGATCCCAGATTGGTTCCGTATGCTACAAGTAGGTCCTTACGATGGGACCACTGGCCCCCTAGACCACCTGGAAAGCTACAGGACCCTCATGAAAGTCCAGGGGGCCACCGACGCCCTCCTCTGTATTTCCTTTCCTGTCACTCTTCGAAAGGCAGCCCGGGTGTGGTTCATCCTTCTGGAGCCGGAGAGCATCAACTCCTTCGCCCAACTGGGATAGAAATTCATGGCCCACTTCGATGTCTGTCAGAAGATGCCACGAGAGGCGGATAGCCTCTTCTCCATCAGGCAGCAAGACTGCAAGCCCCTATGGGACTACGTGGCCCATTTCAAGGCTGCCGCGTTGGAGATCTAATATCTCGAGAAGCTAGTTACTATGTTTGCTCTGAAACAAGGACTCAGGACCTCCCGCCTGACTTACTCACTCGATAAGAAGCCCCCCAAGAGCTACTTCGAGCTCCTCCTCCAAGCTCAAAAGTACATCCATGCTGAGGAGGCGGATCGTACGAGGAGGGAGCTCGACGGAAAGCCATTGAAGAAACCAACCCCCACTGAGGCATTTGGGATGCGAAAGCTGGGACCTCTAGCTCTAAGCTTCTGGCAGGGACAAACGACAAGAAGCGCTCCCATTCCCGAGGAGAGTTACACCCCCCTCCTCGCCCCGAGGACAAATATCCTCATGGAGATCGAAGGTGAGCCCTACCTGAAGTGCCCACCTCCGATGAAGTCGTCCGCTGGCCGTGACAAAATGAAGTATTGTCACTTCCATCGCGACCATGGCCATGACACCGAGGAATGCCGTAACCTCAAGTAGGAGATCGAAGAACTCATCAAGAAGGGCTACCTCAAAAGGTTTGTAGGGGGCAGACCTCAAGCAGAACCTTAGGTGCTCGTTGCTCTCTCACCAGCTCCAGCAGTCAACAACCGCCCTACCGAGAAGTCGGTTGGGATGATATGCTTGGGTGCCGGGCGCGCATCCAAGAAGGCCCGAGGGGCAGGGCATTCTAAAAATGTACTCCTCTTTATGAGGGGGGGAAGATGGGGAGAAATGTAAATAACGATGCCGTGGTCATCGAGATGACGATCACGAAGTATCCTGTAAAATACATCATGGTTGATAGTGGGAGCTCCACGGATGTGCTTTTCTACGATGCTTTCTCTAGAATGAACCTTTCCCCTACTCAACTCAGACCTGTGCACACTCCCCTTGTCAGTTTCACGGGTGATTCTGTGAGGGTTGAGGGAGAGATTACTCTCCCAATAACTATCGGGACCCCGCCTCGGTAGAGCACCGTCATGATGATCTTCACGGTTGTCAAGCTCCCTTCAGCCTATAACATGATCCTTGGCCGACCCGAGCTCAACCTGCTCGACACCGTCGTCTCCACCATGAGACTACTTGTGCAGTTTCCAACTCCTTATGGAGTCAGGGAGATGAGGGGAGCATCCCAACTGGTGCAAAGGGCTCAGGATCCCAGGGGAGGCCCGATCGAACGCCTGCTCTCCTATCCACTCGGAGACGATCCTACGAAGATGATGCAAATCGGGGCCCAGCTGTAAGATGAGGAGAGGTCCCACCTTTTGGAGTTCCTACGGGCGAATGCAAATGTGTTCACCTGGACAATGGCAGACATGCCAGGTATCCCCCCTGACATCATCACTCATAAGCTAAGCATTGACCCAAAGCACCGACCAGTTCAGCAAAAGAAGAGAAGCTTCATCCCGGAAAGGTAGGCGGCTATCAATGAGGAAGTGGACAAACTCCTCGTCGCTGGTTTCATTCGGGAGGTACAATATCTAAGCTGGCTAGCGAATGTGGTGATGATAAAGAAGAGCAATGGCAAATGGAGGATCTGTGTGGACTACACCGACCTCAACAAGGCATACCTGAAGGACATCTTCCCCCTACCGAAGATCGATCAGTTGGTGGATGCCACCTCAGGGCATAGGCTCCTCTCCTTCATGGATGCATTCTCCGGATACAATCAGATCCGGATGCACCCAGATGACGAGGAGCACACCGCCTTCATCACCGACCAAGGAACATACTGCTACAGGATGATGCCCTTTGGTCTGAAGAATGCTGGGGCCACATACCAGTATATGGTCAATAGGGTCTTTAAAGACCAGATTGGCCAGAACATGCAGGTGTACGTAGATGACATACTTGTCATGAGCAAGCCATGCTCAGACCACGTCGCCGACATAATCGAAGCCTTCCACTACCTCCGAAAGCACCAGATGAAGCTGAACTCGATGAAGTGCGCCTTCGAAGTAGCGGCGGGAAAGTTCCTTGGCTTCATGGTCACTCAGAGGGGCATTGAAGCCAACCTAGAGAAGATCCAAGCGATCATTGAAATGGAGCACCCGATATCCAAGAAGCAGGTCCAGCACTTGACGGGGTGGATCGCCGTGCTAAGCCAGTTCATCTCGAGGTCGGCCGATCGCTGCCTCCATTTCTTCAAGGCGCTGCGCAAGATGCACGACTTCAACTGGATGGAGGAGTGCAGAACGACCTTCAAAGAATTGAAGGAGTTCCTGGCCACTCCTTCGCTGCTCTCCAGACCGGAGGAAGGGGAGGAGCTCCTACTCTATCTAGCGGTCACACCCAGAGCAGTCAGCTCGGTCCTCGTCCATGTAGATAAGGACGGGTCCCAGAAGCTGGTGTACTACACCAGCAAAATCCTCCACAACACGGAGATCAGGTATACTCGCTCCGAGAAACTCATTTTTGCACTAATAATATCTTTTAAGCATCTCAGGCCCTATTTCCAAGCACACCCCATCATGGTCATGATGGACCAGTCACTGAGGACCATGCTTAGCCACCCTGAGACCTCCAGGAGACTGGCCAAGTGGTCCCTGCTACTGACCGAGTTTGACATAATGTATCGATCAAGGTTTTCACAGAAGGTCCAAGTCCTAGCTGACTTCGTGATCGAATGCACAGGGCTTGTCGAGGAGCTAGAGCAGACAATGATGGAGTGCCAAGTGGAGCTCAGACTAGAGGAGGAGCCCTGGATCCTTCACGTGGATGGCATGCCCAATTCCGGCGGGAGCGTAGCAGGCCTCATCCTCACCAACAACGATGGGGTGGTGACAGAATGTGCTCTCCATTTCAAGTTCGCTGCAATAAATAACCAGATGGAGTATGAGGCACTCCTTGTGGGTCTGAAAGTCTTCCATGAGCTGGGCGTGCAAAGCTTGAAAGTCTTTACCGACTCCTAACTGGTTGCCGGGCAAGTCTCCGGAGAATATGAGGCCAGAGATCCCCAGATGATGAAGTACCTTGAATGAGTCCACTCAAGCATGACAGGCTTCTGGCACTTCAGCATTTTCCACATCCCCCAAGGGGAGAATGCATATGCAGACGCACTGTCGAGGCTCGCGACCCTATCGGACTCATTACTGGGGTGCGCCTACATCAAGTACCTCGAGAATCCAATCAAAGAAGGACCAGAGGAGGTGCAACAAGTCACCCCGGAGCCGAGCTGGATGGACAGGTATGTCAGGTACATCACTGATGTGATGTGGAATGAGATGAAAGATTTCTAATTTAGTGGATGATTTAATTTGTTGAGCAATGATCCTTACAAACATAAACTTAATTCAATTACAAAATGGCAAAGAGTCATATGAAGGGAAAACTAATAAGGGATAACTCAAATTAGGGCTGCATGTTTATCCATGAAGATTGGACCTAAGGCTTGTGAAACCATCCTATCTAGGGCATAGACCATTCAAAGATTCAGACCTAAGAAATAAGGAGGGTTTTCTAACCAATATTGATGTCTCACGCCATTGGTAGGGATTCAATTTCAGCACTCTCAAATTGAGATTGGTACTAGAAACTATCACTCCAAGAGATGCAGACCTCTGGCTTGAAGGGTTCCAAGGGCAAGGCCAACTTCCTCTTCAACTTGTGATCTTGGAGAACCCTAGAAAGAAAAGGGATTAAAGACTTAAGATGACAAGAAAAATGAAAGTTACTAAAACTTCAAGGAAGAATAATATGATGGAGTTGGAGGAGATCAAGTGGCTTCATTCTGTGTCTGGAATGTAATCTCCTTGGATTCCTTCAACTGTGATAGTAAGGAATGGCATCAAAATCTGCTGTAGAAGCCTCGTTGAAGATTGGAGTTGGCGACCTTGAAGAGAGGAAACGGTGAAGAAGCCTTGGTTGGAATTTGGAAGAACTTCTTTGGATGGTGGTGGGGTATTTTCTAGCTAGAGTATTGGTGGGTTTAGGGGAATACTAGGATGGCTAAAGGATGATATTTTGGGTCTCTCACCCACTCCCTCTCGGAGGACACATTGCATATAACAAGTGGAAGAAAAACTCTTTTGATTTCATTCATCAATAATCTCCTTTACAAGGGATTTGGAGTGGTATTTATAGCCACTCCAAAGTCATTTGAAATTTTGAATTCAAAAGAAGGTTACATAAATCATGGAGAGATAAGTGGGGAAGTTGAAACCATCCTTGATTCATGCATTAATAAGTGAAAAAGTTGAAACCATCCTTGATTCATGACTTGATAAGTGGGGAGGTTGAAATCATCCTTGATTCATGCCTTGATAAGATGAAGTGAGGTGGCCTCATGAGGTGGCTTCCATGTGGGCTTGGGAGATGAGGTGTCTTCCATATAAGTTTGATGATGTGGCACTCCAACTTGGCAAGATTTGTTGAAGTGGTTTGCCTTACCTAATCTTTATGTCTGAAGTTGACCAGGCAAAGACGATGACGTTGTCTCTGAGAAAACGGATCAACTCCGTTCTGGTTTCCTCATCAAGCATGCTCCCGATCTGCACAACTCTGGATGAATCTTCCTCTGTCAAAGGTACTAGGACGGTCCTCTCCATTGGCTCACCCAGGTTTGTGGTTGCGTCCCTCGGATCCAGCTGATCCGAAGTCGACAAATCATTGAAATGCCTGTCTTCGATCATCAGACACTGCCATGCTATCCCCTGGTTTCCTCTAACTTCTCCAACACCGTTCCTAGTGGGGAAGCGCACCAAGAGGTAGTGAGAGGAGATCATGGTTCGGAACTTGTTCAAGGCAGGCCACCCCAGAATAATATTGTATGCTGAGGGAATCCGAACCACCGTGAAGTTGATTGGCAGTGTCTTTTGTCGAGGTTCGATGCCAAGGATTACAAGCAACACTATTTCCTCCTCGGCATAAACTTGGTTGCCCCCAAAACCGGAGAGCGATATGGGGGATCTTCGCAGTTGATGTCTAAGCAAACACATTTTAGAGAAGGCATCGTACATCAAGACATCAGTCGAACTTCCATTATCAACAAGGATTCGCTGTACATCATAATTGGCCACTACGGCCAAGATTACAAGGGGATCATCATGTGGGAGCCGAACTCCCGCAAGGTCGTCGTCGGAGAAGTGGATAGAGTTGTTGTCTTTAAGTCGCTTTGGAGCGTCGTCCTCATCCCTTCTCCAGTCGGTGGGTCAGTGTATCATCCCTACACCTCCATTGGTGGGCCTTTGATTGGCAATTCGACCTCTTCGGGAGGTGGCTGGGGAACAGTTGCTTCCGACCGAGATCCTTGGTGACCGATGTACCGCCCCAAGTACCCTCTCTTGATGAGATCCTCAATTGCATCCTTCAACTGGATGCGCTCTTTAGTGTTGTGGCCATGGTCCCGGTGGAATCGGCAGTATTTGTTCCTATTCCTTACGGAAGAGGAGGCCTTCATGGGACGGGGCCGTTGGAGATAGTTCTCCTTTTCTGTCTCCATAAGGATCTTCTTTCGAGGGAGATTGAGGGGGGTGTAGGAGTCGAATCTTCCTCCCGAAGCTCTAGGCTTGGGAGGACTTCTTCGGCAGTCTGTATATTTGCCACCATTGTTATTGGAGGTTTGGGGACCTTGTCCCCTGTTATTCTTCTTTTTTGAAGGGGGTTTCCCTTCGATCAATCATCGATTTGCCGCTTGCTCTTCGGCATCGGCATATTTCTGAGCCCTTGACAAGAGCTCAGCGTAGCTTTTTGGAAACTTCTTATCTAGGAAAAAAGTAAGCTTGGAGGTGCGAAGCCCCTTCTTCAATGCAGACATGGCCACGTGCTCGTTGAGATCCGGGATCTCAAGCATGGCCGCATTAAATCTGGAGATGTAATCTCGCAGGCTTTCTCCTTCGTTCTAGTGAAGGAGGAACAGTGTGTCCGTATTCCGTGGAGTCTTGCAGCAGGTCCTGAAATGCAAGACAAATAATTTTTCTAGCTTGAAAAAGGAATCGATGGTACCTGGGCGCAGGCTCGAGTACCACATCCGAGCGGACTTCTTCAAGGTAGCCAGGAACGCTAGGCAGTACATCGCGTCCGAAGCTCCTTGGATCATCATATGGGCCTTGAAGCTACCCAAATGGTCAAGGGGGTTGGAGGTGCCATCATAGGATTCTATCTGGGGAACCCTGAAGTGCCGAGGAATGACTTTGGCCATGATACGATCGGTGTATGGTGGGCATAGATCGCCCATAATCAAGTCATCGGGATCCTTCAGATCCCGCATTCTCTGTTCTCGTGCCTTCGCCATTTATGATTCGATGGCTCTGAATCTCCCGTCGTAATCGGGAGTCTGCTTCGGTGCTCTCTCCACAGAAGTGGAGTCTTCGGAGGAGGGCGAGGGAGTTTGCTTAGGCCTTTTCCCTTTTTGCGGAAAATTGGCGGACCTAGGCAACCTCGAAGTTCAGCCTTCGAGAGAGGGCCGAGAATGGGGGGAGGGATGCATGGAATCCTCCCGTGGGGCTCTCTTCCTTCGGGACCGAGAGCTATGTCTGGAGGCGGCCGGTGGGTTTCCCACCGGAAAGGCTCTATTCTGGAAGTCTTGAACCATGGCCGTGAGATTGGTGACCTGGTTCACAAGGGCTTCGAATTGCTGTATCCCACAATAACCGTAGGAGGTGGGACATCGTTCTCTCCCGGGGGTGCACCCCCTGAGACGGAGCACGACTTCGGCTTGTAGAAGCCACTTTAGTCTTTTCTCTCGCCATCAAGAACTTCTTACTTCCCCTTGGTCTAGGAGGGAGCCTAAAATGTGCTGATCCCCCCTTCCTGGCACGCCAATCTATTGGCGTGGAGTCCTTGAATCGACCGGTCAGAGTCGCTGCGCCGCAAGACCGCTCCCTGGTTCACCTGCAAAATAGGTCCCTTGTCGGGGTTGTTCCGGCGGGGGACACTCCGATGCCTAAGTCAGTGGCGGATCCCAGCCACAGAATGGGGAAGGGTATCAAGAGTATGAGAGAAAGAGCTCTTAGAATATGTGTGAGCTTATGTGTGCGTACCTCTCCCTCCATCCTTCTTACCATTATTTAAACAATCATTGTCGGGAAGCAATAAACAAAAAGGCCATAATTGAGAGAAATTGGGCTTGCGCGATCCAACTTATGTGGCAGCCCACTAACGTGGAGGCATCCGACATGGCGAATCGTTGACATGGAGCCTATGTCAGACACATCTGGTATCTAAGGTGGCAGGTGAGCTCCTGATCGAGATCGAGATCCCATCCGAGGTTGAACTCCTGTCCAAGGTGAGCTCCTGATCAAGGTCGAGCTCCTGTCCGAGATCGATCTCCCGTTCGAGGTCGAGCTCCCGTTCGAGGTCGAGCTCCCGTCCGAGGTCGAGCCATATCCGAGGTCGAGCTCTCGTCCGAGATCGAGCCCCCGTCTGAGGTGAGCTCCCGTCCAAGGTTGAGCTCCCATCCGAGATGAGCTCCCAACCGAGATTAGCTCCTGACCGAGGTTGAGCTCCCACTCGAGGTTGAGCTCTCGTCTGAGGTCGAGCTCCCATTCGAGATGAGCTCTCATCCGAGATGAGCTCCCATCCGAGATGAGCTCCCAACCGAGGTGAGCTCCCGTCCGAGGTCGAGCTCCCGTCCGAGATGAGCTCTCATCAATAAAGGTCGTAGCCCGATGGAGCCCCTGGCCAGGCCACGTGTTGGGGGCGATTAGGACCCCCATGGTCAACGTGACAAGATGGACAGGAAAAGAGAGGGGCGTGCCCCCCCAAGGAGCGATCTCTACCAAGGGCTCCGATGGCGTTCCGTGCACGCAATGTCGCCATCCCCGCTGGACTCACTGCGACTCTTAGGTAGTCGGGTCCTCTAAAAGGGTGTGCTTCACCTGGGTTCCAGATCCTGTAGCACGCCGTTTATGCCTTCTATAGGTGTGTGTTCCACCAGGGCTCCAGATCCTGCAGCACGCCGTCTGCGCCCTCTACAGGGGTGTGCTTCACCGGGACTCCAGACCCTGCAGCATGTCGTCTGCGCCCTCTGCAAGGGTGTGCTCCACCGAGGCTCCAGATCCTGTAGTAAGCCGTCTGCACCCTCTGCAGGGATGTGCTCCACCGGGGCTCCTGACCCTGGAGCACACCGCCTGCACCCTCTGTGGGAGAGTACTCCATCAGGGATCCAGGCCCTGTAGCATTCTACTCGCACTTCCCGCTAGGGCAGTGCTCCTCCAAGCATCTGGGGTTGGGGGCACGACGTCTACACCTTCTGAAGGAGCGCACAATCAGAATGTCCAATCGGGATGCCAAATCCCGTTGCACGCCACTCACACTTGTTGCAGTGGGTCGTCCTACTGAGGGTACAAACCATGCAGTACGTCGCCTGCACTCATTACAGAGCCCCCTTTCGAGAACTCCGGATCTTGTCCCATGCAGCTCCAGGAGCGAGGCAGTCTTGGGAGACAGAACCCCTGAGGAAAAGGGGGATGAAGGGGAAAAAGGCTCTAAGCCTGAAAATACAGAGCTAACTGATATAAGAGAGAGGAAGGATCTCTGACGAAGGTAAGCAAGCAAGGGTAAGTGCCGGACAAGCGCTACGGAACTCTCCCAATCACCCGCATTTCTAACCCTCCTATCTTTTAAACCCTCTGGATACAAATGCCCCCAAGGATCCCGCTAAAGAGGATCTGTTTTCCCAAATCGCTCTACTGACTTGATCATCAGAGTGTCCCTACAAGAATTCCTGCCCCTGGTCTCCTCTTTTTTGCAGGGTCAACCGACCGGGAAAAGGGACGACGCAGCGGGAAGCCTAACCCTCTTACGAGAGTTCGACTCTGACAGAATCCCTTTTGAGTACCAGGTCATGGTGATTCAGGCAGCAACACCAACCAAAGGATCTCGATCGATATCAAAACTGGCCAAATCAAATCGGGTTTCTATATGCCTTGGTTTTGTCCGAAAAATTTTTCGAGATGCATATTAAATCCAAATCCAACTAGATCTTTGAAATCAGGCTCAAAGCCTGATTCAAAGCTAGTCAACCCTGCTACCATTTACCATCCTAATCTCGATCCTTTTTGTCTCGCCCAATCATAGCAGCCAGGAACGAAACAGCAAGGTTCGGCAATTTTACATTGCCGGTATGAGTTATGAATCAAATTCAGAACCACTAACATCAATTTAATTCATGAGTTTGAGTTCTCTCTACAATACAACTTCCTCATGGCAGAGCAACACATTATTACGGGTAGCCGCAATATAATTCTTTTTGGAGATATATAATTTTTATTAATTTTTGGAGCATGACGAGTTATCATCGATGCGGTGACACGGTGAGTCGATGCTAAAAGAGAATTGCACGCTTTAAAAGGTTAGTTGGCTACTGTTTTGGCACGAACAAATTTTTTAAAAAAATTATATACATTTATTTTTAAAAAAATATATTTTATAATGTAATTTTTAAAATTTTAATTACAGAATGTATTAAATTTCGTTTAGGACTGATACCCTGCACGTGTCTCTGTCTTTCGCCGCCTCTTATGCGCAATGTAGCCCAATCGCGACGCACGGTACGTTCCACATCAGATTTATTATACCGGGGGGCGGTGTAGAAAGAATTACCCTTTGATGGATGATGTGGCGTAATACCGGGCAAACAAACGTCCGACTCGAAATTACAAATTTCGCCCGTAGATTACACGTGACAGCCTCACGTACAGGGCAGTTCACGCCTAGCGGTTTGCCAGAGTGCCACCGGTGGGTTTCGTACCATCCAATGGACGCCTAATTCCAAAACCTGGGTCCACGGATCCCGGTTTCATCACCCGAGACTCCAGACGCCCAGAAGAATCCACCCGGTATTTGTACCCCTTCCCGGAAGGAAAGAAGGCGCATAGCCAAAATCCAAGGGTTCTCCCTTTCCTCTCTCTCTCTCTCTCTCTCCAAGTACGGACTACATTGCGGCCGAGCATGTGCAGCGGGCGTGACTGCAGGTGCGAGGCCACCTTCCGCGCCGTGCAGAAGAGGACCGCCGGGAAGCAGCCCCGCAAGGGCGCCGGCGAGGAGTGGCGGTTCTCCGGGGGGCCGCAGACGGCGGCGGCAGCGGGGATGGGGATGGGTGGTGGTAACGGGACTAAAGGGTTGAAGGAAGCCGTTGAGGACGGAGAAGGTGATGCAGTTGATACTCTTGGGACCAAACTGAGGGTGCCCGGCGGGAAGTGGTTTTCCCGCATCCTTTTATATATTTATATGTATCATGCGTTCATTTCTATTCCGCGTGCTTTATTTGTGATTGGTTTCCTTTCCATTCTCACTTCATTTTTTATGGTGCCCTGCCTTCCGATACGAATCAATATAAATCTATGTATCTAAAAATTGGTTTATGCATTATTAATATATCAAACGATATTTTTTTAAGATTTTTAATGTATACGATTTCGATGAATTTCAAAATATTGACCGCTAAAATTAATGTTTAAAATAATTCAGTTTTATTATATTTATAGGGCCGATCTAGACCATGGATCATCTTTCTTTCCTAATTTTGCCCTTCTATCTTGGTCATGATAGCCTGATCGAGTTCTTGGTTCATTCCAATGTTAATAACTCACTAGGATAACCGAGAGAGAACAAATTTTAAAACCTAGGGGATTCTTTATTCCTCAACTGGCTGGCATCAATTTATGTTACCATGAAGGAGTTTAGAGAGAAAGTTATTGATCTAATTAACAATAATTTTTCTACCAAAAAAAAATTTAACAACAATTTACCCCATTTATTTGCTTAAACTTTTGACATCGGTCATTTGACACCGGATCGTAGAATACGTGTATCAACGATTAGGACAAATAGGAATAGTTTTCTGTCCAAAGGGCAAAGGAACCTTCTCTCTCCTTTTCAAAACCTGCTAGTATTTTTTGGTAATCAAGAATATACCTATCATTTTGTAGTTCAAGTCTCCATTTAAAGCTGACATCGATCAATCTTAGAACCAAGAGTGGTCCAGGAAAGATTATAGTGGGGTAGGAGAAATTAGATATTTTAAAACGTTCTTAGTAAGTAGAGCTTATCAATGATCGGGCTTGAGCACAGAAAATATCAATTTAGGTTAAGCCCGGCCTAAAGCCCAACTATTATAGATGGACCAGAGTTGAGGATCGATGCTTAGCCCATGATCAGCTATTAAGGAAGGGTTTCTTGAGATTCCAAAATAATTTGAGCAGTTTGAGATTCCACAAAGATTTGAAAAAAAAAATATATATATATATATATATATATTAGATAGTAGATTTTGACCACTAAGAAGGTAATGATGGGAATAAATTTTTGAAAAGTGACAGGTTGAACACTATAATGCAAGTAGTTAGCTTCCAATGATGTATGCAATAAGATTACTTTTCAATAGATTTGATATCCTTCGATTATTTCAGATAAGGAATTAAACAGATATTTTAGGAACATTGTTAGCAAGCGAGTGCTCAACAAATGGGTGCAGTTCAAAATTACAGGAACATTCAAAGGGAATGCATGCATTATCCTAGATTGAAGATTTTGGCCACTGATGGGACAAATTTGCAAACTATAGTTACTTTACTAGTTTATATGCATATAATAATTTCTCATGATAATTAGATATTCAAAAAATATAGTATTAAATATGGTATATATTAAAAAAGCTATTATTTTTTATATTATCTTTTTTGAGTAGAACAATTGATGTCCCATCTCTCAGCATGCTTTGTTATCCCTGCTGATTGTTACTTGAGGTGTCAACCTCATCACCTAACCTTTCCTTTTGAGTAGGCCATGCTCATCATGCTATTACCACCGTGCCAGGGGCCTGGTGATGGATTTTTAAGTCTTGTCCATGGTGAGGATCCATTGGGCCCTAAAGACAAAAACCCTGACTTTTTTTATTGTCGGATTGATCTTGAATAATTAATATTTATTTATAAAAAATTAAGTTTAAAGTGCTTATACCAAAGAACTTCATTGATAATTGTATTAACAGGGACTCACATCCATGGTCATGTTTGTTATCAACTTGAATGTGTAGTAGGGTGCTTATGGATCATTATCATCATCATTAATTAGAGTTTTTTTGATAAAAAATCGATCTCTTAGAAGTAGGCGTTCTAAAATTTTTAAATTTCTTTTTCTTTTGAGCTCATTCTAATAAAAAAAAAAATCAATCTATTTGAATTAGGGGACGAATCTCGATTCTACCAAGAAGCATTTAAATAGGTTCCTTCAAATCAAGAAGAGCACACTGTCATAAGTTGAAGTGATTGTGAAACATGGCAAATAGAATGGCAAATTCAGAAATAATCCTGAATATGATTCAATTTTCATTATTAAGTTGGCACAAAATCTTGACAACCTTGTTTGAAGTGTAACAATTCAAATATCCACATGCCAGGTATGGTGGGTGCATCAGCATAGCTCAAAGGATATCTATGCCTGAATCAAAATTTAAATCTGTTCTAATTCATGTAAACCCGAGGCGCGGCATTAGGGCGATGCAGTTTATTTTGTTGGAAACTTTGTGATGTTAATAACCATTGATCTTTGTTGTGTGGATTCCCCTTCATGTGTTGGGCATTTTGTGACATTGTTCCAAAGAACCATTATTCTACGATGTTCCTTCTTGTTTTTTCTCTAAGAGCTTGAAAGAAAGGTTGTTGTTTGGCAAGTGGAATAGCCACATTATCTTTGGAAAGGATTCTTAATTCCTTTTGCCTCTTCTTACTTTCTGTCTCATTCAAAGGTTTGGATCCTGGACTTCAAAAACATCAAGTAACACTAAATTCAAATGAATACTGCTCATATAAATTTCTGAATTCTGACTTACCCCTTGATCCCTAAAAGATATCTGTGAGTTGGTCTATACCTTACAAGAATTTACACAACAGTGAATGGTTTTAGACACTCGAACTTATGGTGACTTGCATATCCACTTCAATAAATGGATAGTCAGAATAAGTATTGTGAATTATTTTAAATGGCATTGCAAGCAGGATAGCAGGGGAAACATGAGTTGGATTGGCATGATATATAATTCTACAGTCTTAGTAGGATCAGCATAAAGGGCTACAACTAGCTTGTTATTCCAACCATAGAGAAGCAGTTGAAACTGATAAAAATAATGTCCTTTTTATAAGTAAACACTAGCTTTCCTATGGGCAGGTAAGCATTTGCTAATGTTGACCAAATTACCAATGACGACATTACTGCAAGGTGCTACAATCCTAAGTACCAAGTCTTAGGTGGGTTCTTTCAATTTGAGGTCAAAATTGGTATGTGGGTTGTCATCTGATGCATCGAGTTATTTACGAAGCAAGTAATGGGAGTCATGAATTAGTAGCCTAGAAAGTGTAGACGGAGGTTCCATGAAAATAATAATAATAATAAAATGTAGCAAGTATTTGGTATGGGGTGATGACCCCATGATCAAGAATGCACTATAGCAAAATGGGGCATAGCTTGTACTTTTTTTTTTTTTTGGATCTCTGCCGATACTAATAAGTATTGCAAACTAATCGCTCGATGGTATGGGGTGATGACTCCATGATCAGACCGCATGATGCCTTTCTATGGATCCTAGCCGACTTGAACCACGAGTTGACTCGTCCAGACCGTGTATTTCTGCTCTGTGGATCCGAGTCAATTCCTAGTCATCCGAGTCGACTCGAATCACTCGAGTCGGCTCCTATCAAAATCGAGCTGACCCGTCTCCCTGCAACCTTGATCTGGTGCCAATCAAACTCGACCGTCTGATCTGTTTGATCAGGAAAAATTTAAGACTCATCAAGCTCCTTGCGACGATGCATACGTGCGAAATGCGCCTACAAAGCGTCCATTGCGTCCTTGTTGCCCGTCGCACATGCACGTGATGCTTCGCATCATCCTCAAACTCTCCACCTATGGTGAGTCTAAAAGTAAGAGCTTGGAAAAATGTTTTCTTATAAAGAGTCTTCTTTTTTTTCCAATCTTTCCATGTGGGACTAAAAGTTCACATCCCACAAGATAGTTTCCATCTCACAGAATGATTTCTCATCCCAAAAGATAGTTTAGAAATAAAATAATTTATATTCACTTTTTCCAACACCCACCATCTAAGAACTTGCCATGGATACCATACAATTCAGCCGGCATCATGTCTGGAGGTACCCAAGCATATCAAAGATAACAAATGCTGCAAAACTATATGTGCCCTGATCTCCCTGAAACTACTTCCAAGTGTGCTGATGTGCTACCAACAAAGGGCCCACGTTTCCTTTGACAAAGCCTCATCTCATGGTCGTCATTTGTAAATGGCCAATTCTTATTATCGGATTGTGCATTCCTCCTTAAAAAAGATGAGGCACTCCTTGCCTAAAAAATTCCATGTGAAATTTATTGAATGTATCACCGAGTGTCCTAAAACCAATCAATTTGATGATTGAGGAATTAGTTAAGTCAGGATAGAGTAGAGATGGTAATAAAATCTAAATTCATGGATATCCGATCCGATCCAATTCGATTGGACCGGGTAGTCAACGCTTTGATTGGGTTTGGACCAGATTTGGATAAAATCCGAATACTTAACTTTTGATTTCGATCGGGACTGGATAGATATACACCCGACCCGAACCCGACCCAAATTATTTTAATATTTAAATATATATATAATTAATATATATTTTATTAATTATAATTATTAGTTATTAAATTTTAAAATACTTGAACCCTATATCCTAATCATTATATATATATATATATATATTAGAATTTTTTTATCCATCCTATTTTATTTGAGGTGAATTCAAAACAAGATCATAATTAATAGTTTACCAACTTCATAATATAAATTTTGATTGAATATGAAATTAAATACCGTTGAACTAAAAATATAGTTAAATTTTATTTATTTAATATATGTATAATTTATAAAATTATAGATGATTTTAAAATTGATAAAAATAAAAAAAAATATTTAATATAATTTAATTGGATTTGGATTGGATAAATTCGATTATTTAATATCTAATTGAGATGAATTTAGATAAAAAAAAAAAATCTCAATAATATTTAAATCAGGTATAAATAATATATTAAATATTTTAATTAGAATTTGAATGGTTATGTATCCGGTTCTCTTGAAGGCAATAAATGCAATGGATAGACTCGTGGCCCTTCGCCCTTGCTATCGCACACTGTTTTGATATGATTGACGTGAGTGGCAGGACTACCACATTTCTTCGTTCGGTGAGAACTTCCTCATTTCTCAAAGCTGTTTTTTTTTTTTTTTTTCCTTTTTTTGAATTTAATATCAAAAGGCCTGCCGCCCGTTTATTAGAATAGAGCAATGCCACCGTAACTCAGAAAATTCACACAAAAGTCGCCAGGATGGCTTGCACCCATCACCATGATTCATTTAGCGGCGCATTCCATGATACCAACTTAAAAGGGATGAATAAAAAAATACTCACCACGAGGTCTGTTCTTGTGAATAATTTAATTAAATTAAAATTTTTTTTGAAACCTATAATAATTAATATGAGTGAGAAATCAGGATTTTTTTTTATTTTCTTTTAATTGATTGGCATCTTAGCGATATCAGGTTGACGTACTCAGCATTAAATAAGAAGATACCGTAAAAATATGAGTATCTTGAATTGAACATTACTTGACGGTTGTACTCATCATTAAATGAAGAGAGGCTGCAAAAATTCGAGCGTTTCGAATCGAACATTACCTGATAGGAATGAAAACCTGCAAGGATAAATATACCGAGATTTATCCCCTATCCATTTTATTTATTAAAAAAAAAAAATACTCGACTTTTTGATTGATATTTTTGAGTTACTTTAGTATCTTTATTAGGTTCTTAATTAACTATAAATCATTCTAGAATATTTTTTTCATAACCAATCAAATATACCAAAATTATTTTTTATAATATTAATTTTTATTAAAATATATTTTATTTTTTTTAAAAAAAATTCTTTCTCTGATCTAAACAAATTCTCGGTGTTTTATCTCCTGTGAGAGGCTAGGAGAAGGCAGCAGCTTACATGGTTGATTGTAATGCAATTATAAGGCATATATCTTTAGCTAAGTCGTTGTTGAAGGCTAACTTGTCTCCCCAATATGCAGTTGCGCTAATCAATCCAAACCGGCCAACTTGTCCTCATGGTCCATGAAAAGTACTTTGGGATTGATTTATTTATTCCTTTCTTAATTTATCCTGGCATTATTATCCACCTAACTATCTTTAATTTATACCAGATAAGGAGTTGTTCTTGACATTGATGTGGCAAAATCCTATGCGGTGCCTTTCAATAAATGGACCCTTCTACAGGAACTAATACGTGGGACCCTCTTAACCAAGCATGATGTTGGTGATGGCGTGGGGAGATCTCATATGTGGATGATGCTGGTCTTTGATCAGAAAAATATGCAACCATTGTCTTCCAGAAATCCCTGCAAAACTCTGTTTAAATCAATCTCAGCAATCTTTTATCATAAATAGCTATATCATTTTATTCTCAATAAAACATAACTTTTACGAAAAAAATAAAATGTACTTTGCTTTAGTAAATCACTATTATTTTAAGTACGTCCTTCTATCCAAACTTTCAAGGTGGTTGATCACAAATTTTCTAAAAATTATTGAAATATATAAATTTCTGGGTAACATATTTTTAATTAATCATGACGACCAGCAACGGTAAATTCAACAACATTCGCATACCAGGTATTATTTATACCACATGTGAACTCTTAGCATAAATGAATCAATTTATTTATTCCATTACAATAAAGCATCACGTAATCTTTAATTACACGTTTTTTTTTTTTTTTTTGCCTTGCTAATATTATTACTTTGTACTAAACATCCTATAATAAGGTGGAACTTAAAAAATTGCAGCTACTAGGGAGATTTGTAGTCATCATGGAAGCACTCCCTCGTTGCTCTAGTCTTGCGTTATTTCTTTTAACTTTAAAAGATACATCAGACCATAACATATGTTGAAGAAAGTTATTATTTAGGCCTATCATTAAGCCTTGTTAAAGTAGATCATTGGCTCAGAATTTTAATGCACCATCTCTTTTCCTTGGTATATTAAAATTTATTTCTTTGATAAATCTTGTACAAGAATAATAGATCCATATCAAATAAGGCAAGAACTTTTATAGTACTTGTATATTCTTCGACTCATCCACCGAATCCTAATAGATGCATCTATATTGGAAAATAATAGTCCGATATTGAATTGATTGAGGGCTCTTATATTGCTTATATACTCTTAAATACATCTATCTAAATATCCGAGTATTTGGATAGTGTTGATATGGAACCTTCATCGATCAGGTGGAGCCGCTGGATTGCCGGTTCGCTCCCCTTAATGAATACCTGCAAAACAGGTCCATGACAGGATTTTCTCCGGTGAGGGACACTCCGATGTCTAAGTTAGAGAGGGAGATTCCAACAATAGAATGAAGAGTTTCTGAAGGGGAAGATAACGAAAGTATTCTCTTTTCCATGCTTGTCCAACGTACCTTGGGTGTCCCCTCTTATCAGTATTTATAGTTGTCGCACCAGAGTATGGTTAGGCTCACCTATCTATGGTTAGGATGAGGTTAATTAACTTTATCCTGCATATAATCATAGATGGTTGCCAGTCGGTTCTGGCCAATTCGGAGTCGTTGGAGCTGAAGTTAGTGGCCACGTGGCCACCTCGATATGGTTACGATTGGAGGTAGTAGTCACGCGGTTGATCATAACAACCATACCCACATTCAAATATTTGGGATCAACTGGAGATTCGCTTCCGAGCTTCTTCTTCGGAAAAGGCTGGCTTTGAATTGGCAGACTATCATCGGGTTTATCTCCCGCAAAATAGGCCGAAGACACATCTGTCATTTGCATCGGTGTTCTTCCCTTCAGAATTGGTTGTGAAATGAAGCCGATGTTGTCTTCGGATAAGTATTCTTCGGATCGACCCTCTTTGGCTGATGTATAGAAGACTGATCGGGAGCTAGTGGTAGTAGTCTTTGGGACTAACGCCTTCGGCTAAGCCGAAGACTGGCCCCAGGTGCTCCGATTTAGATGCCCGGTTCAGAAGGAGTTTGGTAAGCGGTTGAGTCGATAATTAGCCCGTTTTGCATTGACATATCATAACAGTTGCCCCCCACTCTCAGTTTTCAAAGCAATGATTTGTCTTGAAGAGTGAGAGTATTAATGGATTGTCGTTTTCTGCCAGGATAAGCGCAACCAATGATGGTAAATCTTCGATCCGGTTACCCACCATAAATGATATCTAATTCGAAGATTAGGTTGAGAACATGTGTCATCTTCTTATTGGAACATGAAAAGGCGTGAGCTGGTCGAAGGCTTGCATCTTTTCCTTTTATTGCAACGATTTGGTCGATCTTTCAATTGGGATCTGGGTAGAGGACATGGCCTCACCCTGTCCCTTGGAGAAGGTATGGGCCTCTTTTCCACCATTAGATGAAGTCACGCGGATTAAGGCTCTTGTCTCTTTCCATGTCGAGTCAACCTGACGTCGCTTGGAGTCACGCGACCGTATTTGGCACCTGCATGTAGGGCGCAATTAAAGGAAGGACGCTTCTTCTCTCGAGGAGGCGTGCTGAAGTGTCTCTTGTCCCCTTATAAAGAGGGAAAGAGATCCTGTAGAAGAAGCTTCTCCATTTCTATTTACTTCTGCTTTTTGTTCAGCCTTTCTTGCTTATAGTCCCCAGTTTCTCCCGCAGGTAGGGTTTCCTTGCTTTTCCGTCTCTTTCTTGTTTCAGCATGGTTATGTCTTTAGAGATTCGTGTCGCCGGTAGGGTCTCTTCTGGGGGAGAAGCCGGGCCTTCGAACACTTCAGGTCTGGTTAGAGATGCTGCCGTTGAGATTAGACAGGAGCTAATCTCCAGTTCTGTTTCCCTGTCAATGAATGAAAATACTTTCTTTTGAAATGATGTTGAGTGTGAGTTCTTCAACATAATTGATAGTAGAAGAGTCTTTCCGCTTCCTTGGATCGGACTTGCTAGTTGGGTGGGCTGATCAAGCCATCCACGGGCCATCTTACCAACAACAGGGTGAGCTGTTCGGACCCACTTTGGCATGTCTGCGGATTTACCATGGGGTAGGTCACTTAGACCATCCCTATGCCTTCAGTCGATGTTAAGACAGGCTGATTAGGCCCACCTCAGCGCATCTTCGGATTTACAGTAGGGTAGGTTGGGTGAACCATCCCTGCACCTTTAGTCGATATTAAGGCAGGCTGATTAGGCCCACCTCGACGCGTCATCGAATTTACCATAGAGTAGGTTAGGTGAACCATCCATGCACTTTCAGTCGATGTTAAGGCAGGCTGATTAGGCCCATCTCGGTGCATCATCGAATTTACCATAGGGTATGTTACTTAGACCATCCCTACATCTTTAGGTGATCATAAGGTGGCCTGGTTGGGCCTACCTTTGCACTCGTCGGACATACCGTTAAGACGAGTGGATCAGACCTACCTTTGCGCTTTTAGCTGATCATAAGGTGGCATAGCTGAGCCTTCCTTTGTTGATTGATGATGAAACAGGCAGGCCAGACCCATTTTCAAATAAACTTTTATTGAAGTCTTCCCTAGTGGGAGCTTTCATTGATAGTACTTACAAAGATTTTGTACATTCCAAGGCCGGGGTAGCACAACACCATTTAAAGTTTTGAGTCGATACGTTCCTGGGCATATGACTTCCTTGATTCGGTAGGGACCTTTCCAATTGGAAAAAAGTTTGCCTTGCTCTATCAGCCTGGATACTTTTCCCCTTCGTAGTACTAAGTCTTCAGGATGAAATATTCACTCCTTCACCCTGGAATTATAGTATCTAGTGACTTTTTGTTGATATGCCACCATCTTCATCCGAGCTTGGAGTCTGGTGCCTTGTAGTAGATCCAAGTCCGTCCTTTGGTGCTCCTAATTCTTGGGCTCCTTGTACCTGTCGATCCTCAAGGATTGTAGTGTAACTTCTATGGGGAGGACTGCTTCAGTGACGTACGGCAAATTGAACAGGGACTCGCCGGTAGTCATTCTGGGGTTGTTCGATAAGCCCACATAACAAAATTCAACTCTTCGGCTCAAAATCCCTTGGCATCATTCAGTCGGGTCTTCAAACCATGGAGAATAGTCCGATTCATTACTTTGGCTTGTCCGTTGGACTGCGGGTGATCGATAGAAGTCAACTTGTGGAGCACATGGTACTGAGCACAGAAGTCCTTAAACTTTGGGTTATCGAATTGCCTCCCGTTGTCAATGACTATGGCATAAGGGTTTCCAAATCGGAATATAATATAATTCTTCACAAAGCTTTCGACTTTTGTCTCGTAATGTGAGCCAATGGTTCGGCCTCAACCCACTTGGTGAAGTAATTAATGACAACGATTATAAATTTTCGCTGTCCAGATGCTGATGGGAATGGACCAAGAATGTCCATGCCCCACTGGGCAAAAGGCCATGGTGCTATTAGCTGGGTTAGCTGACTTGCTAGCTATCTCTGGATGTTGGCATATCTCTGGCATTGGTCGCATCTTCAAACAAAGTCGACGGAGTCCTTCTAGATGGTTGGCCAGTAGTAATCCTGGCATATTATTTTATATGCCAGGGATCCGTCCCCCAGATGGTCTCCGCATATGCCTTCATGCACCTCCCTTAAGGCATAGTCGGCGTCCATCCAAGACAACGTACTGGGACGCCATCCAACGGACTCTCTTGGCCTCCACTCTGTCTTCCGGTAATGTGCCCTCATTCAGGAACTTGAGGATAGGGTCCATCCAACTAGGCTCATTCTTAATTTGGTGTACTCCTGGAGTCTCTTCAGCTATGCTTGGGACCTTAAGGTGTTCTATGAAAGTACGATTGAGGGAGTCTGGAGTAGTGGTGGCTAATCGAGATAGTGCATCAGCCCGAGAGTTATCTGATCGCGGTACATGAGTGATTTCAAAGAATTCCAACTAGGAGGATAGGGCTCGCACCTTTTCTAGGTACTGGATCATCGCAGGGTCTCGGGCTTCAAATTTGACTTTGACCTGGTTCACCACCAGTTGGGAGTCTGCAAAGATCTGAATCTTTCGAACCTATAGATTTTTGGTGATTCAGAGTCCCGCAAGGAGTGCTTCATATTCAGCTTGATTATTTGAAGCATGGAAGGAGAAATGGAATGCGTACTCCATGGTGTGCCCATCTAGTTCAGCTAATATAAGGCCCTCTCCATACCCAGTAGAGTTAGAAGCTCCATCCATGTGAAGTACCCAGACGGACTCCACATCCTTCGGGTCGGCTCCATCTTCTTCAATCGGTTGTGTGCTGTCCTGGGGCTTCCATGTACATTCGACTAAGAAATCTGACAGCACCTGTGCTTTCATGGTCGATCTGGGTTGGAAATTGATATCAAATTCATTTAATTTAATGGCCCACTTGGTTATCCTTCCATATGTCTTAGGGTAGCGAAGAATGGCTTTAAGGGGCTGATCAGTCATGACCATAATGGTGTGGAAGTGAAAATAGGATCATAGGCACTTCGCCGTAATCACTAATGACTAGATAAGCTTTTGCATCTTTGGATACCTTACTTCAGTATCGTGCAAGACTTTGCTGGTATAGTAGATCGGCTTATGGAGGTCATTCATCTCCTTCCGAACGAGGACCGAATTGATGGCTTTATCTATACCAGAAAGGTATAAGTAAAGAGTCTCTCCTTCTTGAGGTTTAGGGGGCAGCGGTGGGGCTTCCAGATACTTCTTCAATTCTTCGAAGGCAAGACGTCAATCTTTCGTCCATTCAAAGCTTCGAGACTGTCAGAGCACCTTGAAGTAAGGGAGACATTTTTTAGCCGATCGGAAAATGAATCGACTTAAGGAGGCGATTCTTCCCATCAACTGTTGCACTTCCTTCTTGCTGGAAGGGTGTCTCATATTCCGAATGGCCTGGATCTTTTCAGGATTGGCTTCGATTCCCCATTTTGTCACAAGAAATCCCAAGAACTTGCCTGACATTACTCCGAAAGCACATTTTGTTGGATTCAGCTTCATTTGGTAATGTTGCAATGCAGCAAATGATTCTTCCAGATCTTTAATATGATCACCTGTAAGGAGACTCTTCACAATCATGTCGTCCACATAGGACTCCATGTTCCTTCCCAGTTATTTTTTGAACACTTTATTGATTAGCCTCTAGAATGTTGCCCCAGTATTCTTTAATCCGAATGGCATCATCTTGTAACAGTAGAAGCCCTTTTCTATGATAAAGGCCGTCTTCTCTTCATCTTGAGGATCCATTCATATCTGGTTATATCTAGAAAAGGCATCCATGAAGCTCAATAATTGATGGCCCGCAATGGCATCGACCAGTTGGTCGATCTTCGACAGGAAAAAGCTATTTTTTGGGCAAGCTTTGTTGAGATATGTATAATCGATGCAGATTCTCCACTTACCGCTAGCCTTCTTACCATTACTATATTAGCGAGCCATTCAGGATAGTGGGCTTCTCGGATAAATCCAGCTTTGAGGAGCTTGCTTACTTCCTCGTCTATCGCCTTGTACCTTTCGGAGGCAAATTTTCTCCTCTTCTATCGAACCGGCCTATAATCAGAGGCTAATTCCAGCCGATAAGTAATTACTTCGACTGGAATCCCAAATATGTCCGAAGCAGACCAGGCGAAGATGTCGGCATTATCCTTGAGAAAGAGGATCAACTTTGATTTTGCTTCTTCATTAAGCAGACTTCCAATCTGCATAGTCTTCGAGGGGTCTTCTTCGGTTAATTGTACCAAAATAGTTTTCTGCATCGGCTTACCATAGTCTTCAACCGGGTCCCTCGGGTCCAATTGGTCTAGGGTTGTGGGGTCAACCGATTATTTGTTTTGTATCATCAGACATTGCTGTGCAGTTCTTTGGTCTCCCTTTGCCTCCCTGACTTCACTCCTGGTGGGGAAATGCACTAGGAGGTAATAAGTTGACACTATGGCCCGGAATTTGTTTAAGAAGGGTCGTCCCAAGATTATATTATAGGTCGAAGGAGTTCGGATGGTGCGGTACGGGCCGACCAATCCTAGATCCTAAATAAATTGTTACGGGACCGTTGATTGTTAAGAAACGATCTCTAGATTAGGATGTCCAATTTAATTAAATTAAATCAAATTAAATAGAAATAAAACCAGTAATTGACTAGATCAGGTTCTCAAAGTGGATCTCACCCGAAAGCACGGAATTTCATGAAATTTGGAAGAGGGAGATCGTCTAGAGATCATCGAAATCTGGACCAGTAGTTCACGGGCGAGATTGATCTGAAGCCGTTGGACCTGGAACACCAAAAAAAATAAATAACAAATCAATTCCAAATCAAACAAAATTTAATTTAACCATAATGCTCTGAGATCCGTGTGCTTTGAGATCCGTGCACTCTAGGATCCATGCACTCTGGGATCTGTGCAGAGCAGAAATCAGCAGTATGGGAACATGAATGCTTTCACGTTCGTGCCATTATTTCTTCTCCGCTCCTTTCGGTCCGATGCAGGGGAGAACGAGGGGAGGCCGAAGACCTTGCAGCTGGATCCCGGCAGTAGTTCGCCGGCGTTGGGCCGCGATGGCTTACGTGGGCAGAGGAGATCCGGTGGGAGGCGTCGCGGGAGGGGCGCTTGGCTGCAGGTCGTGCGGTGGCCGTGGAGGGCACGACAGCAGGGAGGAGTTACGGCGGGGCTTCACCAGCGGTGGCGCTGGTCGGCTACTGGCGGTGAAGACGGACTAGGGCAGGGCTTCGATGGACGAGGGCGTCGGACGGTGGAGAGGTGGAGGTCGGCGTCTGGATCGGAGATAGGAGGAGAGATGGATGCCTGGTAGTGAGGCTCGGGCAGGGGCTTCAGTCGTAGAGGAAGGAGAGGGGTGACCGGGGCGGTGGGAACGGTCACGAGCTTGACTGGGAACCTAGGGCTGGGGCGATTCTGGTTTGCAGCAGATCTAGCGAAAGAAAGGCTGGTTGGTGTTTTGTTTAATTGTCAAGCCAATAAGAGGGGAGAAAGATATCAAAGAAGAAGAGAGAGAGGGGAAGAAGAAGAGAACCGGGAAGAAGAAGTAGCACAAGGAAGAAGAGGGGAGAGGAGTCAGGACGCACCCTGTTGTTTTCTCAAAATATTCTTTGATAAATTTTTATTCATGAAGAAACATGATCTTAAATAAGCATAAAACAAGAAACAACCGATAAAACTAAATCCCTAAACAATCTCAAAATAATCAGAACTATAAGAGATTTCGATTACTCTAAATATAAATAAAAACTAATCTTCGATTCGAAGATATCCCAAACTCTCGTACACCCATAAAAATAATAAAATACTTCAGGATTCGTGCTGGGTTGGCACCGAGATCTGGACTGGACTAGCTGGAATCTGGGCTGGCTGGATATGCTCAATGTCCCCATCATTTCTCCTGTGGAGGGGAGAACTCGACTCCGTCGAGTCAGGCTGGAGGTGCTCAAATAGATTTGGATCAATGTTCTACAGCTCCTCTTCAGTAATCTAGGAGTCCTCTGACTTCGGTCTACCTCGCCAGTGAACCAGGTAGCGGTAGCAATTTCGACTCCTCGAAGACTTGATCTTCTCATCCAAAATTCGTTCAATCACATCGTGCTTTCCTCTCATTTGGACTGGTGGGCTCTCAAGAGGAGGGTCACTCTCAAAAGAAGATGTAGGCTCAAATACATCACCAGGTGTCAATGCTGGTTCTTTATATTCAATTAGATCCAAATTATTAATCAAATTAACTCCTAATTATTTTTTAGCTCTAGCCTCATGGTCATGTTCTTCGTAGGCATCAACTAATCTTGGGTCAGCAGTATAGATTTCTTCTTCAATAACATCACCTAGATCTTCTTGTTCTTCAAGTGCCCCTATATGCAAGGTTCTAGACGGACATTGGCTAGGCACATGACATATTCTGTTACACCTAAAACAGTGGATCTTAGAGCTACTTCCATGGGAAGTCTCTCCTATAATCCCTTTTCCTATGTCATCTTTCTTAATTGGTGGGGTTGTAAACGGGGGTCGGCTACCAGGGATCTGACTTATGTTAGGTTGTGGACCAGGCAGGGCTTGATTCATGCTAGGCCTTGGACCTAAAACTCCTGGTCTAGAAGGTTTAGGTTTACGTGTGATAGACATTTGCTGAAATCTTTCATAGTCCTGAGCTAATTGATATGCTTGCTCTAGACTATAAACTTCTCTCAAAAATAGTTCTTTTTGGATATCCACTCTCAGACCAGCTCTAAACTAGGATAAAGTAACAGATGGGTCTTCACTCACATTACATTGCATAAAATATTCATCAAATTTATCGATGTAATCATTTACAGATCCAGTTCCTTGGGTCAACCTTTGCCATTAGTCTAGGAGTCGCTGTTGATAAGATGCAGGAAGATACTTCTCACGAAGCTTATCCTTCATCTCATCCCATGTTCTAATGGGGTCCTGTCTCCTATGAATGGCTAATCTCTGGACATTATGCCAATATAATTTAGCCTGACCTAACAATCTCATTTGGGCAAACCTAACTTTTCTATCCTCAGTCATGTCATACCAAGTAAAATAGTGGTCCATATCAGCTTCCCAGTCAATGTATTCTTTGGGGTCCAGGCGACCTACGAAACTTAGGGCATCAACCTTAACACTCCTCATAATTCGTTCATCATGATCAATTGGGTTGTGATAAGGTCTAAGTGTTGGATGACTACCTACATCAAAACCTGGATGATCATGTCGATCCCTAGGGTCAGGTCGAAGGATTCGAGTACGACCACTATCATAATCCGGGTAGTCATTTCGGTCTCTAGGGTCTCTAAGGTATGTAACTCTAGGATCTGTAACTTTAGATGAAGAGTTCCTTATAGGATAATTGGTGTTCACTAGTTGTTCATCTTCAAGAGCTCCTACCCTTGCATCTAAAGATCTTAACTTACTATCAATTGCTTCGAGTTTATCCATGATTCCCTGGAGGGCAGTTTCTAAACTAGGATCCATTTTGTTATTTAAGGAGAGGGTTCTGATTGATACTTGATTCCTGACCTAGTTGTCACGCAACATTAAAAATTGAAATGATCCTAACCTAACCTTTTGCTCTGATACCAAGACAGGTGTGGTATGGGCCGACAAATCCTAGACCCTAAATAAATTGTTATGGGACCGTTGATCGTTAAGAAATGATCTCTAGATTAGGGTGTCCAATTTAATTAAATTAAATATAATTAAATAGAAATAAAACCAGCAATTGACTAGATCAGGTTCTCAAAGTGGATCTCACTCGAAAGTATGAGATTTCGTGGGAGATCCGACGGGAGGCGTCACGGGAGGGGCGCTTGGCTGCAGGTCGTGCGGTGGCTGTGGAGGGCACGGCAGCAAGGAGGAGTTCTGGCATGGCTTCACCAGTGGTGGCGCTGGTTGGCTGCTGGCGGTGAAGACAGACTGGGGCAAGGCTTTAACGGACGAGGGTGTCGGATGGTGGAGAGGTGGAGGTCGATGGCTGGATCGGAGATGGATGCCTGGTAGTGAGGCTCGAGCAGGGGCTTCAGCCATAGAGGAAGGAGAGGGGTGATCGGGGCAGTGGGAACGGTCATGAGCTTGACTGGAAACCTAGGGCTGGGGTGGTTCCGGTTTGCAGCAGATCCGGCGGAAGAAAGGCTGGTTGGTGTTTTGTTTAATTCTTAAGCCAATAAGAGGGGAGAAAGAGATCAAAGAAGAAGAGAGAGAGGGGAAGAAGAAGAGAACCGGGAAGAAGAAGTAGCACAAGAAAGAATAGGGGAGAGGAGTCGGGACACACCCTGTTGTTTTCTCAAAATATTCTTCGATAAATTTTTATTCATGAAGAAACATGATCTTAAATAAGCCTAAAACAAGAAACAACCGATAAAACTAAATCCCTAAACAATCTCAAAATAATCGAAACTATAAGAGTTTCTGATAATTCTAAATACAAATAAAAACTAATCTCCGATTTGGAGATATCCCAAACTCTCGTACACCCATAAAAATAATAAAATACTCAGGATTCGTGCTAGGCTGGCACCGAGATCTGGACTGGACTAGCTGAAATCTGGGCTGGCTGGATATGCTCAATGTCCCCATCATCGGACTACTATGAAGTTGATGGGCTGGCTGGATATGCTCAATGTCCCCATCATCGGACTACTATGAAGTTGATGGGAAGTGTCTTCTGTCGGGGTTCGGTGCCGAAAGTCATAGGTAGCACTATTTCGCCCTCGACATCAACTTGATTGCCCCCAAACCTAGTCAGTGGCATAGGGGATCTTTGTAGCTTATTTTTGGATAAACATATTCTAGAGAACACATCGTAAAGTAAGACGTCCGCTGAGCTTCCATTATCAATTAAAATGCATCTTACATCATAGTTGGCCACAATGACCGATATTACAACTGGGTCATCAAGTCGGTGCTGAACTCCCACAAGGTCATCATCAGAAAAAAGTATGGAGTTATTATCCTTGAGTCGTTATGGAGCATCGTCTTTGACTCTCCTTTAGTTGGTTGGTCGATGTAGCATTCCCACCCTTCCATCCGTGGATCTTTCGTTAGGTAATTCAATTTCTTCAGGGGCCCTCTAGGGGCCGTGGCCTCAGGCTGAGATTCTGGACGACCGACGTACCACCCTAAATAATCCCTCTTGATCAGATCTTTAATGGCATCCTTGAGTTGGATGCAGTCCTCAGTGTTGTGGCCGTGGTCCCGGTAGAATCGGCAGTATTTATTCCTGTTCCTCGTGGAAGAGGATGCCTTCATGGGACGTAGTTATTGGAGATAGTTTTCTTTTTCTATCTCCATTAGAATCTTCTCTCTATGAAGATTGAGGGGGAGTGTAGGAGTCGAATCTTCCACCCAATGCTCTGGGCTTGGGACTCCGTCGTCGGGTAGAGTTGTTGTTGTTGTTGGGTGCAGGGAGATCCAGCTTCTTGTTGTTCTTCTTCTTCGAAATAGATTTTCCTTCAGCCAGTCATCGGTTTGCCGCCTGCTTTTCAGCATCGGCATATTTCTGATCCCTTGATAGGAGCTCAACATAGCTTGTTAGAAATCTTTTATCCAGGAAGAAGGTGAGCCTGGATGATCGAAGCCCCGTCTTAAGAGCGGACATGGCTATGTACTCGTTGAGATCGGGGATCTCGAGAGTAGCTGAATTAAATCTGGAGATGTAGTCTCGAAGGCTCTCTCCATCATTCTGATGAAGGAGGATAGCGTGTCCATGTTCTGGGGCATCTTGCGGCAAGTCCTGAAATGCAGGATAAACAATTTTTTCAATTCAGAAAAGATATCGATGGTACCTAGGCATATACTCGAATACCACATCCGAGCTACCTTCTTCAATGTAGAGGGAAAGGCGAGGTAGTGCAGTGCGTTAGAGGCCCCCTTAATCATCATGTGGGCTTTGAAACTGCCCAGATATGCCGAGGGACAATTTCGGCGGGTCAGTAGTCCCATCGTAAGTCTCTATTTGAGAAACCCTGAAAGACCGAGGGATAATTTCGGCCATGATGCGAGGGGTGAATGGGGGATGCGAGTTGTACACCATAAACTCATCATCCTTCTTCTGATCATTGAGCCTCATAACCTGGGGCTCAAGGGCCTTGATCTTTTCGTCATAGTCAAGGCAGGCTTCCTTCGGTACATCCCTTTCAGGAGTGGAGTCTTCGGAGGAGATAGAGAGAGATCGTCTAGATCTCTTCCCCCTCCGTGGGGCATCGGTCGTTTCGGATGCCGAGAGCTTCGGCCTTCGGGAGAAAGCCGATCACAGGGAGAAAATCGGGTAGACTCATGATGCTAGTCTCCCTTCCCTCGAGACCGATGACTGTATCTGGAGGTGGCTAGCAGGTGCCCCACCTGGAAAGCTGCATCTTGAAAATTCTGAACCATGGTTGTTAGAGCGTCAACCCGATTCAGAAGAGCTTCAAATTGTTGTTGTCCCACCACAAGTGTAGGAGGTGGAATATTGTTCTCCACCAGGGGGTCGTTCCTCTGAGACGGAGGATGGTCCCTCCTGTCGAAGCATTTTGAGTTTTTCCTTTCGCCATCAGGATTTCTTCACACTCTCCTTTCTCAATGAGGGGAGCTACCAGTAGGTGGTAAGTATGAGCTACTACAGACTGTCAACACCCACTTGTCTACAAGCTAACCCTACCTGGCACACCAATCTATTGACATGGAACCTTCATCGACCGGACGGAGCCGCTGGATTGTAGGTTCACTCCCCTTGATGGATACCTGCAAAACAGGTCCCTGACTAGATTTTCTCTGGTGGGGGACACTCCGATGCCTAAGTTAGAGAGGGAGATTCCAACAACATAATAAAGAGTTTCTGAAGAGGAAGATAACGAAAGTATTCTCTTTTCCAGGCTTGTCTAGCATACCTTGGGTGTCCCCTCTTACCAGTATTTATAGTTGTCGCGCCAGAGTATAGTTAAGCTCACCTATCTATGGTTAGGATGGGGTTAATTAACTTTACCCTGCATATAATCATAGATGATTGCCAGTCGGTTCTGGCCAGTTTGGAGTCATTGGAGCTGAAGTTAGTGGCCACGTGGCCATCTCGATATGGTTACGATTGGAGGTAGTGGCCACGTGGTTGATCATAACAACCATACCCACGTTCAAAGATTTAGGATCAACCGGAGATTCGCTTTCGAGCTTCTTCTTCAGGAAAGGCTGGCGTTGAATCGACGGACTATCATCAGGTTTATCTCCTGCAAAATAAGCCGAAGACACCTCTATCATTTGCATCGATGTTCTTCCCTTCAGAATGGGTTGTGAAATGAAGCCGATGTTGTCTTCATATCAGTATTCTTCGGATCGGCCCTCTTTGGCTGATGTACAGAAGACTAGTAGGGAGCTGGTGGTAGTAGTCTTCGGGATTAACGTCTTCGGAATTAACGCCTTCGGCTAGGCTGAAGACTGGCCCCAGGTGCTTCGGTTTAGATGCCCAGTTCAGAAGGAGTTTGGTGAGTGGTTGAGCTGATAATTAGCCTGTGTTGCATTGACATATCATAACAGATATGATTTCAATATAATATTCTATCAAAATCTCTGTGCTTCCACTTACTAATTCATATATCATCCCCTGCACATTAAGAAATTTTGTAGTGCTTATATATTCTTGGATATATGGTACTTATATACTTTTAGGTCCCAACATCTAAATACTTGTAATTTTACATAGGAAATCTTATCCAAACAACTGTCACTTAAATGTACATCTAAAATAAATATATAAACTATAGCCTTGTACATCTCTACATAAACTACATTAGCACTAGGATTTCGTATATTAAGAGTATAGATTGGCATCATCTTTGCACTTGCTTGGATGCTTATCCTTGTTAGATGATTTATTGACAGCACTTATAAACCATATTAATATGCAAACTATACCTACTATGACGACTACTTACTTGACCTCGAGGACTAGCCGGACCACTAACTCACCAACCAAGGAACTCTTAAACTACCAACTTCAGTACTGAATAGGAGGAAGATGACTAAGCTAACCACCATGCCAAGTAGCCGTAACCCTTTAGATCGGGTACTTATTCAACCTCGACTACCTACTCGAGATAGATTAACTACTCGTGTGGACTTTGTTGAGCCCATCAACATACAATGTTAAAGCTCCTCCAGCCACAAGCTACCCAGCTACTCAAAATCTGCGATACCTAAGTAAGTGACAAAGCGGACAACTCCTAATCATTTCAATAGAGATTGTGGTGGGCAAGATCTCAATAGATACCATTATCCTAATAGAAAGATCTAATAAAAAAAATTCAAAAGATAAGATTCCAATATCCAAACGGAAAATTGTTATCTACCACCTTCCTAACATAATTCAGTTATTCCAAGTAACCTTGTAAATTATTAAGAGGGGACCCCAGCCAGGTAAGAGACTAACAGATGGCTCACAAGCTCATTCAATCTTCTTTCTCATAATCGCTCTCAGCTTCTACTATTGTAGCCCACTTCGCTCTTACTAACTTGAGTGTTGAAGGGTCCCCTATCGATTACCATCAATCAAGGGACTGTTCTTGCAGGTTTCCATCCAAGAGATACCGGTAGCAACACTTCATCCCACAAGGGAAGGCCAGTAGATCCTCATGAGCCACTTGAGTTCCGGTGAAGGGTGATTTAATGGTAATAGATTGGTGAGCCAGGTAGGGGAAAAGCATCTTGAAAAAGATCCTGGAGCCCAGAGAGCCAAATTATGAAAATGAAGATGCAAGCATAAGATTTCTCTGTTAGCCATGCAGGATACTCTTCGCACCATGGAGAGCCACCCACCCAAGCAATGGAGTGCTTTTTGCTCTGCCACCTCTACTACTAGTTATCCAGCAAAACCTACTCACTACCCTAGCATAACAAGTCCAGGCACTGATTATGGCAGTGGAGGGACTGTAGCAGCAGCAGGTTGTGGCAAAGTAGCAGCCCCCAAAGGCTCTTGCTTTTCTTACTGTTGCTCTTACTCATCCTAACCATTGATCTCTCGGGTAGATATCCTCTTACTGATGGATTTCTCGCTAATCACAATCCTCATCTCTGCGATGAAAAAGTCCCTGGCACAAAGAGCAATGACATGAAAGAGAACGAAGGCAAGACAAACACCCTTGCTCCTCATCCAAATCCTTACAGGAGGGATCCACTAATGAGCCTATTTGATGATTATCCGAGCAACCCCTCAATGACTATGTCTATAAGTTGAGTGAGATCAATTGCCAACTTGCTAATTTATAAGAAGGAAGTTGAGACCTGATCGAGTTTAACACTTATCTCCCTCTTTCCCAATGAATCATGAAAGAACTAATTTTGAGTTAATTCAAGATGCCCTACTTGGATCCCTATGATAGTAGTATGAACTACTAAATCACCTAGAGATTTATAAGGTTCTCATGTTGACTTAAGGCACTGCTGACTCCTTGCTTTACCTAGCCTTCCTAGCCACTTTTCATAAGGTGGCCCCATTATGGTACTCTGGAGTCAAGGAGTATCCACTCATTCAAACAGCTACATAGGCAGTTTGTGGTATACTTCAATGCTAGTTGAAGGATACCATGGGAATCTGATAGCCTCTTCTCCGTTCAACAATAAGATGGAGAGTTGTTGAAGGACTACATGGCTCGATTCAAGGTGGCCACACTGGAAATGTACAATCTAAATGAGTCAGTAGCTATGTTGGCCATGAAAAGTGGACTTCTCTCCCACCGATTTACTTATTCACTTGATAAGACTTAACCCAAGTCTTATTCGTAGTTGCTAGTCCGTGCAAAGAAGTACATTCACGTGAAAGAAGATGCTCTTACTTAGCAAGAGGACAATGAAAAGCTAAAGAAAAAGTAAGCCCGAGGAGAGCCGAATGGAAGTCGAACTGAGAAGACCAACTCATCCCACCAATAGAGTACCAAGCTGAAGAACCTAGTCAGCAAATATGGTAACTACATTCCTCTCCTAGCCCTTAGAACTAACATTCTTATGAAAATTGAAAGGGAAGGATATCTCTAAAGGCCACCTTAAATAAGAACTCCACAGACATCTCGCAACAATAACAAGTATTGCCATTTCTTCTTAGATCATGGCCATGCCGCCGAGCATTGCATCATCCTGAAAAATGAAATTGAAGATCTCATTAGGCATGATTATCTCGGGAAGTACATTCATAGAGGAGAGGTTTGGCCTAACTCCCGAAATCCTAGTCAATAGTAGACTCAAGCTGAAATTGGCAATCAATCGATGGCTAACCGAGTTAATATGATCTCCTAGGGGGTAGAGCATCCTTCAAAAAGGCTAAGAGAGGAGGAAGAAAATGTAATCTCTTTTTTCAATAAAGAGTTAGTTGGGGTCCAAAATCTTCATGATGAAGTTGTTGTCGTATCCATGACAATAGCAAAGCATGATGTAAAGAAAGTTTTAATTGATAGTAGAAGCTTAGCCGACATCTTATTTTATGATGCTTTTGTTCAGCTGAACTTATTTGAAAATCAGTTAAGACGGCTTTCTACACCCTTAGTTGGCTTTTCTAGAAACTCCGTCGATGTTGAAGACAAAATCACTCTTCTTATCATTGCTAGGATCCTGTCCCAACAAAGCATTGTCTTTCTTACATTTACGGTTGTCTAGATACCCTCAGGGTATAATGTCATTCTTGGATGGTCAGGGATAAATCGGCTAGATACTGTCATTTCAACTAAATACCTTCTTGTCTGATTTTCAACAAGGAATGAGGTTGGTGAGACATGCGGAGATCAACAACTAGCCTGACAATGTTTTCTGATATCAACTAAAGTATAGTAAGAGATGAGATACTGACTACCGAGCAATTAGACCAAAGAGAGCCCAAGAAGATGAGTGAACTAGCCGAGCAGTTACTTTTTTTTTCATTGAAAGATGATCCTTCTTAGACTGTACAAATTAGAGCTCTTGTACATGAGAAGGAACAAAATTGACTACTGGATTTTCTCTGACAAAATGCAGACATTTTTACCTAGTCAGCATCTAATATGCATGGCCTTCCTTCCAAGGTCATTACTTACAAGCTAAATATTGATTCCAAGTTTAAACCAATTTGGGAAAAGAATAAAAATTTTGCTCTCGATAGGCAAAAGGCCATTGATGAAGAAGTTGAGAAGCTATTAACTACTAGATTCATCCAATAAGCTCATTATCTCGAGTGGTTAGTCAATGTGATCATAGTCAAAAAGGCTAATAGAAAGTAGAGAATTTACATCGACTATATCGATTTGAATAAGGCATGCTCGAAAGATAACTTTCTATTATCGAAGATTGACCAACTAAGCAATCACCAAGAAAAGTATTTATTGTTACAAAGAAAAATACTTTTTGTATTTATCTTACAAAAAATCTTATATAGGAGCCACTTACCAATAGCGAGTCAATAAGGTCTTTAAAGACTAAATTGGTCAGAATATGAAGGTTTATGTTGATAACATACTTGTCAAGAATTTTGAAGAAGTTGATCACATCTAAGACCTAGAAGAAGCCTTCAATGCCCTCCATCAGTACCAAATGAAGCTGAATCCAAGTAAGTGTGCCTTTGGTGCCATTGTGGTAAGTTTCTTGGATTCCTAGTTGCTAAGAGGGGCATCGAGATAAATCTGGAAAAAATCCAAGCTATTCTTGATATACAACGTCCGACTTTTAAGAAAGAAGTACAATAACTAATCGAGTATATCATAATACTTGGTTCATCTCATGATAGACCGAGCACTGTTTGCCTTTATTCAAGATTCTGCATCGAATGAGCAACTTTTCTTGGATTGACAAGTACCGACAGCTTTCAAGAAATTGAAAAAATTTCTTGGATCTTCACCTTTGCTTTCTGAGCCTAGAGTCAGAGAAGAGCTCTACTTATATTTTGCTGGTTCCTTGAAAGTAGTCAGCTCTGTGCTTATTCAGGTGGATGACAAAAGAATCTAAAAGCCCATCTACTATACTAGCCAAATCCTTCATGATGCAGAAACTAGGTATTCCAAATTCTAAAAAAATATTTATGCACTGATGATTTCTACATTACATCTCAAGCCATACTTTCAAGCTCACTCAATCGTCATCCTAACCAACTAACCATTTAAAGCCATTCTACAATGGCCAAACACCTCTAAGATGATCACCAAATGGACAATCAAGTTTAATATGTTTGATATCTTACTATCCAATGTCATCTGTGAAGGCCCAAATCTTAGCAGACTTTTTGGTGGAGTGTACATGGTCACATGACAAGCTTGAAGAGGAGCCTATTGAGTAGCCTGATCTAGAGTCCACCTTTATTCTTCATATAGATGGAGTTTCAAACTTTCAAGGAAGCAAACCAGGATTCATTCTCACAAACTTGGAAGGAGTAGTTACTAAGTACGTGCTTTGCTTCTCATCAAACATAACAAATAATCAAGCTGAGTACGAAGCCTTGATAGCTGGATTAAAGCTCACTAAGGAGCTCAAGATGAAATCCTCTAGGTTTTTACCAACACCTACCTTATAATCGAATAAGTTACCGGGAAATATAAGGCTCAAGATCCAATAATGGCCAAGTATGTTGACAAGATACAAATTTTCACATTTTGCCTCAAGTACTTTGGTATATTCCATATCCAAGATGGAAGAATGCTCGAGTAGACACACTTTTCTAATTGGCAACCTTCGCTAACAACTTTCTTAGTCAAACTTATATTGAGTACCTAGAGATACCTAGCATCAATGAAATTGAGAAAGTTTAACAAGTCGATCACGAACCGAGTTGGATTGACTCTTTAGTCAAATTCCTATCAGAAGGAGTTATGCCTAACTACCCCTTGGAGGCAAAGAAGTTAAAATAGAAAGCTTCTTAATACATGCTACTAGTTGGGCAACTCTACAAGAAGTCCTTCTCTCTCCTCTTGCTCAAGTGCTTGTGACCCACCGAAGCCAACTGTGTTCTTCAGGAGATCCATGAAGGAGTTTGTAGAAATCATCTAGGGGATAGATCCCTGACTTACAAAGCCTTAAGATAAAGATACTACTGGCTCACTATACAAGAAGATGCTATGGATCTTATTTGAAGGTGCGACCAGTGCCAATAGTATGCAAAGATCTAGTGACAGCCAGTGAGTTAGCTGGCTTAGCTCTCTTCACCCTGGTCCTTCATCCATTAGGGAGTGGACTTAGTTGGCCCATTTCCCCAGCAACGGGTCAGTGAAAATTTTTTATCGTCGCCATTAACTTTTTCACAAAATGGATAGAAGTAGAAAATTTGGTGCGTATTTGATAACCAAGCATTTAAGGAGTTTTGTGTCGAGCTCTACATCCAGTACCAGTTCATATATGTTAGCCATCCTCAATCTAATAAAAAAATGGAAGTCATGTATCAGACAATCTTACAAGGGCTCAAGACCAAGCTAGTTAGAGTCAAAGATAGGAGGATATAATAAATGAGTCTCCCTTTAATTTAGCCTTCAAAACGAAAATAGTGATCCCAGTTGAGATCGGTCTACCGACTATGAGGATTGAATGCTATGGCGAATCAAGCAATTCAAGCTAGATAAGGGCTATTTCAACTTGCTAGAGGAGACTTAAAATTAAGCCAACCTTCATATGGCAATGTATCGATAATGTGTCACTCGATACTATAATTTCTGAATAAGGTCAAAAACTTTTGATCTAGGAGATCTCGTTCTATGACATGTTAAAGTCTTAAGGTTGATCGATCAAGGGAAGTTATCATTGAATTGAGAAGGACCTTACCAAGTAGCTGAGCCCTTTATCAAGGAGCTTACAAAATTGAAAACCTGGATGGAACATCAATTTTCCAGACATAGAATGCCAAAAATCTTTGATTATATTACCAATGATGTATCTATACTTACTCGACAATACAACTAAAGATTTTCTCTGACAAAATTCCTAGAGGTCTCATCTTGCTGCTAAACTTGATTGCCTAGTACCAGACGATCCATTATCCCCTTCAGGGTTCCTACATTCTTGGCCACTTAACAATTAGTCACTAGATAATCCATTATCTCCTTAGGGTTTCTACACCCTTCAGTCGCTTAATAACCGGTCACTAGATGATCTATCATCCCTTTCAGGCTTCCTACACCCCTCGGCCGCTTAACAATCAACCAGTAGATGATCCATCATCTTCCTTAGGAGTCTACATTCTTTTAACTACTTAATTCCCGGTCGATAGAGAAAGTCAATCATCGACTTAGTTAATTTACACCAAGTAGCAATAACAACCGATTAATGCTTAGATGCAAGATTCTAAGCGATCAACTCATAATTGGTCGCTAGGAAATGTACAAGTCTTGTAGTTGGGAGCTCTATAACTACAGTCGGTAATTAGTGCTTAGGCTATATTGACAGACAGCTTTCCTAACTAAAGGACTTAATTGATGGTTCACAGTCGGTTATTCAAGGTGCCATGGTCGAGAGCTTGTTCTTGTATCAAGAAGTTATCTATTTGACTAGTGGACCACCAACCCGACTAAGTGACTATGTGTTATTTACTCTGGGTAGAAGGTAGAATTTGAAGAAAAGTCGAAATACAAAAGGAGAAAATAGCAAGAAAAACTTTTAAGTTTGCTCTTCAAGATCCACCACCACTTCCTTAGGAATCGGAGTCAAGTCCACTTCAGAAGTTTTGATGACTTCTTCAATGTCGGTTGGTTTAGCCTTAGTCTTGGCCTCCTCGTCGGTTCTCCCCTTTCTGCCTCTCCCTCAGCCTCTTCTTCAGGCTCTATGTCAATGATCCCACTTAAGTCAAGGCCCGAGAACACCTTGGCAACTTTTTTCTTGCACTCGGCAAAATCGAGTTTGAAGGCATCCAAGGAGAGCTCCGCCACTTCATCTTCGAAGGCCCTGGACCCCTTGAACTCCTCCACTACTCGAGCCCTCGTGGACTCTACTCGAGCCCCCGTGGACTCTACTCGAGCCCCCGTGGACTCTGCCTACTCTTTGGCAAACCGAATGTTAGCCTCAAAGGCCCTGACTTTGGATTCGATGGCCTACAATCGCGTTTCAAAAATCGATGCCTTTGATTTTAAGTCGGCCAACTTTGCCTCCAGTTTGGTGACATAAGATCTTTTCTTGGTGATTATTTGGGCATTTCTTGTTACTCGGGCATCTAGCTACTGAGTAACTTTTCTGGAGGCTTGCAGCTCCTCCTTGAGCTTGGCCTCTCAGGCCTCACTCATTTTTTTCAGCTCCTCGAAGACTTGGGCTTTGGCCTTGGTGGTCTCTACTTGATACCTCAATATTTAGCTCAAGTTGGCAAAGCCCTCAAACCCCTCCTGAATGATGGAGACATCATGGGCAAATTGTAGGAAAAAGATTTTAAGTTAGTTACTTAGAATTCAAGTACTTGAAAAAACTACAAAGTTAAGAATACTTACTCCTATAAGAGCCGAAAAGAAGGACCTCATGATCTACTCTAGCAAGCAGGCCTTTTTCTTCTCCCAGTCCCGAGGGAGGAGAATCATTTTAACTAGCTTCTCAGCTAGTCCCTTGCTTCGAAATGCAGAGGAGGTCTTCCTTACATATGCCTCCATCATGATATAGTTATTGAGCTATGGAGCCTCTTCGAGCTCCGAGGAAGTCATCAAAGCTTTCACTTTCACTTCAGCATCTGCTCGGGCCAAACTGCTCAATCGCCATAGTGTTGTCGCTGATGATGGAGCTGGTGTTGGTGTTGATGTTATTGCTGATGCTATTGTTGTTGGTGGTACTAGTATTGAAGATGAGCCAGCATGATGGAAGTCAGTGCTAGAACGACCACCACATCATCATCATCTACGATAGCAGAAGCCCCTCTCAGTCTCGGCACTAGCACCTTGGCCGAAGCTGATGGGCCCTTAAGAGAAGGGCCCACTTAGGGCTTCTTAGCCACAATTTTCTTTGGCTTTGGGGACCCTTCCAAGATTGTGGCCCTCTTATGGTTGGCATTTTTCCAGCCCTCCAGTAAAACCTTCATATCTGTAGAAAACTGAGAAGAAGACTTTGCAAAATCAAAGACAAAGGAAAAATAAGCTTTAATAAACTTACTCAAAAAGTTAACCGACCTAAGTTTGGCAGCAAACAAACTCTGCTCCGATAATGGATCCCACTATCGGGGAACTCCATGTTCAGTAGTCTATTGAAGTCCTTTTCATCGACGGTAATGACCTCATCATTCTGATTCGGTGATCTGTTGGATTCATCCCAAACCCAATTGAACCCCAGGGAACATTAGAAGAAACAAAGAAAAATCTACTCTTGTGGTGAATGGAAGAGGGAAGACCAAAAACAAAAGTGCAACCATAGTGAGGATTGATGAACCACTAGCCCTTCATTGTTGGGTGCCTCTTCAAGAAGAACAATGCTCAAAACAAAGAAATCTTAGGTTGGGTTTCGTGCATGTTGCATAAAACAACAAATGAAACAATAATATAGAAAGAGTTAGGAGCCAACTGAGCAGGAACAACTCGGTATAAATCAAGGACATTTTTGATAAAAAGATGAAAGGATGGTTGGAGGCCCGCACGAAGGAACTGTTCATACAAGGTGATTCTATTCGCTGGACCAGATGTTACTCAGTCATCTGACCCAAGAGCAAAGGCTTGGAATTGACTCAAGAACTGATACTTTTCCTAGAGTCAAAGGATGTCATCTCTAGTCATCATCAAGACGGTGCTCGTCAGACAAGAAGGGATGGGAGTATTCAGACTAGTCGACCAACTATCCCAAAGTGTCTCTCAGAAATAAGTCCCAACTCCTCTTAAGTCGAGAGAATCTGCTTTCTTCCAAAAGGATTTCCAAGAGTCTTGCAATCGAGAAACATGGCTCATTAAATGGCTCTTGCTTTCGGATGAAGACATCCCGACTATCAAGGAAGCGAATAAAAAAATGGATCAAGCAAAAGAGAAAAATGCAAGAAAATGCTAGGAAAAGCCCAGCTTAAGAATAGTATAAACATTTTAAAGGAAAGCAAAAACCTCCCACAATGGTTTTACTAGAAGAATCCTAAGAAAATCTTAGAGAAGCCTTAACAAGGAACCTAAGAAGCCCTAGAGAGAGATAGGAACAGCAATAAGAAAAAGAAGGAAGAAGACCTAACTAAGAAAAGGGAGACAATAGTACTTGGGGAAGACGGGTTTTGAAGCACAACCCTTTTCTTCTCTTCTTTGCTCTGTGAAGAAGATGGTCCCTACAACAATGGCAAGGAATCCTTATTTATACCTTGCCTCAACAATCAAGATTGAAACCCTCGATTTGGTTGAAGCCTTTGAATCCCGACATGTAGCCTAATCTCAATCGACTAACACTACCAAGGAAGATTTGATGAACCTTCGACCATTTTAGAAGTTATTGTACAATCCTTTTGAGAGCATGTTAAAGATCCTTTATCCACCACTGTCGAGGTGACAAGATGGCTGGTAACGACTCTCGAGAAGGTAATTAATGCCTAGATGGTAAGAAGATCTGCTCCACCCCTGAGGTCGAAGAAGTGCCTACTCCCTTCGTCTAGATACGACAAGCTCGAGTAACTATTCAGCAATGTTCTGGACTCAGAAGTAGGGGGTAACTATTATGGGACTACTTACTTGGCCTTGAGGACTGGCCGGACCACCGACTACACTGACTAAGGAGCACTCAAACTACTGACTACAATATCGAGTAGGAGGAAGATGACTAAGCTAACCACCATACCAACTGGTTGCAACCCTCCAAATCGAGTACTTACTTAGTCTCGACCACCTACTCGGGATCGATTGACTACTTGCATGGACTTTGTTAGGCCTATCAGCAATATTAAAACTCCACCAGCTACAAGCTACCCGACTACTCGAAGTCTGCGACACCCGAGTAAGTGGCAAAGCGCACAACTTCTAATCATCCCATTGAAGATCGTGACAGACAAGATCTCAATAATACAATTATCATAATAGAAAGATTCTAACAGAAAAAATCTGGAAGACAATATCTCAACATCAAAATGAAAAGCTGTTATCCACCACTTTCTTAACAAAATTCAATTATCCCAAGTAATCCTATAAATTGAAAAGAAGGGATTCTCTGTCAGGTAAAAGGCTAATACACCACTCACATGTTTATTCAGTCTTCTTTTTCATAATCACTTGCAGTTCCGGCTGCTTAGTTCATTTCATTTCCATTGATTTGAGCATCGAACAGTCTTTCATGAATCACCATTAATAAGAAATTATTTTTTTATTGATCTTTATTCAAGAGATGCCGGAAATATCACTTTATCTCACCGAGAAAGGCCAATAGATCCTGAGATACTGTTAGGTTCTGATAAAAGATAATTTAACGGTAACAATTATAAACCTTATTCTATTGTTATCATGCCCGAGCACACTCCATCTGCTTTGGTGAATGTTCCGCTCTTAACCATGCTCCGCATATGAAATTTTTTGCTGGATCAGGTTCACCGGCGCTGGTGGACCAGTCCAGTCACGAGCCAGAATGTACAAATATGTTTGTATTTTTTTAATTTTATTTTTTATTTGTCGTTTTCCGTGGTTGAACTAACCGCTGGGCTCTTTCCGGAAAAAAAAAAAAAAAAAACTAACTGGTGAGCTGGTGCCCGACCGATAATCTCTCCGTGGCCACGCTAGATAAATGGTAACCGTCATGCCACGTCCACAAACCAACTCAAAAGGCTGGTGGTGGTTGAATTAATAAATCCCATGTTTCTACAGTACTTCTCATGCAAACGCGCCGGGTCTTTCCGTGTCGTGTAAACGCACTCGCCGGAGTTTCCAAGACAACTGTTCCCCCAATAACATTTAACCACTATTAATTGCGCCACGGCAAAGATGAGTTCCCGTCACCGAATGTCAAAATAGCACGACCACTTTCACCTAGGCATTGGTTATTAAGGTACGCCGTAACCATGCCAAAGCTAAAATTAGCTTGTGATATTTAATTTTAAATTAAATATCATCTTAAAATCTAATAAATCTATCATTTTAACTATGTTTAAATTTTATATTTAAAATATATTTTGTTTTATATAATTTATGTTAATAATATATATTCAATAACATAAAATAATTTAATAATTTTTTTTAAAAAAATATAATATATATATATTATTAATATATTTATAATTTTAATTTAATTGAAATAAGGTTAGACAAATAAAGTCTAATTCTTACTTGACTAGTTACAATTTGTTGCATTAAACTTTAACTAATTTTAAATTGACCATGTTTTAGTTGATGAACAATTATTCATTTATTTAAAAAATTTATAATTTTTAATAACATAATAATATTTATATTTATAAATATTTAACATGCTAGTGCATAAAGTGATTGCAGGATTTTTCCAAGCATATTCTGTTTGGGATATGGGAGGAAGAGCCTTGATAAACAACAAATTCTTGCAAATGAAAGCCAGAAAGGAGATAGCAGTAGTCTTACCATGTGGTGGCGGGATCCCTATCTCCAGGGATTGAAGCCGGGGAGGGCTGGAAAACACGGAGAGGGATGGGGAAATATCCGAAAAGGCCACGGACATGAACCTATTTTTTAATTGTTGTTAAATCTTTCTTTTGAAGTCCGAGCGGTTAGCCACCCACCGCCGGCCCCCCATCCCTTTCTCTAGAAGTCGCCACCGCGAGAGATCGGCGTGAGCGACGGAGGATCAATTCTTTGACAAACCATAGGTGACGCGACGCAGGCTGTGGTCTGGTTCTCTTTGGGAGGAGAGGGAGCCGCTGCTGTATGGACTGAGAGGGAGGAGTCGGGTCACCGCTTTAGGAGGAGGTCGACAAGATGGCAGTTGCTAACGGGAAGTCGGGGGGACGGCGGAGGGGAAGGGATGGGGTCTATGCCGGCTTCCCTTCTGGGGCGGCGGCGGCGGAGGCGGCGGAGGCGGCGGAGGTGGGTCGTCGTCGACGAACTCGTCGGCGTCGCTGACGCAGCACAGTCACCGGAGCTCGAGCCGGAGCCAGGTGGGGCAGGCCGAGGCGGCGGGAACGGACACCGGCCGCCAGCACTCCGGCGGGAGCACGGTGAAGTTGGTGGCGCGGTCGCTGCTGCCCACACGGCGTCGCCTCCGGCTCGATCCGCCCACCAAGCTCTACTTCCCATGCGAGTATCTTGGTTTCTATCTTAATTTCTTTTTTAAATTGTTTCTTTGTTAGATTTTTCTCTCTTGTTTTTTCTAATGGAAAGCTGGAATCTTTTTCAATAGATGATGAGTAATTCGGTCTTTTCAAGCTATCTAGGAGCAGGATCTCTTGTTTTATTCTGTTTTGCTTTACGGTTTTTGATTTATGTCCTATTTTGTTAATGAGCTTCTTTTCTTGGCAAGGAATTGATGTTGGGTAGTCAAAAAATGTTTAGTAGTCAAAAAATGTTTAGTAGGAGTTTTGTTCGTAGAATTTCTAAATGGAACTCACAAGTTTCTTCGTTTACTTCCCTCAATTTTATTTATGTGAGTTTTGAATGTTGATTTTATGGGTTGTTTATAAGAACTTGTGGAATTAGGTTCTTCAAAAATCTCAACGAGAGGTTTGCTGTCACTTTCTTAATTAAATAGAGGGTAGATGTGTTTTAGGAGGTTTGCCGATTATTTGGTGGACTGGTTTGCAATGTTTTTATCTTTTTTAATAATGAATTTCTATTGTTTAATGTTTGCGAGATCAGTCCCTTTCCTGTAGGGATATTTGATGTTTGGATTCCTTAATGGCTTTAGCATTTCAAACTCTTAACATTTTGGTTTATGAAGCCAATTCTCTTATGATTGGCATCGTGATTACTCTATTACTGACATGCAGGGATTGGAATTGCTTTGATTTATTAATGTGATTTTTGATCTGTTGCTCATACAACTATGTGATATCTTAATTTAAGATATGAAACTTCTAGGGGAAAGAGGTGAACATTGATTAGTGAGACTCCATGGGTGAACGGGTAGATGAGCTCCTTCGACAGATATCTCTCTTCATTAAAAGATCCTTATTTAAACAACTTCATGACCCAGTGCACAAGTAGAGATCCAACAGCATGTTCGGAAAGTAAAGCTCACACCCTTGATAGCCGACCAATATCTTATTATTATTATTTACCTAAATCATCAAAAATTAGAATAGAATTAAAAAAATACAGATGGGCATCATCCCACCTGCCTTATGCAACCTCTGTCTTGAAGGCTTCTATAGAAGTCCATATGCCTTTTCATGATTATCATCATCATAACGCTAGTTATGCTTTACATTGATCTGCAGAGCTAAACTTTTCATATGGCTGAAGCTTAGTCCTTTCTTTTGCTTTCTGACATCTCTGCAAATGTCAAATTTTTGATTGGGGACTTGGGGAGGCATGTTTCTTTTCTTTGGAGTTTACAAAACTGGAATTGTCACTAACAGCTGGCTTCCACAATTGAGATTCAATTTGGCTTAGCCTCCTCTGGATGCTAAGGCAAGGAAAATGCTAGCAGGAGAGTCATAGGCTGAAGGACCTTTACCTCAACAGTGATTTTATCCTGGAGCTGGATGCAGCAACTAACCATAAATAATTAAGTTTTATCCATCAGTTTCCTGAACTGAGTTTGGTGTGCCAAAATGTTCTCAGCATGGTGTATATTTGAGAGCATTCCTCTTGAATCTGCATAGTTGAGAGAGTCAAAACATGGACATATGGCATGGGTGGATTGCAGCCACAATAATTCTCCCTTTGGGATGTTAATGACTGACTTTAATTGTTTTTGTTCCATCTGTCCTGCTGGTTACTTGCCATCAAATTTAGGCAATTCAGTTTTTCATTATGTGGGTTTGAATGGCAATTCCACCGCCTCCCATTCCATATTGGCCTCAGAACTTGATGGGATCTAATGGTGACACTCCCGAAGATTATTAGCTTGCAACTTCTTGATGTTGACTAAGTTTCTTCATGTGGGCAACAAATTTCACCTATGTTTTCTTTTATGTTCTCCAGAAGTTGGCATAGATTCCCATCTTGAAATTCTATCGTTGCTTTTGGTATGTCAAATTCATTCTCCATTACTACCGAATGCACTCTACCATCAACAAGAAGGATGAAATCTAATATCAAATGACATGGCTAGGGCTGCAAGTAGGTTGGATATGGTCAGGGATTTGCTTGATCCATATCCAACCCCATATTCATTTTGGTTCTAATATTTGGATTGAGTCCAACATACTTTTGAATTGATTTGTTCAGGTCATGTTGACCATTCGAACTTTCTGGCCTAATGGGGACACTGGGTTGGCTTGGTTATTGTTGGAGTGAATTTCAGGGTAGACAGTCTTCTAACTACCAAAAGTAAATGGACCACAAACTAAGAATATTTATAACAAGTTATTGTAGATAAGTCCATTACATAATTTTGTAATGTAAATCAACCACTTAATAGGATGTGGAAGAAAACAAGATAGATTATTTTGGACTTGAATCTGTAAACAAACAACAGATGTTAAATTCCTCAATGACAAAATAATGACAAAACTAATTAATGACATAAAGCTTATTACATCATATCCAATGGGATTCAAATCCTAATTTCATGATTAGCAGTCAGACACATTTGCATGTTAAATAAGTTGACCCTCAAAACATATGTTGTGCTACTTCGAAAATATTCTTGTGACGTTTCTAGAGAACAATGAAATTGAAAACCTACAGGGTGTAAGTGATATTTTTATAGATCTATAGGCAATTAATTTTATACCTCATGAGAAGGCATGTATCATCGGATATTAAATGTTCTAAAGTGATTAATTGCTCTGTTGTCATAATCAGTACATGGAATAATGAATGTGCTCAAATGATGGGTTGGATTGCCATTATTGGTAACACTTACTTGGGTAGGATTATGTTATGTTAGCTTGGGTCAGGGAGCTAACTCACTCCGGTCCATCTACTTTTTAGGGTTGGGTTGGGTCAAGGCATGGAAAATCCAACCCATCTCCAAATGAAAATGGGACCTAGATTTAGACCCAACACACCCCAATGTTTCATATGGGTCGAGATCTGGTTAGATCTTGAGGAGCTTGTCCATTTTCAGACCTAGATTTAGCCTAGTATAAACATAGAGAAAAATACTTGTAGATTGACCACTTTGAGTTTGAGATGTCCTGATCACCAATTTGAGAGTGCTTAAAGTTGCCTAAAAATTCTTCCTTCATTATGTTCTCAAGCATGTTAATGACCTTATTTAAAGACTCAATGACCTAACCCATAAGCAAAGCAGGTATGTGGGACGATAGGAAATTGATACTTGAGATCCTCAATAACATTACCGATATCACATAGTACCTACCCAAATCTTATAATTGTCTAAATTTTACAATAGATTAAAAAAGGAACAAAGAAATACACATCACTGTTTCAATACATTATGCTGATGTCATGAAGAAACCTTAATTTTCTCCTTTGGTAAGTTCTCTTCTTTTTTTTTTGAAATTTTTAATGTTTTATGATTTATGGTGATTTTACTCATCATGCTTATTTTATCTGTCGGAATTTATTTCATGAAAACTGAATCAGATGATTCTAAGTTTGGTTGATTCGTTATCCAGTGGAAGATTTGGACTGTAATTATTTACTCTTGCAATTGCATTGCTAGTTACTATTCTTTAATGGCCAGGGCCTTTCCTTCTGTAGAGTACCCCATGGATGTCATGTTTTGCTGTGTGTTCAAATCAATGTAGAAGAATGAGTTCATTTTCCACTGATATTCCCAGTTTAATTACCAAAATTAATAACATCTTGAGCTTAATTGTGCTTTATGCTTGGTTTTTAGCTTTTTGTTTCGTGTTATAATTTCTTGGTTGGTAGTCTTCAGAATTAAAGCTTTGAAGTTATTCTATTATTCTTTTTATTAACTTTCCTTTAAATAATTTGTCATTGAAGATGAAACGGGTAAACAAGTTAGAAGTGCGGTCAGGATAAAGAATACCAGCAAATCTTATGTAGCATTTAAGGTGTGTATGGAATGCTGAAGTATTTGAACTTCCATAGAATTTATAAGTCTCATGAACAATAGTTGACTGCATTGAGCATGATCAATTCATATCTTTGGTAATTACTTGTTCTAATTTGGAAATTCTTTGTCTGCATTTTGTATCATTCCTTTTTCATACCCATTAGCTCCTATTTCCACTGATGAGTACTTTTGTTTTGATATTTTTCTCATTATATATTTTTGTTGGCCAAATCTTGATCAATGGAATGGTTAGTTTCAAACAACTGCACCAAAGAGCTGTTTCATGCGTCCTCCTGGTGGTATACTTTCTCCTGGGGAGAGTATCATAGCAACTGGTAACCTGTTTTATATTTGGTTTTCTTGATTTTATCTTCTAGTAAAAAAGAAAATAAGAATTTGATTCTTAAAGGATTTCTGTAATAGCATTCTTATTTTATCTCCATATTAAATGGCAGTTTTCAAATTTGTGGAGCAACCAGAAAACAATGAAAAGCTAATGGATCAAAAGAGCCAGGTTAAGTTTAAGATTGTGAGTTTGAAGGTGAAAGGACCGATGGAATATGTACCAGAACTGGTGAGACTGTTTCTTTTAATTATTTCCAACTTGGCAAGTTCTAAGATTTTTTTTGCAGAGTTTTATTTCGGCTCTACTTTGAAAAGTTCTGGCAAAATACAAACATGTTGACCAAGATCGGCCCACTGATCAGTTGGTCAATTTGACTGGTTGCAGCCAAATATGGATCGACCATGTCATTTCCATTTGAGCTTTTTCCAAGTATTGACTGAAGTTCCAACCTTTTTTTTTTTTGGGACATCCAACTCCTTCAGAAGAAAATTGTTCCTCTTTGAACAAAACATATCGGAATAAAGTTTGATATAAGCTTCTTTAGCTTTGCCATTCGGTTTGTTTTCTCAAATTTTTGAAGTTTTGAATTTATAAGCTAACCTAACCTGGAACATGTACATATCTTCTTCTGATGGGCAGATGAATCATGTTAGAAGATACTTCACTAAGTCTGATAATATTGAGGATGACTTGAAAAAAATGGTTACTAAACTCTATGAAGATTCTAATATCTTTAAGCTGTAAAAACAATTCTAAATGTGATGGACTGAAGCTATTGTTATTTTTCTTCAACTACTTTAGAATATTCTATTATACTTAATGGCATATGGACCTTGTTTTAATCTAATGGATGGCGATAGGGGTGACCATTTCCGGTTGCTTAGCTAAGAAGTCATCTCGATATATGTGTGATTTGTAATGGAAATAATGAACTGCAATAACAACCCTGCACTTGCATTGAAATCATCTATAACTGGGACTGCAATATATTATTATAAATCAACATTATTTAAATGTTGTCAATGCACTTTTTTTGGCATCAACACCCATTGGAAAGTAAGTGTAATAAATTTTCGATGTCTGCAACAGTTTGACGAGCAGAAAGATGAGGTTGCAGTTGAGCAAATTCTGCGGGTTGTATTCTTGGATGCAGAACGCCCCAGCCCTGTAAGTCTGCCAAATATCCTTTTTCCCACTATTTTCATGCTGAAGATAGTGAATTACTTGTTTAATTATTTACCATTATCAAGCAATGATGTACATTGTGCTTGTTGCTGAAGCAAATGGAAAAACTGAAGCGTCAGCTTGCTGAGGCTGAGGCAGCACTTGAGGCTCGCAAGAAACCTCCAGAAGAAGCAGGTCCTAAGATTATCGGTGAAGGGCTTGTTATAGATGAATGGGTAAATGAATCTTCCACATCCATTCATGAGTTATCATCCTCTTTGTCTGCTAATATTTTTTCTCGTCCCTTTTAATTCTTTTTCTCAGAAAGAACGAAGGGAAAGGTACCTTGCTCGGCAGCAGGTTCAAGGGGTTGATTCAGCATAAAGCGTGGTTTGTTATCATTGTAACTTTGTAATCCTTTGTTCTGCTTGAATCAAATGATATAGTCGTTCACCGTGGAAGAAGAATCTGTCATCATCCTTCATTCCTTCATTTTCAGGCTTGTTAGGGTGACTGTTTAGAGGTTCAATTGGTGACAATAACAGGCTTAAATGTCATGAACATTTGAGATATGTTGTGCTTAGGCTTATATCCTATTTGTAGATCATAGGCTTTTACTTCTGTGGAAGGAACAGAACCTTGCACCCTTTTTCTTTTCGTTATTTAAGATGTAAATTTTATGTCACTTTCATTGTTCAACTTGATTTCAGTGATAGGAATATCTGTGTTGGAGGCCTTGTAATGATTGAGGGCATGTGTAGGAGTGTTTCTCTATCAGCTGTAAGCCATTATCTTGACAGATTGTTTTGGGGGCATAAGACTCAGTTTTTTCACATATTGTCTTCAATATTTTAATTTTGGGCACCTGCTTGGCACTTGATTCATATGTTTCAGATATTCACTAAATTTGCTCCCATGGACAATGTTATAAAAATTCTTCAACTACCTGGACTTAAATTTTTTTTTATGAAATGGTTTGCTTGATTTGTATTTCTAATTACCAAATTTTATATGATTTACTCTACCATATTGTTAATGTTCTAATTTCTCATTGTTGCTTCCTTTGCACCTATTTGTTAATAAATACAAGGACATTCTTGAGTGTTTCATGATCTTCTGTGGACAAGAAATTAATTATATATTTGACTGCACTATTACTATGTTTGTACAATTTCTAAGACCTTTGTTTTAATAACTAGTTGCAAATGCAAATGTAGGATTCCAAAGTGATTCATTATTCATATGGCACAATCTGTACTTTTGTCGCTAGAGGCACAAGGAAGCATTTAGATTTGGAGGTTGTGGTTCTGTGTATAATTGGCCTGCCAATCAAGAATTGTTTGTTGCTGATCTTTCCCATGTAAATCTTTAAAGAGATTTCCATTTCTGAGTCATCACCGTGTTGTTATTTCTGGAAACCAAATAATAATATACTGTTAGCGTGGTCGCCGCCAACTAAAATTAAGTAGAGCTTAATCACAGGGATTTTAGGGCATGTTTGTTTTTGCTTTTGGTTTGTAAAGAAAAAAGAGAAGGTAGGAGTTAGATTTTCTGGTTTTTGGTGTTTGTTTTGATTTTTTTGGTGTTGTTTTTGCAGTTGTTCTTTGTTTTGTTCGAATCTTTTAATATAAGCATTTTTCAGTTAATGCAAACAAATATTTACTTTTTAAAATATATTTTCTTACTTCAGGATATTTATTTATTTATTTATTATGCTTCTTGTGCCAACAGAGAAGGCTGTATTAGCTATTTGAAGACTATAAATTGAGAAAGAATAAAGAGAGATTTTTTTTTTTTTTTTTTTTTTTTTTTTTTTTAAAGCAACAAAGGTTGCTTTTGTTGGGAAGGAAAAAAAAATTTATGAACCATTTGGGATGAGATTTAGGTTTTATGAGATTTTAACTTCTTGTACGCAGCATAAGTTTGCTTTAGTGTTAGGTGTGTTTGATTGGTTGCCGGAATTGGAATTGGAATTGGAATAGAAGTCGGAATGAACTGGAGTGAGAATCAGAATGATTATATCTTTTAATGCATTTGATTGGTGCCCCTTGTATTTTCATTTTTTAAAAATCAAAATTAAATAAAAATATTTTTAATCAAATAGCTGGAATGAAAGTTTTTTATTCATATTTTCATTTCTAAGTTTAACCGGTGGAGGAGGTTTCTCGGATTCAATGGAGATCACTCTTTCTGTTTCGATCATCAACCTGCTCCAACTAAAACACAGCGTTGGCCTTTTTAATGAATGTGAGTTTTTTAAGGATGTAAGTGTAACGGGAGTTTGGTGACCCTTCTCAATTTGGCCGACCGTTCCACTCCAAAGACTGGGTAGACTCAGTTCCATTTTTGCTACGTAGGTGCAACACCTTTTCTCAATTTGGCCGACCGTTCCATTCCAAAGACTCGGTAGACTTGGTTCCATTTTTGCTACGTAGGTGCAACACCTTTGTTGAGGTGAATACATTCAAAAAATGAAGACATTTAACACATGAGGATTAGAATTTAGAATAATATAACCATATAGTTATACTTAATGTAAGGAAATGTTTGTTTTGCGTGCATGAAATGTTCGTGGCATGACACAAGTTTGGTTAACTCATGTAAATCGGTAACATACATGGAAGATGATGGAATGTAGAGTTGCCAAGCCAGCAACTTTTGCCTGCATTAATGGGTCCCCTTAAGCATTTTATGGATGCCTTAAAACAATTTCCATCAATTATTAGGTTGATATTTGCACTACTTAAATTTCAAAATCATGACCCCCTTTTTATTTCTTAATCTCAACTTTTAGATTTTAAAAGTTGATTTTTTTTTTTTTTCCTTTGAGTAAGTATTGATTGTTACAGCATTGAAAAAAATGGAAAGCTGCTGGAAGCTAAAGAAGCAACAATCATGAATTTAAAGAACCACTTGTAAAAAAAAATTTTCTAAAAAAAAATTCTAATTATATATGAGAAATTTTACATAATTTCTACTGTAGTGCCAAACGGTAGTCCTTAAAACTTCAACTTATAATTTAAGAAAATACAAAAAAATCATAAAGTATTATAATTTTTTTTGTAGAATTTGTAAATTCATTATTGATCTTTTCAGGGTCGTGATAACGATGGTCCATAGAGTGGCTTTTTAATCACCGCCCCTCAATTTCTTCTAATTTTCCGACAGAATCATATAACTTTATTTGCTTGTAAATATCAAATAACCATGGACCTTTATTCGCGCACAAATGCAACAAATCTGTAAGAATCCCTGTAATAACCCAGCTCAGCCCATGGGTTCTTAGGCCCATTTGAGAAGAACAAACCAAAATCAAAAAAAAAAAAAAAAAAAAAAAAAAAAAAAAAAAAAAAAAAAAAAAAAAAAAAAAAAAAACACGAGAGTCTTCTTTTTCATCGGACTTTCAATTAGAGTCGGCTTCGAATAGGAATCCAATGCTTCCTGCCCCCCTTCAACATCTATTTAAAGAGGCAAAGTCCTTGTGAAACCCCTCATCGCTGGTTGCTAGTTATTATTGGAGAAAGACCCTCCCTTTTCTCATCTTCTTCTTCCAAAGTTCTAGATAAGTCTACGGGATTTTAGCTCGATAATTATCAGGAAAGATAAGATGAGGCTTCTATCTAACTTCCTCCTCTCCCTTTCCTTCTCGTGGCCCTGGGCATCATCACCAGCCACCGATTCAATTGGAAAATCAAAGAAAATCAAATCCCTTGTTTTCCCGAGCTCCTCTCTTTTCGGCCACCAGAACTGCTGCCCTTTGCTCCAAACCATAGGTCGGGTTGCCCAACCTTCCTCCGACCGCTCCTGGTCATAGCTATGCTAGCCATGGTCTCTAATCTGGCAAACCAAACAAAGACCACATGATCCTTAATTCTGGCAAGAAGAGAACCAGGAAAAAAAAGAACAGAAAGAAAAAAAAGAATAAAAAGAAAACCACAAGAAAAGGAAGAAAATAAAATAAAAAAAAAAAATTTTCTTTCCTTCTTTCCTCTCTCTTCCCTCTCTCTAGTTTCGTTGTCCACTTTCTCTGTCTAAAATTCTCTCTCTAAAAATTTCTCTTGGGATTAGGGAGGTTGTAAAAGTGGAATTAAGGGATTGATAGGTGGACCCTTGATGAACCTTGGTAGAGGGTTTTATATTGATAATTATTAAACCATAAAATTTATTTATTAATTTAAGATTGATTTTGTAGAAAAATAATTTTTCAGACAAGGGAATGTCGAGCGAGTTCCTTAGTACTTAGGACAAGGATTCGGGTGCAAGTTCGTATTTGGGAGTTAAATCTATCTCCAGTAGAGTTAAGGGTTTTTATACATGATCATCAGTTTATGTATATATTTTACATTACATGTTTTGATCCTTGAACACAAGCATTGGCATGTATGATTGTTTATGTATTATATATTTTGATTTCTTATGATAGATATTTATAATTGCTTGTATGATTATATATTTTTTTGTATAATATATTTATATCAAATATGATTATTTTTTGGATGATTTGGATTGTGATATTGACTATTGGAGAACTTGAAAAGAACATATTTGACATGTTGAGATTTAATAAATTATCAATCAAGAAAAGGGGATTTTGGACTAGCCACGCCACGGATAATACCGTGGTAACTGAGATTGACAGTCACAAACTGAAGCATGACATTAAGATTGCCAATCATGGACTAAAGCGTGATACTGAGATTGCAAATCACAGGTCGAAGTGTCATACCGAGATTGCTAGTTACGGGTTGAAGCATGGCACTAAGATAATCACCATGAACAAAAGCATGGCACTAAGATAATCACCATGGGCAAAAGCATGGCACTAATAGTAGCCTCGCTACTGGTAGGTATATGGTACTTAAGATTATCGGTCATGGACTAAAACATGACCGTGATTAATTCAAAACTCTAAAAAAAATTGTTGACCGAATTGAAATATAAGAATGAGATAAGGTTTTATTATATGTTATGGTTAAATTATTTTGGATGGATGACACGATATTTTATAATTCATGATTCTATTATTGTTTTCGTATTATTTTTTAACCATATTATTATTGGTATAAGTCGGTGGAGATCCTTATTAGACTATAAAGCTCACCCTTCATTTTTCTTTTCTTTTCAGAGTCACGGGATGCGTGTCATGGATTGGATCGAGCATAAAATTTGAGTACAAGACTTATTAAAATGATTAGTTAGTTCAATTTCTAATGCCAATGAATACTAGATTATTTGTAATTAAACGAGTTGATCAATTAGTTACTATGAACTTATTTTAATGGTATTTGGTTATTTATTTTTTTAGAGATATTAAGAATCTTGTATATTTTAGGTCTAGCACGATTTCTACGACGATGCCCTAAGATTTGTATGGCCATGTCAAATGGTCGGTCCAGATACTGAGTTCGAGGTATGTTAGAATGGTATCAAAGCTTAGATTATGATCACCTGTGACTATGGCATAAGTGATTAGAATATGACATGAGTGATATCGAAACTTAAGTTTTAATCATTAGGGACTATGACTTAAGTAGTATCTAAACTTAAGGGTATGATTACTAGAGATATGATAGAAGTAATAGAAATAAATTTAGAATTTGGATTTTAGAGCACTGGATGTTGTGATACAATTTGTGCTTAAGATTTGGAATTTGATGAGTAAAAAAATGTTATAAGATTTTTGTCTCTAATATTAATAGTGAGGTTGGCCTAAGATGAGTACGAAAAGGGGCTGAATGATTTATATCTCTTGATCATGATAAGTGGGATTTGATTGGAGTGTAAGAGGTGTTGATCTTTGAATATAGGCTATTATGCTAATAGGCTATGTTGTGTCATGCATACTTGTTCAATTATTGTTATATGACTTTGAAATTCTAGCATGGATATGGGTGCAAATCATGTACTATAGCCCTCTAATTTTGTTATTAATTAATGATCTCAAGATTTGGATTTATTAGAACATTGTTTGGAGTATGACCAGAGTTTCATGATATTAGAGTTAAAATGGTTGAATTTGTGCAGATTATAAATAAAAATAGATTCAAAAAAAATATATTTATAATACTGCATATACGTATGATTCCCTATTGGTGGAATGGATTATATTATGTAGACATTGGACATACATCTTGATAGAATTTTAAATAATTTAATTGTCATCTTCGGATCGGATTGCTTGATTTTTCTAATATTGTTGGAGATTGTTGAGTGTATTAAATTCCAAGCCAATGTTAAGGTTATGAATAAATCTTGTTGTATTGGATTGAGAAATTGATTTTTGTAAACTTTTATGAGTTTAACATAAGGGGCAGGAATTTAGGTGAGTGTGTTTATTGATGTTAAGGATCATGATAAAGTTTTATGTGAAATAGTTGAGTTGATTTTATTCATGGGGATGCTGATTTGAGATTTTCTAATTTATTAGAATTCAAAGTTAATCTTTTAAAAAGAGATATTGGTTTGGAATTTCCTAATTAATTATCAAGTAAATCTAGAGTTAATTCACTTTAATTTATTCTAGATTTATGGGGTTCTAGATGTTGGAGGACATTCCCAGGTACATGGATAACCTTCTTCCAACAATCAACCTTAGAACATTATATTGGAAGCAGTAGCAACAGGGGATTGAAGTAATCAGCCTGGTAGGAATTCAGCCTTCTTATGCAGAAATCTTCTAACTTGTTTAAAGTACCCCGAACATTCCAGATATGATATGGATGTGAAACGACCTCTCTTGGGACCTCCAACCAGTGAGGACTCAACCCTTCAAAGATCCTAGTCGAACTCCAAAAGGGTAGAGAGAGGGATGACTCCAAAGATGCTAGGTGCTAGGTTCCTACTTGGACTAGGAGTCCTTGGTGCTAAGGAATTTTCTCCTTCCTAGGGTATGGCGGCTTGGATGCTGATATTACCCTGATAGAAAGTGATAAACCAGAAAGGAAGAGAGGGAAGAAGAAGATGGATATTAGGGAGAAAAGGTTATTTTATTATGACGGCTCTAATCAGTCCCATATACAAAGTATATATATACTAGGTCACCATGACCTAACCCTAAAACTTCCATAGGCCAATTTAATGCATAATTGAGTTTTCCAAGCCCAAGTACATCCTTGACTCAGCCCAATCACGCATACCTAGGACTCGAAACTAGCCTAATACAAGTTGGCCCATTGAGGCCCAAGTCCCCTGAACCTCAAGACCCGAAAGGTTAACATCCTTTCATCCTAGGATCCAAACTAGCCTTAGAAATTCCATGACAGCTTCATGATGATTGGACCTTGGCCTTAGCCTTGGTCCCCTGAGCCTTAGAAGCACCACATGAAACCCAACACTAGAAAGATGGTGAATTATGCAAAGACTTTAAACATAAAAAGTGGGCCAAGGTTTAATCTTGATATGATATGCTTAAGGTATGGACATGATAAAGAGACTCAAAAGCTTTGCTTTAATTTGACCTAAAAATTTTAGATCCTTTTAGTACCAATGTAAGGTGATTATTTTTGGAGGGATTCATTTAGTGAACTATAGAATATGGTAAATTTATATTAGAGCGTGCAATAGAAGTGTGGTGGCTTAAGTTATTTTAAAGTTGATTAGAAACATTGATTCGTCGACCCAAAAGTTATTATAATAGGAAAACTTAAGCTAGTTTTTAATAAAAAAGGATTTTACTGATAAAGAAAAGGATAATTATTGATTCTTTGGCTAGTTTGCAGGTGTATCCATATAATTTTTATTAGTAGCTTTTCCTAGTATAAAGAACTCTAAGGATAATTTTGGATATCTCCAAATTTAGAGTAAACAAGTGATGATTTTTTTACCGAGCTTGGATCTGGAATACTTTAATACAAAGCTTCTTTAGTTTTGACATTGCGATTTCATTATTTGAAGATGCTTGAGGTTTTCTTTAGATAAAAGTCTAATAATAAAATCATGAAAGCATTTAGAGAAGAAAGAAGGTTTTAGATTCTAAAGAGCATTTAGTGCTCATGTTTCTTTTGTTTGTATTAATAGTATATACAGGGTATTATGATTTTTATGTGAAGTAAATCAAGAGCAATAAATTTCATGGACAAAGAATTTCATATTTTAATTCGAGGTTGAGACATTAATGTTTGTTTGAAAGAGATTGAAAGAATTCACTATATATTATGGATAGTAAGATCAAAATTGAGATACCATATAATTTTGTTATGTTAAGGTCTTATAAAGAAAGTATTTTAAGAAAAGGATTATCTGAAAGCTCGAAGATGATGTCAGGGTAGAGTATTTCCAGAGTTTGGGCCATCATAATTTTCTTATAAAATTAATCAAGGATGATTAATTATATTGATATCAAAAGGTTAGTATTTTTTTTGGAAGAGCTCAAGAGTTTTATATTCATTATGGATGGCATGGAATGAGTTATAAGAGGACATAATCTTGTAAGGTAAGTATTCTAAGAGATGGACTAATTAGGAGCTTGAGGATTATATAAGGGTTGGGTACTTCTAAAGTTTAAGCATCAAGCAAGCTAATTTTGAAGACAAAATTATTTTAAGGATGGAGAATGTTATAACGCAGCCTAACCCATGAGTTCTTAGGTCCATTTGAAACGAACCAACCCAAATCAAAAAAAAAACTCAAGAGAGTCTTCTCCTTCACCGGACTCTCGATCGAAGTCAGCTTTGAAGAGGAATCCAGTGCTTCCCTCCCTTCTTCGGCATCTATTTAAAGGGGTGAAGCCCCTGTGAAACCCCTCACCATCGATTGCTAGCCATAACCGGAGAAAGACCCTCTCCTTCCTCATCTTCTTCTTCCAAAGTTCTTGATAAGTTTGCTAGATTTTAGCCTGACAATCATCGAGAAAGACAAGGTGAGGCTTCGATCCGACTTCCTCCTCCTCTCCCCTTCCTTCCCATGGTCCTAGACATTGTCACTAGCCACCAGTTCTATCAAAAAATCTAAGAAGATCAAATCCCCTATTTTCCTGAGCTCCTGTCCCTTTTTTTGGCCACCGGTGGTGTTGCACTTTGCTTCGAACCCTGGGTTGGGTTGCCCAACCTCCCTTCGATCGCTCTCGGCCATAGTCACACCGACCATGGTCTCCAATCTGGCAAATCAAACAAGGACCACAAGATCCTTTGTTCTAACAAGAAGAGAACCAAGAAAGAAAGAAGAAGAAAAGAAAAAGAAATAGAAAAAGAAAAGAAAAAATATATTCTCTCTCTCTTTCCCTCTTTCTTCTCTCTTCCGTCTCTAGTTTTTCTCTCCAGTTTTTCTCTCTACTTTCTCTCTAATATCTTCTCTCTAAAAGTTTCTCTCTCAGGGATTAGAAAGGTTGTAAAAGTGGAATTTATTTATTAATATTAAGATCGAGGTTGTAAAAGTGGACCCTTTATGAATCTTGGTAGAAGGTTCTAGATCGATAATTGATACACCATGAAATTTATTTATTAATATTAAGATTGATTTTACAGAAAAATAATTTTTTAGGTAAGAGGATGTCGAGTGAGTCTCTTAACACTTAAAATAAGAATCCTAGTATAGATTGGTATCTAGGATATTAAATCTGTCTCCAATAGAGGTAAGAATTTTTGTACACCATCACCAATTTATATATATGTTATACATTGTATAATTTTGATCTTTGGACATGAGTATGAGAATGTATGATTATTTATGCATTATATATTTTAATTTCTCATGATGGATATTTGTGATTACTGGTATGATTATTTATATATTTTTTATATGATATGTTTATATCAAACATGATTATTTTTTGGATGATTTGGATCATGATACCAACTATTAGAGATCTTGAAAAGAACATAATTTGATAATATATTGAGATTTGATAAATTATTAATCAAGAAAAGGGATATTTGGACTAACCATGTCATAGCAGGATCATGGTAACTGAGATTGCCGGTTATAGGCTGAAGCATGACATTGAGACTGCAAATCATGGGCTGAAACATGACATCGAGACTGCAAATCACGGGCTGAAATATGACACTAAGTTTACTAGTCATGGGCTGAAGAGTGATACTGAGATGACCGTCATAGACAGAAGCAAGGCACCAATAATCCATCACAAGTAGGTACGTGGTACTTGAGATTACCGGTCATGGGCTAAAGTATAACTGTGATTAGTCCAAAATCTTAAAAAAAGCTATTGACTGAATGAAACATAAAATGGGATAATTTTATTATATGTAATGGTCAAATTATTTTAGATGCATGACAAGATATATTATGATTCATGGTTCTATTATTATTTTCTTATTATTTTCAAACCATATTATTATTGGTATGTGTATGGAGATCCTTACTAAATTGTAAAGCTTATCCCCCACTTCTCTTTTCTTTTCAAAATTGCAGGATGTATATCATGAGTTAGGTCAAGCATGAGATTTCGATGTAAGACTTATTAGAATGATTAGTTCATTCAATTTCTGATGTCAATGAATGCTAAATTATTTATAATTGAACAAGTTAATCAATTGATTACTATGAACTTATTTTAATGATATTTGGTTATTTATTTTTCTGGAGATGTTGAGAACCTTGTATATTTTAGGCCTAGCACAATCTATAAGATGATACCTTAGGATTTGTGTGGCCATTCTGGGGCCGATCTAGATGCTGGGTTCAGGGCATGATAAAATGGTATAAGAGCTTAGATTATGATCAATTTAGACTATGACATAAGTGATTGGTATAACATGAATAATATCAAAACTTAAGTTTTGATCATTAAGGACTATGACTTAAGTAGTATCTAAATTTAAGATTATGATCACTAGAGATATGATAAAAGTAATATAAATAAATTTAGAGTTTAGATTTTAGATCACTGAATGTTGTAATATAATTTGTGCTTAAGGTTTGGTATTTAATGAGTAAAAAAGCATTATAGGATTTTTGTCTTTAATCTTAATAGTGAGGTTGACCTAAGTGAGTACGAAAAGAGGCAGAATGATTTATATCTCTTGATTATGATAAGTGAGGTTTTGATCAGCGTGTAAGAGGTGTTGACCTTTGAATATAGGTTGTTGTGCTAATAGGCTATGTTGTATCATGTGTATTTATTCAATTGTTATTATATGACTTTGAAATTCTAACATAGATAAGGGTGCAAATCACGTACTATAGTCCTCTAATTTTGTTATTAATTATTGATCTTAAGATTTGGATTTATCAAAACATTGTTTGGAGTATAACTTGAGTTTCATGATATTAAAGTCGAATATTTTTTCAAGGGTTGAACTTGTATTTAGAGTATAAATGAAACTAGATTGTAGAGGAAAACATATTTATAATACTATATATATATGTATAATTTTTTTATTGGTGGATTAGATTGTGTTGTGTGGACATTGGACATGCATCTTGATAAAATTTTTGATAATTTAATTATCATCTTTGGATCATGTTTCTTGATTTTTTTAATATTGTTAGAGACAGTTGAGTCTATTAAAATTCTAAGCCAAGGTTAATGTTATGAACAAATCTTATTGTATTGGATGGGGAAGTTGATTTTTGTAGACTTCTATGAATTTAACATAAGGGACAGGATTTCAGGTGAGTGAATTTATTGATGCTAAGGGTCATGGTAAAGTTTTATGTGAAATAGTTGTTATTCATGGGGATGCTGATTCGAGATCTTCTAATTTATTAAAGTTTAGAGTTAATCTGTTAAAAAAGAGATAAGTTTGGAATTGCCTCATTTATTGTCAAGTGAATTTAGAATAATTCACTTTAAATTATTCTGCATTTATAGGATTCTAGAAAGATGGTGAAATTATGCAAGGACTTTAAATATGGAAGGTGGGTCAAGATTTAATTTTGATATAATATGCCTAAGGTATGGACATGATAAAGAGACTCAAAAATTTTGTTTTAATTTGATCTAAAAATTTTAAATCTTTTGGTATCAATGTAAGGTGATTATTTTTGAAGGGATTCCTTTAGATAACTATAAAACCTAATAAGTTTATATCAGAGTGCACAGTAGAAGTGTGATGGCTTAAGTTATTTCAAAACTGATTAAAAATATTAATTCATCGAACTAAAAGTTATTACAATGGGAAAACTCGAGCTAGTTTCTAGTAAAGAAGGATTTTATTGATAAAGGAATGAATAAATATTGATTTTTTGCCTAGTTTGCAGGTATAACCATGCAATTTTCAGTAATAATTTCTCCTAGTATAAGGACCTCCAAGGAGAATTTTGGACATCTCAAAATTTAGAGTAAACAAGTGATGATTATTTTGTAGGACTTGGATCCGAAATATTTTAACATAAAACTTTTTTTTAGTTTTGACATTATGATTTCAGCATTTGAAGAGGCTTGAGATTTTCTTTAGATAAAAGTTTAATTATAAAATCATAGAAAAGATTAAGAAAAGAAATAAGATTTTAGATTCTAAAGAGTGTTTAGTGCTCAAATTTCTTTTGTTTATATTAATAATATATACAGGGCATTATGATTTTCATGTGGAGTGAATCAAGAGAAATAAACTTCATGGATAAAGAATTTCATATTTTAATTCAAGATTGAGACATTAATATTCATTTAAAAGAAATTGAGAGAATTCACTATATATTTTAGATGGTAAGAATCAAAGTTGAGATATCATATAATTTTGTTATGTTAAGGTCTGATGAAGAAAATATTCTAAGAAAGGGATTATCTGGAAGCTCGAAAATGATGTCAGGGTTGGATATTTCCAAAGTTTAAGCCATCATGATTTTCTTGTAAAATTAGTTAAGGGTAATTAATTATATTGACATCAAAAGATTAGTCTTTTTGAAAGAGCTCAAGAGATTTCGATATACATTATGGATGGAATGGAATGAGTTATTAGAAGTCATGATCTTATAAGGTAAGTATTCTAAGAGGCAAACTAATTGGAAGCTTGAGGATAATACAAGGATTGGATACTTTTAAATGTTAAATTTCAAGCAAGCTAATATTAAGGATGAAATTATTTTAAGGGAGGAGAATATAATAACCCAGCCCAGCCCATGAGTTCTTAGGCCAATTTGAAAAGAACCAACCCAAATTAAAAAAAAATTAGGGGAGTCTTTTCCTTCATCAAACTCCCGATCGTAGTCAACTTTGAAGAGGAATCCAGTGCTTCCACCTGCTTTCAACATCTATTTAAAGGGATGAAGCCCTTGTAAAACCCCTCACCATCAGTCGCTAGCTATCACTGGAGAAAGACCCTCCCCTTCCTTATCTTCTTCTTCCAAAGTTCTAAATAAGTTTACCAGATTTTAGCTTGATAATCATCGAGAAAGAAAAGGTGAGGCTTCGATCTGACTTCCTCCTCCTCTCCCCTTCCTCCTTGTGGCCCTAGACATTATCGCCGACCATCGGTTCCATCAAAAAACCCAAGAATATCAAATCCCTTATTTTCCTGAGCTCCTCTTCCTCTTTTTGTCCACCGGTGTTGCTACCCTCCAACTGCTCCCATCCATAGCCTTGCTGGCCATGATCTCCAATCTGGCAAACCGAACAAGGACCATAGGGTCCTTCGTTCCATCAAGAAGAGAATCGGGAAAGAAAAGAAGAAAATGAAAAAAAGAAAATGAAAAGAAAATGTAAAGGAAGAAAATAAAGTGAAAATAAATTCTCTCTTTCCCTCTTTCCTCTTTATTCTCTCCTCTAATTTCTCTCTCCACTTTCTCTCTTTAAAATCTTTTTTCTTTAAAAAAATTTCTCTTCTAGGGATTAGGAAGGTTGTAAAAGTGGAATTAAGGGATTGGTGGGTGGACCCTTGATAATCCTTGGTAAAGGGTTCTAGATTGATAATTGTTATACTGTGAAATTTATTTATTAATATTAAGATTAATTATGTAGAAAATAATTTTCTGGGCAGATGATGTCGCGAGCAAAGTTCTTAGTGTTGCCAATCTCACCACGGTGGCCTGTAGCTCGTGAGCTGGTGCTGGTTCTCGGACTCTCTCACCTCGAGATCTCCAAGCTTCCGGACCTGCAAAATAAAGTCAGAGACCTGGGCCGGGGATCCCGGCAGGGGCACTCCGACGGTCAAGTAAGAGAGCGGCAAGATGGAACAGGACTTCTAAGGCGGGTTCCCGAAGGATTCATGTGCTTAGAGGAGATGTAAATGAAAGAAGTGTGGGGAAGAGGGGAGTTGGAGCCCGGTGCTAACCACTGGGACTAAGTCCCGTAGTGCTTTCCGAGCTGAACTCTGGGATTGCGTGGTCGAATTGAGTTCTGCTCCACCTTCCAAACCGAGGTCCGGGACTTCGCTCTGGAACCGGTTTCCTTGCGAACATCCGGACTGAACCCCGGGGCCGTAGGCTGGATTTGAGCCTTGCGCGGCTTGCCGAGCTGTTCTCTGAGATTTTGTAGGACCGGGACCTAAGTCTCCAGGACCTCTTCCGGACTGAACTCTGGGGCCGCATGTCGGGAATTAACTCCGTGCGACATTCTAGACTGAACTCTAGGATTTTTCTCAAAGGAGACTTCGCGCCTTCGTGGATTTTCCGCTATGTCCGTGATTGCCGAACTTAGGGCTGGATGGCTTTTGCCCTACGAGACGAGAGTAGGGATTTGGTGAAAAAGATTTTTTTATTGAAGTTTGAGGGGTCTTACACTATTGGTAGTACATCCTCAGGTTTGAGACATTCCAGGTTCGAGGAAACCGGGATCCGCCTAGCTCCTCCAGGTAGTATGCCCCGTGGGGGAGTGCCTCCGCCACCCTATAGGGGCCTTCCCAATTTGGGGAGAGCTTTCCGCACTCTCGAGGTTAGGAAGCTTCAGCGCGGCGCAGCATCAAGTCTCCCTGGCGAAAGGACTTCGGTCGCACTCTGGAGTTGTAGTATCTGGCCACCCGTTACCGGTAAGCCACCATCCGAACTCGGGCCCTATCCCTCGTTTCTTCAAGGAGGTCCAGGTTTAGCAGCATCCTGGCAGGGTTCTCCGCCTCATCGTACTACTCCACGCACAGGGTCGGTAGGCTGAGCTCAACTGGAATAACCGCTTCCGCTCCGAAGACGAGGCTAAATGGGGTCTCATCCATAGTCGTCCTTAGGATAGTGTGATACGCCCAAAGGATGCTCGGGAGCTCTTCTGCCCACCTACCCTTGGCTTGGTCCAGTCTTGTCCGGAGGCCTTGCAAGATGGTCCTATTTGTTATCTTGGCTTCTCCGTTCGTCTGAGGATGTGCCACCGAAGTGAAACGATGGTGGATGCCGAGGTCGCCACAAAACTCCTCGAACTCCCGACAATCGAACTGATGTCCGTTGTCGGTGATGATGGTGTGCGGTAGGCTGAAGCGGTAAATAATTGACTTCCAAAGGAACTTGGTGATGTTCGCCTCTGTGATCCAGGCCAGGGATTCGACCTCGACCCACTTCATGAAGTAGTCGATGGCCACAATCAAGAATTTTTGTTGCCCGGATGCTAGAGGAAAAGGTCCTAGGAGATCCATGCCCTATTGAGTGAACAGCCATGGGACGGAGAGTTGGGAGAGTGGAGCTGTGGGCTGACGTTGCACCACGATGTGCCGCTGACACCGGTCGCACCTCTTCATGAAGTCAACGGCATCTTCTTTCATTGTCTCCCAGAAACAACCTTGACGGAGGGCCTTATACGCCAGTGTCCTGCCCCCCACATGGTTTCCACAGATGCCATCATGGACTTCTTGGAGCACGAGTGCGACTTCTGCGGGTCTCAGATACTTGAGGAGCGGGTAGGAGTAGGATCTCCGATACAGTAGCCCATCCATCAAAATGAACCGTGCAGCCTTCCTTTTAATGAGGCCAGCCGCCACGCGATCCTCTGGCAAGGTGCCGTTGATGATGTACTCAATGTACTTGTCCATCCAACTGGGCTCCTGGTTGACCTGCTGGACCTCCATGGGTGTCTCGTAGCTCGGGGCCTTGAGGTGATCGATATAGGCGCGGCCCATCGATGAGTCCGGCAGGGTTGCCAGGCGAGAGAGTGCGTCTGCGCGAGCATTTTTCTTGCGAGGTATATGGGAGACGCTGAAGTGCCGAAATCCCACCGCGCTCGTTCGCATGAGCTCCAAGTACTTCGCCATTTGGGGGTCCCGCACCTCGTACTCCCCCGAGACCTGCCCAGACACCAGTTGCGAGTCGGTGAAGACCTTGAGGCAGGCCACGCCCAGCTCGCGGGACACTCTTAGCCCCGCGAGAAGCACTTCGTAATCCGCCTGGTTATTGGTGGCGGCGAACTGGAAGCGGAGCGCACACTCGGCGACGACCCCCTCGCCATTGGCGAGGATGAGCCCAGCTCTGCTCCCGCCGGAGTTTGAGGCTCCGTCCACATGAAGGATCCAGACGTCCTCCTCCGGTCCTGGTTCTGGCTATCAATCTTGGGGGCTTTCTTCCGGCCCCTCGTCTAGGCCTGCACACTTAACCAAGAAATCAGCGAGCACTTGTGCCTTCATGGCTGACCTCGGCTTGTAGGTGATGTCGAACTCGCTGAGCTTGAGTGCCCACTTTGCTAGGTGCCCAGACGTGTCAGGTCGGCTAAGCACCGCCTTCAGGGGCTGATCCATTAGGATTGCAATGGGGTGCACTTGGAAATAAGGCCTGAGATGCTGAGCGGACATGGTTAGCGCAAAAATCAATTTCTCAGACCGAGAATACCTGAGCTCCGCATCGCGGAGGAGTTTGCTCATGTAATACACCGGCCTTTGCATCCCCTTATCATCCGTCCGAACCAGAACCGAACTGACGGCCTCCGGGGTGACCGCCAGGTACAGGAGGAGCTCCTCTCCTTCCTCAGGCCTGGAAAGCAGCGGTGGAGATGCCAGTGTCCTCTTCAGCTCATCAAATGCCTCCTGGCACTCCTTCATCCAAGTAAAGTCGTTCATCTTCCTCAGCACCTTGAAGAAGGGCTGGCTACGGTCAGCGGACCTTGAGATGAATTGACTCAGGGCGGCTATCCGGCCGGTGAGTCGTTGCACCTGCTTCTTGGAGGTGGGCTGCTCCATATCCAAGATCGCTTGGACCTTCTCCAGGTTGGCTTCTATTCCTCTTTTGGTCACCATGAACCCCAGGAACTTCCCCGCGAACATGCCGAAAGTGTACTTTGCTGGGTTTAATTTCATCTGGTGAAGCTAGAGGTTACTGAAGGTCTCCGCCAGGTCACCGACATGGTTCGAAGTGGGCTTGCTCATCACCAGCATGTCATCCACGTACACCTGCACGTTGCGGCCAATTTGGTCTTTCAAGACCTTGTTGACCAGCCATTGGTACGTGGCCCCGGTGTTCTTGAGGCCGAATGGCATCATCTTATAATAGTAGGTTCCGCGGTCGGTGACGAAAGCAGTGTGCTCCTCGTCCTCCGGGTGCATTTGGATCTGGTTATACCCGGAGAAGGCATCCATGAAAGAGAGGAGGCGATGCCTTGAAATAGTGTCCACAAGCTGATCAATCTTTGGAAGAGGGACATTGTCCTTCGGGCAAGCTCGGTTGAGGTCGGTGTAGTCCACACAGATCCTCCATTTGCCGTTGCTCTTCTTCACCATGACCGCGTTCGCCAGCCAACTGGGATACTGTACCTCTCATACAAAGCCAGCGACAAGAAGCTTTTCTACTTCTTCATTGATGGCCTTCTGCCTCTCCGCAGCAAAGCTCCTCTTCTTCTGGCAGACAGGGCGGTACCTTGGATCAATGTTCAACCGGTGGGTGATGACTTCCGAGGGGATACCTGGCATGTCAGTAGCCGACCAGGTGAACACATCAGCGTTCGCCCAGAGGAAGTCCAGTAAACGAGCCTGCTCTTCTTTCGGGAGCTGGGCTCCTATCTGTACTATCTTCTGAGGATCTGAGCCAAGGGGGAACGTCAATAAGTGCTCCACGAGCCCTCCCTTAGGATCCTTCTCTCTTAGGTCGAGGTCGTCGATGTCGGAGCCGAGCTCAGCACTCCGAACCCCTGGGACCGTCTATAGACAATGTGGGACGGGTTGGGCCATCCCTCTCATCACTCCCGTCCCAGAGGTAGTAGGGAATTGCACTATCAACCTCTTGGTAGAAATAAGCGCATCCAGCTGGTTGAGTCCTGGACAGCCGAGGATGGTATTGTAAGGTGATGGGAGCCTGACGACAGTGAATGTCATCATGATCGTGCTCTGCCGAGGTAGGGATCTGGCAGTAACAGGGGGAGTGATCTCTCCCTCGACCCTCATAGAATCTCCGGTGAAGCCCACAAGAGGGGTGTGCACCGGCTTTAATTGATCATGAGACAAATTCATTCAGGAGAAAGCATCGTAAAAAAGAACGTCAGTAGAGCTCCCACTATCCACCATAATGCGATGTACAGGATGCATCGCGATGGTCATCTCGACCACCACTACATCATTGTTTATATTTTCATTTTTATTCCCCTTTTCAAAGGGGGTACATTCTCCACGTCCCCCGCCTCCTGGGCTCTCTTCGCTGCACGCCCTATCCCCCAAGAGATCATGCCCACCAGCTTCTCCGTTGGACGGTTGTCAATTACAGGGACGGGGGGAAGGGCGGCGAGCGGCTGACCCTCCGCCGAGGCTTCGTTGCTCACGAACTTCCTAAGGTAGCCCCTCTTAACCAGCTCCTTGATTTTCCACTTCAGATTGCGGCACTCCTCCATGTCGTGGCCGTGCTCGCGGTGAAATTGACAATATTTTGTCTTGTCATGGGTGTTCCTTGGGTTATGAGGAAGAAGTCGACGGAGGTAGTGCTCACCCGCAATCTCCATGAGGATCTTCGTTCTAGGGGCGAGGAGAGGGGTGAAGGTCCGCTCCAACGCAGCACCATTCTTCGGCTTCAAACCCGGTCGGAAGTCTGCAGGTGGTCCAGGCCTCCGGGTCCCAGGGGCATCCCTTGGGGCAGGCTTTTTTGGGGGCTTCCCCTTCCTGGCATGCCAATCCGTTGCCAATCTTACCGCGGTGGCCTATAACTCGTGAGCTGGCACCGATTCTTGGACTCTCTCACCTCAAGATCTCCAAGCTTCAAAACCTGCAAAACAAAGTCAGAGACCCGGGCTGGGGATCCCAGCGGGGGCACTCCGATGGTCAAGTAAGAGAGCGGTAAGATGGAACAGGACCTCTAAGGCGGGTTCTCGAAGGATTCCCGTGCTTAGAGGAGATGTAAATGAAAGAAGTGTGGGGAAGAGGGGAGTTGGAGCTCGGCTCCTTGTGTTGGGTTCATCGAGCTCTCGCCTGAGGACTTCTTGGGGTCCCCCGGGTCGTTCCCTCGATGTTCTCCCCCTTTTTCGACTTACCTTTCCGTTCTCTTTCTCCGCCCCTTTTATACCACCAGACCGTCTTCGGCCCACGTCCCCCTCCTAGAGGCTTCCTGATGTCCCCGGATCCTCCCCCTCTCTTTCAAGTCCGGGAGTTAAGTGGCCGGCACGTCTCGTCCGTCGTGCGTCACGAAAAGAGGAAGACTGGTGAGGCCTTGGGCCAAGCATGGGAGCTCTCCTTTTGGGGCGTTGACGATGGGCTTCTAGCCGTTTCAGGCCCCTGCCCGCAAGGATTCCGTTCCTCGATTGTGGGACCCCGCTTAACTGATATAAACGAGGTTTTGCGTATCACCGCAGGCCATACTAGTGCCCCCTACGGGGCGCGGCGCACGCCGACTCTAGTGGCGACCCCGCGACCCGTGTCTCTACCTCTTCGAGGCTTTGCAGAGTAGGGCTGACTCCGATCGAAGTGGAACCGTCAGGGGGTGCCACCCTGCAGTGGAGCAGGGGCTGCCAGCTTCGACCGAGGTGGACCCCTCCTGGGTGGACACCTGGCAGAGGGGCAGAGAGAGGCTCGACTTCGGTCAAGGTGGACCCGTCTTGGGGCACCACCTGGCGAAGGAGCAGGAGGGCCCGACTCAGCCTCGGCAGAGGTGGACCCGTTTTGGGGTGCCGCCTGGCGAGGGAACGAGGGGCCACCAGCTTCGGCCGAGGTGGATCCCTCCTGGGTGGACACCTGGCAGAGTGGTAGAGAGAGGCTCGACTTCGGCCGAGGTGGACTCGTCTTGGGGTGCCACCTGGCGAAGGAGCAGGAGGGCCCGGCTCGACCTCAGCAGAGGTGGACCCGGCTTGGGGTGCCACCTGGTGAGGGAGCGAGGGGCCGCCAGCTTCGGCCAAGGTGGACCCCTCCTGGGTGGACACCTGGCGGAGTGGCAGAGAGAGGCTCGACTTCAGCCGAGGTGGACCCATCTCGGGGTGCCACCTGGCGAAGGAGCAGGAGGGCCCAGCTTGACCTCGGCAGAGGTGGACCCATCTTGGGGTGCCGCCTGGCGAGGGAGCGAGGGGCCGCCATCTTCGGCCGAGGTGGACCCCCCCTGGGAGGATACTTGGCGGAGTGGTAGAGAGAGGCTCGACTTCGACCGAGGTAAACCCGTCTTGGGGTGCCACCTGGCGAAGGAGCAGGAGGGCTCGGCTCGACCTCAGTAGAGGTGGACCTGTCTTGGGGTGCCGCTTGGCGAGGAAGCGAGAGGCGGCGAGCTTCGACCGAGGTGGACCCCTCCTGGGTGGACACCTGGCGGAGTGGCAGAGAGAGGCTCGACTTCGACCGAGGTGGACCCGTCTTGGGGTGCCACCTGGCGAAGGAGCAGGAGGGCCCGGCTCGACCTCGACAGAGGTGGACCCATCTTGGGGTGCCGCCTGGCAAGGGAGCGAGGTGCTGCCAGCTTCGGCCGAGGTGGATCCCTCCTGGGTGGACACTTGGCGGAGCGGCAGAGAGAGGCTCAACTTTGATCGAGGTGGACCCGTCTTGGGGTGCCACCTGGCGAAGGAGCAGGAGGGCCCAGCTCAACCTCGGCAGAGGTGGACCCGTCTTGGGGTGTCGCCTGGCGAGGGAGCGAGGGGCCACCAGCTTCGGTCGAGGTGGACCCCTCCTTGGTGGACACCTGGCGGAGCGGCAGAGAGAGGCTCGACTTCGATCGAGGTGGACCCGTCTTGGGGTGCCACCTAGTGAAGGAGCAGGAGGGCCCGGCTCGACATCGGCAGAGGTGGACTCATCTTGGGGTGCCACCTAGCGAGGGAGCGAGGGGCTGCCAGCTTTGGCCGAGGTGGACCCCTCCTGGGTGGACACCTGGCGGAGTGGCAAAGAGAGGCTCAACTTCGGCCGAAATGGACCCATCTTGGGGTGCCACCCAGCAAAGAAGCAGGAGGTCCCGGCTTGACCTCGACAGAGGTGGACCCGTCTTGGGGTGCCGCTTGGCGAGGGAGTGAGGGGCCTCCAGCTTCGACCGAGGTGGACCCCTCCTGGGTGGATACCTGGCGGAGTGGCAAAGAGAGGCTCGACTTCGACCGAGATGGACCTGTCTTGGGGTGCCACCTGGCGAAGGAGCAGGAGGGCCCGGCTCGACCTCGGTAGAGGTGGACCCGTCTTGGGGTGCCACCTGGCGAGGGAGCGAGGTGCCGCCAGCTTCCACCGAGGTGGATCCCTCCTGGGTGGACACCTGGCAGAGTGGCAGAGAGAGGCTCAACTTCGGCCAAGGTGGACCCGTCTTGGGGTGCCACCTGGCGAAGGAGCAGGAGCACCTCTTCCCGAACGGGGGATCTTTTGAACGAAAAAATCCACGTGGTACTGACCGTGTCCAGCTGGACCTGACACACGCTCCACGTCAGCGATGTAGCCATATCACTTAGTACTTAGGATGGGAATCAGGGTGCAAATTGATATTAAATCTATTTCTAGTAGAGGAAGGGTTTTTGTACATGATCATCAATTTATATATATGTTTATGCTGCATAATTTTAATCTTTAGACATGAGTATTGGACTGTATGATTGTTTATACAGTATATATTTTGATTTTTCATGATGTATATTTATGATTATTGATATGACTATTTATATTCTTTTTTGTATGATATGTTCATATCAAATATGATTATTTTTTGGATGATTTGGATTGTGATATTGATTATTAAAGATCTTGAAAAGAATATGATTTGATAACCTATTGAGATTTAATAAATTGTTAATCAAGAAAAGGGATATTTGGATTAGCCATGCCATGGGTAGGATCGTGGTAACTAAGATTGCCAGTCATGGGTTGAAGCATGACATTGAGATTGCCAATCACGAGCTGAAGCGTGATATTGAGATTGCCAGTCATGGACTAAAGTATGGTATTGAAATAATCGCTATAGATAGAAGTATGGTACCGAGAATGGCCCCACCATGGATAAGTACGTGGTACTTAAGATTATCGGTCATGGGCTGAAACATGACCATGAATAGTCCAAAATCTTAAAGAAAACCATTGATTGTTTTGAACATAAGAATGAGACAAGGTTTTATTATATGTAATGTTGAATTATTTTGGATGCATGACATGATATTTTATGATTCATGATTCTATTATTATTTTCTTATTATTTTTAAATTATATAATTATTAGTAGGAGTATGGAGATCCTTACTAGGCTATAAAGTTATGCCCACTTCTTTTTTCTTTTCAAAGTCCCGAGATGTATATCATGGATTAGGTTGAGAATGAGATTTGAGTGCAAGTTTTATTAGAATGATTAGTTAGTTCAATTTCTTATGGCAATAAATACTGAATTATTTGTAATTGAACAAGTTGATCAATTGATTAGTATGAACTTATTTTAATAGTATTTGGTCATTTATTTTTTTGGAGATGTTGAGAACCTTGTGTATTTTAGGCTTAGCACGATCTCTAGGATGATGCCTTAGGATTTGTGCGACCGTATTGCATGGCCAATCCAGATACTGGATTCAGGGTATGACAATTTCAATATGATTTTTCTCTCTATTTTATAATATTTAAGATTTTATTGTTTTAATCTTATGCCATGTCTTATCCATAACCTTTAACAAAAGAGGCACCTTTCGTCCTATTTGGTTCCTTCAAAACACCTTTAGGGCCTGTTTAGATGTCTAGAATTTTTAAATTTAGAATAAAAATTATACTAGGATATAAGATTTTATCCTATAAAATTATATATCAAATTTATTATAAAAAAAACTATATATAAATAATCCTATCTTATTTTTGGATGGTAAATTATGATTTTTTTCTCTTCCATCTTTTTCATATAAAACGCCTTTTCATGACTCGCAGACTAGAGTGGATAATATCTCATATACGGAGCCATAAATTCTTGATCGCAATATTGACATGTCAGGAAGGATACAATAATTTATAAAAATATATAATTATTTTATTATAAAAATATATAAATAAATAATAATAGGGTACGAGAATTTGAATCCAAGATTTTTGAATATTCTAATCACGAACTTAACCGATAAATCATAATTATCTATAATTATTTTTTTACTAATATATTTATTAATTCTTTTATATTAAAATTCAATCCAGAGCCTCAGCCACCATCAAGCCTTCCATGTTTGATCGCTCCAAGCCTCACACCAGATTGAGACCCCTGAAGATGGGAAAAAAAATAGCAGCGACGACGGCGACGGAAAAGGGTGAGGAGGCGGAGGGCATGTGGGGAGGCCATCAGGGAGGCGAAGGAGGGCGGAGGAGGTGGAGAGCGGGGGAGGGGGAGGGGGAGGAGGAAGTCTTGGGAAGGGGGGTGCTGGAGTCCTGTCGAATGGCAGCGGCAATGGCAACGGTGGTGGACGAGGGCGACGAGGCGGAGGGAGTGGAGGGAGGCCATCGGGGAGGTGAAGGAGGGCGGAGAGCGAGGGAGGGGGAGGAGGAGGTCTCGGCAATGGGGGTGGTGGAGTCCTGCCAAACGGCAGCGGTGACGGCGATGGGCAAGGGCAAGGTGGCGGAGGATGTGGGGGGAGGCCGTCGGGAGGCAAAGGTAGGTAGAGGAGGTGGCGAGCATGGGAGGAGGACTCGAGGATGGGGGCAGGGGGTGGGGTGAGAACCCGATGAACATGAGAAAAAATTGATGACCTATGGAGGTCATTATTGGATTAGGTGTATCCAATTTGATTTTTTATCCCATACTTAAGTCATCCAAACATTACTTAAGATAAGCAATAGGACTTTTACACTCGTGTTATAAGATTTGGACCAATTCTCTCCTCCCCAAACGGGCCCTTAATTTTATTCGGTTCACCTCCGAGTATCCGGCACTCCAGCCTATCGAAATTTACGTCCATTAGATTACAGTGGCCGAGGGTCCAAAGCTTGAACACGTAGGGATGCGAATGGATTGGATCGGGTCATGAGTGACCCCGATCCGATCCGATTCTTTGATCGGATTCTAATAGTAGATCCAGATCTAATCCACTAAAAAATCGGATCGGGTCGGGTCGGGTCTACTATCCGAATTTTCAATCCAACGGGTCATTCGGATTGGTCGGGTCCATAAATAATCCGGTTCTAACTTACAAAGTTTGGATCTAAATATGATGCGAATAAAATATAAACAACTATATTTTAATTATTATATAGCTAACTATTATTAACTATAAAATATATAACAAATAATATTATTTTTAAAATAAATTAAGATATAAAAATAATTATAACTAGTAACATACAAGTTTTAAATTATAATTTAAAGGTCCAAATAGATATAATTCTAACAATATTAGTATGTTCGAATCGGGTCGGGTCGAGTCCAAATTCAATAAACCCGACCCGACCCGGAAAATAGAACGGGTCTAATTTTAGGATCCAATCCGGATCCACGGATTCATAAAAATGGATTGGATCGGATCTAAATGGGTTGGGTCAGGTCGGGTCACGGGTCAACTCGATCCATTTGCAGCCTTATGAACATGATTAGAGTGGTTCAAGTGGATAGAAAATTGGTTGCCTTTAAATTTAAGAGCTGGGTTTGATTTTCACGCATTGAGTTCCCCCAACAGCCATGTTTCACGCAACCATGCAGAGTCTAACTAGTTGTAGGCCAAATAAACCCAATGTCCAGCTAATATTGGCATCAATAATTTTTGTGCCAGGCTAATGTTGAGATTCTTATCAAGTTCTAATTTAATTCAAATTATATTTTTAGATAGTATCACTAATTTTAATGATATTAGAATTTTATTTCTATTATTTTTTATTTAATTATCTTTTTATAAATATTGTTAGAGTTTGTGTTGTAGTATGTTTGTTGTTTTTGCTCTAAGGTAGGAGTTCAACTTTACCCGCATGGTATTTGGTGTTTTGTTTGTACATGTAAGAGCATGGAAGAGTTTAAAGGGTGTGGAAGAGAAAAAGTTAAAAAAGACGTTTGGTGATCCAAATAGAATCATCGATGATCCAAATCCCAAGATAATCCAATTACTAGTGATCTAAGGTCACTATGTTTAATCGGTTATCATGATACAGTGATTAAAGATCCTCGAGTATACATGAATAACTTATTTGGTATATTTTAGGAATAAAAGATCATAGAACTTATGGTATAAAAAATATCCTTAACAAAGTTATTTAACAAAATTAAACTTAAATGAATGTAAATTAAGAAATAGAAAATCTTTTGTTTTACAAAACCAAAATGAAAGAAATAAAAAATTATTTGTTTCTTGTCTTCCTTTCTATCCACAAAAAAAAAAAAAAAAAAAAAAAAAAATCAAAAAATCTATGACCAAAAAAGATAATACTCCTCCCACTATACTCTTTATTAATTTTTTCTTACTTCTTTTCAATCAAAGAAAAAGAAATCAAAAAATCTTTGACTAAAATGATAATACTTCTTCTACTATCCTCTTTATTGATTTTTTCAAATATGGTCTTCTCTTTTTCCATGGGCTTTCCTCTTTCTAATCAAGAAAAAAATGATACTAAGAAGGAATTTCTCATTTTCTATGGATATGATGCCCCAACCATTCACCGCAAAAAAATATCATGATGATGTAGAAAAAAAGAACGATAGTTTTCTCTTTTGTGAGGCTCGAGATTATCTTTCAGGGTCTGTGATTATAAGGAATGTTTTGGTTAATGTATTTTAATTTAAGATTATCGATACGGTGATATTGGATACTCATCCTCACGAGCAAGTTTCCGACCACTGTTTTGGATGGTGATTTAAAAAATAGGATGATCTAAGATCATTGCTATGTATGATTACAATGATGTAACCAAATAAAATGATTCAATTATCTTTACAGGGATCATCCTTGATATTGGGATCATCACCCCATACCAAACTCTCCTTAAAGGCCTCTCTTTGGAATCCATTTTCGTATTCAAATATCTTTGGATAGAAATTTGATCATCTGGCTAATATTTATTTTTGTATCCATATCCGTCAAAGAAAAATAAATATGAATATTTATATGAATAAATAACAATCTGGCATATATCCAAATATATAATTCTACTAGCAACCTTATATAATTTTATATACTACTCGTTAATTTTTTAGAAAAATATGCAAGTATATTAGTATATTATTAATTTGATTTATCATCCATTTAATAATATCATTAATTCTATAGTCATAAAGTTTAATTATCATATTTATATCTATATTTACATTCATACTTTCAATATTTGATTTGTATTCATATCTATTAAAAATAAGTATAAATATAAATTTTTGCATGTGATCAATATATATCTGTATCTATATTTATATTTGTTAAATAAAATAAATATGGATAAAATATATTGGTATCTATCTTGTTTATGCCCTATGCAAAAGAGAATTTTTTATGTGACTCAATTTTTTTTAATAAAAATTTTTCTCTCTTCCAAATTTTTTCTTTTAATATTTTTAATATTAGTTTTTGGCATTTGTTTTAGATCTTAGACCAAAATAGCCATCCTACGTAGTAAGCCACTATACATGATATCAAAACTTTAAGTAGTTTTGGAGGTGACTCGTGTGTTTGTGATTGTATATGGTATTTTTTTTTTGGTAAACTAAAAAGGGGGAGGAGTTAGACCCCGGGTGTGGTCAACCCCAGACGGTCTCCCAATCCCAGCTAGGGAATGTTCGATACACGGTGCATATAATTTTTTCGCAACTGTTCCTCACCCGAAGGTGAGTATGTCAACCTGACTACCACTGGCATTAGCCGAGTGAACGGGATTTATTATATATATTTCTAACTTTTTCATTATCACCGGCCAACAAGGGCTCCAGGATTATTTTATTATTTTTTTTCTTTTTTTGATTTTACTCCTGGACTATTTTTCTATTTTTTATTTTATCCCCGGACTTTCTCGTCAAAATAGATTGTATATGGTATTAAAGACATAAACTTGGAGTGTTGTTCAGTAGATTACAACTTCAATCAGATTTTTATTTATAGTATTTTTTTTTAAATGATAATTTTATTATTGATAGTTTTAATATCTATAACTTGGTATAGTTGAAAAGCTTCTAGTGATTTATTATACAATGATTTAGCTATATAGATTCTTATCTAATTTTTTTTTTCAATATTTTTATTTTTTAATATTTATTTTGAAGTTAGGATTGGGATGATTATCTGTTTAATTATATTTTTTTTATAATGTTCGAATCAAGATGTTTAGATTTTCAGTCTTTCTATACCTAAAGGTGAGTATGTTAATCTGGCTAGTAGAACAGGAACAAAGAGAAATCCTGGCTTCTTATTTTCATCAACTATCGCGATCTTAAAAAAAATTTAAAATTTAATCGAGTCATCTATGAAATTATATTGGTAGTGCGGGTTACTACCTTAGCGATAAATATTTTTTTTGATAGGAGTTTGGTCCGTTGCCATTAGAAAGATGAGCACATCTGAGATTTCCAATTGAATTTGATGGTACGCTATATATTTGGTTGGCCTGCTCTTTTCTGCGCTAAAGCAAGTGATTCTTGGTATCTAGAAAACCTCAGTAATCTTTTCTGGAAAAGAATCGATACGTAACTTTTTTTCACCGTAAGCATATAATAATGATAATAGAATGGACGTGTTATTTTGATAATTTTACAATTTCATTGTATCATGATGATACCGCGATAGCGTTCGCACGCTACACTTTGATTTTTCACCATTTTTTTTTCCCGTTAAATATATAGTTCAATTCGAAAAACAAAAGAATGAGGCCGTAGGAAGCAAAGTTAATGCAATAATAAAAATTTACGATCATAATTTAAGTTTTAAAATGATTTTTTTATTAATTATCTCCAATCCATATGTGAAGACCCCATCAGTATGAATAACAAGCAAGGTAATTAATTTTATTGTTTAATTAATGTAAACAATAATGATTTGAAGTCTTACTTATTTATATTTTTATTATGTTATCATTAGTTCCTATGATGAGATTGAATTGAGTAAATTGAAAGAATTATTATTATTATTATTATTTATAAGATCGATGACAGGAATCATTTATTGGAAGCAAGGTGACTTTGACTATGGATTTCAATGTTCTTTGACAACGATGTGTTACTAATGAAAAGAGATGGATGATGAATAAAGTGATCGACCAAAAGCAGATGAAGTAGGACAACTCCGGCAATAAAGAAGATTGCTCTTTGCAATGAGATAACCAAAGTTGGATTTATACTTTAGCATGATATCAGCGAAGTGGAGGATGGGCATGAATAGTAGCAATGATTAGGTAAAATAGTATATGTGTAGCTATCAAATATTTTTTTACCGGACTCTGGCAATGGCCGAGGGTATTCCAGTCTTCCCTAGATGGAACCAAGTGCTACTCCTAATATCTTTCAAATAAAGATTTGCAAAAATAGTTCCTTGACTGGTGGTGTCCGGCGAGGAACGCTCCAATGTACAAATTAGTAGATGAAAGAAATGGACTACAGTAGCCGGAACAGAAAGTGATGGTAGTGATTGAATGAGCATGAGAATGAGGATAGAAGTGCATTAGTATCACATACCTCATTGGGATCCTCTCTTATCAATTTATGAGGCTATGCTGGATAACCGAATGCTATTATGGAGATGGCCTCCTCTGACATGTATAACATATTTTACTGAGATGGCGGGATATTGTATCCTGGAATTTTTTCGTTAGTACCTTTCTGTTAGGATGGCAGGATCTGTTGGAATCTTGTCTGCCATGATTTGTACTGGAGTAGCTGAGAATGTCTGGGTTGTCACTTAAACATCATGGACTCCGAGTAGGTAATCAGTTTGCTTGCTGTTGAAGGGATGAGCTGGCCCTATATTCGAGCGTGCCCGACTAGGCTTACTTAAGTAACTAGTCAGGTCCAAGTAGATACTCGATGGACACGCGTGGGAAATGCTATGTCAATCAGGCTCGAAAGGTTATAATTACTTGGTCTGGGAAAGAGTGACTACTCAATCTTGGAAGGACCAACTATTAGAAAATGTATCCCAAAGTCAATCATCTAGATGTAGATGGTTTAGCTCCTTATAATTTGTACATGATTCATTAATTAATAAGATTATTTTTGATAATTCATCACCATGTGTACATCTTTCTTTATAAACTCTTATATGATGAAGTTCCTAGAACTATTTTTGATCTACAAAGGATGATTTGTCATGTAGTTTTTAAATCTGTTCACGACTAAATGATACATTATTACCTAGAATGACAACATTTATCAAGTGAAGGTCATCATGTACTATATAGGTTGGTTGTCCTCATAACCATAGAGTGTGGAGATACTGGTATGGTATGCTAGTGAGTATAGGAGTATACAGCACTGAACGTGACTAATACTGTAGAGTACTTTGCTATCGAGAGTTTCTCTCAAAATGATATAGGTATAAGTATCCCTTTGACCTGAGATCATCATGGTGACTTATAAGCAACTCACTATACTTAGGTATTAGACTATCTAGATTTCTAATCTAATGATGAAAGGTTATTGGGGTGCAGTCAAGTACTGGTGCAGTCAAGTACTTGTTAAATCAGTGTATGAGTCAAAATAGGATTAACTACTCCAATGTGGTTGAGAAAATGCTCCGTCGTGTTTCAATTTAATAAGACCTTGGCCAGGGCTATCCTTATAAGGAATTACAGGATTTGCTAGGTTGAGACATATTTGGATGCATTATTTAGAAGTTGGCAATTGACTCTGAAGTCATCCTGAGCATTAGGTTCAAGGGATGATTATATGATAACCATAAGCTTGAGTTCTTGAATGTTGCTTTCCAATCATTCGACTTATCCGAACATCGGGCATCACTACTAGATAGTCGCATTGATTAGTTCAAGAATTGGTTTCTGAGTTATCGATTTAGTGTTCAAATCTATAAGATCACATCCATAAGAAGTTTTTGACCGATCATGATGGCTGATTAACGATTAAGACTCATTCAGTGACAAAATTATAAATATAATTAACAATTAACCCTATACAAATATTATAAATTAATAATTAATTAATAATTATTAATTAATTAATTAATTATAGAAGGATTAATTGGTAATTAAATTGTTAATTGGCTCAATTTAATTGAGCAAAGATGTTTAGACCAAGTCTAATTAAATTTGGTTCAATTAGGTTTCACCCGATTAGGTTATACAATGACCTAATTTATAAGAAATTTTAATCTTGATTTAATTCAAATTTGGACCTAATTAATTCTTGATTTAATTAAGATTTAATTGAGCTAATTGGGACCTAATTTGATAAGGTTCAAGTTATTTAAATAGGAAAAACCAAATTGGTTTTGGATAAGAATCTTTTTGACCAAGTCAAAATCAAGAATCCCAACCTAATGCCTAGAATTTTTTTCATGCCCTCCCTCATGCATTTTTTGGATTTTGCAAGAATAATTTTATGCTAATTCTTAGATATGTCATCCTTCTCTCTTTCCTAATCTGATTAGGATTGGTTTAGGATTTTTCTAGATGAAGTTTGAGTTTTAAAAAAATTAATAGAGTTTAAATGGGATTCAAACTCATATCTTTATCATAATTCTTTCCCTTATCACAATCCCCTAACCAACTCCATGTCAATTTTAATTGTGATTTTTGATGTTATGCAATAATATGAAGGCTCTCTTTACCATGAGATAGCAAGGAATAATCAGAAAAAAATTGTGGAAGAGAGGGGGGCGTGAAATCAAGAAGTGGGCGTGAGGGTTCTTAGTGCTTGGGATTTTGAGAGAAAAAAAAGAAAAGAAAAGAAAGGTATCTCCATTATTTTCTTTCGACCACCTGATCCTCTTTCTCCATCTCTTTTTCATCTTCTTGGAGGGTTCAAGAAGATCAAAGAAATATTTTATTTCAGCCATCCAATAGCCTTCGCACGGATCTAATAGTCTGAGGTTGATCGTGTCAAGGCTTTATATGGATGATTCGTAGAGGCCAGATATCTTATATGGTTGTAAAGCGATGTGGAGAGCCCTTACCACATATCATCGACAATGACATCATCGATCCATGATTAGATATGAAATTAGATTTTATATTGTATGTAAATTTAATTTATAATGTGCATTAGTTGGATCTATGCATATTGATTTTGTTTTTTATGTTACATATTATATTACGATCCTTATAAGATTTTTTAGATTTAATTTATATACATGATTTTTTATTTAAAATAGTTTTAGAATAGATTTCCTTCCATTATAAATTAAAAAAATATACATGAAACCCTAGGGTTGTGTTTGGTAGCGACAATCCATCCAGATTACCGGTAATTTAATGAGGCCCGACCATATTACTATATTTGGTATATTTTTCTGGATGATAATATATCATATCTGGTAATCTGGATTACTTTCTAAGAGATAATCTAGATTATCTCTAAGAGGGGTGGTAATCCAAATTATCACATTCTTGGTAATCTAGATTACCAAATTACCCTTCCCTTCTTCTTTCTTCTTCCCTTTCATATAATATAATATATATTTTATTTTATAATATAATATGATAAATATAATATAATATAATATTATATATTATATACTATAATAAATAATAAATAATATATTTAATTTTATATTATTAATATAATATAATAGTATTATATTATATTAATATATTATTTTATATTTTATGATATAAAATATATTATATTATATTTAAAACTTTAGTATATAAATTTAATATATTATTTAATATATTTAAGTAATATATTAAATATATCATCTATTTAATATATAAATTTTTTATATTAAATTTATTTAATATAAAATAATTTTTTATAAAAATTTAAATATTTTAAATATAAAATATAAAAATATATTTTTAATAAATAGATAAAATATAAAAATATATATTTTATAAACAAAATATAGATTTGATTTAGGGATATTTTAAAATTTTGATTTTACATTATGTAACATTACCTGCATGTACCAAATATAATAATCCATATTACCTGTAATCAATATTAGTGGCAATCCATATTATCTTTCAAGATTGCTTGGCCATGCATCAAATATAACTTAGATATTTTCCTACAATGGTATCAGAGTTATCGATTTTTATAACATGATATGTAAATATAGACTCATACATATTAGATGTAATCTTAATCTAAGTAATTGCTTCAGATTGGGTTAGTCACCATGACCATCTGATCATAGAAGAAAAGTAGGATTTAAAGATTTTCTCTTTCCATTCCATGGGATCTCTTATGGCATGTAAGGGTATTGCTTGTGGTTATATCCCATAAACAAGTGAGTAAAGAAATTTTTATTAAAATTATTTTGATTATTAGATCTATTTTTTAATAATTTAATCTTAATTAATTTACTATTTTTGATCTGAAATTAATTTATTATAGTTTATTTTTATGTTTAAAACATGAAACATAATATTAATTTCAGTATATGACTATATCATATAGTTTAGATTTAAAAGTGTTTAATATATATAAGATACATATAAATTATTTAGATTTAAGTTTAGCAAAATTAATCTTGATTAATTATTGGAATTAATAGATTTAAGATTAGATCTAGAATTGTGAATTAAAGATCTAATCATATTTCATAAATTATAGATTTTAGAATAGCTTGAATCAGGTCAATTAACCGGGTTAGACCTAGGATTAGAATTTTGAATAATATAGACCTAATAGAGAATTAGATTTAACATAACCAAAAGTTGATTATGATTAGATCAAGGATTTTCTAGATCAATTATATAGTGATAGCTTGATCATATCCATATTATATTAAATGGACCTGATATTGGTTCAGTGGTCGAACTCGAATCTTTAGGCTAGTTTAGTTGAATTTAATGAATCAATTGGTATCTAAGATAAGTTGGCATTTGATCATGGTTATTAAATGGGGCTGCCTCTTACCTGTCTAACTTGGTTGGTATTTAAGGAAAGAGGTTAATGGTGGAACCCTCATATTGATCTTACTTACTCTGCTAATGTGGTCAATCAGAATTTGATTAAATAGCTCATTGATTAGAGTTAACCCATGCTAATAAGAATGATCAACTTGACTGATCTCTAAGTACCCTTGGACCAATTATGTCTTTGACCCTCATCACAACTTGGTGAAGTCAGTGGGAGGTTTGGTCTATGTCTCTTCTCTCTTCTGAACTATTAATAAAAATCTCTAAATTATTAGATCTCTAAAAATGATAAAGTTATGGAGATAACAGAATCATAGCCTTTTATTAAGAGGATGGTGATGAGTTTAATAATTAAGATAATCATTGGAGGTCCAAAGACCTGGTGCTTATCTAGCTATTAAAGTTATTATCTATATTATGATGATTCAGTGGTAACTTTTTTTAATGGTGATCAGGTGAGCTGGTCAAAGTCAGACTTAGCCATTTATTAATTAGAAGCACTGAGTCTAGACATGTTAATGGTTGTTCCTAATCAGGACTTTCGATGGAGATCCAAAGACCTGCTAAATAGGTACTTGGAGAAAAATCAATACTAGAAATTATTTAGAAAAATAATTGGTTAAAAACCTACCTTTGGATGCGCATAGATAGACTAGACAAGGTTAAGCTCATTTAGTCTATTAGATTATAGTACCTGCTAAGGAATTAATGTAATTCCTCGAATTTGAGATAGAGATTACCAATTTGAACAAGATAGTAGGAGGACCTATAGACTAAAATCCAAGTCTTTAGGATTAAATGATTCATGTACTAATAGGTATTGTTTTCTTTTCTTTTCAACTAGAAATGACCAATATATTATCACTCCATTCATTATTAGATAAGGAAATGCTGATGGGACCCAATTTTGGTAGCCGGTATAGATAATTAAAAGTAGTCATGAAGCATGAATGGATCTTGTACATGCTGACAGATCCGTTACCTGAGGAGCACACTCCAAATGCTTAAGATCTGGTTTAAGATACTTACTAGAAGTGGCTCAATGACTGAACCATAGTTCGATGTATTATGTGGGCATCCATGAATGATGAGTTCAGTCGCATATTCGAGGATACTCAACCAGAGGATATATTTCAAGTATTGAAAGAATCCCATGACACTCTCGATGGCATTGAAAGGTACAAAATATCTTGTACCATTTTCAATGCCAAGATAAGGGAAGGGGCATTAATCACTGATCATGTATTGTACATGAGCAAACTGATCGAGCACTCGAATAAAGTTGGATTTTTCTTGCATGATCAGCTAGAAAAAGATATGATTTTGAATTTCTTGTCAAAGTCACATATCAACTTTCTTAGTCATTATAGAATGACTAAGCCTGTAGTTAACTACCATGGTCTGCTGAGATTGCTACAGACTTATGAGAAGGATCATTAGCTCCATAAGGGACCACTAAATGTAGTGGGAGGATCTACTTCGAAAGAGCATCATTCCTTTAAGAAAGGAAAAAAAATAAGAAAAAGGTGCAACATGCTCAGCTGAGTCAGACCAAGAAAAATAAATCTGATCAGAGTCAGGCAAATTACTTCTTCTTCAAGAAGTAGGGTCATTGGAAGAGGAACTATCCTTTTTACATTATCTCTCTAAACCCAAATAGGCTAAGAAAGAACTAGCAAGTGGTTGCTAGACAAGGTACTTGTATGATAACACTTTGTAACTTCTTGATATATGATACAACTACCTATGTATTAGATATTAAAAATCCTATTAATATTTATAATTCGTTGCAAGTACTTCGAGCTAGTAGAAGATTTAAAAATAACGAGAGATTCCTGAATGTTAGAGATGGAAGATCAGTTCCAATTCTAGCTTTAAAAATTGTCAAGCTTGTTTTCAATGATTATGTCATTAGTTTAAGTGATTGTCACTAATGTCCTAGTTTTATGATTAATATTATCTCTGTTGACATTTTGGCCAAGAATGGTTTTTATTTATCAATAAAAAGAGATTATTGTGATATCATTGTGAATGATGTTACTATAATACATGGATAATTAAAAAATGATATTTATATTTTATGATAGCTGTTAGTATAATGTATATGTTTAGCAAACATCTTAGATTAGAGAATGTATCTGATATTTATCTTTGGCACTGTAGGCTAGGTCATATTAACAATAATAGGATAAACATATTAATTAAAAAGAATTTTTTTTAAGCTCAATGATTTTGAATCATTGCCAACCTATAAATCCTATCTTCTTGGTAAGATGACTAAGTCACATTTTACTAGAAAAGGTGAAGAGCTACTAGTTATGAGTCTAGTACATAATGCTGTATATGGATGCATGAATACTTAGTCATAGATGGATATCACTACTTGATCACGTTCATAAATGACCTATCGAGATATGGGTACGTCTACCTTATGAAGCAAAATCTAAATAGTTTAAAATATTTAGACAATATTGTAATGAGGTAAAGAAACAAACTGGAAAGTGTATTAAAATCTTTCGATTAGATCAAAGAGGGGAATGCCTTACTGGTGAGTTTTTGACTTATCTAGAAAAGAATGAGATTCTCTCACAATGGACACCTCCTAGGACACCTTAGCATAATTGAGTGTTTGAAAAGAGAAATCGAACCTTGCTAGACATGGTTCGGTCCATAATGAGGTTTGCAAGTTTGCTGATCTCCTTTTGAAAATATGCACTCGAGTCGGCTTGCTATGTTCTAAATAGAGTTCTGTAGACAAAATACCATATGAGATATGGTTAGGGAGTAAGCAGGAGCTCTCACACCTTAGGATCTAGGGATGTCCAATTTATGTCAAATATTTAAAAATGGACAAGCTCGGACCTAGGTCTGACAAATGTATTTTCTTAGAGTACCCAAAAAAGATTAAGGGTTATTTCTTCTACTATATTGATAAATAAAAGGTGTTCGACAGTAATGGGTAGTCTTTTTGAAAAAGGAATTTCTTGGAGAAGGAACTAATGCTACTAAGATTGAACTTGAAGAAATTCGACAGGTAGAAGAATCAACATCATTGACTGAAGCCATAGAACCAGATTTGATTGGATCAAACCCAAAGCCCATTATAGATGCACCATTAAGGAGATCCGGTAGAGTACCATATTAGCCAGATAGATACTATAGTTTCTTGGTTCGGAATGGTGATCCTGTTGAACTTGATGAGAACAACAAGAATCTGATCTCCTATATGGATGCAAAATAGAGTTGACTCTGATAAATGGCTTGAAGCTATGAAATCTAAAATAGAGTGTATAAAAGTTAACGATATATAGACACTCGTTGACCTACTTGAAGGGATAAAATCCATAGGGTGAAAGTAAACTTTCAAAAAAAAGGGGCACAGATAGGAAGGTGGAGATATATAAAGTCCATCTAGTTACCAAGGAATATCGCCAATGTTATGGTATTGACTATGATGAGACATTTTCATCTATGGCAATGCTCAAGTTCATTCGGATCATCTCGCGATAGTGGTATATTTTGATTTTGAGATCTAGCAAATGGATGTGAAAACTACTTTCCTAAATGGAGAGCTAGAAAAAGGTGTATATGATACAACTTGAAGGGTTCACATCCATAAATAAATTAAAGGTGTGCAAGCTTTAGAGATCTATTTATAGATTGAAGCAAGCATCTCAGTGTTGGAACATGCATTTTGATAAGGTGATCATAATGTATGGCTTTATTAGAAATGAAGAAGAATCTTGCATTTATAAATGGGCTAATGGTTCAGTAGTAGTATTTCTTATTTTATATGTGGATAATATCTTCTTAATCAGAAATGATATTCTAGCATTACATTGAATAAAAGTATGGCTATCTTCTTAATTCTTTATGAAGAACTTGGAAGAAGCTTCCTACATCTTAGGGATGAAGATCTATGGGATAGATCTAAAAGGTTACTAGGGTTAAACCAATCCACGTATATTGAGACCATATTGAAGCGATTCAGTATGGTGATTCCAATAAAGGCTATCTTTCGATAGGTCATGGAATTATTCTCTCCAAAAAGAATTGTCTGATAACTCCTCAAGGGAGAGAGCACATGAGTAAGATTTCATAGATCTCAGTAGTGGGATCTATTATGTATGCTATGATATATACACAACTAGATATGGTATGCTCAATAAGAGTAGTGAGTAGATACCAATTTGATCAAAGTAAGAATTATTGGAAGGTTATAAAAAATATCTTTAAGTATTTGAGAAATACAAAGGACTAGTGGCTCATTTTTGGAGATTCTAACTTGAAACTAGTCAGTTATACTAACTTAAATTTTGAGTTAGATAGGGATGATAGCAAGAGTATATCAAGTTATGTATTTATCCTAAATGGAGTAATCTATTGGAAAAGTTTCAAGCAGCATATTGTGATTGATTCTATATACAAGGCGGAGTAATTACGACATCCGATGCTGCAAAGGAAGTTGTTTGACTATGAAAGTTCATCACCAAGCTTAGAGTGGCACCCTCAATTGATGGCCTAGTTTTTTTATATTGTGATAACACCAGATCCATAGATCAAGCAAAGGAACTTAAGTCACATCAGCTAACCTAGTATATTCTATGTCACTACCATCTTGTTCGAGAGATTATGGATCGAGGTGAAGTTGATCTTTAGAAATTAATGGAAAGGAGAACTTGGCCAACCCATTTACTAAAGCCCTCGAAATCAAAGAGTTCGATGATCACAAGTGGAAGATGGATATATGATACTGTTTCGATTGGCTCTAATCCAAGTGGGAGTTATTAAGAAATATATCCTAAAACTAATCATTTGGATTGTAGATGATTGAGCTCCTTATAATTTGTACATGATTCATTAATAAATAAAGCTTATTTTTGGCAATTCATCACTGTGTCGACATCTTCGTTTATTAACTCTTTTGTGATGAAGTCACTAGAATTACTTATGATTGACAAAGGATTTATCATATAGTTTTTAAATTTGTTCACGATCAAATGATATGTTGTTATCTAGGATAATAACGTTTATCAAATGAAGGTCATTGTGTGCTATATAGATTGATTATCCTTATAACCAAGGAGTGTGGAGATACTAGTATTGCATGTAGGTGATGCCTTGGGTTCTTCAGGCTGGCCCTGCTCAAACAATTGTTCTAGTTATGGGTCTTCCATTTCTTTTTCTTCAGATGTGCCCATGCGGTTATCTATTTATCTCCCAGATTCCAATATATGAATAGCATTCAAGTGGTTGATCTGAGTTTCTTATTATGGTCCTCGATTATTTTGGATTCTCGGGTTAGCCTCAGGCTGACTTGGTAATTTATCCCTTTCATTTTCACTCATAGTAGTGTCTAATTGACCTAATCACATTTCTAAATGGGTAATAGCTTGGGTGTTGGAATTTATGTTTTGACCCATGGTCTACATGAAGCTATTTAAGGTGGCATAGATATTAGCTTGGAATTTAGCTAGAGTTTCTAGGACTTTTTCTAAAGAACTAATTTTTTTTTCATTATCATTAACTGGTAGGTTATTTGCTGTAGAATTAAGCCTTGGATTTAGCTAGTTAAAGCTAGGAATGCATGTATTAGGACCTTGTAACTAGAAAAAGTTTGGATGGTTCCTCCATCCTGGATTGTAGGTTGGTGCATAAGAAATATTGGTAGGTTTTTGATAAGCTGTGTTCACCTATATGTAACTGTTTTTAGTTTGGGTCATAAGGTGGAGACACTATTCTACTACATGTCCTGGATCATCGCATCTATTGTATATAGGCATGAACACTTGGTTCACTTGATTTATGGGGGCCTGTCCCTTGAGTTCCAAGATTTGCTCTATCCTACGGATCAAAGATGCTATTTTAGCCTCTTCGGCTATAGATGTTAAGATTTAGTGTATACCATCTCTTGATGGTGTATTTTTAGGTTTCCTGGTTCTCTCCCACTATAAACTCTTTTATGCTAAATCCTCTAGAAATTGCCAGGCTTCATTAGGTGGCTTTTTCATGAACTAGCCTTGTCACATCAACTCAAGTATGGCTCTAGAAGTTGGGTCTAGACCTTCATAAACAGTTTGGCATAGCCTTCAGTTTTTAAAGCCGTGGTATGGATACTAACTCAAGAGATTCTTAAAATGATCTAGGTATTTCCAAAAAGGCTCTCTCCTTAATTGGCAAAATTGGTTATCTTATTTCTCAACTTGGCTATTTTTTGATGTGGAAAGACCTTCCTCAAGAATGATTTAATAAAGCCCTACTATATTGTGATTGAATGGTTAGGCAAACTATATAGCCATTTTTTGGTATTTTTCTTGAGGGCAAAATTGATTAGCCTAAGTTTAATGGTATCTTTCGAGAGTTCATGTATTTTCATGGTATGACACACTTCCTCAAATTCTCTAATAAAAATATATACATCCTCAATTCTAGTAATTTTGGGAAGCATGCAAATAATTTGAGGTTTAATCTCAAAATTATTAGCATTAGTTTGGGATAGTCGAATGAAAGATAGTTAAGCATATCTAATCGAGTACCAATAGTCTCTTAGGCTTGGGAGATGGTCTGTTTTCTCCATGGTCAACTCTAAGCTTTCTTAGTTAAGGATAGGTTTAGATCTATTCTAACTAATCAATCAGATTTCCTTTTCCAAGTTGCAATTTTGCTATATATATAGATTTTTTTTTTGAAGAAGAGAGGAGAAGAAGAAGGAAGGGTAGATGAGAAGAGATTTTTAAAGATGAGTCCTAAGGGGTCCTAAACCTATAAATAATAGATAAGGGTGTTTTACTTAGGTTAAAACTTTATTCACAAACAAGTTATCACCTAATGATTTCTCTATCCTAGGGTTAACTATATCTAGACAGCTCCTAACTGCCAAGACCATCTTGGAGTCCTTCAAGTCAGAAACTAACTAACCAACTGGTCAGGTAAGAATAAGATCGGTGAGGGTCTCCCCATTGTTTTCCTTAAACACCAAATAAATTATCCAGGTTAATCAACAAAATAGATTAGTAACCACCTTCCTTCAAGGCTGCATTATCTTTGAATCCCTTTTCTAGATACCAGTTAACCAGCTAATCCTGATCCAGTCCAAGTCTTCTGGGTATCTTGTCCTAATGAGCTTGAATATCCTAGGATCGGTTTCTTATCAATTTTAAATTAAAGGCTTGTGTTGATGTAATATGCAGGATGATGGTTTGTAGGCCAAGGAGGGGTGATCAAATTTCTACCTTTGTTGTTTAGGGATTTATGCCCTTAAGGTATTTTATGAGAATGCAATGCAAATAAAATAAGGTATTCATAAAAGTTAGAAAGTTTTTAAGGTTTGTTATTTGTTTTCTTAAATTAATTAAGTTTTATAAAAAGGTGTCCCTTTCTTCTTTTTTTTTTTTGTATATTTAAGGTAGTTAAATTAAGAAGGAAAACTTAATTAGGTTATGAGTTAAGTTGTGAAAAGAAAGAAAGTGATTTTTTTTCTTTTTATGTTAACAAAAATAAAAAGTAATTTAGAGAATAAGGAAACTAAATTAAAGTACTAACAATTAAAGAAGGCGATAAAATTAAGGAAAGCAATAAATAAAAAAATATAATTATTTTAGTTTTTTTGAAAACTAATCGTACCTAGATCCTTGGCAATAGTGCCAAAATTTCATCATTTGTTATAGAGCGGTCAAAAATAAAATTTAACCACTACTATAGGTAAGGTGAGCAGGGATTGTATCTTTAGAAATCAAGAATAATTATTTTACAAAGAAAAGCAAAAGAGGATTGATTATAGAGAGATTATAATAAAAATAGTAGTTTTAAAAGAAAACAAGTCTAAATTGATTAATTAAAGAAAGCAAGTAAGAGAAATAATCCAGGAATCAAACCCACCATGCAAAATAGGTTTTATTTTTTATGTTACAATAATGATAATACTCGCAATTTGGATATTAGTATTACATGTCTCTTTGTTAGGTATGGACCGTATCCGGAGATCACGACTCATATGTTTAGAATATAAACTATCTAATTTAATTATAGAGTTTTTGATTAACCTAACTTACTACGATATATCTATCCTAGGCGTGTACCATATTCGAAGATCATGAAATGTTTGTAGAGGTCATAGATTGTGTAGGTTAGATCAAAACCTTGTTTAGAAAAGTTAATCAAAAGATATATAAAATAAAAGCATTACTTTTATTGTGTAAGAATTAAATACAAAAAGTAAAATAAAAATTTGATTACATGCTTCATCATCTTTCCAAGTTGAAGGAAACTAGCCGTGGATCGTTGCCACCAGCATCTCTTCCCTAACTTTCCCTCTTCTAAAAGCCTTATACAAAATCTAAAATAAGCAAACAAAAGAATAATAAAATACTTTTTTGCCATGAAACTGATGCCTGGACTGCTATCTAGGTTCTCCTTTTATAGAGCTTGATAAAAGCTTTCTCCCACTCAAATTTGGAGTGAAATTGGGTTAGAATCGACCTTGTATCATGAAAAAATATCTCAGCCATTCGATCTTCATTACAGGGCTCAAATCATACCAAGATCTATGCTAGATCGCTGTTATAACATCTACATTGGGTTGGATTTGATGGAAACCATCTGATCCTTGATTAGATTGAATTTGGGCCGTTGATGGGTGTCAAAAGGGCCATGAGACATGCGATCAATTCCTTCTCATAGTCAGCTTTATCCCAACCGTTGGATCTTCATCCAATGGATGATAATGCCCAGCACTTCCTTCGACCCTTGCCGTTGATGCTGAAGCCTTGCTGGTGGTGATGACATTGTGAGGAATGGCTAGCACGTGGCGACCGATCGGGAGGTGGCGGCGACCGAACTGGGTGGTGGCGGCTATGGGTGGAGTAGGGAGGAGTGGCATGATGGGAAAAGGGTGGTGCGATTGCTTAGGAAATCAAAGGAAGCCCATGACATGGCTCCGATGGGCATGATGGCGTCTTGAGCTAGCTAGGGGATGGCCGTGCACTAACATGGCGGCAATAGGAGCTCAGGTTGGGGAGGAGGAAGAAGGCGGTGTGATAAAGATGGTCCAATGGTTTCACCCTATTCATGCTCTTCTCCGAATACCGTAGCACGGGAGGGCATTGACGATGGCATGGTGGTACTACAGCATGATAGCATGGCAGCAAGGTAGGTAACAGTGACCAATGGCAGGACTGGTAGTATTTTGGGCTAGTGATAGCTTTGGAAAGACAATGGTCTATGGATTTGGGCCTATGGATCAAGTAGCCGGTCCATGGTGGACTGGTTGCTTTAAAATCTATGCTAAACTTGATTATATCTTTTTTTTTGGTTTTGACCCATTTGAACTTTAATTTGAGTGCCATTTGGTTCTTTGGATTTTACAGATCAAGTTCTTTCTATCTATGCATTTCTTTTCTACAAAATATGAATAAAAGTATCACTTCTTAAGGAATAAAGATCGATTCATATATATTTTAATACTTAAATTGGGTATTTAGTAGATTTATCAGTAGGAGTACACTGTATTGAATGTGACCAATACTATAGAGTACTTCACTATCGAGAGTTTCTCTCAGAAGGGTATGGGTATAAATATCCCTTCGACTTGAGATCGTCATGGAGAATTGCAAGTAACTCACTGCACCTAGGTACAAGAATACCTAGATTTCTAATTCAGTGATAAAAAGATTACTAGGTTAGTGAAGTACTTGTTAAGTCAGTGTGTGAGTCAATATAGGATTGACCCTCCAAGATGTTAGAGAAAATGCTCTACCCTATTTTAATTTAGCAAGACCTTGGCCAAGACAATCCTTGTGAGGAGTCATAGGATTTATTAGGTTGAGACATATCTCGATGCACTATTTAGGAGTTGGTAGTTGACTCTGAAGTCATCTTGAGTATTAGGTCAAAGGGATGAATTATACAGTAACTATATTCTTGAATTCTTGAATGCTGCTTTGCAATCATTCAACCTATTCGGACATTGGGCACCATTGCTAGATGGTTATATCAATTAGTTTAGAAATTAGTTTTTGGACTACTAGCTTAGTGTTCGAACTTATAGGGTCACATATATAAGAAGTTTCTGATCGATAATAATGGCTGATTAATGATTAAAAATTATTTAGTGGTAAAATTATAAATATGATTAACAATTAATCCTATACAAATATTATAAATTAATAATGAATTAATTATTAATTAATTATAGAAGGATAATTAGTAATTATATTACTAATTGGTTCAATTTGATTGAACAAAGAGGTTTAGATCAAGTCTAATTGAATTTGGTTCAATTAGGTTTTACTCGATTATGTTATACAATGACCTAATCGCTAAGAGATTTTAATCTTAATTTAATTTAGACTTAGACTTGATTAATTTATGATTTAATTAGGATTTAATTAATCTAATTAAGACCTAATTTGATTAGGTTCAAGTTATTTAAATAGGCTAACCAAATTGGATTTGTATAAGAATCTATTTTGGCCAAGTCAAAATCAAAATCCTAACCAAGTGCCTAGAGTTTTTTCCACATCCTCTATCATTTATTTTTTGGGTTTTGCATGAATGATTTCATGCTAATTCTTTGTTATGTTGTCCTTCCTTCTTTCCTAATCTGATTAGGATTGGTTTAGGATTTTTCTAGATGAAGTTTGAATTAAAAAAAATTAATAAAGTTTGAATGGGATTTGAACTCCTCTCTTTATCCTAACTCTTTCCCATCTTATCCTAATCCTCTAACCAGCTCCACGCCAACTTTAATTGTGATTTCTGATGTTGTGCAACAATATGAAGGCCCTCTTTACCATGAGATAGCAGGGAATAATTAGAAAATAATCGTGGAAGAGGGGGGTGTGAAATCAAGAAGTGGGCATGAGGGTTCTTTGCACTAGGGATTTGGAGAGAAGAAAAAGAAAAGAAAGAGAGGTGTCTCCATTGTCTTCTTTCCACCATCTGATCCTCCTTCATCCTTCTCTTTTTCATCTTCTTGGAGGGCTCGAGAAGTTTAAAAAAATATTTTATTTTAGCCATCCAGTGGCCTTTCCATGGATCTAGTAGTCCAAGAAAGTTGATCGCATCGGAATTTCATGTGAACGATTCATAGAGGTCGAACATCCTGTGCGGCTGCGAAGAAATATTGAGAGCTCTTACCACATGCCATCGATAGTGGCAATGATCGACTCGTGATCAGGTATGCAATTATATTTCATATTATTTGTAGATTTAATCTACAGCATGCATCGGTTAGATTAATACATGCTAATTTTATTTTCTATGTTACATAGCATTTAATGATCCTTATAGAATTTTTTAGATTTGATCTATATTTCTAATTTTCTATTTAAAATAGTTTTAGAACATATTTCCTTCCATTGTAAATTAAGACAATACATGAAACCCTAGGTATTTTTCCAACACCAACTACTCAGTCTGGTGGTTGGCTTCATCTTTCCTTAGCTAGACTTCTTTTCAGTTAGTGGTGTTGTAGTTGACTTCGTTGTCTTCCTCCTAGTTGATAACTTGGATCACTTCGAGTTAAATCTCCTAGTCTTCCATAGTTGGTGGCACGATCGGTGGTCCAGCAAGTCTCCGAGATCGAGTCAGCAATTGCTATAACAGATGCCCCCCACTCTTGAGTCTATAATATTACCAAGTAGTTTCGGGCCTTGTTGGGTTTGGATGAAGGGAGTAGTCAGTTCGGCCTCAGGGTTGGACAGATTTTCTCATGATCTGGATATTTATTGGCTCCCTAGAAATCGTTGCCAACTATTTTGTCACCTTGATTACGGGGGAGAGGAGATTATTAGTACAACACTCTAGAAGATTGCACAATAACTCCTCAAGCAGCAGGCAGCTTGCACGATCCTCCTTGGTCGGTCGGGCAATGCCACATGGCCTATCAGCTATGGTCTTTAAATGATTTGCATGAATCCTGGTACCAAAAATTAATTGGCCAGAGACTACTTTAAGGTGGTATGGCGCTTCCCGATTAGGAGTGGACCATGTGTCAAGATTTGAGGACTTTGGCCAAATTGAGGCTTGAATCCCAGCCATTTGGCTAGGTTTAAAAGAGGGTTCCCTACCACTATTGCAGGGATCGCTCCTTTGCTAAGTTGCAAAGAAAGAGAGTGCTCGAGAGTTTCAAACTATATTTGCCCTTAGGCATCTCTTCTTAGTAGGTTGGTCCTCATTCCATCTTTCTGTTCTTTTCTTCATTGCTCTTCTTCCTTGCTTTTGTCTTCCTTTAAGGCTCTTTTAGGATTTTCCAGGCAAAGCTACACTTGGCAGCTTTCTTTTTCTGTTTAGATCTCTTCCTTTGCTTGATATTTCTTCCTCTTTTTTTCTTTGTTGATATGATTTCATTCAAAGGTGAAATCCATTTGGTGAGCCATATCTCCAGGCTTTAAGGTTCTTAAGAATTTTCCTAGGAAGAAGTCGCTTCTTTCAATTTTGGAGAGGTCAGTACTTCTTCCATCAGGATGGTACTCTAGGCTGGTCGGTTGGCTGGTCCAAGAGCTCCAATCCCCTTGGATCTGGTAAGCATTATCTTGATAATGACCGAGACGAATATCCTCTAACTCTAGGAACAATATTAGTTTTTGAGTCAGTTTCAGGTCTACACTCCCGAGTCGAATGACAAAGTTATGTTGGGCCTGGCAGGTGGGATCACCCTATACGAGGAGTTCTTTTATGTAGGTCTCTAACTTCCTTTCCATCATTTTATTCATAACATTCTTGACTTTTATCGACTATTTCCACTTAATTAGCCCTGAATTCTTTTCACATCATTTTGCCCCTTTGTTGTTTTATGTCAATTTCTTGGGATTGAGGCTCGGTTCTCTCTGTTTTGAGTACTTTTTGTTTTGAAGTGGCACCTAATTGAAAAGGTTTGATGGTTCATCAGCCCTCACCAAGGTCGATCCTTCCTTTCTGGTATGCCCTCTTCCATCTACAGTTGGAAGAGCCACTTCTTCTTTATTTTTTGCGATGCTCTTTAGGGAGTGAACTGGGTTTGGGGTGAACTGGACCTGTTTCCAAATAAGTACTCTATAGTCCTTTCCATTGATGAGGAAGACTACTATGGATTTCTTAATATGAGGGTTCCTCAATAGCAGGATCTACTTTCGAAGCAAAATTGGTACAATATTGGACTCAGTCTAGTGAACACCTTAGATGAGTTTGCTAAAGTCTTCATCTTTTGTCTATTTGGATTGACTAAGTCTTCTACTCGACTTTTTATATACATGAAGGTATTTCTGGACAAACTGAAGAGTATCGATTGAAAGAGGGCTATAGCCAATGGGGTGCATAGAAGCCAAAGAAGGCGGTGGTGAAAAAGCCCTGCACAGGTCCATCCTTGGGTGGCCGTCAGTTATGGCTCAGGTTCCTGCATGTCGTTTAAGAGAGGTTCCTACACCCAGCCCAAGGGAGGCTCCCGTTGTCAATGAAGAAGTGATAATGGTCTCAGCACTATCGCCTCCCACTCCAGCATTGACTCGATCACCAACTCTTCCGGCTCCAACTCTAGAGCCATCTCTAATGGCAGAGCTAAGGCATTTAAGTCCCTCAGCTTGGGCATACCCCTTGGGATCCGATGAGATTTCTCGTGACAATGAGGAATACATTGAGATGGGGGCCAAGGTAAGGTTGACCGCTTCCAACTTCAGCAATAAGAGGTTGGCTAAGCGACTAGTTGACATGATTCTTTTACCCTGAGATCAAGAGGAGTGGAAGTCTAAGTCAGTGGATGAGATTTTTGCCAACTTCTTCCCTCAATTACTCATGATAAGTGTTCTTCATTCCTTGCTTTACTGAGTATTTTGAATCCTGAGTAGCTAACTTGCAATTTTTCTTTTTCTTGCAACTTACCCATGATGTCTCCATCATCAAGGAGGCATTCGTTGAGTCCGTTGAGTTAAGGCACTCCCTCAGGGATCAGGTGGTGATTGTGAGAGCAAAAGTCGAGTCCTCGGAGGAACTGAGAAAGATGAGCAAGGCCTGAGAGGCCAAGCTTGAAGAGGAAATGCAAGCCTCCAAGAACTCTATTCGGGAACTGGAAGCTTGAATAGTGGAAAGGATGAAAAAATCATCGAGCTACAGGACTTGGTCATCAAGCTAGAGACTAGGTTGGTGGATGCCAACTCAAAGGTGATGGTCATGGAGGCCTGACTCCAAACTTTCAACTTCAGAGTCAGAGGTCAAAGTTGCAGCATGGGAGGCCGAGGATAGGACCCAAGCTACCAAGGCCATAGTTCAAGCTGTTAAGGCGTAAGCAACTTTCGTGAGTGCTTGAGCAGTGGAAGAATACAAGAAACCAAGGACTTCGAAAATGAAGTCACCAAGGGCTGCTACAATGCCTACCAACTCAGGTTTGTGGAGTGCAAGAAGAAGGTTGTCGAGGCCTTTTTGGAACTTAACTTGGACAGCATCGTTGATGTCGAGCTTGAAGAGGAAAAGAAAGAGAAGGAAGGCAAAGGATGGGAGGTTAAGCAAGCTGCCAAGGGAGCTGCCAATGCCGAGGCCGGATAGGTCACTATTTAGGGGACCATTGCCAAGGTGATGGTTGAAGCTAAGGCCATGATCGACGTGGCAGTCAAGGCACTTGAGGCATGCTCGACTCCAACGACTGGTCCTAAAGAGTAGAATCCTTGTAACTTTTCCTCCCTTCTTTATTGTACTGGGCTAAGCCCTCTTTTGTAATGACTTGGTTATTAATGAAATGCATCCTTCTTTTTGTTAGTTTTTATATTGTGTGAATGTTTGCCAAATAGTTAAATATTGACAAGCAACTTGAATGGCGTAGCTTTGACCGAGTAAGGTAGCTTCTAGGCTTAGCTGCACAAGTCTCTTGGTCAGGCAGTATCTGAATGACTTTTTCCTTAGAGATTGGTTGAATAAGTAGCCTATGAAATTTGCAAGTAAACTAGTCAGTCAAATGCTTGGAACCATACTATAGGAAGCATGTTGCCTTCTATAACTGAACTATGGAAGTGAAATCTAAATGAGATGGGAGTGAAACTCGAATAAAATGGGAGTAGAACCTGAGTAAGAATATGATAGAACCCGAATAAAAGTGGTGGTGGAAGCTGAATAAGAATGGGATTGAAACCTGAATAAAAATAGGATTAGAATCTAAATAAGAACCGGATTAGAACCCGAATAAAAATTGGATTGAAACCTGAATAAGAGTGGGATTGAACCTGAATAAGAATGTGATAAAACCCGAATAAGAATGGAATTGAAATCCAAATAAGAATAGGATTAGAACCTGAATAAGAATGGGATTAGAATCTAAATAAAGATGAGATTAGAACCTGAATAAGAGTGGGATAGAAACTCAAATAAGAGTGGTATAGAACTTGAATAAGATGGAGGTTGAGAACGTTACCATCTTTACTATGATCGGTTGTTAGTCAGCTAGAGATGGAGATGTGGAAATGCTATCACCTTCACTATGACTGGTTGTTAGTCGACCAGATGGAATATGGAGGTGTTAAAATGCTACCATCTTTACTATGATCGGTTGTTAGTCGGTCAAAGATGGAGGTGTGGAAATGCAGCCACTCCATTGCACCCAGTTGTTAGTCGATCATATGGAAGATAGAGATATTGGAATGCTACATTCTTTACTGCAACTGGTTGTAAGTCGATCGGAGATGGAGATGTGAAAATGCAACCGTCTTTACTACAACTGCTATTAGTCGATCAGATATGAGATGGAGGTGTTAGAATGCTATCATCTTTATTGCAATCAATTATAAGTCGATCAGAGATGAAGGTATGGAAATGCAACCATTTTTACTGCAATCGATTATTAGTCAGCCAAATGGGAGATGTTGGAATTGGAACGCTACCATCTTTATTATGATTGGTTGTAAGTCGATCAGAGACAGATGTGGAAATACAACTTTTTTTACTATGACCAGTTATTAGTCAATCGGATAGGAGATAGAGGTGTCAGAATACTACCACCTTTACTTCAACCAGTTATAAGTTGGTCAGAGATGGAGGTGTAGAAATGTAGCTATTTTTAATATGATCGATTGTTAGTTGGTTAGATAGGAGATAGAGGTATTGGAATGCTACCATCTTTACTTTGACCGATTATAAGTCAATTAGAGATGGAGGTATGGAACCACAGCTATCTTTATCACGACTAGTTGTTGTTGGCCAATAGCTCAGGAAACTTCAATGGATCCCGTGGGCTTCCATGGACTTGCTATGCTCTGGTGGGCCCTACAGACTTCGATGCACCGAGTGAGCTCTGGTTGGCCTGGTGGTGTTCATGCCATGGATCTTCGTTTACCCCCAGGCTTGCGAGTAGCTATTGTTGATCCACTGGTTGAGGAGCACTAGTCTTTGGTTGAGCCATTTGTTAGCCATTTGTCATGGTGTAAATAATATCCGGTGCGATCGATTGAGGCATCCTATGCTCATGTCGTCACCATTGAACTTCAAGCTTCAGGAACTCATGAGACTTGCTTGTGTTGCCTCCTACCTGGTGTGCCAATTTATTATCACTAAATCATGCTTTACTAGACTTCGACAGTTGCCGAGGGTGCTTTGGTCTTTCCTGAGTAGAACTGGGTACTACTCCTGATGGCTCTCAAATGGAGACATGCAAAAGTAATTCCTTGACCAGTAGTGACTGGCGGGAGACCCTCCGATGTTCAAGGTAATGGATAGGAGAAATGGGCTACAGTAGTCGGAGCTGAGAGCAATGATGGTGACTGAATGATCATGAGAATAAGGGTAGAAGTGCATTAGTGTCATATACCTCATCGAGATCTTCTCTTACCAATTTATAAGACTATGCTGGATAACCAAACATCATTGTGGAGACAGCCTCCTCTGACATGTGTAATATATTTTGCTCAGATGGTGGGATTTTGTTCTATGAAATTTTTTTACTAGCATCTTTCTATTAGGATGATAGGATCTGTTGGGATCTTGTTCGCCACAACATTGTCCTCCATGATTTGTGTTGTAATCGATTGGGTTGTCACCTACTTGGACGTCATAGACTGCAAGTAGGTAGTTAGTTTGTTCACTGCCAAATGAAGGGGCTCAGCTATGTACCCGAGCACTCCCAACTAGGCTTGTTGAAGTAATTAGCCGGGTCTGAGTATGTACTTGGTGGATGTGCATAGAAAATGCTATGTTAATCGGGCTCAGAAGGTTGTAGCTACTCAACCTGGAAAAGAGCGACTACTCGATCTTGAAAGAAGCGACTACTCAATCTTGAAAGAATCGACTACTCGATCTGATGGCCGATTTCATCTTTTTCTCGCTGGACTTCTTCCCGGTTGGCAGTGCCGTAGTCAGTTTCGTTATCTGCCTCATAATCGATAACTTGATCGCTCCGAGTCGAATATTCCAGTCTTCCATAATTAGTGGCACGATCAATGGTCTGGCAAGTCTCTTAGGCCGAGTTAGCAATTGCCATAGCAGTATGAAAGAGGAAAAAGATGCTGATGGAGGATTGCATTAAGCAGTTGGATATGGTAAAGGAATTATAGATCCTTATATTTCCATATTGGTCCTATTTAATAAAGAAATTGTAAAGTGATTTATATGCTTAATAGATGTCACATGGAGCTTGAAGAATCTAAATTATTGCCCTTTATTGTTGTTTTACTTTATTTGATAAACAACTATGAATAAAAAAGATGGTAGAAAGCAAAATTAATGCAACAGTAAAAATTTACATTCACAATTTAAATTCTAGCATAATTTTTTTATTAATCATCTCCAACCCATATTTGGAGACTCAGGCAATACTAGTATAAATAAGGAGCAATATAAATAGTTTTATTGTCTAATTAATATAAGCAAAAATGATTTAAAGCCCTGCTTTTATATATTTTTTATTATATTTTTATATTTTTTAATGTAAAGTTTGAGTTGAGTGCATTGAAAGAATTAGTTTCTTTTCTCTTTGATCAGGTCAATGATAAGGATTATTTTTTTGGAGGCAGGATGACTAGCATTGGATTTCAATGTACTTTGACAATGATGTACTGCTAGTGAAAAGAAATGGATGATGAATAAAGCGACAGACACAAAGGCAGATGGAGCAAGACAACTCCAACAATAAAGAGGATTGGCCCTAGCAGTGAAATAACTCAAGTTGGACTTTTATACTTCAGCATGATATCACTAAAGAGAAAGATGGGCATGAATGGTAGCAGGGATGATGTAAAATAGCATGAAAGTGGGAAAAGGACGCCGATGGAGGATTGCGTTAAGCAGTTGGACATGGTAAAGGGATCATAGATCCCAATATTTCCATGTTGGTCCTATTTAATATAGAAATTATAGAGTGATGATATACATGCTTAATAGAAGTCACACAGAGCTTGGAGAATCTAAATTATAACCCTTTATCGCTGTTTTACTTTAGTTGAAAAATAATTAGAAATAAATAAGATAGTAGAAATCAAAGTTAATGCAATAATCAAAATTTACATTCACAATTTATGTTGAGGCATAATTTTTTCATCAGTTATCTTTGTCCCATATTTGGAGACTAGGACAATACCCGGGTAAATAAGAAGCAATATAACTACTTTTATTATTCAATTAATGTAAGCAAGAATGATTTAAAGTTCTATTTTTATATTATATTATTATTATTTTCTATGAGAAGTTTGAGGTGAGTGAATTCAAAGAATTTAGGTTTTTTTTTTTTCTTTCCTTGATTGTATCAATGATAATGACTATTTATTGGAGGCAAGATGACCGTCATTGGATACCAATGTACTTTGACAATGATGTGCTGCTAGTGAAAGGGAATGGATGATCAATAAAATGATGGATAAAAAGGAGATGAAGTAATACAACTCTAATAATAAGAAGAATTGGCCCTAGCAACCGGATCTAGGAGCGAGTTAGGATGGTAACAAATAGGGTACCCATAAAATTTATTCTATTCGTATTCGAACCTAATTACAAGTTGTTCTATCCAAATCCATTTTAAACTCGATTACAAAATTTATCTATTATATGTTACTAAAGTAGTATTATCTGAATTCAATAGCTACCAAATATTAAATTTTTATATTTTTTTTTCAAAATTATACATTCTATATATAAAAATTAATAAATTTTACTTAGTTTTGAAGAATTTTTCTCTCCAAAACTTGATTTAGTTTTGGAAAAAAAATTTCAAATATCTAAATTTTAAAATAAATATAGAATAATTTTAAAATAATAAATATAATATATATAATAAATAATAAAGTTTATTAAATAAATTTTAAATTATATTAAAATATTAAAATTATTATACTCCGTGCGACCTGGAATCTAGTTTAGAAATAAGTTTGATTAAAATTTTATACTTTTTTTTTTGGGTAAGAAAACCAATGCATTCCTTGCATTTAAGTAGTCCAAATATTACAAGCTGTATACTGAAACAGTTTACAAACTACTATGTATGACAGAAGCCAAAGCAAAGCAGTATAAAAGATAAAGTTATTACAGTTCCCCCCAAAAATTACCAAGTTCTGTATTTCCCAAAAACATAAGTCGAATGTTATAAGATATGAACTGTTGTAAATACATCCCAGAGAAGATATCAGAGTGATATGTTGCATTGTCCTTCTATATAATAATATTTGGCAGTTTCTCCTTTGTTTTTGCATAGATTGACTTGGAGACGAACAGTAATATATGTAGAAGCTATAATCCATGAGAATATAATGATGTAACAGTAGTAGCCTGGGAAAGAAATCAGGTCCGTTGAGAAGAATACATATTCCAGTTGATAACCTGAATCTTGATCCAAAACTTGGCAAACTCATTTGTATGCTACCTTTGACATTGAACATGATTCGTTGAATGTCATTGTGTTTGGATGTTCTATTGACAATATTGGTTCGGCAGCAGTAGCAATGAGTTCCTGATTGAAGAAAATATTTGGATGTTCCATTGTCAGTGTTAATTTGGCAATAGCAGCAGTGAATTCCTGTTGGAAGAAAATACAGTAGAGAAGCTGTAGTTAATTTCCGGCACAGTATGAGCAAGTGAGTGTGCCATTGAGTGAAGTACAGAAAATGTGAATAAGTGGCAGCGATAGCCGAAACAGCTTTGAAATTTTGGCCTGACAGATAATACAAGGATGCATTGTGTTTCCTATGCCTAGTATTCAACCTATAAAATAGGTAGCTTTCGAAATCCTTAAGTCCCAAAGTGCATAAGTCTGATACAGTGAAGTTTGAGCAGATACAAGTAAAGGCAGCATATGATAATATAGAACAGTTCTTCCATTGTTGCAGTAATTGATCTGATGTGAGACAGTTGTTTTCCCGGGAGCTGCAAGCAGTAAAGTCCAGATAATTTAAATATATATGCATAGGCGATAAATAGCTCCCATTCAGCAGAATATCAATTCCAAATTGTGGACAGAGTTGTGCTCCAGATTGCATCAACAACATGTGTGTCATGACATTAAGAGTGAACAGGATTACTTGTATGGCAGCCTGTTTTCCTGTTCTATACTCAGTATCGAAATAGCTCCAGCAGGCATCAATTGTAGGTTCAAGATGATAATAAGGGCAGCCTCGAGTAAATTTTCGGCACAGAAAGAAGCAGTGAATGTTCCAGTGAGATAACAGGAATGTATCATAATAATAGGCAGCCAAACTCCAATTTTTTTTTTTTCTTTGGCTAATAGATAATACCAGTATGCTGTGAGTTCCATAGAAGCAGCAGCAGCCATAGAAGTAGTAGCAGCAGCAGCAAAACAAGTGTAAGAAGAAATAGAAGCAGCAGCCAATAACAGATACTGTAACCCAAATTTGTGAAATTTCAAACCATATAAGCCGCAGCAGCCAATAATAGATATGATTAAACAGGTGAAAGAATAAATAGAGATTTGTTGGTGTAGAAAATTCAGCTTTTATATGCAATTCCATAGGTTGTATATAAATTGTGAAAATCCTGGCAGCCTTAATGTCACATAAATTCACCGTGATGCTGTAAGACAGGTTTGATAATTTTAGAACATAATAAGCAGCAAACAAGAATGTTCTGAAATTCAGAATTCCAGAACAGTTGGCCTCTATGGAATCTGACGTTAAGCTTTGATAAGGAGTAGCAAAGGGATAACGGCTCCCATGGTAGCAGCGAAGAGTTTAGAGTAAATAATAAGTTTGAGAAGTAACATAATATCAGTAACATCTGCAGCAGGAGAATGATGATCATAGATTGGATTAGCAACATGAACCTTTATGGTATTGGTAATTGGACTTCAGTCTTTAGTTCCATCCATGGTGAAGTCATTGACCTGCAGAAGATTATTTATGCCTAATCTCTCTATGAAGTTAAATTTTTTCCTCTCTTCTCTATTTTTCCTCTCTTTTGACCCTTTTTTGTTTTTGCTAGAGATTCCATTTTTTCCTGATATTGTCCGACTGTCCATCTTCTTTCCTTTTTGTTCTAATAATAATTTTTTTATACTTTTTCCTTTGAATTGTACGTTGTTTTGCCTTAAAAAGCTGATAGGAATATGGTCAATGAAGGCTATATTGTAGCAGCCTTGGAAATGGTAATTATACAGATGCTGAAGTTGTTTCAAAGGTCTAAGCATATGGCAACCATAATCAGAGATAGTAAACTTATTTACTAAAGTATAAAAATTTCGAATTAAAATTTTATACTTTAGTATGATATCATTAAAGAAGAGGATGTGCATGGATATTGAATAGTAAAAGGTGACGAGGTAAAATGGTACAAAAGAAAATTAGGTGTTGATGGAGAATTGTGTTAAGCAATTGGACATGATAAAGGGACTAGGAGATAACTTTAAAATTTAATCGAGTTTTTAATGAAATAATATGTTGAATTTCGTGATCCGTTAATTGTGAGGTAAGATCCTAATTAATTAGACTGCTAACCTGGAGATGGTACATATCTTTCAGACCTCTAGTACTTGGACTGTCCTCTCTCTCTCTCTCTCTCTCTATTAAATACCTAATATTATTTGTTTCTATTGTCGCCTTTTAGATTCACGATTTCACATGCTATCGCCAAATATAAAACGTTCTATGCAAAATTCTAATATTCTCCACTAAAATCCACCCATATGATGCAACCGGGCACGCTTCGACCTCAACCCTTGCGGCCTCTCTCTCCCACATTCTCAGCGTAACGGTAGTACAAAAATTCTCCAGAAGCACCCAAAACCCTAATCTCATTCGCGATATGAATCCCAGGCAAACGCCACCGGAGACCGATCGCCAGACGCCGGCAGCGGCGGTGGTAGCCGCGCAGGCGATCCAGCCTTCCTCCCCACGCTTCTTCTTCTCGGCCGCCGCGGCAGCGAGCCTGGGCTCGCACCGCCGAATCGCGATAGCCGTCGACCTGAGCGACGAGAGCGCCTACGCAGTACGGTGGGCGGTCCAGAACTACCTCCGCCCCGGCGACGCCGTGATCCTCCTCCACGTCCGCTCCACCAGCGTCCTCTACGGCGCCGACTGGGGCTCGATCGACCAATCGGTCACCGCCGTGGCGTCGGCCGGCGCCGAGGACCCTGACGCCGAGGAGTCGCAGCAGAAGCTGGAGTACGACTTCGACACCTTCACGGCCACCAAAGCCCAGGACCTGGCGCAGCCCCTCGTTGAGGCTCAGATCCCCTTCAAGATTCACATCGTCAAGGACCACGACATGAAGGAGAGGCTCTGCCTCGAAGTGGAGAGGCTCGGCCTCAGCGCCGTCATCATGGGGAGCAGGGGTTTCGGTGCCTCGAGGAGGAGCAGCAAGAGCCGGCTCGGGAGTGTCAGTGACTACTGTGTCCACCATTGCGTGTGCCCTGTGGTCGTGGTACGTTACCCCGACGATGGGACTGGTGCGGTATCACGGACCAGGAGATCATCAGTGGACGGTGGCGATGGGGCGGTGGGGAAGGATTCGGAGCTGCAACCGGTGCTGGAGGAGGAGAATGAGCGCCCTGGTGCCTCTGAAGGTAAAATGGTGATTTGATCATACTTTTATCTTTATGTTTTCCAATTTTTGTTTTCTCGATCATGAGCTTTGAAAGGTCAAATTTTGAGGCTTGCAGTGGTTTAAGATAAGTTCGAAGTCATTTGCATATATTCACATGAATTCTGATATCTTGGAGTTGTGGTTCTCTAGATGAGTTTAAGCTTTAGAGTTTTGGGGGTTGGTTGTAATTTTGTTTGAATGTGTGATGGAGATTCTCTTTTTGATTCGTGAGTTGTAAATTATGGTATGGGTGCTGCACTATTGCTTGGTTCAGTGTTACCGCAGGTGAAATTATTAACCATCAAGGCTTATCCAAATTATTATTGATCATCTTTATGTATCCTTTTTACAAGTCATTCCTATTAAGACCTACCATAAGAACCATAGCATTAGGATTCATTATGTGTATGTATGTTAGATGCATTGAATCTTGACTTATCTGGATGATGCATGAATTCGATTCAATGACTGTTTTCATACCTTGCTGGGTGGAATCATGGTAAACCTAAATGTACAGAACAACTTTACATTTTTATGAATAATTTGTTTTCTCATATAAACATAACTTTTTTTTTTTAAAAAAAAAAAAGTCTTGTGCGGGGGGATTGGGATCTTGTTAGTAGTTTCCAACTATTGTTTTCTTCAAAATGAAGTGGCATGGGGCATTGGGATCGACTTTAAAATATTTCATTTTGAGGTTTTTTATCTACAGAGATAGCTAGGTTAGGAGTTAGGTGGAATGAGTCAGCTTACTTCACCTTTTGTTATCATACCTCATTGTTTCCAATTTTTAAAAAAAATATCAAGATAGGGGAATTGAAATATTGTTTTCATACCTCACCTACCTAGGTTTTAAAATTTTACCCACTCATTGGTGGAGAGATTTATCTTATTGGTCGCAATTTAAACTCATGTCGCTATATAGTATGAATATAGAAATGTGATACAGGTACAACACAATAGAACATCACCATGATAAATCTTGAAAAGTAGGTTTCATATGACAACAATTTTCAACAAGGTATATATGTTTTGCATGTATGCAACAAAACATATGTAAAGCATGGTTGATTATCAAGATAATATAGTCATATGTTAGCATTAACATCCACAAACTCTATTATTTACTCAACATTCAAATCAATAGACCATAATGTATACCATATACAATGATATCAACATCACAAACTCCAAAATTAACTGTTCATTATTAAAAGCTAGATATTTATTGAAAGGTGGAACAACATAGAGCCCTCTTTCTCATTTCTAAAGGAACTAGCATGTATTGCTCTTGGTATGTGTCTAGTATCAATTGTTGATGTGGACTGGTACCGTCAGTACATACTAGTTCATGTGAGAACTAGTCTCCCAATTGTACTAATCTCGTTTTGTTATTAGAGTGGTTTGGTGCTAGTGCTATCATACTCCCTAAGCCAGTTTTCAACCGGAATTGTATGGCAACAGTACGTTACAATTGGTATTTGTGAGAACTAGTCCCTATGCCGGCTTTCAATTAGAATTGTGCAGCATTATTATGGTACCGTTACGATTGGTATTGATTGAAACTATTAGTATCAACAAGAATAAAAGGAACTAGAATATATTGCTCTTGGTATGTATCTAGAATCAATTTTTGATATGGACCGGTACTGTTAATACATACTAGTTCATGTGAGAACTAGTCCCACAATTGCTCTAATCTTGTTTTGTTATTAGAACAGTTTGCTGCTGGTGATATCGTATTGAATCAGTGGTGTTTGCACCCCTATCATCTGTTTGAGTAACATTGCTTTTAAGCTTTGGAACAATATTTTGTACAGACAAGTGCTTTGAAATACCTTATTGTGGCAATCATGTATGGGTACTCTTTGGTTTATTTTGTTTTGCAGAAACAAAAAAATGGATGAAACACAACCTAAAATGTTGTGAATTTTTTTTTTTCAAAAAAACATTTTTGGTTGCTTTTTATATACATTAGTTTGGAGGACAGATGAAATTTTTGAAAATGGCATTCATGGAATTCCCAATGTTCAAAGAGTCATATAATGTTTTAAAGGGTGAGCTGGTGTTTTGACATTCTAGTTCCAGTTGAAATTTTTGGAACTAGCACCCATGAAATGCCCAAGGTCCCAAAAGTCATCATTTCTTCTAGATGAGTTGCTGATTAACACTCTATTACTAGTGAGGGATTACTGAAAGTGTTGCTTCTTACAAAATCTTAATGTTTTTGTTGCAGTTTGATTTTTGAATTAACCTCGTGCCATATATCTTAATATTGGAACATACTCAGGCAAACTGAAAAAATGGTGGGGTGGAGGGGACCCAGGTCTTTTGGTTCACTATTTGCAGAATGATTTATATGCTTGACATGGATTATGTGACAAATTGGGGGCACTTTGAACTTTTTATTCATGATTTTCTTTTTCTAGACTTTGTAATTTTCATAAAATGTTATTTGATGGCATCTTGAAGTTGTATTTATTATTTTCTTACATTTATAGAGTTGACACTCGAAGTGGAAGTTGTCCATTACATTGCAAGAGTTAAAATATGACGAGGAAATTGTTCACTACCTTGCAACTATTTGTTATATACATCTCTTCTTGTGAGATTATCATGCCTGATTAACTCATGTCTAGTCACTATACATGATTTGCTAATCTTGTTTACTAATGTTTCTGTTTATCTATTGATTTATCTTTTTCTTTCTTAAATCAATTCTTTGCAAAAAAAATTGTTAGAAATGCAGTTAAGTATTGGGCTCCAACTAAATTGTTGCACAAGATGTATTCTGTTTATTAAACAGAATGATAAATTATAATATATCTAATCGAATTAAATCTTGTATGGATTGTGTGGAGAGGTGCTTTTAGGGTGTTATGTTACCCATGCATTCTCATTAACTCGAGGAAATTTCTAGGAAACTAGATACAAGGCTCAATATATTTTTTAAAAAAAAGAGATTATGAGAATTTGAAATGGATGTGCATAAACCTAAGATTGATGGAGCAAGGGATCAGTATTTTGGAGTGCGTTTTTGGGGCTATAGCCAAAAACTTTGGAGAATCAAAAAATGGTATAGCCATGAGCCAAAAATTTTAAGCAGGCTTTGTTAGCAAGATGTGCTCGAGTCTATGTGCAAAGATCTATAGGGAGGTGGAGACATTAGCAGACATGGATATAACTTGTGATGAAAGATATGGAAAATTGAATGATCACACCAAAGATAGCCCTTTACAGAATTGATTAGCAAGTATCAGTTCCCAGATGTGATGCTGAATTGCTTAGACCTTCTTGATATCTATGGCATCATTAGGTGAATATATGTGTTATGGGACTAGTGATAGTTTATGTGCTCTGTCATCATTCATATAAGTTATCAGCCTATTATTAGAATTGCATTTGATTTCTCACAATTAACTCATGGAAATAATTTTTCTGGATTCTCAAGCATATATCTCTCTTTTTTCTCCTTTGTTAGATGCTTGAAGAGCATGCATCCTGTGGCATGGTCCTTATAATTCCAGGTAAAGGGTCTTGAGCTTTTATGTGAATTACTTTATTCAACAGCTTTGTTACTTCACTGGTTTGATAAATTGTGCTATACTTTTTGAGTTTTCATCTGTAGTTTTCAGTTGTTCCAATGGCATCACAAGCTACTAATTGCTGCTGTTTAGTATGACCATTTAGGGCATCTGAAGTCCATGTTATAGGTTTTTTAGTTATTGAACTAATTATTTGTTGCTGGTATTTAACTTGGCTGTCTCTCCCATTTCATTTTAGTGTAAGATATATGCTTATCATTGGCTTCCTATCTTTTCTGAGCAATGACAAGAGGACTTCCAATTAGTATTATTTACTTTGGAAAACAAGATATAGAAGAGGCAAGAGCTTGTAATCAGCTTGACCTTCACAGATGACTCCATACTATTTGTGGTAGGACAGGCGGCACCACAGCAATAAGCTTCTAAATCGGGTTTTCGTTCAGGTGATGCTTTGCAATTAGGAAAGCCAATACTGAAAACAAATTCACCAACAGAAGCCCCATTCTTAAGAGGGGAAAACACCAGCCCTTGATGATCAAATTATGTAGACCATCTGGCCACGAGAAATGGAAACAAAGAGTGCCAAAAAATGTAAGAGTTTGTAGAGATAATCTTAAGGTTGCATTTGGTGCATTGCCAGGTAATCTTGAAAGATAATGTGGATTGCCAGTAATATAGATTATAGGTAATATGGATTATTGTATTTGTTACATATATAGATAATATTGCATAATATAAAATCAAATATTCAAAATATATTTAAATTAAATTTATATTTTAATTATATAAATATATATTTTTTATATTTTATCTATTTACTAAAAATATAAAATTTTATATTTTATAATACAAAAAATATAAAATATTTTATATTTGTATATAAAAATTTTTAAAAATTTAAAAATACTTTTTATACTAAATAAATTTAATATAAAAAACTTATATATTAAATAGATAATATAATTAATAAATTATTTAAATATATTAAATAATATATTAAATTTATATATTATATTATTAGATTTAATATAATATAATATTATTATATTATAATGTTATGTCATATTTTATATTATATTATAATATAATTGAAAGGAAAAAGGAAGGGTAATATTATCTGAAAGATTATTTGAGAGGTGGTAATCTGGATTACTATTATTTCTAGTGGCAATCCAGATTAAAAAGCATACCAAATATAGTAATATGGTGGGAGCCCTTTAAATTATCGGCAATCTGGATAGATTGCTTGCTACCTAATGCAACATAAAAAATTAACTTCTTTCCCCTACACCTATTATCCTATGACCATCATTGTTGGTCTGTATTAAGCACATGAGTTAAAGAAAGTAAATTAAGGAAATAACTATTTCTCTTGCATAGCAAAGTCCCAAATTATGATGACATAATTCCGATGAACTGTTTCTTCCAAACAATAGTTAGAAACATTAAAGAATTAAAATATCAAATACATGCATATGCTGTAGTTGCCATCATGATTATCGACTGCATTTGCAATAATGCATTTGTTAGTAATTTTATGGGCCTGTTTACCCTAATCTTCTTCTTCTTTTTTGTGCTTATGTACCCTTCCCCATTTTGTTAAATGGTATCCCGTATTCTAAAATCAATTCTTTGCTGAAATATTTCTCCTCATACTATCAGGCCTCTTTGGGTTAAATATTCAGATGCAGGTAAAATAGGCATAAAGCACATCAAAAGATTTGATAGAATTAGGTTCACAAGGATTGCTTTACCACCCAGTGACAAAGAATTGACCTTCTAAGCTGCCCCCCCTTTTTTTTCTGGTTTAGAACTTTATAGTGTGGAGCTTCATTTCTTCTGTGCTCAACTTTCATAAGTTCAAGGGTCAGAAAAAAAAAACAAGAAAAATATTTTAGAGATTTATCTGCACTTATTTCAAATCCTTGAAGAAATAAGCTGAAGAGATTTTGAATTCATTAATATTTAGATGCAATGAGTTCAAAGTTGTGGATGTTTAACTTTATTGCTTCCATTTTTTGGATCTCTACCGTACAGAAAATAAACTGTACCTGTGGCAGGATGGCTGCGTTTCACCTTGAAGTCCCAAGCTCTTCTGTAAGAAATAACCTTCTTATCAATCATATTCAGAAAGATGATGAATTCATCTTATTTCTGAAAAATATGCTAGGTCTTCCTTTGTCCTTTTTCTCCAATACCTTGTGCATTTCAAAAAGCAATATTTAATAATGAACAAGAGTAAAGAAACCCAAAGGCATTGCCAAAGGTCCTACAGGTAGGACTTTTTCCAAGCTTTTGAGGAGATTCATGGTCACGATCCACTCTCTTTTCACTTGTCCTGAAGCAAGCTGTGAAGAACCGATCATATCGTGATATAATAGTCCCATACCTAGGTGTATTGTGGGTGTCCTAGATTGTAATATTCCAAAACTGCATAAAGCACGAGCCGATATGAGCATATACTGCAGTGTGTATTGTACCAGGACATGACCACCATGCCCCTGTACCATGGTTTTTCAAACATTATCTGAAAGCAAGAACCATACCAAACTTTTGACTAGTTTGGCTAATTCCTTGTCCAAGAATAGTGGCAAGGAGAGTAAATATCTTTGAATTACCATTGAAGTACCATCAGACTCATTAAGAACTGATTCACTCGCTTTGAGTTGTTTCATCAATCTCAACCTTTGTGATCTTAGCATCAAACTTAAAATCGCTTTTTCTTTCATTCTATCAAGAATTGGAGTGCCCACCTTTTGGTTGCATGGGGTGGCCTCCTGACTTTCCACATAGGGAAAGAAGCTTACCGGAATTCCATGACCAGCACTGCTCAGAGGCTTCACTGATTTAGGGGCCTAGGGCATAAAAAAGTCAATAGAAACTTTTTGGTTCAATTACTCATTTCAAAGGGAGCATGCGAACCTTAAAACTTACCCTTCTGATGAGAATACGTGTTTGGTAATGTGGCGTTTGTAACAAACATCCTATACTGGCAAGACACTCGACTGCTTCCTTGTCCTTGAACTTGTAAAGTTATGCAATCACAATCAGGTAAGCTATAAGGGATTTGAAATATATTTCTGAACCTGTCTTCAATCGACTACTGGAGCAACTGATGTAGACCAGTCCTCCACAGGCCGATACTTTTACCGTCTGTATTCTCATATCAGATATGAAAACATTAGGATGCCTGCACCAGGGGAATGTTGATGACGTTCTAAGAGGCAAATAACATGCCTTGGGATGAAGGAACCTGGCCAAAAGTTGAAAGAAAAGGAATAAAGTGGAAAAAGAACGAAAATTCTGGAATTTTTATTCATCTTTGCAATACTAAACTGATGTAATCTCCATTTGGAATTAGAGATCGTGGCGAGATGAAATCGCGGAGATCTGATTTTAGATCTGAATGGTGGGAGGTAGACTTCTGTGCAAACATTGTTTGGGGTGAGGGCAGAGGAAAAACAGCAGAGCTTTGTGGAGAATAGAGAATAGAAAAGAAAAGAAACAAGGAGAAGAATGGGGTAAGAAGAACTGCGGCCACTTGTTCTTAAAAGAAAAAAAAAATCAAGTATACAACCTTTTTCCAGCTGCATACAGATCTGTCTTAATAATTTTAACCGGCCAACTTTCCATCTTCCAGTAGGAGTTCTAAAATGAAATAAACATGACCCAAAACAACTACTAAAACCCGTAATAGGTAACTCGCCGGCTGGCCTACTATTTAACAGCAAATGGAAGTGCTAATCAAGAATGGCCACTATGTGAAATACTAACGGCCTATGCTGACCCCAGTACCTTTTAATGGTGCTGTAGCATGAACGCTACTCACGAACGGTAAATAGGGTACTTTTGGACTTATTTTGGCTTCGTAGCTGCGTTGGCAACATCCTCGGATTGCTTATTCTTATTGTAAATTCCATCCGATGTCGTTGCATGCCTCCCCCTCTTCTTCCTTCTTCTTTGCTCTAGAAATCAAAATGCCCATTGTCAGGTTACTTTGGCTGTCATTTTATCTTGCTGTCATTATTTAAGATGTTTGTTGTTCCAGACTTGACATTAGAGGATCGGTGGCAGGAAATGTTGAAGAATTTCAACTGGAGTATCTATGCTAACTGACCCAATTTTTTGGTTTACTTATTTTAGTCATCAAAATGCAATTTCAACCTGCCGAACGAGTCCTCTCTTCCCTGTATGGGTTCTAGCACATTATCATCCACCTTCTATGTAAATTGTGGGTCACATCTGGGACCAAGACAATTATTACTTCTGGATACTCCTTCAGTTTTCATGTTCTCAAAACCAGAACCATACTTGAAATTAGATATGAAACCCTAAGGAATTCAAAGACTTAGAGTGGGTGAGGTTTCATCACAAACTTGTAAAATATTGTTGCTCCCAAAAAAAAGCTCAAAAGGCCCTATTTGGGATTGTTATCGGTGATAGAGCTTTTGAGAATTAAAATTTTAGAAATAAAAATTTTATAAAAAGTTATTTGCTGTTTGGTAATCATATTTATAAAATATTTAAAAATTTTAATACATGTTTGATAATTAAAATAAAAAAATATTTTTAGTATGATAAAATGACAATGATAGACATTTCATAATATTATATAATAAAAAATAATACAATATAATATAATAATATTATATAATGTAATAATATAATATAATATAATATAATATTATAATATTAATATTATCATAATTATAATGTAATATAATATAATGGATTACAATCTAATCTAATAATATATTAAATATGATATATTATAATATATTAGTGTAATATAATAATATAATATATAATTAAATATTATTATATTATATTATATTTTTATAATATAATAATACTATATATTTATAAGGTATCATAATATTAATTTATATTATATCTATAAATATGATATGATATAATATAAGATATAATTATAATATTTTATTAGTGGATATTTTGATCATCTAAAGATTTTATTTAAGTCAAAATAGTTTTCTGGCATTGGTTAGAAAGTATTTTCGAAAAGAAGTTTCAAAATGGTACTTTTTTTAAGTAGGCATTTTCAACTTTCTGACTAAGTTAAAATAATTTTTTAATTTTTTACCAAATAATATTGTACTATTCAAAATTACTTTTGGAGGACCAGCACTTTCTGTAACTTCAAAAGCTAGTCAAACAGGATCGTAGTCTTCAAACTAATTTTAGTGGTAACATGACTTTCATCCATTTGGGCCACCGCCAATGTCTATCTTTTCCGAGCAAGGGCTAGAATATATATATATTTTTAAAGGCATCAAACTTAAGTGATGCGCAGTTGATCCCCACCTGAAAGTGAGTACGTCAACTTGATTACTACTGGTGTCAGCCGAGTGAACGGGATTTATTATATATATTCCTAACTTTTTCACTACCATCAACCAACAGGGATTCCAGAATTATTTTATTAATTTTTTTTTTTTTTTAGCACCATCTCCGTCTTTGCATGAATTCCAACAAGATATCCAGTTCATTGGTCGCCCACCGGTTGTAAAGAGTAGCCTGTTCTGTGTGTACTGTGATCTGGCATGTAGATTATTTGTTGAAATATGTCACTTTTATTATCTTGATCTCCATGATGAATCTAAAGCATTTTTAGATGTTTGTCTGCCTTCTTTTATTATAGATGTCAGATTCCTACTCCCCCCTTCCCCAAAAAACTGGAATATAGATCTCTTGCCCTCCGTCTCATGGTGTATCTCCGTATCTCCCCTTTCCCCCTCCGACTGTTGTTCCCAGAGAAGCCCCCTTGCTCGCTCAATGACCAATGAAGTAGCTCTGGTAAAGCATGTTTAAAGCTCTCTGTTCACATGATACTCCATTACTTGCTTATTATTTCATGTTAGCTTATATGATTTGGTTTTTTATCTGTATTGCAGCCATGAAGTATCAGGAATCTTTTATTGTTATAGTTATAATTTATTAAACTTTAGTATATATTATTTGTACCAAACACTTATTTTCTGTTTGCCATTAAAGCTAATGCTAGATGTTGGGTTTCATTTTTCAAAAGGTAAAAATGACCAGCCGCCATGGCAGTAGGAAGCTGGTTTGAAGCTTTTTGTGGCCGAAATTTGCTGTGTAATGTAATAATGGCATTCTGACTGCTCCCTCTAGTTTATTTCTCAACACCGTCTCATAAACTGAGCACATTGTATCCTTCGAGTTTATTGGATTCTGGCAGTTCAAGGCTTTCACTTCTTCTCTTTGGAGTAATTTATGCTGTTTTAGTTGTTCCATGCTGGACTCCCATGTAGCTGCCATGACCTTGCTTCTCGGTGTCTGCCCTTTTATATATATTGCATGGATGCGCTTGATATATTTAGTAATTCTTATATTACCAACAACCACACTTCCAAGTATGGATGCGAACCTTCACGTACTCTTACCGCATATTGCTCGTCCTAGATCCACCCTAAGCTTTCTTTCTTTCTTTCTTTTTTCTTTTATATATACAGAAATTTTTTATTTTTTATTTTTCATTTTTTGAGGGGGAAGGGTTGCGTGATCAGTGTAGCTATTCCTTCTAAAGATGATTATAAAAGCTTTTACTTTATTGAAGAATGTTTGATGCAAGGATTCAAATTTCGGTGGGATGTCTCGTAGAATATCAGGACGGGATATCATCTCATGTGTTGGGACAGGATGTCCCGTTAACATTCCAGCATCCCAATCGGGATATCATGTGTTGGGACAGGGTGTCCCGTCAACATCCCGGCATCCCAATCGGGATATCGTGGGACATTCTCTGTTTAAGTGTTGGAACGGGATTGGACATCAATGTATTATTTTTCATGAAAAAATTGGGACAGTTTTGTTCTACGGAATTTAAAACCTTGGTTTGATGCATGATGATAATTGTGTAGACTCGGTCATTTTTCATCCTATTGGATAAGTAAGTTTGTTATGCCCCGATCCGATGCTCGGCCAGGTACATAACAGACAGCCGCATATCCTCAAGGTTTGACCCCATCGGATATACAAGGCTTAACTTAACAAATTAGCATTTAGTCAAGGATGAAACATAAATCACTAAATTTTATTATTATTTTTTTAATTGAGCATTTCAATCCAACTAACAGATGAAAATTCTTAAATATTCCAAAAACAAATTGAGCATAGTTAAATCAAATTTAAACTAATATGAACTAATAAACTAAATCCTAAAATCCTAACTTCTCACTGGCCGATTCCAAAGCCCGGTGGATCTTCTTGATTTGTAACAAAGATAATTAAAACAATATATAAGCTTAACCGGCTCAGTAACTTACCACCACCTTCAATATATATACATAAATATGTCAATAATAAACAGTAAGCATAAACACATCATACAAACATATATCCAGCATCAAAATAATATAACGAGCAATATTATGCAAATGTGTATCCATAATTGCAACTGACATGACTATGGATGGCCAACCATATACTTTACTCTTCTAGTCCCTGTGACTATGGCCATGATCGGTCCGTGGCTAGCCCCAAAAGAGAGAGTCCTGACTACACATACCGCACATCGGTCATGTGCCAGTGATCGTCCCACTGGAGGCCTGGAAGGAAACTAACTCTGATATCACACAAGAATACATGCATCCCAGCATGTTCCAGTGATCGCAACAAAGAAAAGGCAACTGACTCATGACTATACATACCGTACATCAATCATGTGCCAGTGATCGCCTCACTGGAGGCCTGGAAGGAGACTAGGTCCTCGTGTGATCATAGTTGAACTAGAGAGCCACAACATCAACACGCATGACAATGAATGCAACCTGATGCAGATTAAACCATACCACACATATTTGCAACAATCATAACATATTTAACATGTAATACTAGAGGTCAAGATAACTTTCCAGAAAAGATTTTATACTGCCTATTTGAACCTCAACTATGATTCTGCTCTTCCAACAAGCCAGAAGAAACTCCTGATAAGATCAATTATATAGTCAATTCTTATCTAAGATAAACTAGCATAGAAAATTAATTTCTAGTTTGGTCTGGATCTTGATCTAAATCCAAAAAAAATCTATTCAAATAATGTTATTATTATCTTTGACACATATAATTTTTTCAATTTTTCCTTTTCTCTATCTTCTTCTCTCTCTCTTTATATATATATATATATATATATTTTCTCGATCCCCCTTTTTTTTTTCCTTCTTTTTTTTTCTCATCTTCCCCTCTTTCTTTCTTTCTCTCCCGATCCCCTTTCCTCTTTCTCGGCCCGCTGCCCACATCCCTTGCTCTAGTGAACTGGAGCAAAGACGGCGGCCCACCGAAATTGCCGGACAGTGCTGTGACGAGGTCGGCCAATGCATCCTCGACCTCCCCGGCCACGACGGAGGAATCAAAACCGAAAGAAAATCTTTCAACCCCCTCTCAATCCCCTCTCAATCCGTGAGTTAAATCTGAAAAAAAATCTAGGATGAAGAGGACTTACCGACGACGATTCACGAATGCTCGACCACCAGAGACAGAAGGAAAAATCAAGGAAAAACTCGGCTATGAGGAGGGTTTTAAAGAGAACAACGACGAGGAGTCTCCTTGCCGTACGGGGTGGAATCTCGTCCGATCGGGTCCCCCCTCCCCCCTACAACTCACACCGATTGATTCCCACCTCATCTCGGCCCTCCTCTCGATTTCCTCGACGAACGCGGTAGTCGAATAAACAGGGGCTTCATCCTCTGTTTTCCATATTATTATTATTATTATTATTATTATTATTATTATTATTTCTGCTCGATCTGAAGTTGGCGGAAGCTGCCGACTTCAGCCCATTTTCAGTCCAAAATAACTGGGCCTCACATTCTCCCCTCCTAAAAAAAATTTCGGCCTCGAAATTTATCATATATGATTTATAAAATTACCGGGGATACTTAGTTTACATAAACTATTCAAGTTCCCAAGTCACTTCTCGTTCTAAATAGTTGCTCCAGAGTCAATCAAAATAAAAACATATGCAGATGCCACCTTAATCATACCTGTCACTACAGCATTCGATGCTTGAGCATCTTGTTGAGTCATGGCATAAACATGGGCTTGAGTTTTCTGTTGTGGACGTCCCCCATATCCTTGCTCCAAAGGTTGGCCTTGATAAAAAGTTGGTGCATGCTGAATAGTCTGAGTGGGTGGTCCAGATACACTTGGATAAGGTTGCTGATAACCGGTGTTCTGACGGAGTGGGCAATCCACAGCCTTATGACCCTGCTGGCCACAATCAAAACATGCTCCAGAAAACCAGCGACAATCCTGTATCGAATGAAAGCCCCGACACCTTGTACAACGAGGTCCATTACCCTGTCCATGTGCATTTTGTGGTTTTGATTTATTGCCGGAAGGTCGACCACCTTGCTGCCCATCAGATCTTAACCTTTTCTTCTGCTAACGCTCTTTTTCTTGTTGCATATTGTTAACCTCTTGCTCAACAATTTTGGCCTTATTAACCACATCCCGATATGAGTTCAATTGCATTGGCCTCACTCCAGCACGAATTCTAGGTATCAGCCCTTTTTCGAATCTTCGGGCTCTGATGCCATCAGTAGTTACCAAATCCGGAGCAAAGCGAGATAACTCTGTAAACTTGGCTTCATACTGGGCTACTGTCATATTCCCTTGAATCAATCGTACAAATTAACTTTCTTTTTCAAACGGAGGCTCTCAGAGAAATACATATCCATAAATTCTTGTCGAAACATATCCCAAGTGATAGGCCTGTCATACCCATGTTGCCTCTTGACAGCTTCCCACCATTCAAAAGCCTCACCCTGCAACTGATAAGTAGCAAAACAGACCTTTTCACTATCGGTGCAATCCATGCTAGCAAAAGCTTTTTCCATCTCTTTAAGCCATTTCAGTGATTCAGTGGGTTTAGTGGAGCCTTCAAAAATAGGTGGTGCTAACTTCTTGAAATCGCCAATCCCCCGATCCATTCTAGAAAACTAACCACCTCTATTTCCTTGCTGACATATCTCCTAAACAAACCCAGCTAAAGCTTGTATGAGATTTGCTACTTGACCATCAAAACTAGTAATCCCCTGATTGTTGAGCACATCATATTATTGACGAATAGGGCTAGCTGCTCGAATCTCACCCTGATTCGGTGATGGACTACGAGCTGCCCTAGAGATATTAGCAGCTCGAGCTGTCTCTGCTGCTCGAGAGGCATTGCCCTTAGTTTGAGAAGCTCCATTTGTTGGGGAGATATCCTTGGTTCACGAGGCACCATGGGTTCAAGAGGTGCGATCATTTGGGTGACTGCGTTGTATATTAACAGCTTGAGAGTTGTCTGCAGCGTTGGATACCCTCATGGATCGAGTTTGAACCATTTTCACCTAGCTCATACAAATATTAGATTCGATCAAATTTAATCTACATATAATATATATAATAATCATCTAATCATATCCTAATCAATTCTACCCCACACTCACTATCTATTCTAATCTATAGGATCTTTGAACCAGGCTCTGATACTACTAAATTTGTTACACCCATATCTGATGCTCGGCGAGGTGCATAACAGACAGTCGCATATCCTCAGGGTTTGACCCCATCGGATATACAAGGCTTAACTTTACAAATTAGCATTTAGTCAAGAATGAAACATAAATCTCTAAACTTTATTATTATTTTTTTAATTGAGCATTTCAATCCAACTAACAGATGAAATCTCTTAAATATTCCAAATACAGATTGAGCATAGTTAAACCAAATCTAAACTAACATGAACTAATAAACTAAATCTTAAAATCCTAACTTCTCATTGACTATCCCAAAGCTCAGTGGATCTTCCTGATCTGTAACAAAGATAATGAAAATAATGTATGAGCTTAACCGGCTCAGTAACTTTCCACCACCTCCAATATACATGCATAAATATGTCAATAATAAACAGTAAGCATAAACAAATCATACAAACAGATATCCAACATCAAAATAATATAACCAGCAACATTATACAAATGTGTACCCTTAATTGCAACTGACACGATTATGGATGGCCAACCATGTACTTTACTCTCCTAGTCCCTCTGACTATGGCCACGATCGGCCCGTGGCTAGCCCCGAAAGAGAATAGAGTCCTGACTACATATACCGCACATCGGTCATGTACCAATGATCACCCCATTAGAGGTCCTGAAGGAAACTAACTCTGATATCATACGAGAATACATGCATCCCAGCATGTGCCAGTGATCGTAATAAACAAAAGGCAACTAGCTCCTGACTACACATACCGTACATCGATAATACGGTGATCGCCCCACTGGAGGCTTGGAAAGAGACTAGGTTCTCGTGTAATCGTAGTCGGACTAGAGAGCGACAATACCAACACGCATGACAATGAATGCAACCCAATGCAGATTAAACCATACCACACATATTTGCAACAATCATAACATATTTAGCATGTAATACTGGAGGTCAAGATAACTTACCAGAAAGGATTTTATACTGTCTATTTGAACCTCAACTATGATTCTGCTCTTCCGACAGGCCAGAAGAAACTCCTGATAAGATCAATTATACAATCAATTCCTATATAAGATAATCTAGCATAGAAAAATAATTCCTAGTTTGGACTGGGTCTTGGCCTAAACCCAAAAAAAATCTATTCAAATAATGTTATTATTATCTCTGACACATACACATTTTTTTTTTTCAATTTTTCCTTCTCTCTTTATATATATATATATTTAATTTTTCCGATCCCCTTTTTTTTTTTCCTTCTTTTTTTTTTTCTCATCTTCCCCTCTTTCTTTCTTTCTCTCCCGATCCCTTTCCTCTCTCTCGGCCCACTGCCCACCTCCCTTGCTCTGGTGAACTGGAGCAAAGATGGCGGCCCATCGAAACTGCCGGACAGTGCTGTGACGAGGTCGGCCAACGCATCCTCGACCTCCCCGGCCATGACAGAGGAATCAAAACTGGAAGAAAATCTCTTAACCCCCTCTCAATCCCCTCTCAATCTATGAGTTAACCCTGAATAAAAACCTAGGATGAAGAGGACTTACCGGCGACGATCCATGAATGCTCGACCACCAGAGACGGAAGGAAAAATCGAGGAAAAACTCGGCTATGAGTAGGGTTTTAAAGAGAACAACAACGAGGAGTCTCCTTGCTGTACGCGAAGGAATCTCGTCCAATCGAGTCTCCCCTCTCCCCTACGACTCACAGCAATCGATTCCCACCTCATCCCGGCCCTCCTCTCGATTTTCCTGGTGAACACAGTGGTCTGATAAACAGGGGCTTCATCCCTTGTTTTCCGTATTATTATTATTATTATTATTATTATTTTCAGCTCGCTCTGAAGTCAATGGAAGCTGCCGACTTCAGCCCATTTTCAGTCCAAAATAACTGGGCCTCACATTCTCCCCTCCTAAAAAAAATTTGGCCTCGAAATTTATCATACCTGATTTATAAAATAACCGAGGATACTTGGTTTACATAAACTATTCAAGTTTCCATGTCACTTCTCACTCTGAATAGTTGCTCCAGAGTCAATCAAAATAAAAACATATACAGATGCCACCTTAATCATACCTATCACTACAGCATTCGATGCCTGAGCATTCTGTTGAGTCATGGCATAAACACAGGCTTGGGTTTTCTGCTGTGGACGTCCCTCATATCCTTGCTCCGAAGGTTGGCCTTGATAAGAAGTTGGTGCATGCTGAATAGTCTGAGCCGGTGGTCCAAACACATTTGGATAAGGTTGCTGATAACCGGTGTTCTGACGGAGTGGGCAATCCACAGCCTTATGACCCTGTTGGCCACAATCAAAACATGTTTCAGAAAACCAATGACAATCCTATACCGAATGAAAACCTCGACACCTTGTACAACGAGGTCCATTACTCTGTCCAGGTGCATTTTATGGTTTTGATTGATTGCCGGAATGTCGACCACCTTGCTGCCCATCAAATCTCAACCTTTTCTTCTGTTGACACTCTCTTTCTTGTTGCATATTGTTAACCTCTTGCTCAACAATTTTGGCCTTATTAACTACATCCTGATACCAGTTCAATTGCATTGACCTCACTCTAGCACGAATTCTAGGTATCAGTCCTTTTTCGAATCTTCGGGCTTTGATGCCATCAGTAGTTACCAAATCCGGAGAAAAGCGAGATAACTCTGTAAACTTGGCTTCATACTGGGCTACTGTCATATTCTCTTGAATCAATCATATAAATTTACTTTCTTTTTCAAATCGGAGGTTCTCATAGAAATACATATCCATAAATTCTTGCCTAAACATATCCCAGGTGATAGGCATGTCATAACCATGTTGCCTCTTGACAGCTTCCCACCATTCAAAAGCCTCACCCTGCAACTGATAAGTAGCAAAACGAACCTTTTTGCTATCGGTGCAATCCATGCTAGCAAAAGCTTTTACCATCTCTTTAAGCCATTAGTGATTCAGTGGGTTCAGTGGAGCCTTCAAAAATAGGTGGTGCTAACTTCTTGAACTCGCTAATCCCCCGATCCATTCTAGAAAACTGACCACCTCTATTTCCTTGCTGATGTATCTCCTGAACAAACCCAGCTAAAGCTTGTATGAGATTTGTTACTTGACCATCAGAACTAGTAATCCCCTGATTGTTGAGCACATCATATTGTTGACGAATAGGGCTAGCTGCTCGACTCTTACCCTGATCTGGTGATGGATTACAAGCTACCTTAGTGATATTAGCAACTCGAGCTATCCCTGCTGCTCGAGGGGCATTGCCCTTAGTTTGAGAAGCTCCATTTGTTGGGGAGATATCCCTGGTTCGCGCGGCACCACGGGTTCGAGAGGTGCGATCATTTGGATGACTGCGTTGCATATTAACAGCTTGAGAGTTGTCTGCAGCGTTGGATACCCTTATGGATCGAGTTTGAACCATTTTCACCTGGTTCATACAAATATTAGATTCGATCAAATTTTATCTACATATAATATATATAATAATCATCTAATTATATCCTAATCAATTCTACCCCACACTCACTATCTATTCTAATCTATAGGATCTTTGAACCACGCTCTGATACCACTAAATCTGTCACGTCCCGATCCGATGCTCGACCAGGTGCATAACAGACAGCCGCATATCCCCAGGGCTTGACCCCATCAGATATACAAGGCTTAACTTTACAAATTAGTATTTAGTTAAGGATGAAATATAAATCACTAAACTTTATTATTATTTTTTTAATTGAGCATTTCAATCCAACTAACAGATGAAATCTCTTAAATATTCTAAATACAAATTGAGCATAGTTAAACCAAACTTAAACTAACATGAACTAATAAACTAAATCCTAAAATCCTAACTTCTCACTAACCGGTCCCAAAGCCCGGTGGATCTTCCTGATCTGTAACAAAGATAATGAAAACAATGTGTGAGCTTAACCGGCTCAGCAAGTTGCCATCACCTCTAATATACATACATAAATATGCCAATAATAAACAGTAAGCATAAACACATCATACAAACAGATATCCAGCATCAAAATAATATAACCAGCAACATTATACAAATGTGTACCCTTACTTGCAACTGACACGACTATGGATGGCCAACCATGTACTTTACTCTCCTAGTCCCTCTAACTATGGCCACGATCAGCCCGTGGCTAGCCCTGAAAGAGAATAGATTCCTGACTCATATATCACACATCGGTCATGTACCAGTGATCGCCCCACTGGAGGTCCGAAAGGAAACTAACTCGATATCACACGAGAATATATGCATCCCAGCATGTGCCAGCGATCGCAACAAAAAAATGGCAACTAGCTCCTGGCTACACATACCGTATATCGGTCATGTACCAGTGATCGCTCCATTGGAAGCCCGGAAGGAAACTAGGTCCTCGTGTGATCATAGTCGGACTAGAGAGCAACAACACAACACGCATGACAATGAATGCAACCCGATGCAGATTAAACCATACCACACATATTTGCAATAATCATAACATATTTAGCATGAAATACTAGAGGTTTAGATAACTTACTAGAAAGGATTTTACACTGCCTATTTGAACCTCAACTATGATTCTGCTCTTCCGACAGGCCAGAAGAAACTCCTGATAAGATCAATTATACAATCAATTCCTATCTAAGATAAACTAGCATAGAAAAATAATTCCTAGTTTAGTCTGGATCTTGGCCTAAACCCAAAAGAAATCTATTCAAATAATGTTATTATTATCTTTGACACATACATATATTTTTTTTTCAATTTTTCCTTCTCTCTTTATATATATATATTTTAAAATTTTCCCAATCCCCTTTTTTTTCCTTCTTTTTTTTTTCGTCATATTCCCCTTTTTCTTTCTTTCTCTCTCGATCCCCTTTCCTTTCTCTCGGCCCGCTACCCACCTCCCTTGCTCCGGTGAACTGGAGCAAAGACGGCGGCTCACTGAAATTACCGGACAGTGCTGTGATGAGATCGGCCAACGCATCCTCGACCTTCCCAGCCACGACAGAGGAATCAAAACCGAAAGAAAATCTCTCAACCCCCTCTCAATCTGTGAGTTAACCATGAATAAAAACCTAGGGTGGAGAGGACTTACCGGCGACGATCCACGAATGCTCGACCACCAGAGATGGAAGGAAAAATCGAGGGAAAACTCGGCTATGAGGAGGGTTTTAAAGAGAACAACGGCAAGGAGTCTCCTTGCCATACGGGGAGGAATCTCATCCGATTGGGTCCCCCCTCCTCCCCTATGACTCATACCGATCGATTCCCACTTCATCCCGGCCCTCCTCTTGATTTCCCCGACAAACACGGTAGTCGGATAAACAGGGACTTCATCCCCTATTTTTCATATTATTATTATTATTATTATTATTATTATTATTATTATTATTATTATTATTATTATTATTATTATTGTTATTATTATTATTATTATTATTTTCAGCTCGATCTGAAGTCGGCAGCCCATTTTCAATCCAAAATAACCGGGCGTCACAATATTATTCTAACTTTATTCAAGATATTAACCAATTCAATAATTAATTCTATACATTCATGTATTTAGAATAAATTTTTTTATTTAATAAAGTATAGAACTACCACCAGGACCTGACTGTGATGGTTATTCTAAGCTTTTTATTCTCTTTGTAATGGCGGAACCGAATGGTGTTAAAACAATAATGAACTATTTATGTTAGAAAAGAGTTAAACTCCACCATAAATGCGTTCATCCATCTTACACGCATGCATGGATTCGTTTACCATTTTTCGTTACCGAAGTCTGGTGCCTTTTAGTATCTCCAACTGGTATATGGTAATTACCAAAAGAATTCATCATGCTGGGTACGCATAAACGGTAGCTGGATACACAAGCAACTGGGTCCAAGATATTTGCCAACCAAAAGTAGACAACTAACCCTGTAAGCCATGTTGTCGCACACAAAATAAGCTGGGTGAGAGCATCATTGTCACGAGTCCACCCCGACTCGTATGGTGGTGGTGAGTCTGGTGACCACAAGTTAATTAGCGAAGTATTGGCGTCACTCCTGAGACTCTGCATTATACGTTTTAGCTTTAGACATACATCTTACCAACCAAATCATGATCGATTACACGCATCCCTTTTAGTATGCTAGGGATAGAAATTTTGATTCATATGGTCGTGGTAATGATATTATCACCAATGTGTCCGCTAGGGTTTCGGTGCATGGTATAATTATATAAGTACTAGTTTTGTGTGCGTGTAACATAACGAATCCTCAGCAATTGTTAATTAGTGAAGTATTGGGCGTCACTCCTGAGACTCTACATCATACGCTAGCTTTAGCTTTAGACATACATCTTTCCAACCAAATCATGATCACGCATCCTTTTTAGTATGCTAGGGATAGAAATTTTAATTCATATGGTCGTGGAAATGATATGATCACCAATGCGTCCACTGGGATTTCGGTGCATGGTATAATTATATAAGTACTAGTTTTGTGCTCGTGTAACATAACGAATCCCTGGCAATTGTTAATTAGCGAAGTATTGGGCGTCACTCCTGAGACTTTGCATCATACGCTTTAGCTTTAGACATACATCTTTCCAACCAAATCATGATCAATTACACGCATCCTTTTTAGTATGCTAGGGATAGAAATTTTGATTCATATGGTCGTGGAAATGATATTATCACCAATGCTTCCGCTGGGGTTTCGACGCATGGTATAATTATATAAGTACTAGTTTTGTGTGCATGTAACATAACGAATCCTCGACAATTGTTAATTAGCGAAGTATTGGGCGTCACTCCTGAGACTCTGCATCATACACTTTAGCTTTAGACATACATCTTCCCAACCAAATCATGATCGATTATGCGCATCCTTTTTAGTATGCTAGGGATAGAAATTTTGATTCATATGGTCGTCGAAATGATATTATCACCAATGCGTCCGCTGGGGTTTCGGTGCATGGTATAATTATATAAGTACTAGTTTTGTGCACGTGTAACAAAACAAATCCCTGACAATTGTTAATTAGCGAAGTATTGGGCATCACTCCTGAGACTCTGCATCATACGCTTTAGCTTTGGACATACATCTTTCCAACCAAATCATGATCACGCATCCTTTTTAGTATGCTAGGGATAGAAATTTTAATTCATATGGTCGTGGAAATGATATTATCACCAATGCGTCCATTGGGATTTTGGTGCATCGTATAATTATATAAGTACTAGTTTTGAGCTCGTGTAACATAACAAATCCCTGTCAATTGTTAATTAGCGAAGTATTGGGCGTCACTCCTGAGACTTTGCATCATACGCTTTAGCTTTAGACATACATCTTTCCAACCAAATCATGATCAATTACACGCATCTTTTTTAGTATGCTACGGATGGAAATTTTGATTCATATGGTCGTGGAAATGATATTATCACCAATGCTTCCGCTGGGGTTTCGGTGCATGGTATAATTATATAAGTACTAGTTTTGTGTGCATGTAACATAACGAATCCTCGACAATTGTTAATTAGCGAAGTATTGGGCGTTACTCCTGAGACTTTGCATCATACACTTTAGCTTTAGACATACATCTTCCCAACCAAATCATGATCGATTATGCGCATCCTTTTTAGTATGCTAGGGATAGAAATTTTGATTTATATGGTCGTCGAAATGATATTATCACCAATGCGTCTGCTGGGGTTTCGGTGCATGGTATAATTACATAAGTACTAGTTTTGTGCACGTGTAACATAACAAATCCCCGACAATTGTTAATTAGCGAAGTATTGGGCATCACTCCTGAGACTCTGCATCATACGCTTTAGCTTTAGACATACATCTTTCCAACCAAATCATGATCGATTACACGCATCCTTTTTAGTATGCTAGGGATGGAAATTTTGATTCATATGGTCGTGGAAATGATATTATCACCAATGCATCCGCTGGGGTTTCGGTGCATGGTATAATTATATAAGTACTAGTTTTGTGTGCATGTAACATAACGAATCCCCGACAATTGTTAATTAGCAAAGTATTGGGCGTCACTCCTGAGACTCTTTATCATATGCTTTAGCTTTAGACATACATCTTCCCAACTAAATCATGATCGATTACACGCATCCTTTTTAGTATGCTAGGGATGGAAATTTGGATTCATATGGTCATGGAAATGATATTATCACTGATATGGCTACATCGCTGACGTGGAACGTGCATCAGATCCAGCTGGATGCCGCCGGTGCCACGTGAATTTTTCTTTCAAATTTCCCGCTCGGAAAATGACCCTCCTGCTCCTTCGCCAGGTGGCACCCTGAGACGGGTCCACCTCGGCCGAAGTCGAGCATCTCTCTGCCACTCCGCCAGGTGTCCACCTAGGAGGGGTCTACCTCGGCTAAAGCTGGCGGCCTTCTGCTCCCTCGCCAGGTGGCACCCCAAGACGGGTCCACCTCTGCCGAGGTCGAGCCAGGCCCTCCTGCTCCTTCGCCAGGTGGCACCCCAAGACGGGTCCACCTCGACCGAAGTCGAGCGTCTTTACCACTTCGCCAGGTGTCCACCCAGGAGGGGTCCACCTCGGCCGAAGCTGGCGGCCTTCAGCTCCCTCGCCAGGTGGCACCCCAAGACGGGTCCACCTCTGCTGAGGTCAAGCCAGGCCCTCCTGCTCCTTCGCCAGGTGGCACCCCGAGACGGGTCCACCTCGGTCGAAGTCGAGCATCTCTCTACCACTCCGCCAACTGTCCATCCATGAGGGGTCCACCTCGGCCGAAGCTGGCGGCCTTCTGCTCCCTCACCAGGTGGCACCCCGAGATGGGTCCACCTCTGCCGAGGTTGAGCCAGGCCCTCCTGCTCCTTCGCCAGGTGGCACCCCAAGATGGGTCCACCTCGATCGAAGTCGAGCGTCTCTGCCACTCCGCCAGGTGTCCACCCAGGAGGGGTCCACCTCGGCCAAAGCTGGCGGCCTTCTGCTCCCTCGCCAGGTGGCACCCCAAGACGGGTCCACCTCTGCCGAGGTCGAGCTAGGCCCTCCTGCTCCATCGCCAGGTGGCACCCCAAGACGGGCCACCTCGATCGAAGTTGAGCATCTTTGCCAGTACGCCAGGTGTCCACCCAGGAGGGGTCCACCTCGGTCGAAGCTGGCGGCCTTCTGCTCCCTCGCCAGGTGGCACCCCAAGATGGGTCCACCTCTACCGAGGTCGAGCCAGGCCCTCCTGCCCTTCGCCAGGTGGTACCCCAAGATGGGTCCACCTCAACCGAAGTCGAGCGTCTCTGCCACTTCGCCAGGTATCCACCCAGGAGGGGTCCACCTCGGCCGAAGCTAGCAGTCTTCTGCTCCCTCGCTAGGTGGCACCCCAAGACGGGTCCACCTCTACCGAGGTCGAGCTAAGCCCTCCTGCTCCTTCGCCAGGTGGCACCCCAAGACGGGTCCACCTCGGTTGAAGTCGAGCATCTTTGCCACTTCGCCAGGTGTCCACTCAGGAGGGGTCCACCTCGGTCGAAGCTGGCGGCCTTCTGCTCCTTCGCCAGGTGGCACCCCAAGACGGGTCCACCTCTACCGAGGTCGAGCCAGGCCCTCTTGCTCCTTCGTTAGGTGGCATCCAAAGATGGGTACACCTCGACTGAGGTCGAGTGTCTTTGCCACTCGAGTGTCTTTGCCACTCCGCCAGGTGTCCACCCAGGAGGGGTCCACCTCGACCGAAGCTGGCGGCCTGCTCCCTCGCCAGGTGGCACCCCAAGATGGGTCCACCTTTGTCGAGATCGAGCCAGGCCCTCCTGCTCCTTCGCCAGGTGGCACCCCTAGACGGGTCCACCTCGACCGAAGTCGAGCATCTCTGCCACTCTGCCAGGTGTCCACCCAGGAGGGGCCCACCTCGGCCGAAGCTAGGGGCCTTTTGCTCCCTCACCAGGTGTCACCCCAAGACGGGTCCACCTTGGTCGAGGTCGAGCCAGGCCCTCCTACTCCTTCGCAAGGTAACACCCCAAGACGGGTCCACCTCGACCGAAGTCGAGCATCTCTGCCACTCTGCTAGGTGTCCACCCAGGAAGGGTCCACCTCGGCCGAAGCTGGCGACCTTTCTGCTCCAGCGCCAGGTGGCACCCCCTGATGGGTCCACCTCGACCGAAGACAGTCCCACTCTGCAAAGCCTCGGGGAGGCAGAGGCACAAGTCACGAGGTCACCTCTTGAACCGGCACGCGCCGTGTCCTGTTCAGGATGCCAGTATGGTTCGTAGCGATATGGAAAACCTCGTTTACATCGATTAAACTGGGCCCCGCGATCGAGGAACTAAATCCTTGCGGGCAGGAGCCTGAAACGACCGGAAGCTCACCGTCAACGCCTCGAAAGGAGAGCTCCCGCACTTGGCCCAAGGTCTCGCCAGTCTTCCCCCTTTCGTGACACACAGCGAATGAGGCGTGCTAACCACTTAACTCCCAGCCTTGAAGGAGAGTGGGGGAGGGAGATCTAGAGACCCCGGAGTGCCTCCGAAAGGGGAGGTGTGCTGAAGGCGGTCTGGTGGTATGAAAGGGACGGTAAAAATGGACAGAAAGTTAAGTAAAAAAGAGGAGAGAACATCGAGAGAATGATCTTGGAGCCCCCAAGAAGTTCTCAGGCGCGAGCTTGGTGAACCCAGTGCAGGAAGCCGGGCTTCAACTCCTCTCTTCCTCACACTTCTCTCATCAATATCTCCTCTAAGCACGGGAATCCTTCGGGAACCCGCCTTAGAAGACTTGTTCCATCTTGCCGCTCTCTAACTTGACCATCGGAGTGCCCCCGCCAGAATTCCCGGCCCGGGTCTCTGACTTTGTTTCGCAGGACCGGAAGCTTGGAGATCTCGAGGTGAGAGAGTCCGAGAACCGGTGCCAGCTCACGAGCTACAGGCCATCATGGTAAGATCGGCAACAGATTGGCGCACCAGGTAGGGGGCAGAATAGTAACCCCTGTACAAGCAAGCTCTCAGTGGGCGAAAGCGTGCTCCAACCATGGTGGTGACACGTGGACACGAAGCATCCACCAGCCGAGCAGGAGAGGTTCCTTCTCCCCAGGGGCCGCGCAGCCCGGAGAGGGAACTTCCTGGTCCTCCTCCTCCTCAGCCATCCTTGGTGGACGGTCCTTTTGCAGCTGTCGTCCAGTAGCTACAAACATTGACTATAGCTGTGCGATAGCTGCAGCACCAGCAGCGCTCCCTGGCCACTCAGCCCTAGCCAGGGACCCCCGCGGCTCGAGCCACGGGCCCTCGCGGAAGCCTGCGCTCCATCCAAGGTAGGCCTTCCCATCCATGGGCAATTTCCAATCCCCGCGGGAGCCACCAAACTCCCGTGAAGAGAAACCATTCCGGTTCGGCGGATCACGATAGTCGATCCCCGGCCAACGATGCCGAAGCAGCATGGCACAGCAGGCATCATCAGGACAAGCCCCCCATCGAGACTGATCATCACCTCCTTCTCCAGCGACCTCGGTGGAAGATTCCACCGATGAGGCCATCAGGCGCCAGGCCTAGAGGCCTGGAAGAGCATGAGCGCAAGTTGGCGGAGTTCTCCCGCCGCTTTGCCGACATGCAGAGCTCCCCAACCGATCCAGCAAGCTACAACGCCCAACCTCCTTTCTCCCGGGAAATCCAAGAGGAACCGATCTCGAATCGGTTCCATATGCCTCAGGTGGATCCCTACGATGGGACCACCGACCCCTTGGACCACTTAGAGAGCTATAAGGCTCTCATGAGGGTACAGGGGGCGACGGATGCTCTTCTGTGCATTGCCTTCCCAGCCACTCTTCGGAAGGCTGCTCGAGTTTGGTTCACCCACCTCGAGTTGGAATCCATCAGCTCCTTCCGTCAGCTGGAAGGAAAGTTTGTGGCACACTTCGACGCTTGCCGAAAGGTGCCAAGGGAGGTAGATAGCCTCTTCTTTATCCGCCAACAAGACTAGGAGCTGCACGGGATTATATCACCCACTTCAAGACCACCGCCATAGAGATTTATAGCTTGGATGAGCCTGTCGCCATGTTGGCATTGAAACACGGGCTTAAGACCTCCCGCCTGACATATTCCCTCGACAAGAAGCCCCCCAAGACGTATTCTGAGCTCCTCCTCCGTGTACACAAGTACATCCGAGCCGAGGAGGCCGACTGCACCATGCGAGAGCTGGACGGAAAGCCTTCGAAGAAGCCTGCCCCAAGGGATGTCCCTGGGACCCGAAGGCCTGGACCACCTATGGACTTCCATCCAGGTTCGAAGCCGAAGAATGGTGCTTCCCCGGAGCGGACCTTCACCCCTTTCCTCACTCCCAGAATGAAGATCCTCATGGAGATTGAGGGCGAGCACTACCTCCGTCGGCCTCCTCCTCAGAACCCAAGGAACATCCAAGACAAGATAAAGTATTGTCAATTTCACCGCGAGCACGGCCATGACATGGAGGAGTGCCGTAATCTAAAATGGGAGATCGAGGAGTTGATCAAGAGGGGCTACCTTAGGAAGTTCATGAGGAATGAGGCCCCGGCAGAAGACCAGCCGCTCGCAGCCCTTCCCCCCATCCCTGCAATCGACAACCATCCAACGGAGAAGCCGGTGGGCATGATGTCTTGGGGGATAGGGCTGGCGACGAAGAGAGCCCAGGAGGCGGGAGACCTGGAGAATGTACTCCCCTTTGAAAAGGGGAATGAAAATGAAAATGTGAACAATGATGCGGTGGTGGTCGAGATGACCATCGCTAAGCATCCTGTACATCGTATTATGGTGGATAGTGAGAGCTCTACTAACATACTTTTTTATGATATTTTCTCCTGGATGAATTTATCTCATGATCAGTTAAAGCCAGTGTACACCTCTCTTGTGGGCTTCACCGGAGATTCTGTGGGGATCGAAGGAGAGATCACTCTCCCTGTCACTACCGGGTACCCACCCCGGCAGACCATGGTCATGATGACATTTACTATCGTCAGGCTCCCATCACCTTACAATGCTATTCTTGACCGTCCAGGGCTCAACCAGCTGGACGCAGTCATTTCCACCAAGTGGTTGCTGGTGCAGTTCCCTACCGCCTCTGGGACGGGGGTGATGAGAGGGACGGCCCAACCTATCCCGCATTGCCTGCAAACGGTCCCAAGGGCCCGGGGTGCCGAGCTCGGCTCCGATGTTGACGACCTCGATCTAAGGGTGCAAGACCCCAGGGGAGACCCTGTGGAGCGCTTATTGATGTACCCTCTCGGCTCGGACCCCAAGAAAATGGTGCATATAGGAGCTTAACTCCCAGAGGATGAGTGGGCTCGTTTGCTAGACTTCCTCCGGATGAACGCTGATGTATTCGCCTGGTCTGCTACAGACATGCCGGGTATCCCCTCGAAGGTCATCACCCACCAATTGAAGATCGATCCAAGGTGTTGCCTAGTCCGCCAAAAGAAGAGGAGCTTTGCTGCAGAAATACAAAAGGCCATCAATGAGAAAGTGGAGAAGCTTCTCGCCGTCGACTTTGTACGAGAGGTACAGTATCCCAGTTGGCTGGCGAACGTGGTGATGGTGAAGAAGAGCAATGGCAAGTGGAGGATCTGTGTGGACTACACCGACCTCAACCAAGCTGGCCCAAAGGATAGTTTCCCTCTTCCAAAGATCGATCAGCTCGTGGACACCACTTCAGGACATCGCCTCCTCTCTTTTCTGGACACCTTCTCCGGATACAACCATATCCGAATGTACTCGGAGGATGAAGATCACACCGCCTTCATCACCGATCGTGGGACTTACTGCTATAAGATGATACCGTTCGGCCTCAAGAACGCAGGTGCCACGTACCAAAGTCTGGTCAACAAGGTCTTCAAAGACCAAATTGGCCGTAACATGCAGGTATACATGGACGACATACTGGTGATGAGCAAGCCGACTTTGTACCACGTCGGTGACCTAGTGGAGACCTTCAGTAACCTCCGGTTTCACCAGATGAAGTTGAACCCGGCAAAGTGCTCTTTCGACGTATCCATAGGAAAGTTCCTGGGCTTCATGGAGACCTAGAGAGGGATAGAAGTTAACCCGGAGAAGGTCCAGGCGATCCTGGACATGGAGCAACCCACCTCCAAGAAGCAGGTGTAGCGACTCACCGGCCGGATAGCCGCCCTGAGTCGATTTATCTCAAGGTCCGCTGACTGCTGTCAGCTCTTCTTCAGGGCGCTGAGGAAGATGAACGACTTTGCTTGGACGAATGAGTGCCAGGAGGCATTTGAAGAGCTGAAGAGGACGTTGGCATCGCCGCCATTGCTTTCTCGGCCGGAGGAAGGAGAAGAGCTCCTCCTGTATCTGGCGGTCACACCAGAGCCGTCAGCTCGGTCCTGGTTCGGACGGACGACAAAGGGTTGCAGAGGCCGGTGTATTACATGAGCAAACTCCTCTACGATGTGGAGCTCAGGTATTCTCGGTCCGAGAAACTGATTTTTGTGCTAATCATGTCCGCTCAGCTTCTCAGGCCTTACTTCCAAGCGCACCCCATTGCGGTCCTGACGGATCAGCCGCTGAAAGCGATGCTCAGCTAGCCGGACATGTCTGGATCCTAGCAAAATGGGCGCTCAAGCTCAGCGAGTTCGACATCACCTACAGGCCGAGGTCGGCCATGAAGGCACAGGTACTCGCTGATTTCTTGGTTGAGTATGCAGGCCTGGGCGAGCGGTCAGAAGAGAGCCCCCAAGACTGGCAGCCAGATCCAGGACCAAAAGAGGACGTTTGGATCCTTCACGTAGACGGAGCCTCGAACTTCGGTGGGAGTGGAGCTGGAGTCATTCTTGCCAACGACGAAGGGGTCGTCGCCGAGTGTGTGCTCCGCTTCCAGTTCGCCACTACCAATAACCAGGCGGAGTACGAAGCGCTTCTCGCGGGGCTGAGAGTTTCCCGTGAGCTGGGCATGGCCTGCCTCAGGGTGTTCACCGACTCGTAGCTGTTGGCCGGGCAGGTCTCGGGGGAGTTCAAGGCACGGGACCCCCAAATGGAGAAGTACCTAGAGCTCATACGCACAAGCGCGACAGGTTTTAGGCACTTCAGCGTCTCCCATATCCCTCGTGGAGAAAACGCTCGCGCAGATGCCTTCTCCCGCTTTGCAACCCTGCCGGACTCATCACTGGGCCGCGCTTACATCGAGCATCTCAAAGCCCCAAGCTACGAGACACCCATGGAGGTCCAGCAGGTCAACCTAGAGCCCAGCTGATGGATAAGTACATTGAGTACATCACCAAAGGCACCCTGTCGGAGGATCGCGTGGCGGCCGGCCTCATTAAGAGGAAGGCCGCACGGTTCGTATTGATGGATGGGCTACTGTATCGGAGTACCTACTCCTACCCGCTCCTCAAGTGTCTGAGACCTACAGAAGTCGCACTCGTGCTCCAGGAGATCCACGAGGGCATCTGTGGGAACCATGTGGGGGGCAGAACGCTGGCGTACAAGAACGCTGGCGTACAAGGCCCTCCGTCAAGGCTCTTTCTAGGAGATGATGAGAGAAGACGCTGCTGACTTCGTGAAGAGGTGCGACCGATGTTAGCGACACACTGCGGTGCAACGTCAGCCCGCTGCTCCACTCTCCCAGCTCTTCGCCCCATGGCCGTTCGCTCAATGGGGCATGGATCTCCTAGGACCTTTTCCTCCGGCGTCCGGGCAATGAAAGTTCTTGATCATGGCTATCGACTACTTCACAAAGTGGGTTGAGACCGAGCCCTTGGCCCGGATCACGGAGGCAAATGTCACCAAGTTCCTTTGGAAGTCGATTATCTGCCGCTATGGCTTATCCCACATCATCATCACCGACAACAGATGCCAGTTCGATTGTCGGGAGTTCGAGGAGTTCTGCGACGACCTTGGAATCCACCATTGTTTCACCTTAGTGGTGCATCCTCAGACGAATGGAGAAGCCGAGGTAACAAACAGGACAATCTTGCAAGGCCTCCGGACAAGACTAGTCCAGGCCAAGGGGAGGTGGGCAGAAGGGCTCCCGAGCATCCTTTGGGCATACCACACTATCCCAAGGATGGCTACGGACGAGACCCCATTCAACCTCATCTTCAGGATGGAAGCGGTTATCCCAATTGAGCTCAGCCTACCGACCCTGCACGTGGAGCAGTATGATGAGGCGGAGAACCCAGCCCGGATGCTACTGAACCTGGACCTCCTTGAAGAAACGAGGGACAGGGCCCAAGTTCAGATGGTGGCTTACCGGCAATGAGTGGCCAGATACTACAACTCCAGGGTGCGATCGAAATCCTTCCGCCAGGGAGACTTGGTGCTTCGCCGCGCTGAAGCTTCCTAGCCATGGGAGTGTGGAAAGCTCTTCCTAAATTGGGAAGGCCCTTATAGGGTGGCGGAGGCACCTCCCCACAGGGCGTACTACCTGGAGGAGCTAGGCTGATCCCGGTTCCCTCAGACCTGGAATGCCTCAAACCTGAAGATGTACTACCAATAGTGTAAGGCCCCTCAAACTTCAATAATAAAATCTTTTTCACCAAATGCATGCTTTCGTCTCGTAGGACAAAAGCCATCCAGCACTAGGTTCGACGAGCATGGGCACGGCGAAAGATCCGCGAGGGCTCGAAGTTCCCTCTCATAAAAATCCCGTAGTTCAGTCCAGAGTGTCGCACGGAATTAAGTTCCAACATGTGGCCCCAGAGTTCAGTCCAGAAGAGGTCCCGGAGACCTAGGTCCCGGTCCTACAAAATCCCGGAGAACAGCTCGGTAGGTCGCGCAAGGCTCAATTCCGGCCTGCGGCCCCAGGGTTCAGTCTGGAAGTTCGCAAGGAAACTGGTTCCAAAGCGAAGTCTTGGACCTCGGTCTGGAAGGTGGAGTAGAACCTAATTCGCCCACGCAATCGCGGAGTTCAGCTCGGAATGCACATTGGGACTTAGTCCCAGTGGCTAGCGCCGGGGTTCAGTCCGAAAGATGCACAAAAAAAAAAAAGAAAAAAAAAAGGGAATGAGAAAAAGAACAAGTTCATGAAAGAAATTGTTTATTTCTACCAAAGAGTTCTTTACAAAGGGAGGGCCTGACAGGCCGGAAGACCCCAAAGAAAGAAAAGGAATACATGATCATGCAGAAACAAAGAAAAAGAAATGGAGCCGCAGGGGCTACTTCATTGCAGCTGCATCCTCTTCCGACTAGGGGGCACCCTCTCCACCGGCGGTGTTGTCTGGAGGCTGCGTGGAAGCCGCCACCTTAGCTACCGCCACAGTCGTGGCTCCTTCGGTGGGCTCCTCCCTCCGGCCGCCCAGAATGACTCCACTGAGGTCGAGCTCGGGGAAGAAAGAGCCTACTTTTTCCAGCATACCTGGAAGCCCTTCAGGAAGGAGTCAATGGCCGCCTCATGCACCTTCGTCCTGAATTCCTCGGAGGCCCGGAACATCGGCACGGCCTCCTGTGCCTCCCTCCTGGATGCCTCCAGCAGCCCGTTGACTTGGGAGCTCTGCTCATTGTCCGCGCACAGCTCCTTGAGGACCTCCTCGACCCAGCGCTCCAGCGACCGGGACTGGGCCTTGAGGCACGAGATCTCCACCGCGTCGTCCTCGGCACGACGCTGGTTCGAGATCCTCTCCTCAAATAAAAAGGTCTCGAGCTCTCTCATGCGCCGCTCGGTGCGACCCAGGTCCGCTCGTAGGGCCTGGTTGTTCCCCCTGCAGCTTGACCCCCTTCTCCATGAGGTCCTTCACATCGACCGTGAGCTTGGCGAGTTTCTTCTCCTTCTCGGCATCCTTCCTGGCATAGCCTGAGAGGAAGTTCTGCAGCAGCAGAACATCAGTCCCGATCTGCGTTAAAGAAGAAACGGGATGTCAGTAAAATCTAACTGGAACTTTAAAAGAGAAGGGCTCGGGACTCATCGTGAAGAGTAGGGGGAGGATCCTTAGCAGTGCGTCGGCGTAGTCTTGGCCGTCCCTCAGGCGACGGTCCCGGGAGGTGCACGCGAACTCCATCACCTTCTCCGCGAGCCCTTGGTCACGGATGACGGAGGAGTTGGTGGCGAGACTCGGAGGTGGAATATGGGCGTTGGCAGCAGGCTGGGCGGCCGCCCCTTCGCCGGGCGAAGCAGCCGTCAGTGGAGCCACTGTCGTCCTGGTGGCCACCGTAGAGACGACCGGCGCGGCAACTGGAGCAGGCGCTACCCTAGGAGGTTCCGGCCTCCTCTCTTCCCTGGCCCTATCGAGCCCGATGATGGGGACATCGGGCGCACGAGTTTGGGGCAGCCTGGGAACAGAACCTGTTGCCCCGGGTCCGGTAGCAGCAGGAGTGGGCACGGGCCCCTGGCTCGTCTTAGTGCGAGCCCTCTTCGCTGGGGGCTCCTCGATCCCTTCAGCAGTGTCCCTCTTCAGGGCGCCCTCCATCAGACTCTCGACAGAGAACTTCATACCTGGAGGAAAAGGTTAGTTAGACCAGTTTAAAGGAAAAGAGGTGCAGAGCAGAAAATGAAAGCAACGGAAGGAGATCCGGGGTCTCACCCAACTCCTGGATGGGACTGATTCCTGCCTCGAATAAATTCTGCTCTGATAGCAGAACCTCGAGAGCCGGAACCACGTCACCCAGCATCTGTATGAAGACCTCTTGGTCCACAAGCTCGACCTGGCATTTTCGGTTCGGGGACCGGTCTAGCTCGCTCCAGGCCTAGTCAACGTCCTTGACCGAGGCGAAGAAGAAGCGGTTCTTCCAACCCTTAATCGACGAGGGGAGGTCGAACCTGAGGCACCTAGGCCGGGGTGAAATATACCACCAACCATCATCGGCAGAGTAGTGCTTCAGGATGAAGAGGGCCCCGAAAAGGGAGAAACGGGCAACGAACCCATGAAAGTGACAGAGGACAATGAAAGCGAAGATGACCCGGATGGCATTAGGAGCCAACTGGGCCGGGACAAGACGATAGTGGCTGAGAAAGGAAAGAAAGCAGGGATGTAGGGGGAAACGAAAACCCCCAACAAGGAAGTCTTTGTAGAAGGCGACCCGCCCAGGGCCACTCGAGGTCACTCGGTCCCTAGGTCCCGGGAGGGAATGATGGATTGAATTCGGGATGCCATAGGTATCCTGGATCCAAGAAAGGTCATCTTCGGTCATCATCGAAGCGTAACCGGAAGGACCGAAAGAAGAAACCTCCGCCACCGGAGGAGGGAGAGAAGAAATGGGATGTGCAGGAATTACAGGAGGGGACCTAGGACCCCTAGGGACACCTATGGTCAAAGTCCCCGGCCGAAGATGCCTCCGGACCTCGACCGGGATTTCTTCCCCCTCTGAGGAGGAAGACGATGGAATCCTCGACCGGGAAGGACCGGCCTCGTCCAGGTTGGAAGAGACATGATGGCGACGTGCCATCAAGGAGGAAGAAGCAAGAAGAAAATGGGATTCAGAGTAGCAAGGAATTGGGAGATAGAAGAAGAGAGGAGTCACAAGTACTCACCGGGATGTTTTGTACCAAAAGATTGGCAACCCTTGGAAGATGAAGGGAGATCGCTGCAACTGCCGGCGAGGTGTGAGAAAGCCGAGAGACTTTGTTTCCAGAAAGTCCCCCTCCTTTTTAAACTCAATCAACAGCAGCCGTACGCTCTTTCCATCCCGAGCCATCGGATGACCGCCACGTGGAGGCACGCCTGACATCGACGCTTCGGTTCGATGGAAAATGCCTCGATTTTGAAATGGTGTATTACTGACCCGTCAGACACATGCACATGGTAGCCTCCCACGGGGTCTCGGGTGCAACAGAAGCGATGACAATGATCATGGCAATTATGGCGCAAGATTTTTTGTCCTTTCCAAGTCATCCCCGCATTAACTCCCCATGCACCAAGCCACGACGCTTCGATGGGACCTGGGGATGGGGGGTAACTGATATGGCTACATTGCTGATGTGGAACGTACGTCAGATCCAGCTGGATGCCTCCGGTGCCACGTGGATTTTTCTTTCAAATTCCTCGCTCGGAAAATGGCGCTCCTGCTCCTTCGTCAGGTGGCACCCCGAGACGGGTCCACCTCGGCCGAAGTCGAGCATATATCTTCCACTCCACTAGGTGTCCACACAGGAGAGATCCACCTCGGCCGAAGCTGGCGGCCTTCTGCTCCCTCGCCAGGTGGCACCCCAAGACGGGTCCACCTCCGCCGAGGTCGAGCCAGGCCCTCCTACTCCTTCGCCAGGTGGTACCCGAAGATGGGTCCACCTCAGCCGAAGTCGAGCATCTTTGCCACTCCGCCAGGTGTCCACCTAGGAGGGGTCCACCACGGCCGAAGCTGGCGGCTTTCAGCTCCCTCTCCAGGTGGCACCCTAAGACGGGTCCACCTCTGCCGAGGTCAAGCCAGGCCCTCCTGCACCTTTGCCAGGTGGCACCCCGACATGAGTCCACCTCGGTCGAAGTCGAGCATCTCTCTGCCACTACGCCAAGTGTCCACCCAAGAGGGGTCCACCTCGGCCGAAGCTAGCGGCCTTCTGCTCCCTTGCCAGGTGGCACCCCGAGATGGGTCCATCTCTGTCGAGGTCAAGCCAGGCCCTCCTGCTCCTTCGCCAGGTGGCACCCCAAGACGGGTCCACCTCGGCCGAAGTCAAGCATCTTTGCCACTCCGCCAGGTGTCCAACCAGGAGGGGTCTACCTCGGTCGAAGCTGGCGGCCTTCTGCTCCCTCGTCAGGTGGCACCCCAAGATGGGTCCACCTTTGTCGAGGTCGAGCCAGGCCTTCCTGCTCTTTCGTCAGGTGGCACCCTAAGACGGGTCCACCTTGGTTGAAGTCGAGCGTCTCTGCCACTCCGATAGGTATCCACCCAGGAGGGGTCCACCTCGGCCGAAGCTGGCGGCCTTTTTCTCCCTCACCAGGTGGCAACATAAGACAGGTCCATCTCTGCTGGGGTCGAGCCAGGCCCTCCTGCTCCTTCGCCAAGTGGCACCCCAAGACAGGTCCACCTCGGCCGAAGTCGAGTGTCTCTGCCACTCCGCCAGGTGTCCACCCAGGAGGGGTCTACCTCAACTGAAGTTGGCGGCCTTCTGCTCCCTCGCCAGGTGGCACCCCAAGACGGGTCCACCTCTGCCGAGGTTGAGCAAGGCCCTCCTGCTCCTTCGCCAGGTGGCACCCCAAGACAGGTCCACCTCGGCCGAAGTTGAGCATCTCTACCACTTCGCCAGGTGTCCAACCAGGAGGGGTCCACCTCGGTCGAAGCTGGAGTCCTTCTGCTCTCTCGCCAGGTGGCACCCCAAGAAGGGTCCACCTCTACCGAGGTCGAGCCAGGTCCTCCTGCTCCTTCGCCAGGTGGCACCCCAAGACGGGTCCACCTCGGCCGAGGTCGAGCATCTCTGCCACTCCGCCAGGTGTCCACCCAGGAGGGGTCCACCTCGGCCGAAGCTGGCGGCCTTCTGCTCCCTCGCCAGGTGGCACCCCAAGATGGGTCCACCTCTACCGAGGTTGAGCCAGGCCCTTCTGCTCCTTCGCCAGGTGGCACCCCAAGACGGGTCCACCTCGGTTGAAGTCGAGCATCTCTGCCACTCCGCCAGGTGTCCATCCAGGAGGGATCTACCTTGGCCGAAGCTGGCAGCCTTTTGCTCCTATGCCAGGTGGCACCCCAAGACGGGTCCACCCCTGCCGAGGTGGAGCCAGACCCTCCTGCTCCTTCGCCAGGTGGCACCCCAAGACGGGTCCACCTCGGTCGAAGTTGAGCCTCTCTTTGCCACTTCGTCAGGTGTCCACCTAGGAGGGGTCCACCTCGGCCGGAGCTGGCGGCCTTCTGCTCCCTCGCCAAGTGGCACCCCAAGACGGGTCCACCTAAGCCGAGGTCGAGCCAGGCCGTCCTGCTCCTTCGCCATGTGGCACCCCAAGACGGGTCCACCTCGGCCAAAGTCGAGCATCTCTACCACTACACCAGGTGTCCACCCAGGAGGGGTCCACCTCGGTCGAAGCTGGGGGCCTTTTGCTCCCTCGCCAGGTGGCACCCCAAGACGGGTCCACCTCAGCTGAGGTCGAGCCAGGCCCTCCTTCTCCTTTGCCACGTGGCACCCCAAGACGGGTCCACCTCGATCGAAGTCGAGCATCTCTGCCACTCCGCCAGGTGTTCACCCAAGAGGGGTCCACCTCGGCCAAAGTTGGCGACCTTTCTACTCCATCGCTAGGTGGGACCCCCTGATGGGTCCACCTCGGTCGAAGATAGCCCCACTCTACAAAGCCTCGGGGAGGTAGAGGCACGAGTCATGAGGTAGCCACTAGAACCGGCGCGTGCCGCGTCCCGTATAGGATGCCAGTATGGCCCGCAGCGATACGTGAAACCTCGTTTACATCGGTTAAATAGGCCCCCGTGATCGAGGAATGAAATCCTTGTGGGCAGGAGCCTGATACGACCGGAAGCCCACCGTCAACGCCTCGAAAGGAGAGCTCCCGCACTTGGCCCAAGGTCTCACCAATCTTCCCCCTTTCGTGACACACGGCGGACGAGGCGTGTCGACCACTTAACCCCGAACTTGAAGGAGAAGGGGGGAGGGAGATCCAGAGACCCCGGAGAGCCTCCGGGAGGGGAGGTGGGCTGAAGGCGGTCCGGTGGTATAAAAGGAAAGGTAAAAACGGATGGAAAAGTAAGTAAAAAAGAGGAGAGAACATCGAGAGAACGATCCTGGGGCCCCCAAGAAGTCCTCAGTCGCGAGCTCAGTGAACCCAGCACAGGAAGCCGGGCTTCCACTCCTCTCTTCCTCACACTTCTCTCATCTACATCTCCTCTAAGCACGGGAATCCTTCGGGAACCCGCCTTAGAGGACCTGTTCCATCTTGCCACTCTCTCACTTGACCGTCGGAGTGCCCCCGCCAGAATCCCCGGCCTGAGTCTCTGACTTTGTTTCGCAGGACCGGAAGCTTGGAGATCTCGAGGTGAGAGAGTCCGAGAACCGGCGCCAGCTCACGAGCTACAGGCCACCACGGTAAGATCGGCAACAATCACCAATGCATCCGCTGGGGTTTCGGTGCATGGTATAATTATATAAGTACTAGTTTTGTGCACATGTAACATAATGAATCCCCGACAATTGTTAATTAGCGAAGTATTGGGCGTCACTCCTAAAACCCTGCATCATACGCTTTAGCTTTAGACATACATCTTCCCAACCAAATCATGATCGATTACACACATCCTTTTTAGTATGCCAGGGATGGAAATTTTGATTCATACAGTCGTGGAAATGATATTATCACCAATGCATCCGCTGGGGTTTTGGTGCATGGTATAACTCAACTACTATGCCAGCGAAACTGAGCTCTTCAGTCCACTACTTCGGCAAAGTTGATCCAGATTGGCAAGGAAGCCATTACTATGCTATGAAAGTGCTGCCAAGCAGCTAAATTGTCATGCCAATATCTCTATACTCAAAAAATTTCTTGCTTTAAAAGAGACTGAAAAAGGTCCGACGACTCTATACATAAGAAATTTTTCTTTCTAAAGCAGGGGTTAAAGAACATCTGACTACTTCATACTTAGAAAAATTTTGGAAGAAAGGCCATTGCAAAAAGACACAAAATAGAAGGAAAGTTCTTCATTCATTTCAAAAGAATTAATACATTTACATCTCTGTTCTATTACAAAAAGAAGAAGAATGGTACAAGGATTAGTCTTCGACAGATGGAACGACATTTGGGTTGGCCATAGTGGAAGCTTCTTTCGGCTACCCTAGAGTCTCTTCGGCCTCAAGTTGTGCCGAGGGCTCTTCCTCGATCTCATACGGCTATATGCCCGAGACATCCAAGCTTGGATGAAGTTGGAGAATCTCCATATAGCAATCATTGAAGCTAACTTTATAGCTGATTGCCCCAGCCTCGATCAGTTCATCATCAAAACTTGAAGACTTTTTATAGTCTTCAATGGCCTGGACCACCTGCTCCTTGGCCAATTCCACTTCTTTGGTACCCAAGCCAGCCTTCTGCAAGGCCTCATCAGCCTTCTTTTGGTTTTCCTTGGCCGACTGCTCCAGAGAACAGACCTTCTTCTTCTTCTTCCTAAGCTTTACCTCTTGTTCAGCTATCTTAGCTTGGGCCTTCTTCAGTTCGGCCTCCAAGGTCTGAACAGCAGTGATACTTTTATTTAATTTTTCTTCCATGGCCGACCTCAGTTCTTCGGCCACTTCCTTTTCGGCTCTCGCTGATTCCAATTCTTCACAAAAACCTCTGCTAAGGTCGACAAACCTTGATATTCCCTCCTCTATCAGGGTCACTTCATGAATCGGCTGCACCAAGCAACAAAAGGGAAAAGTTAGTTATATTAACCACAACTTCAAACGAATTAACAAGTAAAAGTACTACTTACTCTCAGGATGTTTGAATATATTATGTCAGCAATCTACTCCAGCCGATGATTCTTCGTTACTTCCCAGTCTCTCGGGAGCAGCATGGCTTTCAATAATTTCTTAGCTAATTCGGGGTTCTCCAAACCCCTCCCATCAGAAAAGACCGTGAAATCCACTTCATATTCCCTCTCGAAGGGAATATCTCTCTCCGACCCCTCTTCGATCTGAGGAGCCTTGCCTTTATCTTGGAAAGAAAGCTGGACTGTTGGTGCATCGGCGATAGGGGCTGGAGTCGGTCTCTCCAAAGTATGAGCAGAGTAGTGCCTGTAGAATGGAGCTCGGTCAAAGGAATATTGTCGTTGTCCGACATCATTCTCAGTGGTGTGGGAGCACTTCTCGTGGGCTCTTTGGAGTCGGTCTCTCCAAAGTATGAGCTTTCTTCTGGCCCTCTGTTTCTACCGAAGGGACTGGTACAGGCCTCTTGCGGGTAGCTTGACGAAGCTTAACGAAGTCTAGTTTCATCTTACATATAAAATAAAGAAATAATGGTGGTCAGTTATCAAGAAATTGATGACATAACAAGAATTGTGTATTACGAAGTATACCTAACAATGGAGATGAACTGATTTGAGTGAGATGTAAATTATGCTCGCTTAGTAAATCTTTCGCTAGGTGAATGCCAGACCCCGAGAGCCTATCAAAGTCTACTTGGTCGGCCTTCAAAACTTTCTTACCAGCATTAGCATCCAAATGGGGTTCTCTCTATTCCGTGTTAAAATCCTAAAGATAAGCGAAAAATAAGAAAAAGAAACAAGGCTTTTATCTATGAATAGTGGATGGCAACCCTGTGACCATCTTCCAACCAGGGCGGGGGTTGATGACCCACCATCCTTGGCCATGGAAGTCCTTTTTAGCATGAAAAAGGAAGTAAATAGGGAGGTCCTCAGCTCTACATTTGCTCTATGGCAGAGGACTAAGAAGGCACAGATGACCTGAATATTGTTCGGAGTCAGTTGTGCCGGAACTACATGGTATAAATTAAAAAATTTTATAAAGAAGGAAAGTAAAGGGAACTGAAGGCTAGCCTTCAGGTGGTCTTCGTACACCGATATGATGCTAAGAGAAGTATGATTTACCCTTTCATCGGGCTGAGGAAGTACTAATGGAAAGATTTCAGGGATGTGGTAATGATCCCGCAAAGAAGCTAGTTTAGAGAATGACAGGGAACTCGCTATAGACTATGGTTTTGATTCATCGCCACCTCTCCTAGAAGAACCTATGGGGCTGGAAGGGTTACCTTCTTCCCTACTGGCCGGAAGCTCGCCGGTGGAAGGAACCCTTAAGGACCTAACCATATCGGAAGAAAGGAACAGACTTTAACCTGTGAAATGGGAAGAGAACTTGAAGAAATAGAAGCTTGAAGCAGGATGTAGAAGAAGAAGATTTTGGTGGTAAGAGATAAAGAGCAAGAAGGTTCATTCTTCGTGGTAGGCACCCTTTATATAGGCGACGGTAATGGTTCAGATGTCTCCCTTAGAATGTGTGAATCATCTTCGATCACACCATGTATAGACGGCGTCGATCGTGGGTACGAACTACTAAGAGACGCCATCCAATTCAACTGGAGAAAAACTAGCCTGTCAATCATGATCCACGAGAATACGGTTAATGGCTAAGATAAAGTTTCCACATGACATTAGATGGACATGATGATGCCACGTCCCGTGATCCAGGTCGAAGACGGGAGTCAACCGAAACACCATAATAAAAGAATCGGCATGACTCTTAAACCCATGCTGAATCTCCCAGAGCCAACAGGAGTTTGACACATGTCCCGAGAACGATGCTCAAAATAGGAAGCAGTTATTATGGCCGGCCAGACTTGAGATTTGCCATCATTAGTAATCTTCTCTTTTACCAAAAGATAGCCAAAAAAATAATACTCCCATCTTTCAGATAAATAAATTACTTTGAAATTGGGAGTTGGGGGCAACTGTTATAATAAATCAGTCCAGAGAGTTAATTACAGATCCAAAGATTCAACTAATCCATCCAGATTAATTGACCAGATGGATCATCCTAACGGTATTTTCGGAGCTCAATATGAGAATGGATCGACAAGGCACTTCAGCCAGTGGTGACATACGACTTGCGATCGGCTTTCGGCTTACTCTGAAGCGAACGGTCGATCCATAATCGACATGCTCCGAAGCAAATGGTTGACCTACAGTCGATCTACTCTGAAATGAATGTCCGATCTATAATTAGCATATTTCGAAGCAATTAGCCGATCTACTTTGACTTGAGTCTCGTCAAGAATGGGCCTGGTTGTTATAACCAACCAATCATATAACTGATAGCCACAGCATCAGTAAGACCAAGGTAACTAACTACCAATAGTAACTACAATTAGCTGAAGGAAAGTTACATTAACTAACTTTTCTAACATAAATCAAAAAGTCTTAACTACTTTCAGTTCGAACAATGCTTATAAAAAGAGATAAGAGAGGACCTCCAAGATAAGGACTGCTAAGCAAGTCTAAGACAAGCCTATATTATGCCAATTTAATTCCTCCCTTTTTCTATCTACATTCTTCCTTTGAGTTCTCTATTCTGTTGCCCGAACTTTACTAACTTAGGCATTGGAGTATCCCCCACTGGAAAAATTCTGGTCAGGAATTTGTTTTGCAAAAATTCAAGGAGGTAAACCAGCGATCCAGACACTCCATCCAGTCTATGGGGATCAACGTCAACAATCACACACACACATATATATATATATATATATGATAGGGGGTGAATCCGGCGTAGCTACCCCCACAGGCCCCCACCCCGTCAAAAAATGTTTAATTTAAGGTGCTGGTCAGAACAGGAAAGAAAAAGAACCCTGGCCTCTCACTCACCTAATTGTCATGGGTTAGGGCCTCAAGGGATAACCCCTGAATTTAGTCGACCTGTGACCTATTGGTTGTAAGACAAGACCTCAATCAGCTGGGTTACCGCCTTGATGGTAATATTATATATTTTTTAAAAATACTATTTTACAAGTAATGATGCACAGAGAATCAATCATGTGCCATTTATAGATAACTATTTTTATGATATTTGCCACTGTATGTAGAAGAAACGTTTCATTCTTCTTGTACCAGCTTTTAATGTCAAGAATTTGGATATTGATTTTGTTGTCGATGATATATACTTTGATAAGAAAGTAAGAATAGTAATTGGAAAGTAATGTTCCTATACGCCTTTTGAACTCTAGGCCTAAAAAGGACTCGGAATCTTTCTAATTTCAAAATTGATGTTTCTCCCTCTAGCTTTAAAATGGTTAATTTTTAAATATTAAATTAAAAATTAAACATAAATTAATTATTGAATTGTTTTAAAAATATAAAATGATGGAAGTGAAAATGTAATTTTTTAATATACTTAAAATAGAAAATTATAATTTCTTAACTTTTGAAATGTGAACTAAATTTCACTATCCTCTTGGTGTAACAAAAATATTAAATACTATCATTTTGTTATGAAAGCCAAATATTTGCATGCTAAAAAATTAATATTGCTGTACATCTCCAAGCTAATCATCGATGTCTTATCGATGATTTTAGGAGTTGTTTGATCTCATTTTTGACTTACAAAAGAAATCCACAAGCTCAAGAAACTGGTAGGATTTTTCTAGTGAGGGGCATTCCTATATTTAAGTTAGCTTTGAAAGTGAGAACAATAAGAAAAAAAATATAAAGAGTATGAGTGCTGGAAGATTTCCTCGATCATCTATTTATAAAAGTAGAGGGTAAAGTTAGTTAGATGGTTATAACTGTTTGTGAGATGATTGCATCGTTAAAAAAGTGGTTGGATTGGTTAGACCACTAACATATCAGTTTATAAAGTGATTTGTTAGGTGATTTATTATAATGGTTTTAACGATCTTAAAACATATGCTTTATATTAAATGAAGTTATGAAACATTATACATGGCTCAGGTAAGTAATTGGTAACTTATCTGATAAGTTAGGCACCTGTTCTATGAGTTAGATATTTATCCGATGAATTATCGATTAACTTGTGCTCTCGACGAGTGATCAGCTTCTACCCATTCGGCACTCTATATCTTGTATACGAGATCGACATTTGAGCCTAGTATAAAAGATCTATATACTATGCCTTGTGGTGTATGTTGTTGCATACGAAAAATAATTACCTTATTTTTACAACTACTATATAGAGTAGCGAAAGTAAGGATTGAATTCATAGGAATCTTGGATAGTTATTTTAAAAATCAAGGAAAGAAGATTAAAAATTAAATTTTAATGAAAATATTAATTAAGTAGAGTTATTTGTACTAGAAATGATCAAGCTAAAAGAGTTTGTAAAATAAATACTCTTTATTCTCTTTGGTATTCCTTTTATATAGATACGTTTGTGATTAGGGTTTCACAATAATTTATCCTTGGAAAGCACGAGCTGTATCCTTAGATCATAACCTATCCCTTCATGATATAGATTATATGAACAAACATCTTAAAAAGCTCACGAAAAAATATTTGACTTTGATCGAACCTTCATTTTTTAAGGATGAATTGTACACGTAGATCACAGCCCATCCCGATGGAGTTTAGATTATCTCGAATGGTTTCTAGAAGGGAACAAATAATAAAGAAAAATTAAATATTGAATTGAAAAGATTTATTCTTTTATTCATCATGCAGAAGAAATGCATAATAATATAAAGAAAATAAAAAAATATGATTCTATCCTGAGATTCTTGGTTGCCAGATGATGGAGTTGCTCGTTTTAGAGAGTTTTCAAATTTTTTTTTGTTCACCATTAAAATGGAAGTTAAAGTTGGTGGAGGACCTGGCCTAGAAATTTTAAGAAAGAGGAAAACTAGAAGGAATGATTGGGATTTTAGACGGAAGGGAAGAACAGAGTGGAGGCGGTACAAATAGAGAAGTATATAGAAATTTCGGGTCGTGGTTGATGGAGGCGTCGAAGAAAATGATGACATGCAGTTCCTTCCGTTCTACGTGAGGCATCCGCATCATCAGCAAATCTTCGTTCCAACTCCCTGGATCTCGAGCTCCGGCCATTGCCCGCATGCTACATTTCTTTGTATTCATACTGCTCCGAGCTCTAACCATATCGAACTCAGAAGATCGCCTTTCTCCGAGTCGATCTCCAAAGAAATGTGGTCATCCATGGGTGTTCTACATGAGATCTCGCTGGTTCCACTCCAACAGCCTGAAGATCTTCTTCAAGTCTGGAATTCTGTTCCAGATCAAGCTCAGCACATCCCAACTGCCCAGTTTAGAGCCCTTAGACTGCTTGCCGTATTGTCCTAACTGCCACAAACCCCTGTTCCGACCGTGGATCGCGTGGAGTTGCTTTCCTGGTCCTTGTTCAATGTTACCTTGCTTTGTTTTAGCTGATTTCATGCTCTTCCCAACCGTTTATCCTGGTACTTCTTTCCCGCTGAACTTCCAACTTTCCAGCCAGCAAACCCAGGCTCGATTCTAACTACCAAGAACTCCATGCTCACCATTTCCAGCATCCCAACCTCCTTTACCCGCGTTCAAACTTGCAAAACCCAATTGCCCAACCAGTAAACCGCGTGGGATCCGCACGAAAATTCTCCTTGGACTGCAACCCAACCAGCTGCTCGTTCCTTGACCTGAGCCTTCTTGAAAACCCATGGTCCAAGCTCCATTTCGCTTGAAACCCAGTCCGTGGACCGTGGTACTCCTTTTCCATCCTCCTCCATGCATGGATAAAGCCATATGATCGCCATCTTTACGGTGGTCCACGGTTAGTGGCTTCCATGAGCCATGCCATCCTGTGGTAGACCTGGTCCGTACGATGACCAGCAATAATAAAAATGTTTCTTGGGTCGGTTTGGACAGCTTCTTGGGGCCCATTTGAGCTTGGTTCAAGCCGGGTTTTAGCCGAATTGAACCTATATGATTTACATGCATAAAAATTCTTCAAATTTCCTACAAAATAAACTAAAAGTTATTAAATTCTTTATAAATTAACGGTTAATTAAAAAATCATACCTCTAATAACATAATTAAGTATATATGATCTTGTATAAGATAACAGTCCTTCGACGAATACCTTTCTATGTATAACAAGTCATCCATATCATAACAATTAGTTATCTTGGTTTATATTCAATATGGTAATATATTAGTTGAAGAATTGTAATTATTAGAGTATAATTTTCCTAGGCACAGGATTTTAATAACAGTCATAATATCTACTTTAATAAGTGTACGTGTGTATCATATTATACGCATACAAATAACTTAACATTTTTATATCATGCTATGTTCAAATATAAGAATTTTTTTTTAATTATGAACTATCATTAATTATTAAATTTTATTTTATTATATTAAAAATGAATTGATTATATGATCCATATTAATGGACTTGTGTATAAGCCAAATATTATTTTTATTTGTGATCATTAGGCTTGGACTTTGAGTACCTTATATTAGTTGGCGTTGTTAGAATGGCACAGTTTTGGCCTTGGCCCAACTTGGCTTGTGATGGGAGAGCATATTAGTATTTACTTATAAATAGCCTATGATCCCTCTCCACTCCTTAATATTTTTTGTGAGATTAGTTTTCATGGCTTATTCCATCAAATAGCCACCTATGGAAAGGATGCTGGAGATAAGGACCTGATTTTAGAAGTTCATGTAAGCATCTATGATAGAAGGTTTGGAAATCAATGACGAATACATGTATGCATTCCAAATCTAAAATAATTATATATTCTTGATTTATATGGGATTTTCATATCTATTGTTTGTTCAGATCTAATTTTGAAATGATATGATTTGATATTCTAGCAATCATATATAGGATCTTGAAATAATAAAATCTCTTATATGTGATATCAGAGCATGCTATGCATCATCTAGAACCTCTTTTATTTTTAATTTATTTTCTGAGAAAGGATCTCGGTTTTCATCTCCCATCTGGCCACCCTTTAGGGTGGACCGTCACCACGGTAGTCTCCTCTTGACAGTGAGTCTTTTAACTTGGCTATGGTGACATGGAGCATCGCCAAGGTTTTGCAAAGGGATCGGAAGGTTAATAAAAAAAAATTAGGGCCAGTGGGTTACCACCGCCATGCCCTCCTTCTCCTCCTATCCCGTGGCTAGATGGTATCACCGACAACCATCAAAGTAGCCAGTGATGACCTGTGCAAGAGGCTAGGGATTCGGGGTTGATGGTCGGTGGATGCTGGTTCTTCTCCTCTCTTCCTTTTCTCAATTAAGACTTGGAGAATGGAATAGGAGATCCACAACTAGATCTCCTTGATCTCCCTCTCTCAATCGTCAGAGAGTGGCGGTGGATAGTAGCATGGCTCCAGCTAGCGTGGCCATGGTGGACTGGTGGCTATTGAAGAAAAGAACATAAAAAAATTGGATCTTCTTCCCTCTTTGTTCTTGTTTCGATTCGATCTTCAGTTTCCTGAGATCAGTAACCCATGTTTTTCTTGCTATGATTTTTGGTTCCTTCCAGTGATCTAGGGTAGTTGACCTAGTGGAGTTTTGGCGAGGAATGGCTCTTCCTTATCTAGTGCTTAAAGTACCTCCTTTGAATTGCCGGCAATCAAGAAACAGCTATCAGTGGTCAAGAATGGTTGGTGAGCTACTGGTGAGGGGCAATGTTGAGCCTAGAGGCACCGGCCATGGTGGTTTTGGGCTTCTCATGATGGTGATCAAGAAGAAAATCTTTAAAAAGAAGAAGATAAGTTAATGGATTTGGGTTTGGATTTCGGGTTTCAATTCGTTAGAACCAAATCCATTAATTTAATAAGTTAACCCTTTAATCATTTGCATGAACCCAATCACATTGGATCAGATTTAATTGGGTTTGGAGACTTTTGCAATTTTGCCCTATTAAATTTTAAACTACATATGGGTCCACATAATAAAGTACATTTAAGTCCCTACATTGTTGTTTAATAGATTTTATTTTTATAAGAGTTCTTTTGCAAAAAAACCTCCTATACATCATTATTTATGGTTCAGTCCTTTATTATTGAGTTTTTTTATTGAAATTGCTACAACTTACTCATTTTTTATCCGATTTAAGTATTTTTTAGACTATTGGACTCGTAATGGTTTAAATTTTTTTTTAGTTAAGTTTTTTATATCTAATAAAATATTTAAATACTTTATAAATTATTTATATAATTTTGTTCATTATTATATTATTAAAGAGTGCTTTCGTATAGCCTCAAAGGATCCAAAGCACTCTATGGATCTTAAGCTCTATTATATTTTGGAATTGCATAAAAGTATATCTATTATAGATAATCTAAAGATGACTGTAATTAGATGCATAAAATTAATAGTTATAGTTTGACTAACTTGAATTTTATAAAGATAGGAAGTTCCACATCCAAAGGTAAGAATAATCTAGGATTTTTGTAAATATAGTTAGTTAAACAACTAAAAGTATAACTAATATGATGAGTTGCACTTTAAACATAAATTATGTATTCATGCCATAATTATTGTTCTTACCTACATATTTCATATTATTATTGATTATAAAAATTATCTTATTCATAATTTATGTAATGCATATTTTGGCATTGATTATTATATTTAAGTTTATGATTAAATTAGTTACAATACTTTTTATATATTAAAATTTTTATCCAAAGATATTTTATAGTTATATAATAAGTGTTATTGATAGAAGTGATTGTTGAAATGTAATATTATATTAATATGATCAATCGAGGTGTATATTATTAAGTATCTCATTTTGGACTTGATCTTTTATGGTATACATGTCATTAAAGTATACTTTTTATATTTATTTAGGCATTTAATTTTTTTTATAAATAATTTTATGGGTTAGCATAAATATTTATTATCCAAGCAGCTTATTTATATTGGTTCATCAGATTTCTCATCATTAAAGAGATATTTTTTTGATTATAATATATAAAGAGGGTTATTGTATATTTTAACTGATAAAAGATTACATGAAACATTATATTGCTATGATGCTCTAGCTTTCAGGGATCTATCTATCCAACGGAGAGAGGTTTGTGAATGCTAGAGTATTTTATTTGATTGTGGCTTAATGTGGAGAGTACTTATGCATATTATATATTCTGTCTAAAGAAAAATATGCAATATTGTATTATGTGCTATTGTTTAATATATCCATTGCCTAATATTTTGTATTCATATTATTCTTTTGATTATATAATCACTTTTGATGTTAATAATAACAATATTATTGTTAAGATCTTAATTATGTCAAATTATCAAAGGTAGAGGTATATATTAGGCTTAGAAAATTTATTTGTTCAAAGGAGAAAGATTTTTGAATAGCCTGTATCTTCATTATCTTAACCTTTATTTTCTTTGAAAAGAGATATATTGAGCCTAGAAAGTTTGTCTATCCAAAAGGGATAGATTTTCAAATATCCTGTATTCTCATTATATTGATCTCATGCTTATAGCTCAATAGCATGTTATATTCTCTATATAAAGAAAAGTTATATAATGATGCATATAATGCATTTATAAAAAAATAGCTTATTATCTTTAAAGCTTTTATTTATTTATTTATTATTTGTACCTCTGTCATATTGTATTTGTGTATAATCTTGATTGGTTGTTTATTCTCTTATACCACCATAAAGGTTATGACTTGTTGATCTCTGATTGGAAGATTTATAAATTTTGATAGATGGTGACTATCAAAGTGGTCCATTCATTGAGATTTACAAGATTATTCTCTAAGATATTTAGAAGGAATTGAATGGCATTATATGTTAAAGAGAGATAATTTATGTTGGTTATTTTCTTCATAAAAAAAGTTGTATAGTATTGGACCAAGAGCTTTTATTGAAATAATACTTATAAAGATTTCTGACATATGTGTTGTTTATATTTTTTTATTAATTAACTATATAAAAGTTGTTTAGCAATTAGTATATTTGTATTCAATAAAATTAATACTTCCATTATGACACTGCCTGGAATAATCTATAAATATAGAAATTAAAATTATGCTAGCACTAAGTATGATAGTTTTGGATATTATATTATGTAATGATTCTCCATCTTGAATAACTTATAAGAGCATTCTAAAATAAAATTTGTCGATAAAATTAGTAAATAGTGAATCATTTTACCTACGAAATATTAAAAAATGATTCCAATTTTGGTGTTATACCTAAGAATGGTAATGCATATAATTTTGTTCTTATTAGTAAAAGATATATAAAATCTGATAAAAGAGAATCTTGATAGCTGATGGATAGATAAATCAATATGAGGTATAATAGCTTGATGATGTTACGGGCTATCCTGTAATAGTTAATGATTAATACTCCATCATAAAATAAATTTGGATATAAAGTAACAAGTTATCCAGATAATTCTAAAAGAATATAATTCTACTATCCTAATAGGGGTATAAAGTAAATTGAGTTAAATTATACCATATTTGTAGATTCTAATATGATTGATGTTAGATGTACTTATACTAGAAATATGATATTAGAGAAAAAAGTTATTGCTCTTATTTTTTTTATTTATGAAATATTATATTTCATTTTATTACAGAATAGTAGGAGAGCAACATTATATATATAAATTAATTATAGTACCTCCATTATTATTAATGAGTAATAGTAAAGAAATCATATAATAGAAAATAAAAACATGTTGTTTCTTATAACAATTTGATTTTTTAAAATATAAATGGCTGAAGGATTTTTTCTTAGAAATGAATAAAAATAGAATCTTATGGTATTTTTGGATATACAGATAAAGTATATGATATATTGCAAAGTCGTAATTTATATTATTTTGATTTTGAGATATTATCCAAGATATAATAATTATTGATTCTATCTTAAAATTACTTAAGATTTATTATAATAATAGTGTAGCTATATTTTTTCAAAGAATAATAAAAGTTTTTAATATCTTAATCCATATGGGGATAGAATATCTGATAGTCAGAGATCTTAGTTAAAAGAAAGATATTTTATAAAGTGCATGGATATAGAGTCAATGTTTGCTAATCTCCTAATTAAATGACTAAGACCCATGGTTTACATGAAATATATCAAGAACATGGACATTTTAGAATCTTTTAATTTTTTATATTAATGGGAGTTTGATATATTTTAAATTTATACATTGACTTGATAGACATATTTTATTTGTCATTGATTGCTTTATTGATGGATTACAATCCAAGAAGACATAACTATTGAGTGCATAAGTATAAAGTCCATGTCGATTGATTCTTTGATTAAGGATTTGAGATCCATATGCTTTACAAAGCTTATTAAAAATATAGATATATTAAATTTTTTGATATACTTGGTTAGTAAAAGTGATTTTGTATTTATACTTTATTTTATTATAGACCTTTTTATTTATCTATGCTTTATTTTGTTATAGACCTTCTTTTTATGTATCTATTATGAATATTTAAATACATTATTGATATGATGGTTAATGAATTATATTCTTATATGATTTATATGTGTATATGAAATAAAATACAATATAGTGTCTCAAGAATATTTAGTTATCTTGAGAATGACATTGTATAGGTATGCCTTATTTGCTATTTAGAGATTTCGATGTATTTGTTTGGAGATATACGGGCTTCTTTTGAAATCATAGAATTTGTCTAGCTTTTAATAAAGCATAAGATTAAAGAGAAATTATGATTGGTGGTACATTTATATAATTTTTTATTATGTGTGCATATTTATGAATATTTTTTTTATTTATGTACATGCTACATGAAATCGAGATTAGATATCGAGTCTCAAATATATTATGCTATCTTATCATTGATACTATGTTAAGTATGTGAGATAGAATGTCTTATTGTTGAAGCCATTAAATTTTTTTTGCTTATTTTGTATTCAAGCATGTTGAAAAAAATTGGATATAACATATTTTCTTTGAATTACTTTTGGATACTATTTTCTTCCTACACTGCCATACTAAAACTCATGTCAATAGTTTTGGTGATGTTTGTAACCATGGATAGGTCTTGTGTTGACAAAAAATGTAGTGACTCACATGATTGGTTATGATTAATACTGTTCGATCGAGTCAATTTGAATATGCTATCTATAGATCAATGTTTTCTTTAAATATCATGGTCATGTATTGAATTTTCTATTATTCAGCATGAGAGTCATTTTTTTAAAATAAAATATTTTTAAAAGCATAATTAATATTATCCAAATGGAAGAATATAAGAGTTTTTCTAATTATAAGCTACCATTAATTATTAATTTTTATTTTATTTATTAAAAATAGATTGATTATATGATCCATGTTGATATTCATGTGTATAAGTCCAATATTGTTTGTGATTCTTGTATTTGGCTTTAGCACTTTATATTTGTTAGTATAGTTAGGGCACATAGTGTAGGCCTTGGTCCGTGATGGGAGGGTTAGGTAGTGTCTGCTTATAAATAGGCTAGGTCCCTCTCCACTCCTCAATATTTTTTCATGGTATTAGTTTTTATAGCTTGCCCCATCGAATAGCCACCCGTGAAGAGGATACTGGAAAGAAGGACATGGTTTTAGATGTTCATTTAAGCATCTATGATTAAAGGTTTGAAAATCAATGATAAATATAGGTACACATTCTAAATTTAAAATAATTATTTGTTCTTGATTTATATAGAATTTTTGAATCTATTATTTGTTCAGATCCATTTTTGAAATGATATAATTTGGTATTCTAGCAATCATGTATAAAATCTTGAAATAATAAAATCTCTTATATCAAAACCATAATAGCCTTGTAGTTTCCTGACCTAACACTACAATAAAAGGAAGAAACGGCAACCCTTTTCTCCCGACACTTTGGGTAAGCGTCGGAAGAAACCGCAAACCCGCCGATGCTTTTAGAAAGTGTCGCTATCCTCCGATGCTTATAAGCATCGCTAAGCTTATATGGTTCCCGATGCTTTTAAGCGTCGCCGGGTTTTTAAGCGGGCATCGGCTATAAGCATCGGGAAATTCCTCCTCTTATATCCAATCTCGAGTCCTAATTTTCATTCGATAAATCCGCCACCCCCATTCTCCTGACCTCTGTTTCATCCTCGATCCCTCTCCCTCCTTCTTCATCTCCGGCAGGTTTCCTTCGGGTCCCTTCGTCACCGCCGAAGCTCTCCGGCCGGTACCTTCATCTCCTTCATCTCCGTTGCATTGCCCCTCTTCCGTATCGGCCCACTGACTAAAGCCCCGCCCTCCCACCCGTTGCCCCTGCCTCTCACTGTAAGCACCTGCCTCTCACTATTTTTCAGACGGTAAGGTTTATTTTAAGACTGTTATAAGAAAGAGTTGTAGGGGGATGCATGGAAGTGGAGGGATTACATAAACCTTTTCCATTATATATTATTATAGATTAGTAGATATTGTTTTGATCAAAATTATCATGTTGGACTTTTAATTTCTGCATGACTTCATGAGCTCTTGTTTTGGTATGGATTCAGTTTCGTCTCTTCTTGCTCTCTATCTTTTTGATTCCTTGTATATGTACTTGTTTATATTTTCTTTTATTTATGAAAACTTAGTTGTTTATCTGCTATTTTCAAAAGGAGCAGTAAAAATTATATAGCTTCTATTCAGGCTTGTTCGGCTGATATCAAGCTATAAGTGGTTTTGACTGCTGCTTCTACCTTCTTCATTGACTTGTTTATTTATTTATTTTAAGATCACTTCTTTTGGTATTACAATGTAGTTCTAAATCTTAAGATCCAAGTTGAGTGATGCAACTTGGTATAAAGTTGAAATTGTTTAATCTTTCCCATGAAAGGGAATACAAACGATGAAGTTCATGATAAGATAAGTTGGAAATGAAGTAGAGAAAAAAAAATTATGTAAAATTGATATTAATATAGGATGTTTAATTTTGTTCTATTTTAATCCAAGATTTATAACTCTTAAAAGGTTAAGTATTTTGAATTAAAATTTTATCTAAGAGTACTTGACTTATTATTCGATCTGTCTCCCAAGTTTAGGAATTTTTGGGTATCATTTGATAAGCTAAATAAATTATAGAAGACGACTCTTATGTAACAAAGGGGAGTTAAACTGAAATTATGATTTTATAGTTTTAAAAAATTCTATAGATTATTACGAAGCTATATGATAATAATAATTTTAAATTATATATATTTTTGAATTAGTAGATCCAAAAGAAATCAAGTGAAGCTTGGATAATAAATCATGGAAATAGATTGTTGTGCAGGAAAGGGGACACATAGCCATAAGTTAAGATTTTAAAGTTTCCAAGGAATTCTATAGATTATTATAAGATAATGACATGATATTGATTTTAGATTGTGCCTATTTTAGGATTATTAGGTTTAAAAGAGTGGGTCATTGCAGGGTATTCTATGTATGCGCGAGCTGAATTGGCACATTTGGGTACATTTTGTTACTATTAAAGGTAAGGATTTCTAATCACAATCACCTACATGAGTAAGCATATTTAATATCATATATTAGAAATTGTGGGTATTATATGCTTGTATACATTACAAGTTTTAATTCTTTATGATCCTCAATTATGCCCAATTATATAAGAATTGAACAAACAAATAATTCATTAAATACTAATAAGAATGAAAGAAAAAAATATTTTTAATGATTTAAAAATTTGAGCATCTGGACTGGTCATGATATTGAGTATGGCCTAATTACGAGCAGGAACATGGTATATATATATTGAGGATGGCCTAGCCATGAGCGGCAATGTAGTATATATATATATTGAGGATGGTCGAGCCTAGGATGGGAACGTGATATATATATTGATGATGGCTTAGCCATTTATAGAAATGTGGTATATATATTGATGATGGTCTAGCCATGGGAGGAACGTCGTATATATGTATAATACAAGAGATATATACCAATTAATAAGGATATTGATTAAAGGACCGGTTTTACTGGTTCTATTCTACCGGTCGTATATATGTTAGGTTGATTTTGCCTCGTTGGTGCTAATGGTGGTGACTCTGGAACAGTTGATTTCATGTTCATGATTCTTCATCGTTTCTAATAATTTTACAGGACTACAATCCATTGGAAGTGATTGCAAGATCCTTGACCCTATGAAATGAGCACCGATCCCAATTTTCTTATCGACTTCACAAAGAGTGAAGTAGAAGATGAAGGGAAAAGAATATATCTTAGGCATAATAAATTCATAATGATTAGAGAAGAGAGTCTACTGCAAAAATTAATAATTGAATTCAGTACACATCACTTTAAAAAAGAACCTGAAATTGCATATCTTAATATACACTTTAAAATAGATAACCTACTAACTCTATCTAGAACTAACTTGAAACGTAGTCTTGAATGTGACAAATAAATTCAATAAATTAATCTTTCATTTTGGATTCTAAGTTAACCTTATCTATGATTCATGACTTGTTATTGCTGATAGTTTTTATGTCATGTAGAACTACCTGTTTTGTTGCCATTTTCTTATCAGGTGTTTAACTGCTTAGAGAGTAAAGAAGCTCTATAAACTATTTTAAAATTGGTTTAAGATTTGTATATATATGGAGGCTATGATGATTATGCGATGTATGTTTGACTAATTCAACTATTTCTAATGGCAACAATCTTGGATGGCCTTTTTTTGTAGGCAACCGATTGTAGTCGTTTTAATTTAGTTGTAGATTAAATAGTATAACTAAGCGTCCTCCTTATTTTTCATTATTTATTGTTCTTTTCCTTAGTAGATTATTTCTATTTTTTTATAAATTTCTTGTTATATACCTGCATCTTACTGACATGTTATGCTTTAAGGTTATTTTCATTATTGCAAATCTTTTATTTCAATACCATCTATAGCTTCGTTATGATCAATTATAGCTTTTTAAATATTTTTTAAAAAACTTGCATTGCATAGAAATGTAGACCCGTCAATTAATTAAAGTACATATTTTACAGCATCCGTACATTTATTTTATTTTTGTACGGATGGGAGAAATATATACAGTGATTAATTGATTGTCCAGTTTGGACAGTTTGAGAATTACAAATAATTTTATAGGTACTTACAGTAATCAAACAGTATAGATAGAGTTCCAGATATATTTCGGACATCATTTCCTTTTAGTTTTCCTCATATATATTTACTTGTATGGGGAGAACTAAAGAAAAATGCTGCCGAAGTTTTTCTGAAACTTCTATTGCATATCGTTTGGTTATTGTAAATGACCTATATAATTAATGTAATTCTTGAATGAGATAGGACCTCTTTACCTATTAGTTAGTGATATGGTGCATTTAATAATACTGTAATTGATCTATTGAATAAATTTATTTTAAATTTATTCAGTTCTTATAAATATTTATTTATTTTAGTTAGTTTTATCTTACAATGGATAATAGTTGGATAACTAAACTGAGGAATAGCAAAAAATATCTGGATGGAGTTCAGAATTTCATTAAATTTGGTATGAAGAGAAGTAGCATCAATGGGAAGATTCTATATCCATGCCGAAAATGTGTAAATTCCAGTTCTCTATATCCAAATACTGTTGAAGAATATTTGGTATGGAATGATTTTTTAAGAGGTTATACAAAGTGATTTTTTCATGGAGAGTCAAGGTTACTATCTACATATAACCAAACCTCTAACATGGAACATATACCTGATTTTGGATCCAATAACCAATAGAAAAATCTTGCAAGAGATGATGATACTAGGGGTTTGCTCAGAGATTCTTTTGAATATGGTGCTCAAAATCCTGGAGATTTCAGTGGAGGACAAGTAGCAGCTGGGCTACCTGAGGGTCCTATATTTACTGAATCTATCATAATGGAGAGCCGATACCCCCAACTAATATTGGAACAGATCGTTATCAGAAGCCGATAAGAGATGTAGATCAAGAATTATATGCTAGTTGCAAGAACTTTTCAAAAATTTCTTTTCTTGTATATTTATTTCATATAAAATACTTGAATGGATGGTCTGGCAAGAGTTCTACTATATTGCATGAGTTGTTAAAAGATGCATTTCCTGAAGGTACTAGTTTACCAATATCTTATTATGAAGCCAAAAAATTAGTAAAGGAATTGGATCTTGGATACGAAAAGATTCATAGTTGTCCAAACTTTTGTATATTATATTAGAGAGAACATGCAGATCAAGAGTCGTGCCATGTGTGTGGATGTTCACGAAGGATGAAGTAAAAAGATAATGAGAGTGAAGGATTAAATGAATTAGATGCAACACAGATTAAACAAAAGCCGATGAAGGTATTGTGTTATTTTTTTTTGTACCTATATTAAAAAGGATCTATGCATCATCAAAGACAGCTTCGTCAATGAGATGGCATGATGAAGGATGTACAAAAGATGGAATGCTTAGACACCCAGCGGATAGTTTAGCATGGAAAGCATTTGATGACAGACATCCTGATTTTGTCTCTGATGCTCGTAATGTCAGGCTGGGTTTAGCCAATGATGGGTTCAATCCATTTCGGCCCTTAAGTTCTGTCTATAGCACCTAGCTAGTTATTCTGATTCCTTATAATTTGCCACCATGGATATGCATGAAATAGTCTTCACTTATTTTATCAATGATCATTCTAGGTGATAAGGGTCCAGGCAATGATATTGATATTTTCTTACAATCTTTAATAGATAAATTGAAATAATTATGGGAGGGTATCAGTGCAAGATGCTTCAAATGGCCAAATATTCAATATGCGGGCAGCTCTATTATGGACTGTTAATGATTTTCCTGTATATGCTAATTTATCTGACTAGAGCACTAAGGGACGAGTTGCATGTCCTTTTTGTGGTGAATCAACCCATTCAATTTGGTTAAAATATGGAGAAAAGTTTTATTATATAGGACATCGTCAATGGTTAGAAGCAAATCATCTATTTTGATTTCAGAATGATTTATTTGATGGTACTATAGAGTTGTGATCTACTCCAATTCCACGTTCTAGTTTTGATATTCATAAACAAATGCTTGGTATCAGACACAGTTATGGTAAGATGACAAAGTCCTCTAAAAAGCAAGGAAGAGATGATATTGAGATTTCAGTACAAGAAGTATCAGAAGAAGTCAATACTTGCACTTTAGATACAACAGTATTCGAAAATCCGGATAACTTCTTTGAAGTTGAAAATGATGATAATATAATGACAGCATCTACCCATCAGCTTACTAAACAATTATGGAAGAAAAGAAGCATATCCTGACTTACCTTATTGGGAGCATAATATACTCCGGCATAATCTTGATATTATGCATATATAAAAGAATGTTTGTGATAACTTGATTGGAACAATATTAAATCTTGATGGAAAGACTAAAGATAACATGAGGGCGCATCTTGATTTAAAAGAAATGGACATCCGATATGAACTTCATCCACAAGTGCTTGCAAATGATAGAACTTATATCCCTCATGCATATTATACAATATCTAGTCAAGAAAAAGATCTTTTCCTGACAGTTTTAAAGAATATCAAGGTTCCTGATGGATATGCATCAAATATTTCATGATGTGTGAATCTGAATGATCGAAAAATTTCAAATCTTAAAAGTCATGATGGACATATACTAATGCAAGATATTCTTTGTTGCCCAGATATGGAGCCTAAAAAGCAGGGTGAATTGGGTCTTTTAAAATTTAAAACAGTAATGTGAAGGTCTAGTGGTGTTTGTGAGTAATAAATTCAATGCTCAAGATTTAAATACAGCGAAAAGCAGTAAATCAAATGTAATAAGCAAAGAGCAAGAGGGAAAGAAGGCAATCACACACAAACACAATATTTATAGTAGTTCGGTGCAAATCTAGCACCTACATCCACTCCCCAAGCTACCCTTGGGAATTCCACTATAATCCAATCAAGATTATAGCCGACTTGTTTTTTATAAAGCTCATAAGTCAAAACCTATGTTGGTTGTCACCTAGGCTCACCAACAACCTTTTACACTTGTTTTGTCTTCGGGCTCACAAGTTAACCCTAGTTGGTTTTATCCCTTTGGCTTACCAACAAACTACAACAACCTTCTTTCAAGACATCCTTAAAAGCAAGGTCAAATCACAAGACAAAAATAGATATACAATTTCAAAAATAAGACAAACTCTCTTCAAGAATAGAATGAAAGCTTTGAAGCTCAAGTTGATACTTTGTCTTGTCTCCTTCTTGGAATATCCTTCAAACTCTTCTTTTGGAATGATGTAAGGATGAGTTTGTAAGCTTTTTCAGGGAATCAAACTATAAAAGGCTTTTGATGTGAAATTCTTGAGAGAATATTGGCTTTTTGGCTTTCAATGGACTTCAATATACTTCAATGCCTTTAGAATGAAGTTGGTGGAGGTTAAATACAACAAGAAACTTTCAAAAAATAGTTTGTGACCGTTGGAGCCTCGAATCTAGCCGTTTAGAGCTTGAAAAGTGAGTTTTGCAAGTTAGAAAAATAGATCCGTTAGGACTATCACGCTTCAAGTATCGATACTTGGCTCATCAGGTGTCGACACTTGGCTGTCAGGTGTCGACGCTTGATGCACATGTGTCGACACTTGACACAAAAAACCCTCAAATGGCAAAGTTCTGTATTTTCAAAAATATCGAGCCTTGAGTTAACACTTGGAAACCTAAGTGTCGACACTTGAAATGCAGGTGTCGACACTTGAGTTCTGGGTGTCGACACTTGGTGTGTCAAGGATTTTTCTGCGTGTCAAATGCTGAAGTGTCGACACTTGACTTCCCAGGTGTCGACACTTGATACTAAAAAATTCACAATCAAGTACAATTTGAGCCAAAAACACAAATATTGATTTTGAAATTTAAATGGAACATAAACAAATAACAATTGAACATGTAAAAGCCTTTTTTCCATGAAGAGGATGTCCAGAATTGTGAAAAATGATCCGTGCCACGGTGTGCCACGATACATAAGCTTTTGAGATTTTGAGGTGCTTTCTTCCTGAAAACTCATAGCTTGAAATACACATTAGTATACAATATGCACTCAATGTTTTGTTATTCATCAAAATCACTGGGTGGAGCCAACAATCTCTCTCTTTTTGATGATGACAAAACCTTGAGTACAACAGCATTAAGTTTCAAATTTCAGCTATGATAATTCATGAGTATGATTGTAAGTCCATATGAGCCATAATTTTCATAGTTAGGAAGAATCAATCTCCCTCTCAATTAGATATTTCTAATCAGAACAATTTATATGTTATACTAGGGTATTAAAGCAGATCAAATTTGAAAATTTACACCAACAAATTGAAAAAAGTTCACAAACAATTTATGCCAATACTCCACAAACAATTCACAAATAATTTATGCCAATACTCCCATATAATCTATACTATTAATACTCCCCCTTTTTGTCAATCATTAGAAAGGGGAATAACCTCCCCCTCAAAATGAGCATGGAGACAAAAAGTGGTAGAGTATCAGAAATAACAGGTATCAGAACCAAAAATATCCAAAGAGAGTATCAGAGTCAAAGAAAGTAAATGTAACCAAGTAAGCAATCATAAAGAATCATAATGTATAAACATCAAATTGAAAATATATATATATATATATATATATATATATATATCTGATAAGTGGAGTTTTCAGTACAAAATTTGCTGACCCATCAGCAAAACTGAAACATACAAAATATATCAGGAGTCATATATCAGAAGTAACATGAAATATAAAGATCATACAACATAATAGACATCTGCGAGGCTAATCCTCATCAGATGGAATCTCAAAAGAAATAAGATCGGTAACCCTAGTCCTACGGGCTAGACTACCAGGAGTCCTCAGGATACCATGGCTCCTAGTCCTAGTGGATGGCCCAAAACGAGGTGCAACTCTAGAGGCGCTAGAAGAGGGAGGGGGTAGAGTCTCAGTGGGGGTAACAAAGACTAGATCAGTGGCAGCTGGAGTGCCAGCAGCATCAGCTGGAGGAACAACTGGGGACTGTCGCTCTTGACTGACGACCTCATAACCGTCGGCACCATCATCAATGTCGCTGCCGTCATCAAGAACATCTATAGCCCTTCATCAGTGCGATCACCACCCTCCAAAGTATCATCATGGTCATCCTGGTGGTCGTTGCCATCATCATCATCATCATCACCCGGAGGATCAGCAGGAGCAGCAGGAGGAAGCAGGGATCTAAGCAATCCCTCAATGCACGCAAATCCTGCCTCCACAGTCTGACGAATCTCAGCATGCTCAGCAGCAGTGTGAGCTCTAAGGCTCTCAATCTCGATCCGAAGCTGAGTCATCCTAACTCTTAGACTGATAAGCTCACCCCTCACCTCTGCAAACTGCTCACGCGAATACTCCTCAGAGTGTACTTTAGTAGATGCTGGAGGAGCTGCTGAAGGTATGGCAGAAGGCATCGCAGGCTCGGTCTCTGATGCATGTGCTGTCTGAACAGGAGAACTGACCAGCCCTGATGGCCCTGCCTCTACCTCACGTAACTCATCCTTCTTATCTGGCTCCTGGCCAGACTCCCTCCTGACCCATCTGCCACCAACCACTCTGTAGCCCATACGATAGAGCGACCTCTCATCATAAATATCTGTGTGTAAGATCTCCTTGGGGATCTCCCCCTTCAAGGATACTCCACAAGCTCTGAATAGTCGGGTCAGTCCCATCCCATAGGGCAGACAATGATGACGTTGGCTGGCCGCATCTCTCATCTGTATCAGCATCATAGAAGGAATGTCCACCTGCGTCCTCTATGTCAAGCAGACCATGAGCATAAGCCCCCTCTCTGTGATAAAAGCAAAATGCCCTATCTTCGGCAGAAGAATCCGGGTCGTGATATGATGAAGGAGCTGCATCTCCACCGACAGCTGGTTCGCGGTGACTACTGTCACACCGCGAACATCCTCGCGCTCCAAAATACAATGAAATGCGGCCTCCCTATCATCCACAGAGAAAATGCTAATCCCTCGGTGTGGTATCTCCCAAACTCTGCTCAATAGCTCCTCTGTCAGTAGAATCTCCACACCTCACACAGAAGTCATCCATGTCATACGCCGACAATCCAAAGCTCCATAAAACTCACGTACCATATGGGGGTAATACCTCTCCTGCATAGTGCAGAAGGGCACCAAACCCGCATCGGTAAGGGTCTGACGGATCTGAAAGTGCTGGCGGTCGAAAAACTCTAAGTCCACTCGTCGACCGAAAGCAACAGCCTTCCCTGCCATCCTCTTCGCATGGGAACCAGGTGCAACTGAGCTGCTCGACTCACCAGTGTCATGCCTAGCCTTTGTTCTCCTCTCTGTCCTCTAACTCGGTCTCCTAACTGTTAGTCGCTTTCTAGGACCCATGTCAAACTAGCTGGATAGGAAGGAAAAGAGGATAGCTTCAATCAGACTTAGAACTATGGGACTGGCTACAGGTTCAGCTAAGGAGAATTTCATTTCTTAAGAGGTGCTAAGACAAGTTTTTTAAAAGAACTAGGATTAAAACAATTTTGTAAAATACCCTTTAGAAATTTTAGGAAATCTACAAACAATTTGAAAGTGGAAATTTTACAAACTAGAAAATGTTTTCAGTTCATAAAATATATTTGATCTTTTGTAAAAATACATTTTGTAAGGTCAAAATATAAAAACACATGGGATTTGGGCTTAAATTAATTAGGGTTTTAGCAACGTGGTAAAAATGTCGCAAAAACATCATGAATAATTTTTCAAAACAATGATAAAGTAATAAAAATGAGTTTAGAACACTAGATTTTAGGTGAAAACCCAAATTTTTCGGCCAAAGTCAATCAAACAGTGGTTTTTCCCAAATTTGAATGGAATGAGCGTGAAAACGGCCAAAAACTATGGAAAATCCAAGAAAAATACCGTTAAACCACCATTCCTTCAAATGGAGTTTTAGAAAACCATTAAAACCCATGAAAATCTGATTGAAATCCCAAAAAAAATCGAAAAAACCTATTTTAGGTTATGTGGCTTTCACGGTAATGAAAATGAAAAATAGGAGAAATAAATGGAAATAAAAAGAAATTAAAAGAGGGAATACCTGATACATGAAGGGATAAATGGGAAGAGGAAAGAATTGGAGTGTAGTGGACCACTGTAGCTTGAGAGTGATGGGGGAAAAGTGAAAACAAAACCCTCGGTCGGTCGTTTTAAAAACAAATTTCTTTTCACAAGTGTCGACACTTAGTATTTGTCAAGTGTCGACACTTGGTCAGGTGTCGACACTTGACAAAATCCAAGTGTCGACACTTGGCCAAAAAAATCCCAAAAGAAATTGAAAAATTTGCAAGAATTTAAGAAAATATTTAAAGGCTTTTAGGACTAAAAGCAAGTATTTTTTTTTTTTTAAGTAAAATGCCTTGGTTAAGATGAAGTTTGTGAGAGTTCTAGAAGAATGGGTCAATGACACCTAACTCTCTTCTAATCAGATAGAACCTTTCTTCACTCAATGGTTTGGTAAACACATTAGTTAATTGATCATCAGTACACACAAATTCAAGAATAACATTAGAGTTTTGTATATGATCTCTTATGAAATGATGTCTAATTTCAATGTGTTTACTTATTGAATGTTGCACAGGATTCTTAGTTAGATTGATTGCACTAGTATTGTCACATCTTATGGGTGTCTTAGTTAGTTTAATGCCAAAATCTTCAAGTTATTGTTTGATCCAAAGGATTTGAGTACAACAGCTTCCAGATGCTATATATTAGGCTTCCGCCATAGATAGAGCAACTGAATTCTGTTTCTTGCTACTCCAAGAGATCAAATTTACTCCAAGAAACTGACAGGTTCCACAAGTACTTTTATGATCAAGTTTACACCCAGCAAAGTCAGCATCATAATAAGCAATCAATTCAAATGAAGAATCTCTAGAGTACCACAAACCAATTTCAATTGTGCTAGATAGATATCTAAGTATGCGTTTAATAGCTAAAAGATGAGACTCTTTAGGATTAAACTGATATCTAACACACATACAAATGCTAAACATGATGTCTAGCCTATTGGCAGTAAGATATAGCAGTGAACCGATAATGCCACGATATAATTTTTGGTCAATAGATTTACCTGATTCATCCTTGTCAAGTCTACAAGTAGAGCTCATAGGGGTACCTAAAGGCTTGGTGTTCTCCATCCCAAACTTCTTGAGTATTTCTTTTGTGTACTTTGCTTGGTTGATGATGATCCCCTCTTTGGTTTGCTTTATTTGGAGTCCGAAGAAGAAATTTAGTTCTCCCATCATGCTCATCTCGAACTCACCCTGCATTAACTTTGCAAATTCTTGACAAAGAGATTCGTTAGTAGCACCAAATATGATATCATCTACATAGATTTGTACTACTAAGAGATCATCATTCTTTTTCTTTAAAAATAAAGTTTTGTCTATATTACCTCTAGCAAAATCATTTTTGAGCAAGAAAGAACTTAAACGATCATACCAACCTCTAGGAGCTTGTTTCAAACCATATAAAGCTTTATGAAGTTTGTAAACATGATTTAAAAATTCAGAATTTTCAAAACTAGGAGGTTGTTCAACATAAACCTCTTCTTCAATATGACCATTTAAAAAGGCACTTTTAATATCCATTTGAAATAATTTAAAATTCATAAAGCAAGCAAAAGCCAACAATAGCCTAATTGCCTCAAGTCTAGCCACAGGAGCAAAGGTTTCATCAAAATCTATCCCTTCCTCCTGATTGTATCCTTTGGCAACTAGTCTAGCCTTATTTCTAGTAACAACACCATTTTCATCAAGTTTATTTTGGAAAACCCATTTTGTGCCAATAATTGAAGTATTTGAAGGCCTATCTACTAATGTTCAAACATTGTTCCTTTTGAATTGGTTAAGTTTATCTTGCATAGTATTTATCCAATTACTATCACATTCAGCTTCCTCAATAGTTTTAGGTTCAATTTGAGAAACAAAAGCTAAATAATCACATATATTTTTAAGGGATGATCGAGTACTTACACCTTTAGATGGATCACCAATAATTAGTTCTTTTGGGTGTCCATAAGCATACCTCCATTCTTTTGGTAGTGGATCAACTGTAGATGTGTTTTCATCACCTTGTGCTTGATCTCCTTTAGTGCTTTGATCATCTTCTTGTTCCTTGGTAGGCTCTTCGTTGTTGTTTACTCTTTCAGTTTTCTTGGTACCTGTTTCATCAGAAAGCACATCTTCTTTTCTCGAAGATTTTTGGTCAGATTCATCAAATACCACATGTATGGATTCTTCAACAACAAGTGTTCTTCTGTTGAAGACCCTATATGCCTTACTAGATGTGGAGTAGCCTAGAAAGACTCCCTCATCTGAGTTGGTATCAAATTTGATCAAATTATCTTTACCATTGTTTAAAATGAAACAACGGCATCCAAAACACAAAAATAACGAATTAAAAATTTTCTACCCTTCCAAAGCTCATAAGGTGTTTTCTTTAAAATCGGTCAGGTTCAAACTCGATTTAAAACATAGCACGCAGTATTTATGGCTTCCATCCAAAAATATCTAGGTAAATCATTTTCACAAAGCATGGTGTGTGCCATTTCTTCAAGAGTTCAATTTTTCCTTTCTACCACCCCATTTTGTTGAGGTGTCCTAGGTGCAGAAAAATTATGATTAATGCCATTTTCAATATAAAATTTATCAAAATCAGTATTTTCAAATTCGGTTCCATGATCACTTCTCAAAGATACGATTGAAATACCTTTTTCATTTGAAACTCGTTTATGAAATCTAATGAATTCAGAAAATATTTCATCTTTATGTGCTAAAAACATGATCCATGTAAATCATGAGAAATCATCTACAATAACTAGACCGTACTTCTTACCTCCCAAACTAGATGTTCTAGTTGGCCCAAAGAGGTCTATGTGATGCAACTCTAAGGGTCTAGAAGTAGAGATTACTCCTTTTAGTTTGAAAGAGGATTTGGTTTGTTTTCCAAGTTGACATGCACTGCAAATCTTGTCTTTTTCAAAACTGAGTTTAGGCAAATCCTTTATCAAATTCTTTTTGCTAAGTTTTAAAATCAAATGCATACTAGCATGTCTTAGTCTACGATGCCAAAGCCAACTAGTTTCATTGATCTTAGCTTCCATTGCCACTAGGCATTGACTATTTTGAATCGAAAGATCATCAAGATCAACATATAAATATTGCCATGCCTATGACCAATGAACTTGATGCCATTGTCATCTAAACTAGAAACAATGTATATAGAAGATTTAAAAATAACTTTAAAATCCTTGTCGCAAAACTGACTAATACTAAGCAAGTTATGTTTCAAACCATTAACATATAAAATATTATCAATGTAAGAAGAATGGGTGATATGGACTTTACTAATACCAATAATTTTGCCCTTTCCATTATCACCAAAAGTCACATTGCCACCATTTTGATATTCGAGCGATAAGAACTGCTCCACATCTCCTGTCATATGCCTTCAGCAACCGCTATCAAGGTACCACATTCTTTTCTTATTGGTTGCAAGGCATACCTGCAATAAAGATCAAGTGGAAACTTTAGGTACCCAAGTCATCTTGGATCCTTTTAGGTTAGTGGCATTGGTTCCTTTTGGAACCCAAACTTTCTTAATATTACTCAATCTTCTTTTGTTGTACATATAAGATTTATGCCCTTTAGTACCACATGCATAACAAGTAATGGATGAAGATGCAGGCATAAAAAAATTTTTGAAAAGTTTTTGTTTCTTATGAGTTCTAAACCCTAAACCTGCTCTATCAAAAATAGCTCTTTGATTGTTCAAAAGCAAATTTAATTTTTCAGAACTATAAGTAAATTTATCTACTAAAGGTTTTAATTTTTTAATTTCTTCTTTATATCTTTTATTTTCATTCAAAATTTCTTTTCTTTGTTTTGAAAGATTTTTATTTGAAACTGAAAAACTTTTCTTTTTCAAAACTTCTTTTTCCTTTTCAAGAACTGAAATCTTATCAATTAATTTTCTATTTTAAAAAAGAAGGCATTCATTTTCATTTGAAAGCTTATCATTTATTTTGGTTAAATCCAAATTTTGCTTTTTCAAATCTTTATGTTTTAATTTTAGTTTTGAAATTCTATGACTAATTCATCAAAAACTTCATGAAGTTCATCAAATGTAAATTCATTTTCTTTTTCAGAATATATCTCATCATGATCCGCCATCAGACATAAGTTTGCCACTTCCTGCCGTTCTTCCTCAGAGCTGGAGTCCTCACTATCACTCCAGGTTTCCATCATGGCCTTTTTTCTTAACTTTCTTCTGCTTTTCTTGAGCAAGGGGCAGTCCACCTTAAAATGACCGATTTCTTGCATTCAAAACAAGTGGGCTACTCCTTCTTCTTCTCCTTGTCTTTCTCTTTACTTGGCTCACCTTTCAGAGGTTTCTTCTTGAAGTTGAACCTTTTCTTCCTCATAAACCTTCTGAATTTTCTTGCTATTAGAGCCATCTCATCTTCTTCATCATCTTCTTTGGAGTCATCACTTGTTTCTTCTCTAACAGTGGATTTGAAAGCGATCACTTTCTTCTTTTTATCGACTTTCACATTTTCTTGCTTGAGGGAGAGCTCATAGGTCATCAGTGAGCTCAATAATTGTTCAAGTGGAAGAGTGTTGACATTCTTGGCTTCTTCAATAGCCGTCACTTTTGCATCCCAAGAAGCCGGTAGAGACCTGAGAAGTTTGTTTACAAGTTCACCATTATAAACAATTTTTTCTAGGCTTCTCATGCCATTCACAATATTTGTGAACCTAGTATACATCTCACTAATAGACTCGGTAGGTTCCATTTTAAACATTTCATACGTATGAATGAGCATGTTAACCTTGATGGTTTTCACTTGGTGTGTACCCTTATGGGTAACCTCATGTGTATCCCAAATCTCCTTGGCGGAGAGACAATTAGTATTCTATTAAATTCACTTAGGTCAAGAGAGCAAAATAACAAGTTCATAGCCTTAGCATTAAGCTCTATTTGCTTAATGTTGTTCTCATCCTAATCATCTTCCATCCTTGGAGTGAGAATGCCATTAACCAATATAGTAGGCTGATGAGGAACTTTTATAATTGTCCTCCATATATTGTAATCAATAGCTTGAATAAAAATGCGCATGCGTGTTTTCTAATACGTATAATTTGTGCCATTGAAGAGTGGGGGACGATTTGAAGCTTGACCTTCAACTATACCCATTCCTATTGGGGCTACCATGATCTTTCACTCAAGATCCTTGGACCTACAAGAGAGTACCGGAGCTCTGATACCACTTGTTGCCCAGAAATGGAGCCCAAGAGGGGGGGTGAATTGGATCTTTTAAAATTTAAAACAGTAATGTGAAGGTCTAGTGGTGTTTGTGAGTAATAAATTCAATGCTCAAGATTTAAATGCAGCGGAAAGCAGTAAATCAAATGTAATAAGCAAAGAGCAAGAGGGAAAGAAGGCAATCACACACAAATATAATATTTATAGTGGTTCGGTGCAAACCTAGCACCTATATCCACTCTCCAAGCCACCCTTGAAAATTTCACTATAATCCAATCAAGATTACAGCTGACTTGTTTTTCACAAGGCTCACAAGTCAAAACCTATATTGGTTTTGTCACCTAGGCTCACCAACAACCTTTTACACTTGTTTTGTCTTCGGGCTCACAAGTTAACCCTAGTTGGTTTTATCCCTTTGGCTTATCAACAAACCACAACAACCTTCTTTCAAGACACCCTTGAAAGCAAGGTCAAATCACAAAACAAAAATAGATATACAATTTCAAAAATAAGACAAACTCTCTTCAAGAGTAGAATGAAAGCTTTAAAGCTCAAGTTGATGCTTTGTCTTGTCTTTTCTTTGGAATATCCTTCAAACACTTTTTTTGGAATGATGTAAGGATGAGCTTGTAGGCATTTTTAGGGAATCAAACTATAAAAGACTTTTGATGTGAAGTTCTTGAGAGAATATTGGCTTTTTGGCTTTCAATGGACTTCAATATACTTCATTGCCTTTATAATGAAGTTGGTGGAGGTTAAATACAACAAGAAACTTCCAAAAAATAGTTTGTGACCATTGGAGCTTCGAATCTAGCCGTTTGGAGCTTGAAAAGTGAGTAATGCAAGTCAGAAAAATAGATTCGTTAGGACTGTCAGGCTTTAAGTGTCGACACTTGGCTGTCAAGTGTCGACACTTGATTTCTAGGTGTCGATACTTGAGCTTTCAAGTATCGACACTTGATGCACAGGTGTCGACACTTGACACAAAAAACCCTCAAATGGCAATGTTCTATATTTTCAAAAATCTCAGACCTTGAGTCGACACTTGGAAACCTAAGTGTCGACACTTGAAATGCAGGTGTCGACACTTGAGTTCTGGGTGTCGACACTTGGCATGCCAAATGCTGAAGTGTCGACACTTGACTTCCTAGGTGTCGACACTTGATATTGAAAAATTCACAATCAAGTGCAATTTGAGCCAAAAACACAAATATTGATTTTGAAATTTAAATGGAACATAAACAAATAACAATTGAACATGTAAAATCCTTTTTTCTATGAAGAGGATATCTAGAATTGTGAAAAATGCTCCGTGCCATGGCGTGCCACGATACATAAGCTTTTGAGATTTTGAGATGCTTTCTTCTTGAAAACTCATAGCTTGAAATACATATTAGTATACAATATGCACTCAATGTTTTGTTATTCATCAAAATCACTAGGTGGAGCCAACATTTTTCTATTGGTTTTAAGATGTCAATGCAGAAACAAGTTGTTACGGTTGTTTTTCAATTATCACCATTCTTCAAGGCATTATGTTCTAAGGTTCTTGATTCTTAGGAGCTTGATCAGTTGCAGTTTCAAGTCATACTTTATTATGTCAGTTGGAAAAGATTTTTTCTCTTGAATTTTTTATGATTATGGTTCATCTTCTCATACACCTAGCTTCGGAAGCTAAACTTGGTGGACCAGTACAGTACAGATGGATGTACCCTATCGAGAGGTGATGCTGTAAAACTAAAATTTTATAAGTTAGATATCTTTATTTTATTATATGTCATATTAATATTAAAATTATAATAAATTTCATACTTCTTGAAGGTATCTTATACGTTTGAAGGATTATATATGAAATAAAGCGCATCCTGCGGGCTCAATAGCAAAGGGATATATTGCTGAAGAGTGTTTAATATTTTATTCAAGATATCTCGAAGGTGTAGAGACTGTATTCAATCGACCTCAACGTCATGACGATACCATGAAGAATATAAATCTATACAAGTTTGCATCTTCCGAAAGATTTATAGGAAAAGCTGAAAGTATTATTCTTTACCATAAATCCTTGTCACAAGCACACCATTATGTAAGTAGACATAATGGATAATACTAAATATTAGACATATTGCTGTCAAACTTATATTTGATTATCATGCAGTGAATTTTTAGCTGTACAACGACAAGCCAATCATTCCACTCATCCTAATCCAAGGATTGAACAAAAATAGTTAGTTGAGTTATTCCCTAATTGGCTTGCCAATCAGGTTAGTATATATAAGTCATATAATAATTTTACATACATTTAACATCGAATAAGTGATCGATAATTGATATTATATTTTTTAGGTACTGGTACTGATGGAGAAAAATTGTTCAGCATAACTAATAGTACTTGCCAGAAGTTCTAATTATATTGTGAACAAATATAATGGTTTTATTATAAATGGTTTTAAATTTTATACCAAGGAGTGCAAGAAATTTAGAAAAACTCAAAACAGTGGAGTTATAATAGAAGCAGATGGAAATCTTATTATGGTATACTTAAAAATATTTTTGAGATGGATTTTATAGAAATTTTAAAGTTGTATTATTTTGATGCAATTGGATAGATATAAATACACTAAGAGGTTTGAAAAATGACTCAAATGAATTCATACTTGTCAATTTTTCAAGATTGATACATACGGGTGTGTTATTGAAGGATGATCCATTTATTTTTTCATCTCAAGCTCGACAAGGCTTTTATGTACAATAATTGAAAGATAAAGAATGGGTTACTATTATTAAGACAAAATCCAGAGACTTGAATGATATGAAAAAAAGGATGGAAGAAAATGATGATAATACTTATACTCAGTGTATGCCTTATACTATTATGCCAGATGATCATATAAATGATACAACCATTTTGGTTAGGTTGGATTCTAAAGAAGGTACAACTATTTGATTATGACAAGTAAGTAGTTTATAAAATATCTTACATTTTTGCATGAATTATTATCATATCTTTTAAATAACAATTCATTTCTGTTATAATTTGATTATAATGTTGACTGACTTGGTTTTTAATAATGCATGTTAGGTACACCATGCCTCGAAGAAAGGGCCTATTAGATGTACAGTTTTAGTTTTCTCAGACTGAGACTGGTACTTCGTCATAGCAGCTCGAGGGTAGTCCATCCGTTTCACGATGGTCTGATGCCAGTCCCTCCATTCCTGCACATCCGGTCGAGGCCAGTACTTCTCCTTCACATCAGGCCGAGGACATTCCCTCCGAGTTAGCACATCACGATCCTCCTACAGATCATCCAGATGATGGGCCTATCATCGATGACATACAAATACAGGGTAATTTAATAATTTCATCTCATTTCAATTCATACATATATAATTTTCTGTATTTGTTTTTTGTAGATGGATCCAGGAGACTTAGGAGGAGGCGAGGACCCACATTAGTCCATGATGTGTGGCAGTTACTTGAGGGTGAGAGGATTGTCATTGAGTGCAACAAGCTTGGCTAGCCTATTAAGAAATCGGCTAGCTTGTTGACCAGCTTTTTGGAGACAGTAGCACACTGGGGTCAGCTATGTCCCCTAAATTATTCAAAGTGGAATGACATGCTTCTTGCCTATAAAGTAAAGATGCTATGACTTGTATAGGTAAGAAATTTAATATATTATTTTATATCTTAAGTTTTTAACAATTTCATTATTTATTTCATTTAATACTTATTTTATTGTATATTTACATTGTAGAGCAAGTTTATACTCCCTCCAGATTGTAATGATTTTGTACTTAAGTCTCTCAATCACAAGTGGAAAGAGTATAGGGCAAAGTTGAAAGGAGACTATAAGATAGAGGATAAGATAGAGGAGCAGGTTGCAGTTACCTGTCCTCCTGATGTACACCCTCATCAGTGGAGGGAGCTAGTACACTATTGGTTCTCCAAAAGGGCACAGGTTGTGTAGCATCATCAAACTTATAAACTTATTAATTTTTAATATAAATTATATTTATATAATATATAACATAGTTTTAATTTTATTATGTAGATATATTCTGCTATTGGTAGAGCTGCACGAGCAGCTTAGTATGTTTCTCACATAGCGAGGTCCAAGAGTTATGCACGGCTCAGGCATGAGTTTATATGTTTCTCATCCTATAATATTTTTAGTACACTTTTAGTTTTAACATCATATATCATCATATATCATGCATGTGCCATGTATCATGGTACGGGGATATAAGATGTATCATTTTGGATTTTTTTGTAACATTTATTCTTTCTATAGACTGATCAGCAGGGGAGGGAGCCTGGTGAGGTGAAGTTCTATCGGATGACTCACATTCACCAGGATGGTAGTTTTGTTCGGGAGGAGTCCAGAGATATATTTATATTTTTTTATTTATATTATATCATGATTTATAATTTTATTTTTATTAAGTATTAATATATAATTTTTTTATAAAACATAGGAGAGGGCTACCTTTATGATCGCCGAACGTGGTGGTGAGGCTGCATCATCTACATAGAGCAGTTGCATCGAGGTCGAGGTATTCTCGGTTTTGATGGGACCAGAGCGTCATGGATGAGTGAGGGGTTATGAAATTGGAGTTATCCCTACTCAATTATCTGAGATGAGTAGATTTACTCAGGATGCTAGAGATAGTCATGATCATTCACGTGTTCATCAATTCGAGGATGAGAAAACAGAGCTCAAATAGACACGTGATGCAGACAGAACAGAGATGCAGACTATGAGGACTCATCTTAAGCATGTTACATCTGTGCTGTATATGTTCACGTCATCTTAGGTAAGTAATTATTTATAACTACATATAAATATATATTTTGTATGTATGTAATAATTTAGAATATATATAATGTATGTATCATAACTATATATCTGTATATCTTGTAGGTTCTTGATGCATCTGCTAGTCGCAGACAGGATGACGACTAGCCTCCCGCGGACCATTGATGCCAGTTAATTTTTTTTATTATTTTTGTATATCTTTTTATGTATTTAAACTTGGATCGAGTTTGAGTATCTGTTGATACTTTATATATATATAAAACACTCTTTATATTGACTTTATGTATATTTGGTGCTTAAAATATAAATATTGTGTTTGTGTGATACAATTTTCAATTAAATGATATTTGATTCCATTTTGTATGTCTTTGGCTATGTGCGATACAGGTTTAAATGAAATGATATTTGATTTTGGTGATAATGTATACAGATTTGTATTGGTGTATGTATTTGATGTATATAGGTTTGTGTTGATACAGATATTTTTTTTAAAAAATTGACGATGCTTTAAAGCATTGCTATCTTACCGATTGTCGATGCTTTAAAGCATTGATATCATAACAAATACCGACGCTTTAAAGCATCGCTATATTTAAACTTACTGATGCTTTAAATCGTCGCTAGGTTTTAAACTTAGCAACGCTTTAAAGCATTGGCATATGCCGACGCTTTTAAAAAGCATCGCTACATTTAAAACCTAGCGATGCTTTAAAATGTTGGTAAGTTTAAATATAGTGATGCTTTAAAGCGTCGGCATATGTCGATGCTTTTAAAAAGTGTCGGTAGGTTACGTCCCCAAGCTTACATACCCAACACTTTTGCAATGCTTTAAAAAATGTAGTGAGCTTTCTTGCCAATGCTTAAAAGCATCGGCAAGTGTTTTTAAATGCATCGACAAATCCCCTTTTTACTGTAGTGTAACATCCTAGATTGGATGTGGTCGCGATGAAGAGAGTAGATGGCAAAGCAAGCAAAACTTGTATGATGAGGCTAATTTTGTTATTTTAGGTTAACCCAATTTGATCTTGTTAGATTTAATATCTAATATGTGGCCTAATTATCACTTTTTCATGTTCAACTTTTGGATTGGCCATATATACTGAATTAGAGTCTAATTGATTAAAGAAAATTATTCCTGATAAAATTGATCAAACATAATTTTAGTAAAATTCTAAGATTTTAGTCTTCAGATAGAAAAGACATATGTAGCTATAAATATAGAGGTTACATAATTCCTTTTCTCTAACTCTCATAATAGCAGTGAACGATTTTCTATGATCGTCCACATAAGGAGAAGAGAGTAAGGAGAGAGAAGATCAGTCACCTTGCAATGAAGGAGGGACATCTCAAGAACTGCATGATCTACAGACCAGAATAATGATGTAAGGTATGTCTTTTCATAATTTATGATTTTGCATGTACACAAAAGCAAGATCTATGCATAAAAGATTAAAGATATTTCATAACATATAAGGTATGTCTTTTCATAATTTATGATTTTGCATGTACACAAAAGCAAGATCTATGCATAAAAGTTTAAAGATATTTCATAACATGTAGTATCAAAGCTTGGTTTCATCTTTGTATTTATACAAAAATTTAAAATAAATTTTGGCTTAATTTTAAAATATTAAAATTATATTTTATATTTTAGAATTAAATTAAAATTTTAAAAAATAGTTTTGATTTTTTTATAAAAATAAAATAAAATTCTTCATCCTTTCTGGTCAAGATTCTTTTCTTATTGTTTGGAACCAGTTTTCTATGACCGGAAAACCTGGTAAACCATTGGCATATGATTAAAGAAGAAAAGAAAGAAAAAATTATCGGATTTGAATTAAAAAATAATTTATTCTCTTAAGTATCGAAAAACTTGTAGTAACTGCCAGGAATAAATGGACTCAAATTATAAAATCTAGGTTCTCGATCATGGAAGAATTCCTGTTGGTTGGTGGCTCACCGACAAATGGACAGCAGACCAGGAGAGGGAAGAAGTGCATAAAAAAATTCATTGGAACTGGAACCCGAACTCTCTCTCTCCTCTCCCTGTCCACATGTCTATTTGGTCCCGAAGCCTGTGACTCTTAGAGATGGCCAAAATTGGTGGTTTCCCCTATTAATCGCTGGCAGATAGGGGTGGTGGAGGGAGGCACTTCTCGAGAGATAGCCATCCATAGGGTCGGAAAAGGATTGGAGCACCGGCCATGGGGGTTTACCTAGCGATCGATCGTGATAGTTCGTTAGCTTCCTTGTTCTTCTCTCCAGTGGATAGGGAGGTGAGAGGCAGACATCCAGTGGATCATAAAGATCGGAAGAAGACATGGGTTTTTGGTGGTATTTGGAAGATAAATGGTGTTATTCGATTTCTCTTCATCGACAGTTTTTAGTCACTATGTGATCGGTGGGAAGCTCGCCGGCGGCTGGGAGAAGGCTACCAGACTTTTGGATTATATGGTGATGCACCGATGGAAGGAATCCCAACTTTTGGGCATCCATTAATGGTGGCTTGAGGAAGATCATCGGTGGAGAAGAAAAGGAGAAGAAAAGAAGAAGATATAAAATTTTGAGTTATTGGGTTAACAGGTTTTTTGGGTTTCAGCCTATTTAAATAAAAAATCCATTAATTAAGGTAAGTCTAATTGATGAATTGATCAAACCCAATCATATTAGATCAGATTTAATATGGATTAAGGATATTTTTATATTTTAATTCCTATAAAATTTTAAATTATATATAAGTTCAAATTAAAATTGCATTTAGGTCCTTGTTAATTTTTTTATTCTGTTTTATAGAAAGCCCTCTATATTATTTATTATTTATAGTTTAGTCCTTCCTTATTGATTTTTTAATTCTATTTTATAGAAAACTTCTATATTATTTATTATTTACAGTTTAGTCCTTTCTTATTGAATTTTATTAAAATCATTATAACTTGCTCGTTTTACATCCAAATTAAATAATTTTTAAGTCATTGGACTCGTAATAGTTTAAAAAATATTTTAATTAAGTTTTTCATATATGATAAAATATTTAAATATTTTTTTAAATTATTTATATATAATTTGCTCATTATTATATTATTCAAGTATACTTTCACATAGCCCCAAAGAGTTTGGAGTATTCTATGGATTCTGAGTAGCTGAGCCATTGAGGGCTAATAGTTTTCCCTTTCATTATATTTTAAAATTATATAAAGATATATCTATTATACTTGATCTAAAGGTGATTATAATTAGATGCAAAATTGATAGTTATAGCTAGGTTGACCAACTTGAATTGCATAAAGACATGGAGTTCTACACTCAAAGATGGGAATAATCTCAGTTTTTTATAATCATGGTTCATTAAATCATTGAAAGTATAACAAATATAATTGATCATAATTTAAATATAAATTATATATTTATGCCATAATTATTGTTCTTGCTTACATATTTCATATTATTATTAATTATAAAAAATTTATATTTATGATTTATGTAATACATGTTTTGGTATTATTATGTTTAAATTTATGATTAAATTAGTTATAATACTTATTATATACTATAATTCTTGTCCAAAGATATTTTATAGTTGTATAATAAGTATTATTAGCAGAATTATCATTTTAGAACTATATAATGAAAGTAACTGTATCGATATTCTTTTATTCAAAGCTATGACCTCTGTTTCACCCTCGTCGTCTAACTATTATTCCCTTACTGAATAGGTCAAATTATTCTAATTAGCACGAGCAGTTTTTTATTATTTTAGAATGCCTAGACTTAGATTTGGCTCTTCGTAAACCTTAGCTTTATCCATAAACTTTCGTTAGTTCTTTTGATCAAAATAAATTATATGAAAAATAGGAGCATTCTAATAAATTATCTCTTATGATCATTAAGGACTCTATAACGAGAGACATAAGAAAATTTATTCCTGATAATGAATTGGCTTCTAGGTACATTTTCTCTATAGAGCAATAATTTACCTAATCAAATAATATCCTAGTTGGTATCCTAATAAACAAGTTAACTTCTATGAAATATGATAAAAATTATGGAGTGTGAAAGTATATTATGAAAGTACATGATATAGCTAAAAAACTGAATGACTTGGGATTGATAGTATCTAAAATTTTCTTATCCAATTTATTCTCAACTCTCTTCGATCATAGTTTATTTAATTTAAAATCTACTATAACACACATAAGGAATCATGATCAATGAATGAGATTATCTTCCAATATGTATAAGAGGAAAAAAGATTGAGACAAGAAGGGATTCTAGTTATTTACATGATTTTTGATAAGTAATTTAAAAGAAAGAAGGCGAAGAAAGGAAATAAAAGATCGAGCAATTCACTAAAAAAAGATTCACATAAATTGAAATATTTTTTCTGTAATAAGGAGGGACATATCAAGAGGGATTAAAAAAAAATGGTTTGAAAAGAAGGGTATTTCTTTATCACTTGTTCATTACAAAATTAATTTTATTGATATTTTTTCTAATACTTGATGGATTGATTTGGGTACAATAAATCATATTTCTAATTTATTGCAGGGATTTCTTTTAAGACGGAAACTAAATGTTACATAATGATAGATCTTTATGGAAAACTGGATAAAGTCAAAGATTATTTCAGTTAAGACCTACAGATTTATCATAAATACTGATTTCTAATTAGATCTACATGATGTTCTTTATGTTCCTTCAGTATCTAGAAATTTAATGTCATCAACAAAACTTGATTTAGAAGATTTTTTATTTACTTTTGTAAATTCAAGTTTTAAATTAATAAAAAGGCATTGGAACATTGTACGATGAATTATATAAAATAAATTTAAATTCTTCTTTTACATAATCTTTATTTATTTTAAATGTCAATATTGAAATGAAATACGATATTATAACTGAAAGTTTTTTGATGTTGAGGCATAGGCAATTAGGTAATATATCAAAAGAAAAGATAACTAGATTGATTAAGGAAGGTATTTTATCAAATCTAGATTTTAGTGATTTTGGTATGTATATCAATCGCATTAAAAAAAAATGAATTAAAAATCATAAAAGGCATGCCACTAGAAGTCAAGGAATCTTAGAATTGATACATATAGATATTTGTAGTTATTTTTTACCTTATTTTAGAAGACAAAGATATTTTTTCATATTTATTAATAATTTTTTATGTTATGATTATGTTTTTTATTACATAAAAAGTCTAAAACTTTGGAAGCCTTTAAGGTATACAAAGCTGAAGTAAAAAACTAATAATTTAGAAAAATTAAGATTGTAAGATCTGATAAGGATGGTGAATACTATGGTAGATATGATAAATCTGCCTGTAATCCTGGACCTTTTGCCAAATTATTAGAACAGTATGAAATTATAGTACAGTATACTATACCAAAAAATCTCTAATAAAATAGTATGGCTGAAAGGTGTAATCATACTTTGATGGACATGGTAAGGAGTATGATCAATAATTCATCATTACCTTTATACTTAAAAAAAAAAACCTTGAAAACTGTTATATATATCCTAGATTATATTTCTAATAAAGCTATTCTAAAACTCTTTTTGAGTTATGGACAGGTAGAAAATCGTATTTAGCGCATCTATATATTTGAGGTTATCCTGTAGAAGCTCGATTATATAACCCATAAGAAAAGAAATAGAACTATTAGTTATTATTTTATTAGGTATCCAGAAAGGTCAAAATATTTTAAATTTTATTATCCATCGCACACTACAAGAATTGTTGAAATTGGAACTGCTAGTTTCATCGAGGAGGTGATAATAGTGAGAGTAGTGAACCATGTAATATTATGTTAAAGAAAATAAAAAATCTTTTTCTATTATAGTAACACCTAGAGATGTTTATCCTGAGGCTATGAAATATCAATAAGAGATTGATACACCATCTCTCAAATAGTCTATCAATTACCTGACCTGATTAAAAATAATCATAATAACACTAAACTTAGAATATTATGGAGATTTACTAGAATTAGAAGATAGACTATTCTAGATAATTATATTATTTACTTATAAGAATATGATTATGATATTGAGAATTAAGGATGATCTAGTTTTATTTAAAGATGCTATTAATAGTGATAATTCTAAACTTTAATTAGATAATATACAAGGTGAGATGGAATCCATGAGTAAAAATCAAGTCTAGAAACTTATTAAATTACTTGAAAAGTTTAAGTCCGTTCGTTGTAAGTAGATCTTTAAAACTAAACAAGACTTCAAAGATAATATCGAAAGATATAAGTCTAGACTTATAGCAAATGGATTCACTCAAAAGAAGAATATCAATTATTTTAAAATATTTTCACCTATTCCTAGAAAGAATTTATTTAGAATTATTATGGTATTAGTATCTTATTTTGATTTAAAGCTATATCAAATAGATGTTAAGACTGCATTCTTAAATGGAAATTTACAAGAAGAGGTGTATATGAAATAGCTAGAAGGATTTTCAATATAAGAAAAATAAAGGTTGGTATGTAAATTAAAAAATCCATATATGATCTTAAACAAACTTCCTGATAATGATACTTAAAGTTTAATAATATTATTGTTTCCTTTAGATTTAAGAAAATATTGCTAATCAATATATATCTGAAGGTGAGTGGAAGTAAGTTTATATTTTTGGTTTTATATATAGATGATATCTTACTAGCCAACAGTGACTTGAGTCTCTTGTATGAAACTAAAAAGTTTCTTTACGAATATTTGATATAAAAGATATGAAAGATGCTTTTTATATTCTTGATATAGAAATCCATCATAATAAAGTAAGAGGCTACTTGGTTTATCTTAGAAAAATTATACTATTAGGATCTCAGAAAGGTTTGGAATGTCAAGCTGCTCATCAAGTGAAGTGTCAATTATTAAAAATGATAAATTCAGTATCCCAGGAACAAAATTAAGAAAAATCAGATGAAGAACATACCTTGTGCATCTGCAGTAGATAGTTTGACGTATATTCAAGTATATATTCATCTTGATATTAGTTTTGCTCTAAAAAATTTGGTAACTATTAAAGTAATCTAGGTATGAGCCACTAGAAGGTTACCAAAAAAATAATGCACTATCTTTAGGAAACTAAAGATACATGCTCATTTATAGAATGATCGATTAGTCGAGGTGATTAGTTATTCATATGCAGATTATATTGGTTGCCTTTATAGCAAGAAGTTTACATCAGGCTTTATTTTTTTATTGGCTGGTGGAGTAATCTCATGGAAGAGTGCAAAATAACGTATTACTACCTACTCTACTATAGAAGCTGTATATATAAGCTTCTATAAAGCTTCCTCACATACTCTATAGCTAAGAAAATTCATCTTAGAGTTAGAAGTTATAGATTCTATTTTCAAGCCATTAAAAATTTATTGCGATAATTTTGCTATAGTTTCGTTCTCCAATAGTAGCAAGATTACTAACGCAAACAAGTATTTTGATGTTAAATATCTTATAGTAAATAAGAGAATTAGTAATTATCAAGTATCTATTGATTTTATTGGTACTACTTATATATTAGCAGATCTATAAACTAAAGGTTTAGTACTCAAGATTTTCAAAGAGCATGTAAAACTTATCGATATTTATCATTGAGATATTTAATTTGCAATAGACACTTATTTGAGATCTTTTAATAGTTTATTGACTACTATCATTTCTATTTAATTATTATTTGTATCTGATATGGCTACATTGCTGACGTGGGCTGCATGTCAGGTCCAGCTGGACACGGTCAGTACCACGTGGATTTTTTCTTTTAAAAGATCTCCCATTCGGGAAGAAGTGCTCCTACTCCTTCGCCAGGTGGCACCCCAAGACAGGTCCACCTCTGCCAAGGTCGAGCCGGGCCCTCCTGCTCTTTCGCCATGTGGCACCCGAGGACGGGTCCACCTCAGTCGAAGTCGAGCACCTCTCTGCCGCTCCGCCAGGTGTCCACCCAGGAGGGGTCCACCTTCGTCGAAGCCGGCGGCCCCTCGCTCCCTCACCAGGTGGCACCCCAAGACGAGTCCATCTCGGCCGAGGTCGAGCCGGGCCCTCCTGCTCCTTTGCCAGGTAGCACCCAAAGATGGGTCCACCTTGGTCGAAGTCGAGAACCTCCCTGCTACTTTGCTAGGTGTCCACCCAGGAGGGGTCCACCTCGGTCGAAGCTGGTGGCCCCTCGCTCTCTCACCAGGTGGCACCCTAAGATGGGTCCACCTCCGTCGAGGTCGAGCTGGGCCCTCCTGCTCCTTCGCAAGTGGCACCCGAAGACGGGTCCACCTCGATCGAAGTCAAGCACCTCTCTGCCGCTCCGCCAGGTGTCCACCCAGGAGGGGTCCACCTCGGCCGAAGCTGGCAGCCCCTGCTCCATCGCCAGGTGGCACCCCAAGATGGGTCCACCTCTGCCGAGGTCGAGCCGAGCCCTCCTGCTCCTTCGCCAGGTGGCACCCGAAGACGGGTCCACCTCGATCGAAGTCGAGCACCACTCTGCCGCTCCGCCAGGTGTCCACCCAGGAGGGACCCACCTCAGCTGAAGCCGGCGGCCCCTCGCTCCCTCGCTAGGTGGCACCCCAAGACGGGTCCACCTCAGCCAAGGTCGAGCCGAGCCCTCCTGCTCCTTCGCCAGGTGGCACCCGAAGACGGGTCCACCTCGACCGAAGTCGAGCACCTCTCTGTCGCCCCGCCCGGTGTCCACCCAGGAGGCGTCCACCTCAGCCGAAGCTGGCGGCCCCTCGCTCCCTCGCCAGGTGGCACCGCAAGACGGGTCCACCTCTACCGAGGTCGAGCGGGGCCCTCCTGCTCCTTCGCCAGGTGGCACCCGAAGACGGGTCCACCTCGGCCGAAGTCGAGCACCTCTCTGCCGCTCCGCCAGGTGTCCACCCAAGAGGGGTCCACCTCGGTCGAAGCTGGCGGCCCCTCGCTCCCTCGCTAGGTGTCACCCCAAGACGGGTCCACCTCCACCGAGGTCGAGCCGGGCCCTCCTGCTCCTTCGCCAGGTGGCACCCGAAGACGGGTCCACCTCGATCGAAGTCGAGCACCTCTCTGCCGCTCCGCCAGTTGTCCACCCAGGAAGGGTCCACCTCGACCGAAGCTGGCAGCCCCTCACTCCCTCGCCAGGTGGCACCCCAAGACGGGTCCACCTCTGCCGAGGTCGAGTGGGGCCCTCCTGCTCCTTCTCCAGGTGGCACCCGAAGATGGGTCCACCTCGGTCGAAGTCGAGCACCTCTCTGCCACTCCACCAGGTGTCCACCCAGGAGGGGTCCACCTCGGTCGAAGCTAGCGGCCCCTCGCTCTCTCGCCAGGTGGCACCCCAAGATGGGTCCACCTCTGCCGAGGTCGAGCCGGGCCCTCCTGCTCCTTCACCAGCTGGCACCCGAAGACGGGTCCACCTCGGCCGAAGTCGAGCCCCTCTTTGTCGCTCCGCCAGGTGTCCACCCAAGAGGGGTCCACCTCGACCGAAGCTGGCGGCCCCTCGCTCCCTCGCCAGGTGGCACCCTAAGATGGGTCCACCTCTGTCGAGGTCAAGTCGGGCCCTCCTGCTCCTTCACCAGGTGGCACCCAAAGATGGGTCCACCTCGGCCGAAGTCGAGCACCTCTCTACCGTTCCGCCAGGTGTCCACCCAGGAGGGGTCCACCTCGGCCGAAGCTGGCAGCCCTTGCTCCACCGCCAGGTGGCGTCCCCTGACGGGTCCACCTCGGCTTAGGTCAGCCCTACTCTGCAAAGCCTCGGGGAAGCAGAAACACGGGTTGCAAGGTCGCTGCTAGAGCTGGCACGCGCCGTGCCCCGTAGGGGACGCCAGTATGGCCTGCGATGACACGCGAAATCTCGTTTACACCAGTCAGACGGGGCCCCGCAACCAAGGAATGGAATGCTTGTGTGCAGGAGCTTGAAATGGCTGGAAGCCCACCGTCAACGTCTCGAAAGGAGAGCTCCCGCGCTCGGCCCAAAGCCTCACCAGTCTTCCTTCTTTCGTGATACACTACGGACGAGGCGGTCCGGCCACTTAGCTCTCGGACCCGAAGAAGAAGGGGAAGGAGAGGGTCCAGAGATCTCAGGGAGCCCCCTGAAAGGAACGCGGGCTGAAGAAAGTTCGATGATATAAAAGGGATGGTAAAAACAGGCGGAAAGGTAAATTGAAAGAGGGAGAAAACACCAAGAGAATGATCCTGGGAGGCAAAAAGAGGTCCTCAGGCATGAGCTCGGTGAACCCAGCGCAGGAAGCCGGGCTTCAACTCCCCTGTTCCCCCACACTTCTTTCGTTTACATCTCCTCTAAGCACGGGAATCCTTCGGGAACCCGCCTTAGGGGATCTGTTCCATCTTGCCACTCTCTAACTTGACCATCGGAGTGACCCTGCCGGAATCCCCGGTCTGGGTCTCTGACTTTGTTTGCAGGTCCGGGAGCTTGGAGATCTCGAGGTGAGAGAGTCCGAGACCGGTGCCAGCTCAAGAGCTACAGGCCACCGCGGTGAGATCGGCAACAGATTGGTGCGCCAGGTAGGGGGCAGAACAGTAACCCCTGTGCGAGCAAGCTCTCCGTGGGCGAAAGCGCGCTCTGACTATGGTGGTGATGCGTGGACACGAAGCATCCGCCAGTCGAGCGAGAGAAGTTCCTTCTCCTCAAGGGCTGCGTAGCCCGGAGAGGGAACTTCCTGGTCCACCTCCTCCTCCTCAGCCATCCTCGGTGGACGATCCTTTCGCAGCTGTTATCTAGCAGCTGCAAACTTGACCACTATTATGCGGCAACTACAGCACCAGCAGTGCTCCTTGGCCACTCAACCCCAGCCAGGGGCCCCCGCGGAAGCCTGCGCTCCATCCAAGGCAGGTCCTCTCATCCGCGGGTAGTTTCCAACCCCCGCGGGAGCCACCAGACTCCCGCAAAGAGGAGCTACTCTAGTTCGGCAGATCACGAGAGTCGATCCCCGGCCAACGACACTGAAGTAGCGCGGTGCATCAGGCGCCATCGGGGCAAGGCCCCTCGCCGAGACCGATCGGCAACCCCTTCTCCAGCGGCTTCGGTGAAAGATTTCACCGACGAGGCCATCAGGCGCCAGGCTGAGAGGCACCTGGAGGAGCACGACCGCAAGTTGGCGGAGTTCTCCCGCCGCTTTACCGACATGCAGAGCTCCCTGACAGATCCAACAGGCTACAATGCCCAACCACCCTTCTCCCGTGAAATCCAAGAGGAACCGATCCCGGGTCGGTTCCGCATGCCTCAGGTGGATCCTTATGATGGGACCACCGATCCCTTGGACCATTTAGAGAGCTATAAGGCTCTCATGAGGGTCCAGGGAGCGACGGACGCTCTTCTATGCATTGCCTTCCCGGCCACCCTCCGGAAGGCTGCTCGAGTTTGGTTCACCCGCCTCGAGCTGGAATCTATTAGCTCCTTCCGTCAATTGGAAGGAAAGTTTGTGGCACACCTCGACGCTTGCCGGAAGGTGCCAAGAGAGGTGGATAGCCTCTTCTCTATCTGCCAGCAGGACCAGGAGCTGCTGCGGGATTACATTACCCGCTTCAAGACCGCCACCCTGGAAATCTATAGTCTGGACGAGCCTGTCGCCATGCTGGTGTTGAAGTGCGGGCTCAAGACCTCCTGTCTGACATACTCCATGGATAAAAAGCCCCCCAAGATGTACTCTGAGCTCCTCCTCCATGTCCACAAGTACATCCGAGCGGAGGAGGCTGATCGCACCAGGCGAGAGCTGGACGGGAAGCCTTCAAAGAAGCCTGCCCCAAGGGATGTCCCCGGGGCCCGGAGGCCTGGACCACCTGCAGATTTTCGTCCAGGCCTGAAGTCGAAGAACGGTGCTGTCCCGGAAAGAACGTTCACCCCTCTCCTCACTCCCAGAATGAAGATCCTCATGGAGATTGAGGGTGAGCACTACCTCCGCCGACCTCCTCCTCAGAACCCAAGGAGCATCCATGACAAGACAAAATATTATCAATTTCACCGCAAGCACGGCCACGACATGGAGGAGTGCCGCAATCTGAAGCGGGAGATTGAGGAGCTTATCAAGAGGGGCTACCTCAGGAAATTCGTGAGGAACGAAGCCCCGGTGGAGGGTCAGCCGCTCGCAGCCCTTCCCCCCATCCCTGCAATTGACAACCGCCCAACGGAGAAGCCGGTGGGCATAATCTTCTTGGGGATTGGGCATGCGACAAAGAGAGCCCGGGAGGCGAGAGACCTAGAGAATGTACTCCCCTTCAAAAAGGGGAATAAAAATGAAAATATAAACAATGATACAGTGGTGGTCGAGATGACCATCACGAAACATCCTGTACATCGCATTATGGTGGATAGTGAGAGTTCTACTGACATACTTTTTTATGATGCTTTCTCCCGAATGAATCTGTCTTATGATCAATTAAAGCCGGTGCACACCCCTCTCGTGGGATTCACCAGAGATTCGGTGGGGGTCGAGGGAGAGATCACTCTTCCTGTCACTGTCGGATCCCCACCTCGGTAGAGTACGATCATGATGATGTTTACCGTCGTCAAGCTCCCATCACCTTATAATGCCATCCTCGGTCGTCCAGGGCTCAACCAGCTGGACGCTGTCATTTCCACTAACAGATTGCTGGTGCAGTTTCCTACCGCCTCTGGGATGGAAGTAATGAGAGGGACGGCCCAGCCCGTCCAACATTGCCTGCAGACGGTCCCGGGGGCCCGGAACGCTGAGCTCGGCTCTGATGTCGACGACCTTGACCTAAGAGAGCAAGACCCCAGGGGAGGGCCCATGGAGCGCCTATTGACGTACCCTCTCGGTTCGGACCCTCAGAAGATAGTGCAAATAGCAGCCCAGCTCCCGAAAGAAGAGCGGGCCCGTTTGCTAGACTTCCTCCGGGCGAACGCTGATGTGTTCGCCTGGTCCACTGCTGACATGCCAGGTATCCCCTCGGAAGTCATCACCCACCGGTTGAATATTGATCCAAGGTGCCGCCCTGTCCGCCAGAAGAAGAGAAGTTTTGCTGCGGAGAGGCAGAAGGCCATCAATGAAGAAGTGGAGAAGCTTCTTGCCACCGGCTTTGTACGGGAGGTATGGTATCCCCCCAGTTGGCTGGCGAACGTGGTCATGGTGAAGAAGAGCAATGGCAAGTGGACGATCTGCGTGGACTACACCGACATCAATCGAGCTTGTCCAAAGGACAGCTTCCCTCTTCCAAAGATCGACCAACTCGTGGACACCACTTCAGGGCATCGCCTCCTCTCTTTCATGGATGCCTTCTCGGGTACAACCAGATCCGAATGCACCCGGAGGACGAGGAGCACACTACTTTCGTCACCGACCGCGGAACCTACTATTACAAGATGATGCCATTCGGCCTCAAGAACGTCGGGGCCACGTACCAACGGTTGGTCAACAAAGTCTTCAAAGACCAGATCAGCTGCAACATGCAGGTGTACGTGGATGATATGCTGGTGATGAGCAAGCCCCTTTCGGACCATGTCGACAACCTGGCAGAGACCTTCGGTAACCTCCGGCTTCACCAGATGAAATTGAACCCGGCAAAGTACACTTTCGGCGTGTCCGCCGGGAAGTTCCTCGGGTTCATGGTAACCCAAAGGGGGATAGAAGCCAACCCGAAGAAGGTCCAACTATCCTGGACATGGAGCAACCCACCTTCAAGAAGCAAGTGCAGCGACTCACCGGCCGGATAGCCTCCCTGAGTCGATTTATCTCGAGTTCCGCTGACCGCTGCCAGCCCTTTTTTAAGGTGCTGAGGAAGATGAACGACTTTACCTGGACGGAGGAGTGCTAGGAGGCGTTCGATGAGCTGAAGAGGACACTGGCATCCCCGTCGCTGCTTTCCAGGCCCGAAGAAGGAGAGGAGCTCCTCCTGTACCTGGCAGTCACCCCGGAGGCCATCAGTTCAGTCCTGGTTCGGACTGATGACAAGGGAATGCAAAGGCCGGTGTATTATACAAGAAAACTCCTCCGCGATGCGGAGCTCAGGTATTCTCGGTCTAAGAAACTGATTTTTGCACTAATCGTGTCCGCTCAGCATCTCAGATCTTATTTTCAAGCGCACCCCATCGCTGTCCTGACGGATCAGCCACTGAAAGCGGTGCTCAGTCGCACTGACACATCTGGGCGCCTGGCGAAGTGGGCGCTCAAGCTCAGCGAGTTCGACATCACCTACAGGCCGAGGTCGACCATGAAGGCACAGGTACTCGCTGATTTCTTGGTCGAGTGTGCAAGCCTGGGCGAGGGGGCTGAAGAGAGCCTTCAAGACCGGTAGCTGGAGCCAGGACCAGAGGAAGACGTCTGGATCCTTCATGTAGACGGAGCCTCGAACTCCAGCAAGAATGGAGCTGGACTCTTCCTCGCCAATGGTGAAGGAGTTATCGATGAATGTGCGCTCCGTTTCCAGTTTGCCGCCACTAACAATCAAGCGGAGTATGAAGCGCTCCTCGCAAGGCTGAGAGTGTCCCGCGAGCTGGACGTGGCCAACCTTAAGGTCTTCACCGACTCGCAGCTGGTAGTCGGGCAGATATCGATGGAGTACGGGGCGCGGGACCCCCAAATGGCGAAGTACCTGGAGCTCTTGAGAACAAGCGCGGCAGGATTTTGGCATTTCAGCGTATCCCATATACCTCGCGGGGAAAACGCTTGCGCGGACGCACTTTCCCGCCTTGCAACCCTGCCGGACTCACCGTTGGGCCGCGCTTACATCGAGCACCTTGAGGCCCCGAGCTACGAGACACCCATGGAGGTCCAACAAGTCAACCAAGAGCCCAGCTGGATGGACAAGTACATCGAGTACATCACCGATGTCACCCTGCCAGAGGACCGCGTGGCGGCTGGCCTCATTAAGAGGAAGGCCACACGATTCGTCTTAATGGATGGGTTACTGTATCGAAGGTCCTACTCCTACCCGCTCCTCAAGTGTCTGAGACCCGCAGAGGCCACACTCGTGCTCCAAGAGATCCATGAGGGCGTCTGTGGGAACCACGTGAGGGGCAGGACACTGGCATACAAGGCCCTCCATCAAGGTTACTTCTGGGAGACAATGAAAGAAGACGCAGCTGACTTCATGAAGAGGTGCGACCGGTGTCAGCGGCACCTAGTGGTGCAACGTCAGCCCGCTGCTCCACTCTCCCAGCTCTCCGCCCCATGGCCGTTCACTCAATGGGGCATGGATCTCCTAGGACCTTTTCCCCCGACGTCCGGGCAACGGAAATTCTTGATCGTGGCCATCGACTACTTCACGAAGTGGGTTGAGGCCGAACCCTTGGCCCGGATCACGGAGGCAAACATCACCAAGTTCCTCTGGAAGTTAATTATTTATCGCTTTGGCCTACCGCACACTATTATCATCGACAACAGACGTCAATTCGATTGTCGGGAGTTCGAGAAGTTTTGCAACAACCTCGGCATCCACCATCGTTTCACTCCGGTGGCGCATCCACAGACAAATGAAGAAGCCGAGGTAACCAATAGGACCATCTTGCAAGGCCTCCGGACAAGACTGGACCAGGCCAAGGGTAGGTGGGCAGAAGAGCTCCCGAGCGTCCTTTGGGCGTATCACACTATCCCAAGAACGGCTACGAATGAGACCTCGTTCAACCTTGTCTTCGGAGCAAAAGTTGTTATCCCAGCTGAGCTCAGCCTACCGACCCTGCGCGTGGAGCAGTACGACGAGACGGAGAACCCTACCAGGATGCTGCTAAACCTGGACCTCCTTGAAGAAATGAGGGACATGGCCTGAGTTCGGATGGCTGCCTACCGGCAGCGAGTGGCCAGATACTACAACTCCAGAGTGCGACCGAAGTCCTTCCGCCAGGGAGATTTGGTACTCCGCCGCGCTGAGGCTTCCCAGCCACGGGAGTGCGGAAAGCTCTCCCCAAATTGGGAAGGCCCTTATAGGGTGGCGGAGGCACTTCCTCATGGGGCGTACTACCTGGAGGAGCTAGGCGGATCCTGGTTCCCTCGGACCTGGAATGCCTCAAATATTTTTTTCTTGTTCCCAGCTTCGCATGCCCCTCTTTCTTAAATAGATGGGGCGTGGTTTAGTCCTTGAGTGAGTCTTGGTCTTCTTGTTGGGCTAAGACTTCTTGGGTTATTAGGCTTCAACTTCTTGGACCCAAATTGATTAGAATTTTCTAAATAATTAGGCTTCTAAGTGGTTACAACCAACCAACTAACTACCTAACCAACTAGCTAACCTACTAACCAATTAACAAACCTGGACTCAACCCTATAACCCAATTGGGTTATGTTACAATCTCTCAAAAAACTCCTTTCTAAGTCACATGAGAAAAACACTTAATCCTGGATCAAGTCCCTAGCCCAACATGTTGTGTTCCAAATATGACTCAGAGCCCCCTGAAACATCTCAAGGAATTCTCTGGAACACTTCCAAGAACCGCTTGGGACACGCCCCCAAGCTCCAGGGATCACCTCCAGCATCCCTGCCATGGCCTCCCAAGTCTCTCCAAGGCTTGGGAGTACCATGCAAAACCCTATAGCCATACCCGTGAAGGCCGCGCTCCTCGTTGCCGGTGGGTTTTGACCCTCCCCTCTTCCTTCCTCCCGACATACTCGAGGAAGAAGAGTCCCACCAGGAGTCTTCTTCCCCGTCTCTTCTTTTCTTTATATATATATATATATATATATATATATATATATATATATATATATATATTAGATGCCTAGCAACTGAGAGTATTTAATTCAACTCTCAAACTTTATTGTCCACAAATACCAACCCGATGATGACAAATAATGGCCACTGATATCGTCAAACTTTAGATTTCCGATATATTTAAATGAAATATTATCTTGACCACTCTAAAGTCAATTCCATTTTCGTGTCTTTCTGTATCCTTACAAGTTAAGCCTGATGTACATATAGCAACATTTTTAATTGAATCAAGAATGTTAAGGATTATCTTGCATTCAGGATGACAAGGGTGAGGATTGAGGAGCAATTTCATGTAGTTTAGTGCAGCAATAACCAGAATAGAAGCTTGTCATCATACCAACCTCAGAATCTCTTTGGAAACACCATGTCTCTCTGTATGTATCTGTTGGTGAAGCATTTCATGCGGAAACGAATAGGTAACCAAACAATCTCTCTCTTACAGTATATATCTATCTTAAACCCTCTATACCTAGCATTCCATAGAATTGATTTTGGGTACAGATACAGTCCTTGATGTTCTGGTTTTCCTTTTGTACTGACAATAACTAAAAAAAACGAGATTGAATTCAATACTTCTTCTTTTTTCTTTTATTTTGGTGGATTCATAAGCATCTGTACTCTCTGAAGCTGTCAAAAATACAGCTTCCCATTTTCTTTCTATAGATCGGTCCCTTGCTATGGAAAATTTTCTTTTTCTTTTTCGTTTTTAATTTTTGTTGTAGAGATTCATTTTGGCTTCTCCTTCATTTTTTATTGTTTATTTATCATGTTCATGATACATAAAATGTAGAAAAAATATGTTTATATAACGTGCCCAAACCATCAGTGGGAAAATGGTCAGCAACTATTGAACTTCTAAGAATGGATGCCAATATTTGCTTTTATTGAAAATTAACCTCTATAGATTTGATTCGATGCCTACGATCTTGAGCCAAGTATTCTTTCAAACAGGTTATATGAGAAAGGTCTAAAGATGGAATTCTGCTTTTTTATTGTATAAGAGGATTAGATTAATCAAATTACTCGAAGGCTAAAATTTGTAGATTTCTTGATGTTAAGATGTCCCAAGTATTATCTTATTGCAAACTATTGTTCTGAAGCCATTAATTTTGTCAGCAGCAAGGAGAAACCAAGAACAAAATGACCCTGTTTCACCTGTATCGGAAAGAAGAAATCTTTCGCCATATGAAAACAAGCTTGTAATTGTCATGAAGGATGGCAGTGGCCCAGACCCACCATTATTCGATTTTAACATGATAATAGCAGCAACAAACAACTTTAGCAGGGAAAGTGAGCTCGGAAAGGGAGGATTTGGTTCAGTTTACAAGGTACTTTTTATTTCTTCGAACCACTTTGAATTGAACTTGATAAGTTTCAAAGGCTTATGATTCCGTCACCAGGGAAAGCTTCCAAGTGGTCCAGAAATAGCAGTGAAGAGACTATCCAAGAAGTCTGGGCAGGGCTTAAAGGAATTCAAGAACGAGGTGGAACTGATATCCAAGCTCCAGCACAGGAACCTGGTTAGTCTCCTGGGTTGCTGCATACATGGAGAAGAGAAGCTTTTGATCTATGAGTTCATGCCAAAGAAGAGCTTGGATAAATTTCTCTTTGGTTAGATTTCCCATCATAAACATACATAATGGTCGACGTAGGCTTACTGAATTTATGCAGAACCTTGTTTTGTTCATCGAGTTATTTTATCATGTTCTTTTCTAATTCAATTTTCTCATTGCCAAACAAGTAGGTATAGAGAAGATATAGTATGTTTTAAACTGTTTAGCCAGTCTAAAGTTATTTTGCAAATGGTAGTTTTCTTCATTGAGAATGGTATTCTCATCTGTAAGGAATTATACCTGATTTTTTTTTTTTTTATTTTTTTTTTAAAAAAAAGTTTCCCTTTATCTTCTAGAAAGCCTTTTATAATTTTGCAGATTTTGTAATCAACATTTTTTGGTCTATACAAGCTAGTTTTTATAACTCGATTAATGTAATGGTAATAAGTTCCTATGATTTTTTTGGGTCAGATGCAACCAAGAAAGATCTATTAGACTGGAAATGCCGCTACAACATTATTGAAGGGATTGCTCGGGTCTGCTATACCTTCACAGAGATTCTAGATTGAGGATTATTCACCGAGATCTGAAAGCGAGCAATGTTCTATTGGACGAACAATTTAATCCCAGAATATCTGACTTTGGCATGGCAAGGATTTTTGGTAGAAATCAAAGTTTAGAAAGGACGGATGAAGTTGTTGGAACAATGTAAGTTATTAGATTAATAGAACTTCCTGTTTGTTTGGTGTTCTTAAGAACATGTTCATGTCATGCTCATAAGTTTTCTTTTCCGAGGAAATCATGCTCATAGGTTTTCATGTACAAGTTTTCTTTTTGCTTTTTTTTTTTTTAACTCTGGAAAAGAAATGCTTTCTAGTTTATATAAGTTTGGGAGACATGCATACTGTACATTCCACATAAAATGCTAGAGAAGATTTCATATGAATATGCTGATATTCTATATTGCAAAACAAATTTTTTTTTTTTTTTTTTCTCTTTTCCTTTTTAGAAGAATAATGGTGGATAAGAACTCGGGAGCTCCCGAAGAGTTGTGCTAACCAACCGTGACAAGTTGGTTAGCAACAAATTTTGATGCCACTGTAGGTTTTCTATACTCATGACAAAGCAGTCATGCACCTGCCAAGAATACAATTTATCAATATGGTTCGATTTAATTTTATGAATTTTACTAGGTACTCAAACCATATGCTCTGAACTTTGAAATGCAGTGGCTACATGTCTCCTGAGTATGCCATGGAAGGGCACATTTCCGAGAAATCCGATGTCTTCAGCTTTGGTGTTTTGCTTTTAGAAGTGGTGAGTGGTAGGAGGAACAACTATTTTTTCAAAGATGAGAAAGGTCTGAATCTTTTGGGATATGTAAGTATATATTCAATTCAGTTCTCTTTGTGTGCAATGATATTTGCTTTCGGTTATTGAATTATTTGGCACTCATCCTCACATAAGAAAAACAAACTCAAAAAGAATAACTCCCGGCCCTGCCTTCTCTCTCTCTCTCTCTCTCTCTCTCTCTCTCTCTCTCTCTCTCTCTCTCTCTCTCTCTCTCTCTCTCTCTCTTTCCTTTTTGAGAAGAAGGGGCGACAGTTAGCTTATCTAAGTTCCATTTATCATTTTTTTGTGAAAAACTTTATAGTTGAATTTTATTTGAATCAGGCATGGACAATGTGGAAGGAAAACAGGGTCGTAGAGTTGATCGATCCATCATTAGGTGACTCATGGTCTTACTCAGAAGTGCTCAAAATCATTAAAGTGGGTCTCTTATGTGTGCAAGAATTCCCAGCAGACAGGCCATCCATGTCTCTGGTAGTGTCCATGCTTACCAGTGATGCAAATGTCCCGGTTCCAAAACAGGTTGCATTCTCCATTTCATCCCCGGAAATCAAGGAGACATGCTCTGCAAATGATCTCACCATTACCAAACCAGAGTGCAGATAATGTGTGAACATGACATAAATCCACCAACTTCTTGTTATATTGTTGCAGGCATGGTGCAATCAAAGTTTAGCCACGGTGAATACATTTGGATCGAGATGGATGCTTGCTGCGATGGCGTCATCTCGAGTGGAAGAATATATGACCATTACCTGCTCTACCATTGTTAATTTTTGGTAGATCTTGAATGTGACCTGATGGTGTGCTATTATCTAATTTATACCGGTCCCGAGACACCGTTCAAGATTAAGAACTGCATGTTTTGCTGCAACATGACTCGATACCAAGTTGCATTTGCACCGGAAAAATCTACCATCTGCAATAGTTGTTGCAGTAGATGGTTTGTCGATATAACTCATTTCGATGCTCTCTCGATGGCAGAATTCAACATGTTTTTGGGTCTACCGACTACCAAGACAATGTATGAACAATATCAGACATATCTAGGCGACCTTCGATTAATTGTCAAATAGTTAAGCAAGAAAGTCTTCTAGAAGAATGTTTTAATTTTGTTCCATTCCAGCCCTGAAACTTCCTGTCATGTAGGATCTACAGGCAATCACCCATCCATCGCATCTTCAATTAGAGAGCAGAATGGTTTTCTTCTCTCCGTTTCAATGACCCATGAAAAGAAAAAAGAGTTCTACATTCGGTTTTCCACTCTTCCTCAAGCGATGACCCGGGAAAAATTGGTATCCTGCAACGATGACATTTCCCACCTTTCAAACAAGATTTAGGGTACCTTTCCTGCGTAGCAATTGCAAAAGTTGATTGGTTTCTCCACGACCGCGAAAGATGAGAAGAATACAACCACGAATGAGTGTTGGATCAGAGAGAAGGTAAATGGCAAGTCATATATATTCACCTTTTGAAGTCATTCACTTACCATTCTACCTGTCCACCCACCGATATAGAAACTGCAGCATTTCTTCGCATCAACACAAACAAGCATACATATATAATAAATAAAATAGTGGCTGGCTTGCATGGCTTCTGTTCGAGTCTTCCCTCCTGGTTCCCTGGTGAAACCATGCATGCCATCAACTTCTTCAAACATGCCGGCGCCGTGTCTAACCTCATCTAATTGACTACAGCTTATCTGCTCCAATTTCCTATGAGTAAATCAAAAGAACGGGACAATTGGTCAAACTAGAATCTAAGACAATTCCTTATACCGATTTCTCAAAACCAGGGGTGTTAAATGGAACCAGGCCGCCACTTTTTGGAAGATCAATGCACTATCCAAGGTCAAATATTTCCTCTAGCTTGCCCTCGAGTATAAAATTAATACGGGAGAGACCTTTTTGTGCAAATAAAACTGGCCAAATTTGTTGGAGATCACATCCTTGCCATTCTGAAACTGTAGATCACCTCTCCAGTTCCTGTGCTTTTACCTCTCAGATTTGGAGTTGTTTCTGCTCCATTTTAGTTGTGCCCAAGATCAAGCAAGTTCTTTGTTCTTCAACTCTGATGCTGATTAGTCTTTTTTATGGAAATTGCTTGGCTAAACTTGGAAGTCGAAAACTTAAAATCCCAGAGCTTGGGATGGGGAACCTAGTTAAATTCTTAGCTCCAAATGCTTGGTCTGATCTCTCGTAACTACTTCCGTTCCTGTTTCCTTCGGAAGTCTGAAGTTTTAGCTCTATTAAGTTCAATTCGAAGCTGCTGTAGTTTTTTACAAGTTTTTTCTCTACATCTCTGTATGTTCTCTTCTTTTCTCTTTTCATGTAAATTCTTATCTGCTTGCTCTTGTGTACACCGTCACACCCTTAACAAATCAGGAGGCCTAGCCTCCTTTTTCTTCAAAAAATAAAATAAAATAAAATAAAATAAAATAATAAATAAATAAATAAATAAAATTCCATTTATTTGATAATATTTTCCCCTTTTCCACTGATACACAAACAATTTTGACATCCTAAGTTCTATTTTTGTTCTATAAGATTTCCATCTATCAAGGAATGCAGGTGCTCTTGAACCTTATGTTACATAGGCATAAAATATAATCAATCCATTCGTTACATCCGAGTAAAATAAATAAAGACCTATGTATAAGGATCAAATGACCTTCTATCGACCTTCCAACACGGAAACAGATATACTGTTCACGGTACATTCTTCCCTCCTGTCTGAAGGATTATATGCTATATCTGTTGTTCTTCCCAAAAACAAAATTGGTTGTTTAGGAGTTTGGAGGGATATTGATTCATTACTCAGCATGCATGCAATATCTGACATGGTTGGTCTATCTGCAGCAATATCTTTTACACACAGAAGAGCCACTTGAATGCATCTAGAGAACTCTTTTGAATGATAAGCATCATGCAACACTGGGTCCATTAGCTCCAAAATGTTCTTTTCGATCCATAATTCCCAAGCCTGTCAATGACCAGTCTGTCAACATCCCATGAAATCAAAACAGTGCTCAAGAAAAAAGAAAGGAAAATGAACAATGATAATAAAAGGTTTAATTTCTCACATATCCAAGAAGGTTCAGAGATTTGTCTTGAAAAGGACAACTGCTCTTCTTCTTGCCGCTAAGAATCTCTAATAGTGGAACACCGAAGCTGAAAACATAGGATCTCTCTGAGAAAATTCCCTCCATTGCATACTCAGGAGACATGTAACCACTGAATTCAATAATTCATCAATTCCTTCAAGTAAATTATCTGAGCATGATGTTTTCTGCATCAGTATAATTATGGAAGAATCAATTACTTACCATGTGCCAACCACCCTGTTAGTATTGGCTTTGGATTCATTCCTTCCAAGATTCCTAGCCATACCAAAGTCTGATATCTGGGGTTCATTTCACCATCCAAAAGTATGTTGCTGGTTTTCAGATCCCTAAATCTAGAGTACTTGTGAAGATATAGAGGCCCTAGGGTGATCCCTTCGATGATGCGGCAATGCTTCTTCCAGTGTAATTCTGCTCCCTTGATTGGATCTGCAAGTACATATACATGAGAAAAATAATCAATGAGCAATACTTTTTCATTGGTATATAAAGAAGAAAAGCGAACATCAAAGCTAGGACACATCCATTTGGACTAACCAAAGATGTAGGGTCCAAGCTCTTGTTTGGCATGTATTCATAGATCAGTAATTTCTCTTCTCCTTGAATGCAGTAACCAAGAAGTCTAACGATATTTCTGTGCTGGAGATTGGCAATAAGAGCAATCTCATTTTTGAACTCCAACAGTCCTTGTCCCGAACTTTCTAAGGCCTTTTCACTGCTAGTTCATGTCCCTCCAGCATGCCCTGAAAAGTTTATGGATCGCACCATTACTTCCCTTGATTTTATTCTCACTTCTCTATAATAGAATTGTAATTCATGCTCCAAGAGAACTTAAAAAGTCAAAATTTGAATTTCGTGTGCTTTTTGGGACTTTCAAAAAAAGTTCGATAGAATACCCAATTTTTTTTGTTGTTATCATCAAGTCAACATTATCGAGCAAAACAGATTGTTCGGCTCATGATTACTTCTAGTGCGGCAAACTTTACAACTTACTAGCATGGTTTCGATGACGGGATTCTAGCAAGCTAGAGGACAAGGCTTTCATTTAGTGATGAGAAAGATGCCCAAATTTCTGCATTGACATCATAGTGGAGTTTCAGCCAAAAAAGTTATATTTTAGTCCCTGGCAACTTATATCTATCATTGATCAAGTTAATTACTTTCTAAGAAATGGAACATTGTCTTCTATCCAATTGGTAGAAGAAAATGATTTCCATCAATATCCCCTTAACCTAGATTTTTTAAAAGAATAAGGAGTGTTGCTGCGACTTCTCCTGGGCCGGGCTCAGACAACGATGCTGGAGCGCTTCTCTCCCGGTCGACCTGCACAAAGTCTCCAAGGGCCGGTGGTGTTCCGATGGGGACACTCCGATGCTTAAGTTAGGAGGAGCTTGAGAGCAACAGAATGGAGGAATCAGAGAGGCAGCATATGGAGAGGGAAGAGTGTACTTAGCTCAAAATGAGGTCCCCCGGTTCCCTTATATAGGCACGGAACAGTCCAAAATTCGTTAGGGGAGAGGCCGAGAAAGACCGATCTGCCCCTAGAAGAATCTGGAGAGTGGCCACGTGACATCCGGATAGGGCAACTTCGTGGGAGTAGAGGAGCAGTGGTGCTGACGTGGCAGGGTTCTGTTACAACAGAAAGTGGCTTCTGGAGTTCTTTGGGTCTCTCAAGAGAACCGGTCGGATGTCGACTGGGAGGGTTGGCCAGTCCTCTGAAGGAGAAAGCCGTGGTCGGACTCCAACAAAAGAGGATCATTCGGACCTCAGCTTTAGTGGGTCGGACTTTTGAAGGAGGGGGGGCCGTCGGACCTCTAGGAGAGAGTGGCCGCCAGACCACCGAAGGAGAGTAGCCATCAGACATCTGAAAGGGAGTTCAACGGAAGTGGTTCGAGCGGGCTTCTGAAGAAGACCACCCGTCGGACTTCAGAAGCGTGGATCGGTCGGACCCCCGGATTGACGGCCCAATTCGATGGTGAGCCGATCGGGTATAACAGTTGCACCCCTTGCTCTTGGCCTTCGAGCGGTCCTGCAGCCTCGAAGGACGAGAGCATTGCTTGGCCATTAATGCGCCAGTCCTTTGAGATGATTGCGAATCTGACCTAGCGTGTTGCGACCGGCCGTCTTCCATCCCGAAATTCTGCTCCTGGATAGGTGTCAGCACCGTATTGGTGGCATTAGGGGGGGCAGTTAATGCTGGTACTATGTAATGATGGCCTGCCAGCCTAAAATGCATACCCGTCGAGCTCCTGGCGTGGCGTAGGCGACGTGGCAAGATCCGAGCGGTTGGCACGATATCCGGAGCGATCCATCCACCATTGATTGGATGGTTACGCGGATCATGATTTGACATGATCCGATGCATCCCCTCGGCTCCCATGTCGAATCAAAGAGTCGCGTCGGTAGCCGCTGGATCATGGCATTCAAGGAGCGCTGGGAAATGGCCCCTCAGCACCTATAAAAGGAGAATATGGAGACTGTGGGGGAGTTTTTTGCTGCCTTTGTGCTCGAGAAGAAAGAATCCTCTCCCCCTCGCTGCTCCCGCTCCATTAAGAAACCAGTCACCAGGTTAGTCCCGCAACCATCTTCTTTTTCTTCTTTCTTCTCCTTAGCCTTAACTGCAATGGCGTCTAGTAGTAGGAGCTCTGCCCACAGGAATAGGGAACCAGGTCCCTATGACATCCTCACGACCATGACCCGAAATAAGGTAGAGAGCCTTAGGGCCATTTACCATATACTGACCACACTGTACCTTACCGTTCCCAGTAAGGAGGGGAGGGTGAACAGTCCGTTGAACTTAAGAACTCTCTCCCTATACGAAGACCATCTCAAGGCCGGCCTCCGATTTCCACTCCATAGCTTGTTCATTCAAGTCTTCAATTCTTATAGGATTACCCCCTCACAGCTGACTCCGAATAGCATTCGGGTCATCCATGGCTTCCTGGTCCTCTGTCGGGAAGTCGAAATCGAGCAGAGGCTATCCTTGTTCTCTACTTTTTTCCTTCTGAAGCAGGACTTCCAAAGCCAGGAATGGTAGATGTTCAGTCCCCGTCCTGGTCGGAAGATACTAGGGGGACTTTCGTCGACCATGCACGGATGGAAGTCCCGATTCTTCTTTGTAGACAGTTTAGAGACCTGGGGGTTCGAGTATGCATGGGGGGAGCCCAGGCCAAAGGCCGTCGACGGGAGAAAGATATTAAGGGTGGATGAGGCCGACTTCAATAAACTAAATGATGAGGATCTGGCTTTCGTACCCTTCCTGCTCCAGGAGGACAGCCTTCACAGGGCGGGGATCAGCCAGCATCGACAGTTGGGTAGGATAGATGTTTATATTGAAGGAGTTCCTTTGTCGGCTTTATTTTTGCTAACTCTACTTTTACTTTTTGACAGGCAGCAAAATGAAGCCGGACCGGTCTGTCGTTTCAGCATTGGCGGCCTAGAGAAGGGTCGTTAAGACTATAGAACCGGCGACCCAGAAGACTAAGAGAAAGCGGATGGAGGAGCCGATGTCCGAGAGGCCGACAAAAAGGTGGTCGAAGGAGCAGGTCGTCGATGTTGTCTCCGTTGAGTCCAGAGATGATGATGTGCCGCTGTCGAAAAGGTTAGCGACAAAGCTGGCAGAGCGTTCGTCCTCAATCGGGCAGCCGACTGCCCGGGCAGGAGAAGAGCAGCCGCAACCATCCTCCAAGGGAACAGCTTCGATCTCCCCGCCCATTGAGCTGACGGAGGAGGCTCCCCCAATGGCCGAAGGGGAGGTCACAGTCAAAGAGAAGATGGCCGACCAGATGGAAGCCGTCGATGTCAGCGACGACATGCATCAGATGGAGCTTGCCATCAATGATGCCGAGCACGTGAGGGGCCAGCACGTGAGGGCCATCGAGGGCATCGACTGGAACAAGTCCGGTCAGCGATCGGTGAACGAGGCAGCAAGGAGCTCGTTTCACCATATGATGGGGGTAAGTTGTCCGCACCCGACCTCTTAACTTTCGGTTTACGAAACTAACTTTATGAATACTTGCAGCTTCTTCAGGATATCTTGCTGATGGACGATGGCCTTGGTGCCCTGCTAGACTTGAAGGACCATTCGGCCAAGAAAGTTGAGACAGCCGAAGCGACGAGAGAGGCCACAGAGGTCGCACTAACGGCCGCTAGGGCGGAGTTGTCCGTCGTTCGTGCGGCCGAAGAAGAGCATTCTGCCCAGCGGGCCAAGACAGGCTCAGAAGAATCAGCTGACAGAGCTGTTGTCTCAATGGGATGTCTTGGTCGCCAAGCTGAACAGCAAAAGGCGGAGGGTGAAGTCCCTGGCCCATCGGGTGGCTGAAGGGATCGTGCACCTATGTGAGTCCGAGAGGCGCTCCAAGGGCCACCAAGCCGAGGCCGAGAGATACAAGGGTCTGCTGAAGAAGACCCAGGAGGTCATGAAGATGGCAGCCAAAGCAGCCATTAAAGAATACAAGAAATCCGAAGACTTCAAAGCTTAGATGAACGAGGCCGGTTCATACAGCTTTGACTTCGGTACGAAGACTGCTTGGAGAAGGTCAGCGCAGCCTTCTCGGAGCTCAACCTCTCTTCTCTGCAATTGCCAGAGTGGGCAGAAGAGGGAGGATCTGAAGAAGAGGCGGTCCCGTCCGATGGAGGGGCCGATCCTCATGCCGAAGCCGAAACGGAGGAGCTTGGATCGGATGTCCAAGCCAAAGCCGAAGCGGACGCGACGAATGTCCTGACGAGTACTCCAGTCGAGCCAGAAGGGACTGAAGTGGAGGTCGAAGCCCCGAATGCGCCGGTGGGAGCCGAAGCAGAAGTCATCAATGTAACTTCTGTAGGTCAGACCTAGGTATCTTGTAAAGGTCTGACCTCAACTTTTTGTAAAGAACATTGATAGAATATTTTCTTTTATTATATCTCTTTGTCTTCACATGTGCATGTGGTCAGTCAGATTGGCCAAAGCTTTTGTCTTTGAAGATGTTTCTAATTATTGCCGGTTGGCTAGATAGGACAATAAATAGATGAATAGTAGCCTGATGCAAGACCACTAACTCAAAATATTTCTAAGTGTGGGACCTTCGGCTCACCAGATGGCGCAGTCGGGCCTTTCGAAGTAGATGATAGAACAACTCGAACCAAAACACTTAGGAATCTCTTCCCGAGTGTTGATTCGTCGGCTCATCCGAATCCAAATATAGCTAAAGTGCGTGCCGGACAGTAGCTCAGGCCGAACCAAGGTACTTAGGATTTTCTTTCCAAGTACTGGTTTGTCGGCTCGTCCGAAGTGAAGATATCAAAGTGGGCACCGAACAGTAGCTCAAGCCGAACCGAGGTACTTAGGATTTTCTTCCCAAGTACTGGTTCGTCGGCTCATCCAAAGCGAAAGATGTCGAAGTGGGTGCCGGACAGTAGGTCAGGCCGAACCAAGGTACTTCCTAAGTACTAGTTCATCGGCTCGTCCGAAGCAAAAGTGTTACCGACCGGAGTCGAGCTTTCGGAAGTGAGCTACTCTAGAGCCTCTGCCGACCGGAGCCGGACTTTCGGAAGTGGGCTGCCTTAGAGCCTCTACCTACCGAAGCTAGACTTTCGAAAGTGGGTTGCCCTAGAGCCTCTGCCGATCGGAGTCAGACTTTTTGGAAGTGGGCTTCCCTAGAGCCTCTGCCGACCAAAGTCGGACTTTCGGAAGTGGGCTGCCCTAGAGCCTCTGTCGACCGGAGCCGGACTTTCGAAAGTGGGCTGCCCTAGAGCCTCTGTCGACCGGAGCCGGACTTTCGAAAGTGGGCTACCCTAGAGCCTCTACCGATCGGAGCCGAACTTTTGGAAGTGAGCTATCCTAGAGCCTCTGTCGACCAGAGCCGGACTTTCGAAAGTGGGCTGCCCTAGAGCCTTTGCCGACCAGAGTCGGACTTTTTGGAAATGGTTCATAGAAGAATTTGTAGATTTCATTGAAAATATTTGTGGAGGTTGTCTACATTCCATGGATGAGCCACTTGCCATCCATCCAAATGTTTGAATCGGTAGGTTCCAGCTCGAATTACTTCAATGACTCGATAAGGGCCTTCCTAATTGGGAGAAAGCTTTCCTTGTTCGGTCGGTCTTGAAATCTCCGCCCTCCGCAGGACCAGGTCTCCGACTCGAAAAGATCATGGTTTAACCTGCGAGTTGTAATATCTGACCATCTTCTAACGATAGGTCACCATCTTCAAGCTTGTTCGGAGCCTGGTTTCTTCAAGTAAATCTAGGTCAGCCCTTTGTTGCTCTGAGTTGGTCAGTTCCGTGAAGCGATCAATCTATAGGGATTGCAAAGAGACTTCCACAGGGTTGACTGCTTCACTTCCATAGGTTAGGTTGAATGGGGTCTCCCCGATCACCATTCTGGCAGTCGTCTGATAAGCCCAGAGCACTGAATGGAGTTCCTCTACCCAAAGTCCTCTGGCTTCATTTAGTCGAGTCTTCAGCCCATGCAGGATCGTCTGATTAGTAACTTCGGCCTCTCCATTGGACTGGGGATGACCGACCGATGTGAGCCGATGAGAGATGTGATATTGCTCGCAGAAGTCTCAGAATTTGGAATGGTCGAACTGCCTTCCGTTGTCGGTGATGATTGTCCGTAAGATGCCAAATCAGAAGATGATGCAGTTTCGGACAAAATTCTCCACCTTGGCCTCTGTTATTTATGCAAGTGGTTCGGCCTCCACCCATTTGGTGAAGTAATTAATGGCCACAATAAGGAATTTACGTTGGCCGGATGCCAGAGGGAAGGGTCCCAGGATATCCATTCTCCACTATGCGAACGGCCAAGGCACAGTGAGCGAAGTCAGTTGGCTGGCTGGCCTTCTTTGAATATTGGAGTACCTTTGACACGCATCGCATCTTCGAATGAAGTCCGATACATCCTTCTAGATTGTAGGCCAATAGTATCCCTATCGGATGATCTTGTAGGCTAGGGATCTTCCTCCAAGGTGGTCGTCGAATATGCCTTCATGAATCTCTTGGAGTGCATAGTCCATATCAGTCGGCCCCAAACATTTCAGCAGCAGTTACGAGAATGACCGCTTGTAGAGGACGCCTTTAAGGATGATGTACTTCAAAGTCGTCCAGCGTATCCGCTTGGCTTTAGCCGGGTCTCCCGGTAGTGTCCCCCTGACAAGGAAAGCGAGGATTGGGTCCATCCAAGAAGCTTCCTGTTCAACTTGGTGGACATCAGTCGGCTCTTCATTAATGCTTGGGTGTTGTAGGTGCTCCACGAAGGTTCAGTCGGAGGTGTTGGTGACGGCAGTCACCAATCGCGACAAAGCATCCGCCCGAGAGTTCTGCGATCGAGGTATATAGAGAATTTCAAAGAATTTAAGCTGAGAGACGAGACTCTGTACCTTGTTTAAGTACTTGGCCAGGATCGGGTCCCTTGCTTCGAATTTGCCTTTCACCTGATTGACCACCAGTTGGGAGTCGGAGAAGGCCCTTATTCGGTTGATGCCCAGTTCATTGGCAATCCGTAATCCTACGAAAAGGGCTTCGTACTCCGTCTGATTGTTTAACACCTGAAATGAAAAGTGGTGAGCATACTCTAAGCTTTCTCCATCGGGGTCGGCTAGGATCAGGCCAGCCCCATAGCCAGTGAGGTTAGACGCTCCATCCACATGAAGCATCCAAGTGGGCTCAGCTTCATAGATGGCATCGGCTTCAGGTACCTCGGCCACATGAGAGTATGACTCTTGGTCCCAAGTGCACTCGATAATGAAATCAGCAATTACGTGAGCCTTCAAAGCCGATAGGGATTAGAAGGAGATGTCGAACTCACCAAGTTGGACAGCCCACTTGGTGAGCCGACCAGAGGTGTCCGGGCTTCGAAGGATCACCTTGAGGAGTTGATCAGTTAGCACGATGATTGGATGTGCCTAGAAGTAGGGTCGGAGCCTTCTAGCCGCTATGACCAAAGAATAGACTAGCTTCTGTATTTTAGGATACCTTGTTTCGGCATCATGAAGGACTTTACTAATGTAATAGATAGGTTTTTGCTGACCATCTTTTCCCACTCGAATGAGAACAGAGCTGACCGCCTCGTCCGATGCCAACAGGTAGAGATACAAAGGATCCCCCTCCATTGGCTTGGCCAACAACGGAGGGTTCTTCAAATAATCTTTCAAGACTTCAAAAGCCGAACAACACTCGTCGGTCAAATTGAAACGATCCGACCGATGCAATTCTTAAAAAATGGAAGTGACTTCTCAGCCGACCGGGAGCCAGTTAACTCTTACACTTGCTTCTTGTTGGTCGGATGTCCCATCTCGATAACAGCTCTGATCTTGTCAGGGTTAGCTTCAATCCCTCTCTGGGTGACCAGGAAACCTAGGAACTTTCCTGAAGTCATCCCAAAGATGCATTTGGCAGGGTTCAGCTTTATCTGATGACGTCTCAATGCATCAAAGAACTCCTGCAAGTCTTTAATGTGGTCAGCCTTGTGGAGGCTCTTGACTATCATATCAACCACATATGCCTCCATGATTTTTTTGAGCTACCCCTCAAAGACCCGGTTGATCAATCTTTGAAAGGTAGCACCGGCGTTCTTCAGTCCGAAGGGCATCATCTTGTAACAGTATAAGCCTTTGTCGGTGACAAAGGCGGTCTTCTTCTCATCCTCCAGGTGCATCATGATTTGGTTGTAGCCGGAGAAGGCGTCCATAAAACTCAGAAGCTGATGGCCAGCCATAGCATCCACCAGCTGATCAATCTTAGGCAAGGAGACACTGTCCTTCGAACAGGCTTTGTTGAGGTCGGTGTAATCCACACAGATCCTCCACTTCCCATTTGCCTTCTTTACCATCACCACATTTGCTAGCCATTCAGGGTAATGTGCTTTCCTGATGAAGCTAGCATCGGAGAGCTTCTTAGCTTCTTCATCAATATCCCTCTGCCTTTCGGCAGCAAAAATCCTCTTTTTTGTCGGATGGGCCTGTAGGTAGGATCCATGTTGAGCTGGTGAGTGATGACATTCGACGGAATACCCGGTATATCTGACACCGACCAAGCAAAGACATCGGCGTTGCTCCTCAGGAAGTCGATCAGCTCCATCTTAATGTCTTCACTGAGGGAACTTCTAATTTGGAGAACTTTGGTTGGTTCGTCCTCCCGAAGAGGGACAAATAGAATTCTTTCCTCTGGTTGACCATGGCCGTCGGCTTCGACCATTGAATCAAGCTACTCTAGAGTAGGACGGCCATGCGACTGTCGGTCCAGAATAGTCAGGCATTGTCTGGCCATCCTACAATCTCTCCTCATAACTCCGACCCCGCTCCTGGTCAAAAATTTCGCCAACTGATGGTAAGTGGACAAAACGGCCTGAAACTTGTTGAGGGCCGGTCGGCCCAGAATGGCATTATAAGCGGAGGTTGTGCACATGACCACGAAGTTAATGGAGAGAGTCTTCTGAAAGGGCTCCGTCCCAATCGTCACAGGTAGGGTTATCTCCCCCTCCACTCCGACGGAGTTTCCCCCAAAGCCCGTTAGCGATATGGGGGATTCTCGCAGCATTGACCTAGCCAGGTTCATTCTTATAAAAGCATCATACAATAATACCTCCGTCGAGCTTTCATTATCTATAAGAATCCTTTTTACATCGTAGTTGGAAATTATTGCCGATATGACTACAGGATCATTTTCAAAAACATAAGATTCCAGGAGGTCTTTGTCAGAGAAGGTGATTGCGTTGGAACCCTTTGACCTCTTGATAATGTCAGGGTCATCTTCATATCTCCAGTCGGACCCCGATGCAGCATGCCAACATCCCCACCGGTCAGACGTTGGTTGGGAAGCTCCGTCTCCTCCGGAAGGTTCCTAACAGTTGACTCTTCGGCCTGATCCCGGTGGGGTCGGACATACTTGTGCAAGTATCCCATCCGAATGAGGTCTTCAACGTCATCCTTCAGCAGGAGGCACTCTTCAGTATTATGCCCGTGGTCCCTATGGAACCAGCAATATTCGTTTTTATTTCTAGAAGCAGAGGGGCCCCTCATCGGACGAGGTCTTTGCAGGAAGGTCTCGTTCTCAATCTCCAGGAGGATCTTCTCCCTCGAAAGGGAGAGGGGTGCATAGGTTTCGAACCACCTGGGGAAGTCCTTCAGTTTCGGACTTCGATGTTGGGCAAACCGGTTGCCGTTGCTGGGAGGTCAGACTTCAGGAGCCTTGTTGCTCTGCTTCTTGGGAGCTGACCTCCCCTCAGCCTGGCATCGGCTCGTCGCCTGTTCTTCTACCAGGACATATTTCTGCGCTCTGGCCAATAGCTCGGTGTAGCTTATCGGGAACTTCTTGTCCAGGAAGAATGTGAGCCTGGACAAGTGGAGCCCTCTCTTGAAGGCCGACATAGCTACGTCTTCGTTTAGATCCAAGATCTCCATGGCCGCTGAGTTGAAACGGGCCATGTAATCCTGGAGATGTGATCATTGTTAGAGATATGCCAATGTACAAAGACGACCTGCTAATCAGTTAACTCCATTGATAGCTCCCTGGCCTTTTGCACAATGGGGAATGGACATTTTTGGTCCATTTTCTTCAGCTTCTGGGCATCGAAAATTCCTTATAGTGGCTATTGATTACTTTACAAAGTGGGTCGAAGCTGAGGCATTGGCACAAATTACTGAGGTAAAAGTTGAAACTTTTGTGAAGAGTTTCATTATCTTCCGTTTCGGGATTCCCTATTCTATAATAACTGACAATAGAAGACAATTTGATAATCCAAAATTCAGGGGCTTCTGCACTCAGTATCACATTCTTCACAAGCTTACTTCAGTAGCACGTCCTCAATGTAATGGAGAAGCTGAAGTAACAAACAGGACTATTTTTCATGACCTTAAAACCAGATTGAATGATGCTAAGGGTTCATGAACCAATGAGTTAAACTCAATTCTTTGGGCATATCGAACTACTCTCAGAACAGCCACGGTGAATCTTCATTTCATCTCTCTTATGGTACTGAAGCAGTCCTTCCTATAGAGATATCTTTGCAATCTCTTCGGCTTGATCACTATGAAGAGCCCGAAAATTCTGAACGCCGAAGAGTCGACTTGGATTTATTGCAAGGCACACGACTTCAGGCACAGTTAAAAATGGTTGCATATCAGCAGAAAATGGCGAGATACTATAACTCTCGTGTAAAAGAATGGACCTTTCGTCCTAAAGATCTAGTTCTATGAAAGTCTGAAGTATCCAAACTAACTGAGCAAACTAATCTTTCTCCTACATGAGAAGGACCATACCGAATCAAAGAGGTTGTTCGACTTGGAACTTCTCGGTTGGAAACTTTGGAAGGTGTTCTATTACATCGACCTTGGAATGTACAAAACCTTCACAAATATTATCAATAAAAGTTTCATTCAAGGTCATCAATATAGATTTAATCTGTCTATCTTAATTTTATTTCTCAAAGGCATAACAATGATCTTCATGATTTACCGTACGAAGTGCCAAGATAAGCATAACTAGCCTATCTTGTTTCTCTCTCTTAAAGGCATAAGGATAATCTACGTGATCTATCCTATGAAGTGTCGAGTTAGGCTTAAACCATTCCTTCTTAATCAAAAAGGCATAAGGGCGATCCCCGTGATTTATCCTACGAAGTACCGAGTTGGACTTAAACAAGTCCATCTTAATCAAAAAGGCATGATGATGATCCCCGGATCTACCTCACGAAGTGCCGAGGTGGGCATGATCAACCTGTCTTAGTCCCAATATGGAAAGGCATAAGAACGATCTTCGTGATCTACTCTATGAAATGCCGAGATAGGCCCGATCAGCCTATCTTAATTCTTGCATATATGAGTGACCTGTGGCCTATTTTATCCCAAGTCTGAAGACTTAGCGTATTCTCGAGTCTGAAAACTTGATTTTTATCTGGTATTCTTTTATCCTATGTCCGAAAACTTAGCATATTCTCGAGTCCGAAGACATGATTTTTATCTGGTATTCTTTTATCCTAAGTCCAAAGACTTAGCATATTCTCGAGTCTGAAGACTTGATTCTTATCTAGTATTCTTTTATCCTATGTCCGAAGACTTAGCATATTCTCGAGTCCGAAGACTTAATTCTTATCTAGTATTCTTTTATCCTAAGTCCAAAGACTTAGCATATTCTCAAGTCCGAAGACTTGATATTATATGCTTCGGAGTTCTTAATCATCCGAAGACCTCATACTTAGGAAAATTTTTATCCATCCACATGCAATTAAAATTTCTAGAAAGGATTTTTCATTGATAAAGATTTTCTTACATCCTTCTAAAGAGAAAAGAAAAGAAAAAATTACAAGTTATCCACTAGGGCATCATCAGTAAGATCAATAGAACCCACCACCTCTTCGATCATTGTTGGTGCTTTAGGGTTCTTTTGGGATTTAGGCTCATTCGAACTTTCATGGTCAAACAGTTGAATTCCTGAAATGTCCAAGTCTGGATAAAGCTTCTGCACCTCCTCCACTCCATCGTTGAAGCCTCCTTTATAGCTGTGAGTCCCGACTTTAACCATTTTGGCATCAAAGGCTGAAGATGCTTTGTAATCCTCTATTGCCCTCCCCAGTTGATCCTTCTGGGATCAGATCTCTTCGATAGCTTCTTCGGTCCTTTTGGAAGCTTCTTCAGAAATTTGATTAGCTTCCTTAAGTAAAGCTTCCAAGGACCGGATCTTAGTCTTCCTCTTCTTAAACCTTGCCTCTTGTTTGGAATGCTTCGATTGAATCTTCTCCATTTTGGCTTTTAATCTCTGAACCAAGGCATCGCTTTGGGCAAGCTTTTCTTCCATAGCCTGCCTCTGCTCTTCGGCTACCGCCTTCTCGATCTCGGCCGCCTTTATTTTCTCCTTCATCTTCTTATAGTTGTCCCTATAGTCAAAGATGCTCTCCTCCATCAGGGTGATATCATGTATCATCTGCATTGGCAAAATGAAGAGTTAGCAACAACAAATTTATAATTTGAAAATGCAAAATCTAAAGCTTACCTTCAGTGCCGATGAGAACATTGAATCGAAGACATCCTCGATACATCGGGACTTAGTGTTTTCCCAATCCTTAGGAAGAAGTGTATGCTTCAGCAGCTCCCTGGCCAGTTCGGGGTTCTCTAGGCCTTCTCTATCAAAAAAGACTGAGAAGTCTACATTGCATCCTCCTTCTGAGGACGCATTCCACCTGGGGTCCTCTTCAGACCTATACATGGCCTTTTCTTTCCCCTTTCCCTTTGGAGCGCAATCAAAATTTCTTTGTCGAAGGCTACATCGCACTGATCCGAAGGCGGCATCGGAGGAGGAGGAGGGCTGGGCCTCCTCGAAGATGGATTTCTAGTAAGTTCAAGAGCACTTGGTACGGTGGGGGCTGCTTCAGAGGCTTCTTCATATGATATGGGTCTTCTTGGAGTACTTGAGCCTTCTTCGGCTCTCCTTTTCTTCCGGGCTTTGGAAGTTGCTGGCACGGGCACTGCCCTCTTTCGGGAAGCCTATCGAACTTTCTCAAGTTGAGGCTTCATCGGTTCACCTGCAATCAAAGGAAAAAGTTATTATATCTATATGCACAAAGAAAAGATGAAGAGAAAAGGAAAAGTCCGAAGACTACTATTTCTATACCTAATGACGGGACCTTGCTGATATGGGCCCGGTGAAGGTTTTCTTCCTTCAGTAATTCTTTAAGTAAGGAGATCTCCGGCTCCGCTAGGATGTCAAAGTCCTTTGCATCGATTCTTAGGACTTTCTTCATGGCGTTTGCATCCAAACACGGGGTTTTCCACTCGATGTTGAATTCCCAATGGGTATAGTATACGAAGAAGAAGCTGGGTTTCCACCCATGTATGGCACTAGGGGTTCCTTTCATTAGTCTTTAGCCAGGCCGAGGACCTATAACCCACCACCCTTTGCCATGGAAGTCTCTTTTGAACATGAAAAGAGAGGTAAACAGGGTGGTCTTCAACTCTACATTCCTGAGTTTGTAGAGAACTAAAAATCCACAGATATTTCTAAAACTATTGGGAGTTAATTGGGCCGGGACCACTTGATAAAGGTTGAAGATCTTGGTGAAGAAGGGGTGAAGTGGAAGCCGAAGACCAGCCTTAAGGTGGTCTTCATATATGGCGATTGAATGCATCAGAGCCTTATCTACCCTCTCTTCGGGTTTCGGAAGGATCAGTTTAAAGGTACGAGGAATTTGGAAGCGGAGTTTAACTTCTTCCATTTTGGCAACTGTAAAGGAGCTGGGGACAGAGTCATGCTACCTTTCTGGACTCCTCTTTCTACCCGAATTTCTCCCTCTACTAGTTTCGCCCCCCGACGAACCCTTATCGAACCCAACTCCTGGTGGGCTCCTCTCAGTTTCCCTTCCCATTGTTTCCCTACCGATGTCACTCCTGGTGAACCTATGCTAGGGGAAGAATTCCTACCAGATTTTGACATTGTAAAGAAAAAGGAGAAAGGAAAAAGGAAGGAAGGGCTTTCTAACCTTTGAGAAAGTGGCAATGGTGGACTATAGTGTGGAGCAAGAAGAAGGAGCGCGGAAGCAGGAAGGAAAAATTCTCTCTGAAAGGTTCTTCCCCCTTTTATAAGTGAAGGTAGTGGGTTTTCGAGGTGATTCGGAGATCTGGCTGATAGTGCACCATATCGGTGATTTCGATCATAGGTACGGCTCTCTAGGAAATTCATTAATGTGATAAGCCGTTGCGATCCGCATGAAATATTGTTATTGGCTGTGATAGTGCTAGCACTATGATCATTCTCTGGATGACTGCCATGTATCCGATCTCGGTTGAATAAAGATATCGTTTTCAAAAGTTTCTCAGGATTTTTCTAGAATCGAGGCATTTCCTTTTGAGATGGCCAATGACAGGTTGACACGTGTCTTCACCATGTTTTATCGCACCACCGGGCAGTTATGGCGAAAGACGTGTCAGGATTTAATGTCATCATTACCTGACAGTTATCGCTATAAGACAACATTAAACTACTCCCATTCTTCGAAACTTAATCATTTCGAACTTAGGAGTAGGGGACAGTTGTTATGATATCCTGGTTTTATTTCAATTAATTATTGGACCGCTCTCTGAACCAATTTTAATTTTTCTCTTTTGGTTTATTGGTCAAATCAGCTGGCAAAGGAAAGGATCTTCGGCTTCGTATTATTATCTCAGTCCGAAGACCATACTTAATATCTATGGCTTTGTATCTGTCTTGTTCCGGAAGATAAGCTTATTAGCTCTGGATCTTCAGCTTCGTATTATCACCTTGATCCGAAGACTTAGCCTAACATCTTTGTCTATGATTTCAAGCCAAGTTTATTCACTCTATATCTTCGGCTTCGTATTATTATCTTAGTCCGAAGACCATGCTTAATATCTATGGCTTTGTATCTGTCTTGCTCCAGAAAATAAGCTTATTAGCTCTATGTCTTCGGCTTCGTATTATCACCTTGATCCGAATACTTAGCCTAATATCTTTGTCTATGATTTCAAGCCAAGTTTATTCACTCTATGTCTTCGGCTTCGTATTATCACCTTGATCCGAATACTTAGCCTAATATCTTTGTCTATGATTTCAAGCCAAGTTTATTCACTCTATGTCTTCAGCTTCGTATTATCACCTTGATCCAAAGACTTGGCCTCTTAAACGAATATCTTCTGCTTTATTCCTTCAATGCAATCTGAAGAACGTATGACTCCATCATTTTGAACTGTAAGTGTTTACTTCTATTATTTTCGAAATGGACTCCTTTGAAGTATATAGCTAACATTTTCTTTAGGAGCGCTACTAAAAAGAATGTTAAACTCACTTCAGATTTACTCTTAAAGGAGGGTTCTTGGACATGTGGGTTTCTTGAACACCTAAACAATTGAAATCTATTTTAGTTGTTGAAACCACCCATATGGCCCGAAACCTTAGATTAAAAAAACTCCGAGTGTAACTATTTTTCCGAAAGCCACTACTTACGGTTATAAGGAGGTTGCTTTCGCCAACTCCCATAACCATAAGTAGTTACGTTGGAGCCTATAAATACTGGTAAGAGGGAACACTTAGGAGGAGGCTGGTTCATTTTTTCTCTCTTGCATTTCAAATTTTTCTATTCTCTCTCTGCTTTCAAAACTCTCCATTCTGCTGTTGCCTGAGCTTCTTTTGACTTAGGCATCAGAGTGTCCTCCACCGGAAAATCTCTGGTCAGGGATCTGTTTTGCAAGTTCCGGTCAACGGCGATCTAGTGGAAGAACCACTCCATCCGATCGGCAGAGGTCCAGCATCAACAACCTGTATTTGCCACAATCCCTAAGCTTACTCCTGATGCTTACACGAACACCGCAGGCGAGGGCCTTGATGCAGAACAAATAAAGGGATGCGATGCGGAAGTAAATTAAGATTAACTAATTTTTTTGTTATTTTTATATGTTTGTAGAAGTTGGCTTCAAATCCAAGAAAAGTTAACCTAACATTGAAAGATACTAATATGATAATTGAAAGCACAATTTTAAGGAAACTAAATTAATCAGAGTAGTTCAGAAGTAATGGATCGCTGGGGGTTGAGAAACTCCCAGACCTAGGGTTTCGCTTTGAACTTTCAACAGAACAGAAATAGAGAGAAGAGATGGTTTACTAACCAGACTTGTGATCTTCTCAGGGTTTGGTGGAAGAACTCTCTCGAGCAGATTGTGGGATCCTCGGAGTCGGCTATCTTTGCAATGGATCCTCTAATACTGGTTTCGTGGTTTGGTCGGCTTCTCCTGGACTCAGAATCTGGGAGAGAAGAGGAACAAAAGATGGAATTCAGAAACTCAAGAAGAGACCTTACCAGGCTGAAGAACTTGAAAGCCGAGGCTGCTGAGATCAGGATTCTCCTGGAGGCCGATCTGACTTCCTCTTAGAGTTGCTGCAGACCTGAAGTATCTGGACCGGAACTGGATGCTGGTGGCCGGCCAGGTCTTGGAGATTGTGGCCGTGAGAAGGGGAAAAACCTAGGGCTTGGTGGAAAGAGAAAGGTGATGGCGGCTAGGGTTTGGGAATTGAGTGGCTAACCTAGGGTTTAGGGTTTTGGAGATCTCTCACCTCCTCAAGGTTCCAGGGGAACCCGGATTTACTCCCTCACGGAGCTCAACACTTAGAAGCAAGTGCAGAAAAGAGAAAACATAAGTTTGCTCATAAAAAAAAATTTCTTTCATTCATAGATTGATTTCAACTTACAAGAGGGATGTAATTTATAATGCTTTACAAGGGAGAAGGGTTTCATATTTTCCCATGTGGGACTAAAGGAGGGGATCTCCAAATTAGGGCAAATCCCTTACATATGGTTGGCCAAAATACCAAAAATTAGGATTTGGATTATAAATGGCAGGTAGATGGCGCCACCTTGCTTGGAATTTTTCAAGAAAATTTTCTTCCTTTCCTGGATGAACTCTTTTGGACTCCTCCTTTTCTTCCTCCCTAAGTCAAGGCTCTTCCCATCTTTGTTTTAGGTGTTTTTGGCAGGTAATGGGCGCCCCTTGATATTCTCTTCCAAGAAAAACTTCTTCCCTTGTTTGCTTGGAATCACTTGGGAAAGTCTTGGCCGCCCCCTTGATTTGTGCTCTTCTCTTTATCTGGTGCATGAAAGAAGGGAGTTGCCATCTGTGGAGTGGGGACCAAAGACTGCTGGATGTGGATATGGCGCCCCCTGGACTGGGAGTGTGGCTGGGAGTGTGGTGTCCACTTGCCTGGTCTTGGGAGAAAATGGAACATTCCCGGTTGAAACCCTAGTCCACTACTGAGTCAACATGACTCAACAAAATAAAATGCAGGTAATGTAGACTCAAGCTAAATTGAGTTGATCTAGTCAACTCTTATTACAAACCAAAAACCCTAATTCTTCGGGCAAGGTTAATCAGAGATCCAGATGGAGCTCTGAAGTCTTCTTCTGAGTCTGGTGCCCGCACCAATTCTCCCAGGGTGGGAGGAACTCGACCCTGTCGAGTAAGGCTCAAGTTGGCTCTGGTATCTCTCCAAGAGGTCTGGGTCCAATTCTTGTAATTCTTCTCGGGAGATCCAAGAGTCATCAGAATCTGGCCTTCCTTGCCAGCGGACCAGGTACCTTTGGTATCCTCGATTACGAGTAGAGATAACCTGATCATCCAGGATCTTTTCAATCTGCTCTTTCCTCACAGGCCAGTTTGTTGGTGGACACACAGGGTCGGGATCACTCTCAATGATAGGGTTAGGCTCAAAAGGCTTACTAGGAATCACAGCTGGCTCCCTGTACTCTACTAAGTCTGTAATGTTGAAAGTAGAGCTAATGCCTAGTTCTGGAGGCAACTCGAGCACATAGGCATTGGATTCTACTCTCTTTACCACTCTAAATGGTCCAGCTCCCCTAGCATGTAACTTTCTAACGGTTTCAGGAGGAAACCGTTCAGGCCTTAACCTAATCATCACATAGTCTCCCTCAACAAAAGATTTGACTCTCCTTTGAGTATCAGCCAACTTCTTATAAGTTTCATTACTTAAATTTATTTTGGCATGAATTTCTTTATGCAAGTCTTTTACATGCTGTGCAAAATTCTCAGCAGACTCGGAGACTCGAGTGTGGACAGGTAAAGGGACTAGGTCAAGAGGTGTGTGAGGTTTGTACCCATGTACAATTTCAAATGGACTCTTACCCGTAGACCTATTGACCGAGTCATTGTACGCAAATTCTGCCCTTGGTAGGTATAAATCCCAATTTCTGATGTTTTCACCAACAAGACATCTCAGCAGATTTCCTAGGCTACGGTTCACTACTTCAGTTTGGCCATCAGTTTGGGGATGATAGGCAGTTGAAAACTTAAGTTTTGTCCCTAACTTATGCCAAAGGGTCTTTCAAAAGTAACTGGTGAACCGGACATCCCTATCTGAAACGATTGTCTTAGGTAGGCCATGGAGTCTAACTATCTCATTGAAAAAAAGTGTGGCTACCTTAGACGCATCAAAGGTTTGGGAACAAGGCAAGAAGTGGGCCATTTTAGAGAATCGGTCGACTACGACATAGATAGAATCATGTCTCCTCTGGGTCTTAGGTAAACCTAACACAAAATCCATACTCACATCTTGCCAAGGACGATCTGGGACAGGGAGTGGGGTATAAAGGCCAGTGTTTTGTTTTCGCTGTTTGGCAACAGCGCAGGTTCGACATCTAGCTACAATATTAGCTACATCCCTTTTCAAGCTAGGCCAGAAAAAGTGGTCTTCAATAGCTAGAATGGTCTTGTCTTTTCCAAAATGGCCGGCTAAACCTCCAGCATGGATTTCCCAAATCAAAAATTCCCTAAAAGAAGTTCTAGGGATGCAAAGCCTATTTTTGAAGAACAAAAAACCATCTACAAGGGTATAATCCTGGTGATTACTAGATGGTCCTTGAACTAGATCCTGATACACAGTTGTGAAATCCGGACAAGACTCATATTCCTCTTTGATTTGCTCAAACCCTATGACCTCAGTTCTAACAGAAGTTAATAACAGAGATCGGCGACTAAGGGCATCAGCTACCTTATTCTCAACTCCAGCCTTATGTTTCAGGACAAAAGTATAGGACTGGATATATTCTACCCACTTAGCATGCCTAGGGTTAAGCTTCTTTTGGGAGTTCAGAAATCTAAGGGCCTCATGGTCCGAAAATAGTATAAATTCCTGCGGTAGCAAATAATGTCTCCAGTAACGCAAAGCTTGCACCACCGCATAAAATTCCTTATCATAGGTAGAATACCTAAGCTTAGCATCATTAAGTTTTTCACTAAAGAATGCTATGGGATGATTCTCTTGGCTTAGGACTCCACCTATTCCTACACCTGAAGCATCACAGGCAACCTCAAATACTTTAGAAAAATCGGGTAATCTCAGAATGGGTGCCTGGGTCATTTTATCCTTAAGATCTAGGAAGGCTTTATGGGCTGACTTAGTCCAATGAAATTCTCCCTTCCTAATACAATCAGTGATAGGAACAGCTAAAGTACTAAACCCCTTGATGAATCGCCTATAGAAGGTAGCCAAGCCGTGGAAACTTCTAACTTCATGCACATTGGTTGGCTCTGGCCAGTCTACTATGGACCTAATCTTCTCAGGATCGGCCGCCACGCCATCAGGGGTTACTACAAAACCAAGAAAGATAACTCTACTAGTCATGAATTCACACTTCTTAAGATTACCGTAGAGTCTATCATTCCTCAAAACTTGGCAGACTGCTCTAAGGTGGCCTAGGTGATCTGCTGGGGTCTTACTATAGATCAGGATGTCATCAAAATAGACCACCACAAATTTTCCTATGAAAGCTCTAAGTACCTGGGTCATAATTCTCATGAAAGTACTAGGGGCATTGGACAACCCAAAAGGCATAACAACCCATTCATAAAGACCATCCTTAGTTTTGAAAGCAGTTTTCCATTCATCCCCGGGTCTAATCCTAACCTGATGATAGCCGCTTTTGAGATCAATCTTAGAAAAAACCATTGCACCAGCCATCATATCAAGCATGTCATCTAGTCTAGGGATGGGAAACCTATATTTGATTGTAATTTTATTGATGGCACGACTGTCAACACACATCCTCCATGTGCCATCTTTCTTTGGGGTCAGTAAGGCTGGGACTGCACAAGGGCTAAGACTTTCTCTAATAAACCCCTTCCTCAATAATTCTCCAACCTGCTTTTGCAGTTCTTCATGCTCAGATGGATTCATCCTGTAATGGGGCAAGTTGGGCAAAGTCGCTCCTGGGATTAGATCTATGGCATGCTGGATATCCCTAAGAGGTGGAAGGTGGTCTGGCAAATCCTCGGGAAAAACATCCTCAAATTCTTTTAACACAGGTTTAACTTCTTGAGGAGGCTCTGAGGGTTCCGAAGTTCTAAGTTCCTTAGCAGTCAACATCCAGATGGGTGAACCACTATGAATTTCTTGTTCTAGATCCTTAGCACTGATTAGGTTCACTCCAGTTTTCATCTCCTTAACCTTACCGGCTCCTTTAGTTACCTTGTCCTTAGGGGGAACTGAATGGATCGTAATCTTCTTCCCATTGAAACTAAAGACACAGGTATTGGATTTTCCTAAGAGGGTGGCATCATGATCATACAACCAAGGTCTTCCGAGAATTATACTGCTCACCCCCATGGGTAAGACATCGCACCAAATCTTTTCGTGATAAGATTGCATTTGGATTTGGACTTGACATCTAGACTGGATGGGTATGGAGGTAGAATCTACCCAAGAAACCTTATAGGGGTTGGGATGGGGAACTGGGGTTAAGCCTAACATCTTGACAGTGCTAGTAGAGATGGCATTTACACAGCTCCCACTATCTATGATGATCTTACATACCTTATCCCCTAATTTAAGAAAAGTCTGTAGGATGTTAGTCCTACGCCAATCCTCTTGAACTAGATTCTAGGATAGGATGCATCTTACAACTCCTAATTGGTCAGATTCATTGGGTTCCTCCTCTCCTTCATACTCCTCAACCAAATTCATTCCGGCCTCATAAACTTCTTCTTCAAATTCCTCACTGGGCTCGGAATTATCATTCTCTCCCTCTTCTATGTAAAGGGATCTTCGTGGGCACTGGCTAGCAACATGACCTACCTTATGATACTTGAAACAGGCTATGGCAGTACACTGACTGGAAATGTGACCTGGTTTCTGACACTTAAAACAGGTGATATTTGAACTAGGGGTTCTCTGGGTGTCAGGTGCCTTACCTTTGTCCATGGGTCTAGGGGTAGAAGTACCCTGAAAAGGTTTACTAGGGATAACTTGGCTAGGTCCATTCCTTGGGATTGGGGCACTAACCCTAGAAGGTATAGGTCATCTCTGAAATTTCTCAGTGTTCAGTGCAATCTGGTAGGCTTGGTCTAGATCAGTAACCTCTCTCAGAAATAGTTCTCTCTTGATTTCTTCCCTCAGTCCAGCCCTAAATCTAGACAAAGTGACTTCGTGGGTTTCACTCACATCACATCTCATTAGGTATTCATCAAAAGTAGTTATGTAGTCTGAGACAGATCGGTTTCCTTGTTTCAGGTTTTGCCATTGGTCTAACAGGTTTTGCTGGTATGAAATGGGTAGGTATTTATCTCTCAGTTTTTCTTTCATACCCTGCCAAGTGGTTATGGGCTCAACATTCCGTCTCCTAGTGGTTAGCTCAATGTTCCCCCAGTATAACCTAGCTTGACGCACTAATTTCATCTTGGCAAACTTGTATTTCCTCTCCTCAGACATAGCATACCACTCAAAGTATTGATCCATCTCACCCTCCCAATCAGAATACACCTTAGGGTTCAGACTACCATCAAAAGTGGGTGCATCTAATTTGATGTTCCTGATAAACCTATCATCTCTATCTTCAGGCTCTGGGTCAGGCCTCCTATGATTAGGTTCAGGATCTCTATATAAAGGCCTTCTAGGCTCCTGATGTGGGTGAGGTTGAGGCACATTAAAATCGGGGTCAGGAGTCCAATTTCGATGTCTAGGTTCTTCAAGTACTTGGACTCGGTCCCTAAGTTGGGTAAGATCCTCATGAATTTGTGCGCTAAACTGGGCCACAGTGTTTGTCATATCCTGATTCATTTTAGCCATACTTTCAGTAAGAGTTCTGATCATAGCTTCTAAATCAGGTTGGGTTTGACCGGGTTGATATGGCACTCCGTTTCTGGTAGACATGATGATTCAAGCAAGCACACAAAATGAGACTAGACTAAATCGACTACTGGATCACTAGACCTAGAGTCCAAACTAGATGCCCAATCAGAGTGGCAAGCTAGCCTGTAGTAACTCAGGACTCAGCCAGGCAGGTGTAAGGGGAGTGTTAGGTCCCTGATTGCCAATCCTAGACACCAATCAGTGATTGGCCAGGTAGGCGGACCAGCACACAAGCCCTTCGGGAATGGATCCCTGAACCACCGTTCTAGACACTGAGTGCTAAGCACACACAGAATAACTCGGCAGACTGACTCAACACTAGCCTAGACCCGACCAATTGGTGTCCCTAGCCCACTAGGGCAAATTAGGTCTAACTGATTTTAAATTAGGTCTAGGTTCGAATGATTGGATGGTGGTTTTGGGCTAAGGAGAGGTAATCAACTCCTCCCCTTATCTTAGATGCTCAATTGCCCTTAAGTAAATTATGAGATGATCACTCCAAAAAGAATTGAATTGCAGAACACAAAAAAATAGAGTTGTTGTATTTTAATGCTCAGAATTTCTACTAAAACCAATAAATCACAGAAAAATTATGAAAAATAGGTTCAATTATACTAGTTTCAACGAAACAAAAATCATGCAATTCGGAGTTTTATGCAAGGAGAAATAATTCAGACAACAGGGTAATTACGGGCTGCAACTAGATTGTCTTCCCCGTTTATAATCCCTGCTACGAAGTTATAACCCAATGGATCCCCTACACGCCCTAGGAACACCCCGTGGAATGAGAGGAGGAGGCTTGCGCCTCGCTTAGTTCCTAGGACCGGACGTCCTGGGGAGTCTACTTCGGGCAGACAAAATAAAAAGAGAACAATCAAAGCAAGCAAGCAAATCAGAAACCCTAGACTGGGCTCTGATACCAAAAATGATGCAGAACAAATAAAGGGATGCGATGCGGAAGTAAATTAAGATTAACTAATTTTTTTGTTGTTTTTATATGTTTGTAGAAGTTGGCTTCAAATCCAAGAAAAGTTAACCTAACATTGAAAGATACTAATATGATAATTGAAAGCACAATTTTAAGGAAACTAAATTAATCAGAGTAGTTCAGAAGTAATGGATCGCTGGGGGTTGAGAAACTCCCAGACCTAGGGTTTCGCTTTGAACTTTCAACAGAACAGAAATAGAGAGAAGAGATGGTTTACTAACCAGACTTGTGATCTTCTCAGGGTTTGGTGGAAGAACTCTCTCGAGCAGATTGTGGGATCCTCGGAGTCGGCTATCTTCGCAATGGATCCTCTAATACTGGTTTCGTGGTTTGGTCGGCTTCTCCTGGACTCAGAATCTGGGAGAGAAGAGGAACAAAAGATGGAATTCAGAAACTCAAGAAGAGACCTTACCAGGCTGAAGAACTTGAAAGCCGAGGCTGCTGAGATCAGGATTCTCCTGGAGGCCGATCTGACTTCCTCTTAGAGTTGCTGCAGACCTGAAGTATCTGGACCGGAACTGGATGCTGGTGGCCGGCCAGGGCTTGGAGATTGTGGCCGTGAGAAGGGGAAAAACCTAGGGCTTGGTGGAAAGAGAAAGGTGATGGCGGCTAGGGTTTGGGAATTGAGTGGCTAACCTAGGGTTTAGGGTTTTGGAGATCTCTCACCTCCTCAAGGTTCCAGGGGAACCCGGATTTACTCCCTCACAGAGCTCAACACTTAGAAGCAAGTGAGGAAAAGAGAAAACATAAGTTTGCTCATAAAAAAAAAATTTCTTTCATTCATAGATTGATTTCAACTTACAAGAGGGATGTAATTTATAATGCTTTACAAGGGAGAAGGGTTTCATATTTTTCCATGTGGGACTAAAGGAGGGGATCTCCAAATTAGGGCAAATCCCTTACATATGGTTGGCCAAAATACCAAAAATTAGGATTTGGGTTATAAATGGCAGGTAGATGGCGCCACCTTGCTTGGAATTTTTCAAGAAAATTTTCTTCCTTTCCTGGATGAACTCTTTTGGACTCCTCCTTTTCTTCCTCCCTAAGTCAAGGCTCTTCCCATCTTTGTTTTAGGTGTTTTTGGCAGGTAATGGGCGCCCCTTGATATTCTCTTCCAAGAAAAACTTCTTCCCCTGTTTGCTTGGAATCACTTGGGAAAGTCTTGGCCGCCCCCTTGATTTGTGCTCTTCTCTTTATCTGGTGCATGAAAGAAGGGAGTTGCCATCTGTGGAGTGGGGACCAAAGACTGCTGGATGTGGATATGGCGCCCCCTGGACTGGGAGTGTAGCTGGGAGTGTGGTGTCCACTTGCCTGGTCTTGGGAGAAAATGTAACATCCCCGGTTGAAACCCTAGTCCACTACTGAGTCAACATGACTCAACAAAATAAAATGCAGGTAATGTTGACTCAAGCTAAATTGAGTTGATCTAGTCAACTCTTATTACAAACCAAAAACCCTAATTCTTCGGGCAAGGTTAATCAGAGATCCAGATGGAGCTCTGAAGTCTTCTTCTGAGTCTGGTGCCCGCACCAGGCCTTCTCTCCGGGCTTCCTCACAACGGGCGGCTCTCGATGAGAAAAATCACCGTGGCAATACAACTCATGTCATATATATAGAGAAAGTGGAGAGGGGACCTAGCCAATAAAATAAAAACACCGACCCTCCCATCATGAGTCAAGTCAAGCTAAGGCCTACACTATGCCGTTTTAATCACACCAACTTACAAGAGGTGCTCCTAACCTAAACAATGATCATATAATATTATGCTCATCATACGTCTATCAATATGAATCATAAAATCAACCTGATTTTAATAAAATAAAAATTTCAATTAATGTTAACTCAAATTAAAAAAATTCTTACATTCTCTCACTAGGCCAATATTAATTTTTTAAAAAAAATATTTTATTTTAAAATAACTCTTTGATTAAAAATAATATGTGGCCACTATATGATTCATAGACAGCATCTACAAATGACCCGATCCAACAATATCCATCATGCCAAATCATGGGATCATTGTACCACTTATCGATACATGACTTATTTATGGTTACAAGCATCATAAATACTATTGATATGAGTCTTGGTATGGTAGTGTAGCAAGAAAATATCATCAAGGTGATTCAAAATGAAACATGTTTATTTTCATTGTCAGTCCTCCAATTTCTCTTCAACATGCTTAAAAATAATGGCATCAAACAACAAGCCATTCTGTCTTACATACTCAATAATGGTGTCAATAATGAGACAGTACAATATATCTGAGACTCGACACCTAGTCTCAGTCAAGTATATAACCAAATGAGATCTTATAATCAAAGCAAATTAAATATATATACCATCAATCATGATTTCTCTTTAACCATATACTTTATAACAAGCTAAAAAAATTCAATAACTTCAAAAAAAGGCTGCATGTCTCCAAACACAATAAGATCTCATAATTATTAAATGAGATATATGCATATAACTATCATTCTCAAGACAAAGACACAATCTTGTGATACTATGTTATATTTTATTATTTTACATCTGCACATAAAACATAAATAAAATAACCAAATAATTATCATGGATATGTAAATAAAAAATAAATTCATATAGATAATAAAGTTTAATTACAAAGTCACTCCCACTAACCAAGTATATCAAAAGAGCTTAATATGCTCATATTTTCAACAAGCTTTGTACAGCATATGGGCATCAAACTTTTGATCAGAGGATCAGCTAACATAGATTCTGTATCAATGTAATCAACAATTATATTTCCATTCCTCACAAGATCTCTGACGACCAAATACTTCAGCTCGATATGTTTAAACATACTAAAAGATTTATTATTCCTTGTGAAGAATACCATAGCTTTATTATCACAATAGATCATCACAAGTCTAGAACTCGAATATAAAATTTGAAACCTAGCCATAAAATTTCTTAACCAAATAGCTTGAGTAGCAGCTCTATAACAGGATATAAATTCAGCTTGCATGGTCAGTCAATATTTGTTTAATACTTTTCTAGGATACTGCACCACCAGCCAACATAAAAATATATCCAGAGATTAATTTTAAATCATCAGGACACCAGGCATAATCTAAATCCAAATATCCAATCAAGTCAAGATTATCAACTCTCCTGTACATGAGCATATAACCCTTGGTTTTCTGTAAATATCTTATTACCTTCTTTGCAGCAATCCAATATTGATATCCTGGATTTAATAAATATCTATCAAGAATATCCACTATGAAGATAATGTTAGGTCTGGTACAGACTTGTGCATACATCATACTTCCTACAGCACTAGCATAAGGCACATATTTCATCTTATCTTTCTCAAGCTGATTGTTTGAACATTGATCTTTACTTAACTTGTCACCTTTAACAATAAATGAATCGCAATATCTATAATTTTGTATATTAAATCTTTGAAGAATCCTGTCAATGTATGCCCTTTGTAATAAATCTAATGGACAACGAGATCTGTCCTTATAAATCTCAATTTTCAAAACAAAAGATACCTCACCAAGATCTTTTATATCAAAATTCTTAGACAGCATTTGCTTGGTCTCAAAAAGTAAACCAAAATTACTATTGGTAAGTAAGATATCATTGACATATAAAACAAGAAAATAAATTTTTTTCAACTGATTTTGAGATAGATACATTGATCAACTTTATTCTCCTCAAAATCAAGAGAGGTTACAACCTCATCAAACTTCAAGTATCATTATCGTGATGCTTGTTTTAGATCATAGGTGGATCTCTTTAATTTGCATACCAAATGTTCTTTATCACTTTCTTGAAAACCTTTTAGCTGCTTTATGTAAACTTCTTTACTGAGGTTACTATTTAGGAAAGCAGTTCTAACATCTATCTGATATAGCTCCAGATCATAATGAGCCACTAAAGATATGATAATTCTGAAGGAATCCTTTGGAGAAACTGGAGAAAAAGTTTTAGTAAAATATATTCATTCTCTTTGAATGAAGCCTTTTGCTACCAGTCTGGCCTTAAAATGTTCAACTCTTTCCTTGGAACCTCTTTTAGTCTTATATACCCATTTACATCCTATAGGTTTACAATCCTTAGGAAGCTCAACAAGCTCCCACACATCATTATTAGCTATAGACTGTATCTCCTCTTTCATAGCACTCATCCATAAATTAGATTGGGAAGAATCAATTGCATCAAGATAAGTAACTGGGTCAATGGTATCCTTAATATCAAAATTATTTTTTCAAAATAAATATAGAATCATCTGAAATTGCAGATCTTCTTTGTTTAACAGATCTTCTTACTTGAACTTTTTCAATTGGTTGAAGATTCTGAATAGGCCTAAGGGGATCAAGAATTTTATTATCAATTCTATCAATAGAAATAGGAATTATATTTTTACTCTAACAGGATATGGAAATAGAAATAGTCTCAACTGAGCATTGTCATCATCAGTAGTTAGGAAAGATCCTTCATCAACCACATCAAGTTCTTGAGATTTTGTAGTAAAAGAGTCTACTATTCTGTTACCTCTTCCTGGACTATAAAATATGTATCCTTTGAAATATTCTGGATATTTAATAAAGTAACAATGACTAGTTTTGGGATTAGTCATTTTTTCTATAGAATTATATAATTTTACTTTTGCAGGACAACCCCAAACCTGCAAATGATTCAAACTAGATTTTCTTCTAATCCAGAGTTCAAAAGGTGTCTTCAATATAGATTTACTGGAAACTCTATTGAGAATATATAATTCAGTTTTGAGAGCTTTATCCCATAAAAATTCTGGCATGTTAGACCTATTCACCATGCTCCTCATCATATCCTTAAAGGTGTGATTCCACCTTTTGACCACACCATTCTACTCAGGACTTCCAAGCATGGTATATTAAGGAACAATCCCACAATCTTATAAGTACTCAGCAAACGAACCCATATGCTGTCCTGCCACATCATGTTTATCATAGTACTCACCTCTACGATCAGATCTCATAATCTTGATAATCTTTTCCAATTATTTCTCAACTTCAATTTTAAAAATTTTAAATTTTTCAAGGGCATCAAATTTTTCTTTAATTAAATAAAGATAGCCATATCAAGAAAAGTCATCAACAAAAGTGATAAAATATCTATTACCATAAATTATAGAATAATGAGGTCCACTAATATCAGTGTGAATAATTTCTAAAAGGTTTGAACTTTGAATTGCCCATTTCTTTTTGGTCTTGGTCAATTTTTCTTTAATACAATCAATGCAAGTCTCCATATATCTAGTGCAGATAGGATGTCATCATTAATTAATCTGGTTATTCTTTCTTTAGATATATATCCTAGTCATTTATGCCATAACATAAAGGATTTATCTTTAATTCTAGGATGTTTGGCAACAACACTTTCAACACTTAAAGAAGTATTAAAATTACTAGTGGCCAAAAATAATCTATATAAACCATCAACCAAAATACCATAACCAATAATTTTTTAATTGAATATCAAATCAACTCTTTTATTACTAAACATAAATCCATAACCATGCCTATCTAAAAATAAAACAGAGATCAAATTTCTTCTAAAGGAAGGTACATAAAATGTATTTTCTAAAATAATTATAAAATCAGATTCTAAGAACAAGTTGACAACTCCTACACACTCTACTTCAACTTCTAAATCATTTTTAACTTCAACTTGCTTTCATTCAAGCTCGGCTTCCATTTGTTTATCAGTCCCTTTTTATTTTTCTTTCTTTTATAACCAGGATTTAAATTTAAAACATTGACTTCTTATATGTCCTTTCTTCTTACAATAGAAGTACTTGATCTTCTTCTTAATGGCAGCTTTGGGACCTCCTATAAAATAATTCTGATCATGACTTCTTCCATCCCTCCTGAAATACTGAGACTATTTAGGAGTAGTAGGCTTTTCCTTTTTCTTATTTATAAAATGCTTGCCGGATTGAGGTTGAAAATGAAAAGTAAGAAGGGCACTATCATTCTTTTCTTTCTTGACCTTTTCTTCTTCAGTAACATACTTGGTGATCAAATCATTTACACTTCACATCTCATCCAGAGTATTGTAGGCAGTCTTGATCTGGGAGAATTCAATAGGTAAAGAATCCAAGACATGAGATATAAAAAAAGAATCTAGTAGATCAATCTTCAGACCCTTGAGCTTGGATTAGAGATGAACCATTTTCAGAATATACTTTCTAACACCCCCAATATTGTTGTATATCATCGTTGTCAATTTTTTCATCAAGGATTCGATCTCAGTATTATTGGATATAAGATACCTTTTCTCAATAGCATCAAGTAGCTCTTTTGCATTGTCTGACTTAGGTAGACCACTCAAGAGATGCTCGGAAATTGACCTCTTAATAGCAATCAAACTCAGTCTGTTTGACTTCTCTCATTTAGCAAATGATCCTTCTATTTAAGAGTGCTTTGATCATTTAAATTATTAGGTCTGGTCTCACGTAATGCAAAATCGATGTTAGCAATTCCAAGAGCAAACTCTAAGTTTTGCCTCCACTTTTTATAGTTTGACTCGGTAAGTACCTCAATAACAGCTTTGCTATTGTTCACACCAAAAGTAACTGTATAATTAAAACAATAGAAATATAAAATATTAATTATCGGATATAACAAAATAATATCATATTACAATAAACAAGAGTCCAAATGCAATATCACACATTTTCCTTTGGATAGAACATGCAACAGCATAAGTGTTCTTTACATGAAGCCACAAGCTAATCAAAAAATATCCCAGCATTCATGAACCTATCTCCTTTGGGCAGACAGATTCTTGAAAGCTAGAGTATCTTAGCAACACAATACTCTATGCCATATTTTTTCAATTAAAACATACAACAACCCTCTTTGGACAGGCGGTTGTATGTCATAACTAGAAAATATCCCTCACATGATGAAAAAATTTAATGGACTGATACAAACAAACCATTTTGATAATAAATATTTACGCCAACCCATAAATTATTCATACAGGGAATAAATATCCAAGCCAAAATAAAAAGAATATTTCAAAACACATGTATGTCCTAAATAATCAGTTACAAATGGGATACTAATCAATATGCATCCACTGATCGATTTAAATTCACCATTAGCATTCCAATTAAATTGTACAACTTAAACAAAATGAGCAAAAGGATCCAAAGAATGTCCAAAAATTTTTGAACCAATATATAAAATATAAATTTTGTAGGGTCTAAACTGTAAAAGAACCAAGTTATAATATCAAAAAGGTCAGGGTCCTAAATGCAAAATGGCTCTTTGAATCAATATGTAAATATAAATTTTACAGGGACTAAATTATAAAAGGACCTATTTATAATATCAGAAAAGGTTAGGGTCCTGAATATAAAATGGCCCTTCTTTTTTTTATAATGGGTTATAAGTTATTGGGTTTTTGGATTTTGGGTTTGAACCCAAAACCCAAAACCCACAAACTCATCTTCCTCCCCACCACAACCCCAAAAGGAATAAGGGCTTCACAAAACCCGCAGGCCACCACCCCTTCAGATCCATCCCATCGGCGCAACCACTGGCGAGACCGCCACTAGGACCAGCCGAGGATGGCTAGTCACTGCCTTCGATGGCGTCACCGGAGATAAAGACTCACCCAATGGCGAGTTCCAAGATCTCAGTTCTCCTCTTTTTTTTAATCTTAGCTCGCCGACCGAGATTGGGGTCCCTAATCATCGGGATCATATATGAATGCCCGATCGTCGCCACTAGGAGAGGGACAAGGTTTTTTTTATGGTGTCTAAGAAGCCGAGACCACCGGCATCGTCGACGGCCATGACAACCATCACCATGCCTGTTTAGGCCTTCACATCCACTACCTCATCACCGCTGGCCACCCATTAATGCAGACGAGGATCAGCACACCCAGATCCATGATGGCTGGCAGAGGGTTTTGAGAAGAAAAGGGGGTTTTAAGAAAATAAAAAAATAAGAAGCAAATTCTTCTTACATGGTTAAAACATGCATATGAATTTATTTTATAGATCTAAAAAAAATATGGAAATAGATCAATATAGCAGATTATCAAGATTTCCAACGATTCCAATCCTCCATAGAAACCAGGGCTCTGATACCAAATATAAGAAAAGATTTCCATAATTCCTTGGATCAATCGAGAAGATTAGAATCTAGAACAATATTTAAATCTGATAAAAGGAAGTTTTTGATACATACCTGTATTCATCATAATCCTCAAGCCTGCTCCTGATGCTCACACGAACACCGCAGGCAGGTTCCTTCTCTCCGAGCTCCTCACAACAGGCACCTCTCGATAGAAAAAATCATCGTGACAATAGAACCCACGTCATATATATAGAGAAAGCGGAGAGGGAACCTAGCCAATAAAATAAAAATATCTTAACTGACCCTCCCATCACGAGTCAAGTAGGGCTAAAGCCTACACTATGCCGTCTCAGCCATATCAACTCATATGAGATACTCTAACCCAAATAATGATCACATAACGATGGGCTCATCATATGTCTATCAACATGGACCATAAAATCAACCCAGTTTTAATAAAATAAAAACTTCTATTAATGTTAGCCCAAATTAAGAAAAACTCCTATATAAACTGCCTAGGCTGAAGAATCCTAGTTTAAAGCTCTGGTTGGCAGAAACTAGTTTCTCCCCATCCGTAATTAATTGGTTCGGAAATAGACCGTCCAATGAATAAGAAAATTTAGTAAAGAGGATCAGTAAAATAAGAACTAAAAAGCCATGGATGCTTATTGTGTCACCCATAACCTCTAAGCCAAAAAAAAAAAAAACATAACTTTGATACTTCAGCCTTTTGCAAACTGGAAGATCACATAATTTGAATGTAATCGTATATGTTTCGTTATCGTTTATTTGTTCAGCAAAATTGACTTGACTTTTTTGGTTGGAAATTGGTAAGCATTTGAATGCAGATATCCAGATCCACGAACTTTTATGGGGTCATTTGACTTATTCCAGATACAGGACCAACATCAGAGAGATTAGTCTCTCATGTTTCTATACACATTACTAAGTTTTCTGAAACACGAGCAAACACATGTTTGGGATTAATTCCATCACAGAGGCAAACACAAGCAAACTTTTTCCATGACCGCTATAGTATTTGAGTCAAACTGCAAACTAATGTCTTTTTAATTAAGTGGACAATTAGAATACCGTTGCCAAAGGCATGGGTCGGGGCTAAAACCAAATCAATAATCAATACGGATCGGAAACTAATTTATTCATATTCATATTTATTTTATTTGATGAATACAAATATAAATAGGATAGTAATCGGATACAAAGATTCATACTCATATTTATTTTAAATGGTAACGGATACAAATTGGATAATTAAATTTTATGACTATAAAATCAAAGATATTATTAAATAGAGAATAAATCAAGTTAATAATATATTAATATGTTTACATGTATTTTAAAATAAATTAATGAATACTATATAAAATTAAATAGGATTATAAATATAATCAAATATTCAGATAATTGTAAATCCATATCTATATTATATATATATATGGATATGAATCGATTGGAAGCTTAAATTTTTATTCATATCCGAATAGATTCGGATACAAAAATCAGATCCCTGGCATGGACTGTTAGCAGCTTGCACTTTAATAATATTTAATATTTGTCTGTTGGCATGGACTAGATTTGGAAGCTTCCCGAGTCTTCTCATGGTCTACTTAAATCAGAGGATAATTTCAATGGATGCAATGATCTTATCAAAATAGATACAAAGTTCAGTATGCATGGATCTTTGGTATCACCACACTTTCGCTGCAAAAGAATTTCGTTTAACTGGAAACCAGCAGCTGAAAGGTATATACCCTGCCACTTGCTATACTTCAAAGGAGTTGCCAACACAAACACCTTAATTTCCTGTGACCTCCCAAGGAGTACTCTTCACGACCACATCATGACTACCAGGCCAAAATTTTCTTAAACCGGGCTAAGTCATACCTTTCATACCAAGATTTCAATGATCTGCGTAGCCGTACTTTGACAAATATATGATTTGTCCTTTGTAGGAAGATTGATGCTAGAAAAGACCAAAAAATTAATAAATGAAATGTTTAGTACGCATACTTGTTGAAGAAGCATCGAATGAAAGCAGCGGAAGGATAAGATAAATTCTGTTTGGAACGAGTCTTTAAAGGTCACATCATCGATGTCAATTTCTACTGCCATATTTCATGTTAAAAAGTTTAGTATTGACGAGTGATGCAGTTGATTGGAAGATTTTTCTCGCAATCAATTTATAGATATTCAAGTCTTGTTTTAAAAAAATTTACAATCAACTTGCAGGAATTTGAATCTTGAATTAGACATATTTCAATGATAAAATCTAAAAATAAAATAAAAAATAAAAAAAATAATCTAAAAATAATATTAAAAAAAAGAAAAAAATTAATAAAATAATTTTATAATCTCCGTTGGTTGATGGTAGTGAAAAAGTTAGGGATATATATAATAAATTCTGTTTACGAGTCTTGGTTTAGACATATTTCGACGAGAAAGACTGGAAATAAAATAAAAAATAAAAAAATAGTCTAAAAATAAAATTAAAAAAATAGAAAAATTAATAAAATAATCCTTGAGCTCCTGTCTGGGAATAAAATAAAAAATAAAAAAATAGTCCAAAAATAAAATCAAAAAAAGAAAAAAATTAATAAAATAATCTGGTTGGTGGTAATAAAAAAATTAGGAATATATATAATAAATTCCGTTCACTCGGCTGACGCCAGTGATTGTCAGGTTGACGTACTCATCTTCGGGTGGGGAACGGCTGCGGAGAAATTAATATACGCCGTGCATCGAATATTTTCTGGCTGGAATCGGGGGACCGTCTGGAAGGTGACCACGTCCGGGATCTAACTCCTCCCTCTACTTTTGATTAAAAAAAAAAAAAAAATTGTTTAGTATCTCACAAGATATTTGAGCACCGTGAGCAGAAGTTGACGCAGGTGATTAGTGACTTTCTGGACAAGGTGAGACCTTTCACTGTGCCTTAGAAATGACACACACATACAAAAAAAAAAAAAAAACAAAACAAAAAAAACAAAACAAAACAAAAAAAAAAAAAAAAAAAAACAAAAAAATAAAAACAAAAACAAAGAAGAAGAAGCTCCCATCCTGGAATCTTAACATCATAAAAATTAAAGCAATCAATGTAACGTTATAAACTCATTGTGTCACCATCTCAAAGTAATCTGCAAGGTGAAGACATCCTCAATGACCTCAAGTATAGGTATCTCTGAAGATGGATTAATAATTTGGGAAGTTGATAATCTTGGAAGCCTTTTTTTTAAAAAAATAATAATAATAATAAAAGGGTAGTAGATTTTATCCCAGTGTAGCTTTTCATTCTGGTCCCCAGCCTGCTAGGCTTTTGTTCGATACAGGCCGTAATTTTTTCGCATACCTTTCTCACCAATCGGTGAATACGTCAGCCTAGTCCCACAACAGCATCGGAGTATCAGCCGGTCTATCTTCCAATCACGTGTATCCGGAAATTTTAGAGACTTCGGTTTGGACAAAATATACTACCAGTTGGATTCTAAAACTCTGATTGATAGATCTGAGAAAGGAGAGAGAGAGCTAAAGGGACAGAAAAATAAAGAAAGAAAGATTGATAAGGAATAATCGACGATGCATTCTTTTGTGCACTTGTTTATATTCCCTCATGTATTGAATACGTTTTAGCACGAGTATCAAGCAGAACTGCACATTTCTTCCTTTCATTTAAGCTTGTTGCAGGGATGCTAATTGTGAACCAACAAAGTTTAGGGTCATAATTGTACATACAATTCAATGCCCGTAAATAAAATATATTAATTTTGGTTGAACATGTCTAAAAGGGAATGAATGATCTCATAATAATTATTATAATAATAATTATTATTATTTTGAGGGAAGGGGAGGGTGAGCCACCCAATTGACCTAATTGCTATGTGAATTAAAGAAATATTGTCAAACATTGCTTCTATTCAAAACAGATACAAAATCATATCTGTTCAAGAGTTTTTTTATTTTTTATTTTTGAATTTTTGAATTTTGTTTTTTTGGCCCCTGGGAGAGACAACTGCAGAGCCCCGCCTGCTTTTTTGCTGCCTAGAATTAAGGTGGGACTCAAACCCAGGCCATTAATTAGCACCTAAACCCTAGTGATTTTACCAACTGTATCATTGGCACATTCCATCCTATAAGATCACTGGCTAAATCAAACATTGCCATAGAATTATCATTCGTTCCTATTCAAAACCTCTGTCTCATGCTCAAACAATTAAATATAAATATTGATTTCCATTCTAATTCCCACTTGTTTTTCATAAGACTATAAATTTGAATTCAAACTTATTGATTTGATTTGATTTTTTTCATCACCAAAAAAAAAAAAAAAAGCCTTGTTGATTTGAATACAAATTTTGGACTCCTGCACTCCCCTTCAAAATGTTCATGGATACAGTTTGTTATGTAAATGCTCGAAGGACGGACGGGCCAAAGATTTTATGAACCTATCAACCACTTCATTTGAGGAGGAGACGGATGATATGATCAGTGCACCAGTCCCCACCTTTGCTAGACACATGAAACATTGTCACGAAATAATATCATTGGTTCAGAGAGAACAGACCAAAATCAGGAAGAATCGATGAAGCCAATTTAAAAATCTGGTAGATAACAAAAAATGTGTCCAAATTGTCAAAGTCCAAAATGAAGCCTATTTTAATTTGTTGACGTAGTCTGGTAAAGTCTTTGTCTACAAATCCCAACGTTACTCCATGTATGTTAGTGTAGTAAGTAGCCAATGTTGCTGTTATAACAATCAAAACTGTGATCAACTGGGCAATTGGATAGAAGAATCTTTTTGAAATTTCCACACCTGATATTTGTTATGTCTTAAGGTGCTTATATTGTTTTCATCAAACTTTTTCTTAACATTAAGAGCATATTTGGATGTTCATGTAGGAATACCCTATAGGAAATGGATTCTTGGCCCATCTATTTTGCATCTTCTGAAGAGCTGCCAAAGTCCCAATCTCTGGGCCTGTTGAGATGTAGTAAGAGAAAAAGATCCATGGAGGGTTTTTTTTTTTTTTTTTCTTCCCCTGGGACTCCGATTAGGGGGTGTTGGATTGATATGGGTCATGCATAAATGGACTTCCTACCCTACAAATGTAATAGAAAATTTAGCCCAAATTCTATTGGATTCTCTAAAGAGGTCCTAAGAGCATGTTTGGCTATTAATAGGTTTACCGCCTTGCCTGCCAACTTCCAAGGGATCAGCTGTCCCTAAACACAACAAACTAGTGCCCTACCCCATGTCTCTTTTGCTAGTGGGAGTCTGCATTGGCCTAGTTCTTGGATGAAGGGGAATTAGGTATAAATTCTCGCAACTAAGATATGCAAGATATAAAAAAATAAGAAAATCAAAGAGAATGCCACGAGCACAATAACACAATACAAAAAATTACATGATTCATCCACTATCGAGCTACATCTACGGGTACCAAGAAAATCAAATTCTATTATTAACTTGGAAGATTACAAAAATTTTGGAAGAGGTTATCACTCAACAACAATGGGCTTACCATTTTTCAATGAAAAAACTTTCTTCTTGCTATATCTCCTAAGCACCTTTTTGATCCTACAAAGCCAACTTTGAATTGCTTTAAGAATCCCTCCAATTAACTTTGAAAATCTGGACAGGCAAGAAGAACAAATGAACTCACCCACCAAAACCCTTTTCTTCATTTCCCTTCTGTTTTTGAGCCAAATCCAAAATTGGTGAATTCGACATCACCAAACCCAACATTGGAGTCAAAAAAGGGTGTTCCCCAAGCAAGGATAATCCCGGATTGGCCGTATAATTTCCCGGGTTCCCTCAGCGACAGTTGACCTTGCTTTCCCTGTGAAAGAGGCTAGAAACCTAGCAGCGTACTCTGCCAACAGATAAGCATCTATGGTAGAGCCCCTCAAATTCAAACTTGAAGTCATCCAGCTCTGGTTCAACGCTGGGTTCAGGCATAGGATACTTTAAAAACTTTCACCACTACACGCATCATCATCTTGATTCTTCTGATCTCTTACGAGAGGACAATTGGAGCATCTGTGAGCCCTTTATCAGCCTACTTCTCCGAGAAGAAAAGCCATGGGTCCCGTGGTTTGGGTTCCTTGGTTGTGTCTCAGGACAGCTTAGGAGGTCCCTACCATGAGGTCAATCTCCACAAGGAATCTGATAAATATCTTCTTAGAAGACCCCTGCTTCATAAAACGAGAGGACCAAACAAACCTTTATTGCATGTCCTCTACAATGTTGAAAAGACCACCAAAGTTACTGAAAATGGATTTCTCATCACAACTCTAGACCACAGCAATGGAAGGGCAAACCCTTCAAACTCGGCCTCACTTTATAGCATAATTAAGGTGCAACTTCCTCATTAATGGACCAGGGACCCATGCCGATTAACATAGATGATTGGACCCAACATTTAACAGCTTAAGCTTTTCTAGGTCAAGTTAACATGGATATCATCCTTCTATAATGCAGTCAAGGGACCTCATATCTACCATGTGAATGAACCAATAATCCAAGCATCCAAAAGAGGTCTCATGGGGGTGACAAACATGATGGAAGGCCACCAAAGCTCAACAAAATACCATGCACCATGCCTGCCTTCCTTATGTGTATTCTTCCAGCTTCAGAAGTTTATAATAAGATGCTTCAAGGCATTGATGGGGACTGTAGAAAGAAAGCAAGAAATGGCCTGGTTTCTTAAGCTGAATCAACCCAATTCTCAAGTTCAAGATGCCTTTAAAAGGGTCTCGAGATGATCAAGAACAAGCACTAGGATATGATACTAATTTCAATGATATTTTTGAAGTTTGATACCGAAACTGACATGTCACCACATCTAGAAAGCCTGAATCTATCTCTAGGAAAAGTCTAAATCATCCAATATGCTATGGACCTCCTACTATCAACTATGCCAAAGCTACAATGCCACAGTATCAATAGAGAACTAGACTAATAATTCATTGTTAGCCATTATTAGTGTACAACTTGTGCACCTGGTGGGAAATCAGCCAATGGCTTCATTCTCCCTAGAGACAGAGTTGCACTCCCCTCTGTAAGTAAATCAAATACATGATCTACATAGTGAATGCAAAAGGGTCGGATGCACATAACCCAATGTTCAATCCACAAGCAACTCAGTGGTTTGACAAGGTCAATCAACAACCTCGCGTCAAAACAGAAACATCAGAAATTTATTCAAATTTATAATAGATGTATGAAATATCCGAAGCCAATAAGGGTTTCCAACAATTTGACATGAAACACAAAAGGACCGCAAAGATCAAAACATTATTAATATGAACATCTAAAGATATCCATTGCTCTCAGAATTCAGTTAAATTTCCAATTAAATCGTGATATAGACATCAGACCCCCTCCAACAATCATATCAGTCAGTAGAATCCCCCAAAATCCAACATCAGCTACTAGATATATGGGGTCTTTAACCAAGAATAAAAAAGAAAACAAGGCGGAAGCAGAAGAGAGGTCAGCTCATGAAACCCCCAGCAAACGATTGTCGAAACGCCTCATCCATCCACCGCTGCGATGCCTCCATCAACTCCGGGCTCAGCCTCACCATCAGCACGCAAAACTCCATCTCGCTCAACGCGCCATCGCCATCGAGGTCCCCCTCCCTCAGCATCCCTCGCAGCTCGTCATCCCGGAGCCCCTCCAAGCCCAGCAGCGCCGCGTTGCGCTTCAAGCTCTCGAAAGTAATCAGCTTTCTCCTCGGATCCATCAGCAGGCGGAAGCCATTGCAGAGCTCCTCCATGAGGCCCTCCTCTCCGAGCTTCTCCGCCATGATAGGGAGGAAGTCCTCGAACTCGACCGGTCTCTGAGCCATGGGAGAAGGGAAGCGTAAAATTTGGAACGCGGATAGTCGGATTGGGGATAGGATCCGAGGAGAGAAGGGGGATTGGATTAAATAAGGTGGGAGAGGGGTGGGGGGAGCCGGGAGAGGGGATTCGAGGAAGTAGAGGGGGCCACGCGTTGACAGCGGGGATTGAGCTCGGTTTCGGCCGGAAGGGGGACAGAAGGGAAGGGGAGGAGAAGTTGGGGTCGCTTTCGGAGAAGGTGCGGAGACCGGGTGCAGCGGTCATTTTGGGAAGAGGAATGGTAGCGGCTTCCCACTGCCACGGACCACGGCAGACGTTGTCGAGTTGTCTCGATAAAGTTTCGGGAAGGTTATTGTTGGAATCTGAATACCGGGTGGTCTGGAATGCCCCGTGGCTTGGGGCAATTTTTTTTTTTTTTTTTTTTTTTGACTTGCCGGAACATTCTTGGCAGCACCATAGAAAGAATTATTGATGTTCTTTCGTGGTACCGACCAATCCATCGGATCGGATTCCATTCAAACAAAGCATCTCAAATTCCACCGCTCATCCATTTGCACATATTTCAAAGTGGCCGTTGCATATTTCAAAGATGGATTCTGGTGGAGTGATTCCTTCTTTTTTCTTCCCCAGAGATGCAAACCTCGCCGGTAAATTTTAGATTGATCTCTAGGTATCGAAAGAAGTCCATCATCATGATCATGATTCATCCAAAATAAAGTATCCAAAATAAGTTAAAATAAAGGATAATTCGATTGGAATATATATATATAGTGATTATATCTCTCTATTTATTGATGAAATGTAATGAATTCAATTTTTAGATGATTTATTTTTTAATTTCTTTTTTCTTTTTTAAAAAAATGAATAAAAAATCGAGCTCAAACCAACTCGTTTAATTTCGAACCGATCTTCGGCGATCCCTGAAAGCTTATTCAAGAAACCCAGTAAAAGTTACAATCTTTTTTTGGCAAATAAAAGTTTAAAATCTATCCAAAAAAAATAATTATATAATATCAGCAAATAATTTTAATTATAACTAAATCTTATAATTAAAATATATTCAACCTATATAAGCTTATGTCATTTTATAATAAATAAATATAAAAAATATAAAAAACAGTAAGTATGGAAAATAATATGTAATATATGTATAGGTTTCGCATATTTGCGGACAGGAGAAAGTTGTACCTGAACCAGCTCAAGAGCAAATTGCTGGTTTGCCATTGCATGCTTCCCGTAGGTTAAAATAATTTTTATAATACTTTTACAATATTTCGATGGATCCAGGAACGATAATTCATGATTCAATCCATCGATTCAATTCATAATCTATATATTATAAATAAATTTGGATTTGGAATAAATGATTTTGATCTATTTAATCTATTTAATAAATGGATCGTATTTGGATTTTGCAGACGTAACATGTTTAACCTATTTAATATACAGGTCAGATCGAATTGAGATGGATTAGATAAACGGATTATCTGTTTATTAAATAAGTTGAATCGAGTCAGATTGGATAAGTAAATTATTTAATTATTAAATAAGTTAAACATGATGGATCGAGTCATGTTAGTATATTATTTATTTAATAAATATGTTAAACGAATCGGATTGGATTGTGTTTATTAAATAGATCAGATTTAATTTTTAAATTATAACCTATTTAATAAAGAGGACAGATCTAAATTAAGACTTTTCTAATCCAACCTATGTATATGCCGTTGCTATCCTTAAAAGGATCTCCGCCAAACCGTCTCCTTGAGTGACGAAGTTTTGGCCCCCTGTCCGCTAGATTGCTCCGATGTCCAACAGTGGAAACCGATCATCCCATGAACCACGCAAGCATTCGTCATGCACACTTCGTGACAATGAAATCAGGGACAATACGGTAATTTGATGAATGGTAATCGGTAAATGGTAACGCAAGCATCTCTGAAAGGCCGACTGGTGACTAATGTTTGGACCCGTTTTTCTTTTTGGAAATTTCGCTACAGTTTGAGAGCAGAATATATCAACGCGAAGAAAACGTCCCTCGCGTCCCAGAGGACTTGGTCTACGTATCGTGAGAAGGATGGCTGTTATCCGGATCGCCTACAAATCTCATTGTATATACTTTTGAAATCGACTTGGCAGCCGGGTTTTATGCGTCTACAATGGACCTATCAAGTGGGACCCGCGTGTATGGAAGATTAGCTTTGATGAGCTGGCTGCAAAGGAGAATGGAAGAGGTGAGGGTTTCCTCTACGGATGATGGTAGCAGCCGGTACCATTGATCAAGGACCTCCAGTCCACGACTGCTATGTTTTTTTTCAAGAGGAGCTGAGCTGTATTTTGCTCGTTCCCCATTTCATCGGTAGCTTTTGAGTCTTTATTTCAAAAATAGGAAGCTCAGCTGAAAGCGAAAAAAATAAAAATAAAAATAAAAATAAAAATAAATGGAAGTATGGTAAAACTAGCGCGCGGAATCCTATAAATCGATGTGCAAACCGAGGGGAATGGGATTTCGAATGCTCGACGACGCCCGTCGTTCAAATCGACCCAGCCGACACGGGTGGCAAAGCATGAAGACCGATCGATGAAAGTTTTGTTGAGCTCATACCAGGTAATGAGCCAGCAAATCAGAATCGGAATCTTGATCTACGGCATATGAGGTATGCATCTAAAGCTAAAGAGAAAGATTTAAGCTATTATATCTATTGTACCATTTTTGGACAAGTTTCCAATGTCACCGTTAATTGATTTAAAAAGATTATCAGATTTAATATAGATCACTTTAATTATTATAAAATTATTAAATAAAATTTTTAAAAAAATTATTACATTGAAAATTTGAATTATATATATATATAATTTTTAGAAACTATAAATTAGTCATACGATTCTTAATTAACACTATCTTCTTTAAAAAAAAAAAAATAGATAACTTTTCGAACTTTACGGTATAGAACCATCTCATAAAGATTTGGTTAACTAATTAATCAAGACCAAATTCTATCTTTTGAACCACAAAATTTTTTGGAAGATTTTGATTATGTATTTTACAATATAGAAAGAATTAGGTGGGATATATAAAAATAAAATTGATATAGAGCCGAGTTCTACTTTCTTTAAAGTTTTAATTCAAGCTTCAATTGGATGATCCATTATCTATAGAATATAGAACATGTTGTCGCCGATCACCAGAGATCACGTGCGCCTAACTCGCTGGTAAAGTATACATGCACAGAAGTCCTTTGCTAAAAAAGGTGGGTCCTTCTCTAGTGGAGACCCTCGGATACCTAAGTCAAGAGATCAATGAAACAGGTAAAGCAATTACTCTTTCGAGAGCTAAGTTATATGTACCTAAGTTCCCCTTACCACACCCAATTTATAAGAGATACCTTGCCTATTACCTTCTGAAACTGTGCCACTAAGGACATGGGATAATCACTAATGTCGCAACATCAAAGTCTGTTCATCATACGGCAACGTACTCAACTGCTCATACCCAAGATGATCATGGGAAATGGACTTCCTAGTCAGATGGTAATCGATTTTTTGGTTACCAAGGCTCAATAAAATATCATGACCAAGAACTTGTTGAAATTCTTTGGAATTTGATAGAGTTGTAGTCTTCCTCGAAGCCTCTTGAACCTGTCGCAAAGCCTCCTCGATCTGTTTGCCTTTTCTCCTTGGACCTAATCTACAAAGGGCCGACTAGGAGCACTTTTCTTTGAGCCTAGTCGTCTAAGGACAGACTAGGCACCTTCTCTTTGAGGACCTAGTCGGCCATGGGCTGACTAGGCTCTTCTTTGTTTGGAACCTAGTCAGCTAGAAGCCAACTTGGCCTTCTCATTGAGGATCTAGTCAGCCAGGAGCCGACTAGGCTACCTCTGCTTGGAGCCTAGTTGGCCAAGAGCCGACTAGGCTTCTTCTTCTCTTCTTTTGGACTTGGCCTATGGCTTCTTCTCCTCTTCTTTTGGACTTAGTCGACCAAGGGCCAACTAGGTGCATTTCCTTTTGGGCCCAGTTGGCCATAGGCCAACTAGGTGTCTTCTTCTTTGACTTTACTTGATCAAAGGCTAGGTGGATCATTACAGTGTTGTTACAATATTTTGTCAGACATCGAGTCGAACAAGTCACCATTGGATGGCTCTTAGGGCAACCAGTTTTCATGTCGAATTGTTCCCACCTCACCTGGTCTAGTTCTTTGCTTTTTAGTTAAGTCATTATGGGTACGGATTCACACCCCAACAGTTACCCCTCACTTTCGAGTTTAAGTCATCGTCATTATCTTAGGTGAAAGGAGAAGCTTGTCATGTCTGCTAGTTTCATCATTTCATAAAGATTATTCCAGCTATCACATCATTTTGGAAAACATGAGATTGTAAATCACTACAAGGCTTCCTTGGCCTTTAAGTCAAACATCGCCAAGGCATGTCAGCTTAGATTTGCTGACTGTAAGGAGGTGGTCCTTACACACTTTCCAGACCTCGACTTGACTGGCATCGAGGTTCTTGCTATTGAGAAGGAAAATGCTCCTCCACCCATTAAAGATGTTGCTATTCTGAAGGTTTCTTTAGCTTCTGACTTTGATCCTTAGGCTTCTCGTTGATCTCCTCTTTTTGTGAATATTTTGGCTACTAGTAGACTTTTATAGGGACATCCCCATTTTTGAAAATAAAATGAAACTTTTTGTTACTTTCAAAACTTTTTTAAGTATCGAAGTCAATTGAACTACTCTGCTCACCTACAAATCATAGTCAATGAAGTCAAAGCCAATGCTCTCTTTTTTTTAAGAGCATGTGTTGACCGATTGTCGATTATTCAATCGAGGGCAAGCTAGCCATATAGTAGTCAGTTATTTGGCCGAGTGCAAGTCAGTCATGTATTAGTCGATTATTTGGTTGAGTGCAAATTAGCCGCATATTAGTTGGTTATTCAGTCAAGTGCAAGCCAGCCACATATTAGTCAATTGTTCTACCAAGTACAAGTCAGCCACATAACAACTGGTGATTTGATCGAATGCAAGCCAACCATTTACTAGTCGGTTATACCAACTACTTCTTTTGGTCAAGTGCAAGCCAACCTTATTCTAGTCAGCTACTTGCCGACTCTTCTCTCCTTTTTTTCATGCAAGTCTTCTATGCACTAGCCAATGATTCACCAACTATAACTCACTCTTTCAGTTGGGTGTAAGCTAGCCTAATTTTATCAACAAGTTAGTAGATTTTTTGACCAAAATATCGATTGTTATGTAGTTAGTCCTTCAACAAAATTTATGAAAGTAAAACTTTTCATTAAATAACTTTCTTACCGATAATATATGCGAAGGTTCTCGATGTTCTAAGTCTGAGAAATTTAGGACAAATCGAGATCTTCAAGTTTGTAGGCCCTTGGACGAAGTACTCCAGCAACTTGATAAGGGCCCTCCAAGTTTGGAGAACTTTTTTTATTGAGTTGATTTAGAGACTTCGGCCCTTCTTTCCCTTCGGAGATCCTTCCAGTGTGTCTACCCCCGAATGATCATATTCATCATCCTAGCAGCCAGTTGGCTAAGCATATCACCCCTTTGCTTGAGGCTATGTAGATTGGTTGGACTTGTTAGTTTTGGATGAAGTTTTCGAGATAACCCTTTCAGATGAGGGCTTCAATCTCATCATTAAGTTGAACATAGTTCTCAATATCATACCAATGATCCCAATGATACCGACAATACTTATTCCGAATACAAGAACTCAACGAAGCTATTATTGGTAGGGAACTCTGAAGATAACTCTTCTTTTCAATCTCTATAAGAATCTAGGTCTAGGGAGTCATTGTAGTTGTCATATTTGTAAGTTAGGCTCATTGGCTTGGTAGCTAGTTGTTATCGAGGGTGTTCTTTCTTAGATCGACCCTAACTAATCCCTTCTTAGATCTTTATCTATTTCGATGCTCTTCTGCCTTCAAATTCTTGTCAAGTCATAGTGCCTTCATCAGCACGAATATACTTCTATGCCCATTAAGGAGTTCCTAGTACAATTTCAAGACTATCTTGCCCAAGGAGTAGGTAAATCATGAGCTATGCAATCCCTGGGTCATGTTCGTGATGGCCACATCTTGATTGAGGTTGTAAATCTCTAGAGTGGTGACATTGAAGATGCAAAGTAATCTTTCAAAAATTCTCCTTTTTGCTTTACAGAGAAGAAGCTGCCAAACATACATGGCAACTTCTTGCTAGTGCTAAGTGTGCCATGAAGAATTGTTCTAGTCATTCAAAGGAGTTGATGCTTCCTAGGTGGAGTCTCGAGTATCACACTCGGGCCACCATTTGAAGGGTGACCAGAAAAGCCAAATAAAGTAGGGCATCAGTACCCCCTTGAATCATCATGAGAGTTTTATAACTCTCAAGATGGTCCAACGGATTTAAGGTTCTATTGTATGGATCCATCTACGACATCTAGAATTACACCAGGACTGGCTCATTCATAATTCATCGGGTGAATGGAGGTCGAGTGTTGAACTCCAAGTTGCTAGTAGGCCCTTTCTGTCTTATTTGGAATCTTTCAAATTAGCGATCTAGCTTTTGAAGCTTTTTCTCATAGTTCTCTATGGATCGAGACTCCTCTTGATGTTAGGAGTATTCCGGAGTAGAGTCCTTAGACGATTGAGAGGGTGAACAACGTCATTTGTCCTTATCGATACCGCATATATTAGAAGACAACCACAACTACAACATTGACTATCAACTTAGCAAACCTTTGGTCTGATTCCAACTATCATGGGGTGGGTGTTTTCTTCCTCAAACAACCATGTGGCACCCTAGCATGCCACACACCAAGGCTAACCCACCTGAGTCCTTTCCCTAAACATACGTATAATGCACAGCGGTCCAGCCACATGGCCAAGCATCCTTGATGAATATATCAACTAATTAATAATCACCAGGAACATACCTGCGATGGAGATATCATGTATTTGAATACATTCACAAACTATGTGATAATCAATTTTGATGTGCTTGGTATGAAATATTGGATTAGCAATAATATAAGTGCAGCCTGATTATCACATTATAGCTTCATAGATTGGATTGTCCAACACCTAGATCAGATAATAGAGATTTGAGCCATAATAATTCACATGTGGTAGCCACCATAGATCTATTTTTAGCCTCAATAAAAGATCGGGAGACCGTAGATTATTTCTTTGTCCTTCATGAAATAGGAGAAGATTCTAAGAAGGTGAAGTAGCTTATGGTAGACCGTCAAGTTATAGGACAAGTAGCCTAATCCAAATTAGCATTGCACACAAAGTGAGATCACTAAAGCATGGGTGAAGTAATCCTTTACCTGAAGATGATTTTAAATAGCGAAATACATGGATGGCAGCATCATAGTGTGGCTTCTTTGGATTTTGCATAAATTGATTGGAAATGTGAACTGGATACACAATCTCTGGTCTTGGTGATTATCAAATAATTAAGCGACCAACCAACTGCCTATAAGATGAAGGATCCTCTATTGTAGTACCATCATTAATGAGTCTTAATTTCTGTTTCATAAAAAAATTACATGGTTTGGCACCTAATAACCCAGTTTTAAAAAGAATATCTGCTGTATACTTGCATTGACTAAGAAAAATACTTTTGGAGGAGCATGCCTGTCACGCCCCGAATCCTATCTCGGAATCGGCTATGTGACCGGCTGCACAATCCTAGGTTTTATCCTAGAGATCATGCAAGGCCTAAATTTTTTTTTATTATAACTTCAATCCTTCATAATATTATTGATCACAATTCATAAAAAATTACCTAACACAAAGAAAATAGAATAATACATATGGTTCAATTTCAATTATCCTTCAATCATCTACTTGGTATAAAACACTCTCTAGCTACTTATCATTTCTTCATGAATCTCATTCATCACCAAGCTCAAATATCCTACATAACTCTGAGAAGGGAAAATAAATAGAGGATTGTGAGCTTTACAGCCCAGTAAGGTCTCTAAACAGTCACCAATAATTATAATAATTTAAAAATAATAAAGATATAAGAGTATATCATGTCATGCAATGAAACAACTCAAATGTCATATATAACAAAATTTTTTGTAAAATCATGTTTTCTTTTATGTTTTCAATTTAATCATCCTTCTTCTTTAGGGTTCTAGACTAACCACGGTCATGCTCCAGCGCATGACCGGCAATCTCATAATCGACCATTTATACGTGGTCAGGCTAGTCTCATAATTGACCATTTACTCGTGGTCAGACTACTCTCATAATCGACCATTTACTCATGGTCAAGCTAGTCTCATAATCGACCATTTACTCGTGGTCAAACTATTTCATAATCGATCATTTCTCGTGGTCAAACTAGCTCACGTACAAAGCCCGTGGCTCAGGCTGTGTAACCATGATCTCGTGGCATGGCTAGTCCAAATACCGTATTCTCTTGATATCACTTTATCAATTCATCACATCTTGTCAAATCATGTCATCTCAAATTTTTCAATAACCGGTATCATGGTCCAAACCATCAAAATATCACTTTATTTGATTATACATTGTATACAGGAATATAGCTAATAACAATAACAATTGTACTGTCCAACATAAAAAGTCAAACTATTCTATACAAAAACAAATCATGCATGCCAATGCATATGCACACGGATTAAATCATGTCATAATAAATATATTATATAACTGGTGATCAGGTCCAAAGAATCTTACCTTCAAGAGCTAACCTAAAATACCTGGTATCAATCCGTACCTGGAGCTCGTCTAACACCTTCCTGCTTCAGAGACTGTTCCCCTACAACATAAATAATCTTAGGATAATTTGTAAACCAAATCATAACTTCAAGAATTTCAAGAGAGTTTTTCGATCTCCCCCTTCAATATTTATATTTTTTCTCCTTTCCCTCTCCTCTTTATCTCTCCTCTTTATCTCTCTCCTCTCTCTCTCTCATCTTTCTCTCTCATCTTCTTTATTTTTTTTTTTTTTTCCCTTTTCCTTTTTCTTTTTCTTTTTTTTTCTTTTCTTCCCTTTTCTTCTTTTTTTTCCTTCTCTTTTTTCTTTTTTTTTCCACAGAACAGAGGCTTCTCCCTTTCTTTTTTTTTTTCTTTCTTCTTCTCTTCTCCCGAACCCTCCCTGTTTCCTCGACTTGACCGTACCCAATACTCCCTAGTTGCCGACGGTGGCCATGGGGGTGGCTGCCAGGGAGGCTCGATGGACTGGAGGCGGATGGTGGCACGGCCACCAACGGTCCACAGCTCCAAACCTAACCCAATGAACCGCATCAAGAAAAACAAACCAAACCAAAATCTAGATTAAATCTTCTTAAGAACACTCACCGGGCCTCAATGGATTTTCGGATGCTTGCCAGAGAGGGAAACGATGGTGTGGAAGAATCGATGGAACTCGATTCGGCGACGGTGGTGGGAAATTTAAAGAGGAACACCGATGGTTTCCTTGCCGTTTGGGAAGCGAAGACCGCTCAATCGGAGTCCTAGCCTATCCCAAACTCATCGTCGACTTCTCCCCTCCCCTCCACGACTCTCCCCGCCGAGTCCTCCGGCGAAGTCCCTGGCCGCACAACGTGAACACTCCTCCCCTGTTTCGGCTTCGGACTCCATTTTTTTTTCTACGTTCTGGGTCGAAGCCGGTTGGGCCTGCCGACTTCGGCCCAAAAGTCTAGATATCACAATGCCATTTCACTATTAAGAAAATACTTAAGGAAGACAAGATCTTTGATGTGAAAATGAGTGTTTAAGAACTGCTTGAGTGTGATAATTTGTTGAGGATCACTACCGATCACAACGATGTCATCAATGTATACAAAGACTACCGTAAAACTTGAATCAATATGGGATGTACAAAATGAGTAATTTGCATTAGATTTTTTGAAACCGACTATTTTAATAACAAGGTAAACTTCTCAAACTAGTTTCATAAGGCTTGTTTTAGATCATAGATTGACTTGTATAGTTTATAAACGTGATACTCCCCCTCTAATACTAAACCTGGCAATAGATGTATATACATAGTTTCATGTAAATCACTATGAAGAAATGCATTATTGATATCAAGTTGGTATAAGGGCCAACCATGAATGGATGCAACCGTGAGTAGGCAATATCCTATAACAAGTTTGGCAACCAGTATAGATGTTTCATAATAATCAACGCTTTTGGTGTATGTGGCCCTTAGCAATACTGCTAGCTTTATATTATTCAATGGTACCATCAAATTTATATTTGATTTTATACATTTATTTGTATCGAATGGCAACTTTGCCCAGAGGAAGAGATACCAAAGACCATGTATTAACTTTTTCTAATGCTTCTAGTTTGGATGCTATGGCTTCTCGCCAACGAGGGTCCTTAAATGTTTATAAATAATTAGTGAGCTCATCATTTGAGGAGATAGCTGAGAGAAAAAAAAAGTATGAGAGATAAAAATGAGAATAAGTGATACTACAGTGAAACAGTCTTATGCCGATACTTTTTGAAACTTTTATCGATGCTTTTAAGCATCAGTAAGAAGTCTCCCGACGCTTCCTAAAGCATCGCAAAAGTGTCACTAAATTAAAAGCTACAGATGCTTTAAAGCGTCGCTAGGTTTTAAACTTAGAGATGTTTTTTAAAAGCATTGGCATATTCCGATGCTTTAAAGCATTACTAAGTTTAAAACCTAGTGACGCTTTAAAGCATCGGTATATGCCGACACTTTAAAGCATCACTAAGTTTGAAATCTAGTGATGCTTTAAAGCGCTGGTATTTGCTAGGATAGCGACGCTTTAAAGCATTGGCAATTGGTAATTTATCGACGCTTTAAAGCATCGACAAATTTAATTATTTATTTTTTTAAAATATACCTGTATGTTACCTGTATACATCAAATACATACATCATTCAATCAAATACATACACCATTCATTCAAACCTGTATCATTCATTCAAACCTGTATCATTCATTCAAACCTGTATCATACATTCAAAGCTGTATCATATATTCAAACCTGTATCATTTATCAAACCTGAATCAAACATCATTTAAATAAAATTTGTATCACACAAACATAACTTTAATACTCCAAACACGAAATACACTTGAAGTCAATATAAATAATATTTATATATATATAAAGTATCAACAAATGCTCAATATAAAGACAAGTTCAAATACATAAAAAGACATACAAAAATAATTTAAAAAAATCAGCTGGCATCACTGATCCGTGGAAGGATGGTCATCGTCAACTCTGCAACTAGCAGATGCATCAGGAACCTACAAGATATACATATAGTTATAAAACATACATTATATATATTCTAAATTATTGGATACATACAATATATATATATATATAGTTATAAATAATTACTTACCTGAGATGACATTAACATATGCAGCATAGGTGTAACATGCTCAAGTTGAGACCTAATGGTCTGCATCTCTGCTCTGTCTGCATCATGTGTATATCGGAGCTCTGCTATCTCATCCTCGAGTCGACAAACATGTGACTGATCATGACTATCTCTAGCATCTCGATTATATCTACTCATCTCAGATAACTGAGTAGGGGTAACTCCAATCCCATAACCCCTCACTCGTCCAGGACGCTCTGGTCACATCAACTCCGAGAATACCTCGGCCTCGATGCAACTACTCTGAGTAGATGAGGTAGCCTCGCCACCCCACTCGGCGATCATAGAGGTAGCCATATCCTATATTTTATAAAAAACTCATATATCAATACTTAATAAAAATAAAATTATAAATTATGATATAATATAAATTAAAAAAATACATATATATCTCTGGACTCCTCCCAAACAAAACTGCCATCCTGGTGAACGTGAGTCATCCAATAGAACTCCACCTCACCAGGCTCCCTCCCCTGCTGTTCAGCCTATAGAAAGAATAAATGTTATAAAAAAAATTATAAATGATACATCATATATCCCGTACCATGATACTTGGCACATGCATGATACATGATGATACATGATGTTAAAACTAAAAATGTACTAAAAGTATTAGAGGATGAGAAACATACAAACTCATGCATGAGCCGTGCATAACTCTTGGATCCCGCTGTATGAGAAACAGACTGAGCTACTCGTGCAGCTCTACCAATAGCATAATATGTCTACAAAAATAAATTAAAATTATATTATATATTGTATACATATAATTAGGATGAGTGAAAATTAATAAATTTATATATTTGATGATGTTACATAACTTGTGCCTTCTCGAAGAACTAATAGTGCACCAGCTCCCTCCATTGATGAGGGTGAACATCAGGAGGACAGGTAGCTGCAACCTGCTCCTCTGTCCTACCCTCTAGCTTGTAGTCTTCCTTTAACTTTGTCCTATATTCTTTCCACTTACGATTGAGAGACTTAAGCACAAAATCAAAAGAATCTGGAGGGAGAACGAACTTACTCTACAATTTAAATAAACAATAAAATAAGTATTAAATAAAATAAGCAATTCAATTATTAAGAATCTAAGATATAAAATAATATATCATTTTTTCACCTGCACAACTCGAAGCAACTCTACTTTATAGGCAGGAAGCATGTCGTTCCACTTTGAATAATTTAGGGAACATAGCTGACCCTGGCGTGCTACTGTCCCCATAAAACTAGTCAACAAGCTAGCAGCTTTCTTAATAGGCTGGCCTATCTTGTTGCACTCTATGACTATCCTCTCGCCCTCAAGTAACTGTCACACATCACGGACTAGTGTGGCTCCTCGCCTCCGCCTAACTCTTCTGGATGCATCTACATTACAAATATAAAAAATTATATATCAAAACTATTGCATATGTATGAATTGAAATGGGATAAAATTATTAAATTACCCTGTATCTGTATGTCATCAACAATAGGCTCGTCATCAGGATGATCCGTAGGAGGATCGTGATGTGCTGACTTGGAGAGAATGGCGTCATCCCAAGATGGAGAGGTACTGCCCTCCACCGGATGTACAGAAATGGATGGACTGGCATCAGACCAATGTGAAACTAATCGAGGCTCGTCGAGCTACTATGATAAAGTACCAGCCTCGATCTGAGAAAACTGAAATTGCACATTCGATAAGCACGTTCTTCGAGGCATGGTGTACCTAACATGCATTATTTAAAACCAAGTCAGTCAACATTATAATCAAATTATAACAGAAATGAATTGCAATTTAAAGATAACATAATCATTCATGCAAAAATGTAAATCATCTTATAAACTACTTACTTGTCATAATCAACCAGTTGTACCTTCTTCGGAATCCAACCTAACCAAAATGGTTGTATCATTTATATGATCATCCGGCACAATATTATAAGGCATACACTGAGTGTAAGTATCTTCATCTTCTTCTTTTATCCTTTTTTCCATGTCATACAAGTCTCTGGGTTTTGTCTTAATAATAGTAACGCATTTTTTATCTTTTGAGTCTTGTACATAAAAAACTTGTCGAGCTTAAGATGAAAAGATAAATGGATCATCCTTCAATAACACACCCGTATGTATCAATTTTGAAAAATTGACAAATATGAATCCGTTTGAATCCTTTTTCAAACCTTTGGTGTATTTATATCCACCCAATCGCATCGAAATAATACAACTTTAAAATTTTCATAATAATCCAACTCAAAAATATCTTTAAGTATACCATAATAACATTTTCCATATGCTTCTACCATAACACCACTGTTCTAAGTTTTTCTAAATTTCTTGTGCTCCTTGGTATGAAATTTAAAGCCATTTATAATAAAAGCATTATATTTGTTCACAATATAATTAGGACCTCTAACAATTGCTATTAGTTCTGTTGAATAATTTTTCTCCATCAGTACCGATACCTAAAAAATATAATATCAATTATCGATCACTTATTCGATGTTAAATGTATGTAAAATTATTATATGACTTATATATACTAACCTGATTGGCAAGCCAATTAGGGAATAACTCAACCAATCATCTTCGTTCAATCCTTAGATTAGGATGAGTGGAATGATTGGCTTGTCGTTGTGCAGCTAAAAATTCACTGCATGACAATCAAATATAAGTTTGACAATAACATGTCTAATATTTAGTATTATCCATGTATAGATAGACTAACCTGCGATAGTCACATATTATGTCACTATGTAGCAATACATAACGGTGTGCTTGTGACAAGGATTTATAGTCAAGAACAATACTTTCAGCTTTTCATATAAATCTTCTAGAATATACAAATTTGTATAGATCTGTATTCTCCAAAGTATCACCATGACGTTGAGATCGATTGAATACAGTCTCTACACCTTCGAGATATCTTGAACAAAATGTTAAACACTCTTCAGCAATATATCCCTCTGCTATTGAGCCCTCAAGATGGGCTTTGTTTCATACATAATCCTTCAAACGTACAAAATACCTTCAAAAAGCATGATATTTATTAATATTTTAATATTAATATCATATTAAATAATAAAAAAGATATCTAAATTATAAAATTTTAGTTTTACAGCATTATCTCTCGATATGGTACATCCATCTGTACTGTACCGGTCCTTCAAGTTTAGCTTCCGAAGCTATGTGAATGAGCAGATGAACCATAATCATAAAAAATTCAGAAGGAAAAATCTTTTCCATCTAACATAACGTAAGTATTACTTGAGACTGCAACTGATCAAGCTCCTGAGGATCAAGAACCTTAGAACATAATGCCTTAAAAAATGATGATAACTGAAAAACAACCGTAATAACTTGTTTCGGCATTGATGACCTTAAAGCCAATGAAAGAATATCTTGCATTAGTATATGTCCATCATGACTTTTAAAATTTGAAGTTTTTTGCTCTTTCAAATTCACACATCGTGAAATATTTGATGTATATACATCAGGAACCTTGATATTCTTTAAAACTATCATGAAGAGTTCTTTTTCTTGACTAGACATTATATAACATGCATGAGGGATATAAGTTCTATCATTTGCAAGCACTTGTTGATGAAGTTCATGTCGGATGCCCATTTCTTTTAAATCAAGATGCGCCTTCATATTATCTTTAGTCTTTTCATCAAGATTTAATATTGTTCCAATCAAATTATCACAAACATTCTTTTCTATATGCATAACATCAAGATTATGCCGGAGTATATTGTGCTCCCAATAAGGTAAGTCAAAGAATATACTTCTTTTCTTCCATAATTGTTTAGTATGCTGATGGGTAGATGCTGTCATTATATCATCATCATTTTCAACTTCAAAGAAATTATCCGGATCTTCGAACACTGCTGTATCTAAGGTGCAAGTATTGACTTCCTCCGATACTTCTTCCTGTACTGAAGTCTCAATATCATCTCTTCCTTGCTTTTTAGAGGACTTTGTCATCTTACCATAACTGTGTTTGATACCAAATATTTGTCTACGAATATCAGAACCAGAAGGTAGAATTGGAGCATATCCCAACTCTAAAGTATCATCAAATAAATCTTTATAAAATCAAAATGGATGATTTGCCTCCAACCATCGACGATGTCCCATATAACAAAACTTTCCTCCATATTTTAACCAAATTGAATGGATTGATTCACCACAAGAAGGACATGTAACTCATCCCTTAGTGCTTTAGCCAAATAAATTAGCATATGCAGGAAAATCATTAACAGTCCATAATAGAGCTGCCCGTAGATTGAATGTTTGGCCATTCAAAGCATTAATTGCACTGATACCCTCCCATAATTATTTCAATTCATCTATTAAAGGTTGTAAGAAAATATCAATATCATTGCCTGGACCCTTATTGTCACGCCCCGAATCCAATACCGGAAACGGCTACGTGACGGCCGCACAAACCCTAGGTTTTATCCTAGAGATTATGCAAGGCCTAGGTACACAACAATTCAAATGTATCCAAAGTAATTGAATATTGTATAAACAAATCATTAACAATGTATAGTTCATAATTAACTCGAGATCATAAGATGGTCCACTGACTCAAACGTCAATAACCGGACAAACTAACTATATATCTCAACAAACAAGATGCTCCGTCTCATGCCCAGCCCAGATCCTTCTTAAGTTTCCTGAGTCTCTGAAAGAAAACAGATGGTAGGGAGTGAGCTACATAGCCCAGTAAGGGTTCCAAAATAATCACCAATAATAATTTACATGTATAAGAAAGCAGTAAACATTACCATGACGAAATCAACAATTCCGATTTCATGTTTAACAAAACTTTGGAAACTTTATTTTTTTTTTCTTCTTATAGAATTTCCAATTATTTAATCATTATCTTTAGGGTTCTGGACTAACCACGGTCACACTCCAGCCTGTGACTGGCACACTATTGTCACACTCCAGCCTGTGACGGGCACACTGATGTCACACTCCAGCCTGTGACGGGCACACTGTTGTCACACTCCAGCCTGTGACGGGCACACAAATTGTCACACTCCAGCCTGTGACGGGCACACTGAGAAACCACGGTACCGCCGTGGCATGGCTAGTCCAAACACCAGTTCTCTTAACACTTTATCATTTCTTTTCACATAATCGGATCATGTCACTTTCCAGCGATCGCTATCACGATCAAACACATTTCAAGATCACATGGCAAATACAAACAATACTAACAACAAACTCGATCCGTAACCCGGAAATCAAATCATGCTATCCGAAAACTACTATGCATGAAAAATATTTAATTATGCTCGAATCAAATCAGGTCATGTAAAATATATTAATAAATACGGTGATTATGTTAGAATTCCTTACCAATCAGCTATCCACGCTTGTACTAATCCGAACCCGAAATCGGTGTGACGTCTTCCCGCTCAGAAGACTGATTCTCTACATAGATAAATAAATTTTAAATTAAAACTAAATTCTTAATTTTTCACGAATATCAAAAAAATCCCTGATTTTCTCTCTCTCTCCTTCCTTCTCTCTCCTCTTCTCTCTCTCTTCCTGCTCTCTCATCCTTCTCTCTCCTCTTTCTCTCTCCTCCTTCTCTCTCCTCCTTCTTCTCCTCCTTCTCTCTCCTCCTTCTCTCTCCTCTTTCTCTCCTCCTTCTCTCTCTCTCTTCTTCCTCTTTCTCTCTCCTCCTATCTATTTTTTTTATTTTTATATTATTTTATATTATTTTTATTATTTATATTATTTTTTTAATTTTTTTCCTTCGGGCCGTACAGACCACTTTTTTTTTCTTTTTTTTTCTTTTCTTTTCTCTTTTTTTTTTTCCCCTTCTTCTTCCTTTCTCTTTCTTTTCTTCTCCGAACCACCCCTGTGCTTTTTCTTTCTTTTTTTTTTTTTTTTTCCTTCAGCCTTTCTTTCTTCGGCGACCCAACCTCTCACCCCCCCACCTGCCGGCAAATCCCGTGGTTGTCGTAGGGCCCTCACGGACCAATGGCAGGCGGCGACGGCGGCGGCGGCGGCGACAACGGCGAACAAATCCGGACGAACCAGAAAATTCCAAACAACCAAAATTCTCAAAAATAAACTGAAAATAATAGGAAGAAACTTACCGGGCAACGTAGGAGAGCTTCCAGTCGTTCGTCGGAGAGGGAGAGAGAGCGTGAGGGTGGCTCGAAAGGCGGGGTGAGGGATTTTTTAAAAAAAAACTACGAGTCCCTCGCCGTGTAAAACTCTACCACCGTGTCCCAATCCATCCAAAACCCATCACCGATCCTCTCCCACTCCCCTCACGCTCACGTTCTCCCATCGAGTTTTTCGGCGAAAACTCCGGCCGGCGAGGACAAACTCGGCTCCCCTGTTCCGGTTTCTTCATCCCGCCCAACTTTTTTTTTTTTTTCAGTTTGGGTTGAAGTCGGCTAGGTCTGCCGACTTCAACCCAGGACCAGTGTTTACATTCTCCTCCATTAAAATAAATTTCGTCCTCGAAATTTACGTACCTGGTATTTCGAAAAGCTGTGGATATTTTGTTCGCATCTCTGCTTCTAGTTCCCATGTAGATTCTCTTTCACTGTGATTGCTCCATTGCACCTTCACATAGGGTATGATTCGGTGTCTCAATTCTTGTTCCTTACTGTCGACAATTCGTAAAGGCACCTCTATAGGTCAAATCCTCCTGAAGTTGCAATGGCTCATAATCTATTGCATGATTAGGATCAGGAATGTATTTTCGTAACATAGATACGTGAAACACATTGTGCACTCCGGATATAACTGGTGGCAGAGCTAATCGGTAGGCCACCTCACCAACCTTATCCAAAATCTCAAATGGTCCCACAAATCTCGGGCTCAACTTTCCTCGTACACCAAATCTCATCACACCCTTTGTGGGAGATACTTTCAAAAAGAAATGATCACCAATATTGAATTCCAGCTCTCTTCGTCTCTTATCAGCATAACTTTTCTGTCGGCTCTGAGCAGTACGCAAACGTTCTCTGATCCTTTGTACCTTCTCCACTGTTTGTTGTACTTTCTGGACCCAACAATTTCCTTTCTCCCACATCATCCCAGCAGATAGGAGATCTACACTTCCTACCATATAAAGCCTCAAAAGGCGCCATTTGAATGCTAGCTTGAAAACTATTATTGTAAGCAAATTCTATTAACGATAGATGACAGTCCCAAGCACCACCCAAGTCCATAACACAAGCTCTCAACATGTCTTCCAGAATCTGGATGGTTCGCTCAGACTGTCCATCAGTTTGGGGATGAAAAGCTGTACTAAAACTTAATTTGGTCCCCAATGCTTTATGAAGACTCTTCCAAAATGTGAAACAAACCTACTGTCTCGATCCGATACTATAGAAATTGAATCCCATGTAGTCTCACAATTTGTTCTATATACAAATTGCTAATTTTTCCAGAGAGAGTCCGATACGAAAAGATAAGAAATGAGCAGACTTCGTTAGTCGATCCACAATTACCCATATCGCATATTCCCTTAGGAGTTTTGGGTAACCCTGTCACAATCCTGGTAATTGCTTCCATTTCCACTGAGGAATCGCAAGAGACTGCATATCGCATTATTCCCTTAGGAGTTTTGGGTAACCCTGTCACAAAGTCCATGGTAATGTGCTTCCATTCCACTGAGGAATCGCAAGAGACGCAATGGTCCAGCAGGTCTTGAGCTCAGCTTTTACCTGTTGACACACCAACATTGAGCCACATACTGACTATATCTCTCTTCATACCAGACCACCAAAAGTTTTCTCGTAGATCTCGATACATTTTGTACTACCCGATGCATCGTATATACTGAACTATGTGCTTCTTCCATAATTTCATTCTTTAATTCTGGAAATTTAGGAACACATAATCTGTTACCAAATCTCAAGGTACATCCTCATATATAGTAAATTCTGATTGTACACCACTCAACTCTCTCTTTAATTTTCTGAAGCTCTAAATCTTCCTTCTGAGCTGTTTTAATTTTGTCAATCAGATAGGTTGTACCATAATATTTGCTAATTGCATCCCAGAATTATGAATTCGTACCTCTATCCCTGATCTTTCCAGATCCATTAAGATGTGCTTTTGATTAGTAATTAAGTTGCCACTTACTCGGGATTTTCCTACTCAGGCATCTGCTACAACATTTTCCTTTCCTGGATGGTAGCTGATAGTCAGATCATAATCCTTTAATAGTTCCAGCCATCTTCTCTGTCTTAAATCAATCCTTCTGAGTAAATATATTTTTAAACTTTTATGATCTGTAAAGATTTCACAACGACTACCATACAGATATGTCTCCATATCTTTAAAGCAAATACTACAGCTGCTAACTCTAAGTCATGAGTGGGATAATTTGACTCATATGATTTCGCTGTCTAGAGCAGGCTATCACTTTTCCATTTTGCATTAGCACACAACCGAGACCCTTTCGGGATGCATCACTATATATGCAAAACTCCCCTGTCTCTGCAGGACAGTCAATACTGGGCAGTGATTAACCGTTTCTTCAATTCTTGAAAACTCTGCTCACAATCATCTGTCCATTCAAATTTTGTTCGTTTCTGGGTCAGGCGAGTTAAGGGTATAGCAATAAGAGAAAATCCTTCAACAAACCTTCGATAATATCCTGCCATTCCCAGAAACTACGAACTTCGGATACATTAGTGGGTCTCTCCCACTCTACCACTGCTTCCACTTTCTTTGGATCCACAGAAATACCATCCTTTGATATAACATGGCCAAGGAAAGAAATTCTGTCCAACCAAAGTCACATTTTTTTAGCTTGGCAAATAATTTCTTCTCCTTGAGTATTTGTAATACTATCTTTAAGTGCTCCTCATGTGCTTGTAGACTTTTTGAATATATCAGTATATCATCAATGATACTACTACAAATGATCCATATATGGTCTAAACACTCGGTTCATGAGATCCATGAAACTGCAGGTGCATTTGTCAGACCAAAAGGTAAACTAAAATTCATAGTGTCCATATCTAGTTCTAAAAGCTGTCTTTGGTACATCCTCTGTCTTAATCTTCAATTGATGATAACCAGAACGAAGATCAATTTTTGAGAATACTTGTGCCCCCTGTAATTGATCAATAGATCATCATCCTTGGTAAGGGATATTTGTTCCTTATAGTCACTTTGTTCAATTCTCGATAATCAATGCAAAGCCGAGAACTTCCATCTTTCTTCTTTACAAATAAGACTGGAGCACCCCGGGAGACACGCTAGGTCTGATAAATCCTTTATCCAACAGTTCTTGCAATTGCTCCTTAAGTTCTTTTAATTCTGCCGGAGCCTTCTATAAGGAGCTTTGGAGATGGCACCTGTACTGGTATAAATCGATAGAGAACTCAATCTCTCTATCAGGAGGTAATCCTGGCAGATCATCGGGAAAGACCTCCGGAAATTCTTTCACAACAGGTATGTCTTCCACTTAAGATCCTGCTGTTGAGTATCTTTCACCGTTGCCAGAAATCCTTCACAACCTTGTCTGAGGAGTCGCTTGGCAATAAAGCCGAAATTATCCTCCTCATAAGAGTTACTTGTTTCCCTTAAAACAGAACTCTGACTGATCAGGAATTTGAATTTTACAATTTTCTCAAAATAATTGATGGAAGCATGGTTTGCTGTCGCCAATCCATTCCAAGGATTATATCGAAGTCTTTCATATCCATGACTATCAATCGCTTCCATTTCTACCTTCGTATTCATCAACATTTCTTGCAGATTGATTAACCACAAAAACATCCCCACTAGGAGTGGAAATACAGAGTCAATTCTAAAGATGTCGGGTTAACTCATTATTCTCCCTAACCAATCTAACAGATAGGAAAGAGTGTGTAGCACCAGTATCAAAAAGAACATAACTTACTGGAAAATAATTTGATCATACCTGTCCTACAGAATTTGATGCATTAGCATCCTGCTGGTGAGTGAATAAACCCGTCCCTGAGTTACTGTTTTCTGTTGCCCTAATTGCTGTTTTCCACGAGGTACTGATGCTGTGACCCCTGACCAGATGGACATACAACTGCCTTGTCCCGGTTTACCACAGTTATGGCACTTCCACTCATCTGGCCCGTACAATCCCCTTATAATGAGAACCCCACACTTAAAGCACTTGACATCATTCTTTGGTTGGGTCTTGTTATCTGAAGTAACATTGTCAAGCTTCCTGGTTTTTGCATTGGTACCTTTAAAGAATTGGCCTTGATTCCCTCTGTTCCAGATCTCTTCTTTAATGCTTTCTCCCTTTCAGCTTGAGCCACTCCAGTCCCCTTTCAATAATTAATGCTTATTAACAACCTCTTTATAAGTTGGTAGCTCAAAAGCAATCATTGATGCTGAATCCGACTTCTAAGTCCATTTTCAAATTTCCTGGCCCGGATTCCTTCATCAGCTAAGAGTGATGGGCATATCTCGACAATTCCTCAAACTTTGAGGCATACTGAGAAACTTTAAAGTACCCTGCTCCAAGCGATCAAATTCTCGAAGTTTTTGTACCCGAACACTTTGAGGAAAATCTCTCATAGAAAACCTTTCTAAAATCTGTCCAGGTAAAGGTGTATCATTTGGCCTTGTTTTCTGACTCCAGTTCCCACCAAGCAGCTGCCTCTCTTGCAATAAAAAGGTACGAATGTAACTTTCTCTTCTTCTGATCTGATCCCAGGCTGAACTCCAGATCCCACCCGGTTGTTCCTGTTTCAGCAGTTCCAGTCTCCGGGTGGTATACAAAGGATTGGGCACTGGCACATGATGATGCTCCTCATTACCAGTGTTGTCCACAGATTCGGCATTGGGTCCTGTGGACGTTCCTCATTATCAGATAAGGCTCCAGCATTCCCATGCTGCTCAATAGGATCCCAAGCATTTGCTCCATCTGCAAATCTTGTGGGCCTCCTAACACGTCCACGTCCACTACCACGCGCCATGGAAAACCTACACCAATGTTGTCAGTAAACAACTAACACTCAGATGGTCAAAACACTCATGACATAATATCTACCCCACATATGGATCAACCCACACTCTCTCTCGTTGAGCTTTTGTCCTAAGATCCTAGAACCTGGTTTGCTCTGATACCACTCTGTCACGCCCCGAATCCAATACGAAAACGGCTACGTGACCGGCCGCACAAACCCTAGGTTTTACCCTAGAGATTATGCAAGGCCTAGGTACACAACAATTCAAATGTATCCAAAGTAATTGAATATTGTATAAACAAATCATTAACAATGTATAGTTCATAATTAACTCGAGATCATAAGATGGTCCACTGACTCAAACGTCAATAACCGGACAAACTAACTATATATCTCAACAAACAAGATGCTCCGTCTCACGCCCAGCCCAGATCCTTCTTAAGTTTCCTGAGTCTCTGAAAGAAAACAGATGGTAGGGAGTGAGCTACATAGCCAGTAAGGATTCCAAAATAATCACCAATAATAATTTACATGTATAAGAAAGCAGTAAACATTACCATGACGAATCAACAATTCCGATTTCATGTTTAACAAAACTTTGGAAACTTTTTTTTTTTCTTCTTATAGAATTTCCAATTATTAATCATTATCTTTAGGGTTCTGGATAACCACGGTCACACTCCAGAGCCTGTGACTGGCACACTATTGTCACACTCCAGCCTATGACGGGCACACTGATGTCACACTCCAGCCTGTGACGGGCACACTGTTGTCACACTCCAGCCTGTGACGGGCACACAAATTGTCACACTCCAGCCTGTGACGGGCACACTGAGAAACCACGGTACCGCCGTGGCATGGCTAGTCCAAACACCAGTTCTCTTAACACTTTATCATTTCTTTTCACATAATCGGATCATGTCACTTTCCAGCGATCGCTATCACGATCAAACACATTTCAAGATCACATGGCAAATACAAACTGTTGCCGCCTGGATCGCCGTGGCCGGTAGCTCTGGCGTGGCCTAGGTGCGTGGACTCCGTGCAGCGTCACCGGGCTCGTTGGTCGGAGACGATCAAGGGGAACATAGTCGTAGTTGGGATGAAAGGGGCTTGGTACTGTCATGGCCCTCCTGTGGGCCTCTTCGGTGAGGGAGTAATCTCCCTACTTATCGTCCCTCCGTCGGGCGATACCTGCAAAACAGGGGAGACCTGCGCCGGGGACTCCGGCAAAGGCACTCCGACGATCAAGTCAGTGGGACGATCGAAGGAGATAAGGGACCTCTGAGACAGAGAGCTCGGGGGGACTCTCTGTTGCCAGAGGGTGATGGATCATGCTGGAATGATCAGAGTCTGTCCTTTCTTACCTCCTCCCGCTGCTCTTATATAGACGAGCGGCTCTTGGTGTTCAGAGGGGCACGTTCTTCTTGGCGTAGGCCTGTGAAGCCTCTGCAGGCCTAGGAGGCTTAGGTAGGCGGTCAACTTCCCCTTTCTTGATGGCTCAGAAGATTTGGCAGAGAAGCCCAGCGCCTCGAGTGTGGTGCTATTCACTAGTTAGTGCAAACAGTAGCTTAGGGAACTTAAGCGCATACCTTTCTTTGCAGGCGGCGTGTCAGGCGGCGCGTCCAGGACCCACGTGGAGGGGGATGCATGAAAAGAGCGCCGGGCCCATGCGGATGGACCCCTTAGAAAATGCGCGGGGCCCACGAGAGACCGAACTGCATGGTGCTCCCAGCAACCGAGCTGGGCTGCGGGAGAGCGGAGCTGGACCGCGGGCGTGCTTGGGCACGAAGCAGGTGCGGACGGATGTGGCCACGCGGGAATTCCAGACGGGGCATCACGTGGGCATGCCGAACCGGGCACATGAGCACGTGGGCATGCCGAACCTCGCGTCACGCGAGCCCATGAGCACCGGAGCCCATGAGGGCGGAGCGGCCGTGGCGGAAGGGTCGGACCGGCAGAGCCGGATCGAGGCGGGGCCGGTCGGAGCCGGGCTCGTGGAGGTGGCATCCTGCCAGGCACACCACGGGCATGCCGAGCCGGGAGCCGGCGTGCCGAGGTCGACCGAGCCGCAGCCTTGCCAAGCGTGCGCGCCATGGTGAGGGGCTGGGACGGTGCCACGGATGGCGCGGAGCCAGCAAGGAAGGAGCTGCGGCCACCGTGGGCGTGCCGCGGGTGCTGAAACGGACCTCGTGGAGCCGGAGGGGCCAAGCCGGGCGCGCTGCTGCCGAGGTGGAGCCTGAGGGCGGCGGACGTCGGAGCTGGCGCGGGGGAAGCCGGGTTCGCCGTAAGCTCGCCGGGGGCACTGCAGAGCCCCGGACCTACCTCGCGGAGTCGGAGAGGCCGAGCTGGGCGCGCTGCTGCCGAGGTGGAGCCTGAGGTCGACGGACGCGGAGCTGGCGCGGGGGAAGCCGGGTTCGCCGCAAGCTCACCGGGGGCACTGCAGAGCGCCGGACCTACCTCGCGGAGCGGAGAGAGGCCGAGCTGGGCGTCGGGGCGGGCGAAGTCCTCCCTCGGCCGGACTGGGCGCTGTCCCGGTCACTTCGCTGAGGTGCCGTCTTGGGAGGCGGAGCGGGGCCCTGCCGTCCCCACATCGGGCCGAGCCGGCGGAGCAGAGACGGAGGAGCAGGATCGAGGCGGGGCGGCCGAAGCTAGGCTTTCCGAGGTGGCATCTTGCCGGGGAGCGAAGCGGGGACCGTGCCGGGCTGAGTTGTGGGTGCGCCAGGTGGGGGTGCCACGGGCGTGCTGATCGGGAGCTGGCGGACCGGACGGAGGCGAGGCGGAGGCCTCCTGCGTGCGAGCTGGGCGCCATTGCCGAGGTGGGCGCGCGGGCCTGTTGGCGCTGGGTTGCGCCGGGACCGAACGGAGACGAGACGGAGGCCCCTTGCGGCGCGCTGGGTGACGTTGCCGAGGTGGGCGCACGGGCCTGCTGGCGTGGGTCGTGCCGCGGGCGTGAGCCTGGCTGGGCCCCAGTCTTGCCGCCTGGTCATGGTGGGCTAGCCAAGGTACGACTTGGTCGCTTCAGGAGCTGATCTCTTCAGGTGAACCCATCGTTGTGTCAGGGCCGAATGGATTGGTCACCACTGTAACAGATGCCCCCACTCCGAGTCCAAGGCGTGCTTCTCCTCGTTTTGGATGAAGGAGTAGTGTTTTTTACCCATTCGGCCCCGTGCCGCAGCATGCCTGCAAAACAAAGAATAGGAGGCGGTGTTTTTGAAGCTTACTTGCCCATAGGTACCTTGACTGAAGGTAGTTGCATCTTGATGGCGTTATCACTTCAGTAGGACTCTTCTTTGGCGGTGGTAGGAGGCATTGCCGCGAAGGAAGAAGAATGGGCGAAGCGCGCCACTTGGGTGCACACATGTATGGCCGGGTACATGGTTCAGGCGGTAGAGCTTGGAATATCTGTCGGAACTTTGATGAAGATATGAAGTCGCCAGGAGACAGGAGCCATCGCGGGTGAGGAAACCCAGGGAGTCGAGGGGCAGCACGCTTGATTACGGGGGGAGCCACCCTGGCGGAGGAACTCAAGGGATAACACGCGGGCTGAAGTCCGAGCCTTTACGCCGGAATCGGGTTCCAAGGCACCGAGGTACATCGTGGGGAACCGGGTTCCGCTACGCCGGAACTGGGATCGGGCCTCCTTTTCAGACTCGGGGTCGGACAGATGAGCTCCCCCTCCGTGAGGTGGCGAAGCCACTCGCTTGGCACGCTGGGAGGCGAGCCGTAGATGGTCGGTCCTTCAGAGCGACCCATGGATATTTCTGGACGAGATTCAAGTGGTAAATGCGGGGCTCAATGAAGAGCCTGACTTTTAGCTCGACTGAATCAAGGGGCATGACTTTAGTTTAGCTTCATTTGGCCACAGCTCGACTGAACTTGACTTCACTTGATTTCAGCTCGGCTGAACTGAGGAGCCTGACTTTGGCTCGGCTTCATTGAGTTCAGCTCGACTGAATTGAGGAGCTTGATATCGGCTCTTAACTTCGCCGGACTTGGAGTCGGGCGGATGAGTTCCTGTAATGATGAAGGACAAAGTTGCACCAGAGAGGAACTTTAGTTATTGAGAAGGGATTCTTACCTCCTCCTTGAGATAGCAGAGCCATCGGTCCGCCATGTTAGGAGGCAAGCCATAAACGGTTGGACCTCCGGAGCCTCCTATGGACATCTCCGGACTGTGAGTACAGCAAATGCCAAACTGTGAGTTTCTCGGTAGATGGCGGGACTTCTTGGAGTCTCCGCGGATATCTCCGAACTGTGAGTAAGGCAAGAGCTGAACTGAGAGTCATGCGGTAGATGCAGGGCTCAATGGGGAGCTTGATTTCAGCTCTTAACTTCGCCGGACTTGGAGTCGGACGGACGTGTTCCTGTGTTGGTGAAGAACAAAGTTGCACCAAAGAGGAACTTTAATTGTTGAGAAGGAATTTTTACCTCCTTTTTGAGATGGTAGAACTGCTGGTTCGCCATGTTAGGAGGCGAGCCACAAACAGTTGGATTTCTGGGGCCTCCCATGGACATCTCCGGACTTTGAGTACAGCAAATGCCAAACTGTGAGTTTCTCGGTAGATGGCAGAACTTCTTGGAGTCTCTGCTGACATCTCCGGACTGTGAGTAAGGCAAGAGCTGAACTAAGAGTCATGCGGTAGATGCAGGGCTTAACTCTTTAGTGCCAGGGTGTCCGGTCTTCGGTGCCGGGAGCATGGGATCCGGGCTTTGGTGCCGGAGAGCATGGGATCCTGGCTTTGGTGCCGGAGAGCATGGGATCCGGGCTTTGATGCCGGAGAGCATGGGATCCGGGCTTTGATGCCGGAGAGCGTGGGATCCGGGCTTTGGATCAAGAATTCTTGCGCCAGACTATGGTCGGCTCGGGCGAGTCGTAGTGCTTGCCCTTGATAGTGGTATGGGAGCCCTTCCTGTAAAACTGTTGAACTCTGGTCATATGAATAAACAAGGACATACCTCTTCCTTGTGCAGGCCGGAATTAGGTTCGCCGACCGCCCTCTTGGGAGAGAGCGAGACTCCTTTGCTCGTAAGAATACAACTCGGTTGTACAAGGGAGCAAGGCTCCGTTGGATGGGGGGAAGCTCCGTTGGATGGGAGCAAGTCCCGCTGCATGGGTGAGAAAGAGATTCCTGTAGCACTGAAGGAATGAGACTCCCGTTGCTGCATGGGAGAGTTGGAACCCCGTCGTGAGGGAGGAAAGAGGTTTCTGCTACACGAGGGAGATGGTTCCATTGCATGGGGAATAGGAGCCCCGTTGTTCGGGAGGAAGCTCCACTGCTTGGGAGGAAACTCCGCTGCACGAAGGAGATGGAGCTTCGTCGCTCAGGAAAGCTGAGATCCTGATGCGTGGGAGAAAATGAGGCTCATGTAGCATGAGGGAGTAAGCCCTGTTGCATGAGGGAAATAACTCCGCCGCGTGGAAGGAAGAGGCTTTCGTTGCATGAGGGAGCAGGCTCCGTTGCATGAGGGAGTGAGCTCCGTTGCATGGGAGCAAACCCCGTTGCATGAGGGAGTGAGCTCCGTTGCATGGGAGCAAACTCCGTTGCATGGGAGAACGAGGCTCTGTGAGAGAGCTCGTTGCATGGAGGAGGAAAAGGCTTCTGCTGCATGAGGGAGTATGCTCCGTTGCATGGGAGCAAACTCCGTTGCATGTGAAGGAACTTCATGGCATGGGAGAACGAGGCTCCGTGGCATGAGGGAGTAAGCTCCGTTGCTTGGGAGGAGGGGACCTCGTTGCATGGAGGAGGAAGAGGCTCCTGCTGCATGAGGGGGTGTGCTCCATTGGATGGGAGCAGAGAGACTCCCGTTGCGCAGGGAGCTTCGTGGCTTAGGGGAGAGCTCCGGGCTTGCGTGGGCGAACTGGGTTCGGCGCCACCTTCCAGGCCGAGGCCCAGGATCTTCTGGACTGAGCTCGATGCCGCAGGCTTTCTCAAGCCTTGCGCGGCCTGCTGAGCTGTGCTCCGGGCTTGCGTGGGCGAACTGGGTTCGGCGCCACCTTCCAGGCCGAGGCCCAGGATCTTCCGGACTGAGCTCGATGCCGCAGGCTTTCTCAAGCCTTGCGCGGCCTGCTGAGCTGTGCTCCGGGCTTGCGTGGGCGAACTGGGTTCGGCGCCACCTTCCAGGCCGAGGCCCAGGATCTTCCGGACTGAGCTCGATGCCGCAGGCTTTCTCAAGCCTTGCGCGGCCTGCTGAGCTGTGCTCCGGGCTTGCGTGGGCGAACTGGGTTCGGCGCCACCTTCCAGGCCGAGGCCCAAGATCTTCCGGACTGAGCTCGATGCCGCAGGCTTTCTCAAGCCTTGCGCGGCCTGCTGAGCTGTGCTCCGGGCTTGCGTGGGCGAACAACACGGTTTCTGCACCGTTGCATGGAAGGAGAGGACCTCGTTGAATGGAGGAGGAAGAGGCTCCTGCTGCATGAGGGAGTGTGCTCCGTTGCATGGGAGCAAACTCCGTTGCATGGAAGGAGGGGTCCTCGTTGCATGGAAGGAGAGGACCTCGTTGAATGGAGGAGGAAGACCTCGTTGCACGAGGGAGCAAGCTCCGTTGCATGAGGGAGTGAGCTCCGTTGCATGGGAGCAAACTCCGTTGCATGGGAGAACGAGGCTCTGTGAGAGAGCTCGTTGCATGGGAGCATGGTACTCCGCCGCATGGAAGGAAGGGGCTTCCGTTGCATGAGGGAGCAAGCTCCGTTGCATGTGAAGGAACGAGGCTCTGTGAGAGAGCTCGTTGCACGGGAGCATGGTACTCCTTTGTATGGGAGCTGGAGGCTCCGTTGACGACGTCATAGGAGGTCTTCCTGCAGAACTAAAATATAGTTTCTTGTACTGCAAAGATAGCAGAGGGAGGAGTTACCTCAAGAAAGAATAGAACTCCTCCACACGGGAGGACAGACCTCCATTTGGGGGAGGAAGACTCCATTGAATGGGAGAACGAGGCTCTGTGGCATGAGGGAGTAAGCTCCGTTGCTTGGAAGGAGAGGACCTCGTTGCATGGAGGAGGAAGAGGCTCCTGCCGCATGAGGGAGTGTGCTCCGTTGCATGGGAGCAAACTCCGTTGCATGGATTTCTTTCTCCTTCACGACGGCCAGACCCTCTCTTCTTTTTCCCTTCTTCTCTCCTCTCCTCTTTTTTCTTTTTGGTGGGGCTCCTGGATGGTGGCACCGCTAGGAGGTGGCTCCATCCTTGGCTTGAAGCCAGGCACCCCGTCGAGGGTGGCGACGCACCCTCACAGCGCGAGATTTTTTGGTCGAGACCGCTCCTTGGAGCCTCGAGAGAGAGGGAGAAATTCCCGTGCCCCCATCCCCGTGCCCCCGGTCTGCCCCCAGGGACTAAAGACAAAGGTGGAAAACCTTATTGAGGAGCAAGGATCTGCCCCCCTACCTGGCGCGCCAAACTGTTGCCGCCTGGATCGCCGTGGCCGGTAGCTCTGGCGTGGCCTAGGTGCGTGGACTCCGTGCAGCGTCACCGGGCTCGTTGGTCGGAGACGATCAAGGGGAACATAGTCGTAGTTGGGATGAAAGGGGCTTGGTACTGTCATGGCCCTCCTGTGGGCCTCTTCGGTGAGGGAGTAATCTCCCTACTTATCGTCCCTCCGTCGGGCGATACCTGCAAAACAGGGGAGACCTGCGCCGGGGACTCCGGCAAAGGCACTCCGACGATCAAGTCAGTGGGACGATCGAAGGAGATAAGGGACCTCTGAGACAGAGAGCTCGGGGGGACTCTCTGTTGCCAGAGGGTGATGGATCATGCTGGAATGATCAGAGTCTGTCCTTTCTTACCTCCTCCCGCTGCTCTTATATAGACGAGCGGCTCTTGGTGTTCAGAGGGGCACGTTCTTCTTGGCGTAGGCCTGTGAAGCCTCTGCAGGCCTAGGAGGCTTAGGTAGGCCGGTCAACTTCCCCTTTCTTGATGGCTCAGAAGATTTGGCAGAGAAGCCCAGCGCCTCGAGTGTGGTGCTATTCACTAGTTAGTGCAAACAGTAGCTTAGGGAACTTAAGCGCATACCTTTCTTTGCAGGCGGCGTGTCAGGCGGCGCGTCCAGGACCACGTGGAGGGGGATGCATGAAAAGAGCGCCGGGCCCATGCGGATGGACCCCTTAGAAAATGCGCGGGGCCCACGAGAGACCGAACTGCATGGTGCTCCCAGCAACCGAGCTGGGCTGCGGGAGAGCGGAGCTGGACCGCGGGCGTGCTTGGGCACGAAGCAGGTGCGGACGGATGTGGCCACGCGGGAATTCCAGACGGGGCATCACGTGGGCATGCCGAACCGGGCACATGAGCACGTGGGCATGCCGAACCTCGCGTCACGCGAGCCCATGAGCACCGGAGCCGCCGTGGGCGGAAGGGTCGGACCGGGCAGAGCCGGATCGAGGCGGGGCCGGTCGGAGCCGGGCTCGTGGAGGTGGCATCCTGCCAGGCACACCACGGGCATGCCGAGCCGGGAGCCGGCGTGCCGAGGTCGACCGAGCCGCAGCCTTGCCAAGCGTGCGCGCCATGGTGAGGGGCTGGGACGGTGCCACGGATGGCGCGGAGCCAGCAAGGAAGGAGCTGCGGCCACCGTGGGCGTGCCGCGGGTGCTGAACCGGACCTCGTGGAGCCGGAGGGGCCAAGCCGGGCGCGCTGCTGCCGAGGTGGAGCCTGAGGTCGGCGGACGTCGGAGCTGGCGCGGGGAAGCCGGGTTCGCCGTAAGCTCGCCGGGGGCACTGCAGAGCCCCGGACCTACCTCGCGGAGTCGGAGAGGCCGAGCTGGGCGCGCTGCTGCCGAGGTGGAGCCTGAGGTCGACGGACGCCGGAGCTGGCGCGGGGGAAGCCGGGTTCGCCGCAAGCTCACCGGGGGCACTGCAGAGCGCCGGACCTACCTCGCGGAGCCGGAGAGGCCGAGCTGGGCGTCGGGGCGGGCGAAGTCCTCCCTCGGCCGGACTGGGCGCTGTCCCGGTCACTTCGCTGAGGTGCCGTCTTGGGAGGCGGAGCGGGGCCCTGCCGTCCCCACATCGGGCCGAGCCGGCGGAGCAGAGACGGAGGAGCAGGATCGAGGCGGGGCGGCCGAAGCTAGGCTTTCCGAGGTGGCATCTTGCCGGGAGCGAAGCGGGGACCGTGCCGGGCTGAGTTGTGGGTGCGCCAGGTGGGCGTGCCACGGGCGTGCTGATCCGGGAGCTGGCGGACCGGACGGAGGCGAGGCGGAGGCCTCCTGCGTGCGAGCTGGGCGCCATTGCCGAGGTGGGCGCGCGGGCCTGTTGGCGCTGGGTTGCGCCGGACCGAACGGAGACGAGACGGAGGCCCCTTGCGGGCGAGCTGGGTGACGTTGCCGAGGTGGGCGCACGGGCCTGCTGGCGTGGGGTCGTGCCGCGGGCGTGAGCCTGGCTGGGCCCCAGTCTTGCCTGAAACGGGCTCGCTGAAGTACTGTTCTGGCCAGGCCGATGCGGGCTGGCCGTGGTGCTGACCTGGCCTGGTCATGGTGGGCTAGCCAAGGTACCGACTTGGTCGCTTCAGGAGCTGATCTCTTCAGGTGAACCCATCGTTGTGTCAGGGCCGAATGGATTGGTCACCACTGTAACACAAACAATACTAACAACAAACTCGATCCGTAACCCGGAAATCAAATCATGCTATCCGAAAACTACTATGCATGAAAAATATTTAATTATGCTCGAATCAAATCAGGTCATGTAAAATATATTAATAAATACGGTGATTAGGTTAGAATTCCTTACCAATCAGCTATCCACGCTTGTACTAATCCGAACCCGAAATCGGTGTGACGTCTTCCCGCTCAGAAGACTGATTCTCTACATAGATAAATAAATTTTAAATTAAAACTAAATTCTTAATTTTTTCACGAATATCAAAAAAATCCCTGATTTTCTCTCTCTTCCTTCCTTCTCTCTCCTCTTTCTCTCTCTTCCTTCCTTCTCTCTCCTCTTTCTCTCTCTTCCTTCTCTCTCATCCTTCTCTCTCCTCTTTCTCTCTCCTCCTTCTCTCTCCTCCTTCTTTCTCCTCCTTCTCTCTCCTCCTTCTCTCTCCTCTTATCTCTCCTCTTTCTCTCTCCTCTTTCTCTCTCCTCCTATCATATTTTTTTATTTTATATTATTTATATTATTTTTATTATTTATTATTATTTTTTTTAATTTTTTTTCCTTCGGGCCGTACAGACCCACTTTTTTTTTTCTTTTCTTTTTTTTCTTTTCTCTTTTTTTTTTTTTTTCCTTCTTCTTCCTTTCTCTTTTCTTTTCTTCTCCCGAACCACCCCTGTGTTTCTTTTCTTTCTTTCTTTTTTTTTTTTTCCTTCAGCCATTTCTTTCTTCGGCCGACCCAACTCTCACCCCCCCCACCTGCCGGCAACCATCCCGTGGTTGTCGCAGGGCCCTCACGGATCAATGGCAGGCGGCGACGACGGCGGCGGCGGCGGCGGCGACAACGGCGAACAAATCCGGAACGAACCGGAAAAATCCAAACAACCAAAATTTCCCAAAAATAAACTGAAAATAATAGGAAGAAACTTACCGGGCAACGTAGGAGAGCTTCCAGTCGTTCGTCGGAGAGGGAGAGAGAGCGTGAGGGTGGCTCGAAAGGTGGCGGTGAGGGATTTTTTAAAAAAAAACTACGAGTCCCTCGCCGTGTAAAACTCTACCACCGTGTCCCAATCCATCCAAAACCCATCACCGATCCTCTCCCACTCCCCTCACGATTCTCCCACCGAGTTTTTCGGCGAAAACTCCGGCCGGCGAGGACAAACTCGGCTCCCCTGTTCCGGTTTCTTCATCCCGTCCAACTTTTTTTTTTTTTTTTCAGTTTGGGTTGAAGTCGGCTAGGTCTGCCGACTTCAACCCAGGACCAGTGTTTACACTTATCACCTGGAATGACCATTGATAAAATAAGTGAAGACTATTTCATGCATATCCATGGTGGCAAATTATAAGGAATCAGAACAACTGGCTAGGTGCTATAGATATAACTTAAGGTCCGAAATGGATTGAATCCATCACTGGCTAAACCCAGCTTGACATTCGAGCATCAGATGCAAAATTAGGATGTCTGTCATCAAATACTTTCCATGCTAAACTATCTGCTGGGTGTCTCAGCATTCCATTTTTTGTACAGCTTTCATCATGCCATCTCATTGACTAAGCTGTCTTTGATGATGCATAGATCCTTTTCAATCTATGTATAAGAAGAAAATAGCGTAATACCTTCTCCGACTTTTGTTCAATTTGTGTTGCATCCAATTCATCTAATCCCTCACTCTCATTTTCTTTTTGCTTCATCCATCGCGAACATCCACATACATGGCACGACTCTTGATCAGCATATTCTTTCTGATATAATATACAATCATTTGGACAACTATGAATCTTTTCGTATCTAAGATCCAATTTTTTTTCTAGTTTTTTGGCTTCATAACAAGATGTTGGTAAACTAGTACCTTCAGAAAATGCATCATTTAACAACTTCAGCAACATAGTAAAACTTTTGCCAGATCATCCATTCAAATATTTTATATGAAACAAATATATAAGAAAAGAAATTTTTGAAAAGTTCTTGCAATCGATATATAATTCTTGATCTGCATCTCTTATCAGCTTCTGATAACGATCTGTTCTAATATTAGTTAGGGGTATCGGCTCCTTATTATGTATAGATTCAATAATTATAGGACCATCAGGCAGCCCATCTGCTACCTGTCCTCCATTGAAATCTTCAGGATTTTGAGCACCATATTCAAAAGCATCTCTGAGCAACCCCTGATATCATCATCTCTTACAAATTTTTCTGTTAGTTACTAGATCCAAAATCAGGTATATGTTCCATGTTAGAGGTTTGGTTACATGTAGATTGTAACCTTGACTTTCCATTAAAAAGTCACTCTGTATAACCTCTTAAAAAACCATTCCATATCAAATATTCTTCAACAGTATTTAGATATAGAAAACTGGAATTTACATATTTTCGGCATGGACATAAAATCTTTCCATTGATTCTATTTCTCTCCATACCAAATTTAATGAAATTCTGTACTCCATCCAGATATTCTTTGCTATTCCTCGATTTAGTTATCCAACTCTTATCCATTGTAAGATAAAACTAACTGAAATAAACAAATATTTATAAGAACATAATAAATTTAAAATAAGTTTATTCAATAGATCAATTACAATATTATTAAATGCACCCTATCACCAACTAATAAGTAAAGAGGTCCTATCCCATTCAAGAATTACATTAATCTTATAGATCATTTACAGTAACCAAAGGATACGCAATATATAGAAGTTCTAGAAAAATTTTGGCAGCATTTTCCCTTAGTTCTTCCCATACAAATAAATATGTACGAGGAGAACTAAAAGAAAATGCTATCCGAAATATATCTAGAACTTTATCCATATCTTTTGATTACTGTAAGCACCTATAAAATCATTTATAATTCTCAAACTGTCCAAACTGGATAATTAATTGACCACTATATATATTTCTCCCATCCGTACAAAAATAAAATAATTGTACGGATACTGTAGAATATGTACTTTAATCAATTGACGGGTCTATATTTTTATGCAATGCAAGTTTTTAAAAAATATTTAAAAAATCATATTTGATCATAACAAAGTTATAGATGGTGTTGAAATAAAAAATTTGCAATAATGAAACTAACTTTAAAGCATAATATGTTCAGTAAGATGCAGGTATATACCAAGAAATTTATAAAAAAATAGAAATAATATACTAAGAAAAAGAATAATAAATAATGAAAAATAAGAAGACTCAGTTATACTATTTAATCTATAACTAAATCAAAATGACTACAATTGGTTGCCTATAAAAGAAGGCCATCCAAGATTGTTGCCATTAGAAACAATTGAATCAGCCAAACATACATCGCATAATCATCATAGCCTCCATATACAAACCTTAAACTAATTTTAAAATTGGTTACAGAGCATATTTACTCTCCAAGCAGTCAAACACCTGATAAGAAAATAACAATAAAACAAGTAAAGCAAATTTTTCTTAGTGGTGTGCAATTACCAAGTTATTTAAGAACATAAACTCAAACCTAATGTACGAACAAAATAACATAGTGAAGTACAAAACTTGTGAGATGCTACTTTGTTCGCATGAAATCTATTTGGGCTATGCATGGATGGGGATAAACCTTACATACTATCTGACAAACTAATACATGAAGTACATACTATTTTCATGCATGTACATACAGTTTCAAGTTTGGCAAAATATATGGCCAAGTTACCTTATTTTGGATGAATTCTTTGTTAAATTGACAAATGCAATTTAAGATTTATTTGCCCCAAGCTTTTCAGTAGGCGTATGAATGACAGCAACCATTAATGCCATTATATATATCCCATTAGCGTTTATGCTTAATGTACTTATGGCATCTAGTCATGTAAGCTGTCTTATTGATTGGAAATCATATTATTTTGGAGACTAGGATCAATTTTGTAACTTATGGTGCAATCTACTTTTTTTCTTGCATTGGTAGGAAAGACTATGCCTTTATCTTTGCTGATACGGTGGATTTGTGCACCCAGCTTATTTATGTTTAGCTTGTGTCTGCAGTCTTATGTGCTCCTTGTACAATGTTAGACCATGAAGTAGCAATTCAGAATTAGGTCTGATATTAGACAAATGGTTCGTCCACTATGGTTTATCCTTTTTATGATTATGTATCTTGATTCATCAAGTATTTCTACCTAGGATCATATATGATGTTATTCCAAGTTTTTCCATGTTCTTCCTTTCAACCTCTCTGGATTAATTTAGATCCTCTTCTTCATTTAGATTATTTCAGATTGATTTAAATCTTCTTTATTTCCCACAACCTTCCACTCAACTACAAACCTTCTTTGCATTACAGGACATAACATGTTATTAAAACTAACATTGGCATCTTTAGAAGGCATTATTCTTGAAAAAAACATTCTAGAGTGGCACAAGATTGGCATGTTAAGTTATGAAAACTTGTGCATTCTGATTCACATGTGTTTCAGAACATTTAAGATTTATAAGGGCTTAACATCAAAACCCTGCTTAACATCATGTACTACTACCATGTTTATCAATTATTAACATATCATCTTTATATTATACAATCAAAATGTCGGCATATCCATAGGATCCCCTAAGCCCTTGAGCATTTTACACAGAGAAATAATAGACAAAACAAAACAAATAATAATAGAAAAAAATAAAAACCAAATAAATAGATAAAACCTATGGATGAAAGAGAAGGATCGAGGTGGCTGGCGCACGAGCAGTTGATGGAAGAGACGGAGAAGGAGGGAGGGATCGTCGAAAGAGCTACCGGCTGATCGAGTAAGAGGAGGGAGGGATCGGTTGAGGAGGTTGCGTTGGCGGATCGAGCGTGGGATCTAGGGCACAGATCGGAGGAGGAGGAGGAGGAGCTAGGTCGGCGGATCGAGCGGATGAGGAGGGGGAGGAGGAGGAGGAGGAGCTAGGTCAACGCGGGATCGAGCAAATGGCGGGATCTAGGGCGCGGGCTGGGAAAAGGGGATTTCAGAAATCCAGCGATGCTTAGAAGCGTCGGTAACTCCAGGATTTTAACGATGCTTTTAGAAAGTCCGACGATGCTTAAAAGCGTCGGTAAACATAAGAGACTTGGCGACGCTTTAAAGCATCGGAGAATACCGACGCTTTTTAAAAGCGTCGACGGGTTTCAGATTCTTCCAACGTCCCACAGAAACGTCGGGAGAAAATCATCGCTGTCTAACACTTTTCCTGTAGTGTGATATAGGACGAGATAGGATAAGCCATACCCATACTTGAATCTGTTGTTGGTTGTAGAGAGATATAGAGTGTATCACGAGAGGCTGAGTAAACATGATCCTTAAGATATGGAGGATGAGCATGAGTTCAACTGAAACATTGTAAGATACTATTTGGAGATTGAATTCGTTCTATAGGTTGGTCATGAGCAATATTGATTGAAGTAGAGATTGTGGACACAACATGGTCCTCTTCATAATTAGAGACAGGTAAGGGAACTACATGTCCTAAATGCGAGTTAGGTTTGTCTTTAAAAGAAAAAATTATATCACAAAATTTAACATCATGTAAAACAAAAATTTGGCATTTTTCAAGATTAGAAATTCCGTAACCCTTTTGCCTAAAAGGATAGTTTACAAAATACACCGAGTAACCCGTAGAGCAAATTTATGATAAATATGAGCAACTCCAATAACCAATTCATGGCATGTCGATGCAAACCATGAAACTTTAAAACGAAAGTTAACGCATCTTATTGATGTCCTTTTTCCCTTTAACAAAAATTTGATGCCCTCATCAAATAATTATGTAAAAAAAAAAGATAAACTAGTCTAGTTAAATATTGGTCGACCTTGTTTTTTCGAACCCAAACTGGCATTGGTTAAAGCTAATCAGTTTGCTCGGCCTCTTGGTCATTTCATGATTAGTAATTTATCATTTCTAGGGAAATTGATACAGACTAGCTACAGGGAATGGAGACTCCTATCACAATGGATTGGAATGCCATGACTCAGTATAGAAAAATGAGGCTCGATCTAGAATCAATTAATTGCAAGGAGTTGAGGCAATGTTGATGCCCATTGCCCACTTGATTGACCATTGCTATCCAAACATTTCGAGCTGTTATTTACAAGAGTACCAAACGGGATATTTTGGTCCACACAAAAAATTTTTAAAAAAAAGTTGAACGAGAATTCATTAACGTCGCATTTAATATTTAACATGTTATCCCTGCCAATGATATGGACTCCCGTCCTGTCCCGTCAAACCACTTAGGATCGATGTGAACCGATAAAAAATAGCGGTGCGGGCAGATAGGATTTCTGCACTGCATGCGGTGCACAAAGGCTTAACTCTATTTACAATCAAGAAATTGCTGGCCCATTGTTTATATCTAACGTTAATAGAAAGCCCACTAAGAAAATATAACAAAGTTTGAACATCAAAAATATAATTATTGTAATTACACGTTGTTATTATGATTACCCATCACAATTCATGTCACATATCTGCATACATGGTAAAGTTTTAGGTATGTTAATAAGATCACCCTTTATTTCTTTTCTTTTCCTTTTGAGTCACAAAATTACAACATATTCAATATCTCGTTGAAGTTATTATTTGCCATTATTTTTTCCATCAGTTTTTTTTTTATTGATCAATCAAACAAGTACTTAGGATATATATTGGAGGGAATTGATAACAGAAAATAACAGAGCGCATGTTTAAGATGTATTAGTACTTGTCGAAAGTCATCCAGATTTAAGAAAGTAATAGCTCAAAAATAATTTTAGATGGCATTAAAGCTCCCGGACTATGTAAAACAGTCCTCTGCATTAATGTTAATGTAGTACCATTTGCGGGAAATTAATTTATTTTAAAAAATAATGCATTGTTCTCTAAATAGCACGGTACTGATTCTTTCTTTATTTAAATTTATCTTCTTTTATCTCAATATTTTCCTCTCACTTTTTTTCTGCTCGCTAGGATCAGTCGCTGATTAACACACTTTTCATCTTCTTTTAAATCCAAGAATCTTAATATCACGTTCCAAATCCAGCATCCGAATTGACTACATGACCGATCGTATAAATTCTAGGTTTTATCCTAGAGATCATACAAGACTTAGGTACACAAGAATCATTCTCCTAAAATCACAACAATTATATCAACATGAATTAAAAGTATAACTAAACAATTATTTTATTCAAATCAAACTACTAATGGTTCACTGATCCATAATAAGTATCAGCAACCGAAAAACTACATAAAACTAACAACAACTAAAAGTCAATGTTCCGTCTTATGCCCAGCCGAAACCTTGCTGCGCATCCTGAGTCTCTGAAAAATCAAAAAAGTAGGGGATGAGCTATACAACCCAGTATGATTTTCATATGATCACACCAATAATAATATACATTTATGAAAATAGCAAAATACTAGTATATCATGTCATGCAGTCAAATAATTCAAGCCTCATATATGACAAAACCTTGATAACTTTACATTTTTCTTTTAGAATTTTCATTAATTAACATTTATCTTTAGAGTTCTGGACTAACCACAGCCATGTACCAGCCCATGACTGGCAACCGCAAAGCGACCATACATACTATGGTCAGTCCTGCTCATGTACTAAGCCCGTGGCTCGGCTGTCTCACGTACTAACCGCCCGTGGCCGGCTCCCATGTACAAAGTCCGTGGCTCAGGCTATATAACCACGGTGCTATCGTAGCATGGCTAGTCCAAATACCATATTTACTTCATTAACACTTTTCAAAACATATCTTTTATGATTTCTCAATAACCAGTGTCATGGTTCAACCCATTCAATAACCGGTATCGTGGTCCAACCCACTCGATAACGGATGTCATGGTCCAACCCACTCGATATCCGGTATCATAGTCCAACCCATTTAGTAATCCGGTATCATGGTCCAACCCATCCGGATATTAGTTTCCTTTAAAACATGGTACATGAAATACCGACGATAATAATAATAACCACAATGTCCATCACAAGAAATCAACATGCCATGCGATATAACACCATGCGTGCAGCTGTATATATATATATATACATATATATACATACATACATATATATATACATACATACATATATATATACATACATACATATATATATACATACATACATATATATATACATACATACATATATATATACATACATACATATATATACATACATACATATATATATACATACATACATATATATATATATATGCTCGGATCAAGTCAAGCCATGTAAAATACATGCATAAATGGGTGATCAATACAGAATTCCTTACCTCTCAAGAATCAACTGTCTACACCTGAACTAGTCCGTATCCGAAATTTGCACGATGCCTTCCTGCTCAAAAGATTGATTTCCTATATTAATAAATAATTTTATATAATTTTCAATTTTCATGAATCTCGAGAAAATCCCTTGATTCTCTCTCTTCTTCCTCTCTCCCCTTCCTTCTCTCTCTTCCTTCTCTCTTCCTTCTCTCTCCTTATTTATTTTTTTTCTTTTTCTTTTTTTTTTTTTTCCACGAGCCCTCTTTTTTTTTTCTTTCTTCTCTTCTTCTTCTTCTTTTCTCTTCTCCCTGAACCTCCGCGTGCTGCTTCTACCTTGGCTCGTTCATGCTGACCTCCCCCACGGCTGCCGACAGTGGCCATGGAAAGGCAGACACCAGGAGAGTCCGACGGAATGGAGGTAGATGGCGGCGGCGTGGCTATCCATGGATCACGGCTCCAAAACAAATCAACCAAAACCAAAATGTATTCCCCCTTAAATACTTAGAAAATAAGGGAATTAAACTTACCGATGTCGGAAAGCTCTCCGTCGCTCACCGGAGAAGAGGGAGACGTCGCGGAAGGCACCCGATGGGCCTCGGTTGGCGGCAGTGAGGGAGAATTTAAGGAGAATCTCCCGAAGGTTTCCTTCGCCATTTGGGAAGCAACCTCCACCCAATCGGAGTTCCAATCAACCCCAACCCCGATGCCGACCAACTCCCTCTCCCCCCACGGCTCTTCCTTCACGATATCTGGCGAGAACTCCGACCGGGTAAGGGAGAGGATGAATCCCCTGTTCCGACACCTCTCCGCCCTGTTTTTTTTTTTTTTTTTCGAACTGGATCGAAGTCGGCTGGGCCTGCCAACTTCGGCCCAAAAACACTGTTCTCACATTCTCCCTCCGTTAAAATAATTTCATCCTCGAAATTAGTTTGATTGAGATCTAAATCAGTACTCCCATCATAACACTTCAAAAGTTAGAGTTAATATTCTTAAATTACTATGCTTCCACACTCTAATATAATTTACTAAACCATCTAGGTTCACTAAATAAATCCTTCTAGAAATTTCTGTCATATCTTACTAATCATCATGTTAATTTCTTAATCTCTTATGTCAAAATTTTCAAACAATCATGACCTGAATTTAATACCACTCATATCTATCATAGCACTTATACTACAATTTCGTGTCATCATAACCTGAGCTCTACACTATTCTTGTCATATCCTAATAATCATGTCATTATGATTTTAATCACTTGTATTATCATCCCAAATGATCATAACCTAAACATACCTGTCACTACTGAAATGGATGCATTGGCATCCTGCTGCATGAGTGCGTACACCCATCCATGGGTACCCGACTTCTGTTGTCCTCCCTGCTGATATTCGTCACGAGATGCTTAAGGTACTTGATGTTGAGACCCCTAACCAATATAACACGCAGCTGCAGTGTGACCCTCCTTTCCATAATTGTAACATTTCCCTCTTGGCTAGGTACAGTTCCGCTTAAGATGTGGTCCACCACACCTATAGCACTGGATAGCATCACTGTCAGGCTTCACTGTCTTTGCATCAATATTTCTATTAGGTTGATCCTGAACCTAACTTAAATCTTTTCTTTAAAGCTTTTCCTCTTTCAGCTTGAGCCACATCCAATCCCCTTTCTATGATCAATGCCTTGTTGACAACCTCCTTATAAGTGGGTAGCTCGAAGGCAGTCATCTGATGTTGAATCCGATCTCTAAGTCCATTTTCAAATTTCCTGGCTCGGACCCCTTCATCAACTATCAGTGTTGGAGCATACCTTGATAGTTCTTTGAATTTTGCAGTATATTGAGAAACGGTTAAGCTACCCTGCTCCAAGCGATCAAATTCTCGAAATTTTTGCATCCGAATACCCTGGGGAAAATATCTCTCAAAGAAGACCCTCCTGAAATCTGCCAAGGTAAAAGGTGCATCAGTCGGTCCTTGCTTCCCAAGCTTCAACTCCCACCAAGCAGCTGCCTCATCTTGCAACAAGAATGTAGCAAAAGTAACCTTCTCCCCTTCCGAACACCACAAAGCTTGGAATACTTTCTCAACGGCTTTTAACCAACCCTCTACCTCCATGGGATCAGATGTTCCCTTGAATACCGATGGCGCATACTTCTTGAAATCTATCAAAGTGATTTGTCGTTCTTGTGGAATCCTAATTTCTAGTTGTTGTTGCTGTAATAATGCTGCTGAATGAATTGTTGATGTTGCTGCATAAACTGTTGTTGTTGTTGTTGTGCTTCCATTAATCTCAATGTAGTAGTTCTTGCAATAGCTTGTTGCTGCACCAAGTATTGCATCAGCTGAGGAAGACCCACCTGGTCCTCAGGCTGAACTCCAGATCCTCCCGGAGTTCCTGCTTCTGTAGTCCCAGTCTCCGGGGTGTTGTCCATGGGATTGGACGTCAGTTCCTGTGGATGTTCCTCATCACCAGATAAAACTCCAGTATCCTCGTGCTACTCTATAGGATCCCAAGTATTTGATCCATCCGCAAATCTTGTGGGCCTCCTAGCACATCCACGCCAACTACCACGCGCCATAGAAGTCCTACACCAGTCATTATTAGTAAATAACTAATACTTAGATGATCAAAATCATGTCACATTATCTACCCCACCTATGAATCAACCCACACTCTCTCGATGAGCTTATACCCTAATATCCTAAAACCTGGTTTTCTCTGATACCACTCTGTTACGTCCCGAATCCAGCACCGGAATCGACTACGCGACCGGCCGCACAAATCCTAGGTTTTATCCTAGAGATCATGCAAGGCCTAGGTACACAAGAGTCATTCTTCTAAAATCACAGCAATTGTATCAACATGAATTAAAATTATAATTAAATAATTATTTTATTCAAATCAAACTACTAATGGTCCACTGATCCATAATAAGTATCAGCAACTGAAAAACTACATAAAACTAACTAACAACTAAAAGTCAATGTTCTGTCTTACGCCCAGCCCAAACCTTGCTGCGCATCCTAAGTCTCTGAAAAATCAAAAGTAGGGGATGAGCTATACACCCTAGTAAGGTTTCCATATGATCATACCAATAATAATATATATTTATGAAAATAGCAAAATACTAGTATATCATGTCATGTAGTCAAATAATTCAAGTCTCATATATGACAAAATCTTGATAACTTTATTTTTTTTTTTTAGAATTTTCATTAATTAACCTTTTTCTTTAGGGTTCTAGACTAGCCACGGTCATGTACCAGCCCATGACTAGCACCGCAAAGCGACCATGCATACTATGGTCGGTCCTGCTCACGTACTAAGCCCGTGGCTCAGCTATCCCACGTACTAATCTCCCATGGCCAGCTCCCACATACAAAGCCCGTGGCTTAGGCTATATAACCACGGTGCTACCGTAGCATGGCTAGTCCAAATACCATATTTACTTCATTAACACTTGTCAAAACATATCTTTTATGATTTCTCAATAGCCAGTGTCATGGTTCAACCCATTCAATAACCGGTATCATGGTCCAATCCACTCGATAACCGATGTCATGGTCCAACCCATTCGATAACCGATATCATGGTCCAACCCACTCGATATCCAGTGTCATGGTCCAATCCATTTAGCAATCTGGTATCATGGTCCAACCCATCCGGATATCAGTTTCCTTTAAAACATGGTACATGAAATACCGACGATAATAATAATAACCACAATGTCCATCACAAGAAATCAACATGCCATGCGAAATAACACCATGCGTGCAGCTGTATATATATATATATATATATATATATGCTCGGATCAAGTCAAGCCACGTAAAATACATGCATAAATGGATGATCAATACAGAATTCCTTACCTCTCAAGAATCAATTGTCTACACCTGAGCTAGTCCGTACCCGAAATTTGCACGACGCCTTCCTGCTCAGAAGACTGATTTCCTACATTAATAAATAATTTTATATAATTTTCAATTTTTACGAATCTCGAGAAAATCCCTTGATTCTCTCTCTTCTTCCTCTCTCCCCTTCCTTCTCTCTCCTCTTTCTCTCTCTTCTTTCTCTCTCCTTATTTATTTTTTTTCTTTTCTTTTTCTTTTTCCTTTTTCTTTTTTTTCCATAGAACAGGCCCTTTTTTTTTTCTTTCTTCTCTTCTTCTTCTTTTCTCTTCTCCCTGAACCTCCGTGTGCTGCTTCTACCTCGGCTTGATCATGTCAACCTCCCCCATGGCTGCCGACGGTGGCCACGAAAAGGCAGACACCAGGAGAGTCTGACGGAATGGAGGTAGACAGCAGCGGCGCGGCCACCAATGGATCACGGCTCCAAAACAAATCAACCAAAACCAAAATGTATCCCCACTTAAATACTTGGAAAATAAGGAAATTAAACTTACCGGTGTCGGAAAGCTCTCCGTCGCTCGCCGGAGAAGAGGGAGACGTCGCGGAAGGCACCCGATGGGCCTCGGTTGGTGGCAGTGAGGGAGAATTTAAAGAGAATCTTCCGATGATTTTCTCCGTCGTTTGGGAAGCAACCTCCACCCAATCGAAGTTCCAATCAACCCCAACCCCGATGCCGACCAACTCCCTCTCCCCCCATGACTCTTCCTGTGTGATATCTGGCGAGAACTCCGACCGGTTAAGGTAGAGGATGAGTCCCCTATTCCGACGCCTCTCCACCCTGTTTTTTTTTTTTTTTGTTTCGAACTGGGTTGAAGTCGACTGGGCCTTCCGACTTTGGCCCAAAAACACTGTTCTCACACTCAATTTCTAGAAATACATCCTGATAGAATGTGCAAGTTTGGATGTAATTCTCGTGTAACAAGAAGCATTTTATCAATTTCAAAAGGAATAAAAAATCAATAGATAATTTTATATGTACATAATTTTAGAATCATTTTAGATGTGCCTTCTGGTCATTTTGTCATTAGTTTTTGAATTTATTAACCAAACTATGTTTACAACTTGAGAATAGCATTAAGATAGCTAAATAAAAAATTATTTTATCTTAAATAGCTTAATATCAAAATGCAATTTTTATCAAAAACTTGTTTTAGCTACGATATCAGTAATTCTATAAATACTATTTAATATGTTAATGTATGTTACTTTATGTAATAGATTTTTAAGTCACATAAGGACCAGTGTGGTAATAGAGTTGAAGCGGATCGGATATGGGTCAATTAAAAAAAGTTTCAATCTGAACCCTACCTATTTATTAAACATGTCAGTTCTAAAATCTGAACCTAATTTATTTAATAAACAGGTTATCTAACCCGACCTATTTATAACCCGTTTATAATGATTTAATAGAAAAAAATAAAAACCAGGCTTGTTTACAACCCATTTACAATCAATTAAAAAAAATCTGACTCTCCCCTTCTTCTCTAAATTGGTTCCATGAACCACCATACCTTGTCACTCTGCTCCAGCTCTCCTCCTCTTCTCCGGCTTAATCTCATGAACCACCATCCCTCATTGCTCTGCTTTGGTGCTCCCCCTCTTCACCAGCTCGATCCCATGATTTGCCATCCCTCGCCTCTCTCCTTCAGATCTCCCTCTCTTCTTCGACTCGGCCCCACAAACTGTCATCCTTCATCACTATGCTCTAGCTTAATCCTGTGGCCTGCCATCCCTCAACACTTCACTCAGGCACTCTTCCACTTCTCTAGCTTGTTCCTATGGCCAGCTATCCCTCATCGCTCTACTCCAGCATCTCTCTCATCTCCAACTCGATCTCATGGCCGGCCATCCATTGCCGCCTTGTGCCAGTGCTCCTCCTCATCTCTATACCATAATCAAATGTGGGGATAGCAAAGAGGAGAGGAGGTGAGGGGAAAATGGGGAGCGAGAATCGAAGAAGAAAAAATGGGAAAGAAAGAGACGAAGAGAGAAAATGGGGTCTTGTATTCCTAAGGCCCATGGCTCACGAGAAGATCAATGGATGGGTTGTTAAATGCTCAGCTGCTAAGTCACTTCGTGACTCATGGATCATGAAAAGCATAATCATAGAAGTATTTGACACCCTCCTAAATCAATGGATAGTTGTATCTCTATCAAGCATTTCTCTACTAACATATCTGTTATAAGGACAATGAGCCTGTCCTTCAACTAAGAGTGCATCATTTCTAAAGCATAATCATAGAAGTACTTGACACTCTCCTTATATATAGTAGAAATTACCTCATCGACTACTCAACGATCCATCCAACAACGATCCATGGCACACTATTTAAGAATTCTACATATACAAATACAAAGTAAAACACTTATAATTATTTTATCATTTAAAATGGTAAGATAAGTATTAAAAATGATTCAAGACAATGCAAGAAATAAAATAATACCAGAAAGTCACGAAGATTCTGAGTTTGCTTCCCATCACTAAAGGCAAAACTCAGGAGAAAGATAAAATATAGGAGATGATATTCTAGATGGAAGATATAAGAGCTTAGAAGCCTAGGTAGAGGCCATCGTTGGGCGGTGCTCGGACTTGGAAGTGAAGTCCAAGAAAGGAGAGGTGGTGCCTTGAAGAAAAGTACCAGAGCAAGAGGAAAATCTTTGCAAGGAGAGGCATAAGAGTGTTTCGTTGGATGTGAAATACAAAGAGTCAGAGATCCAGAAGTTCATCACAAGCAAAGAGTACTACTCATCAACCTTTTCAGATATTTGGTACCCTTCTACTTTTTTGTCTGGTTTTTTTCCTCCTTCAAATTCTTCCTCTTCCATTCCTTCTTGGATATCTTTTTTCTATCCAAGAAGGACAAGAAGAGAAAGAAAAGGAAGAGGATGAATGAGTGAAAGAATCAGATAAAGAATCTAAACGGTATAAATATCTGAAGAGGATAATAAGTAGTGCTCTTCGCTTAGATGAACTTTTAAACCTCTGACTCCATGTGCTTCATCTCCAATGAAGCACTCCTGTGCCAATCCTCATGAAGATTCTAATCTTGCTCAGTACTCTTCTTTGAAGCCCCACTTCTTCTTTCTTGGATTTCACTTCCAAGTCCGAGCACCTCTTCGCGATGGCCTCCAACTAGGCATTCAATCTTTTATATCTCACATCCAGAATATCAACTCCGGTCACTCTCATTCTTTTGAGTTTTGTCTTTAATGATGGGATGCAAACTCAGAATTGTCGTGACCTTTTAGTATCATTTAATGCATCTTATCACTAACTAATAGATTAAGTTAGGTCCTATTTCATTAGAAAATTATAATTAATTATATAAATCAATTACAGTAATCAAACGATATGCTATAGGGATCGAAAAAAATCTTGATAGCATTTTTTCTTAGTTCTTTCCATATGGTTAAAGATGTGTGAGGAGAATTAAAGAAAAATATTATTTAAGATTTTTCTTGAATAATCAACATATCATTTGATTACTATAATTATCTATAGAATTAATTGTAATTCCTAAACTAACCAAATTGGATAATAAATTGATCAATATATATAATTTTCTAATCTGTACAAAAATATATAAATATACGGATGTCATAGAATGTATACATCAATTAAAAGATGGATTTATGGTTCAATACAATTCAAATTTTATAAAAATAAATATCTAATTAATTAATTAAATTAATATATAATTATAAAATATTAATTAATTAATTAAATTAATATGTAATTATAAAATATAAATTAATTAATAATAGTTTATATACATTAAAATATGATAATATAAGAGGATGATAACTAAATAATAGTCTTAAGAGGTCAGAAAATAACTCCAAAATTCTATGTCTTGGCAAGACCCCTTGTACCACCTGGGAAGGCTTTTTGGACTCCCTGAGACACGTGATGTACTTCCAAGAGGGTTGAGGTCGGCTAGCAAAGAAGGCATTTTTTTCCATCTTAGGGCTCGCTTGACATGGAGTACAAGCATAGACCCCCTTTAGACAAGGTTGGTGAGGTGAGATATGTGCTCCTACTTACAAGCTGATAGAGGAGAAAAGCTCGTGGATCAAAGATAATGTTAAAGAAGCTGATAGACTATTCCCTACACATCTTAAGTATGGTGCCATCGACTATTGCAGTGACACCGCTGGGGCCTCTTCCCCAAAGGCTAGATGTCACTCGAGGATGTAGGAAGATGAGGCATCCTCTTTAGCTCTATCATTTGACCAGTGAAAATAGCAGTGATGCAGTTGTTACTCCGATCATTCTCGATATCTCCCATTCCAAGGTGAGCATCCATCATCATGCCTTAGAACCAAAGTAGCTTAAGATCCTAGCTTGAACTTTGCATGTTGAGACCCGAGTCTCGTGCATGCAAGACATGCATCCATACATATTTAATTAATTAATTAATTAACTAATCAATAGCTAATTAAAAAACTAACTACTTAATTAAATAAACAACTAATTATTTAATTAAATAACTAATTAATAAACCATAATTTAATTAATTAGTTAATTATCTAATTAATTAAATTAACAACTACTTAATGAAATAAATAACTAATTAACAAATTCAATTAATATCTAATTAATTATTTAAATAAATAACTAAATAAATTTAATTAATATATTTTTGGTGATGGCTTTATTATCATTACCACTACTGTCACTGATACTCACAAAATCTAAAATAGGCAGGCCCCATGGAGATAAAGCATAAGGACCGGATGAAGGGACGGGGATGGTGGCACTGGGATGGGGGTGGCAGCACTGGCTAAAGAACGTGGAGAGTGGACACGCCTATGAGAATGGCAGCAAGGGGATAGGCCCATGAGGACTGCAATGTAGGGACCGAGCCATGGGGATGGTGGCAACAAGCAATGGCAAGGTGGCGGCGGGCATTGGGAAGGTGGTGGAAGGCATTGGGAAGGCAGCGGCGAGCACCAGAAAGGCAATGACAAGCACCGAGAAGGAGATGGTGGTTACCAAGAAGGTAAAGGTGTAGGAACCCCAACGGGTAAGGGGCAAGGCAAACGACAAGAAGGGGAGGATTTTTTTGGGAAGGGGAGGCGGGGATGGGGAGGAAAAAATTTTTGCTAATCAGGCACCAGGAGGATATTTGTGGAAAAGTATTAGCGATAGAAAGATTTTTATCGCTAATACTCATATGTAATGCATAGAATTCTATGCAAGTATTAGCAATTGTAATGCCTGTCGCTTATACCTCTCTTGCCATTACTAATACTATTTTTTAAAAAAAATTAAAAAGTTTTAGCGATGGTGAACACCATCGCTAATACTTAAACATCACTAATACATTTTTCACAAATAAAATATTTTGATAAACTTTTAAACTTATTAGTGATGGTGAGCATCCCATCGCTAATCTACCTCGCCATCTCTAATACTATTTTTTTAAAAAAAAATAAAAAGTATTAATAATGGCAAACATCCATTGCTAATACTTATAACACCATTGATAATTTTTTAAAATAAAAATAAAAATTTTTAACTTATCAGTGATGATATTCACCGTCACTAATGTACATAGTTCCATCACTAATACTATTAGCGATGGATTTTTATTTCCAACATTTTTTTGGTTGGTAAATACCACTATTAGTGATTGGCTGATTAGCCATGTATATTTTCTTGTAGTGCTTGGTGGTGGTGGTGGTGGTGGCGGTGGTAGCTGAGGACCGAGATCTCGATGATGATGGTGGTAGTTGAGGACCGAGATCTCGATGGCAGTGGTAGAGGTGGCAAGGACTACAGAGTTCCATTCTTCATCTTCCTCTAATTTGGCCTTTAGGTCAATGATAATTTTTTTTTAAAAAATTCGTTGCACCCCTCCAGAAGACCGAAACATTCACCACTACCCTCTCCATACCTTCTTCGCCTCCTTGACCTCACCTTCTGGTGAACAAGGTCCAGGCTCAACGGGCTCCTCCACTGGTTAGTGGGAGTTGGGAGAGGGATCGTGAGAGTTGGGAGAGGGGCTGTGCATTTTGTCTTGTACTCTTGTTGTCGATGCACCATGAGCTCCCAATTCCCAACAAATTTGCTTTGCTGCATTCCTATTTCCTCCCTTTTGATACAAATCAAGTCCAATCACATTGATAGTTGATACAAATCCAAGTAAAATATGTAACTTTTCATTTAAATAGTTGCTATTAAATCTTTATATTTATAAATATTTTAATATAATTATTTATATTTGTGGGATTATAGTCATGTTTCATTTATATTTTGATGTTTGCAATATTGAAATTTATATTATCATAACCATTATTGCATGATTGGATATAAAAAAGGCAAGTAAATCTTAAGTTTTTTGCTTTGTGTATTGACTCGCCAGTTCAACCATTGACCCAATGGTTTAATCGTTGACCCACTGATCTAGTTTCTTATCTGGGTCAAGACCCGAGTTGGGTTTAATAATTTTGGTTTGCATGTCATGCATACCTTTCTAGTTTTTAAGCATCCGCTACTCAATGGGTTTGGCCAAACAATCTAGCATGAACACCAATGTTGCCAAACTACGATGGAGCTTTTCTTTGTTGTTTAGACATGGCACTCATTCACACTTTCAAATTAAAACTTCCAAGAGAAACCCTTAGTATGCTTAGAAGGAAGATATGACAACCTTGAGCCATTATGGCCTTGTACCGATTCACTCATTAATAACAATATATTAATGCAAATAAGTATATTAATATTAAATATCTTGTAGTAAATGAGAGAATTAGAAGTCATCATATGTCTATTAATTTTATCGGTACAGCTTGTATGATAGCTAATCCATTGCCTAAAGAATTAATGACCAAAATTTTCAAAGAGCACGTAAAACTTATGGATATTTATCATTGAAATATTTAATTTCTAATAGGCACTTATTTTGAGATCTCTTAATAGTTTATTGACTACTATTACTTCTATTCAACCATTGTTTATATATATTATGGTTGACTTTTATCAAAATTAAAGTAAATAAAAGATTTATTTATATGATATTATAGTAGGACCATTATAATAGGCATTATAGTTTTGATAGCCTAAGTATTCTAATATATAAGACTGGGTTAAGTAGGAATTATTGATATCATAATACATGAAGGAAGTATGTCAATCAAGATGTATGACCACCATGATCTGTATCAATGGTTTTTACTTAATCAAAGTATAAAGAATTTGTTAAGGAATAGACAATGGAACAAATTTTTAAAATGAGTGCACTCGTTAGATTAATTTAAAAAAAAACTGATTCAATACTATTATTTTGTTTTTAAAAATCAAAATATTTTAGTAGAATCAAAGAGTTATTTTTAAATGATAATATAAGCTAAGTGGGAGAATGTTAAATTTAATATCTAATATATGGCATAATTATCACTTAGTCATGTTCAACTTTTTGGGTTAACCATATATACTGAATCAGAGTTTAATTGATTTCGACCTTTTATTTGTGGTCAGGCTAGTCTCATCGACCATTCCTCGTGGTCAGGCTAGTTTCACAATTGACCATTCATCATAGTCAAGCTAGCTCACGTACAAAGCCCGTGGCTCAGGCTATCTCAAAATTCCACGATCCCGTGGCATGGCTAGTCCAAACACCGTACTCTCTTTGTTATCACTTTATCAAATCAATCATACTATCAAATCACGTCATCTCAAATCTTTCGATGACCGGCATCACGGTCCAAACCATTAAAAAGTTAACTTACTCGAATAAACATGATACATGGAAACATAATTAGTAATCTCAACACATTATCCATCCTCGAGAAATCAAAGTATACAATGCAACCAAACATGCATGCCAATGCTCATATGCGTGGATAAAATCATGCCATGTAAAATAAGATATAGAACTGGTGATCATGTCCAGAATCCTTACCTTCAATCGCTAATCCCAAATATCCGGTATCAATCTATACCCGAAATTCGTCCAAATCCTTCCTGCTCAAAAGGTTGATCTCCTACTATAATAAGTAAATTCATTCAAACCAAATCCTAGTTTTACAAATTTTGAGGAAGAAGGTTACCCCCTGATTTTCTCTTCCTCATCTTCCAAATCAAAATCCTTTCCCTCTCCCCTTCTCTCTCTTCTCCTCTTTCTCTTTCTTCCTTCTTCTCTCTTCTTTTCCCTTCTCTTTCTCTCTCTTCTCCTCTCTTTTCTGGCTCTCTGCAGGCTCTTCCCTGCTTCCTATCGACGTCTTGGTTAAAAAGAGAGGAAAAACCAATCCAAAATTACCTCAAACATAACCTGAGAAGTCCAAAATCATAAAAATATCTCCCCAACCATCAGATCTGATATCGATGCCTCAAGCCATGTCCAAATCCAGATCCAAAAGCACTTAATCAAGCCTAAACTCCTTCGGATCAATCCTAGCCATTCGATCAGGCGATCGGACGGTCCATATCACTCAGAAATCCCGTGGACCACCATGAACCGCACGAAACGGGCTGGGAAATGCCCGAGAAATGCATGGGAAATGCCCATGCGACGGCCGCTTCCGGCTAGGCCGAGACCAGCGCTCGCGCGCGCGGGCCTAGGTCGCGCCTCACGTGTGCCCATGACGGGCCGGGCCGCGTCTCGCGTGCCCGCCCGCACGCGCTCGCGTGTTGCCTGCGCTCGCGTCGCGTGTCGCCCGTGCGTCCACACTCTCTTCTTTTTTTCTTTTTTTTTTTTTACGAGTCTTTACAACAATTTACTCAAATTAAAATATATTATAATACATGTAAAGAATCATGGTCAATGAATGAACTCATCTCCCAATATATGTAAAAGAAAGAGATTGAGATAGGAAGGGGTCTCAGTTGTTTACATGATTTCTGAGAAGTATTTTAAAAAAAAGAAGATGAAGAAAGAAAATAAAGAATCGAGCAATCTACGAAAGAAAGGTTCACATAAATTAAAATATTTCTTCTGCAACAAGAAATGACATATCAAGAAGGATTGTGAGAAAATAAGGAAATGGTTCGAAAAGAAGGGTATTCCCATATCACTTGTTTGTTATGAAATCAATTTTTTTGATATTCCTTCTAATACCTAATGGATTAATTCGAATGCTGAGATTCATATTTTTAATTCATTATAGGGTTTTCTTTCAAGCCAAGAATTAAATGATAGAAAATAGTGGATCTTTATGGGGAACTAGATGAAGTCCAAGGTTATTTCAAATACTAATTTTCAATTAGATCTATACAATGTTCTTTATATTTTTTCAGTATCTAGAAATTTAATTTCTTTAGCAAAACTTGACTTAGAAGGATTCTCATTTACTTTTATAAATTCAAGTATTAAATTAATAAAAAAAATTATTTTAGTTGGTACTAGAATATTGTGCAATGGACTATATAAAATAAATTTAGATTCTTCTTTTATATAATCTTTACTTGTTTTGAATATCAATGTTAGAAAGAAATATGGTATTATAAATGAGAGTTCTTTGATGTTATGACATGAACATTATGTTACATATCAAAAGAAATAATATCTAAATTGATTAAAGAAGGTATTTTACCAAATCAAATTTTAGTGATTTTAGTATATGCATTGATTGCATTAAAAAAATAAATTAAAAAACATAAAAAGCATGCCACTAGAAGTCAAGGACTCTTAAATTTGATATATATCGATATTTGTGACTATTTTTTATCTTATTTTAGATGGAAAAAGTATTTCATTATATTATTTGATTTTTTTAAATGTTATGGTTATATTTTTTTATTACATGAAAAGTCAAAAGTTTTGGAAGTCTTTAAGGTATACAAAACTGAAGTAGAAAATTAATTGAATAAAAAAATTAATATTGTGAGATTTGATAGGGATGGTGAATACTATGTAGATATGATGAATCTGACCATAATCATGGACCTTTTACCAAATTACTTAAACAATATGGCATTGTAGCATAGTATACCATGCCAGAAAATCTTTAACAAAATGGTGTGGCTGAAAGGTGTAATCATATCTTGATGGACAAGTATGATTAGTAATTCATCATTATCTTTATATTTATGGGAAGAAGCCTTGAAAACTGCTATGTATATCCTAAATTACATTCATAGTAAAATCATCCTTAAAACTATTTTTAAGTTATGGATGGGTAGGAAATCATATTTAGCACATCTACGTATTTAGAATTATCCTGTAGAGACTTAATTATATAATCTACAAGAAAAAATTGGATCTTAGAATTATTAGTTATTATTTTGTTGGATATCCAGAAAGGTCAAAGAATTTTAAATTTTATTATTCATCGTACATCATAAAAATTATTAAAATTGGAACTACTAGGTTCATTAAAAATAGTGATAATAGTGGAAGTGGTAGACCACATGATTTTGTGTTAGAGGAAATAAGAGAATCTTTTTTCATTATAGTAATACCTAAAAATGTTTCACATGAAATTATTTATCCTGAGATTATGGAACATCAACAGGAGGTTGATACACCACATCTCGAACATGCTATCAATGAACCTGACCCAATTGAAAATAATCATAATAATTCTAAACCTTGAGTATTACAGAGATCTGTTAGAATTTGGAGATCGATTATTTCAGATAATTATATTATTTACTTATAAGAATGTGATTATGATATTGGGACTAAGAATGATTCAATTTTATTTAAAGATACCATGAATAATGATAATTATGAACTTTGGTTAGATGTCATGAAAAATAAAATGAAATCTATGAATAAAAATCAATTATAGAAACTTATCGAATTACTTGAAAAGCTCAAGCTTGTTGGTTGTAACTAGATTTTTTAGATCAAAAAAGACTTCAACGATAATATCAAAAGATGTCAAGACTGCATTCTTTAATAGAGATTTACAAGAAGAGATATATATGAAACAACCAGAAGGATTTTCAATACAAGAAAATAAATGTTAGTATATAAATTAAAGAGATCCATGTATGATCTAAAATAAGCTTCCAAGTAATTGTATTTAAAGCTTAATGATGTCATTGTTTCCTTTAGATTTAAGAAAAACATTGCTGATCAATATATATATCTAAAATTGAGTGAGAGTATATTTATATTTTTGGTTCTATATATGGATGATATCTTACTAGTCAGGAGTGATTTGGATCTCTTGTATGAAATTAAAAAGTTTATTTCCAAATAATTTGATTTGAAAGATATGAAAGACGCTTCTTATATTCTTTGTATAAAAATTCATTATAATAGAAATAAGATATTACTTGATTTATCTCAGAAAAATTATATTATTAAGATCCTAAAATGGTTTAAAATATCAAGCTATTCATCAAATGAAGTACCAATTATTAAGGAAGATAAATTCAATAAATTTCAGTATCTCAGAAACAAGATTGAGAGAAATTAAATGAAGGATATACCTTATGCATCTACAGTGAATAGTCCGATGTATGCTTAAGTATGTACTTATCCTGATATTAGTTTTGCTCTGAAAATACTTGGTAGATTCAAAGTGATCTAGGTATGGACCATTAAAAGGCTGCCAAAAAGATGATGCACTATTTTTAGGAGATTAAAGACTACATGCTCACTTATAGAATAACTAATCAGTTAGAGATAATCAGTTATTCATATGCAGATTGTGCTGGTTGTTTTGATAGCAGGAAGTCTATATTAGACTATATTTTTTTAATGGCTTATGGAACAATCTTATGGAAGAGCACAAAATAGTGCACTAATGCTTACTCTACCATAGAAGCTGAATATATAAGCTATTATGAGACTTCCTCACATGCTTTATAGCTAAGAAAATTCAATTCTAGGCTAAGAATTATGGATTCTATTTTCAAGCCACTGAGAATTTATAGTGACAATTCTGTTATAGTTTTGTTCTCCAATAGTGGCAAGATTACCGATGTAAACAAATACATTAATATTAAATATTTTTCAATAAATGAGATAATTAATGGTCATCATGTGTCCATTAATTTTTTTGGTACTACTTATATAATAGCCGATCCACTGACTAAAAGTTTAGTACTCAGTTTTCAATGAGCATATAAAATTTATGGATGTTTATCATTGAAATATTTAATTTATAATAGATACTTATTTTAAGATCTTTTAATAGTTTATTGACTACTATTACTTTTGTTCAATTATTGCTTGTATATATTATGATTGACTTTTATCAAAATTAGAGTGAACTGAAGAGTCATTTATATGACATTCAATGGGACTGTTATGATGGGCATTATAGTTTTGGTAGCCTATGTACTCCAGTATATAAAACTCGATTAAGTGAGAATTATTGATTCATAATACATGGAAGGGAGTATATCAATTTGTCGATCGAGATGTATGACCGGCATAATCTACATCAATGGTTTTTACTTAATCAAAGTATAAATATTTGTTAAGGAATAGATAATTAGACAAATCTGTAAAATAAGTGCACTCATTGGATTAATTTCAAAAAAATTGATTCAATACTATTATTTTATTTTTAAAAATTAAAATATTTTATTCTTATAAAGTAAAATATTTTGGTAGAATCGAAAAGTTGCTTTGAAGTGATAATATAGGTCAAGTGAAAGAATGTTAGATTTAATATCTGATATGTAGCCTAATTACCACTTAGTTATGTTTAACATTTTGGATCAACCATATGTACTAAATCAGAGTCCAATTGATTAAGAAAAATTATTTCTGATGAAACTGATTTTATTAATCAAACAGAATTAGAGTAAAACTCTAACTAAAATTTTAGTCTTCTGATGGAAGAGACATATACATGTATAAATATGGAGGTAACATGGTCACTTTTCTCTAACTCTTATATAGCAGTGAAGGTTTTCCCATCAATCGTTCACATAAGAGAGAAGAGGGTGAGGAGAGAAAAGACCAGTCATCTCACATCAAAGGAAGAACATCTCAAGGACTGTACGATCTATGTACAGATTAGAATAATAGTGCAAGAAATATCTTCTGTAATTTATGGTTTTGCATGAATATAAAAATACGATCCAGATATAAAGGATTAAAACTTTTTCATAATAATTAAAAATACTGACGTCGAGGCAACAATTCTGTTAGTGCCGCGCGCCGAGTACTCCGAGAAACCTATGTCTCACTTCCAATTGAGATGAAAACCATGAATCTAACTGAAAACATTTAGGTTGATTCTATGTTTAGAGATTGCGTTTCATGTAAACAAGTTGCATGGACCGGAAAACAATGCAATAAGTCATGGTGCTGTTTTTTTCTCGTGATATATGATAATCTCTGTAAGTTCTGTCCTTTTTATAGAAAAATTTGAAAGATCAGGACATCAAATTAATGGAGATTTTGCCACCTTCCGAGAATGCATTTGGATAGTATATGATCCCTTGCGGGTTCCATTTGGGTTGGCTTTGGCTATCGAGAAGTGGGCTGGGTATGGGATAGCATGCAGGGCACAGCGCCTCCTAATCTCAAAATAGAAAGGGGAGCTGTTGAAAAAATCCAGTATATTTTCATATTTAAAGGATGTATTTTATTATTATATTATTTATTTATTTATCTTATTTATAGAAATAGATTCCACTCTGGATTTTAGTAAAACAAGATGGTCCAAGTCTCGTATGGATGGATGCTCATATGCATCTTAGGCAAAATTCAAAGCATATTGATAATGGATGCATATACAACACACAAATGCACATTTAAACAATTTAAGTGTGCATTTTGATATTCCTTAGTACATGATATTTTATATCCTAGAAATTATAATTAATTTTTTACATTTCTATTCGGTTGAATATGTTGCAGAGATTCATAAAGTTCATTTAATCGTGGAATTAAAATTTTCTACTTCCGATAGAAATTTTTTTTATTCATGATTTTCTCCTTTATATCACATGCATCTTTCTATTTTAGATTTTTCTGTTATTTACAATCAAGCATCTCATAGAAGACCGATACTTTGAAATCAAAAAAAATTTAAATTAAAAATAAAATTGCGATTTCTATTGTTGGTGATTTTTTATTCGAATCGGATCGATTGGAAGATGATGATTGTTGGATTGCGGTGGCAAAACTTGCAAAATGAGTGCCTAATCGAAGTTGATTCCGATGGGACCTTCGGATGCTTAAATTTGAAATAAGAGAATAGGTAAAAAGGAGCGAGCATGAGAAAGATGGGAGCATACCTTGAAGGTTCTCTTTGATCCTTGTTTATGGGCGCAAGCTAAAATATCATGAGAGGAATGGAGAATTTAATGGTTACACTTGCTTTCCAGGGCATGATTTATCATTATTCTCTTATCTTATCAGGTGAGATATATCTATTATTTTCTGTTTTATCTGGCAAGATATGTCGGTCACCCCTGCTTTATCCATGGGGACTAAGATATTTTGGGGAGAAGGGAGAATCGAATAGTTTGCTTTATCTTATGAGATGAGAAACATCGGCTATTTTCTATCTTATCATGGAATCTTGAAGTATGTTCAACGGTTGAATAGCTTAGATAAAATCTTTCATGTGATCCTCGTCATCTTCTTACATTATTAGGTCTTTGCGAACTATCGTTGAAGATCTTGGCATATCGTTTGTCATAAATAGATGAGATAACATATCGAACGCAATCCTTGCCAAAAATATTGGCATAAAATTATCATGTAAATACTTCAAGTTAGTATCAATAAGGTAGATTGACCATATCCGAGGCTCTTCTTCTTTGAAATCGACTACCGTGGCATTTTCTTCTTCCATACCGACCAAGGTACGAATATTTTCCTATAACAATTTCAGAACCTAAACCTATGAGATCTCCGTATATCTTTCCTCTTTTCGAAAATTCCTAGGATAAATATATCAAATATTGTTCAAGTAAAAATTATCATTACATTATTATGCAATAGGTAGCATCATGCATCCAATATTTTTGGAGAAAGTGGATGCATTTAAATATTTCACAATGTAAATTATTTATTTTTTCTTTTGCACCCGATCAATCTATCAATCTAAAAATTCTGAATTTTTTTTTAAAAAAAGATCATGATTTTAAATTTAAAAACTCCAAATGTAACCTTCATATATTTTTCACTTTTTTAGGAATTCCTGGATTAAATATGTCAAATGAGTTGCTCAGGTGAATCGTATATTAAATTATTTCTCTTTTTCTTTCGTTCTTGACTGATCATATATTATTAATTCGGACAGAGTTTGGGTTGGCTTGTGTGAAACTGTCAATGCTCGTATCACTTCAACTTGGGATGAAATCAGGTCGAGAATTGTACAATATCACCTCAAGTCATTTAGATTGGATGGAGCCACTTGTTTATGTAACCCAAACTTAATCATTGCTCGAAAAAAAAAAAAAAAAAAAAAAATCCTAACCTAACCTGACCCAACTAGAAATCAGTTGGTCCATTCCAGCCCTGCTACAGAGCAAATTAAGACTCAAAGCCTGGTACCTGGAAAGCAAGTTGTCTCCTTTTTTTTTTTTTTTTTTTTCCCCACATCCAACAACCAACTGAAGGCAAGTAGCATCCCATGATGTAGACCCTCCAACAGAATAAACATCATATGCCATCCTCTGTTTCCTTTGAAAAGTCCTCTCATTCTGTGTATGTTGATCGGTGGACAAGTGGGACTAAGTTGGATGCCTCTAATAGTGAGAGCTATGAGCAAGGCACCATCTATTTGGAAGTCTACTGGCAGTTTCTTATGGGACAAAGTACTGGACTTTTTAGAGTTTTTTTTTTTTAACAACATGGGATGTTCAACTTCAGAGCTAAAATAAACATGTGACACACAGTTCTACTTAACCATAGCAAAAATTATTGGGCATGCTATTATTGGTTGAGAAATGTAATGTCCCATCCATTACATTCAAACCACAAGCTAGAAGTCTCACTAAAATTATTGGACAATTTGTAGATGGTGGCCTGATTGCTAAGCCATTTTATTGAAGCCAGGTGTGTTGAAGCGAGTTTAATTGAGACATGAATATTTATTATCAATCCCATGGAAGTGGACAGGGAGGTTTTTATCACTTCATGTTTAATTTACGATTGATGACACCATGGCTATGTATGTCTACTGAAGGAACGCCATTCCTAGGTTTGAGAAAATAGTCTATGACTTGTTTCTCGATATGAGTCCAGGGTGTCATGAATTTGATGTAGCCTTCCATTAATTTACAAGGAAAGGCTTGTCTTTTTTTTTTTTTTTTTTTTTTTTTTAGGTTTTACAATCACTGATCGATCACTTTCAATTCCTATTTGTGCCTTGACCGATGTCAAATTATCGATGCTTATGATCAATTTGATTCGGCATGCCAAGTAGTTGATGTATTTCGAAAAAATGAGCATGATCAACGTTTTGTTGTGCCTTTACCAACCTAAGCCACCTTGAGGAGTTCCTTTGGGACATGGTGATACTGGATGACAAATGTTCTAAATATGGATCTCGAGCAATATTCTTAAATAAAAGCTGGCTTGAGTTTAGATGTCATTTGGAGATTTTTCAAGTAGGGAGATCCTGAAAAATGGAAAAATTATGACCGTAATTGTTTCCGATAGAAAAGATGATGACAAGTAAGATACCTTTTTACCTTCTTTTAAGAAATACTTGTAATGAGACTCCAATCTTTCACAATTTAGACTTCAAATTCTTCTGACATGATTTACATATTTCGCCGATAGATTTAAGCTGCCTCGTTATACAATCTTAGGATATCGATGAACAAACTTTTCCTGAAATCTATACTGATAGTTATCGCATGCTCTAAAATGAAGCATCCATCAAACAAGTCTTGGTTTTGGTTGCTTAGTGAGTTCTAGGTGCTAACTGAATCTTATTCCAAAATAATACTAGTACTGACTGAATCCCCAAAGCACAAGCCTTGCATTTTTGCAGAATTTGCATCCATACATTCCACTTGCTGGGGTTTTTTTTTTTTTTTTTTTTTTTTGACATTATTGTAATCAATGCTCTTCTTCTGTCTGTAATTATGCATCCATTGTTATATCTTCCTCCTTTGAGTAATGCATCAAACATTAATTTGGCAAAGTTACCAAGTGATGGCTTCCATTTTTATCAAAAACATTGCAATATTATTTGTTTTCTTTTGTACGTTCTAGAAGTATTCCAATAATAAACATGCTCTAGAAATCACTTCAAGCGAGTCTAACTATTATTCTTGAAATACAAAATAATTTCTATATTTGCAAATTGTTTGAGCAATCATAGCCAAGATAGCTGATCATCTTATTTCTACATTTTAAAGTTTTTTTTGTTGTGCCCGATCCCAAACTAATAATTTTTCATTACTAGAAAAAGGTAATGAAATACCCTGTGCTCCATATGCAAGGAACGATGGATAAGTAATATTGTCTCCCAACGTCTCCCATCTCTATCTATCAAATGACTTATTACAGCATAGATGCATAGAAACTTAATAGGTGACACTATAAATCAAACATCGTAATGTTTGAACTACAAACAACGATATAATTATTATGGAAAGTGAAAATTATTGGCTTATTTGCTAATTTTAATCAACTTCCTGAATCCTTATTCAACATGGCATTAAATAAATTAAGAAAATCAAAACATAACTCTTAAAGTTGTTAATGTCCCGGTAGATCTAAAGGTCAGAACACATTCATTCGCAACTTCCTCTCCATGGACCCTCCGTCTTCTCTTATCCGATCTATCAAATATTTCTCGCCTCTCTTTACTCAAGCTTTTCTTGCATTTATCATGCGCATCCATGTCACATTTTCGTAATCTCTACTATTTTACTGCAAATATTCGAAGAAATTCTCTCATCTTCTCCTAACTTCATTTCTATATGTGTGACACTCGTATTGCTTATCCAAGGAACTTATTAAAACTTTACCAACCCTCTATTTCTATTACCTTAACAATATTTATGATTTATTCATGGTTTTCAAAAAATATGAAGATATTTTTAAGAGAGCTGATCCACATTACTTCAATAAGGCTTGAGCATATCCTATATATGTTGTTCAATCTTGCAACTTCATTTTTGTTTTTGACCATCGAATTTATGTGTAGCTTTAATTATTTTGGTCACATTTGGTGGCATCGATCTCCAGATCTCGGTGGATCCAGATAGCCCATCTAGATCTCAGAAATCAAAGAAAGCAGTGGTTAGTTATCTGTGAGTAGTTACGTGACATCCCCTGCTCGAAACAAAATCTTCTAGGAAATCTTTATTCCGGTCCAGCAGGATCTTTTCAAATCTAAAACAGCCTCACCACGTACATTGGTTAATGTCTCTCCAAACAGAGTGTTCACATTGGTTTCCTAAAGATTTTATGACCGATTGATCTCCGTTACGTTGCCTTTTTGAAAACTAGGGCACTTGGCCCGAGAGCTCAGGCACCTTCTGTTGACTTTCTTCTTCTTAAACGCGTCGGTTTTGTGAACTAATTGGAAAAGAGCTGGTCAACTTTTGTACAATCTTTGACTTTCTTCGAGTCACGTGCTTTCCTGTTTGACTTTTCATCCCTCGCGGGCCCACCCTCAACAACCAGCACCGGCAGCACGGTCTTTGGGTACGCCGAAACTCCGTTGCACCTACCTTCCCTAACGTCCGGTGGTCCGATCAACATCGCTCCGGGAGCGTGGCAGATTTTTAATGGATGCACGCTTGTCCTTCCTGTTTTCCTTCAAACAGCCGATGAAAAATATTGCTCTAATTGCCTATACCATCGTTCCCGACCCGGAGGTCAATATAGTCTTTACAAAATAAAATTAAGAATATATTTGGTTGGAGGGCTTCGGACACGGAAATGGATTGGAAACGGTTCTAATTTTAGGAGTGAGGAGGGGTATGGATCAATTTTTTAAAATATAATTTAAATTCTATTCTAATATTCAAATTTTATTTTGATTTTAATTATAAATTAAATATATTTAAAAATATAATTATTTTGATTTCTGTTGATGCTGATCTTCACGAACCGGATGGAGTGTCTAGGTCGCCGGTTCAACTCCTTGAATTCCTGCAAAACAAATTTCTGACCGAAATTTTTTTAATGGAAGACACTCCAATGCCTAAGTCAGTAGAATTCGGTAAACAGGATGGAGAGCTCAAAGAAAGAATGTAGATAGAAAAGGGAAAGAATTAAATTGGCATGGTATAGGCTAGCCTTGGACTTGCTTAGAATTACTTTGAATTGCTTACCTCGGAGATCCCCTCTTATCTCTTTTTATAGGCATTGCTCTAATTGAAAGTAGTTGAGGCTTTCTGATTTATATTAGGAAAGTTAGTTTATGTAACTTTCCTTTAGCTAATTATAATTATTGTTGGTAGTTAATTATCCTGGTCTTACTGATGCTGTGGCTATCAATTATACGATTGGTTGGTTATAACAACCAAACTCATTCTTGATGGGCCTATAGCCTTAGACTGAAGTAGATCGGTTGATTATAGGCCGGCCAGTTATTTCGGAGCGTATCGATTATAGATTGGCCATTTATTTCAAAATAGGCCGAAGGTCAATCATAAGTTATATGTTGCCGCTGGCTGTAATACCATGTCGACCGATCTCATGTCGAACTTCTGAAGGGCCACGTTGGTTTGATCTTCAATTGGACTTCCGAAGTACTATGTTAATCCGAATTTCTATCAGATTTTTGAAGAGTCATGTCGATTCGTCTGGTTGATCGGTCTAGACGGGTTAAATAAATACTTGGTTTGGTAATTAAATCTCTGACCCGATTATCGTAACACTTGCTTCTCACTCCCAATTTCAAGACAAGTCATAGCTTTAAAAGATAGGAGTATTAACTTTTGTCGTCTTCTGGTAAAAGATAAGATTGCTAATGATGGCAAATCTCTGGTCCAGCTGGCCATAATAACTACTTTCTATTTTGATCATTGTGCTTTGGACAGTGTCAGGCTCTTGTTGGTTTCTAAAAAAATGGCACGGGTTTGAGAGTCGTGTCGATTCTTTCCATTATAGTGTTGCGACCGACTCTTCACCTTCGATCTGGATCATGGGATGTGGCATCATCGTGTCCGTTTTAGTTACAAGTGAAAACCTCATCATGGTCATTGATCGCTTTCTCGTAGATCAAGGCTGATGGGTTGATTTTTTCCTCATCGAGTCGGTTGGCACCTTTGTAATATTTTAGGCTTGGGCTGAAGTCGGTAGGCCCAGCCGACTTCAACCCAAACCAGGAAAAAAAATAGAAAACAGAGAGGAGAACGAAGGAAACTTCGTATCGGAACAGGGGAGCTAGGTTTTGCCTTAGCCGGCCGGAGTTTTCGCCGGGGGTCTCGGTGGAGGAGTCGCGAGGGGAGAGGGCACTGGTCGGCGATGGGTCCGTGAAGGTTTGGGACTCGATTGGTCAGAGGTTGAGTTTCAAACGGCGAGGGAACTCATCATTGTTTTCTCTTTAAATGCTCCACACCATCGCCTCATTGAGCCCCTACACGCATTTTTTTCCCTCTCCGATGAGCGACCGGGAGCTCTCCAATGCCAGCCAGTGAGTCCTTTCCCTTTATTTTCATTTTTTTAGGAAGGATTTTGGATGGGTTTTATTGGGTTTCCTTTCGGTTTTGGGGCCGTTCATCGCCGATGGTCGCGCCGCCACCTGCTTCTGACCCGTCGAGGTCTTTCGGTGACCACCTTCCATTGGCCATCGCCGGCGACCCCGAGAGGTTGGCTCGGGTCGAGTCAATGGAAGAGCAGGGAGGTGAGTTCAGGAGAGAAGAAAAGAAAAGAGGAAGAAAGAAAGAAGGGAGGGAAGAGAAAAAAAAAAAAAAAAGGGGTTCTGTATGGTTCAGGGAAAAAAAAGAAAAGAAAAAAAAAAGAGAAAAGAAGAGAGAGAAAGAAGAGAGAGAAAGTCAAGGGATTTTCTCTAGATTCGTGAAAAATTAAGAATTTAGATTTTAATTAAATTATTTATTATTGTAGGGAGTCAGTCTTCTGAGCAGGAAGGTGTCGTGCAGATTTCGGGTACGGATTAGTTCATGAATGGATAGTTGATTTGTGAGAGATAAGGACTTCTAGACTTGATCACTCGGAATATATCTATATTTTATATGACCTGATTTGATCCGAGCATATATTTAAATATTTTTCATGCATGGTTATTTTCGGATAGCATGATTTGATTTCCCAAGATACAGAATGAGTTTGTTGTTATTGTTATTTGTGTTCTATTTAATATACCATGTTTATCAAGTGATCTTTGAATGGGTTAGATCGTGATATTGATTGTTGAAAGGTGACATGTTCTGACTATATGAGATGAAATGATAAAGTATTAAGTAAAATGGTGTTTGGACTAGCCATGCCACGGCGGTATCGTGGTTTCTCAATGTGCCAGTCTCAGGCTGGAGTGTGATAATTTGTATGCCAGTCACAGGCTGAAGTGTGACAATTTGTGTGCCAGTCACAGGCTGGAGTGTGACAATTTATGTGCCAGTTACAGGCTGGAGTGTGACAACAGTGTGCCAGTCACAGGCTGGAGTGTGACAATAGTGTGCCAATCACAGGCTGGAGTGTGACCGTGGCTAGTCCAGAACCCTAAAGATAAAGGTTAAATAATAGAAATTCTAAAAAAAAAATATAAAGTTTTCAAGATTTTTGTCATAAATGAAACTTGAATTGTTTGACTGCGTGACATGATATACTGGTATTTTGCTATTTTCATAAATATATATTATTATTGGTGTGATCACATGGAAACCTTATTGGGCTGTATAGCTCACTCTCTACTATTTATTTTTTTTTCCAGAGACTCAGGATACATAGCGAGGATTGGGCTGGGCGTGAGACGGAGCTTCATAAATATTTTGTTAGTTAGTTAGTTTTAGTTTTGGTTACTGATGTTTGTGAGTCAGTAGACCAATTAGTGATATCGACTTAATAAATGGATTGTTCATTTATTAATTGATTGTTTATATAATATTAGTTTTAATTTGATGTGTTTGACTCTTGTGTACCTAGGCCTTGCATGAACTCTAGGGTAAAACCTAGGATTTGTGTGACTGGTCGCGTAGCCGATTCCGGTGCTGGATTCAATGCGTGATAGAGTGGTATCAAAGCCAGGTTTTAGGATCTTAGGGTATAAGCTCATCGAGAGAGTGTGGGTTGATTTATAGGTGGGGTAGATAATGTGACATGTTTTTGATCATCTAAGTGTTAGTTATATACTAACAATGATTGGTGTAGGTTTTCCATGGCGCGTGGTAGTGGGCGTGGTTGTGCTAGGAGGTCCACAAGATTTGCGGATGGATCAAATGCTTGGGATCCTATAGAGCAGCATGAAGATACTGGGATTTTATCTGGTGATTAGGAACATCCACAGGAACCAACGCCCAATCCCATGGACAACACTGGTGATGAGGAGTCCGATGCTCAATCCTTTGGATAACACCCCGGAGATTAGGACTGCCGAAATGGAAACACTGGGAGGATCTGGAGTTTAGCTTGGGGACCAGGTGGGTCTTTCTCAGCTATTGCAATACTTAGTGCAGCAACAAGCTATTGCAAGAGCTGATACACTGAGATTAATGAAAGCACAACAGCAACAGCAATAATTCATGCAGCAGCTATTATTACAGCAACAACAGACAGAAGTTAGAATTCCACAAGAACGACCAATCACTTTGATAGATTTCAAGTATGCACCACTGGTATTCAACGGAATATCTAATCCCATGGAGGCAGAGGGTTGGCTGAAAGCCGTTGAGAAAGTATTCCAAGCCTTGCGGTGTCCGGAAGGGGAGGAGGTTACATTTGCTACTTTTTTATTGCAAGATGAGGCAGCCGCTTGATAGGAATTAGAGCTTGGAAAGCAAGGACCGACTGATGTACTTTTTACATGGGCAAATTTCAGAAAGGTTTTCTATGAGAGGTACTTTCCTCAAAGTATTCGGGTACAAAAATTTAGAGAATTTGATCGCTTGGAGCAGGGTAACTTAACCGTTTCTCAGTATGCTGCAAAGTTTGAAGAATTGTCGAGATATGCTCCATCACTGTTAGCAGATGAGGGATCCGAGCCAGGAAATTCGAAAATGGACTTAGAGGTCGATTCAGCATCAGGTGACTGCCTTTGAGCTACCAACTTATAAGGAGGTCATCAACAAGGCACTGATCATAGAAAGGGGATTGGATGTGGCTCAAGCTGAAAGAGAAAAAGCGTTAAAGAAGAGATCCGAAACAGGAAGGTATCAAGGCCAACCCTATAAAGGTCCAGTGCAAAAACAAGGAAGCTTGACAATGCTACTTCAAATGACAAGATTCAACAAAAGAGTGACGTCAAGTGTTATAAGTGTGGTGGTTCTCACTATAAGCGGGATTGTACGTGGCCAGATGAGTGGAAGTGCCACAACTGTGGCAAACCGGATCATAAGGCAGTTGTATGTCCCTATGATCGGGGGTCATAGCACGAAGTACCTCGTGGAAGACAGCAACTTGAAGGACAGTAGAAATCAGTAACTCAGGGACGGGTTAACACACTCACCCAGCAGGATGCCAATGCGTCAAATTCAGTAGTGACAGGTATGATCAGATTATTTTCTAGCAATGTTTATGTTCTATTTGATACTGGTGCCACCCACTCTTTCGTATCTATTAGATCAGTTAGAGAAAGCAATGAGTTAACCCCGGCACCTTTAGAATTTGAACTCTGTATTTCCACTCCTAGTGGGGATATTTTTGTGGTTAATCAAATATGCAAGGAGTATAGATTGAATATCGAAGGTAGGGAGATGGAAGCTGATTTGATAGTCATGGATATAAAAGATTTCGATGTGATCCTTGGAATGGATTGGCTAGCAGCATACCATGCTTCCATCAACTATTTTGAGAAGATAGTGAAATTTCATATTCCTGATCAGTCAAAGTTTTACTTTGAGGGTAATAAGAAAACCCTTATGAGGAGGATAATTTCGGCTTTTATTGCCAAGCGATTCCTCAGGAAAGGTTGTAAAGGATTTCTGGCAACGGTGATATATACTCGACAATAGGAGCTTAAGTTGGAAGACATACCTATTGTAAAAGAGTTTTCAAAGGTCTTTCCTTATGATCTGCCAGGATTACCTCCTGATAGAGAGATTGAGTTCTCTATTGATCTTATACCAGGTACAGGTGCCATCTCCAAAGCTCCCTATAGAATGGCTCTGGCATAATTAAAAGAACTTAAGGAGCAATTGCAAGAACTGTTGGATAAAGGATTTATCAGACCTAGCGTGTCTCCTTGGGGTGCTCTGGTCCTATTCGTAAGGAAGAAGGATGGAAGTTTTCGGCTCTGCATTGACTATCGGGAGTTGAATAAAGTGACCATAAGGAACAAATATCCCTTACCAAGGATTGATGATCTATTTGATCAACTACAAGGAGCACAGATATTTTCAAAGATTGATCTTCATTCTCGTTATCATCAATTGAAGATAAAGACAGAGGATATGCCAAAGATAGCTTTTAGAACCAGATATGGACACTATGAATTTTTGGTTCTACCTTTTGGTCTGACAAATGTACATGCAGTTTTCATGGATCTCATGAACCGAGTGTTTAGTCCATATCTGGATCAATTTGTAGTAGTATTTATTGATGACATACTGATTTATTCAAGGAGTCTACAGGCACATGAGGAACACTTAAGAATAGTATTACAAATACTTAAGGAGGAGAAGTTGTATACCAAGCTAAAAAAGTGTGACTTTTGGTTGGACAGAATTTCTTTCCTTGGCCATGTTATTTCTAAGGATGGTGTTTCTGTGGATCCAAAGAAAGTGGAAGCAGTGGTAGAGTAGGAGAGACCTACTAATGTGTATGAAGTTCCGTAGTTTCCTAGGAATGGCAGGATATTATCGAAGGTTTGTTAAAGGATTTTCTCTTATTGCTATACTTTTAACTTGCCTGACCTAGAAACGAACAAAATTTGAATGGACAGATGAATGTGAGCAGAGTTTTCAAGAATTGAAGAAACGATTAGTCATTGCCCCAGTGTTGACTGTTCCTACAGAGACAGGGGATTTCAGCATATACAGTGATGCATCTCGAAAGGGTCTTGGTTGTGTCTTAATGCAAAATGAAAAGGTGATAGCCTATGCCTCTAGATAATTAAAGTCTTATGAATCAAATTATCCTACTCATGACTTGGAGTTAGCAACTGTAGTTTTTGCCTTAAAAATATGGAGGCATTACATGTATGGTAGTCGTTGTGAAATCTTTACAGATCATAAAAGTTTAAAATATATATTCACTCAGAAAGAGTTGAACTTGAGACAGAGAAGATGGTTGGAGCTATTAAAGGATTATGATATGACTATCAACTACCATTCAGGCAAGGCAAATGTTGTAGCAGATGTCCTGAGTATGAAGTCCCCAAGTAAGTTAGCAGCTTTAATTACTAATAAAAAATACATCATAATGGATATAGAGAGGTCTGAGATTAAGGTATGAATTCATAATTCTGGGATTCAATTAGCAAGTATTATAGTACAACCTATCCTGATTGACAGAATTAAATCAGCTCAAAAGGAGGATCTGGAACTGCAGAGAATTAGAGAGACAGTTGAGTCTGGTGCTCAGTCAGAATTTACTATATATGAAGATGATACCCTGAGATTTGGTAATAGGTTAAGTGTTCCCAAGCTTTCAGAATTAAAGAATGAGATTATGGAAGAAGCGCATGGTTCAGCATTTACGATGCATCCGGGTAGTACAAAAATGTATCGAGATCTATGTAAAAATTTTTGGTGGACTGGTATGAAGAAAGACAGCTCAGTATGTGGCTCAATATTTGGTATGTCAACAGGTAAAAGCTGAGCATCAAAGACCTGCTGGATCATTGTAGTCTCTTGCGATTCCTTAGTGGAAATGGGAGCACATTATCATGGATTTTGTGATAGGTTTGCCCAAAACCCCTAAGGGAAATAATGCGGTATGGGTGATTATGGACCGACTGATGAAATCAGCTCATTTCTTATCCTTTCATGTCGGTCTCTCTCTAGAAAAATTAGCAAACATGTATATGGAACAAATTGTGAGACTACATGGGATTCCAGTTTCTATAGTATCGGATCGAGACAGTAGGTTTGTTTCACAATTTTGGAAGAGTCTTCACAAAGCATTAGGGACTAAATTAAGTTTTAGTACAGCATTTCATCTCCAAACCGATGGACAGTCAGAGCGAACCATCCAAATTTTGGAAGACATGTTGAGATCTTGTGTTATGGACTTGGGTGGTGCTTGGGACTGTCATCTATCATTATTAGAGTTTGCATACAACAACAGTTATCAAGCCAGCATTCAGATGGCACCTTTTGAGGCTTTATATGGTAGGAAGTGTAGATCTCCTATCTGCTGGGATGATGTAGGAGAAAGAAAATTGTTGGGTCCAGAAATAATGCAACAAACAGCGAAAAATGTACAAATGATTAGGAAACGTTTACGTACTGCTCAGAGCCGACAGAAAAGTTATGCTGATAAGAGATGGAGAGAGTTGGAATTCAATGTTGGTGACCATGTCTTTTTGAAAGTGTCTCCCATAAAGGGTGTGATGCGATTTGGTGTACGAGGCAAGTTGAGCCCGAGATTTGTGGGACCGTTTGAAATTTTGGATAAGGTTGGTGAGGTGGCCTATCGATCAGCGCTACCACCAGTCTTATCTGGGATGCACAATGTGTTTCATGTGTCTATGTTATGGAAGTACATTTTCGATCCCAATCATACAATATATTACGTATCCTTACAACTTCAGGAGGATTTGACTTATGAGGAGGTGCCTTTACAAATCGTCAACAGCAAGGATCAAGAGTTGCGGCACCGAATCATACCATATGTGAAGGTGCAATGGAGCAATCACAGTGAAAGAGAAGTTACATGGAAACTTGAAGCAGAGATGCGAGCAAAATATCCAGACATTTTCAAAGCACCAGGTACATAAATTTCGAGGATGAGATTTTTTTAACGGGGGGAGAATGTAATATTTTGGGCTTGGGCTGAATTCGGCAGGCCCAGCCGACTTTAACTCAAACCAGGAAAAAAAAATAGAAAACAGAGAGGAGAACAAAGGAAACTTCGTATCAGAACAGGGGAGCTGGGTTTTGCCTTAGCCGGCCGGAGTTCCGCCAGGGGTCTCGGTGGAGGAGTTGCGAGGGGAGAGGGCACTGGTCGGCGACGGGTCCGTGAAGGTTTGGGACTCGATTGGTCGGAGGTTGAGTTTCAAACGGCGAGGGAACTCGTCGTTGTTTTCTCTTTAAATGCTCCACACCGTCGCCTCATCGAGCCCCTACATGCATTTTTTTCCCTCTTCGACGAGCGACCGGGAGCTCTCCAATATCGGTTGGTGAGTCCTTTCCCTTTATTTTCATTTTTTTAAGGAGGATTTTGGATGGATTTTATTAGGTTTATGTTCGATTTTGGGGCCGTTCATCACCGGTGGTCGTAACGCCACTTGCTTCCGACCCGTCGAGGTCTTCCGATGACCACCATCCATTGGCCACCGCCGGCGACCCCGAGAGGCTGGCTCGGGTCGAGTCAATGGAAGAGCAGGGAGGTGAGTTCGGGAGAGAAGAAAAGAAAAGAGGAAGAAAGAAAGAAGGGATGGAAGAGAAGAAAAAGTAAAAAAAAAGGGGGTTCTGTACGGTTCAGGAAAAAAAAAGAAAAGAAAAAAAAAGAGAGAAGAAGAGAGAGAAAGTCAAGGGATTTTCTCGAGATTCGAGAAAAATTAGGAATTTAGATTTTTAATTAAATTATTTATTATTGTAGGGAGTCGGTCTTCTGAGCAAGAAGGCGTCATGCAGATTTTGGGTACATATTAGTTCAAGCGTGGATAGTTGATTTGTGAGAGGTAAGGACTTCTAGACTTGATCACCCAGAATATAAATATATTTTACATGACCTGATTTGATCCGAGCATATATTTAAATATTTTTCATGCATGGTTGTTTTCGGATATCATGATTTGATTTCCCGAGATACAGAATGAGTTTGTTGTTAATATTGTTTGTGTTCTATTTAATATACCATGTTTATCAAGTGATCTTTGAATGGATTAGATCGTGATATCGATCGTTGAAAGGTGACATGTTCTGACTATATGAGATGAAATGATAAAGTGTTAAATGAAACGGTGTTTGGACTAGCCATACCACGACGGTACCGTGGTTTCTCAGTGTGCCAGTCACAGGCTGGAGTCTGACAATTTGTGTACCAGTCACAGGCTGGAGTGTGACAATAGTGTGCCAGTACAGGCTGGAGTGTGATCGTGGCTAGTCCAGAACCCTAAAGATAAAGGTTAAATAATAGAAATTCTAAAAGAAAAATATAAAGTTTTCAAGATTTTTGTCATACATGAAACTTGAATTGTTTGACTGCGTGATATGATATACTGGTGTTTTGCTATTTTCATAAATATATATTATTATTTGTGTGATCACATGGAAACCTTATAGGGCTGTATAGCTCACTCCCTACTATTTATTTTTTCCAGAGACTCAGGATACATAGCGAGGATTGGGCTGGGCGTGAGACGGAGCTTCATAAATGTTGAGTTAGTTAGTTAGTTAGTTTTAGTTTCGGTTACTGATGTTTGTGAGTCAGTAGACCAATTAGTGATATCGACTTAATAAATGGATTGCTCAATTATTACTTGATTGTTTATATAATATTAGTTTTAATTTGATGTGTTTAACTCTTGTGTGGCTAGGCCTTGCATGAACTCTAGGATAAAACCTAGGACTTGTGCGGCCGGTCACGTAGCCGGTTCCGGTGCTGGATTCAGGGCGTGGCAGCTTTTTAGTAGTTCATACCCAAACCGGCACCATTTATACATGGTGCAATCAGATGCATTTCGCATCTTTTGAGGAAGGCATTTGAACCGTTGCCATTGCCTATATAAAGGGTATCCACCCTATAAGACAAATTTCTTTGTCTTCATCTTTACCGCAGAGTTCTTCTTCCATTTCAAACTGTTCCACAGTCTTGTTCTCTCCAATCCTCTTTCTTTTTCCATAGGTAGGGATTTTTTCCTTCCTCTTCTATTATGGTTAGGTCCCTAAAGATCCCCGCCATCGATGGGATTCCGGCTAGTAGGGGAGGAGATAATTCCTCCAGTGCTGTAGGTCCCTTTAGGAGAAGCAATGTCGAGTCAAAACTGGAATCCATTGCGAGCTCTATGTCCTTTTCTAGACTAGCTTCTCTTCGGGATTACTACCGTATCCCAGAAATCCTTCCATTGATGCTTCCTTAACCCGACGAAAGGATGAATCATCTTCCTCCTAGTGCCATCTCGATGTACGAAGACCACTTGAAGGCTGGTCTTCGATTCCCCTTGTATCCCTTCTTCATCAAAATTTTTAACCTATACCATGTGATCCCAGCGTAGCTGACTTCAAACAGTATTCGGACCATCTGTAGCTTCTTGTCCTCTGTCATGGACTGAACATAGAGCCTAGGACCTCTTTGTTCATGTCTTTCTTCATGCTGAAGAAAGATTTCCACGTCCAGAGGTGGTGGGTCATCGGCTCTCGTCCTGGTTAGAGGCTGGTCAAGGGATTGCCAAGTGCCATCCATAGATGGAAACCTTATTTCTTCTTCATATATTTTTCTTATCCTTGGGGTTTCAACACGAAGTGGAGAGAACCCTGATTGGAAACCTCATGAACCAGATGGAGTGTCTGGGTCACCGGTTCATCTTCTTGGTTCCTGCAAAATAAATCCCTGATCGAAATTTCTTCGATTGGGGATACTCCGATGCCTAAGTCAGTAGAATTCGGTCAACAAAATGGAGAGCTCAAAGGAAGAATATGGATAGAAAAAGGGAAGAATCAAATTGGCATGGATAGGCTAGCCTTGGACTTGCTTAGAATTACTTAGAATTGCTTACCTCGGAGGTCTCCTCTTACCTCTTTTTATAGGCATTGCTCTAACTGAAAGTAGTTAAGACTTTTTGATTTATGTTAGCAAAGTTAGTTAATGTAACTTTCCTTTAACTAATTATAGTTACTGTTGATAGTTAATTACCTTGGTTTTATTGATGCTAACAGGGATGGTAATTTTTATCGACTCGATAGATATCCAACCCGACCCGATCCTAATGGGGCGGGTAAAACCTGACCTGCATAATTTATAAATGGATATGGGTTATATAAAAAAACCTGACTCGGGTTCAGGTCAGGTACGGGTAGTAGTACGTCCCGACCCGAACCCGACCTGTTTATATATAAAAAATTATGTTTATAAAATATTTAAGTAAATTAGATATGGGACAGATATACCCGACCTGACTTGACTCGACCCAACCTGTTTAGGTTTTAAGTAAACTAGATTTTATGAGACCGGGTATACCCAACCTGACCTGATCCAAATATGATTTTTTTATACCCGACTTGATCCGAGATGGGTATTGGGCGGGTGTGGGGTGGATAATTTTTTAGCAGGATAGGTATGGGTTTTGGATGACCCAACCCAAACCCGACCCGTTGCCATCCCTAGATGCTGTGGCTATCAGTTATATGATTGGTTGGTTATAACAACCAAGCTCATTCTTGACTGGCCTTAGGCTGAAGTAGATCGGTTGACTGTAGGCCGGCCAATTGCTTCGAAGCATATCGATTGTAGATTGGCCATTCGCTTTGGAATAGGCTAAAGGCCAATCGTAAGTCGTATGTCATCGCTGGCTGTAATGCCGTGTCGATCCGATGTCATGTTGGACTTCCGAAGGGTCGCATTGGTCCGATCTTTGATCGGACTTCTGAAGTGCTATGTTAATCCGATCTCCTATCGGACTTCTGAAGAGTCGTGTCGATTCGTCTAGTTGACTGGTCTGGACGGGTTAAATAAATACCTGGTTTGGTAATTAAATCTCCGACCCAGTTTATCGTAACATTTGCCCCCCACTTCCAATTTCAAGGCAAATTATTGCTTTGAAAGATGGGAGTATTAACTTTTGTCATCTTCTGGTAAAAGATAAGATTGCTAATGATGGCAAATCTGTGGTCCGGCTGGTCATAATAATTGCTTTCTATTTTGAGCATCGTACTTTGGATAGGTATCAGGCTCCTATTAGTTCTTGGAGAAATGGCGCAGGTTTGAGAGTCTTGCCGATTCTTTCCATTATAGTGTTGCGGCCGACTCTTCACCTTCGGTCTGGATCGTGGGATGTGGCATCATCATGTCCGTTTGGTTACAAGTAGAAACCTCATCATGGTCATTGATTGCTTTCTCGCGGATCAAGGTTGACAGGTTGGTTTTTCTCTCATCGAGTTAGTTGGCACCTTTTTGTAGTTCGTACCCAAACCGGCACCGTTTATATGTGGCACAATCGGATGCATTTCGCATCTTTCGAGGGAGGCATTTGGGCCATTGTCATCGCCTATATAAAGGGCATCCGCCCCATAAGACGAATTTATTCGTCTTCATCTTTACCATAGAGTTCTTCTTCCACTTCAAACTGTTCCACAGTCTTGTTCTCTCCGATCTTCTTTCTTTTTCCACAGGTAGGGATTCCTTCATCTTCCATTATGCTTAGGTCCCTAAAGGTCCCCACCGTCGACGGGATTCCGGCTAGTAGGGGAGGAGGTGATTCCTCTAGTGCTGTAGGTCCCTTTAGGAGAAGCAATGTCGAGTCAAAACCGGAATCCATTGCAAGCTCTATGTCCTTTTCTAGGGCTAGCTTCTTTTTGGGATTACTACCGTATCCCAGAAATCCTTCCATTTATGCTTCCTCAACCCGACGAAAGGGTGAATCATCCTCTTTCTAGTGCCATCTCGGTGTATGAAGACCACTTGAAGGCTGGTCTTCGATTCCCTTTGTATCCCTTCTTCATCAACCACCTTCTGTCTTTCTGGAGCGAAGTTTCTTTTCTTCTGTTGGACGGGCCTGTGATCGGAGGCAACTTTCAGTCGGTGGGTGATGATTTCAGTCAAGATCCTCGGCATGTCAGAAGCTGACCAGGCAAAGATATTGGCATTACTTCGTAGGAAGTTGGTCAGCCTTGTCTTCATTTCTTCATCGAGCAGACTTTTGATTTGTATAACCTTCGTTGGGTCATCCTCTGCCAATGGTATGGAAATAGTCTTCTCCACAAGTTCTTCACAATCCTTCATTCGATCTCTCTGATCCAATTGCTCCAAAGTCATGTGGTCGGTCGACTGTCTATCTTGTATCATTAAACACTGTCAAGTGACTCTTTGATCTCCTCTCATTTCTCCGATTCTATTTCTAGTGGGGAATCGTACTAGGAGGTGGTAGGTTGATACTATGGCACGGAACTTGTTCAAAGCGAGTCGTCCCAGGATAGCATTGTATGCCGATGGTGTTTGTACAACCACGAAGTTAATGAGGAGTGGTTTTTGAAATGGTTTGGTACTAAGGGTTGCTGGTAATACTATTTTCCTTCCACTCCAACCTGGTTACCTTCAAAACCTGTCAGAGGTATGGGAGACCTTTGCAACTTATTTTTAGGTAAATTCATTCTGAGGAAAGCATCGTAGAGCAAGACCTCCATGAAACTTCCATTATCTACCAGAATCCTTCTTACATTATAATTGGCTATAACAGCCAAAACTACAATAGGGTCATCATGAGAAGTCTGGATTCCTCACAGGTCGTCGTCCAAGAAACATATGGTGTTGTTGCTTCTGTATCTTTTGGGGGCACCTTCTTTAGCTCTGCTTCTCCAATCGGTCCAATGATGCAGCATGCTTACCCTTCCATTAGTCGGCTTTTGGTTAGGTAATTCTGTTTCTTCAACAACTCTCTTAGGGGCAGTACCTTTGATCCGGGGTTCCTGGTTGTTGACATACTTCTCCAGGTATCCCTGTTTGATCAGATTTTCTATCACATCCTTGAGCTGAATGCATTCTTCGATATTATGGCCATGGTCCTGGTGGAATCGACAGTATTTATTTTTGTTCCTTGATGCAGGAGGTGCCTTCATAGGACCAGGCCTTTGTAGGCAGCTCTCCTTCTCTATCTCCATCAGGATCTTCTCTCTTGGGAGAGAGAGAGAGAGGAGTATATGTGTCGAACCTACTAACTAGTTGTTTGGGTTTGGGTCTGCACCGTTGGGTCGGCGTACTGTCGTTGCTTAAAGGTCCGGGCATTGGCATTTTGCCGCTTTTTTTCTTGGGAGTTGACCTCCCTTCGATTAGATGTTGACTAGCTACTTGCTCTTCGACCATTGCATATTTTTTAGCCCTTGCCAGCAATTCGGCATAGCTCATAGGAAACTTTTTGTCCAGAGAAAAAGTGAATCTGGATGATTGGAGACCCTTCTTCATAGCGGACATAGCCACATATTCATTGAGATCAAAGATCTCAAAAGTAGCGGAGTTAAATCTAGCCACATAGTCCCTGAGACTTTTTCCTTCATTCTACTGTAGAAGGAAGAGGCTATCCGAGTTACGGGGCATCCTTCGGCATGTCTTAAAATGTGACACAAACAGTTTCTCTAATTCATGGAAAGAATGAATGGTACCTGGACAGATGCTCGAATACCATATTCGAGCTGTTTTTTCAGAGTGGCGGGGAAGGCAAGGCAGTGTAAGGCATCAAAGGCTCCCTGTATCATCATGTGTGCCTTTAAGTTTTCTAGGTGATCCAAAGGGTCAGTAGTACCATCATACGGCTCCACCTGGGGAATCTTGAAATGGTGGGAAATTACTTCCTCCATTATTCTTTAGGAGAAAGGAGGCTATGAGTCATATACCATGATTTCATCATTTCTTCGCTGGTCATCGAGTCTTGTAATATGCATTTCCAGCATCCTAAATTTTTCTTCATAGTTATCATGAATTCTTCTTTGTCGAGTGTTTCTTGGGGTGGAGCCTCCGGAGGATACTAAGAAAGACCTTCTAGCTATTTTCCTGTCGAGTCGGCTTTCCCCATGTCTGTGATATCGAGAACTTTGGGGTTTGAGAGATTGTCGATCCCGAGAGGACTATCAAGTGAATTCTTGCTGTTGGTTTTCTTTCCTCATGGACCGATGGCTATGTCTTGAAGTCACCTGTGGGTGTTGTCCATGGAGGGCGATTTCTTGGAAATTCTACACTATGGCTGTCAGTGCATCCACTTGATTCATGAGGGCTTCTAACCGTTGCTGTCACACAATTAATACGGGAGGTGCCATATTGTTATCTACTGGGAGGTCGTTCCTTTGGAAAGTGGGGTGTTCGCTGCTCGTCGAGACATTCATGAGGGCTTCTCTTTTACCATCTTATGTTTTCTTGAGGGCTCTTCTTTCCAAAAGGAAAATAGTTTTCATAGTTAAAAAGCTTTATTGACCCCTACCTAGCGCGCCATCTGTTCACGCTGATCCCCATGAACCGGATGGAGTGTCTGGGTTGCCGGTTCACCTCCTTGGGCTCCTGCAAAACAAATTCCTGACCAAAATTTTTCCGGTGGGGGACACTCCGATATCTAAGTCAGTAGAATTCGGTCAATAGAATGGAGAGCTCAAAGGAAGAATGTAGATAGAAAAAGGGAAGAATTAAATTGGCATGGTATAGGCTAGCCTTGGACTTGCTTAGAATTACTTAGAATTGCTTACCTTGAAGGTTCCCTCTTATCTCTTTTTATAGGCATTGCTCTAACTGAAAGTAGTTAAGACTTTTCGATTTCTGTTGGGGAAGTTAGTTAATGTAACTTTTCTTTAGCTAATTATAGTTACTATTGATAGTTAATTACCCTGGTCTTACTGATGCCGTGGCTATCAGTTATATGTTTGGTTGGTTATAACAACCAGGCTTATTTTTGACGGGCCTTAGGCTGAAGTAGATCGGCTGACTGTAGGCCGGTCAGTTGCTTCGGAGCGTATCGATTGTAGATCGGCCATTCACTTCGGAATAGGTCGAAGGCCGATCGTAAGTCATATGTCGCCGCTGGCTGTAATGCCGTGTCGATCCGATCTCATGTCGGACTTCCGAAGGGCTGCGTTGGTTTGATCTTCGATCGAACTTCCGAAGTGCTATGTTAATCCGATCTCCTGTCGGACTTCCGAAGACTCGTGTCGATTCGTCTGATTGACCGGTCTGGATGAATTAAATAAATACCTGATTTAGTAATTAAATCTCGACCTGGTTTACGGTGACAATTTCTATTTTAATTCGTTCTAGTTTTTATTTGAATTCATAAATCAAGCGCATCTTAATTAAATTCAAGACATTGGACACATCCATGTGTAACCTCTGGCGCTCCTAAAAGAACCCAGGTATTATTAAACAATCTTCGGTTGCATTTGATTTTGGAAATGAAATAATGGATGGTTTAGCTGAGTGGGCTTTGGTTTTTTTTTTTTTTTTTTTTTTTTTTTTTTTTTTTTTTTTTTTTTGGATGAACAACCGATCAAAAACCGGTTAGCTGAGTGGGGAGTTTTACTCGAGTGGTGAGAAGAGACAACCAAGCAAAAACCGGTTAGCAAAGGATTTGAGTTAGTCTTAATTATTTGAGATAGTTTTTATTTTATTTTATTTTATTTATTTATTTTATTTTATTTTGTGATTGTAGAGATAGGATAAATTACTTCTAAGATGATTTAAGTTACTTAAAAAAAACATAAGAATAGAAAAAATGTAAAATAATTTACTTATGAGAGTCGCAAAATAGTGCAATATATGAACGCGACATCATTGCCATGAAGTCGGCATCCTTCTTTTCTATCTTCCAAAATGGGAGCTTTCATGTGTCGAGAGTTATTCTCATTACTTTCTGAGGTAAAATTTCTGGAACAACTCTAGAATGACCGTGCTTTTGTTAATAAAAGTATCGTAGTTAACCATGGGATCGAAAGAGGATGCCATTCTGGACAGAGTTATTCCAGCTCTTCTTTCGGCCGATTAGTTATTCTAAAAGCCGAAATGTTTGACCAGAACAATTACTCGTTTACCATCAGAGCTGTTTAAAATTTACTCGGTAGTAAGAATAAGACTCATTCTAACCTTTGCTTCTGCTTTATTTCCGAGTCAAATGCAGCCTTAGCCTCCAATAAACAAATACGTATTTAGTTTTGTGACGCAAGGTTAAGGTTGGTTAAAAGGGAAGCTAACTGCCAAGTCATGATGTTTTAGTATGGCACTTGAGCCAGCTCTTTTAATAGAGAATTGTATGGAATATGCTTTTAATGTTTCTGGTATAATCCATTAGGCTAGTCTTTTTCTCACCAAAGAAGACTCGACTTTCATTCTATGCAATGAATACATCATTTTTTAAAAAAAAAAAAAAAAATCGGCTCAGGTATGGTCCACTGCAGTAGTTTTCAGATCCTGGCAAACATTGGAATAAGAGAAAATAAAGTATATGAAGTAATATGTACCATCAATCTGGTCAAAATTTAGCCCTTTTAAGAATACATTGAAGGATAGATATAAAAAGGAGTGCAATCAGTTGAGGAAGCTTTCAAGTTTTAGCTTCATATTGATGGGAATGTATATTTGTAAGAGCCAGGCTCATTAAAATATGATGCTAGTTTTGTTAGCTTTGCATACCCTAACTTATTACCCTGATTATATTTAATATTTAGGACCAGCTCGAGTCATTGTACATGGAATGAACTATTAATCTATTATAAAGACAGTATTAACTGTTCTTTCAAAAAACATGCCTTTAATTGGATCGACGAATAAACTTATTATTGGTTGATGATCAACTATTAATCTATTATAAAGATGGCACTAATTGTTCTCTCTAGAAACATATCATTAATTAGACCGATGAACAAACTTATTATTGATTGATGAACATAAAGAATTACAAAGGTTTTATAATATTTCGTTAGCTAAACATTAACCTTTACAAATTACTCTTAACATTTTCTCTTTGGGACAATAAAAGGATGCAGATTTAGGAATGACATAGAAAAATCATATTTTTCTGATAATAACAATTTATTCCCGATGTTAATGTGTCATTGTCCATGTTAATATCATGCAGCTTGTCCCTTTTCAAAAATAAAATTGACACAAATGATCCTTCGATGCATAACTTGTTTACTTGCATTGCTTATGGGCATGATGCATCTAACCTTTTATGGAAATAAAAGAATCTTATGTTTCATGACATTTCATCATCCAAGCATTAAGCCTTTCTAAATTAAGCTAATATTTTCAATATAGGATTAAAAAAAAGAGATAGATTTAAGATGATACAGATAAATTGTATTTTTCCAAGAATCACAATTTAAACTCGAAGATGATGTGCTGCGGTGCATATTAGTAGCATGCTGCATTTCTCTTCTTAAATAATAAAATTGATAGGCATTAATATTGATTCACAGCTCAACATCCGATGTCTATAAAGTATCTTAGCAGTGTCAACTTGGAATAAGGAAGAATAAAGATTTGGCATTATATAGATCGTACTTTTTCTTAATAAACCAAATTTATGCTCGATGGTATATCGTTATGCACGTTAGTAGCATGCTGTTCGTTTACCTTTCCTAAATATAAAAGCAACGTGCATTATTATCCGGAGAACAGCTTGCATGTTTTAGAGCTTAGAGGTGCCAAACATCTAACTTTTTATAAGATACATTTATGATTATTAAATTTATATTATTATATTTTCAAATTTATTTAATTTTTTTTAAAAAAAATAATTAAAACATAAATAATATTATACAAATAATTATATAATTATAATTATCATATAAAAATAATTATGCATTATAGACATGTTGCGCCTAATATTTTTTTTATAGTAACAAAAACATCTTTATTTTTTTTATAATAAAAATATGTTTATCTAATACAAAAAAATATTTCTAGATTAAAATAATAAATGTAAAAAGAAATTAAGATGATATATATGGACACTCTCATGCTAACCCTAACAATTTTGCATGGCACTAATACAAAATTGGAACCTAAAACATTGCAAGGAGGTGGAGGTTGTCCTTATCCTCACCCATCTCGTCCCGGATAAACGTCACGCTCTAACCCTACCATTCAAAACCCCGAAACGATCCCACCCGCTTTCCCCCACCCCACCACAAATCCCCATCCCAACCAGGGTCATTTCCGGAAACAAAATCCATACCCCCTCTCGCTATCTCCTCTCCCCCGAGTTCTTCCCTTCTTCCTCCTTTATTCTGCCCCTGGTCTCCTCCCCCCTTCCCAAAATAACCCCCACTCCCAAAGTCTTCTCTCTCTCTCTCTCTTTCTCTCGCTAAGCTAGCGGGCTCGATGGAAGTGGAGTTCCCGGATGACTTCCGGTGCCCGATCTCGCTGGAACTCATGTCCGACCCGGTGATCCTATCCTCCGGTTACACCTTCGACCGCGCCTCCATTCAGCGATGGCTCGACTCTGGTAACCGCACCTGCCCGGTGACCAAGCTCCCGCTTCCCCCCCGTCCCTCTCTAATCCCCAACCATGCCCTCCGTAGCCTAATTTCCAACTTTGCCCCCGCCGGCGTCCCTAAAACTCCTCCCTGTCCCTCCCCCGACCCCCACTCCCTCCTCGCTTCCCTTTCCTTCCCCGCCGACGCTGACACCCTCGCCGCCGTCCTCCGCCTGTGCAAGCGGAGCGCCACCTTCCGCCGCCTCGCTCTCGATGCGGGCGCCGCTTCTCTCCTCCTCCGCCACGCTGGCTCCGGCGACCGCCCCGAGCTCCAGGACCTCGCCCTCCGCGCCCTCCTCCACCTTAGTCTCGACGGCGACGACGCCCGCGTCGGCCTTGTCGCCGAGGGCGCCGTCGACCGCCTCGCTGCCGCCCTCCGTTCCTCCCCCAACGTCTCCGCCCTCGCCGCCACTTGCCTCACCAGCCTCGCTATGGTCGAGGTCAACAAGTGCACCATCGGCGCCCACCCATCCGCGATCGCCGGCCTGGCGGCGCTCCTCCGGGAGGGGAAGGGCCGGGAGCGCCGCGAGGCGGCGACCGCCTTCTACGAGCTTTGCAAGTTCCCGGAGAACCGCCGCCGGACGGTCCGTGCCGGCGCCGTCCCGGCCCTCGTCGACCTCGCAGGCGCTGGCTCCGAGAGGGCGGTGGAGGTGCTGGGCCTCCTCGGGAAGTGCCATGAGGGCCGGGAGGAGATGAAGAGTGTCGATGGATTCGTTAGGGTTTTGAGCGGGGTTTTGAGATACGACAGTTCCAGGGTCATCGAGAACGCTCTCTTCGTGCTCAATTTGGTTTGCTCTGATAGCAAAGAGATGGCCTTGGAGGCGAGAAAAGAAGGAGCTTTCGAGCTTTGCTTGGCTTTGGCCGGCAACGAGAACGGGAAGATTGGGAAGAATGCTGTGGGATTGGCCCGGACCCTGGAGAATGGACAACTGGTTGATTTCTTATGAATTTTGCTCCTCCTTCGGGGGTTGCGAAAATTTTGCATCGGAAAAATGCATCTAAGTCATCTGACAGAGGTGAGTGGAGCTGCTGTAATGATCACTGAGTTTCTTTCCTCTGTTTCAGCTTAGATGAATGCTCTGTAAAAGAGGATGTTCTTTTTGAAGCTTCTCTCTTCTAGTTTTGTAAAATTGGAATAAGTAGTCGTGTTGATATCAAAAAGGCCGTAACTTGTTAATCAAACCTGTAACTGTTCAGATGGAAATGCAATCTGATAATTATATTTTTTCTTTCCATCCCATCTAACTACAACTGTTTGAGAAATTGGTTCAGATCTCTTATTCTGGTATGGTCAAATTTCATGAGTTCACATTGTATTGTTTGAGCATTTTTTTTTTTTTTGGTCTGTTTGAGATTGATGGGATAGGCCATTGCTGAAATTTCAATCATATTTTTATTTGAAGGCTAGCAGGTGTTCTTGCTCTGAAGTTCATATTTGGTATACTTCTGTGCAGTTTACTTCTTTTACTAGTTTAGAGCTACGAATCTTCTTCATCACAACTAGGAACAATTTTTTCGCTGTCGGTTAGTCGATGCTTCATGCCTAAATCTACCTCTGCATTAATGTGCTTTTAAAGTGCTTTTTTCTTTTAAGTGTTAACTTATGGACCAGAAGACATGGATATGATCAGATCCTCTGGTAGGGCGTAACCTATTTAGAAATCATGGTTATGTGGGTTCAAGGAAATTACAGGTCTAAAACCTGTACTAGAGCATGTATAACTCATCTACAATTTGGGCACACATATTTAATATTTGATGATATTACTGCATCCACCTTAATCTTAGAGCTTTCCTGTTTGGAAATTTTTCTCATCCTAAAAACGAGTGGTGCTGTTTACTTCATGATTAACTTACAATAACAGTATAGAGGTGGTTTGTATAGATGAATACATTCCATTTTTAGCTTGAGCTGAGAAATTTTGGTTGAAAGAAAAAGAAAAGAGGGGCTCTTATGTTGGGGTCAGGTGTGGAGGATGTATATGTGCATTGGGGGAAGAGGGGAGGGGGGTTACAAGATTATATGAATTTTTCGAATCCAAAGGTAACCAATAATAAAGATTGTTTGGCTAACAAGTATTCATAACAGTTATAATAAATGGAAATTTTTGAAAAGGTGAACTAGGATTTGGTTGATCGCATTTCATGTTGGATCCAGTAGGGTGAAATTGGAAGATGATATTCAACACTGATGACCCAAGCCATTGAAATATAATCTACTGTCTCCAGATTTTTTTGCAGATAAAAAGATCATATTACTTGGAGATTCTTAGCCCATTCATTTAGTAGTCGAAAAAGGATAGTTTAAAAAACCTGTTATAATACCCATTTTTGACCAAGTGATGTATAAGGCTAGGGATCTTCAAATCAGATGATTTTTGCCCTATAAGCAATTTAATAAATCACATTCAATTGCTCGGATATTATCTATGTTGTATCTAATTTTTTTTTATTTCATTTGATCAGATTCAACTCGAAATCTGGTCAACCAGATCGTAGTCTCTCTTTTTTGAATGAAAATTGCGTGCATGTTTAACAAAACAAGAGGCTTGCATATTTTTGTTGTTCAATTTGTCATTTAAGAATGTGACTATGCAGCTGATAGAGTAGCTTCTTTTAAGAAATATCCTTACCTACAATGTAACAATTTCACTTAAGGATGTCCTAGACACCCCACTAAAATTATCTGCAAAATTTCATGTTTGCTGTATAAAATATTAATAACGGATGTCATGATTCTGAGATTGGTCCAGCATTAAGTATATTGTTATTGTTCAACTATCTTCAAGATAATGTATTTGAAGCAAACAACCCAGGTTAAAAGTGTTTCAGATTCTGATACATAGCTACAGATCAAACTGAATTAGTAACTACCTGACAAGATTATGGAAAAGCAATGATTTCAAGATGAAATTCAATGTGTCGGGTGAAAAGAAAATCTAAAAGTGCTCTTATTAAAGAATTCAGGCTTTGGAATGGAATAGTTGCATGATACAGAAGAAAAGTTTAGTGTGGCTCCGGAGGAGGGAGGATTGAAACTTTGGTATGTATCCTGGATCTATCCTACAAAACTGTATATGAAAATTAGACCTGTCAAAATGGGCTAGAGCTCATGGGCCAACCCATTTGGCCCTATAAATGGGCCGGGCCGGGCTGAAAAAAATTGGCCCATTTATGTAAGTGGGCTTTTTAGCCCGGCCCCTATAGCCCATGGGCTCAACAGGGTTAGGGCCGGGCCAGCCCATGGGCCATGATATAATATAAAAAAAACTTAGCCTTACGGGTCAGGGCTCACTTAATTTGTTACCGTTAGTCAACTCACCTACGGTTCTATGGTTTACTGGTTTAGGACTTACTAATTACTATTTACAGGGTGAAGACTAAAGGCATTACGGATTTTATTTACTCGACAATGACGGGAGACCGGGAGTCGGGACTCGGGACCCTCTATTAGGGTTAGGTCAAAGCCGCCGCCCTCCGTCGGAGAGAACTGGTGAGTCCGTGAGTGACTCACGGAGAGCCGCCGGAGAACGGAGTCTCAAGTTTGGCTGTTTAGGAGAACCGGAGATGGGAGAACGAAGAACCCCACCCCACGGCCGTCGTTCTTCTTCCGTGAGACTGTGACGCCGGCCGGAACCCAGGACTTTGGCCGTTCGGTGGTGAGGACTCGTCATTCTTCCATTTTTTTTTGATTTCTCTCAACGGATCATTAGAGGCAGTGACTAGTGAGGCACTAGTCCGAGGGGGCTCGGGGTCGAGGGTGCCACCGTCATCGTGCCGACCTGCCGTGAGGGCTCACAGACTTTTCCCGATGTCGTGTCGATCTGTCATCGAAAATAGTGTATATTGGAGAGGGGAAAGTTTGATCTCCGGGTTTCCCCTGCTTCCCGGCTCCCACCGGCCACTGGCCACCATTCCCAAAATCTGCAGAAACAAATAATATAAATTGATTCATTTTTTTCCTACTTGATCACGTGGATCCTTAGCCCACGGTCCACGGTCCTAGTCCATGGCCCACATAGGGGGCTGGCCTGGCCCTAGCCCACGGCCCACATAGGGCCGGGCCAGGTTGGATTTTTTTGGCCCATTTGTACAAGTGGGCCTAGCCCGGCCCGGCCCATAAAATGCAAACCCATATGGGTTAGGGCTGGGCCGGCCCGGCCCAGCCCATATTGACAGCTCTAATGAAAATAAATTGCTTCAGTGTATCTGAACATCATGTTCATGCATAGTACAGCTTATTTGCCGGTAACTTCAGCAGAGTTATGACCAGCAAGAGCTTCTAGGTTCTATTTACACTTCTGTAGTCATTATCTATTATATTCTAGTATTGTTGTTATTTTATCTTCTGCTTGGAACATTCAAAAGTATATCATTGTTTATCAGAGTTACAGATTTCTGACTGGACTATCAAAACAAAAAGGCCTTCTATAGGGACCTAGAGGACTCGTCTGCACCTATAATTAATTTTGGTAGATAATAGTCAGGTAAATTCAAGTTTATGAAGCATGCATAAAGATTTTTTTTGATATTTATGATATCTAATTGCTGTTCATCTCGTCAAACTTTTATATCCTTTCCATCGATGAACACATAAGCATATATGGTGATTGTGCTTTAAAGAATATCCTTTGTAGCTCATTAGCTAGTAAAATCATATGGGTGATACTTGAGAATTTGTTTGCTTAAATCATCAACTTCATGTAATTTGCTGAATTTTTTCTTTTTAATCTCCAGCTACTGCTGTTACCCTTTTCTGAATAAAAGGGCTGCTGCTAAATAAATAGTGCAGAATCCATTTTGCAGCAAAGATGAAAACATGTCATTCTGTTCTCTTAAAGAGATTTTGATACATAGTTGATGCTAAATGTAGATGCGAGTATATCTGTGATCGAGAATCCAACTTGAAGGTTCTTGAATCTGGTTGCTTCATGCTATGTTTAAATCTCTTAGAGATGGAAAATAATTTGCATTTGGAGCATGAGCACAGGTCATTTATATAGCCCTTCAGATGTATATATGGATATAGATATAGATGTAGATATACATATACATGTGGTATTTGCCATTATCTTATGAATTGCTGAATCTGGAGTGAATTATTACAATCCTGCGTTGAAGTCATTTATTATATTGGGATGAAGCAGTCGCTCTTTATTGATGGCAAGCATATATGGATGATACCATGGTAATGTTTATGAGCTCTGTAAACAAATTCGTTATGAAGGCTGGTTTGCAGTTATTTCGATATTATTAGTTAAATTTTTAATGTTTTAAAAATTTTGAAAGGTTTCGGTTTGTAAGTTATTGAGGTTTCAAACATGTTGCTGTTTCTATAACCAGTGAGTTTCCATTTTTGTTCACGTTTGTTCATATATTTTGAATTTTTTGATCTTAAAAGATAAAAGTTTTCATTTTTAGGTCCCTGTATATTTGGGACTCACCCGGACGTACATCTGCATGGATTTGGGTATGAATCGACAACTATCTAATTCATATTTAAATATTTTATTTAATTTAAATTATATAATATTCATATATGTAATCATATTAATATATTATTAGTTTGATTTATAATTCACTCAGTAATATTCTTGATTATATGAAAATAAATAAAATCTAGGTATCCAATTTATATCTGAATTTATAATCATACTTTGAGCTTGTATCCGTATCCAATTCATATCCGATCATGGTTCGATCACATCTCCCGGGCCTCGTTCTCTCAATCTTGATTTTAATCTCAACCTTTTATGTAAAAAATATTTTATGCCTATCTTTTCTCACGGTGATGCCCGTGGAATTCCAACCATATGTAAATCTTTTATGCCTATCTTTCTCGCGGTGATGCCCGTGGAATTCCAACCATATGTGCTGAGATTTGTTTTATGTAAAAAATCTTTTATGCCTATCTTCTCACGGTGATGCCCGTGGAATTCCAACCATATGTGCTGAGATTTGTGGGTGAAGCTTAGGAGAAAATAACACAACATATATTTGAGGTGAAAGACGACTTAATCATGAACCCAAGCCACGGTTGAAAGGGCCAAAATAACACAACATATATTTGAGGTGAAAGACGACTTAATCATGAACCCAATCCACGGTTGAAAGGGCCAATTGATCAGATGAATCGATCACCCATCATCTACCTCCAAGGTGTTTAATTATTATCTTTCTTGTAGCCGCGTGGCTGCCCGCTGACTACATTACTAACAATGTATTATTGTGATCTTCTGAAGTAACTATAACTGATGTCGAATATAAGACTGTTCCATTTTTACAATAATGACAAACATCATATCTTTTAGACCTGGATTTTAATCTTGTTTTGGACTTGTTTCTACCTTGTCCATCTTTTTTTTGCTCATCTTTGTCTCTAACTGTAAGTCCTTGTACCAGAGTCGGAGTCTGATACTCTAATTGTGTTTTTAACCTAAGCTTATTTGATAACAAAGTGACTTCTACCTCTTCAAGACTTATAATCTCTCTATTATAGAGCATGGTAGTAGTAATATTCTTGAAAGACTTAGACAAAGAATAAATCAAAATCAAAGCATTATCTTTCTCATTAACATCAACACCAATATTGGCCAAATTAAGTTGGAGCTTACTATATTCATCCAAGTAATCCTTGAGCAAAGTCCCTTCTACTATACGAAATGTGTATAACTTTTCTTCAAATACAATCTATTGATAAGAGACTTTGTCATATACAGGCTATTCAATTTATCCCATACATCTTTAGCTATATCAAGAACCATAACATTACGGAGAACTTTTTCACTCAAACTAAAAAATAGAGTTCCTAGAGCTCTTTCATTGATTTCATCTTTGGCAGTCTCAGTATATCCTAGGATTGCATCCATATCCTTGAGGGCTATTGTTATGCCTTTTTTAACCAACAGATATTTCATTCTTATCTTTCATAGTGCAAAATCATCAGTGCCGTCAAACACTGTCACTTCATGCCCTGTAGTAGTAGAATAAAAAATAATTACCTCATGAGCCATTAATTACTTTGTTGCCTGTCAGATACCATACAAACGCTCTGATACCAGTTATTAGGGATGCGCACAGCAGATCGAATTGCTTTAAACTTCTAATTAGTTATTTTCTCTTAATCAGGCAATTTATCGAATACTTCACAAGCATAAATAATAAATACAAGAAAAATAAAAAATTTACATGGTCCAGTAAAACTATCTACATCCACAATAGAAAAGAAGCAATTTACTATGTAATCATCTTGAAATTGGGTATAAGGGTCATATAAATATCCAAATTATAGAGTTTTGAAATAATAACAAAAGAGGTACAAATAAACCAAATCGAACCTTTCTCAACCATGGCAAAAGATCAAAAAAGAAAATACCTAAGATGATACCCTTCTTGACCTCAGCAAAAAATCAAGAGAAAGAATGGTGATGTATAGCATAAAATTACTTTATATAATATCAAAATAGAGATGATCGAAGTACCAAACTAACCCAAACAATATTGGAAAATGAAAGCTACGAACCAAAGGAAATTGAAACCAAGGGATTTCAATAAACCATTAAATAAAGAGAGGTTTCCACCAAAGAGAAAGAAGGCCAATTAAGCCAAAGAAGAGTTTTTAAGTCTTATATTACTTGCCAGGGAAGAAATGCAATTAAAAAGAGATTCTTCCGCCCGAAAACTTTTCAAAAAAAAAGTTAACCGATAAAAAAAAATTTATCGAAAGAAATTTTATTTGGAACAAACAACAACAGATTCAGAGTCTTAGATGGTATACTTTAACTACTCGGAGCATATACTTTATCTTGGAAGAGAGTACTTAGCAAGAAGCGGTCCTGCTTGTGAGATCAGGGTTGTTAGAAAAAAGGTTTTTTTTTTTTTTTTCCTTTTTCTGAGGGGAGGCTGTCTTAAAACATGAAAAAAAAAAAAAAAAAAAAAGACACATAAGATGCTATTTGGTATCGTTATCCTAACAAAGTATGGCTATCTTTAACATCAGCACAAGAAGTTACAATAGTGCAATGTTAAAGTTATGATCGTTAAAGCTATGACAGGAAAGACTGGGAACTAAAACAAAATCAAAAAATATCGAGCATATTATAAACTAATTACTAAGAAATTAAATGGATCCTCTATCGCTACATGTTGTTTAAACCTATTCTCGCTTCTATTCATGTTTTTCGAGTTTTGACTGCATGTTTTTTATTTTAAGACAGGGAAAAGGAACTCAAGGCACACCTTTTAGTTTGGATCCTACTGGAGTAATAGGGTCGTCACCTATCATGTTCCGCACAAAATCCTACGAATCAAACTTCCGATTCAACAAACTACAATACATATGTAAGAAATCATCATTATTATTATTTTAAATATTATGCATGATTTATAAAATATTAAAACAATATTATTTTTAAGAATAGATTTGAATAAATAATAGATCCAGAAATTTTATAGAATAAATGCATAGCTATATTTGTCATTAATTTCCAAATTTACTATCATAGATGCTAACATGAATATCAAAAATCAAATCCTTCTTTCCAGCATTCTCTTTCAACATGCGGCTATTCGATAGGATAAGCAATGAGAATAAATTTCATGATAAAATTATTATGAGAAGTAAAAAGAGGACTTAGCCTATTTATAAGAAAAATTTAACAAGTCTTTCCATCATGGATAAGTTGGGTTAAGGCTTACAATGTTCCATGTCAACCACATGCACAAACCAAACTAATATAAGGCACTCCAAGTCCAAACATAATGATCACATATAACATTGGGCTATATACATATCTATCACTACCGAACATAAAATCGATATATTTTTAACAAATCAAAATAAAATAAAATAATAATTAATGGTAGTCTCTAATTAAAAAAAATTATAATATATCTAGTATTAAATTGGAGAATAATATTACAGCAATAAAAGAGAAGGGAATAACAGTGACGAAGAGGACGACAAAGAGCAGACCAATCGAATAACTGCCGCCGATTGCTAAATCTGTCGTTTGTTAGTAATATATAATAAGCTGGCGGCCATCTTAAAATTGCTGAAGAAAGCATTCATCAACGGCACCTTTTTTTTTAGACGCAGGTAGAAGTTTGCCGGTAATCCCACTGTTTCTTTAGTAGAGTTTCGATCTTGGTTCCCAAATTAATTAGAAAGCCAAAATTGTTAACGAATTTAGTTATATCGGATGCATGAAAATTCTGTCAACCATCTCCCTGGTAAAATATATATATATATATATACCATTTCATCGGATTGAACCGTATATTATAATTAATAATAAAATTATATTGATTTCCAATGCCATAGATATTTAATGCAAGTCAACTTTTTTTTTAAAATTTTTTTTATTAAAATGCCCTTTCTATGTATTATGATATCCTGTTAGCAGGGGCGGACCGCCAGAGGGGCAAGGGGGAGGGGGGCCTTGGTCCCCCCTAATTTTTATTTTATAAGTTAAGATTTTTTTATAAACTTTTAAATATGTACAAGGGTGGACCGCCGGGAGGACAAAGGGACCCCTTGCCCCCCCTAATTTTTTTAATTTTTTTTTATAAATTAAGATTTTATGTAAACTTTTAAATATATATATATATATATATTTGGCATTTCTAAACTTGGAGATATTAAATATAATTTGAAGGATTTAAAAAAAAATTAAAATAAAATAAGTATTATAAATAAACTTTCTTTACTTGAAAGTTGGATCACCGCCAATTTTATTTTTTATTTTTATTAAATTTTTTTCATAATTTTTTAAGAGAAGACAAAGAATTTTTCTTTTGTTACTAGACCAGTGCCCGTCTCCAGAATTTGCTGTGGTTGAAGCTACTGCACGCAGTCAGCACCATCTCATTCACTATACTGATGGATAAAATGGCGGCCGGACTTGTCATGTGATGCGATCGACGATAATGCTCCTACGACGAGACCGGGCGATTGCGCATACACGAGACCGGATACTACCGAAGCACTGGCCTATGACTGCCATCTTGGTGGCCTTCGTCAACCTCGCCGCACTGACAAACACTACATACGGTGAAGTCGTGCACCGTCTTAGCGACCGGATCCATCGCATAGCATAATCGAATCTTGGAGGGCACTGGCGGGTGAGCGCTCGTCATGCCTCAGGTTCGACCAATGCTACTGCACTCACATCCTATCACCTTTTGCACTGTCGCTCAATGGATGTCACATCCCGTTGTGCAGTGCCAATAGTACTCAGCACGACGCTGCCACTACCGTGGCCGGTGCGCGCGCATCCTTTACGAGTCCGTGACACTTATTACTTTTCCGGTTTCAACTATTACTATAGAGAAAATATTTTCAAAAATGAAAATTGTCAAGATCAGATTATGCAACAAGATGGAAGACGATTTTTTTATCGATTATTTAGTCACTTATATCGATAAGGAGCCATTATTAATGAATTTAATCTTATGAAACAAGATGAGTATAATTTAAATAATATTTATAAAAAATATTTAAATTAATTTTAATTATTTATTAATATTAATATTTTAATTTTTTTTGGCTCCTCTTAAAATAGTTGGTGTGGTCCGTCCCTGCCTGTTAGTTATTATGATTTTTTATTATTCCTTATGATATCTAATTATTTTTATAATTTTTTTGTCTATATTATAATATTTTATTGGTTATCATGACTTTCTATTATTCATTATGATATTTAATTATTGAATAGAATGTCATAATGAATAATATGATGTTATAATAACCAATAAAATATCATAATATGAATAGAAAAAGTCATAAAATTTAATTAGATATTATAACTAATAATAAGAAGTCATAACAACCAACAAGATATCATAATACAAATACATAAAGTCATAAAAAAATAATTAAATATCATAAATAAATAACATGAAGTCATAATAACCAATAAGATATCATAATACAAATACATGATGAAGTCATAAAAAAAATAATTAGATATTATAAAGAAATAACATGAAGTCATAATAACCAATAGCATGTCATAATAAAGATATATGAAGTCATAAAAAGTAATTGAATGTTATAAAGAATAATAGAAAGTTATAACAACTAATAGAATGTCATAATACAAATACAAGAAGTTATAAAAAATACTTGAATGCCATAAGCAATAATATGAAGTCATTGTAACTACCGAAAAAAATCATGTTTGGACTAAGAATATGAAATCCAAGTCAACAAGCATGATCGGATATCCCTATTATATGTCCATTTACCATTCATTAGATTAAGCGCTTGATTGGCAAACTTCCAATTCCGATGCTATCAGGCAACTTGACATACTGGTCAGACATCCCTGATATGCCCTCATTGACCATTCATCAGGTTGGGATCTTGATCAAAAAAGAAACTTCCTCCTGGCTCCAATATTATCAGGCAAGTCAATATAATTAGTGCATGGTTAGTCCCACCACTCAACTAACCTTTCATCAGAAGAGTTGGCGCCTTTCTCGACTGACCGGATCTAGCTAAGTTCCAACTACCAAGTACCTTCATTTGAGCAAGCCTCGATGATAACTACTGCTTCCTCATTAGCTGATCTTTGATAGCTATCAGCATATACTCGACGACCACTCCTCGGAATCGACCCTCGACCGACTAAATGGTTTTATATTGGCTCCAATATTTCTGGATATGGCTAACCACATTCTCAGCATATGGACGGTCCCATTGTCCGTCTGACCTTTCACTGGAGAAACTGACACCTCATTCGATCAACTAAACCTAGCCAAACGCCGCCTATTGATTGTCTCCATCTTATCCAGCCTCAATAATGACCAGCCCCTCATTAGTCGGTCCTCAAAAAGCCATGGGAGTATGTTCGCCTTTAACTAGGACGATCCAATTAAGCAACTCCTAACTGACTATTCTTCAGCTTCAATAAAAGTAGTCGGACTGATTTATGATCCTTGAGTATTGAGGCAAGCGGGGCCTTAGGCAATATTTCCATGTTAACCTTCGAAGGCTAACATGACCGATGATCACTTCTATGGCCTTGGTTATATGACCAAAAGGTCACATCATAATTTATAATCACTAATCACTGCCATATCTTCATACTTAAGAAGAGCATGCCTGGACCCATGTAGCGGTCAACATTACCATTAAAAAACATGGCTAATTTCATACAAAGAACAAGGTTTTAATTAATAAAAAATTGACAATCTCCATGGATGGGGAGATCCCCTTGTGATAAGTATTGTTACTTTCTACCAAATTTATTGAGATTTTTTTCATTTCATAAATACCCTTATCTTTTGCTTATAAAAAGGAACCCCCTAGGAGCCCCCGAGATATGCCACAAACTCCATCCTATGCTCCTCATATTGTTGTTATGCTAGAGATCTAACTTGAACATTGGAGGGCCCATGCTGGGATACCTTCCGACCAAGATTTTTTACAGATCCCGTCTTCTAGAAATCTTCCTGCACCACCAACTCCAACATCCCTGGTGCTTGACGGATTCTGACACTAACAGTAACTAATATGATGTCATAATATAAATAAGAGTATTTTCATCATAAAAAAAAATGAAAAAAAAAGTTGATATGTATTAAATACCTATAATATTGAAAACTGGTGCACTCCCATTATTAACTGAAATACATGGCCCAGTCTAATGAAACGGTACAAATTTTCCTTTTGAGATTGGTGGACAAAGAATTTTTCACGGGACATGAAACGTCGATCATCAAGCCATTTACGTTATGTTTTGAGATCTAGTAGAATTGGGCCAGATTTTGTTGGATTGTGGACTACACAGCCTACTTAAATAAGGCCCATTCTAAGCCAATTTTTCTCTCACCCAAAATTTGTTGACAAAAAAAGAGAAAAAAACTTTTCTTTATTTTTTTTTAAATCGTGCAATTCAACACAGGCACATAGATAAGATTTAGGCCAAAACTAGAATAGATCTTTAGAAAAACAATAGGCTAGAGGAGTTAATAGACCTGATTCCCATAAAAAATACAGTCCAATTCTATTGAATTTGTTAAATAGCCCTTAAACCATTAAGAGGGTAGCCTGATTAGTAGAGGCCTTACCTAATGGTAGCCTGGTTGGTAGATGCCTTACCTCACTACCAACTGGTTGTGGGTTCGAGACATGATCCCGTAGATGACCCGATTAAATCCAGGAATTTTCCTGGGCTCACGACCGCTAGTCTAAGTGAATAGACTTCTTGAATCGAACATTACCTGGCGGGCGGGGGGGGGGCCTACGGGGATAGCTACTTCCGGATTTATCCCCTCATCTTTTTGTTTACCAAATAAATAAATAAATAAATAACAGCCCTTAGTTGGGGCCAAAAAACTACAAATCATACACTATGTCCATATTTTATAGCATCCCCTGGTTTTCTATTTCTGTTTTCATGAATATAGGCTATGAACGTAGCAGTCTTGGCCCAATAGCTATGATTGGGTCGTTTCATCCTTCGGCCCAAACTAAAACAGTTTTAAAATTTTGAATATCTTTTAAAGAGGATAGAATCGGGGCTTGGATTGGAGGAGAAATCCCCTTCTCATAGAGGAGGCCTTCAATCCCTCTTCTCATCCCATCCAACGTGAGAATAACCTTGAACTCCCACCAATTGGATGTGAGAATAACCTTAAACTCCCAGCAACAATTCCACTAAAAGTTTTAGATATTGTCTCTACCAGGTGGACCACATATTAGTTTCTCCACCATTCTTAACATTGGCATTATTTGTGAGGGTTTTTAAAACTGACTTGATCTACAAGATTTCAAAACTTGTTTATTGTTAATGGTTATATCAACCCTTCCTTTTATCTCCTCTCTCTTAAATTTTTTTTTTTTTTAAAAAAAAAACAAAAGAAGAAGCAAAGAGCAAAAGAAAAGAAGTAGAAGAAGACAATGAACAAAAAAAAGTTCCAGGCATATAGACATAGCTACCTGTGGAGTTGTGGGTACATGAAATGGAAATGTTGACTCGGATGGATCACCGGATAAGCTGCGTGTGGAATGGAAACTTATCCATCATTAGTGCTCCCAAAAGCCAAGGAAACAGAAAGAAAGAGGATCCATGATTATCTTGCACAAATCTCCTGTGGGAGTTTCCTATCAAACAAGCAACGCAATTTGATAATGATTCCCAATAGACGTCCTTTGAATAAAAGCTGTCCCTTTCAGTCTCAAATGTTCTCCATGATATCCTTTCACATTTTGAAAAAAAAAAAAAAAAAAAAGTTCTAAATGCTTGCAATTTCTATCCTCTCTTAACCTTTGGGAAGCAAATGGATATTTCTTTTTTTTTTTTTAATTTACAGTAGGTATGATGATTTGAATCCTTGAGGATATCAAGATTTAAATGAAGGGAGCATACGAGAATATATATATTTAATCTCGCAACTATATCATAAATTAGAAAACCATATCATGAAATCAACTTATAACCTGGACATTTTAAATCATTTGGCAGTATCCATGAATTTTGAGTTGCTAATATAATACTCCATAACCTAATTTCTTTTATGTGGAAGATCAGTATATGGATCATTCTCCACCATTGAAAGACCTGTTAAAGTCTTCCCTGAGCTTTGTCTTTCTTCTTTGTTTTTGTCTTTCATGTTCTTTCGAAAGAAAAATCTTCTTCAAGTTAAAACCGATCTTCGATTGCGGCAAGTTCTCTAATGATAACTCCTAGCCAAGAACCACCCTGGCTCCTACCATTGGTTGTTTCCACTTTCATCAAAATTTCAAAATTTCTCTATCTTTCAATTTTTTTTGAAGCATAAGAGTACATTTTTATCATTTTTTTTTTTTAAAAAAAAAATACTGCTTATTACGAGAGAACCAAGGGAAGTTTAAGAATTCAAGCAATAATCATAGCAAAGTCAATCTCATAGTTTCTTTTGATATTGTCGATTGCTCTTACCTTGTAAGTCACACTTGGAGAACCAAATATATTGAAGACAATCATGCGAACAAAGCGAACCGGTCTGCAACTATAATAATTAAAATTATGCGTGAATGGAAAGAAATGGAAGCTTTGATCGAGGGGATAAATGGGAGGTGCACGCTTTGGAGACGGTATTGGCTACTGATGAAAAGGGCTTTAAGCATTGGGTTATGATAATCTACCGAGGCCCAGCATATTGAAAAGGGGCCAGGGGGAGGTCAATCTCATGCGATGTGCCTCTAAAAACCAAGGGAACCTTGAAGTAATTGGAAGATAGGCCTGCTAACAGGACTGGTGGGTTTATTGTTTTTATCATTAGTTTTTCCATCACCGAGCTACGAGTGCGAGTGGGCCAAGTAGGGTCCATTTTAGTTTAGCTTAGGTTGGACGAGTCTAGTTATTTTGGTTTTTATTCTTCAAAAATTTTAAACTAGTTTAGATCGATCATGCTGCCTGTCTATATCTGATTCTACTAAACCAGAAGTAATCTGGATAAAAAATGAGTACGAGTTTTAGACTCTTAAAAGGCTTGTTTGGGATTGACCTGAAAATATTGAATTTTGTTACGAACATCATGCATGAAATTAGAATATAAAATTATTAAACAAATCAGAGATCATCGAAGCATATCTTGAGAGCCTTGATAACCATGAGAGTAGCATCCCGTGGAAGAAAAAAATAGAATGGTGGGTGATATGGCGAGAAGCTGTCGTGTTGATGTGCATTCTCAGTCAGATGCCACGTCATAAGATCCGTCACGGTGGACACCCCATCTCGGACTCTTTTGATTGGGTCGAGCTCTCCCGGATGAACGAGGCGGCCCATTAAAGCCGAGCTCCGTCCTCCATTAGGTCGGCACCCGCGAGCTCGGGGCATCTAGGCAGGAGCCGAGCGACTTCCTTCGCCAGATTGAGCCCCTTCGAGGCTGAGCCCCCTGAACAGGAGTTGAGCTCAGCCCTCCTCCGTCAGGTCGAGCTCCTCCGAGGCCGAGCTCTCTGAGCTGGAATCGCATGTCGACCTCCTCCGCCGAATTGAGCCCCTCCAAGGCTGAGACCCCTGGACCGGAGTCGAGGTTAGCCCTCCTCCGCCAGGTCGAGCCCTCCTCCGTCGGGTCGACCCCCTCCGAGGTCGAGCCCCCTGAGCCAGAGTCGAGCCTAGCCTCCTCCGCTAGGTCGAGCCCCCCGAGTCGGAGCCGAGTCCCAGCTCTCCAGTCCGGCAACCAACTTGGACGGTGCCCCGGAACATCAAGGGGGCGGAGCCACCTCCCCGAGACACCGGCGAGCAGCCCGAAGACCACCAGGAAACACCCGTCAAGTCACAATAACTGTCTGCGACCACTGCTTACACAAGGAGAGGAAGAAGCTCCCTGACCAAGGCGCCACGTTCTCCACCAACTACCTATACCACCCGAAAGAGGAAGTCAACCAGGAGATTCGAATCCTGGGGTGGCGGCCCCCCGATCGAGGCACTGCCAGGCTTCCCGGAATGGGACGACCGTAAGGAATGTCAGAGCACACGACAGTTTTCCTTTTTATGAATTGGGAAAGACGTCCTGTCCACGGCACGGAACACCGCCGCACGCGCCTGACAGCCTGGGGGAGATCCCAAGGTAGGCGCTCAACGGTCACATGGACTTAAAAGAACCTTCAACACCCCCAGTGGAGAGGTAACGACGCAAGTACTAGCTTAACCAAAGAGCTCTCATCCAAGTGAGGAGGGAGAAGAAGCCACACGAAAGGGCCGACCTAGCTCGGCTATCATCTCTCCTAGCACACTCGCACCCCAACTCTCACACCACCACTCCTCCTAGCGTGGAGTCCATCAAGAGGGCTCGACCAGGAGGATCTGTTCTCTTGGATCGTCACTGACTTGACTATCGGAGTGCCCTCGCCGGAATCCCCGGCCCGGGTGTCTGACTCTGTTTTTTACAGGATCCGAAGCACAGGTCAACCCCGAGAAGACGAGAGGTGATCCGACGTTGACAGCAGCTATGGACCACGACGATCTTGGTGGCAACAGATTGGCATGCTAGGTAGGGTGCGGCACAAGCGAGAGATCCTAAAAGCCAGTCCCTCTACACGCGGTTCCAATAGGAGGATGGTGACGACGCGAGTGAGAGAAGCTTTCACCAGCCATGCGGGAGACTCTCCTTCTCGAGAAAACTCGCACGTCCTAGAAGTGGAACCGCCCGTGCTACCTCAACCACCTCCGACGGAATCTCAGCTGGCCGCTCTCGTCCAGCATATGCAAATCCTTTCTACGGTAGTACGCCAGCTCCAGCACCAGCAACGGTCCTTGGCTACCCATCAGCAGGTAGGAATCCCCGTGACCCATGCCGCAGCACCCCGCGACAGCCTGCGTTCCTTCCAAGGAAGGCCTTCGCAGCAGTGGGCCACCACCGACCCCCGAGGTAGTCATCAAACTCTGGTGAAAAGATAACACGCCGGGTCTGCCGATAGGGAGAGCCGCTCTCCGACCCTTGAGCAGGTGACGACCAAACCCCGTCGAGGTCAAAAAGGCAAGTCTGCCCTTCATGAGCACCGTGCCCCATGTCACCTTCTGTGTCTCTCTCAGTAGAAGGTTCTACTGATGAGGTCATCAGGCGCACAGCCGAGAAATGCCTGGTGGAGCATGAGCGCAAGCTGGCGGAGTTATCCCGTCGATTTGCGAACATGCAGGGCTTCGTTGACGAGCCAACAGGCTATGACGCCCGTCCTCCCTTCTCTCGAGAAATCAAAGAGGAACCGATTCCCAGCTGGTTGTGGATGCCGCAGGTGGATCCCTATGATGGGACCACCGATCCCCTAGACCACCTGAAAAGCTACAAGGCCCTCATGAGGGTCCAGGGGACCACTGATGCACTTCTTTGCATCGCCTTCTCGGCAACCCTCTGGAAGGTGGCTCGAGTCTGGTTCACTCGCCTCGAGCCTGAAAGCATTGGTTCTTTTGCTCAGGTGGAGCAGAAGTTCGTGGCCCACTTCAATGCCTGTTGGAAGGTGCCACGAGAAGCGGATAGCATCTTCTCCATCCAGCAACAGGACCGCGAGCCCCTACGAGATTACGTGGCCCGTTTCAAGGTTGCCGCGTTGGAGATTTATAATCTTGAAGAGCCAGTCGCTATGCTGGTATTGAAGCGAGGGCTCAGGACCTCCCGCCTGACCTACTCACTCGATAAGAAGCCCCCCAAGTGTTACTCCGAGCTCCTATTCTGAGCTCAAAAGTACGTCCGTGCCAAGGAGGTGGACCGTATGAGAAGGTAGCTAGACGGGAGGCTATTGAAGAAGCCGGCTCTCGCCGAGACATTCGGGATGTGGAAGCCAGGGCCTTCGGCTTTGAACTTCCGCTTGGGGCTAAGGCCGAGATGCGCTCTAGTCCCGGAGGAGAGACTCACTCCCTGCTCGCTCGAGGATGAAAATCCTGATGGAGATCGAAGTTGAGCCCTACTTGAAGCGCCCACCTCCAATGAGGCCATCATCTAGCCATGACAAGGCGAAGTATAATCGCTACCACCACGACCACGGCCACGACATCGACCAGGCCATGACAAGATGAAGTATAATCGCTACCACCACGACAAGACGAAGTAAAGATAAGAGAAGGGAGAAGAAGAGGGGGTTGAGGCCAGAAGTGCTCAAGTCAAGACGGTTGAAAAAAAAAAAAACCCATTCCATTAGAAACTTGCTGTTCATTTACAAATGTTCTCAGGCCCCCGACATGTTGGGAGACCCGGCCAATGCCGGAAAAGAAAGAAAACAGAGGTCTACTCTACTCAGGCATCCTCGTCGGTAGTGTTGTGTGATGGTGAAGTTCCTTCCCCCGGGGTTCCGGACTGCTCAGCTCCGGCCTCGACGACCGGCACCGGCGGGGAAATTTTGAGGACGACGGTTGATCCCTCTGCAACACCCGAATCCATGTCCGGAGCTTGAGGGAAGCAGAGCCGGCTGCGGTCCTCGTCAGGGACGAACCCCTCAACTCGGTCGTGTAGGTACATAAAGTCCTCGTAGAAGGAGTCCGACACCGTCTAATAGAACTTGACGATGAACTCCTCCGAGGCCTTGTACCTGTGTACGGCCCCTTCAGCCTCCTTCTTCGCCTCGATGGCTTGTTCCCTTGCCACCTCCGCCGACCTGGCTGCCTCTGCTGCCTCCATTTCGATCACAGCCAGCTTCTCCTTCGTCGCGTCCAGCCCAACCTGAAGGGACCGTGTGATCCCCTTCTGCCGGACCACCTCAGTGTTGAACGAGCTCAGCCTCTTCTCCGTGGCTGCAAGCTCTTCGGCCTTGCTCTTCGACTGGCTCTGCTCCTGGTTGAGCTCCTCCTGGAGCTCCTTCGAGCGCCTCTCGGTGCTTGCGAGCCCCTTCTGGAGCTCCTTATTTCTCAGACGGAGCTCTCAGGAGGCATCGGACTACTCCTTCAGCTCGGCCTTCAAGGCCTCGACCTCGGCTGCGCGTTGTTGGTCGTTCTTCAACCAGTTCCGGCAGCAGTCCCTGATAAGGAGCATCTCGGCTCCGACCTGCACCAAACAAGATGTCAAAGGGAGAGAAAAGGAGAAGGAAAAAGGAAAGAGAGCTCTAGAAGGTTAAACCCACTTACCTTGAAGAGTAGGAGGAAGATGCTGCTGGTTGCATCCCCCAATACCTTCCCGGCCATTTCCTGTCGATCGCACGATTGGATGGAGAAATCCATCATGTGCTCGGCTAGCTTCGGATCCCAAAGCAATGAGATGTCGGGCCCTATTTTGAATGGGACCCGATGATAGTCTCTCTCCCTCCTGCCTACCCCCGAGGCGGAATCACCCGCTCCACCGCTAGCAGAGGCCTTGGGGGCCGGTTGGGAGCTCGGCACCCCCACCAGTGGCACCCCTGGTGCCGGATCCGCTCCTTCCCAATCCTCTTCCTCAATGACGACAAGCTCGGGAGGAGGGGGCGACGGCTGCAGCGGCGGCCCTGGCCTGGACAACCACCTCAGGCTCCAGGGCGGGGGCCGGCTCTCGTCACCTCGGCTGCTCCATTGCAAGCCCGGCCACCCTCTGCCCTAGCTCGGACATGGCAGCCACCGCGCCCCTTGCTTGCGAGGTGGCAGCCTCGGGCTCCCTCCTCCTCAGCTCAATATGCTCAGCAGGGGCGGCCGCCGATGCGCCCTCACCACGAGTCCTCTTTAGGGAGGACTCCTCAGTCAAACCCGTTGGAGGCCTCTTCCGAGTAATCGACAGCAGGTCATCCACCAAGAACTTCATGCCTGCATGCGGAAAACACGATGTCAGTCCTAGTTCCGAAAAAAAAATAGATTAAAAGGACCAAGAAAGACTTAAGCCGAACTCACCCAACTCTCCCGTTGAGCCGACCCCAGCCTCGATGAGGTTCTGCTCTGACAACAGAATCTCGAGAGAAGGAATCTAAGCAGTACGGAGCAGCTCGTAGACATCCTTGTCGGTTGTTTTGACCGTGGAGTTTCGATTGGGGGATCGATTCGGGTCGCTCCATACCTAGTTGACCCCCTCGATTGTAGCAAAAAAGAATTTACTCTTCCATTCTTTGATGGAAGAGGGAAGTTCAAATTTGATCCCCCACGGACGAGAAGAGAGGGACCACCACCCATCTTCGGTGGGGTGCCGCTTCAGAGTAAAGAAGGCTCTGAATAGAGAAAAACGGGCGACAATCCTGTGAAAGTGGCAGAGCATGATGAAGCAGAAGATAGTCCTTATGGCATTGGGGACTAGCTGAGCAGGGACCAAGTGGTAGTTGCTCAGCACAGACAAAAGGAATAGATGGAAGGAGATGTGGAGCCCTCCTGAGAAGGTCTCCTCATAGAAAGCAATTTGGCATGGGCTACTGGAAGTAACCCGGTCCCCTGGTCGGGGAATTAAAAGCCGGACGGAGTGCGGGATGCCATAGACATCCCGGATGGTCCCTAGTTCCTCAGCAGAGATCGTCGAAGTGATCCCGCCGGGACCTGTCGACTGGACAGGCTCGGAGACGGGTTCAGTTGGAGGAAGAGGACGAGAAGGAGAAGAGGGGTTAAGACCAGGCTCCCTAATGACTATATGATGCGGGACTGTACGCTCTGATATCAAGATCGGTGTCGGACCGTTGATCGTTAAGAAACGATCTCTAGATTAGGATGTCCAATTTAATTAAATTAAATCTAATTAAATAAAAATAACCAGCAATCAATTGGGTCAGGTTATCAAAATGGATCTCACCCGAAAACACGGAATCTCACGAAATTTGGGAGAGGGAGATCATCCTGAAGTCGTCCAAAATCCGGACCAATAGTTCACGAGTGAGGTGGATCAGAAGCCGTTGGACCTGGAACACCAAAAAAATAAATAACGAATGAATTCCAAATCAAACAAAATTTTATTTAACCACAATGCTCTTAAAACTATGCTTTGAGATCCGTGAGATTTTGAGAACCGTGCGCCTCTGGGAGTCGTGCGGTGCAGAAGTCGGTAGCAGCGAACATGAATGCTTTCATGTTCGTGTTTTTTTTTTTTTCTCCTTAACCACGGATCAACACCAAGAAACAGGGGAGGGGTGGCCGAAGGCCATGCGGCCGGGTTCACTGGCATCGACTTTGGGTGACGATGGCGGATTGGCCGGCGGTGGTCTCGGAGACAGCTGGCGATGCCGGCGGATGGGGCGGAAGGAAGGGGGCTCGGGCGGAAGACCAGCGAGAGGGTTCGCGGAACAATGGAGGCATCGGAGGAGAGGGTCTTCGGGCGGAAGGGGAGATCCGACGGGATCTTGCCAATGACGGGGCTGGGCGGTGACGGCGGTGGTCCCGGTGGCGGGCGGCGGCTGACTTGCGATGACCGTGGAGGGCACGGTGGCAGGGATCGAACGGGAAGGGGTCGGCCAGTAGTGACTTGCACGGGCAGATCCGGCGGGAATAACATCACGGGAGGGACCTTCGGCTGCAGTGGATCCGGTGCAGGGGCTAGGCGAAACGGGCGGCGACCGTGGAGGGCTGCGGCTGCAGGGTCTTCGGCTCAGTGGCGACGCATGAGAAGACGAACAGGGCTTCACCAGCGGTGACGCTGGGCGATGGTTCGGCTTGGCTGGGAACAGCTATAGGCCGTGCGGCTTGCACCGAAAATTTGGGCCGGCGGAAGGCTGGCTTTCCAGGCTGAGATCTGGCTTCACAGGAGGGCTTTGTAATATCTGGGAACTTAGGATTAACCAGGATTAGAAATGAGGGAGAGAGAAATCCGAGAAGAAGAGGGAAGGAGAAGAAGAAGAGAACCAGGAAGAAGAGGAATCCAAGAAGAGACGGAGAGGAGGAAAAGAATCGAGAAGAAGAGAAGGGAGAGAAGTCGGGATGCACCCAGATGATTTCTTCAAGTAGTCTTCGCTAATTTTTTATTCATGGCAAACATAACTTAAATAAAGCAACAACGATAAAGATAAATCACAAAATAATCGGAACGACTAAGTATTCCGATAACTTTAAAAAATAAAAAATCTGATCTCCGATTCGGAGATATCCCAAATCCCCGTACACCCATAAAATAATAAAATGATACTTCAAGAATCGTGATGGGCTGGCACTGAGATCTGGGCTGGCTGGGTCTGGACTGGCTGGATCTAAACTAGCTCAATGTCCCCATCATTTTCCCTGTGGCGGGGAGAACTCGACTCTGTCGAGTCAGGCTGGAGGTGCTCAAATAAATGTGGATCAATGTTCTGCATCTCCTCTTCAGTAATCTAGGAGTCCTCTGACTTCGGTCTGCCTCGCCAGTGAACCAGGTAGCGGTAGCAATTTTGACTCCTTGAAGACTTGATCTTCTTGTCCAAAATTCGTTCAATCACATCGTGTTTTCCTCTCTTTTGGAAAGGTGGACTCTCAAGAGGATGATCACTCTCAAAGAATGCAGGCTCAAATACATCACCAGGTGTCAATGCTTGTTCTTTATATTCAATTAGATCCAAATTATTAATCAAATTAACTCCTAATTGTTTTTCAGCTCTAACCTCATGGTCTTGTTCTTCGTAGGCATCGGCTAATCCCGGGTCAGCAGTGCAAACTTCTTCTTCAAGGACATCACCTAGATCTTCTTGTTCTTCAAGTGTCCCTGTATGCAAGGTTCTAGATGGACATTAGCTAGCTACATGACCTATCCCATTACATCTAAAGCAGTGGATCTTAGAGCTACTTCCATGGAAAGTTTCTCCTATGATCCCTTTTCCTTTGTCATCTCTCGGGGGTCGACTACCAGGGGTCTGACTAATGTTAGGTTGTGGACCAGTCGGGGCTTGGTTCATGCTAGGCCTTGGACCTAAAATTCCTGGTCTAGAAAGTTCAGATCTACGAGTGATAGACATTTGCTGAAATCTTTCATAGTCTTGAGCTAATTGATATGCTTGCTCTAGACTATAAACTTCTCTTAAAAACAATTCCTTTTGGATATCCACTCTCAGACTAGCTCTAAACCGGGATAAAGTGACAGATGGGTCTTCACACGCATTACATCGCATAAGGTATTCATCAAATTTATCGATGTAATCATTTACAAGTCCAGTTCCTTGGGTCAACCTTTGCCATTGGTCCAAAAGTCGCTGTTGATAAGATGCAGGAAGATACTTCTCTCGAAGCTTATCCTTCATCTCATCCCATGTTCCAATGGGGTCCTGTCTCCCATGAATGGCTAACCTCTGGACATTGTGCCAATATAGCTTTGCTTGACCTAACAATCTCATTTGGGCAAACCTAACTTTTCTATCCTCAGACATATCATACCAGGAGAAGTAATGGTCAATATTAGCTTCCTAGTCAATATATTCTTTGGGGTCCAGGCGACCTACAAAACTTGGGGCGTCAACCTTAACACTCCTCATGATTCGTTTATCTTGATCAATTGGGTTGTGATAAGGCCTAAGTGTTGGATGATTACCTGGATAATCATGTCGATCCCTAGGGTCAGGTCGAAGGATTTGAGTACGACCACCATCATAATCTAGGTAGTCATTTCGGTCTCTAGGGTCTCTAGGATCTGGAACTCTAGGATCTGTAACTCTAGGATCTGTAACTCTTGATGAAGAGTTCCTAATAGGGTAATTGGTGTTCACTAGTCGTTCCTCTTCAAGAGTTAATACCCTGGCATCTAAAGATCCTAACTTGCTGTCAATTTTTTCGAGTCTACCCATGATTACTTGAAGGGTAGCTTCTAAACTGGGATCCATTTTGTTATCTAAGGAAGAATGTTCTGATTGATACTTGTTTCCTGACCTAGTTGTCATGCAAAATTGAAATTGACCCTAACCTAACCTATTGCTTTGATACCAATTTGATGCGGGACTGTACACTCTGATATCAAGACCGGTGTCGGACCGTTGATCGTTAAGAAACAATCTCTAGATTAGGGTGTCCAATTTAATTTAATTAAATCTAATTAAATAAAAATAACCAGCAATCAATTGGGTCAGGTTATCAAAATGGATCTCACCCGAAAACACGGAATCTCACGAAATTTGGGAGGGGGAGATCATCTTAAAGTCATCCAAAATCCGGACCAATAGTTCACGAGCGAGGTGGATCAGAAGCCGTTGGACCTGGAACACCAAAAAAACAAATAACGAATGAATTCCAAATCAAACCAAATTTAATTTAACCACAATGCTCTCAAAACTGTGCTTTGAGATCCATGAGATTTTGAGAACCGTGCACCTCTGGGAGTCGTGCGGTGCAGAAGTCGGCAGCAGCGAATGTGAATGCTTTAACGTTCGTGTTTTTTTTTTTTCTCCTTCACCACGGATCAACACCAAGAAACAGGGGAGGGGAGGCCGAAGGCCATGCGGCCGGGTTCGCCGGCGTCGACTTTGGGCGACGATGGCGGATCGGCCGGCGGTGGTCTCGGAGATAGCTGGCGATGCCGGCGGATGGGGCGGAAGGAAGGGGGCTCGGGCAGAAGACGAGCGGGAGGGTTCGCGGAACAATGGAGGCACCGGAGGAGAGGGGCTTCGGGCGGAAGGGGAGATCCGGTGGGATCTTGCCAGTGACGGGGCTGGGCGGCGACGGTGGTGGTCCCGGTGGCAGGCGGTGGTTGACTTGCGACGACCGTGGAGGGCACGGTGGCTGGGACCGAATGGGAAGGGGTCGGCCGGTAGTGACTTGCACGGGCAGATCCGGCGGGAATAACTTCACGGGAGGGACCTTCGGCTGCAGTGGATCCGGTGCACGGGCTAGGCGAAACGGGCGGCGGCCGTGGAGGGCTGCGGCTGCAGGGTCTTCGGCTCGGTGGCGACGCAGGAGAAGACGAACGGGACTTCACCAGTGGTGACGCTGGGCGATGGTTCGGCTTGGCTGAGAACGGCTGTAGGCCGTGCAGCTTGCACGGGAAATTTGGGCCAGCGGAAGGCTGGCTTTCTGGGCTGAGATCTGGCTTCACAGGAGGGCTTTGTAATATCTGGGAACTTAGGATTAACCGGAATTAGAAATGAGGGAGAGAGAAATCCGAGAAGAAGAGGGAAGGAGAAGAAGAAGAGAACCAGGAAGAAGAGGAATCCGATAAGAGACGGAGAGGAGGAAAAGAATCGAGAAGAAGAGAGGGGAGAGAAGTCGGGATGCACCCAGATGATTTCTTCAAATAGTCTTCGCTAATTTTTTATTCATGGCAAACATAACTTAAATAAAGCAACAACGATAAAGATAAATCACAAAATAATCGGAACGACTAAGTATTCCGATAACTCTAAAAAATAAAAAATCTGATATCCCAAATCCCCGTACACCCATAAAATAATAAAATGATACTTCAAGAATCGTGATGGGCTAGCACCGAGATCCGGGCTAGCTGGATCTGGACTGGCTGGATCTGAACTGGCTCAATGTCCCCATCACTATACCACCAGGACGATGCCTCCCTCTAAGCTCAAAGCACGTCCCATCTCCCTCCTCATCAGAAGAAGAAGATGATGGCGGTCTCGACCTAGAAGGCCCAACTTCACCCTGATTGGTTGAAGGACGGAAACTTGGCCCGAAATGGGACATAGCGAAGAAGATCAAGGAGAAAAGAAGAAAGCGGATGAAAGTCAGGAGGTGAACCTAGCCCTGAGAAGAAAGGTCCTACTCAACTAAGGCAAGGAGAAAGATGACTAGAAGGAGAGACTAACCTGAGGGGAGCTCTGGAAGACAAGAATGGCCAGATGGACAAAAGAAGAGCCTCGGTACAGTGGCAGGCAAGAAGGATTTGAAAGAAGACGTATTTCGAGAAAGGCCACCTTTCCTTTCGAAGTGACAGGCGCACGACCGTACCGTTACAAACCCTCACCATCGGATTCGTGCCATGCATCATTCATCGGTAGGACTGACATCTGGGTTCGACTATGGCCACTCCAAATTCTGCGCCTGCAATAACTGCTCCTCAGACATGTCCACGTGGCTCCTCCGGGTAGGCTGAGGGAACCACTTCCTCAGACGCCGCCGATCGCGACCATCATTGCGCTGGATCCTCACCTTTCCACGTCAGCAGCGCATTTACTCCCTTCGCCCCGAGCACCCGTGCCAATGGGACTTAAGAGTGGGGGGCAAATGATATAGCGAGAAGCTGATGTGTTGACATGCATTCCTAGTCAGATGCCATGTCATAAGATCCGCCATGGTGGACACCCCATCTCAGACTCCTTTGACTGGGTCGAACTCTCCCAGATCAACAAGGAGGCCCATCAAAGCCGAGCTCCGTCCTCCGCCAGGTCGGCACCCGCGAGCTCGGGGCACCTAGGCCAGAGCTGAGCAACTTTCTTCGCCAGATCGAGCCCCTCCGAGGCTGACCCCCTGAACCGGAGTCAAACTCAGCCCTCCTTTGTCAGGTCGAGCCCCTCCGAGGCCAAGCCCTCTAGGCTAGAGTCGCATGTCGACCTCCTTCGCCGAATTGAGCCCCTTTGAGGCTGAGACCCCTGGACCGGAGTCGAGGTCAGCCCTCCTCTGCCAGGTCGAGCCCCTCCGAGGCCGAGCCCTTCGGGCAGGAGTTGAGCCCTCCTCCGCCAGGTCAAGCCCCTCCGAGGTCGAGCCCCCTGAGTCGGAGTCGAGCCCAGCCTCCTCCATCAGGTCGAGCCCTTCGGATGTCGAGTTCCTCGAGTCGGAGCCGAGTCCCAGCTCTCCAGTCTGGCAGCCAACTTGGACAGTGCCCCGGAACATCAAGGGGCGGAGCCACCTCCCCGAGACACCGGCGAGCGGCCCGAAGATCACCAGGAAATGCCCGTCATGTCATAATAATTGTCTACGGCCACCGCTTACACCAGGAGAGGAAGAAGCTCCCTGATCAAGGTGCCACGCTCTCCACCAACCACCTGCACCACCCGAAAGAGGAAGTCAACCAGGAGATTCGAATCCCAGGGGTGGCGGCTCCCCGATCGAGGCATTACCAGGCTTTCCATAATGGGACGATCGAAAGGAATGTCAGAGCACACAATAGTTTCCCGTATCACGAATCGGGAAAGATGTCCCGTCCATGGAACGGAACACCGCCGTACGTGCCTGACAGCTTGGGGGAGATCCCAAGGTAGGTGCTCAACGGTCACCTGGACTTAAAAGAACCTTCAACACCCCCAGTGGAGAGGTAATGTATGCAAGTACTAGCTTAACCGAAGAGCTCTCATCCAATCGAGTGAGGGAGAAGAAACCACACAAGAGGGCCGACCCAGCTCGGCTATCATCTCTCCCAGCACACTCGCACCCCCACTCTCACACCACTCACTCCTCCTAGCATGGAGTCCAAAAAGAGGGCTCGACCAGGAGGATCTGTTCCCCTGGATCATCACTGACTTGACCGTTGGAGTGCCCTCACCAGAATCCCCGGCCCGGGTGTCTGACATTATTTTTTGCAAGATCCAAAGCACAGGTCAACCTCGAGAAGATGAGAGGTGATCCGATGTCGATAGCAGCTACGGGCCACGACGATCTTGGTGGTAACAGTGGGAATGATCTTTCTCTCCTTTTTGCCTATTTCCTTGATAAAATTGGTACACCTAGGAACATAGAAATCTTGATGTGCTGGGATTTTCACATTCAGAAATATGTAGATGTGGAGTGGGATTGTAATCTAGTTAGTAATATTAATGAATTCATTCATTACATAATTTATTAATCAAAGCATGCTTACATCCATATCTTCTATATTACATAACTAAGGCAATAGGATCCAAAATAGTAATATGATCATAGATAATTATGGATTTCTTGACCATTTATTCAGACATCAATTTAGCTCATATTTCATGATAAATTAAAATAAAAAATAATTTATAATCAATAAAAATATATTTTATAAAAAATTTATATTGAAGATTTTATAAGAATTCGATCTATTGACCCACATCCTATCAAGCGAACTATACCAATTAAAGAATTAGCATGGATGAGGCCCATCACACATGGCTCACGGCTTCTAGTCTACTCATGGAAAATGTTGTAGCTAGAGTTTGCTCGGAGAAAAATAGGTCTGCTCTTATAGTTATCGCATGAATGCTCCAATATAACATGATTGGCTTTGTATGTTTAAGCAAAATCATATAATAATTGAGCACCCCAGCTATCATGCCTTGGTCCGAGGCTTGAGCCAGGCATACGATAAATGGCCGTATATCCTTAGAATTTAATCCTATCGAATATGCAAGGCCTAGCTTTTAACTTTTAAATTCTTCAAAATACTGGAATAATAAAAATAATAGTGAATCCAACTTCATGACCACTAAACATAAAGAATAAATCAAACTCATCAAAACTTTCTCCAATTCCTAAGCTCTCACAGTATGACCCCGAGCTCCAACTACTTCATAGTATCTGAAATAGAAAGAAAAATATAATAAGCTACACGAGCCCAGTAAGTTATCATAATCTTTAGTTCACAAAATATAAAATTTAATATTTATTCATAGAACATAAGTCGATAAAATAAGTTAAATCAATCAATATAAAATTTTTATAAAGCACAATCAATATAAAATTGTTATAATACACAGTTGACAATAATACATTTTCAAAATAAAATAACCAAGGATGGCCATCCCCTCCCACTTCACTCTCCTAATCCCTCTGACTACGGCCATGATCAGCCCATGGCTAGTCCCGAAAGAGATTAGATTCTGACTACACATATTATCCATCGGTCATATACCAGTGAGCATCTCATTGGAGGCCCAAAAGGATATTAGCTCTGATATCACACAAGATAACATGCATCCTCAGCATGTACCAGTGATCGCCCTGCCGGCTAGGTCTGGAAAAAAACTAGCTCCTGACTACACATACCGTCCATCGGTCATGTGCCAAATATCGCTCCACTAGATGCTCAAAAGGAGATTAGATCCTAACTCATATGATCATAGTCGGACTAGAAAGTATAACAACCAACAAACAATACATATTTTTAAAGCAATATTAATACAATCATTTTCAAAATAAACGCATGTTTAACTCAACATTTTATCAAAACATGTCTATGCATAACATACAAAAAGTACTCATTTGAATAACTTAACAATAATAAAATCTTTAAATCAAATCAAACATAGTAAAATATACTAGGAATAGAGATAACTTACTGAAAATTGATTCTATCAGGAACACGCGATTCAAATCCTAGATCCTCAGCACTTCCTTATTGATAAAGGTGATAAAGGCTTTGATAAAATAAGTTATTTAAATAATTAACTCTTAATCCAAGAAAAAAATAAGGGAAGAGATTTTTCAGTCTGATCTAGGGCTAGGCTCGATCTAGATATCTATTTAGGTCCGGTCATTAGGAATCAGGTTAATCCACAAGGAAACAATCTAAATACCCTCTGATTAATGCATAATTTAATTGATTTCACAAAATTTAGATCTCTCTTTTCAAATATTTATTTATTTATTTTTACACTTTCTCTTCTCTCTCCTCATCTTCTCTCTCCTCTTTCTATCTCTCCTATTCTCTCTCTCTCCTCTTTCTATCTCTCTCATCTTTCTCTTCTTCTCTCTCCTCTTCCCTCTTCTCTTTCTCTTTCTTGTTTTTTTTCTTTTCTTTTCTTTTTCTTCTTTTTCTTTTTCTTTTCTTCTTTTTCTTTCTTTCTTTTTTCTTTTCCTTCTTCTTTCTTTTCCTTCTCTTCTTCTTTTCTTTCCCTAATTCTCTTCCCTGCTTGACTCGAACAGTCTTCCACCTCCTGACAGCAGAGAAAAGGCTTTCCATGGCAGTGCTCGATGGAGCACAACCGGATGGAGAGGAGACTGGATGGGCGGCGCTGCGACGGCAGTCCGACCACCAATCGAAACCTAGAAAAAGAAAGAAACCTCCTTGCCGCCACCCAATCAAACCCAATAAATGATGAAGGAGGCTTATCAGCGATGTCGAGGAATGTCCGGCCACCAGTGAGAGCTTGATCCTTCCTCGATTTGAGCTGATGAGGGTAGCTTTAAAGAAACTAAAATGAAGGAGATAGAGTCATTCTACGGTGGGTTTGCTCAACTAAGGAAGACCTCTACCCACCTACGTCGCTTCGTCAGCCCTCTCCCACTCAACCACAGCAACCTTGTTGATCTTTCCGATGAGGTCTCTATTTGGTCAAATAGGGGAAAGAGTCCCTTGTTTACAAGTTTTTCACGGTTCTCACATTTTCCTCCCGTTAAAATAATTTCTTTCTCGAAATTAGCTTGCTTGAGGTTTCAATTTTAAAAGTACCCAACCCTCATTTTATCCTCAAGCTCTTAATTAGTTTGCCTTTCATAGTGCTTTTCTTATAGGATCATGTCATCTAATAACTCAAACCATGTCATCCATAATATGTATTAAATTTTTCTTGATCTCTTTCATTTTCAGGTTAAAGAATCAATATTTCTAACCAGGTCTAATTAATTTAAAGCCACCATACTTTTGCTGCATACTCTGATATAAATTATCAAATCCTCTAGTTTCATTAGGTGAATTTTCGACAAGGATACTACTTTCCATTATAATCTAAACAAAATCCAACCTTCAAATATTTTAAATAAAACAAGATCAAAATTATTAATTTTTTTTGTCCTTACTAGGCCTTAAGCATATCACATCAAATTTAAACCTTGATCCACTTCTATGTTTAAAGCCTTTGCATAAAATTTTACCATTCTTTTAAGACATCAATAATTTTAGTCTAAGCCCGAACTATTTATGCTTTCCTTGGTAATTCAGTTGGAAATCTAGATCAACTTTTTTCTTGAAAAGTTAATATTAACTCTAACAAAGTAAATGACTCTAAGTCAATAATCTTATGAATAGGATCGATCATGTTATTGCTCATAAAACTATTTTACTTTAATTTTTAACATCAATTGATAACCACCTAAAATTTTTGCCCCTCATAAACTAAACTCATATAAGTCTCTCAATATCAATTTATTTGCTCAATGCAATATCAGTAGCAAGATAATCTAAATCTTCTCATAGATCTTAAATTTGACTTGGAGTTTAACTAACCCAATAATCTCCAACAAATATATGGAAGATCAAGTAATTTAATCAAAACTGTTAACATAAGCTATCAAAGATTCTACCAAGATGTGCATACCATGTTCATATAATATAATTTAATCTACTAATAGCAAATTACAAATTTATGCATTATCTTAAATATATTTTTTATTACATATTTTCAATAATAATCCATATATAGATTTGTCAAAAAATTATCCTTCTTAATATCATTAAATTCTTTCATAACCTACACCCCAAACTTCTTCTTACAATAGTTTCAAAATTTATAATCAAATAATTAATAACAAAACTAGCATGCTATCATGATTTACATTCATATCAAGTTTAAAAATTTAAAATTATTTAATTAATAATTGAACATACATATTCAGTATAATATAACACAATATACTTCCAGACCAATACTTTTGAAGCTCAGTCAAATCCATTTATCAAAGACAAAGGCACATCTTATACAGTTCTTCAATATCCATAATATGCTTACTTATCATGATCAAATAGTATAGATCATTCAGTCCTTTACACTCATCTAGATCAATCTCACTACGTATATTAGAGACAAAAATCATGTTCCTCTTTTATACTAATCATATGCCAGATCTTATGCACAATACCTAGGAATTAGAAATCCAAACTTCAAATCTATTCTTGTAACTTTTATCATATCTCGATTGATCATAACACTAAGTTCAAATACTGCTTAATTTACAGTCTATAGTGATCACAACCTAACTTTCAATATCACTCAAATCATTTTCTAATCACTTATGTCATAGTCCCAAGTAATCATAACCTAAGTTTTAATATCACTCATGTCATGTTCTAATCACTTAAGTCATAATTCTAAGTAATCATAATCTAAGTTTTGATATCATTTTGTCATGTCCTAATAATCATCATGTTAATTTTTAATCAATTATACCTTAGTTTCAAGTGATCATAACCTAGACTCCGATACCATTAAATCTGGCACACCCCGACCCGAGGCTCGAGCCAGGCATATGATAGACGGCCGCATATCCTTAGGATTTAATTTCATCGAATATGCAAGGCCTAGTTTTTAACTTTCAAATTCTTCAAAATACTGGAATAATAAACATAATAGTGAATCCAACTTCATGACCACTAAACATAAAGAATAAATCAAACTCATCAAAACTTTCTCTAATTCTTAAGCTCTCATAATATAACCCTGTGCCCCAACAACTTCGTAGCATCTAAAAAAGGAAGAAACATATAATGAGCTACATGTGCCAGTGATCACCCCACTAGAGGTCCAAAAGGATACTAACTTTGATATCACACGAGATAACAAGCATTCTCAGCATGTATTGGTGATCGCCCTACCGACTAGGTTCGAAAAGAAACTAGCTCCTGCTATACATACCATCCATCGGTCATATTCCAGTAATCACTCCATTGGAGGCCCAAAAGGAGACTGGATCATAACTCGTGTGATCATAGTCGGGCTAGAGAGTATAACAACCAACAAACAATACATTTTTTTCATAGCAATATTAATACAATCATTTTTAAAATAAATATATGTTTAACTCAATATTTTATCAAAATATGTTCATGCATAGCATACATAAAGTACTCATTTAAATAACTTAACAATAATAAAATCTTTAAATCAAATCAAATATAGTAAAATTTACTAGGGATAGAGATAACTTACTGAAAATTAATTCTATCAGGAACATGTGATACAAACACTAGATTCTTAGCATTTTCTTATTGATAAAGGTTATGAAAGCTTTGACAAAATAAGTTATTTAAATAATTAACTTTTAATCCAAGAAAAAATAAGAAAAAAATTTTTTTGGTCTGATCTAGGACTAGGCCCGATCTAGACATTCATTTAGGTCCGGTTATTGGGGATCGGGTTAATGAACAACGAAATAGTCTAAATATTCTCTTATTAATGCCCAATTAAATAAATTTTATAAAATTTAAATCTTCCTTTTCAAATATTTATTTATTTATTTTTACTCTCCTAATCTTCTCTTTTTCCTTTCTCTCTCTATTCTCTCTCTCATCTTTCTCTCTCTTCTCTCTCCTCTTTCTCTTTTTCCTCTCTCCTCTTCTTTCTCCTCTTTCTATCTCTCTTCCCTTTCTCTCTCCTCTTCTCTCTCCTCTTCTCTTTCTCTCTCCTCTTTCTATCTCTCTCTTCTTTGTATTTCTTCTTTCTTTTCTTTTTCTTCTTTTTCTTTTTCTACTTTTTCTTTTCTTTCTTTTCTTTCTTTTCTTCCTTTCTTTTCCTGGTTCTCTTCCCTGCTTGGCCCAAATGGTTTTCCACCTTTCGGCAGCCAGAAGAAAGGAGATAAGGCTTTCCACGGCAATGCTCAATAGAGCACGGTCAGGAGGAGAAGAGATTGGGTGGGCAGCGCTATCGGCGACAGTCCAACCACCAACCGAAATCGAGAAAAAGAAAGAAACCCCCTTGCCACGACCAAATCAAATCCAATAAACGATGAAGGAGGTTTACCAGTGATGTTAAGGAATGTCCGACCACCAGTGAGAGCCCGATCCTTCCCCAATTTGAGCCGACGAGTGTGGCTTTAACGAAACTAAAATGAAGAAGACAAAGTTGTTCTACGGTGGGTTTGCTTGGTCGAGGAAAAACTCTACCCACCTACGTCACTTTGTCGGCCCTCTCCTGCTCAACCATGGTAGCCTCGTCGATCTTTCTGGTAAGGTCTTCATTTGGTTAAACAGAGAAAAGAGTCTCCTCTTCATGGGTTTTTCGTAGTTCTCACACCACCAAAGATCATAGAGCATTCCAAATTATTAAGAAAAAAGAAATAGTTTGGAAAATAAATGATCCACGACTCCTCTGTAAGACCATAAAGAGCATAACCACCTAGATTTTCCCGGTTTTCTTCCGTAATAGCTCACGAGTATTCAATCTCTTCTTCCAGCACAACCAAAAAAAAAAACACTTAAACTTTGAATGGCACACTAAGTTTCCAGTGGCATACAGCTAACCTATATTTAATGCCTTCTATGCTGATGAAGTATATAAGGATTCAGTAGTGAAGGAGCCGTTAGAATCCAATTTTCATAACACCTAGTCTCTATCTTGAATTGGCGAAACATGAGAAAAAATTGGGTGTAAACCATCAAATTTAAGCAAAGTATTATAGTTGCCGGATCTTGGCCCTTTAATCTTCCAAGATGAAGAAATTTTGTGTTACAAAAATCTTGTACCCTTAGCATGTCTAAAATAGTTGGAGACAATGCAATCACAATGGTGTGCATAACTTATTTTATAAGCTCTTGTTGTAAGGAATATTTTTGGAGCTTTGGATCTATAGTGGCCAAGATATCTCGGGCTGAGGTATTAAGCTGAGACATAGTGACTGAGGTATATCATATAAGCCTCAGATTAGGTTGGTTGACTTATATATAGGACTAAGACCTTATTATGCCAAGCTGCCAGGTCCTACTTGAACCTTATCACCCATGTGGCCCACTTTGACACTCTTAATGGCTTGCTAACACATATGGCAACCATGTAGAAGATGTTGAAAATGATAAATACCTCCACATGGAGATCATATAAGGCTAAAATCCTATACCTGCTATCACCAATAATGGCCCCCTTCTTTTATGGGAACAGCTATTAGCATTAATAATATTGCCTAAAACTGTATCCCCCCTCATGATCCTTGAGAGCGGATCACAGTGATAACCTTGCAATGGTGCAATCATGGCTCTACATTCCTAGAATCGCTCATTCGGCTCAGCTCTCTCCTATATATATCCCAGGTCCCTAGAACCTCAGGTATGCAATATTTTCCATGCTCATTACTTTCTATCTGTTCTAGACTACTGACTTAAGCATCGAAGTGTCTACATCGAGGCCCCTCCCGGTTGTGGACGTTTTCATAGATTACTCTAGTAGTGACTCCAGCTAGCGACTTCTTCTCCGATCTCAGAGCTGGCATCAGTTGTAATAGATTGGCATTAAAGAGAGGGCCCATACCTATTTTTTGGGAAGCCAAGCATAATAGGGTGCCACGTAGGGCTTCTCCATGCCATTCCAACGATGCCTCTTCCAGAAATAAAGGAGCTCTTTTAATAGCAAGGTCCCCACGTCACCATCATAACCGACACCACCACCTTCATCGATCGTAGAGATAAGCATGGATTAGTTCATTGTGCTATTTTAGCAGGTGCACATCCTAGTCACTACCATGCAGCAAAATAATGATGCCCTATAAGAGGGATAGCCTACTCCTGTTCCACAGTAGTAGCCCCTTGTCGAGAATTAGCAGTCATGGCCACTTCCTGTGGCATCTTTTTCTTCATGAAATCCTAAGTAGAAAAGGCGTATGTGATGGAGCAGGCCCTAAAATTAAAGTAGACCTAGAGATGGTGGCCATTAAGGAATACAACATGAAGTTTTATTTTGTTAATTTCTTTTCATTTCATTTCATCTAGAGAAGGTACCCAATATAAAAAAAGAAAGAGAAAGAGGTGACGTTTCTCTCACTCTGATCATGTCATTTCCATATCTACGATATAAGAAAGGAAGGAAGAGAGAAGGGGGTGGCATCTCTGTCTTGAGTACTTTCTTGAAACAAAGTTTTTAAAGGCTTCATCTCCACTCCACCTCATTTTTTCATCGACCATCTCCTCCCCATGAAAAGCAGCCATACCATCTCCGCCACATCCTCTTTGTAGAAAGCCACCAACCTTCGCCGTCTCCTCCCCGCGAGAAGCTGTCGGAAGCCACGACCACTATTCTGTAGTAGCCCATGCAATGAATGCCGAGACCTGCTACTTTGCCATCACTGGAAATGATGATCGAAACCATGAACGGAGAACCCTATGTTGGCCACCACTTTCACCTCGCACGTACCACTTACCACTATCGGGAGGAAGACCGTGGGAAGCCCGTTGGCTCGTCTCATCTTCGGACTACGGGAGCCACCAGATCTTCTTCTCTTCATGGGGAGAAGTCTACCCATGCTTCACTGCTGGCATCGTTGGTGGTGCCATTTATAACCTCCACAACCTGCAACTCACCTTCCTCGTCGATGACCTCATCGACATTGCCCCCAGCCTTCTCTGAGTCGACCACAAGAGTTCTACATCTTCTTCTGAGCAATTTTCAATCTCGATGGATGGCTCAGTGAACACCTTGATCATAGAGGTTTTGTCTAGATTGACGATCACCCTATCTGCGACCTTAGTGGCATCATTGATGATCGCGTCAGCTACGAGGAGTCCCCTCTGGCTCTTTAGTTGGCTCGGTGATCGCCTCAATCGAGAAAAGGCCTCGTCGCATTGTTGCCTCAACTTCACCTTCGGCTCAGTCCCGGTTGGATCGATGACTACCTTGGCCCGTAGCTCCATCTCCTTACTGGAGGTCTTCATTGGCTTTGGCATCCTCCTCGGCTACGTCTCCAACTTCACCTTTCCTAGACCGTTGTATCACATCAACTGGTACATTATGTTTTGTATCAGTATTGGATAGAGAACATGCCCTTTATCAATTTGCAATAAGGACCCCAACCTGGAGGAATGCCCAGGTAAAGGCTGGGTGATATTGTTGTATCCTAAATATATAAGGATCCAAACAAATCTCTATTAATGTTATTTTGTTTTTTCTCAATGAATGATGCAAGGGTTGCTAAGCAAGTGCCTCTTCTACTGGAATGCATATCTTGCATCCTTTGGTTCAGCAGCTACCCCAGCGACATCATCAACTGGGCAACCCTTCTTCGGTTAACTGCCTTGGCCACCAAGTCATTGTAGACGAAGCTCGATTTTGATTGCACTAGTGATGGCTTCGGCTCCACCATCCTTTAGCCTCATCCACATCTCATCAAGCCAGCTCTTCTCTAGGTGGATTAGCAACACCCATGGCCATTAAGCAACAACAACCAAGGGGACGTCCTGCAACACTTCGATAAGATTACTGGAATTCATGATCTCTCTGCATCGACAATATCTGCACGGAAGGTGATGCTGCAGTCCACGCATGTAAGATTTTCATTGGCTGGTCCTCTACACCAGCTCATACTTCTCCTATAATTATATTCACTCGCTGCCTTTGGCATCATCGATCTATAACTTTCTTGGCCTCCATCTCTGCCTTGCCTTCCTCACCCATGTTCTTGTCAGCACTAGCCTCCATATGGCCATACAAGATGTGATCATGATCCTCTATCACCCTACTACAAGGGCTTTATCTTTCTCCTCCTAGCTATCCTCAACCTCATTGGCATCATCAGCAACCCCTTCAACCACGGAAGGCCTATTTTGGCTTGGTCTTATTTAGTTTGGCAACCACCTTGATTGTAGAAAGCTTTCCTTGGCTAGGACTCTGAGGGATCGGTGATTGGCTTGGCTGTGCCACTTGTGCTGCCTCCTTCCTTTCAACCTCGGTAGTATTATCGCACCATAACCTCAATCTCAGAAGGCCTCTTTCAGCTCATTTTTGACTGCATCGGTGGCCACCCCAGTCACAAAGTTACTAGGGTCAAAGCTCAGTCTTGGTTGCATCGGCAAGTGTCTCGGCAGCAAAGTCACTATGATCGGGATCCTCGATCGCCTCCTTACTAACTCCTCCCATGGCCTGGGGGATCCTCAATCTGTTGATCCTCATCATGGCTGACCCTCGATCTCAGCCTGGTCAAAATCTGCAAACCTATAAAAAGCTATTGAGAACCAACCTGTAAAATGTTGCTAGGGAGATAGTTCCTTAGTAAATCCAAAAGCCAGGCATGCAAATCCTCTCCTATGTCAAAGGCATTCATATGGACCTCAACATACTCATTTTTTAAGATATTCTAACTCATTATCTGAACTCCTGTGTAAATTTAATTTTTTCGAAGAACTCTCATTTGTCTGTTCTTGCAGGTCCCATCTATTGATCTTCAACCCAGCTGACCTTCGACCTGAAAAACCCTCGACCAGATTATCTACTCAGTCTAGTTGATCTTCATGCTATCTAACTCTCGACCTCGGCCTGACCAAGATCTGCAAAATTATAAAAGGCCATGGAGAACCAAATAAGATTCAGAATGGTGAATATCATCACTAGAGCGTGGTTCGATGGAAAATCTAGAAACTTATAAAACTTGAAACCCTCAATGACAGGCCCAACACTAGAAAGCCTTTGATTGGCTACATCTACGTGTGCCTTGGCAGCAGAGTTACTATGATCAAAACCCTTGACTTGGGTGATCTTTAGCCGGTTGATCTTCATCATGGCTGACCCTTGGCCTAGAGAGCTTTGACAATAAAGTCACTATGATTGAAACCTAGTAGCTCCCTCACTAACTCCTTTGACAGCTCCTTTGTATTCTGGCTCCTTAATGACCTCTTCGCCAACTCCTCCCTAAGCCTAGGTGATCTTCAGCCTGTTGATCTTCATCCTAGCTGAGAAGACTTTTGACCTAGTTGATCTCTTCAGCCTAGTTAGTCTAGATCCTTGTTGACCCTCAATCTTGACTTGGCCAATATAGGGGCCGATCTCCCAGAGCCGACCTCCTAACAGTCTGCGGAATTACAAAAGGCCACGAAGAACCAAATAAGATCTAGAATGGTGAATATCGTTACTAGGGTGTGGTTTAATTGTATATCCAGAAGCTTACATAGCTCGATAGCCTATCGCCTGATGCAGCTGAATATAATACCTTTGCCTTGTCATGAAGAACTAAAAACCTTCAGATGTACCATCGATAAAGTACTTTTTCTATTTAAATTAATGATTTGCAATTACTGTGTCTCCATGTAAATTTAATAGGTCAGAGAACCCACTCTTCTTATACATTGGAATGCCATTGACTCAACGTTCAATACTTGAAAGCCTTTGGCCAAGCTTTAATTTCAATGCCTAAAAGTCTTGGACTATGCCTCTCAATTTTAACTCTCAAAAGCCTTAGACTATGAAAACGTCGGAGACCTACACACTTGACATCCACTATTGAAAGCCTTTGATCAAGCCTTAATTTCAATACCTAAAAGCCTTGGACCATTCTCTTGATTTCAACTCCCGAAAGTCTTAGGTCAGGACAACGTCAGAGAGCTATACGCTCGACATCCAATACTCAAAAGTCTTTGGCCAAGTTATAATTCAATGCCTAAAAGTTTTGGGCCAAGCCTCTCAATTTCAACTCCCAAAAGCCTTGGACCAGGACAACATCAGAGAGCATGCACCTGACATCCAATACTTGAAAGCCTTTAGTCGAGCCTTAATTTCAATACTTGAAAGTCTTGGGCCAAGCCTCTTAATTTCAACTCTCGAAAGTCTCGAGTTGGAACAACGTCGAAAAGCTATATGCTTGACATCTAATGCTCAAAAGCTTTTAGCTAAGCTTCAATTTTAATTCATGATAGTCTTGGACCAGGCCTCTCAATTTCAACTCCTGAAAGTCTTGGACCGGGATAATATCAAAGAGCTACATGCCCGACATCTAATACTCAAAAATATTTGGTCGAGCCTTAATTTCAATGCCTGAAAGCCTTGAACCAGGTTTCAACTCCCAAAAGTCTTGGACCAGGATAACATCAAAGAGCTATTTGCCCGGCATCCAATGCTCGAAAGCCTTTGATCGAGCCATAATTACAATACTTATAAGCCTTTGGCCAGGCTTCTCAACGTCAACTTCCGAAAGCCTTTGGCTCGACTCAAAGACTGGAAGATCAGCATTCTTTAATATATACCTTAGATTGGCTCGGTATTCTCTAATATATGCCACGGATTGGTTTAGCATTCTTTAATATATGTCATAGATTGGCTAGGCATTCTCTAATATTTATCTCGAATTGACTGGCATTCTCTAATTTTTGTCTTAGATTGACTCGCCATCCTTAAATAATCATTCAAATCGGAATCAACATTCTTGAATTATTATCTCAGCCTTATTTTTTTCCAAACAGAGTCTTTAATTTTTTATTAGTCATCTTAGCTTCATAATCGGCTTTAACCTTGGAGATCTCTTCTTCAGCCTTTTATTATCTAACCTTTCATTTGGCCTCCTTCACCATAACAATGTTATTATTAGCCTTTTTAATATGGCCTTCATGGACAAATTTTATAAGACCATGGTGGACCAATGCTTACTGGCTAGCAAATGATGATATACTGGTGCCACTTATGCAAGATATGATACTTTGTCAACTTGAAAGCAAGCATCTCTAGGTTCGAGGTATAAATTCAGTGATACTTCCTTCATCTGATCCCTTCCAAGCTCATACTTGGAAGTAGGGGATACTATTATAGGGGGATATTTTTGGAACCTCGGATGTATAGTGGTTGAGGCATCTTCATGGCAGGCTGAGGCATTAAGCTAAGGCATAGTGGCTGAAGCAACTTCATATAAATCTCGGATTAGGATAGTTGACCTATATATAGAACTAAGGCCTTTTCATGCTAAACTGACAGGTCCTACTTGAGCCTTATCATCCATGTGGCCCACTTTGATACTTCTATTAATGGCTTCCTGAGATATATGGCAACCATGCAGAAGAGGCTAAAAATGATAGATACCTCCCCTCGGGGAGCATATAAAGGCTAAAATCTTGTATTTGATGTCACCAGTAATGACTTCCTCCTTTCACGAGAAAAGCTGTCACCATTAATGATACTGCCAAAAATTGCATCCTCCCTCACGATCAAGAGCGGATCATGGCAATAATCTGCAATAGGGCAATCATGGCCTGACATTCCTAGGATCACCCATTCTGCTCAGCTCTCTTCTATAAAGCCTCCAAGTCCCAAGGAACTCCGTTAAGAAATTTTTTTCATGTTCGCTACTACCCTTCTATTCAGATCACTGACTTGAGCATCGAAGTGTTCACATAAGGGCCCCTCTCAGCTATGGACCTTTTTGTAGGTTACTCTAGTGGTGACCCTAGCTAGTCAACCTCTTCTCCAACCTTAAAGTTGGTTTCTACAGGTTATGACTTGAGTTGTTGGTGTCCGAGGTACCTCGTAACACATGCCCTCTACTTCCTAGTATAAGCCAAAGCGGATTAAACTATGGGAGTAAGACTATAAAAAATACCTCGGATACCAGGAGCTTTAGAAGTAATACTCAATGAGTCAACTTTGTTAAATATTGATGTTCCAATGATTGCCTATTGTAGGAACCGAAGCACAGGCACCCCTTGCCATTGGAGGAAGGTAATTTAGGAATTTCTATTAGCCAAAGCATCTTTTGGTCTTCTTTTTCTATATAAACCTATTTCTTCGGTTTCATCCAAAAATTCCTTTAGTACAATTCCTCTTTTCACTTTCCTTAGCAAGATGAATCCTGAGAGTTTTGTGGCACTGCAAAGGGTGCTTCGAAGGGACCAGGCAAAAACACATGCATAAATGACTGCTGCCCCAATGGTGCCACCCTCAGCGCTGGTTGGGTCTTTAATTACTATGCTCGTAGTACCGGTTTCGATGAAGGAGGATGTGTTATGTATATTTCGGATACGGATCCCTATAGACTCAGAGTCCTACCTACGTGAAGATCTATACATCCGCCAACCTTGCTGATAAATAAGTTCACTTTCTCCTGCGATGTTCTCATTTTTCAAGGTTCAGATCCTGGAATCTTAGCCTACCTCAGAATCCTTTGAGCTACCTGGAGAGGCTTCGAGGTATATTTTGTAGAGCTCCTATTAAGTTTGAGGTATCGAGGTGCCCGTTCCTCTCTGTGCAATCAATTTTGGAGATTTTGAATATCCTATCGTCTGAATCACGGGAACAGTTATCAATAGTAGTGACATTACTATTAACCGAGTCTTCACCTGTGATCCTTGAAAGCGGATCACGGGAATAATTCTGTAACAGCGCAATCATGGTTCGGCGCTTTCAGGATTGTCCGTTCTACTTAGCTCTCTCCTATAAAGCCTTCAGGTCCCAAAAACCTTCGATGAGAAATCTTTTCCATGCTTACTACTTTTTTTCTATTCCGGATCACTAATTTGGATGTCGGAGTGTTTATGTTGAGGTCCCTCTCAGTCATGGATCTTTTTGTAGCTTACTCTAGTGGTGACCCATCCAATCAATCTCTTCTTCGATCTTAGAGCCGATATTCATCGCAACAGCTCCTATAAAATGTAATCCAATCATCTTAAAATACGAATTAAGCTTTTTTTTTTTTTCTTTTTCTTTTTTTTTATAAGAGAGGTGCTCGACTTATACATGGAGCATCTAAATAAGTTGTAGGCTTGCCACGTGCCAAAGCATTCTTCCGCACCCTATAAATACTTGCCTAAATCGTACATGACCAATTAATTTCTATAGCTAAACAAACCATCCCCTGATTTGATGGTATATAATCTTGTAAAGCTGCCATTACGGTCATCTTTGCTACAAATTAGGTCCCAACATGTCACCATTCCATACTCTTTTGATGAAAAGGCTATTCCACCAGGCCCATCCTCCTTTTTGGTTCACGTTCAAGGTTCGAAATGGTTGGATGCTTTTCCCTTTAAAAGATCCGTGTTGTTGACCATCTAATTTTGTTCCCCGCTCCATTGGATGGACCAACGCCCTCGAGGTCCGACCGGGAAAGCTCATGGATTTGGCTAATCCGAGAGTACAATCCAATTAAATCAGACATCCAATCATAATATTCCCTGGAGATCTTACCCGGAAGGACTCCTCGTACCTCAGCGTACATCACCAAGAGTAAACGAAGTCTGGCGGTTCATTTTACCGCGGCCTTTGGTGTCGTCATGCTTCCCTGGCATTACGTGGGCCCAGTGTCCAAACCGCAAATACGACCACCTCCAGGGTATGTTTCAATTAAGCCGGTCACGTCGTGACCCATTCATGAGACAGATTAGGAGGAAATGACATCAAAATTTCCGGCCGTCGAATCGGTGGTCCGAGCCATCTTCCGTGGACCTTGGAGAGTACTCCGAGGGAAGTCATGCACGGCTCCATCCCACGATCAAGCGCGAACTCTCATTATCTTTTCCCATCTGGCGAACTATCACGAGATCGAAGGCAGATCAACGGCTCAAATTTGTCGATCGGTCCAACCTATCTAAAAAAACGAAATAACAGATTTCCGATATTTGTTCCCATAAGGAGGTCCAAACACCTCCCTCACTCACCTCCACCGTAAACCTATTCCCATCTATCGATCGAACGGCCAAACGTAAACGAAGGACACAGCAATATGCCTTGAGCACGAATACCAAAGCATGAGTCATCAAGAGGGTGGTAACCAGAAAGGCGTCGGTTAACGACGAGATGACGGTGGTGGGGAAAGCGGGCTCTGGCCCATCTAATCCTCGATTAAATTCACACTAATGACTAAATTATCTCGGAGTTAAAAGCATTTCCCAAAGTGGATTAAAACTTAACTGATCGGGAGGTCATCCTCGCTGGCTCCTTCGGATCTCGGTGATAAATAGCGGACCTAAGCCTGCTCCTTTCCTCAAAGAAACGAAGGTCTCCGCTTTTTTGGGGTTTCCCACGTTCCAGCGACCCAAAGCCGAGAGCTACCGAGCCTTCATTAATGGCGACTAAGGTTTACATTGTGTAAGCATTACCTATTCCTTCCTCCCTCTCTTTGTTTGTGTCTGTTCGTCATTCGTTGTAATTGATTCCCGTTTTAGTTCTAAATTTTTTGTTATATTTTTCCTAATTTTCAAATTTTTGTGCGGCATTGTTGGAGCTGGCAGATGAGAATGGGGTTTTCGAGGGGATTCGGTGTCACTGATCTCTGTTTGGGTGGTATTTTGCTTCCTGAGCTTTTTGATCGGTGGTTTTATTTGTGATCTCGATTTCTTTTTTTCTTTCCTTTTTCGGACTGTTCTTTTTCTAGGGTTTTCATTTGCTAATTGAAAGTTCGTTAATTTTATGAATTTCTTGTTTTTTTTATAATTGTTTCTCTGTTGCGATTTAAATTCGCATGAATGTTTAATATTTTCTTGGCATACTTTTTTTTTTGATGAGTGCAGCTGCTTATATTTCCCTAAAGCATGCTCTATATTTCTCTAAAACAAAATGTGGTCTTTTTGTGCATCGAGCTTTTTAGGATTTATCTTCATAATCTATTCGGTTCTTGTGTCCCTCTGTTTGATGCTGGGTTGGTGTCTCCATAATTTATTTGGTTTATGTGCCGTTTCTTGTTTATGTTTTTTACCATTAAATATGAGCTCCTTGTGTGCATTTATCCTCTCTTGCGTTCAAAAAGAAAAGAAAAGAAAAGATCCAGCTAACGGATTACTGATCCCTTTTTTAACTACATGTTTTACTTTGAACGTAGCATTAAACTATGAAAATCTGAGGTAATATTCTTGAAGACATTCTGTCGCTTGAGTTAATATGCTCCCGAGTGATGCAAGTAGGGTACTTTTTGTGTTCATTTTGGTCTAAATTTGATACATTATAGACTAGATTTCACTAAAAAACAAGTAGCGCTCTGTTTGAAAATTATTTGAGTCTCTGTTAATGCAATTCACTCTTCCAACATGATAGTATATTATCAAGTCTGCATGGTGTAGGCCATTGATGTCTGCAGCGTCTAAGATACTGAAGAAATGGTATCACTGATATCAGCTAGTAAGGCATATACTAGCGGATCTGTTTTGTTTTTCCGTTTTCATTTTGTTTTGTACTCTCATCATCTTGTATTTGATCGTGATGCAACCATATTGATGTTTACTCTTCCTCACGCTGGACAATATACTTCCCCCCATGTAGCTATTGCTTTCGAGTTCAATGTCAGAACAAAGATGCTCATATATTTTTTTTATGTGACATTCTCATCTTTGTGTATTTTCAGAGATAAATTGTACATGATGAAGATTAATTCTCTATTTGTTTTTGCAGGTATTATTCCATGTATGGACATGTTGAGAAGCTAGCAGAAGAGATCAAAAAGGGTGCCTCAAGTGTTGAAGGAGTAGAAGCTAATTTGTGGCAGGTGCTTCCTCATGAGTTCATCATTATCTATTTCAAATGCTTTAAAGCTTTTAGAAATTAGGATAACCATTTTTTTGCAAGAGCAATATAATTGGTATCTCTTTGAACTGTTAGGTATCAAACTGATGAAAATGCTTTGGTTTTCACAGCATAATTTTGCAGTTTGCCTTTGAGTTTTGCTAACTTATGAAACATTTATCATTTTCTATTCAATGATTAAATACAAATAATATGCATAACATAGGTTAGCGTTAAATGGCATCAGTAAGCCTTTACTATTTTTCTGAAAGATTTCTAGAACAACATGTTTCACCAACTCTGGATTAAGAATTATCAGTGAAGAATTACTCTTCAATTAGATTAAAGGGTGATTCTGAAGCCAGAAAAATAAACTATCACGTGGTTTTGTGCTTTTCTTCTATTTGATGATGACTTGCAAATAGCAAGTATTTCTCATTCAACCGTGTAAGTTGTGTAACTGAAGTGCATTTTCACGAGCACCGCTCGATGTGAAGCAGGTCATATCCTTGTTCATATTTCATTGGTCTGTTTTTGACAGAGCATCTTGGCATGGTATTCATTTTAACTTTCGATCTACTGATTTGCAGCTTTCATTTTCTAAATTGGTGCATTATTTGAATAGAAGTTGTCCCTCATGCTTGACCTCGATAGTCCATATGTTTTGTTGCATGTCAATGAGATGGATGCTTGTCTTGTTTGGAAACGTGCATAGCCACTAAACGCTATTATTAGATTTCTGCAAAGTAGTGTATCAAACGTTACTTCAGTTTTACTCATAATGATGCTCTATTTTGACCAAACAGGTTCCTGAGACACTCCCAGATGAGGTGCTAGGAATGATGAGCGCACCCCCTAAAAGTGATGTTCCTATAATCACACCAAACCAGCTTACCGAGGCCGACGGGATTATCTTCGGATTCCCAACTAGATTTGGTATGATGGCAGCACAATTCAAAGCTTTTCTTGATGCAACTGGAGGGCTCTGGAGAGCACAGCAGCTTGCAGGCAAGCCTGCAGGAATCTTCTACAGCACTGGATCCCAAGGCGGTGGCCAGGAGACCACTCCGTAAGCTCTGAACCTTCAGTTCCTTACATCACACTGAACTTTATGAACTGCTAGAGACATGCCTAACACAGCATGATTCTCATGAATTTTAAAAATTAATGGATGTTGAGGTTGTAAGTGACAACATTTTGCAGAAAACAGCATAAGAAAATTATCTTACATCAAAAGAACATAAGATAATGGTTTTTGAAAAGTCATCGAGCTCTTAAGCATCAGATTATTTCTTCTTCTTCTTTTTTTGTGCCCTCGTGGTTGTCAGCATATTTCAACTAGGTTCAGCTTCGGCTTTCTTTATCAGTTTTCATACATGAAAGAATTGTTGCCGTGTTCATTTTCTGCTTCATGAATCCATACTTCTATCCATTCTCAAATATTATGTCTAAAATGAATCCTCTTCACAATTTTTTCTGGTATAAGATTGTCATCATAGTGGTATTTTTTAGTTGCTCTCTTCCATATCAATCTAGCTATCCAAGATTGTATCATTCATCCGAATGTTCCTTGAATCCTTCAATGTTATCCTTCCCCTTTTTTGGTATATATGAACTCTTTGTGTTGACCTTTCTATTAGATATAATATTGCCTGGTTGCTAAGCCAATCTGAATCTTTGCCAGCTCTGTCTTTTTGGATTCTATTCATTTTTGCTTTATGTAGTGCTGCTCGATGCTGCAGATAGTCTGGAGCTATTATCCTTGGAGCTTATATAATTTTTACCTCTATAATCTTCCTTATCGATTATGATTTCTATTATGATGTTATGAACATTTAACCAATTAGTCCATGTTTCTTTGATTGAGGATTTATTTCATCTGCTTGCAGTTTGACGGCGATAACCCAGCTTGTTCATCACGGAATGATCTTTGTGCCAATTGGGTACACCTTTGGTGCTGGAATGTTTGAGATGGAGAAGTTGAAAGGTGGTAGCCCATATGGAGCAGGTACATTTGCTGGGGATGGTTCAAGATTCCCATCCGAGCTTGAACTTGAGCAGGCTTTCCACCAGGGGAAATACTTCGCTGGCATTGCCAAGAAGTTCAAAAGCTCCTCATGATTTTTGCCTTTCTTAAAGGATTATCGTTGGGTTATGGAATAATATTGAGGTTTTGTTGGTTATTGTAATCCGTTGTTTGTTCTTTGGTAAACTGCCTTTTGTTCATCAATAAAATATGTGATTGGCTTGAGATATGCTGCCTTTGGTTACCCGGTAACTTGAAGGTTTTTAATTGCTGTCCCAATCATTGCCTGAAGGTTCTTGAGGACAAGCAAACTTTATGATATTAAAGTCTGACTCTTTTATTTCATAAATAAGCATTGGCTGCATGGTTTGCTAATACTTGATTTTGGATAATGTTCAGAGTGAAAAGCATGAATTGGCGGGCAAAAAGAATAGTTTTCACATAGAGAACATGACTTGCTAAACCTTCCTTAAGTCTAGTTTTCAGCATGTTTACAAGATTCTTTTAGTCTTATCAATTAATCGATATCCGATCTCAAATTGCCATCCTGCATGAACCTGCTAAATAAAAATGGGCCTGGGTTGGGCTTTGTTCCAAGTTGATCCCGTCTTAGCCTGCTTATAAATGTGTTATGACCAATGGGTAATTTTTTTGTGCATCGCCTGCTTATAAATGTGTTATGACCAATGGGTAATTTTTTTGTGCATCGCATGCGGTGCAGCAAATCCAACATGGCCTGCACCGTACACTTTTATTGGTCCAAAACTATTCACTGTAGTATGATAGGATAAAAGCTGAGATGACTAGCATTAATTGAAATTTTCGTCCAGACCAAAATATCCTTACGATATCATAGTTCAAAAGCTACTTCAAAAGCTACGACATTTCAGTTCTACGACATTTCAGTTCAAAATCTACGACATCCTGGTTCAAAAAATGATCTGAAATAGTATTATAATACCATAGTTTAAAAGTTACGATATCCTAGTTCAAAACCTAGGACATCCTGGTTCAAAAATGACTTGAAATAGTATTACGATATCCTAGTTCAAAACCTACGACATCCTGCAGAAAATATAAATTAAAACCAGAAACAGTATTACGACATCCTAGTTCAAAAGTTACGATATCCTAGATCAAAACCTACGACACCCATGCAGAAAAATATAAATTAAAATCAGAAATGGTATTACGACATTCTAGTTCAAAAGCTACGACATCCTAGTTCAAAACCTACGACATCCCTGTAGAAAAATATAAAATAAAACCTGAAACAGTATTACGATATCCTAGTTCAAAAGCTACGACACCCTAGTTCAAAACCTACGACACCCCTGTAAAAAAATATAAAATAAAACCTGAAACAGTACTACGACACCCTAGTTCAAAAACTACGACATCCTAGTTCAAAATCTACGGCTCCCATGCAGAAAAGGGATCGGAGTGAAGGGTATTTTGGTCTGGACGAAAATTTCAAATAAAAGCTGAATGATAATTAATGCTAGTCACGCTCGACTCCAATCCCGTCATGCTACAGTGGATATATTTAGACCAATAAAAAAATACGGTACGGGCCATGTTAGATTTATTGCACCGCACGCGGTGCACAAAGACTTTTTCATGATGAATTCTCTTTCTTTCCAGTCTCACAGGAACCATCATCGATACGATGTAGCTAACTAATTCTTGGAAAAGGGGAATGAACCTCACCGATCCTTGAAGGGGGGAATGAATCTCAAGACTCTTTTTTCTTTAAGCCCCATAAGGAACCATTATTGATACGATGTAGCTAACTGGTTCTTGGAAGGGGGGAATGAACCTCGAGATTCTTTTTCCTTCAAGCCCTATGAGATCAAACAGGGGTGCTAGTTATGGCTGGGCCGATGACGGAGAGCTATTAAATTTCATTCTTTCCTCCTGTTTGAAAGCAATTCTATCCTTTTAGTCGAGCAACGAGCTTATCCTGGCTATCTCTGATCTGATGAGTCATCCATGATGATTCAATAAGAAACCAATCATCTTCGAGACGTTGTAGAATTTGTAGTCTCTAAATCTTTTGTATGGTTTGGTTTACTTTAATAAAGGAAACACAAACTTATGGTGGGTGATGGAAAGTTTAGTGCGGATCGTGTTTGGGATTGGAGGACATGCAGCTTTGTTTTAGCTAGTTTAAATTTTAATTTGTTAACTACTGCATATATCTTAAATGCCGAATTATTTCTATCCTATCCAATCAAATTCTTTGCTATTTACTTAAATCATCGCAGACGTGGATTTGTATCCTAATAATTTTCAACCCGATTATAGATGGACCTCGTATGCTTGAGAGTTCTTTGACCCAAACCTGAATTGACCGAACCCATTGCTAGTGTTATCGATATTTCACCATCCTGATAAGAAATAACATATATTTGAAGTAACCACTTTTCAACTTATAAATTATCAAGATCTCTATCTTCTTCTTTTTCTTCTTCTTGAGAGCATTGCTATTGATCAATACCATTGGCATGTAACACTTCGGTATCCCCACTTGCATTACAGCCTTCAAGGCTGGTAGACCTTCGCTCTTAACTAGGATCCAGCACTGATTGTCATCTTGATCCATAATTGCGAGTTGTCTTCTTGCGCTTATTCATTTACTATACATTGGAAGAAAAACACGAGAACCATGCTTGGCTTCCTACGCCCCACCTCCATTTCCAAGTAATCAATTAATCTGATTTTCTTTTAAAATTTCTTAGGCTTCTACAAACACCCCTCAACTCGATCTCCTTGTGCTCTAACATGCTACACCCATCCTCCTCATGTGGACATCTTTTGCTCACCTCTGGTTGGTCTAAAATTATATCTCATGATATTATTTTATTTATATTTTTTTAGAAATATCTTTATTAGCTACAATTAATAATTGAAAGGTAATCTCCCTAAAGAGATTTTGTTGTTCTAAGGAACGGATGGACCACTACCATTAATGCACTCCTAAGTCCCAAGTTGAGATATGGAAGTATTCCCAAAGCCCCTCGATCAATATAACAAATAGTTGTATGCATGGTTTAGGGATACTTATATACCAAAAAGTCATGATTTAAAGATTCTTAGCTTTGTATCAAGTGTACAAAAATAAATAGTTTAAATAACATAAAATAATGTATAATTTGTATCACTTCATATAATGACTAGAGGGCCTCCAAATTATATAATTTATAGTATATGAGCAATTTAAAGATAATTATACCTATCTTCTCATATTATTAATATGGAATCCCTATCATTAGTCAAGACTGATCAGATCTAAGTTGAAATTCGATGGACTCGGGTTGACCGGATTGCAGTCCGAAATACTTTTTTATATACATACATAAATATGTATTTACATATATGCATACATACATCTAGACATATGTATAGATATCCTTCTCCTGATATTAGCTCCATTGTATGACCTTTAGACTATATTAATATGCCCCAGCATCACCACCGAAATGCGTTATTAGCTTTGAAATAAGCTATTGACATACTAGTTGATGATACCGAAAGAAACTCAATCAGAAAAAAAAAAAAAAAGAAACAAAGAAATGGGGGAAAAACACCTAGTTAGTAATGCCAAGATAAAAGCTGAAGTATTCGATATTTTGCCCTTCAAAGTTAACCGATCTTTTGTTAAAAGATTTTGTTTTGAAAAGGTTTAAAATTTTAAAACAACTCATTCATTAATCCCATAATGAATATCTAAATACAAACAGACTTGTTTTTAGTGAAATATTTCATGAGTATACTTAGTCGATCTTCTAGGTTTTGAATTAGTGATCGTGCATGCATGGTCGACCTGCAGGCTAGCCATTCACATAGCATGTGGCATGTGTGATGTGAATGCACACGTGCCTAGCTTTTATGACCGACCACACATCCATTGTGAGGGGTTACCTGGACTAAGCCTACAAAAAGGCCTAGGTCCTATGTTTCCAAAAACGCAACAGGCCCCGATGTGAGTTTTGCTGCATTTATTCTCTTTTGAGAGCTTTGTTACATTTTCCTTCTCCCTCAACTCTTTTTCCCATACTTTCTTCCCAATTTGGGCAACAGAAGGAAGTCCTTGGGTCAAACTTCCATGCAATCGTGATCACAATAGGAGGCTTAGATTGAGCCAGGTTTATTATATCATGGGGATGAACTTTCCAAATACTTGCACAAGAGAGCGAATTCATTCTTAGAACAATGTTCCTACGTACCTCATTCCAAGCACCTCTCTCTAATTTTCTTTCATTATTTAATTTTCATTTTTATGTCAATCATATATTATTTTCTCAAACTATTTCAATTATTTACAAATGTCAGCAATCTTGTTGTATAATTATTAATGTTTTCCAACATCTTAAAGATTTTAAACCATCCAACTGCATTATAACCCCCGAAAAGAACATACTTTGGAACCAAAATTTAGGTTTATATTTCCTTGTCCAAGCCTGAAGAAACTATTTTTTCTCAATATTGTGTACTTTACATTAATTCATACCTATCAGTAATTCAACAAAAATCTATTAGTGACAAGACTAGGGGACTACATGAACTAAGGTTTGAGTATACTTGAGCTCTCCAATGTATAATTTCAAATAGTTTTCTAGCCAGTCCTCAATATTCTGAGGTGACACGGCAGACTGTAGATCTCTTTTTCTTTTTATCTTTTCACACAACACCGAAGATTGCAGTGAACAAAGGAAACATAAGTCAGGGAAAGAAATGTTGAGAAGTACATTTAATGCTTGGTAATGTTTTCATGCAATGGAGATAAAAGCATTCCCCACTCTTCCATGTCTAGCTAACTATTCAAGAGAAGAGAGAGAGAGAGAGAGAGAGAGAGAGAGAGAGAGAGAGAGAGACTTCATAATAATAGGCCATAAACTGAAAAGTTAATTTGATCCCAAAACAAAACGACCACAGATGTGTTTCTACTCTTGAAATCAATTATTCCTTCTTACCATATCATTATTTTCTGTTAAAAAAGAAAGGGCGTACCAGTCTTTATAGTTCATACAACATACGCACACCAAACTGGAACAAGACCCACCTCTTTGCCCCTTCACATTTGTCCACTCTCTTGTTCTAAGTTCAGTAACTGACAATAATTTCCCCACCATCTAAACTAATCCCACGTTCCCTGCTACATTTAGCACCTGTTCCCATTCCCTGACCCACCTATAAATATAATACGAGAGTGAATTATTCCCTTTCAAATCTCTCTAATCTATATGTCCAGCCTTATACCATTCCCCTTGGAGCTTTCCCAACATACATTGTGTCTAATGGGCCATTTCCCCTTGCTTTCCTTCCTCTTTTCACCCACACTAGTGAAGGTCAGTTGGAGTTATGGGTTATATATATCCTCCTCCTCCCAATCTATCATTCCCTACCTACCTTTGTGTTAACGGCATGCTAAAATATATATTCTCTTCTTCCTCCTCAACACGTTACCTATAAGTTCCTCCAAATGTTGGAGTCCAGAAATCAACTGGGGTCTCGCTAACCACTGCAAAAGTGCTGGATATCGGAACAAGACAAAGCCCTTGGCTTCTGAGGTCTAGCTGTGGTCCTTCTCCATCCTTTGTTTCGTCCAAATTCTGCATTAAAAACCACCCAATTCAGGACGTACGCTTCAGTTTTTGGGCATAAACTACCGATAATTCATTCATACACCCATTGAAAGGATAATAAAGTTAACTGGAACGATATTTATTCATTAGAGGGAACATTTTTGACACCTGGAAGTGTTGCATTTGATGTCCATTTTTCAAATATGGAGCACTGAGAACCTGCAATGGTGTAAGATGTATTAGAGAATAGATCGAGTTAGTATAGAGGCCTTTGCTTTACAAGAAGGTGTTCAGGGTGGGACTTACACCAACTTGTTCATGAAGGTACTTGATGTACTCGATGGCCTCGTGGAGAACTGATGCAGTATCGGTCTGGAAAAGGAGTGGGATTCGGTTATAAAGACAAGAACCATGCTTATATAAGATCCTAAAGGTCGAAAGACTTGGAGCTCGATCTATTCTTGGGAGTAAAGGGAAATTAAAAGCCTTCACCTTTCCAAAAGGTGACACCAGTTGCTGTAATGCAGTGACTCTGTCCCCTAGCTTCTCTTTCCTGACCTGGTAGAACAATAATTCAAAGCTCTTATTCTAAGTTCATCACATGGTGAAGGAAAGAGAGAATATCAAAAATCCATTGATTAAGATCTCGGAAGAATCCGATCATACCTTAAAAGTTGGTAATGGCGACGGTGTCTCTATCCTGGGCTTCTTGAATACTGGCTCATAGCTACCTTTTTTCATCGCATTCGAGCTAGATCCCCCAGCTCCCTCTGAATTAGACTACACGTAATCAAGAAAACAAAATTCAGACCATAATAATACTAGTTACAAGATAAAAATTTACCCTTCAATTAATGGCTCTAATGGCAGCAGTACTAATTACCTGCACCAAAAGATTACTGCAACTTGTTTTTCCCTCGAAGGCATCCGGGGCTAAGGCAGTGGGTGTCGAAGAGTAAAGGCCCAAGCTTGTTTCAGTTGTGGCAGTGGCCGAGGGATCCCAGAAGGGAGTATTGTTGGAGAAATGGAGTTGCTGCTTCTCAGGCAAGGCCTTATTGAACTGTGGCAATTTGGCTACCTGAGATTGCAACGACTCGTCCAAAACCCCATGATAACTCAACGGAGAATTCATCCTCTGATTGTTAAAAGACTGTTGATGTCTTGTTTCGGGTTCGAAGAGGCCTTGTAGCAGTGTTGGAGGTAAATATCCAGACGATGCCGGAAAGAGTGGGTAGCTATTAGCGCTGGAGCCCAGGTGATGTTGGTCTTGCATCATCCCTTGTTTCAAGTCCTCTAAAAGGGTCAACGAGGAACTCTCAAAATTCATATGAATTTGATTGGATTCGATCACCGGCTCGTGTCGAAGATAGGATCCTGAGCTCATGTCCTCTTGGAGGAGCAAGACATGTAAATTGTTCTCATCAGATCTTCCACTAGTTGTTCTGCACCAAATTTTATCATCATAAGATATAGATTTAGATGACAAAAGAAGTCCACAAATTAACTGCTATATATAAAAATGATGAGTGATCAAAACTTACAAGAAAGGTTGATTCCAACTGATTGATGGGGAGGAGAGGCCGAAATCCGATACTTGTAACGTGGAATCCACGATGGGATCGGCGGCCAGTTGATCGGGGGCTTGGGGTTTATGTGTGTCTTGGAAGGTTATAGAGCTGCTGGAGAGTGAACCTTGGGACTCGTCGGAGGACCTCGACTTGGCCTCCCCCATGCCAGCGGCGGCGGTCCAGGTCATGAACTCCGTCGAGCATGAGACCGATGTGGACATCACCGGGCCGTCGAATACGCCGGTCCTTGGGGTACTCCACCAGTTACCACCATCACAGATCCCTGTCTGGATTTCCTCCGCCATGGCTCTCTCTGTCTCTCTCGCGCGCGCTCGCTCGCTCGCTTGCGTTGTGATGTCTTGTTGGGGGTTAGCCGTGACGGAGTGAGAAGTAGCGTTGGTGGTGCTTGGCCTTAAATACACCGGAGGGAATTGCGGACAGGTTCGGAAGAAAACGGTTTCGGTAAAGGCCATCAGACCTACATACATATTTATTTATTTTGATAAAACCTGAAAAAATACCATTCCTTCCACCTAGCCCTAATTTCTTCTCCTTCCAGCTTGCCCCTGAAGTTTAAGATATTTCACTTCCGTTTCACATGTTTGAGGTGATGCATTACAAGTGTTGCAAGAGAATGGTCAGGTTTAAGATATCCCTGACTCATTTACCGCCTGTAAAAATATTTAAAAAATACTTTACTTTTATAAATAATTTTTTTTTTTTTATGAAAAAAGGTAAGGAGTTTTATCCCAGCATAGCTCTCCATTCTGGTCCCCAGCCTGCTAGGCCTTTGTTCAATGTAAGCCGCAAGTTTCCGCGTACCTTCCTTATCAATCGGTGAGTATGTCAGCCTAGTCCCACTACAGCGCCGGAGTATCAGCCGCTCCATCCCAATCACATGCATCCAAAAATTATGGAATTTAATCGGGTCACCCGAAGAATCATGTTTCAAACCCGTGACCAGTGAATAAATATACAGGGAAGGAGCCGCGCTACCACCATAGTGGTATTATTTTCTTTCAAGAATATGCGGTCACTCCATGTATACAAAATTGATATCCTTAATAGTTATTTAGTGGAGAAAGAAAATTAATTAATTAGTAATTTATGTTCTTGGAACTAAGTAGCTAGTTTTTCACGATCATTGAAAATCTTCGAGTCTTAGTTTTAATTGAGTTTGTCTCATGCATGCATGAATCATACATGTAAAATAAAGAAGAAAAAAGAAACCTAGTGTTTAGAAGAAAAAACGGATGAACATAAAAAAATTCTATATATGGCTTGAATTGTATGACTTTCTTTTGTTCTTTTTTGTCTTGTGGGAACCCAAACTAAAAGATGGTCAATTAAAAAAACTAGGGGCTCACATGTGGTTAATGAAAGTTTTACTCTTGGTGTTGCATTTGATGCTTTTCACATTTTACTGAACTATACCTTCTCTCATTAAATGATGATAATTCAATTGTTCTTTTATATAAATCCTATATTAGTAGAATTACAATCAGCAATTGGAGATGCTAGAAATATCTGAAAAGAATCCCTTGAAATGAACCTCGCTTAGAAAAAAAAAAAAAAAAGGAAAAAAAAAACCTCTTAATTTCCCTAATTAATACCTCATTCAATTCCATAATCCAGTCACAATCTTTTAAAAATCTCTCCTTATAGATGATTCATATGGAAGGCTCACCACATAAATTTCTTGTCAACTTGCAGTTACACACTTGAGTTTTACTAATCCGATGATTACAAAATTAAGAGTTACCAAACTCCTATATATTTTCTCCTCTCAGTATATGTTAGGCAGGCTCCCTAAAGCATCCTGGGAAAGAGGAAGTAAGGAGTTTGTTTTTTAGTCCACAGTTTTTCCCCCTACCCGAGAATTAATTGTAAGGATTTGTCCGCAAATTTCAAAAGCCAGGCTCGAGGGAAAAGCAATATTCTCGATCGATGCTTAAGCTTGAAGGTGGTGTGTTCTCGAAGTCCAATTTTGAATTATTACTTGGAAGGCTTTAACACCGCCGGCGACTCCCCCCCCCCCCACCAACAACCCCTCCTTTTCTTTGATTTTCTTCCTCTCGTTGGCACTTAGCTCCTTTCTTTTCTACTTCTTTATATCCCCCGAGGGAATTAGTAGTATATATATATATTTTTTTACTTCTTTTTTTCCCCAAGGAAAATAGTATGAGGGTTCATCTATTAAAGTAGGCGTGGCATTATCAAATTCTCCGTTGAACCAATTTTGTGCACCGCCGACGTCATGCTCGCCTCCCGGAAATCGTAGGTCAAATCTGGGACCCACTTGACTTGCACGCGTGCTGCGACTCGGCCGCCCCCACCCGAGTCAATAATTCCGGAGAGCGACTCCCTAACTCCGTGCTTACCGTGGTTCGCACGTACCGACAAAACTTTGACTGGTTTTGTCCAATCTTCCGGTTCTTTCCCGGTCTACCAAATGAGTCAAGATTATCTTAGATGACGCGTTTCAAAAATATCTTAAAAATTCTCTCTCTCTCCAATAATAATAATAATAATAATCCTGACTTGGAAATAGATTTAGATACTAAGGAACTTTTACTGCTCTTGGTTTGAGGTTGACTCCAATGTAGCATTAGGGAATTTGACTCCAATGTAGCCATAAGGAATCTTAATTGCAACATTCTTATCTTAAGGTCCTGAGATGGAAAGCTCGTGCATGACAAAATCTAAAAACAACTTTGTGAATAGGATCACGATAGAACAAGCTACAAGTCTTCAACTGAAACAGTTATGTTTTATTTTTCTGGATATATAGATCAACTTATAGAATAGGTTTGAAAGCATGTTAATTAATCATGATATCGACAATGGACAAATTATAGTAACTAAAAACTAATTAGGTGAACTAGTTTTTGCTACAATGCAAACCCTATTGATTTAAATTTTTCATGTTGTGGAAAAATATTTTTTTATCCCTTTTAATAGCCCTCTTAAGATGTTGTTATCATCAACAGAAGCAAAAACGATGCACGTCAACTAATAACTTGATCTACGGAGAGTTCAACCGAACATACGCTAATTAAATTGTGCTATGGCTAAGGCATCTAGCATGTAAGATGTGAGAACCTATTTATTCGTGCTTTCAATTCCATGTCAGCGGTGCATTGGGGAGGCCATGGATGCTTAAGCAAGTCAAAGATCCTAAATAATAACTTCTGATATTTCTATTTTTGTTGGGTCCTTTCCTGCAAAGTATACTAAGGTTTAAACCGAAAGGGAGGGAGCAAAGTATTTGAGAACCTATTCAAGCATGTATATAATGCCAAACGTACAATACAAGAAAACCAGTTTTAGCAATCGATTTTTTGGTTGCTAATAAATAAAAATCGGTTGCTAAGTTTTTTTTGTAACCGATTTTGCAACCGAAATTAGTCGGTTGCAAAATCATAGGTTGCAAAAATTTGTGACCGATTTTTTTCGGTTGCAAAATTTTGCAACCGATTTAACAACCAAATTTTTTTTTTAAAAGCAAAATCGGTTGCTAAAAAAAAAATCTTAAAAATAAAAAAAAATTGGTTGCAAAATCGGTTGCTAAAAAAAAAATTCTGAAAAATAAAAAAAAAATGGTTGGAAAATCGGTTGCTAAAAAAAATTCTGAAAAATAAAAAAAAATCGGTTACAAAATTGGTTGCTAAAAAAAAATTCTTAAAAATAAAAAAAAATTGGTTGCAAAATCGGTTGCTAAAAAAAAATTCTGAAAAATAAAAAAAAATTGGTTGGAAAATCGGTTGCTAAAAAAAATTCTGAAAAATAAAAAAAATCGGTTGCTAAAAAAAAAATTCTGAAAAATAAAAAAAATTTGTTGCAAAATCGGTTGCTAAAAAAATTCTGAAAAATAAAAAAAAATTGGTTGCAAAATCGGTTGCTTAAAAAAAAATTCTGAAAAAAATAAAATAAAATCGGTTGCTAAAATTGAATAATTAAAAAAATAATGAAAAATGAATTATTATCCTTAATTTTATAAATACCAATATCACCAGTTTTGACTAGATGTAAATTAACATATGTAAAAGAATACTATAGAAGCGACTAGGTCTTAGAACCGGGGCTACAACATATTTACACATAATTCTATAAAAACTTATCACTGAATTGTGACAATTAAAAAATGGAACAAAAAGAAAAGTAAAGATTAAAAAAAGAAGAAAAGAAAAACTACTGTAGAAGGAAATATGACTTATCTAAATTTACATCCTCTATTAAAACTAGTAACAAAGGAACCAAGGAAAACATTTATTCTCCTAATTCTCCTTCCCAAAATTGGTAACTTTGTGAGAATAAGAGAAAAGTCAAATTCAAAGTGAAATTTAAGCAGAGTCAATAAAAATATACAGAATCTCTACTTCACTCTTAGCCAAATTGCTAACAGGTAAATCGAACATCCACAGGTTAAGTTTTTTTTTCTTTTAAAAAAAATATGTATTAGAAACTGCACAGAACAACTGTTCAGCAAAACTGATAATAAAACATATAAAATTAGAAAATCAAGAAATATTGTTCCACTTGGAAACCACAAACATTTATATTTAATTGAAAAGAATACTTTAGGAGCTCCATATTTCTTTAATTCCAACAGAAACCTTGACAAGTAAAAATTACCATCCATAAATCCAAAATATTAGAAGCATCAAAGAAACAAGGAAATAATCAACAGTTGCAAGAACCAATCCTATGAGAGAAACATGAAAATGACAACAAACTAACAACATATAAGACTGGGCGTGGTACAAATTCATCCACTACCATAAAATATCCAGAATGAATAAATCTAAAGATAAAATTGACATTGCAAAAGGAAATAACTTTAGTGATGCAAGTGATTTCGATTAAGCTTTATAACAAATTATTTACACAAACACCAACGTATATTTATTCAAACTGATGAATTAATGCCTGAATATAGTTACAAGAGAATTTATAATACAACATTCAGACACCAGAACAAGATATCCAGAATGAATATAACTAAAGATACAAATGGCTCCAGAAAAGAAAAAAATCCTATCGATGTAAGTGATTTCAATTAAGCTTTATAACAACTTATTTATACACATGCACACACACAGATATGTATTCCAACTGACAAATTAATACTTGAATATAATTCCAAGAGCATTTATAATACTATATTCATACAAAATAAAATATCAAGCATGAATGCATCTTAAGATACAAATGTCTATGGAAATTTCAGTTAAGCTTTATAACAAATTAATTACACACATGCATGCGGACGCATGCACACATATTATTCCAATTGATGATTAATGCCTGAACAAAGTTCTAAGAGCATCTGAACATCAATTTTAGTAAAACCCAATCTAAGCTACTAAGAAATCATCCAGATTCTAAAGTGGAATAAAGAAATGGAACCAGAGCCCAGGAAATGCCTAAGGACTGTGATAATTGCAATCAAAACAGAGAAGAAAGCATACATTCATTGAAAAGAGGAAAAGGTTTTTTCTAAAAGAAAAATTGGAAGACGGCGATACCCAGATCCGGCAGGGCTCGGAGTTGAGGAAGGGAGAGCCGGAGGCGGCTACCGGTGGGGCTCGGAGCTGAGGAAGGCACAACCGGAGGGGTAGCTGGTACCCGACGATCGGCGGGGCTCGGAGATGAGGAAGGGAGAGCCGGTGGCGTAGGCAATACCTGGAGCTGGCAAGGCTCGGAGCTGAGGAAGGGAGAGCCGGAGGCGACGACCGGTAGGGCTCGGAGCTGAGGAAGGGAGAGCCGGAGGGGTGGCCGGTACCCGATGACTGGCGGGGCTCAGAGATGAGGAAGGGAGAGCCGGTGGCGTAGGCGATACTCGGAGCCGGCGAGACTCGGAGTTGAGGAAGGGAGAGCCGGAGGCGGCAACCGGCGGGGCTCGGAGCTGAGGAAGGGAGAGCCGAAGGCGGCAACCGACGGGGCTCGGAGCTGAGGAAGGGAGAGCCGGAGGGGTAGCCGGTACCCGACGACAGGCGGGGCTCGGAGATGAGGAAGGGTGAGCTGGTGGCATAGGCAATACCCGGAGCCGGTGAGGCTCGGAGCGGAGGAAGAGAGAGTCAATGGGGTAGGCGGTACCCGGAGCCGGCAGTCGAGGGGAGCGAGGCGTCGGCCGTCGAGGGAGGCATCCGGAATTGATGATGGAGGGAGATTTAGGATTAGGGAACCGGTGAATGGGAGAGTGAGAGAAAAAGAACAGGGGGCTAGGGCATCATCGAAAATAAAATTGTTTAATACCCGTCAATTTCTAAAAAAAATAAAAAAAACCAATTTTTTTTGCAACCGAAAAATCGGTTGCAAATTTCAAAAATTATAAAATTTAATTTTAAAAAAAATTAGCAACCCAAAAAATTGGTTGCAAATTTAAAAAATTAGAAAATTTATTTTTAAAAAAATTAGCAACCAAAAAATTTGGTTGCAAATTTCAAAAATTAAAAAAATAAATTTAAACAAAATTTTGCAACCGCAAAATCGGTTGCAAAATTTTAAATAATTTTTTTTAAAAAAAAATTTGAAAATTTATATATTTATAATTTTTTTTGGAACCGAAAAAATCGGTTGCAAATTTCAAAAATTATAAAATTTATTTTTTTAAAAAAATTAGCAACCGAAAAATTAGGTTGCAAATTTCAAAAATAAAAAAATTAAATTTAAATAAAATTTTGCAACCGAAAAATTGGTTGCAAAATTTTAAATATTTTTTTAAAAAAATTAAAAATTTATATTTTTATATTTTTTTGCAACCGAAAAAATCGGTTGCAAATTTTAAAAATTATAAAATTTATTTTTTAAAAAAAATTTAGCAACCAAAAATTTGGTTGCAAATTTCAAAAATAAAATAAAAATTAATTTTAAATTAAATTTTGCAACTGAAAAATTGGTTACAAAATTTTAAATAAATTTTTTTTAAAAAAATTGAAAATTTATATATTTATAATTTTTTGCAACCAAAAAAATTAGTTGGAAATTTCAAAAATTATAAAATTTATTTTTAAAAAAATTTAGCAACCGAAAAATTTGGTTGCAAATTTCAAAAATAAAAAAAATTAAATTTAAATAAAATTTTACAACTGAAATATCGGTTACAAAATTTTATTTAAATTTAATTTTTTTATTTTTAAAATTTGCAACCAAATTTTTCTGTTGCTAAATTTTTAAATAATAATTAAAAAAATTAAAAATAATTTCTATTTCGGTTGCAAAATCGGTTGGAAAATGAAATTTTTGCAACTGAATTTGCAACCGATTTCAATCGGTTGCTAAATTATTTAGAAAAAATATCGGTTGCAAAATCGGTCACAAATATTTAAAAAAGATTCGGTTGCAAAATCGGCTGCAAAATCGATCACAAATATAATCAAAAAAATCGGTTGCAAATCGGTTGCTAAAACTGGTTTTTCTTGTAGTGGTACATATAATATATACCGGAAAGGTTTTGGATATTTAAGCAAGACTAATGATCCCAAATTACAACTTCTATCTAGCTTTTTAGATGAGATGTAGGATTGTTACATAAGAAATTATTGCTTTTTCTTCCTCATACACTTTTATTTAATTTAATTTTAGACTTTGCATGTATACAATTTTTGTCACGCCCCGAATTCAGCACCGGAATTATCACGCGATCGGTCGCACAAACTCTAGGTTTTACCCTAGAGATAATGCAAGGCCTAGGTATACAAGAGTCACTTACCTCAAAAAAATCTTATTCATCACAAAGCCCGAACATCTGCACGACTCTGAGAAAGAAGAAAGTAGGGTTATGAGCTCTACAGCCCAGTAAGGTTTCCTCACAATCACACCAGTATTAATATAAAAACTGAAAGCAGCAAGATCATAATCATATAACGGAAAACGATAAATTCTTCGGTCATGCAACCAAAACCAATCATATATCAAGTATATCAAAACCTTTCATAATATTATATTTCCTTTATATATTTTGATTAACTTTTCCTCTTCTTTAGGATTATGAACTAGCCATTGTCATGCGACGCCCATGACTGGCAACCACACTATCCACCATGTATTCTAAGCCCGTGGCCAGGCTAGCTCACGTACAAAGCCCGTGACTCTGGCTGTCCCATGTTTTAAATGCTCATGATCGGCTATTCTTTGTACGAAGCCCGTGGCTCCGATAACTTCATATCCATGGCTAGTCCAAACACCGTTATCACTTTAACCATCCACATCATCTTATCAAATCGTATCACGATATTAAACTTGAAATCTCAAATCTTTCGATGACCGGCATCACGGTCCAATCCATCAAAAATAATTTTTTGTCCGATAAACACAATATCCAGAAATATAAAATAATAACAACCATAGTCATATTGTTCTTCATATAAACTCAACTACACCATGCAACAATAAATCATGCATGCCAATGCTCATGTACTCGGATCAAAATCATGCCTTGTAAAATAATATATAGACCGGTGATCACGTCCAGAATGCTTATCTTCAATCGCTAATCCCAGATATCTGGTATCAATCTATACCCGAAATTCGTCCAAATCCTTCCTGCTCAAAAGATTGATCTCCTATAATAACAAATAAATTCATTCAAACCAAATCCTAGTTTCACAAATTTTAAGAAAGAATGTTTCCCCTGATTTTCCCTTTCCTCATCTTCTCTCTCCTTCCTCTTCTCTCTCATCTTTATCTTTCTTCCTTCTTCTCTCCTCTTTTCCCTTCTCTTTCTCTCTTCTCTTCTCTTCTTGGCTCTCTAGCTCTCTGCACTATTGGCTCTCGACGTTCCTGATTAAAAAGATGAGCAAAACCAATCCAAAATCACCTTAAACGTCACCTAAGAAGTCCAAAACCATCAAGATATCTTCCCGGCCGTCAGATCTAAGATCGACGTCTCAAACCGCATCAAAATCCGAATCCAAAAGTCTTAGATCAAGCCTAAATTCCCTCGGATCAATCTCAGCCATTCGATCGACAATCGGACAGTCCAGATCACTCAGAAATCTCGTGGACCACCGTGAGCCGCGTGAAACGGGCTGGAAAACGCTCGGGAACATGTGGGAAATGCCCACGCGACGGCCGGCTCGGGTGGGCCGAGCGCACGCGCCCGCGCGCACCGTGCGCATGGGCCTGGGCCACGCCTCACGCGCGCCTGCAATGGGCCGGGCCACGCCTCGCGCACTCGCACCTCATGTTGCTTGCCCGAGCGAGCATCGCCCTCACGCACGCGCCCCGCGCGCTCCTGCTCGCCGCTCACCCGCACGCCCTCTACGTCACGCCTGGCCCGCATGATGGCCCACCCAAGCATGGATCTGGGCCGGGCCGACAACAATTTATTTTTTCTTTCCAGGTCGTTACAATTTTCTACTAGCATATATAGTATGTATTAAGTTTTCAAATGGCTATAAGCCCTCAAGGTATCAAAGATATAATTCCCACCACTTATATTCTTCCCTTATCCTATAAGTCATTCTACTAATCAGATTACTACCTAGACATACTACTAACTAATATTTAAACTCCTAATTTTTTATAAGAATGTTGTACATCTTAATGGAATGAGTTATGTGCTACAAGAAAATGAACTATTAGCGATGGCTAATTAGCCATTGCTAATACTGGTATATAACAATAATAAAAATGATGGTAAAAAATCTCGTTGCTAATAATATTAGTGAGAGCAATTTAACTATTACAGGCGGCATTTACCATCATTAATAATTTTAAATTTTTTTAAAAAATAATTTTTTTAAAAAAATATTAGCGATGAATTTTAAACTATTTAAGATGGTAAATTGTCATCGCTAATAATTTTTCAAATTTTTTAAAAAAAAATTAATGAAAAAACTATTAATGATAACTCTTTGATAATTAGCGACGGTATTTTGCTATCACTAATAGTTATATGAAAAATTTTTATTTTCAAACTACCATGCTAATAACTTTTTGAAATTTCAAAAAAAAAAATTTTATGATAAAAATTATTAGAGACCGTCTTTTGATTAGTAGAGATGGTATTTTGTCATCGCTAATATTTGTACAGAAAATATGGTATTATCAATGGTATTTAGTTATTAGATATGGTATTTTGTTATTGTTAATAATTTCCTTCATATGTCCCCATCGTCCAATTTTTTTCATTCACACCGCATTGGTTTTCCCCCTCCCCCTGGTGCCTCTGCTTCCCCTTGAGTTTCTTTCCTACCACCGATCATCAAGTTTATCCCTGGAGTCCTCCTTGCCACCGATCATCGAGATTCCTCCTCCCCTTGTCGAGATTTTCCTGGGTTTCTTTCCTATGTGCCGTCGATCATCGAGCTTTCCCCCCATGGGCTTCCACCCTCTGGTCCCTCAATGGCGCTCTTGCCAATGCTCCCTCTCCCTCACTAGTAAGAACTATCCCCCCTCCTGCCTCCCCTTCCCCAGGTGCTCCCCTTGCCGGTGCTCTCCCCTCCTTTGGCAATGCTCTCGGCCTCCCTTGTCAGTAAGAACTTCCCCCATCTTGCCTCCCCTTCCCATGGTGCTCTCCCCTCCCTCATTGATGCTCCCCCTGCCAGCCGTCATACTCCCTCTCCCCCATCCCCCAGTTAGCTATTCTTCCTTGGTGCTCTGGCCCTTTCTTGTCGGTGCTCTCCTATCCCTAGCCGGTGCTCCCCCACCCTTGTTGGTGCATCTTCTTACCGGCCGGTACACTCCCCTGCCCCCTTCCTCACCTCATTCTCTGGGTTCTTCTATACTAAAAGCTGAAAAATCTGACTTGGAATAAGATAAGTAAAAATTGGCTCTGCTAAAAAATTTGAGCCAGGATGTTCATTTATATTTATTTTTCCATTTCTTAGAACTTGATTCAGGATGTTCATTAATATTTATTTTCTTCTTGTTATATTTCATCCAACTGCCTTGCTAGAACTCCAATTTTGATATTATACTCTCTATTCTTTCTTTTATTTGACTTCTTTTGAAATTATTTTGAGTGATTTTTAAAATATTTTATTAATTTTTATCCTAAATATTCCTGGTAACAAAAATTTTAACCAAGGTGGCCTGTGATGAGCACTGAGGTCAAGTTAATATTCCATATTAATGGAACATTAATCACTCATTTTCCAGACCTTGGTACATACTATTTTTACTATGTATTTGTATTGTGGTATTAGCGATGGCGACGGTGATAGTACCAGAGCCATCACTAAAAGTTAAATTTTTAATGCTAATAAAATTTAATTAATTAATTAATTAGTTGTTTATTTAATTAGTTATTTATTTTATTAAGTAGATGTTTATTTATTGATTTAATTAATTAGATGTTTATTATTGATTTAATTAATTAAATGTTTAGTACTGATTTAATTAATTAATTTATTAGTTAGTTAGTTATTTATGTAATTAATTACTTATTTATTTAATTAATTAGATATTACTTTAATTAAGTAATTAATTAATTATATGTAGATGGATACATGTTCTTTATGCACAAAATTTGAGTCTCGGTATGCAAATAGGATTGGAACTGACATGGGCTTAATAATAATATAAACCAGGCTTGAATCTAATAATACAGCCTATTTAATTTTTGGACTAGGGTTAAGCACCTCTTTGGCCCGACCTGGCTCGAATTTGGTAGGGGTATGAAGTGGGCCTCATGGGAGAAGTTGAGATTGACATCGTGGAGGGTGCAGAAGGTAATAATGAGGGACTTAAGGATGATGACCCAATTATTGGTATGGGAAAGGTGGCGGGAGAGAGTCTGAATGATGCATGTGGTGGTGGCGAAGGGAGAGGACTTGGTGAGGAGGACGATCTTGATTATGAGACGGTCATTGACAGGGACCTCATCTTCGGAGTTGGCATTTAGGATGGCAACTTTGAGATTGGCGACATTGATACTACAGCATTGCAAACACTAAGAAGCCTAAGGGAGTTTGTGTAGTGGACCATCATTCAGAGGATTGCCAGCAATGGCAAAGGGGAGCTAGGTTGGGTCCCTATTCATGACTAGGGTGGTGGAGAGCATAGGGGCACAGGAGCTAGACCCGTTGGATATTCGAGTTTAGATCTAGGTTTAATAACTAAGGTCTGGTCTGGATTTGGATATATATTTAGGTTCTGATCCAAACTTGATCAATCTGTTGACAACTCTAAGATAAAGCAACCAAAATAACAAAAGATGAGAAAATCGAACCTCCGAGACCCCATACTAGACTCAGATCTAAGCCAAGTTGTCCAAGCCCAGTATGGACTCAGTTGCCAAATTTAAATGCAATGTAGTGGCCGAGACATCATTCGTGCAAGGGCCATGCTTTATTTACTATTGAAATGCTTACTCATTCTTCACCTTTTCCTTGATTAATTCAATATATCTAGGTTCTAATTTTTTGCTTATTCCCTTTGTAATCATTTTAAATCTTGGGTTGCCATCCACAATTATATAATTAATTTAGTAAATCTATTTTTTTTATTTGGAGAGATTATACATCATATCTTCTAGAGATCGAAGCCAAGCTAGCCAAAGAGAGAGTTTTAGAAAATAGAGCTCTCAAGGAGAGAGGGATCATGCTACTAGCTTTTATGGTTCTGCACCACTTACCACACGATAAACTCCAAAAATTTAGATATATATTTTTTATATTATTTTCTATTTTATTATCTAATATAATATTTTTGTATTAGATGCTCTTTAATTAGGTTCGGAAGACGGGGGGTCACCAATGAACCCATAGTCATAGGCAGCAGCGACTGACTCATCTCAAACTCAATATCATGGTCGAAGACCCGTTCGGCTCACAACACCTATAATTTGACCAGAGGATAGAGAGCTTATCCATATTCAAAGCCAGCATAAATACTACATCTTTATATTAATATATTTAAAATTTAATTCTTATAAAGTTAACGTTTATTATTACATTTTAATTTTATAATACATTTAGAGAGCCTAGAGTTTCTTGGATGGTTATCAAGATCATTTTCTAATTGATGTCGGGATCGGTGAACGAGTTCTCTAATTGGCCATTGGGTGCTCATGATGTAGCCTGGTAGATATTCCTGATAAGTTAGATATATAATTTTAAATTTATGAAATGATTATATTTTTTAATTTAATACAAGCTTGCTTCTACTTACAAAGTACTATTGATTCGAGACTTCTCAGATTGAGGAGATTGGCCATCCGATCTTCGAGAAGGTGGCCACATGTATGTTTTAGGATGGATTGCAGCATCTTAGGATACATGCCACAGAACATTCTGATTCTCAGTCAGCATCGGAGTGGAGGACTTTTAAGGATCACTGTATGTAGACAGATGTATGGGAGGCCCTCTGCAACTTGTGGAGCACTGAAAAGTACTCTGGTAGATGGTAAAAACATGACATAATTGTATCACTAGTTAGAATTCGATCAAGTATACCGATGGCTCTATTGGCATGCATATAGTGACTGATAGATTAGCAAGAATTTTATATTTACTTATATTAACTTTAAGTTAAATTGATGATATATATTTTAATTAATCTATCTTTATTATTTATTTATTGTAGACATGGTAGCTAGGTTATGTACCAAATTACCTATAGTTGTAGGAGGCCACACACCAATCCAGGAGGATTAGTGATTACTTAGATCCGAGAGCTAGACAGATATGGTAAGAACTTAAAATTTTAAGTATTAATTTATATATATATTGATATATATTATTCGATTAATCAATTTGTAAAATGTAAGGTAGATTACGCGGAGTACGTCATAGCATAGCATGATGAGAATAGATCCTCTCAGTCCCTCCTTGATATCAAGAGATGGCTCAGGGTTATAGGAGGGATGAGTGGAAGCTAGGTCATAGGATTCAACCACAGTTTCGACCCTCTAGTAGCAAGATACTCTTTGACATCCTTATCTCAGGATTCGATGATCCAGATGTGAAGTGATATATATGTCGAGGACATCATGACCCGAATACTTGTCCAGTGGCCACCACGCATTCGAGATGCCATTCGCGATGTGGTCTTGATGTTTTTTAGATCTACATCTGCAATCAGTTGACCTCATTATCACAATGATCGCAGCAGCTAAATTTATTAATATTTTTTACTTATTTTAAATTTTTATATTTAAAAATTTATTAATAATATTTTATTTTTTATTATAGGATGTTGGGATATCCAATTCTCATCCACCAACTATTGAAGAGGACATACATGAGAAATAGAAGGAGGACGATGACGTAGATGATGTAGAGGATCTTGAATGTTTTTTTTTATTTTGATTTATATGTATTTTTTACTTGTAAATAAAATTTTAAAATTTATATTTCTTAATAGAATATAATTAAATTTTTATTTATAAATGTGGTTGTTAATTCTTTATTTATCTTTAATATGGTTAATAACTCTAGTTGTTTGTTCTTAGAATTAAAATAATTTTAAAAAATAATTACTATTTTTTAAAAAAATTAAATAAAAGTTATTAGTAATGGTTTTGGCGATAGCATCTGCTATTGCTAAATATTTATTAGCGATAGTTACTATTTTTAGCAACACTATTTTCTTGGTTGCTAATATTTTTTAAAATATAATTATTTTTTAAATAATGAAAAAATTATTAGTGATGACGATTGCCATTTCTAATAATCATTATTAGTAATGATGATAGCCATTTATAATAACTATTTTTAGCGACGATCAAAAAATTATTTCCAATAATAATTAGTTGAGATGCGGATATACGCGATGGATTATTGGTGCCAGGATACCATTGCTAATAGCATAAGCGATGATAAATTTATTATTAATGATGGTAATTAGCTATTATAATAATAATTGTTTTTGTAATGATTCATGATGCATCTATTTTATGTACATGAAATTTTTTTTTTTTTTTTTTCCACGAGGCATGAATTGACTAGTACAACTAGCCACCAGTGGGAATTGGTGCAATGCAAGGGGTGATTCTCCACTCAGTTATTAAATCAGTGTTGATAGGCCCAACCATCTTTGGGGTGCACAAAAAGAGTATCCCAGAGTTTTGTATTGTGAAACCTATAGAATCCTTAGGTGGACCGACCACAAATACATGGTTTCATGCAAGCAGGCCGACAGTATATTCTAATAATTAGTATCTCCATTTTTTAATAATTTTTGAAAGAAATAGTATCTCTAGCTAGTTGTAAATACCAGAGAAAATATTTGCTAATAATATCTCTTGATAGGTCAGCAAGAGGTAGCACCATGGTGCTCCTAACTTCTTTTTTTTTTTTGTTGGAGAATTAGATGATTATACGGTGGGAGAACAACCTGGCAAGCATGATGCTTCTAACAAAGTTGCAACTAATATTCTCTGGTTGACTTCACTGCTAACAAGTTGCAAGCTAGACATGGTTTCATTTCACACGTGTCGGTCTGATTCTTCTGGGGTCGATTATTTCGCCAGAAACACCCAAGCAATACTTAGATCTGGTTAGCGAGAAGCTTTATTAGACTAGAATACAACTGAATCCCCTTCAGTCATACCTAAAGTTTGGCTATTTTATGGTGAGAGGATCCTGATGTTACCATGAGCTGGTCCACACGAGCACGTTTAATAAAATGTTTGACCTTTGCTTCAACCTGGTTCGCTAGCTTGTGGTCTTCTAAACGATGCTGGAGTTGTACCCTACCTCCCAATCCACTTTTGCCTTTGTCTTCCCATGCTCTCTCTCTCTCTCTCTCTCTCTCTCTCTCTCTCTCTCTCTCTCTCTCTCTCTCCCCGTGTGTGTGTCCCCGCCACTACGAAAATTCTGATTACTAAAACGTTAAGATCGTTACGAAGATAGTTATTTGAAATGTTCGGGGGAGCTGGCAAGCCCTCCTTATCTAATTTTTGAAAATTGGGCTACTATACCATTCTTATGCATTTTTTTTGAAACAAGACTTGTTGGCGCTTTCTTAGATCGGGTCTGCCGACGCTTTTCTTCCAATTGGGGGTTTTATGCTGTTGAATCGCAAGGGTTGTCTGCCGGGATAATTATGGTTTGGGATTCTAGAGCTCTCAATATGGATATTTTTCATAGGTCTCCACAACATGACCTGATTATGGTGACTGAATCTACTTGCCGTACCTAGCTTTTGTCTGGGGTATATGCCTGCACTAATTATAGGAAGAGGAGGAGGCTTTGGGAGGAGGTTACTACTTTGGTTGACTAGGGATTCTTTACTGTAGTGGCTGGGGGCTTCAACTATGTTACTCACCCTGAGGACAAGAGAGGTAGAAGACCTTTTATGGAGAACATCTGGTCCAAGGAGTGTGAAGAGTTTATGCAGCATCATGGTCTAATAGATCTGGGCTTTGTTGGCCCTCGCTTCACCTGGTGCAACAACCGCTCAGGGAAGGCAATGGTCTGGGAGAGGATTGACAAAATCATGGTGACTGCTGGTTGGATTCAGTGGTATCCTACTCATGTGGTGCGGCACCTCTCTAGAATTGGGTCAAATCATTGTTCGATACTTCTCTCAATTGAATCACGGGTCTCATGTCAACCCCCATACAAGTCTGAAAAGTTTTGGTTGGCTTATTCCCAATCCTGGGAGATTGTGAGGGAGGTGTGGAGGATGCCAGTGCAGGGTGATGCTAGATACCGGATTATCCGTAGATTGGAGCTTCTGAAAAGATAATTTATGTGCTAGAATAAGGAGGAGGTGGAAAATATTTTCTCCAGGCTGGCTATTGTTGAGAAATCTATTCTTGTTCTTCAGGAGTAGGAGGTCAGGGAGGGGCCTTCGTGACTATGAGCTGGCTGCTTTGCGGAGTCATTTGGCGTTCACCAATCCCTTCTCCAGCAGGAGACCTTTTGGAAGCAAAAATCTAGAGCCCAGTGGATCAAGGAAGGTGACAGGAATACCAGATTCTTCCACCAGGCTACAGTTGTCAGGAGGCATGTGAACCGCATCAGGAGCCTGTGGATAACTGATGGTTCTTGGACGGAGGATGATGAGGACATCAGACGGGAGCTTGTCCATTTTCTCAGGTCTAGATGGACATCTTATTCGGGAGAGCTTCCCACCTTTCCTCTCCCCCTCCGTTGATTAGGGTGTCGGATCGGGAGAATTTGGATCTGATCAGTTGTCTCTGAGGTTGAAGTTTATGAGGCCTTATGTTCCATGGCTGAAGATAAAGTCCCTGGCCCATATAGCTTTCCACCCCTTTTCTTTAGAAGGTTTTGGAGTGTCATCCGGGCTGAGGTAGTTGCTGTTGTTCAGGAGTTCTTCTCTCAAGGTAGAATGCCAGACACTTAAAAGGACACATTTATTACTCTCATCCCTAAGTGCTGAGATGCTATGGAGCCCAATCATTTTCAGCCTATCAGTCTGTGTAATACCATGTACAAGCTTTGTACAAAAATCATGGTCAGTCGGATGAAGCCAATTCTTTCCAACCTGATCAGCCCAGAGCAAGGTGCTTTTGTGGAGGACAGATCTATTTTTGATAATCTTCTTATTGCTCAAGAATTCATGTATGATTTGTGCAGAGCATCCGCCCGCCGTAGTCTGATGGCCATTAAGGTGGATATGGAGCGGGCTTATGACCGTATGCACTGATCTTTTCTCGAGATGGCGTTGGTTGATTTTGGCTTTCACTCTTGTTGGATTTCTCGGATTCTTGCATGTATTATTAAGCCATCTTTTGCTATCCTAGTCAACGGATCTCTTTCAGAATCCTTTGTCTCTACTATCGGCCTGTGTCAAGGTTATCCTCTATCTCCATACCTGTTCATTCTTTGTTCTGATGCTCTTTCGTGAGCTTTGCGAGTCGCATCCCAGGGGCTAGGTATTCAGCCTTATATCCCTACCCCTGAGGCCAAGCCAATCTCACATCTTCTCTTTGCAGATGACTGTCTACTCCTTGGGCATGCTACAGTTCGATGTGCTCAGGGCTTTAGGTCTATTCTGGAGGGCTATTGTCTGGCATCTGATAGAGAGTTAATTGTCAAAAATCTGGAGTCCATTTTAGCCTGAAGACCCCGGCACTCTTGAGGTGTTTTATTCGAGAGATCTTCCGAGTTGATGAGCAGTGTGGTGCATTGCATTGCTTGGGAGTCCCGGTGACAAGGGTAGACTGACCAAGGTTGATTGTCACCATCTGATTAAGGAAGTCGTGACAGGGTACAAGGATGGCAAGGCAAAACTCTTTCTCTCATGGGATGGATCACTTTGATCAGGTCAGTGCTTACATCCCTACCAGTTTATTTGTTCTCTCATGTTGTTCTACTAAAATCTGTGGCCCTTAAACTGGACCAAGTTATCCGATCTTTTCTTTGGGGTTCGGCTTCCACTCGAAGGCCCATACACCTTATCAGTTGGCACGTGGTCTGCTAGCCTCGTAGAGACGGAGGTCTGGGTATCCATTCTCTCATCTCTATGCGGGAGGCCTAGTATGCCAGACTCTTGATGAGATTTCTCTTTTGCTCGGATAGCTTATGGACAGGGATGATGAGACAGAGATATGGCCTAGTGAGCCCTAATGTGATCCACCAACCTCGTAGGAGCTGTTCTGCCATCTGGAGAGCTATGCTATCCACTGCTCAAGTTGTCGTTCCCAATACCAGATGGGTTTTAGGGAATGGCACAACTATTAGCTTCATGGATGATCCTTGGATAGCGGATGTTCCACTATCTCGCTGGCTGACTTTTATCTCTATGGATATCAACAAATCTATTTCCATCCTGGATCTGCTGATTACAGATGCATTGCAGTGGAATCCCGATCATGTCATTTGGGTGTTTGGCTAGATTTTGGGTGCCCGGATTTTATCTATTCCGCTGCCTGTTCATGATTGTACCGACATCAGGGTGTAGAGGACCTCAGCTATTCTAAGAGCTGCTATGTCCGATCTACTATTCTTGTTTAGCCAGGTACCTCAGCGAACCCTTGATCTTGCCTAGATCTAGAGACTTCGGGTCCATCCCAAAGTCAGCTTGTTCATTTGGAAAGTGGCTTGGGATTGTCTCCCTATTAGAGCCTTTCTCAGCTCTAGAAGGTTGCATAACCCATCCTACTATTTGATCCGCAAGCAGGAGGATGAGATGGTGACCCATGTTCTATTCCTTTATCAACGTGCCTCCCACATTTGGAGGTTGGCGGGTCTCTTACCTTTATTCATGCAAGTGCGGATTATGTTGACTACCTCTTGGGCCTTCTTAGCCTGACCACAGGCCATTCTAATGCCACCTTCATTGCATATATTGCATATCACATTTGGCTCACCAAGAATGATATTGTCTTCAACTCCGCTTCTCACCCAGCCAGATTTGTGGTTGAAAGAGCTCGCAGTCATGCTGATGAACTTCTCATGTTAACTATGGCATCTTTTGAGACCTAGGGCTTCCGCGCCGCTCCTTAAGCACCCTGTAGGATCTTCGTCTCTTGGGAGCCCCCACCTCCGAACTACGTCATGATCAATTTCGATGGGAGTGTCCTGGGCACTCACGGGGGAGCCAGCTTTGTCATTCGGGGCCCGAGTCTTGGAGTCATCGCGGTGTGGGGCCATCATCTCACTGAGCCAACCATCCCTTCTGCTGAGCTCCGGGGAGCTTGGGTCGGTATTGTCTATGCTCGCATGATTCTACAAGCTAACTATCTCATTGTGGAGGGTGACTCTACTTTTATCATCGCTTAGATCCAGGAGACCAGAAGATCCAGGCCGAGCCACTCTCTACTTCGTGATATTAGTCTTCTTTTTGCACGGATGCTCTTCGGCCATCATTAGACATGTGTATCGGGAGGCTAACTTAGCTGCGAACTGGGTTGCCTCCTATGTCGCTCATCATTCGGGTTTTGTTTCGTGGACCGACCTGGAATATATCCCAAGATCTTTTTGTGATATTGTACTTTCTGTCTTTCTCATTGTACTCATGTTAGAATTCTAATCTGAATGCAACAGTTTACCAAAAAAAAAAATGTTAAGATCATAAGTTTCAGAAAGCGATATGTCATGGTGCACCAAAAATGACCGGAAGATGATTAACAAACCATGTTAAAAACACGTGTCCCTTTTTAATAACATCTACTAAAGTGTTAGTGGTTAGTGAAAGGTAACGAGATATAACATAATGGAGAAAATGCAAAGAGTTTAAGAAATCAATCTTTTTGATTAAGGAGTTTAAATCATGTGGTATGTTTCTAAGAATTTACTGTAGCAAATGGTAATGATGGTAACTGCTCATTTCCATGAACATCCAAATTAACAATGTAGTTTTAAGGGGAAAAAAAAGAAGGCTTCAAAACTAGTAAAATACGAATCAAGTGAAAGCTCTCATTCTAAAGACATCTATGTGTGCACACGGAGTGAGATGTAAAAACTAATAGTGAAGTTGTTTTCAAACTAAATTTTGATTATATATATATATAAAGAGAGAGAGAGAGAGAGAGAGAGAGCTAGATTTGATTTTTTTTAATAGATTTGGAGTTAAATATGATCATGTTTGCTATCATCTGATTTTGTAGAGATCCCCATGCAACAAACTAAAAAGTTAATATTCACTTTTTCATCCGTTTGGATTTGCATTTATTCTAAAGTATTTTTATTTATTCTCTGATATTTATGTTTATTCTAAAGTGTTTGTATTGATTATAAAAAAATAGACTATTCTATCATCATTAATAGTTCCAGCAATCATTAATATACCATTAATGCATTAAAAAAATATATATTTATTCTGGAGCATTTTTGTTTATTTTGTTTGTGCTTATTGTAAACTCATTTATATTTAGTTTGAAAGGGTTTATATTTATTTTGGAAATATTCATATTTATTTTAAGAGAGTTTGTATTTATTCAATCTAAAATTTATGTTTATCCTAGAGGAATTTGTATTTATTCTGATTTGCATGGTGATCTATACAAATTAGATGATTGAAAACTTGATCAGATTTGGCTTCAAATCTGGTTGAATAAAACCTAGTCTACCACACACATATATATATTATCACACTCTGAACACAGTACCTGGGTCGACCACGCGACTGACCGCATGAATCTTAGAATATATCCTAGAGATCATCAAGCTTTAAAAAATCTATTACAACTTCAATTTCCAAGAATACTATTGATCACAATTCATAAATAAATATTTAATGTAAAGAAAATAATACAATACATATAATTACAAATTTTGTCATTTTTCAATTGTCTGATCAGTATCAATAACTTTCTATATTTTCATCTTTTCATTTGTAAATCTATTGAACATCATGCAACTTTGAAGAGAAAAGAAGCGGGAGGTGAGCTTTGTAGCCTGATAAGAATCTTCACACTCATACTATATAATATAATATAATTTAAAAATAATAGTAAACAGTATTAAATAGAATATAAATCTCAAAATCTCATGTCAAGTAATCAAGATAACTCAATATCGATATATGTAAAAACATATATCAATTAATACCAAACATCTATTTTATTCAAAAATGAAACACTACATATATTATTAAGTAAAATCCTCCTTTTACTTAATTATTATTGTATCTCTTATTACCCACATCTTATTAATATGATCCAGATCAAATACTATTATCTTTTATGATTTTAGACTAATCATGGTCATGCTTCAACACGTGACTGGCACCTCAAGATTGACCATGTACTAACAACTCGTAGCCAAGCTATTCTATATATTTGTCCTTGGCTCGGTGATCCCACATATTATCTTTCATGGTTCAACGATCCTACATATTATTTGTCCGTGGCTTGGCGATCCCACGTATTAATTGTTTATGGCTCGGCAATCCCATGTATTATCTATTCATGGCTTGATTATTTTCTATTTGGCATGGCTAGTCAAACACCATTTTCTTGATTATCAATTTATCAAATCTCAATATGTTATCAAATTATATTTACTTTAAGATTTTTAATAACCGGCATCACGATCCAAATCATCCAAAAGATAATCATGTTGATATAAATATATTATACAAAATTATAAATAATCATACCGATAGTTTTAAAATAAATATACACCATAAGAAATTGAAATTATACAGTGCATAAATAATCATACATGTAAATGATCATGTCCAAAGATCAAACATATAATATAAAATATATAAAATGGTGATCATGTCTAAGAACCCTTATTTTTTTTGGAGATTGATTTAACACGTCCAATATCAGTTTGCACCCAGATTCTTGACCTAGGTACTATGAAACTCGCTCAACATCCTCCTATCCAGAAAATCCTTCTATATAATAATCTTATTATTAATAAATAATTTCATGGTATAGTCGTTATAGATCTAGAACCCTCTATCCAATTTTATTAATAGTCCATCCATTGATTTCTAATCCTAACTTCACAACTTTCAAAATTCCTAGAAGAAAAACTTTTAGAGAGAGAAAATTATAGAGAGAAAGTAAGTGAGAATTTAGAAAAGAAAGTGGTAAGAGAAACTAGAAAGAAGGGAGAGGAGAGGAATATTTTATTTTATTTTTTTTCTTTTAATTTTTTTTCTTTTTTCCTTTTCTCTTTCTTTTTTTCCTTTCTTTTCTTCTTCTACTCTTTTTCTTTTCTTTTATTCTTCCCTCTTTTTCTTCTTGGCTCGAACAAGGGACCCATGCTCCCATTCATTCCCCCAAAACTTGGAGGGTTCTCACTCGGAGGAGGGTGGCTAGGGCTGCGGTCCATGGCAGTATGACCACAGCGATGGTTTGGTGGTCGATGGCTATGGACGGTATTAGAAGGAAGGGAAAGAAAACCAAACATAGGGATTTGGCCTTCTCCAATTATTTTGGCGATCACCGATCAAAAATAAGATTTCCAAGGGTCGAGAGAGATAGGAAAAATGATTCACTAGGGATTCTCAATCTCATACCTAGTTTTTCGATGAGATTTTGGCCAAGAATCTTGTAAGCACAAAGACGATCATCCAAACCAAAAAGAGGAAGTACATGAGGAGAAATGACGGGAGGAGGAAGGCTCTCTGGTAGTGGGGTTCGAGTAAGGAAGTCCCTTCTTATAGCAGGAAAACATTAGATCTAGCTCACTTGGATTTCAATTAGGAGAAGGAGAAGACTCCCATCATAAGTCTTCATTCTCTATTTTTTTTTTTCTTTTTTTTTTGACTGGGTTTTTATATTCTTCTTCCTTAAAATAATTTCATCTTATTATTCTTGAGGTTTAAATGTGATCTAATAACTCAATCCATGTGATCTAATAACTCAATCCATTCCATCCATTATACGTATCGAATTTCTTTTGAGCTCTTCAATTATCATGACTTTCAAGTTAAAGAATTAATGTTTCTAACCAGCTTTGAATAATTTTAAGCTACCATATTTCTGCTGCGCACGCTAATATAATTTACAGAATTATCTAGGTTCACAAAATGAATCCTTTCAAAAATAATCATCTTACATTGGTACCAAAGATTTAAAATTTTTAGGTTAAATTAAAGCAAAGTTTTTAAGTCTCTTTGTCATGTTTGAGCCATCAGATATATCATATCAAGATTAAGCCTTGGTCTACTTTCTATATTTAAAGCTATTATATAAACTTTATCATCTTACTAGAACTCCATAAATCTAAAATAATTTAAGATCAATTAACCCTTTAGACATTACAAATCAACTTGTCTTTTTAAAAGATTAACTTTGAGCTCTAATAAATTAGAACTTAAGTCAACATCTCTATGGATAAAATCAATTCAGCCATTCATATGAAATTTCCTTCATCATGACCTTTAGCATCAATAAATTAGTTGACCTGAAATTCAATCCCTTATATAACCCTTAGAAGTCTACCAAAATTAGTTCCTCTATCTTTTCAAGATATTGATAACTCTAGTCTAAGCCCAGATTAATCATACTCTCCTTAACAATTCAATTAAATAATCTTGATCAACTTTTCTTTTAGAAAGTTAATTTTTGACTTAATAAAATAAATGACTCTAAGTCAATGTTCATATGAATAAGATCAATTATATTATTATTCATAAAGTTATTTTATTATAATTCTTAACATTAATTAACAACTACTTGAAATTTTATTCTTCATAAGCAAAACTCATATAAGCCTTTCAAAACTAATTTCTTCGCTCAATACAACATCAGTAGTAAAATAACCTAGATCTTTTCATAGATATTAAATTTGACTTGGGGTTTAACACACTAAATAATCTCCAACAAATATATGGGAGATTAAATAATCCACTATAGAGGTGATAATTTGAATTGTCAAAGATTCCACTAAGTTATGTATTCCATGTTGTCTTAATAAAATCAAATCTATCAATAAAGAATTACATATATTTATAGTATCCTAAATATAGTTTTTCACTATAAGCCAATTTTATTCCTGATCTACATACAGGTCTAATCCTCAAAAAATATTTTATTGTAATATCATAAAACTTCTTTTTAGACCATATTTTACTTGTTGATAAATCCCAAAACTTAGATAGTACACATGATAGTACATAACCTATCAGTATAATATTCTATATTCAAAGGATAGTACCTCTAACATTCAAGTCAAACTCCACTTATCAAAATCAAAGATATTCTTTATCTAGCTTTTCTATACTCATCGTTTATATACTTATCATATGCAGACTTTGGATGTAAAATGGATCACAATTCCTAGTAATCAAAAATCCAAATTTCAATCCATTTATACTACTATAATTGTTCTCAGTGATCATTAACCTAAAGTACAAATATCTTTTAACCAGATCTCTAATGATTATAATTTAAATTTTGATATCATTCATATCATGTCTTAATTACTTATGTCACAATGCCAAGTGATCATAACTTAAATTTCGATATCATCCATGTTATGCTTTAATTACTTATGTCATAATTCCATGTAATCATAACCTAAGCTTCGATATCACTCATGTTAAGTCCTAATTACTTATGTCATAATTCCAAGTAATGATAACCTGGCTCTGATACCATTCTATCATGCCCCAAATTTAGCACCCGGGTTGGCCATGTGATCGACCATATGAACTCTAGAATATGCCCTAGAGATTATGCAAAGCTTTAAAAAATCCATTACAACTTCAATTTCCAAGAATACTATTGATCACAATTTATAAGAGAATACCTAATGTAAAGAGAATAATATAATTTATATAATTATAAATTTGATCATTTTTCAATCGTCCAATCGATATCAATGACTCTCTATACTTTCATCTTTTCACTCGTAAATCCATTGAACATCCTACAACTCTGAAAAGAAAAGATGCGGAAGGTAAGCTTTATAGCCTAGTAAGAATTTCCATACCTCACACTAGTATAATATAATATAATTCAAACATAATAGTAAACAATATCCAATAGAACATAAATCTTAAAATCTTATATTAAGTAATTAAGATAACTTAATATTAATATATATAAAAATATGCATCAATTAATATCAAACATCCATCTCATTCAAAAGTAAAACACCACATTTATTATTAAGTAAAATCTTGTTTTTTACATAATTATTGTTGTACCTCTTGGTGCTATTATCTCATTAACATGATCTAGATCATTCATTAATATCTTTTAAACATTTGAACTAATTATGGTCATACTCCAGTTCATGACTGGCAATCTCAACATCGACCATGTACTAATCATCTGTGGCCAGGTTATTCAATATATTATCCATTCGTAGCTCGGCAATCCCACATATTATCTACCCATAGCTTGACGATTCCACGTATTATCTATTCATGGCTTTGCGATCTTACATATTATCTACCCGTGACCCGATGATTCCACATATTAACTACCCGTAGCTCAGCGATCCCATGTATTATCCATCTATAGCTCGATTATTCTCTGTTTGGCGTGGCTAGTCTAAATATTCTTTTCTTGATTATCAATTTTTCAAATCTCAATATGTTATCAAATTATATTTATTTCAAAATTTTCAATAACCGGTATCATGATCCAAATTATCCAAAAATAATCATATTGATAAAAACATATTATACAAAATTATAAATAATCATATTGATAATTTATAAAATAAATATATACCATGAAAAATCGAAATCATGCAGTATATTAATAATCATACATACCAATGATCGCATCCAAAGATCAAACATGCAATATAAAAATAAATATAAACTGGTGATTGTACCTAAGAATCCTTATTTTTACCGGGGATAGATTTAATATATCTGATATCAGTCTATACCTGAATTCTTGATCTAGGTGGTGTAGAACTCGCTCAACGCCTTTCTATTCGAAAAATTATTCCCTTATATAATAATCTTATTTTTAATAAACCATTCAATGGTATAGTAGTTATAGGTCCAGAACCCTCTATTAGTTTCATCAGTAATCTACCCACTGATATCTAATTCTAACTTTACAACTTTTCCAATCTCTAGAAAAGAAACTTTTAGAGAGAGAAAATTATAGAGAGAGAAAATAGAGAAAGAAAGTGGAGCGAAAAAATAGAAAAAGAAGGACGATGATAGGGAAAATTTATTTTATTTTTTATTTTTTTTTCCTTTTCTCTTTTTTTTTTCTTTTTCTTTTCTTTTCTTCTTGCCTCTTCTTCTTCCGCTTAGCCCGAATAGGGGACTCGTGCTCCCATTCATTCCCCCAAGACTTGGGAGGTTATTACCCGAAGGAGGGTGGCCGAGGCTATGATCCATGGCAAAGCGACCACAACCATGGTCCGGTAGTTGACGGCTACAGACGGTGCTGAAAAAGGGAAAAGAAAACTAAAAATAGGGTTCAGTCTTCTTCAATTAATCCGGCGATTGCTGATCAAAAACAAAATTTTCAAGGGCCGAGAAAGATGGGAGAAAAGATTTAATAGGGATTCTCGATCTCATACCTAGTTTTCCGACGAGATTTTGACCACGAATCCGGCAAGCATGAAGACAGTCATCTGAATGAGAAAAAGGAAGTACACGAGGAGAATGATGGGAGGAGGAAGGCTCTCTAGCAGTGGAGTTTGAGGAAGGGAGGAAGTCCCTTCTTATAACCAGAAAATCTTAGATCCAACTCACTTGGATTTTGATTAGGAGAAGGAGAAGATTCCCATAGGAAGTCTACATCCTTTGATTTTTTTCCTGACCGGGTTATTACATATATATATATATATATATAATTATAGTGCAGCAGATGTGTATCCATGATCTTGTTGAGCAAGCTGTAGCATTTGGCAACCTTCAAACTTCAGCCTTCTTATATATAGGAACTATATTAGTAATGACTACTTAAGCTTTGGGAATATTGTTGTCACAAAGCTTAGTTTAGAAATGTTTACAATAAAAACCATCAAATGAGGACACTAAATGAATTTTCAAATTTCAGAGCCATTACAAGGAGCACAAAGTGTTCGGATAGAAAACATGATTGGAAGGGTTTCCAAGAAATTACGGTAACTAAATCCACATAAGATAGGAATAGGAAAAGGGGTAATCTAAAAGTTTCTTCTTCAACACAACAAAACTTCTAAAGGCTAGATAGCTATTATCTTATATATTGTAACATAGCAACTAGCAGTTGATTCAAGAGACTGCAATCTTGGTAAGAATGCATTTAATTCTTCAAATCCCTGTGTTTTTTTTTTTTTGTTTTTTTGTCCAGATAGGGAGAACTTTAAATCTCAAACTTTTACTTTTAGTTTATTTAGTTAATACATTGTTTAGTTTAGCACCAAGGATTAAGAAATCCACTTAATTAATGTATTAAATAATATCAATTTAAGGCAACTTTTGCAGAAAGGTTAGCAGGGTGCTTTCATAACGAGCCCACCATCACAGCAAAATATACTATCATCTAGATATAATCATTGTGATGTATATATTAGAGCTAAACTACCGATCACAATCTTCTTCCATGCTCGATCAAATCATCATCAATGGTCGTTTTGACACACAAAGCTAAAATATATAGTCTGGTTGCATGGAGGAATGCAATAATGATGTCACTCTGAGGTAAGATGAGAAATGAGCAAGAAGGTGGTGGAAAGAGCATGCAACAAGGCGTGGTGAACAGGGGATGGTGGTCTCCAAACCAAATTAGAACCACAACGCGTGGTGAAAGGAGAGGAGTTTGGCCCCAACCCCAATCCCGTGACGTAGCATCCCGTGTGGGGAAAAGATTAGAAAATAAAACACAAATACATGAAGGGGTTGACACGCATGATTCGAGTAGGTTCTTTTAATCGAACAATGGCTTCCCCAAGTCAAAACGCGGTTTTGGAAATTTGTCACCATCATCTCTGTTGGCATTGCTTCAGGCCCCTGTTCGTAGGTTACTTGCCATTCTTGGTGGGTCTTCGTGCCATGTCGATTAAGGCATATGTCAAACAAAACAAACAAAAAGATGGTCGCAATTGACCCGTGAATCAGCGAAATTTGATTAGATTTTTTGATATATTTTTGCATCTAGAAGCTTGTATGGTCAAAGAATAAATTGAAATAGTTGTGAATCTTATGTCGGTATATAGGCCAAAATACATGGATAAAAGATAATGTTTAGAAATATTGAGATGAATGAAATGGCTCCGATAACTTGAATTATAAAGTCGTTTGACCATCTGACTGCTTGAGTTCTGTTTAAAAATAATTGTGCATTTGTTGACCGGAACAAAGCTGTGGATTGCTTAAGAATAACTACATGATAATTGACCGAATAAATTCATTATTAGATGGATACTTCTCGCAAAAAGAAGATGGGTAAGGTTATTAAACAAAGAGGGATACCCACTTTGACTCCCTAGAAGGCTTTTTTTTTTTTTTTGTAAGTAATGTTGTTAGCGGTGCATGATCAAATATATATGTATCAAACATATACATACCAGTCGGCGTCTTGGTGGTGTCATGTTGACGTACTCATCTTTAAATGAAAAAGGATTGCAAAAATCTAAGTATTTTGAATCAAACATTACCTGACAGGATGGAGGCCTGCGGGGATAGCTACACCGGAATTTATCCCTTTCCATCTCTTTTTCTTACCAAAAAATATATATATATACATACATACACATCTGTGTAGAGATATATATATAGAGAGGGAGAGAGATGAACAAAAATTGTTGAGTTGGGAAAACTTCATTCAAGCTGTAATATTTATGAGGTTGAGGGTTCCATCTAGGGTGTATTCAAATCAAGGAAGGCTTCCACTTAATTTGTTTACAGTGGGTGGGTCAACCCTTCTCTTAGTTTGGTAGATGGAAAAATAGAGCAAATTGAATGATGGCAACAAGACTGCATGCTAAAAACGATTGGATAGCATATGCCAAGACTGAAGTAAGAGAACTCTAGGGCATGCTTCTCACCTCAGCAACCCTTATTAAATTATTTTAGAGGAGGCTGAGGACATGTAGGTTCTCTGGTAGCACTCACTTTTCTTTCATAACCTTTGGCAATCCCTGAAATTACTTGTTCCAGATGCATCCTCCAGACTATGATCAACTTTTTTTTACTTCCCACCTTTGAGTTGAAACTTTGTGCCAAGTTTCAAACCTGAAGATGCTATAATCCATTCACCTTAAGAACATTAAATTCTGCAATCATTATTGAGTAGCTGTGTGCCGCACATGAAACCAAGGGTTGTGACAGGGCATTATATTACTCAAAAAAAAAAAAAAAAAAAGGTTGGCATGGATTTTCTTTCAGGGTGTACTCATACTCGACCTGTATGATTTATTTATCTTAAAAAAGAGAAGAAGAATGACACAGGGAAATGAATCTTGTACAAAAAATCGAAAGAAATTTCTAAGCTTGAGTATTTTCCTAGCCTGATGGGCCAAAAATTTATGAGAAAAATTAGCTTCCCTTAAAATAAAAAAAAAACAATCGCTCCATCCAATTATTGGACGAGATACAGAGCTGTTCAGCTAATAAAAATCTGACATATGCCCCAACTATAAGACTTTTCTTCTACAGCTGAGGTTTTAGTGGATTCATGCACTTGAGTTAAAACAACAGCCCTCTGTTGTTGGTGTATCCGTGCCCTCATGCAACCTCTAAAAACATGAAAGGGTATACATTCTTTATTGTCCTTATTTTTGCTTCAATTTTCACAAATATTATACCATATTGAGAATTTTATTCTAATCAATCTTGTTTGATTTTGTTAAATTGTTTTGTCCTTCTAGATGCATGGAAATAATAAAAAGTGGTACTAAATGTGTGGCTATCCTATTGATCCAGATATAAATATATCAAGGACCTGCTCCAATTCCACATATAAGAATATAATTCCCATGCTATTGTCTGAGTTATCTTTTCTGGTCATCCAAACCACATCTCGACCCACCAGAAATATCATCACACCTGAGTATTTCTTTTCCTTGTCAAGGGATGCTTTATACTAGTGGACAGGACCGTTCATAAAGACAATTGCAGTCAGTAGATTGAGTGATTGTATAATGAAAAAGAAAGAAAAAGAAAAAAAAAAACAACAAACATCCTCTCTAAATAACAATCACAACTTTCTTTTACCTCATGAACAAAGTGATAGAACAAATTAAATACAGAATTCCTGAATTGAAGTAATGTGGTAGAAAGTGTTTGATTAATCTCTAAAGGGAATTTTGCTACAAAAAAATCATTTTTATTTTCATTATTGGAGTTATAAGACACATTTAATAGTTATTTATTCATTTAATTGGCAGAAACAATCTAATTCAGATTTCCTAGTACCATATACAATTTCCTCATGACCACAACAAGAACATTTATACATTTCATATATACTGGCCCATTCCACCAACCTATATTATGCATTATCTGTTCCCTTATGTTTGCAGCTATGAGATTAGGATGTCCATTCATTTTAGTCCAAGATTATAATGGTTTATCAAATGAAATCAAAATATTTTTCATGAAAACAATAGTAAGCTTTGTTAGCCAAAATGAAACTATTTCTAGCAAAATTCGTATATTCAAGCTTCACTTTCTTTCTTCAGAATTTATCAAATTTCATCCTCACAACAAAAGGTCATCAAATTATTCATGTAATTTTTCTCAATTTCCCTGGAATATTAACTGACATGATGTTTGGTCCTTCATTGTGCCAGCTCTACATGATATGGAATCTCTGATGTAGGGGTTATATAGTAAGAAATTTCTGGGGTAGCTACCCCTCCAAGGAAATTGAGAGGATTTTAATAAAACAATGAAACCATGAAATTTGTATGCTGCTCTTATCTGAATGTCAATAACAAGAAGAAAGGTGATAGCACATCACCTAGTTTTCCAAACTGAAGTTATGCCAGTATGATTAATATACCAATTATGCTTGTTTTCTTTGAAATCTTCAGTTTTTAACTTGACTTTCTGTAATACTAGTGACATGATTGTCCTTCATTTGGTCAGCTCTAGGTCACCTCAGGGACCCTGTGATGCAGGAGGCATCATTAAGCAAGGAATGTTTGGTGTGGGGATCCAAGTTTTGTTAACAAACATAAGATCTTAGAAATCCATTGACCCATGAAATTATTTCAGGGGGCCATTGGCATGTCTCATGATGGTAGGAGGAAAACTGAGGGATGGGTTGGACCTACTCCTCAAATTTGATTTCTTCAGTACCATCATTACTATCGAAAGAAGCTACCCTATTCATACCTTTTTGTCCCCATACATCTTGATGTCTTTTAGTACTCAAGCAACTATAGGATTGCTTTCCCCACAAGACTGCAACAAACAATACATACAATTAGATCCTCATCAGGACTCATATTTGAATACAATGACATGTCCTTTCTTCCTGAAATAAAGATAAATGTGGAATCATTTTATGGTCTTATTCTCTAAGAGCCCAAATGGGATTCCAAATAAGGGGGAAGCGGAAAAACTAGACTTTGGATGCTTTGTTGTTTAAAAAGCTTTGATTGTTTTGGGTACTCGAGAATCGAAGTATAATAATAATTGATAACATTGGGTACTCGAGAATCGAAGTATAATAATAATTGATAACATTAGCTGGGGATTAGCATTATGGACCCTAATAAACTACTTCCCACTGCCTTATTAAAGAAGATAGAGGTAAGTCTATCAATCCCTGGTAGGACACCTCATGCTAGAATGTCTTGTCATAGTTTAAGGATGGGAGCCTGTCCTATAATTCTTTATAGGCAAGAGAATACGAAATGCCATCTCAATCCACCCAGGAGTAGCTGAAGTGCTCTGTAATGAAACATTCCATGCATGTTTATTTTAAGGAGAATAAACAAACATTCTACTCCATTTTCTCTTCAGTTTGATGAGATGTTCATTCATTATTTCTTTAAGGAAGGCCCAACCAGCTTTATTAAGATGTTGAAAACCATAATTACTTAGGGGGTTGCTTTGAAGAGACCACACGTCAAGCAATTGAAAGAATGAGAACTGAAAAGTAGAACAATAACAGCTATCCTGGCAAGAGGATAAGACCTGCTACTTCAGATTCAACACCTTAAACACAGGAAGCAAATTCTTTGTGCTGGTATTAGTGGCTTCTTCCACTCTGCCAAGAACCAAACAGTCTCAATTAGCTGCTAACGTGCATGCTAGTTTTAAGGGAAAAAAATCCTGAAGCTCCTACTCCAGTAACTAATGAGCAGTACTCGAGTATCTTAGCCTTGCCATCACTTAATACTAACTTAACCTCCAACAAGTCCATAAATCCATCAGACTATCAGAGAATGTCTTAAACCAGGTTTGTGCTCAAGGGAGCCTCCCACAACATGGGGCATATAAAAGAAAGCAGAGGAACCAAAAAATATTAAAGAAATAAATCACAACTAAGGTCTTAAACCGAGCTGGATCTAAACAGAGCTTTTGGATTAATATCGAGCCAAAAATGACTCATCATTAATTTGCATGTAGTATATATGCAATGTGTTGAGCTGTGGAGCCGAGCCCACTTCCAGAGAAACCTAGAAGCCCCGAAGAAACCAACAAAAAAAAAAAAGAAGCAGCTCGGCCTGCCAGACCGAACCCGGTCCAGCTCATGCACGCGACCTAGGCCCGATGCACGGGCGCGCGTGCGGGCTCGGCCCAGTTCGAAGCGGCGTACACAGAGACGTTTCCCAGATGGTTTTGCATGGCTCACATGCAGTCCACGGGCCTTCTGAGAATTTTGGACCGTTCGATCATCGATCGGACGGCTGAGATTGATCTGATGTAGATCAAGCTTGATCAGGGATTTTTTATTCAGATTTTGATGTGATCTGAGATGTTGATCTCAGATCTGATGGCCTGAAAGGGTTCTTGATTGTTCTTGCACTTCTGAGGCACATTTTGACATGGTTTTGGACTGGTTTCGTCCTCTTTTCAACAGGGGTAGCAGAGAGCCGCCGAGAAGAGCCAACAGAGAGCAAGAGAAGAAGAACAGAGAGCCAGAGAGGTAATTTTGCAATCCAGAAGAGTAGTCCAAGGGCTTTCCAAGAAAGAAAACAAGGAAAAGAGAGAGAGAGGTAGAGAGAGGGCAAAGGTTCCTCCTGTATTGATTTATTCTTTCTTCTTTCTTCTTATTGGGCTGGGGTTTGCATCTAGAGAGGGTTCTCTTGTATAATAACTTTCTATATTTCTTCTTCATAGTAGAGATTTGATCCTGTGCGGCCATGGACGTAGGAGCAAGAGGCTGCGAACCACATAATACTTGTATGTTGCTTGTACTTGTATTTTTATTTATTTTTTCAGGCTTTCTTTTTCATTTCTTCTGTAAACTTTTCGGTATCTCACTGCACACCACATCCTAACACAATGTTCCATCACTCATTCATGTTACCCCATACGTTTTCTGTCCAGAGCAAATGCAAATATGCTAATAAGGAGATGACCAGACTTCTATTCTTGATTTTTTTATTTTTTTTATTGTTAGAAGATGACAGTCATATATATATATATATATATATATATATATATCAAATTGGTTTAAAGTGATTAATCAAATCTATGGACCATTTTGACTGCTTTGACCATACTAACACAACTAATTTGATAGACTTGGGCAATTGAACTAACCACCATGAACAATTGAGAATCTGAACTAATTTAACTAATATAACTAATTTGCTTGACCAGTTTGAGATTTGAGCAAGCTTAGCCAACATTATTAATCAACTTAGTTGCTTGATCCAAGTGTCATTTTCTATATGCACAATTATTATTAAATCTCCATTCATTAATTATTTATGCCAGTACTTGGGGCACATCAATAATGCCTTAATAATTTTTATAACTATAATTATAGTCAAGATCGCACTCGAACGTACATCAATAATGCCTTAATAATTTTTATAACTATAATTATAGTCAAGATCGCACTCGAACGTCTTTCCCAGGGACAGGGATATCGAACCGAACCATGCGCTGCATAATTATTGGTACAAACAAATGCAAACCAACATTCACGGAAAGACTCTTGATGGGTTTAGACCACCAAAACTCTATTTTTGTGACCAAGAGTGTCTTGCATTTTGAATTCAAAGAAACTAAGTAGTTTCATAACAAGACACAGCATTAGTTAAGCTCCAAGAACCAAAATCCTATAAAATCCAGAGGAAGGTTGCAACTGCTCTTGGACACGGTACCCTTATCCACCGAAGATCTTCACCTACTTTATAGGTATACGGCTGGGCAGTTGATCAGCCGATGCTCCAGGGATCTCTGTTAGATTATGTTATGCTGGTTGGATTACCTGGGAGTAATATATTGGGTCAATCTGGAGAAAAACTATGCATGGCAACGTCATATGTAGTTTAGGTAGGCTTCAGCCTTCTGGGCCGGCTTCCTGTCAAGGTCTCGAGCAGTTGAAATGCCACTGACGTATTGAGGTTGGACTGGGATTATCATTCTCTTTTCCAGATAAACTGCATACACCTAACCTACCTAGTACTTTGTCTTGAGTTTGAGAAGTCTTCAACATCAAAGTCATCCTGAGTCACTCCTATAGTATAGATTAATGCCTCTCTCTCTCTCTCTCTCTCTCTCTCTCTCTCTCTCTCTCTCTCTCTCTCTCTCTCTCTCTCTCACACACACACACACACACACACACACACACACACACAAAAAAAAAAAGGTATTGATTAGAGTCTTAACCTATATGATGATCCTAGTTTGGTGTTCTTTCCTTTGATGGAATGGTGGGTGACCTGCTCTCATGAGATGAGTATCAATCAAATATTCAATAAATTTTATTATTGGCTTAGTAAGGCTAGGCCCAAATAACGTAGCAAAATCTAAGCCCGCCAGGCCATCTAGTCAATTACTGTTTGTTCCGATGCCCACTCGTAGCCCAACCCAAATGCAATCTGATAACCCTCAATTATTCAAGCTCGTTTTAAGAGAGAGATTATGTTACTTTCAAAGCCTAGAAGTCTGACAAAATGATTGAAATAATTTTCAAGGTATGAGATCGAACAGGTTAACCTCACAAAGCCTAGCTGTGGTGGGAGATAATAAACTTCTATGCTGATAGACTGTCGAACAAGCTTCTAGCCATCTTTAGACCAAAATCTTACCTTTTTATGCCTAGTTCACTCAAACAATTCTGAAGTCCTGATTTTATCATGCTCCAAACACAGCACACGGTTCGGCAACACGACTGGCCACAAAATCGTAGAATATATTCTAGAGATCATGCAAGACCTTAACATGAATCCACTACAACCTCAATTTCCAATAATACTAAAAATTACAATTAATAAGAGAATACCTAATAATATAACTCATTTAACTGCAAAGTTGGTCACTCTTCAATCATCCGATCCATATTAACGACTCTCTATCTATTCATCAAGTTACAGTAGCAAAAAAATTCAATCGGCCTTGACACAACATCCTCCTTGGTGGCTGACGTGACCACATGCTTCACAGTTATCCCCAAGTCTCCCATCCAAAGAAGACGGTGGGTTCGCTTGTTCTATGAGGAGATCGGCCAGGTCAGCACCTCGACCCCACCTCGGCCATGTACTTCATCACCTCGGTCTCATTTCGACCATGCACGAAGTCCAGCTTCGTGGCAGTCCAGTTCAGCTCGACACCTCAGCCCAACCTTGGCCATTCAGCTCGGCACCTCAGCCCGCGCCGGTCCAGCTCGGCACACTCGCACGAACTCCTTCTGCCCGCATTCTCCAGTCCCGCGCAGTGCCCTCCGCTCGCGTGGAGTCCGACTCCAACCTCAGATCCGCCCGCGGCACACTCGCGCCAGTCCACCTCGCCTCCGCCCTTCGGCGCGACCCCGTGCCAGTTCGATGATCCCGCGCCCGATTCGGCTTAGCCCGGTGGGACTCTGCCCGGTCCGACGCTCCCGTGCCCCAGGTTCGACCCGATCCGGCAAGATGCCTGCTCCGGTTCGGCGATCCCGTGCCCCAGGTCCACTCCATGTAGTGCCTTCCGTCCGCTGCAGCTCCGGCCCGCGCCGGTCCGGCACACCCACGAACCCAGTCCGGCATGCCCGGTCGACCCCGGCTCTAGTTCGGCATGCCCGGTCGACCCCGGCTCTAGTCTGGCACGCCCGGTCGACTCCGGCTTCACCTCCGTCCGTGCGCACCCTAGCTCCAATCCATCTTCGGCTTCGCCTGGTCCGACACGCCCGCAGCCTAGCTCTTCCACCCGTGGCATGCCCGTGCGCTCCGCCCGCGGCTCCGCCTGCAGTCCTTCCGCCCGCGCACACCGGTACTCCTCCGCTCGCGCGCTTAGCCCGGCGGGACGGCCATGCCAGTTCAGCTTCGCCCGCATAAAGTCCTGCTTGCAGCTCTGAAGCGGAGCTCTTCGGTTCGATCCGGCATGCCCAGCTCTGTTCGGCGTGCCTTCGTTCGATCCGGCCATGCTCGTAGAAGCGTGGCACGGTTCAGCACCAATCCGCCTGTGCCAGTCTCGCGTGCCTATACAGGCCCGACAGTCTCGCGCCCCTGGTCCAGCTCAACCTTGCAGGACTCCACCCAATCCGGCGCCTCCGCGCCCCGGTCCAACACCTCGGCAAGCCTGTCTCCGGCTCTACGTCCGCCCGCTTCGGTCGACTCCGCCCGCGTGGAGTCCGGACCCAACCCCAGCTCTGGCTCCGTGAATGCCCATTGCTATGCCCTAGTGGGGTTCCTCGTGCCCTACTCCGCCTGCGTGAAGAGGTGATGCACCTCGGTCCGTGCGCACAAGGAGACTGCTTGCCCCCGCACCTCAGTCCGCATGCACGAGGAACCTCATGCCGCGCATCTCGAGCCATGTGCATGGAGAGCCTCCGCCCGTCTCGACTCGGTCCACGTGCTGCAATCCGACTGACTCCGTCCTAGGTATGCTTCTCAAAGTGCAGGTACGAGGAAGCCTGGATGGCAGCCCCGACACGTAAAATCACTGTCCCTGCCAGATTGAGCCCGTCGCCTACAAAGGAGGGCTATATTAAAGCCTCATAGACCACTTTTTACGCCAATCGGGAAGGAGTGCTCCATCCGAGGCACTATGCTCTTTCACCAACCTCCTAAACCACCCAGAAGAAGAAGGTTCACCAACCTATCCTAGCCCCCTAGGCCTGCAAAAGCCCCACATGCCTATGCCAAGAAGAACACGCCTCCCTGAACGATAAGAGGCCACTCATCTACATAAGATCAGGAGGAAGTGGTAAGAAGGGATAACAGATGACAAACTCTTTTTAGTCCTGCATTATCTTCTATTTGTCTTCCATTTTGATCACCCTCTGGAAGTAGAAAGTTTTCCAAGCTCTCTACCTCAGAGGTCTTCTATTCTCCTCGATCGTTCCACTGACTTGATCGTCAGAGTGTCTTCGCCGGAATCCTCGACCCAGGTCTCCCTTGTTTTGCAGGTCTACCCGATGGAGGGAGTCGATTCACGAGGCCGGAGGTTGAGCATCCGGCGGGAGGGACCCGACGCGTCGGAGCTACAGGCCACGACGATCCAGGCGGTAATAGATTGGTGTGCCAGGTAGGGGGTAGATCAAAGCTCCTCAGCAGATGGACAATAGTAGCCACCTTCGTCCTCTACCCGGGGGCAGACTGGGGGCATGAGGATGGGGCACGGAAGCTCCCCACTCTCTCGGGACTCTAGGGAATGGTCTCGAGAAAAGGTTCCAACCGAGCCTGAAGGGGGCATTGTTATCCCTGACAAGATCAGGTGAGGAATGTTCAAACCCACGCCAATGCCATGGGCGGCTGGCTGCACAGGTTCCATAAAAAAAAAGAAAAAGAGAGAAAGAAAAGAAAAAGAAAAAAGAGGAAAAGAAAAAGGAAGAAGAAGAGAAGAGGAAAAAGAAAAATGGTCTAATCATCGTATTCATGCTCGTGGTCTTGTAAAAACACCAGGCACTTCCCATGTAACGGAGATCTATTCTCCAGTTAAACGGAGTCCTCTTCTCCCGCGCAATGGAGATCTATTCTCCCATGCAGCGGAGCCTTGCTCTCCCATGCAGAGGAGTCTTATTCTTTCCTAAAGTAACCCCTTTTTCCGTTATCTTTGAAATGTTAAAAACTGTGTTTCAGTCCTGCAGGAAGAGCTCCTACATCATCATCAATGGAGCCCTGCTCTCCTATGCAACGGAGCTCTCCCCATGCAACGGAGCTTCCTCCCATGCAACGGAGCTCTCTCCCATGCAACAGAATTCCTTCCATGCAATGGAGCTCTCTCCCATGCAACGAAGCTCTCTTCCATGCAACAGGATCTCATTCCTCCCATGCAATGGAGCTCTCTCCCATGCAACGGAACTCCTTCCCATGCAACGGAGCTCTCTCCCATGCAACGGAGCCTCATGCTCCCATGCAACAGACCCATCTTCTGCCACGTAAAGGAGCCCCATTCTCTCCTGAGGTGGTGGTCGACGAATTTAATTGCATTTAGCATCTACTCGATATGTCTAAATTTCATTATGCATAGCTATAACCTTCGGAGTCAATAACTTTCATAACATTTGATTTAAGTTAAATAGAAATAATCCTTAATTTAAATCAATTATAACATGCCTATCAAAGTTCATGCATTCTCATAGTCTCAATTCTAAGCTCCTAATCCTATCAAATCTTCAATTCCAAGTCATTTTTTATTCATCCAATCAGTACACGAGTAGACTCATTTAAAGGATGGTCTAAAGTCTCAAACACTCACTCAGTTCAAACAAAGATTCAAGTTGATTGATGAAAGATTTTTTTTTTTTTGGATCAAATAATTTCCTATCTCAAAATTTCACTAATCTCCACTAATCCCTACCAAATATCCCCCAACTTAAAAGCAGACATTATCCCTAATGTTTGAAGACAATAAAGCAAGTTAGTACAAAAGAAAGGGAAAAGGATAGCTGATACTCCCCTGGTTGTAAGAGTCAATTGGAGATAGGTAATATGTGATCATGCCTCTGTTTGTTCACTCCATCCTTGCATGTTTCAGTTGCACCTTTGATCACCAAACTTAAATGGTAGTCATATCTAATAAGAAAACAACCAAAATCAATAGATTGAAGTAGAAAACATAAAACAAACTAAAGCAAAAAGGGAAAGACTGTTGGGTTGCCTCCCAACCAGAGCTATATTTAGAGTCTATAACTAGACTGTCCTTTCTTTATGGGTCTCTCATCATAATGATGACTTTGAAAGATTCTAAGCCACCACTAATATATGGTTTCAGTCTCTATCCATTTACCTTGAAAGTGACACCTTTTTGATCCTTCACCTCCACTGCTCCATAGGAAAAAACTTGTATCATAGTATATGGTCCATACCATTTAAATCAAAGCTTACCTGGAAACAGCCTTAGTCTGGAATTAAAGAGCAAAACCTATTATCCCACCTCAAACTCCTTTCTTATGATGTGTTTGTCATGCCATCTCTTGGTTCGTTCTTTATAGATCTTGGCATTCTCGTAAGCTTGCTCTCTAAACTCATCCATCTCATTTAGTTGCAATGCTCTTTTCTCACCTGCAGCAATCAACTCAAAATTTAAATATTTAATGGCCCAATAAGCTCTATGCTCTAACTCTACAGGCAAATGGCAAGCTTTTCCAAATACTAATCTATATGGAGACATTCCAATTGGTATTTTAAAAGCCGTTCTATAAGCCCACAGTGCATCAAGTTTTTCTGCCCACTATTTTCTATCCAAATTGATAGTTTTTTTTTAAAATTCGTTTCAGCTCACGGTTAGACACCTCAACTTGTCTGCTAGTTTGTGGATGATAGGCTATAATAATTTTGTGAGTTATCCTATATTTCTTTAATAAGTCATCAATTTGTTGATTGCAAAAATGGGTTCCCTCATCACTAATCAGAGCACGTGGTACACCAAACATAGTAAAAATATTCTTTTTCAAAAATTTCATTACAGATTTGGCATCATTTTTGTTGGATCTATCCTTGATTTTGATGAATAACAAAATATTGAGTACAGATTTTGTACTAATGATTACTTGTAGTTATGAGTTTTCAGGATTCAAGCACCTCAAATTCTCAAAGTTAAGAGTATCATGGCATGCTTTGGTACAAAGCATTTTTCATGATTTGAAAAGTTTTCTCCATTCAAAAAGGATATAAATAAGTTCAATTATTGTTTATACATATTGCATTTAAGTTTCATTGAAAAACTTTGTGTTTTTGGCATGTTTGGCACTTGTTTTTGAAAATTGCAGAACCAAGTGTCGACACTTGGGAGCTCAAGTGTCGACACTTCAGCATTTGGCACGCAGAAATTTTTCATGGCACACTAGGTGTCGACACTCAGAACTCAAGTGTCGACACTTGAAACTCAAGTGTCGACACTTAAGTTTCCAAGTGTCGACTCAAGGCCTGAGACATTTTGAAAATACAGAACTTGCCTATGAAGAAATTTTTATGTCAAGTATCGACACCTGTGAGTCAAGTGTCGATACTTGAAAGTTCAAGTACCGACACCTGGAAGCCAAGTGTCGACACCTGACAGCCAAGTGTCGACACCTGATAGCCAAGTGTCGATACTCGGGTTCTGACAGCCTCAACAAAAATATTTTCTGACATCCATAAATGTTGATTTTTAGCTTCTAACGGCTAGTTCTTGATTCGTAACAGTCTAAAACGATTTTTTAGATGTTTTTCATGTATTTAAGCTTCACCAAACTCATTCACGAAGCAAGAGAAAAGAGGAAAGCAAGGAAATATCCAAGAGATAAAGTTCTTCAAGAACTTCACTTTCAAAAGTTGAAAAGGAGAGATTCCACTAAAAAAGCCTACATTCCTTTTATTTTATCTTTCTAAAAGTGTTCTTGAGAAGATTCCAAGTCAAGTCATATCAAGCAATCATTCAAGAGCTTCAAAGATTCCTCATCTACTCTAAGAAGAGAGTTTGCTTCTGTTTAAATTCTTATATTTTGAATTTATTCTTGTTTGACTTAGCTTTCAAGGTTTTTAAAAGTAGGTTGTAAGGTTGTTGGTGAGCCAAAACCAACTAGGATTGACTTGTGAGCCCAAAGACAAAACAAGTGTAAAGGTTTGCTGGTGAGCCTAAGTGACAAAACCAACTTAGGTTTTGACTTGTGAGCCTTGGAAAATAAGTTAGTTATAATTTGTAGAGATTATAGTGGAAATTCCCAAATGGAGCTTGGGGAGTGGACGTAGGTGCTTGGAGATCACCGAACTACTATAAATATTAGTGTTTGTGTGTGATTATCTCCCTTTTTTTACTTGCTCTTTATTTCCTACACTTTACTTATTGTTTTCCACTGCATATATCTAAGTATATTATCCACAAACACTACACGGCCTGCACATAATTATTTTAAATTTTAAACGACCCAATTTATCCCACCTCTTGGGCTCCATTTCTGGGCAACAATTTTTCTGCAAAGCTACAGCCTCAACCCATTTTGAGACATATTCAACCGCCACCAAGATGTATTCTTTAGAAAAAGACTTTAGAAATTGTCCCATAAAATCTATTCCCCACACATCAAAGACTTCACACACAAGTATATTATTAAGAGGCATCTCATGTTTTCTAGAAATGTTACCTGTGCGTTGACATCTATCACATGCAATGACATACCTATAGGCATCTCTAAACAAGGTTGGCCAAAAGAAACCTGATTGTAGGATCTTAGCAGCTGTACGAGTTGGTCCAAAGTATCCTCCTACCTCTCTGTCATGACAGTGCTGCAAGATAGAGTACATCTCCTCCTCTGGTGCACATCTCCTGATTATGCCATTTGCACATACCCTAAACAAAAAAGGTTCATCCCAAAGATAGTGTTTAGCATTAGCAAAAAATTTCTTTTTCTATTGGTATGAAAGATCATGAGGTAATACTCCACAGGCAATAAAATTTACAAGATCAGCATACCAAGGTTGAGTACTTACCTGTAGCTCGAATAAATGTTCATCAAGAAAATACTCACCAATCTCATGTTCTTTACCATCCTCCATGAAATCTCCTTCTAGCCTCAATAGATGATTTGCCACCACATTCTCTGCTCCAGATTTATCCCTTATTTTTATGTCAAACTCTTGCAGCAGCAAAATCCACCTTATCAGCCTGGGCTTAGCATCCTATTTAGTTAAAAGAAACTTCAAAGCACTATGATCAGTGTAAATAGTCACTTTTGACAAAATCAGGTAAGATCTAAATTTATCAAAAGCAAACACTACAGTAAATAGTTCCTTTTCAGTTGTGGTGTAATTCCTCTGAGTTGCAGTCAAGGTCCTACTGGCATAATATATTGGCTGAAATTTCTTTTCTCTTTTCTGTCCCAACACAGCCCCTACAACTTCATCACTAGCATCACACATTAATTCAAAAGGCTGTCCCCATTCGGGAGCAACCACTATAGGAGCATGGACCTGCTTCTGTTTCAAACAATTAAAAGCAGATAAGCAGTCAGCAGTAAACATAAAAGGAGTATCTTTCATCAGCAAATTAGATAACGGGCGTGCAGTTTTTGAAAAATCTTTGATGAATCTTCTGTAAAAGCCAGCATGTCCTAAAAAACTCCTAACTGCTCTCACTGATGTCAAGGAAAGTAATTTTTCAATTACTTCCACCTTAGCTCTATCTACTTCTATCCCTTTAGAAGATATCCTGTGGCCAAAACAATACCTTCTTGTACCATGAAATGACACTTTTTCCAATTCAGCACTAAATTGATTTTCTTACACCTTTGCAGTACTAAATTCAAGTTATGCAAGCATTCATTAAATGACACACCAAACACAGAAAAATCATCCATAAATATTTCTATGAAGTGCTCAATCATATCATGAAAGATGGCCATCATGCAACGTTGAAACGTTGTCGGTGCATTGCATAGCCCGAAAGGCATCCTATGGTAGGCGAAGGTACCATAAGGACAGGTAAAGGTAGTCTTCTCTTGATTTTCAGGTGCTACAGGGATTTGGTTATATCCTGAATATCCATCTAAGAAGCAGTAATACGCATGCCCTGCTAGTCTTTCTAACATTTGGTCAATAAAAGGTAAAGGTAAATGATATTTTCTTGTAACATCATTTAGCTTCCTATAATCAATGCAAACTCTCCATCCGGTTACTTTCCTAATAGAGATTAATTCATGTTTCTCGTTTTCAAGCATCGTAAAACCTCCCTTTTTAGGAACTACTTGTACTGCACTAACCCAATTACTATCTGAGATGGGATAGATAATACCTGCATCAAGCAATTTGATCACCTTTGCTTTAACTACCTCTTTCATGGCTAGGTTGAGTCTTTTTTGAGGCTTCACTGATGGTTTGAATTGCTCCTCCATGAGTATTTTATGTGTGCATATTGTTGGGCTGATTCCATGGATATCTGCTATTGTCTAACCAATGGCCCTTTTGCGAGCTCTAAGCACCCTCAACAACTTCTCCTCCATCACATCTGTCAAAAGAGAAGAAATAATAACAGGTAACTGAGATGGAGGTAATAAAAATGCATATTTTAAATATGAGAGAAGCTGTTTCAATTCTAATTCTGGTGGTTGGTCAATGGATGGTATGAGATGATTTATAGCTCTTCTCTCTAACTCTTCAAATGGTCTCCTTTGTGTGTAAATATGTGTGCTATTCATCACTGCAGCATATGGGCTTCCTTCTTTGCTTCCTCCTTCATTTCTGTGGGTTGAAATTAAGGTGTGTTGCAATTCATCTTCAATCATCATCTCTCCAACCTTCTCCTGCACAAGGCAATCAATGCAGTCAATTTGAAAACATGATGCTACATCTTGTGACTTTTTCATAGCTTTAAAAACATTGAATGTTACTTGTTCATTATGAATTCTTAATATCAATTTTCCTTCGTGCACATCTATCAATGCTTTACCTATGTTAAGAAATGGTCATCCTAGAATGATAGGTATAACATGATCTTCTTCCATATCTAGGGCTATAAAGTCAACTAGCAAGATAAATTTATCTACTTTGACCAAAATATCTTCTACTATTCCTCTGGGATAGGTTATAGATCTATCTGCCAATTGCAATGATACCATGGTTGGCTTAGGCTCACTAAGTCCTAGTTTCTTAAATATTGTAAGTGGCATTAAATTGATGCTAGCTCCTAAATCAATTAATGCATTAAAAGTGCAACTACCAATTAAGCAAGGTATATTAAAACTCCCTGGATCCTTAAGCTTATGTGGTAGTTTATTCAATAGGATGGCTGAACATTCTTCATTGAGTGCCACCGTCTCACAATCTTCCAGCTTCCTTTTGTTTGATAGGATCTCCTTGAAGAACTTAGCATAGCCGAGCATCTGAGAAATAACATCAACAAATGGAAGATTAATATGCAATTGTCTTAAAATTTCTAAAAATTTAGAAAATTGCTTATCCGTTTTCTGCTGATGTTGTCTCTGGGAAAAAGGCAGTCTTAGCTTATATGGAGCAACTATAGGAGCTTTTGCTAGTGTCTCATCCTTTTTATTCTTGTCCCTCTCCTCATCAACAATCTCCTCTTCATCAGTCTCTTTCTGTTGCACTTTTGGTTCCTCCATTTTCTTCCACTTCGTAGGCTAATAGCTTGCACATGCTCCCTAGGATTCTTTTCTATATTGCTTGGCAAAGTTCCAGGTCCTCTGTTAGCCAACATGTCAGCTATCTGCCCAACTTGCATCTCCAAATTTTTCAATGTTGCCTCATTTGCTTGGAATCTAGCCTTATTTTGTTGCATGTATTTCCACATCATATCTTCTAAGCTAGGCTTCTTCTCTTCTTGAGTCGATTGTGATGGTGGTGGTGGGCGTTGCTGAAAACCAGGTGGTTGATATGGCCTCTAAAGTGGTGGTGGATTCTGAATGTTCTGGCTTCTCCAAGATAAGTTGGGGTGATTACGAAGTCCTAGATTATATGTATTGCCCATCTGGTTGTTCTTGAAATTACCAGACACATAATTAGCATTTTCAGGTATTGAATTTGAAAAGTTACCTTGTGGGCAGTCATTGTAGGTATGAGGTCCTCTGCACAGCACACACTCCATTACTGTATTTGATGCCTGTGGTTGAAATACTGCTAGAGCTTCAATCTTTTTGTTCATTGCATCTAGCTGAGCTGAAAGTATCGCCACATCATCCACTCCAAACACACCACTGGATCTCCTATGATTCTATCTTTCTGAGTTCCAATTCACATTGCTATCTACCATATCTTCTAATAGGCTATAAGCTTCATGGCTGTACTTCTTTGAAAATGAACCAACTGTAGCTGCATCTAAAACTGCTCTCGCAGAAGGAAGTAAGCCACGATAAAATGCATGTACTTGTTTCCATATTTCAAGACCATGGTGGGGACACTTTTTACATAATTCCTTAAACCTCTCCCATGCCTCACTAAAGCTCTCAGTCTCATACTGTGTAAATGTGGAGATGTCTAATCTAAGCTTTGCTGTTTTGGAGGGAGATATTTGTTTAAGAACTTATCAGCTAAGTCATCCCATGTAGTTATGAATTCAGTTGGAAAAGAGTGTAACCAACTTTTTGCTTTGTCTCTCAGTGAAAATGGGAACACCCTAAGTCTAATGGTATTTTCAGAAATCCCATTATGTTTAAAAGTGTCACATAGCTCAAGAAATTGACTTAAATGCTCGTGAGTGTCATCAGAAGGCAAACCTGAAAATTGGAGCGAGTTCTGGATCATCTGGATAAAGGCGGGCTTTATCTCAAAATTGTTCACCTGAACTAGTGGCCCCCTAATGCTTGATTGTGCTCCCGTGACTCTAGGTTTGATGTACTCAAACAAAGGTCTGTCTCCAAGTGGGTTTTGCACCTACTCATTGGGTACGTGTGGGAGATTCTGAGGGTTATATTCACCAACATCTTCCATGGTTATGCTGTTGATATCTACCAAATCTGTCCTTAACCCTTCCAGTAGTTGTCTGAGTTCACGTTGTCTTTTCCTGAGCATTCTTTCTATTTCAGGATCAAAGTCTTCCAAAGTGTCTGCAGTTCTCCGGGACATACAAAGTTAATAAAACAAAATAATAAAAGATGCAATAAAATAATAAAAAGAAATCCAAATCAATTAGCAGATATGAATTTGAATGTTGTCCATTGCTGATCCCGGCAACGGCACCAAAGACTTGACACATGTTCGGCAAGCATACCAGTCATGCAAGTAATACAGGGTAGTGACCCAATGTCGTCATCTGGGATCAGAGACAATCACCCAAATTAAAATACCTATATATAGTGTTTGGATAATTGAATTCGAGTGAAATTACTAAAAAAATTATAAACTGAAAATTAGACACACTATTAAACTGAGGTGGTCGCAAAGTTTTAGAAGAAGACAAAATCTAAAATCGCTAAGGTGTCAGGAATTTAACCAAATTGATGCAATAATTTCTTCTGAATATGCTAATTTGATTTGCTGATTTTATAAGCCAGCAGATTTTCTTAATTGATTAATGCACTTTCATTCAAATTGCACTAATCCTATCCAAAATTATTAACCATGGTGGTTAAGACGTGATTTAAATAATTTAGATGCATTAAATTTTTATAATCATAATCATTGCATAGACCAGTCATAGTAATTCAGATAGGATGTAAATCTATGAAGGTCTATTGCTTTTCAACCTAGAAATTTAATAGATCAATTAAACTCTAGATAAATTTTATTGAAGAATTCACCAAATCTCCAAAGTATTACGATCACAAAAGAAATCTCAAGTAAAAGAAAGCAATCAGATTAACCATTAAAATCCAAAATCACCTCATCAGTTAAATCCCTAAGCCTTAGTAGAAATAATTAATAGCACATAATCAAATTGAAAACAATATAAAGACAAGGAAAATATAAATCAAACAAATTCATGGCTAATTAATTTCCTTTCTGTCCTCCGTTGATTTTCTGCATTGACGTTCGTACCGCTTCTTCAATTTTTCTCCTCACATTCCTTTCTTCTCTTCTCCTCACATTGCTTCTTTTCCTCTTCTCCTCACGTTGCTTTTCTTCCTCTTCCTCTTCTCTTCACGTTGCTTTTTTTCCTCTTCTCCTCACGTTGCTTTTCTTCCTCTTCCTCTTCTCTTCATGTTGCTTTTTTTCCTCTTCTCCTCATGTTACTTTTCTTCCTCTTCCTCTTCTCTTCATGTTGCTTTTGTTTTGCTCGCCTCCTCTTTCTTCCATTTTCTTTTCTATTCTTCTTTTCCGCATCTCAAAGATCCAGCCAGCGAAGGAATTCCCCCATTCACATCATCCTCCATTTTCTTTTCGCTGTTGCTGATCTCTCTTTTTTTTTTTAGCTGGGCCTTGACTTCTTCTAATGCTAGGCCTTGGTTTTTTCTAATGCATGTGAATTAATTTGGCAGCTTCCCTTTTACTTCTTGGTCCATTTTGCTTCCGAACCTCTCCTAGCACGCATACCTAAAACAAATAAAATAATTAAGCATAAATAGGCTACAAATGCTACTAAATTAATAACAATTACACCAAATTTCTCTACAATTAAGATCCAAATATTTCTATATAAATCGCATTCATCATGGGGCATCATGAAACTAAGGATATGGTGTATTATCACACTGGTGATTAGGTATGTGAGAAGTTGGGTTGACCATGGGTTGATGTTTCCAAGATAGATTCAGGTGATTCCTCCAGCCTGGATTAGACATATTCGAGCACAAGTCATTTACTAGTCTAGGAACAATATTGGTTTAGGCTAGGTGGGTTTGTTCTTGTACAAGCTCAGAAAACTGATGAGCTGCTGGGCAATCACCTATAGTGTGAGCAGGACTTGAGGACTGTGCACATAGGGAAGATGCGTGACCAACTTGTAAGAATTGATTAAATTTCTGGGATAGTGCACCCATAGCCCGGGATAGTGTATCTACCTTGCCGTGGATGTCTGCAGAGTGGCTTTTCTCATATATTTCACCTCTTTTAAGATAGAGTCTAGGAGTTTTTCTAGATGTGATAGACATGCAGTGCAAGGAATTTCTACTCAGGGTCTCAAATAATTGCCAAGCCTCATCTCACTCCTATGCCAGAATGTCCCACCACATGATGCATCAACCATCTGCCTATACTTTTTTGATAATCCATCATAAAAGCAGTGGACTAGTTGCCATTTGGGTATGGCATGATGTGGACACTTGCGAATAAGTTCCTTGAGCCTCTCTCAAGTTTCATGGAACATCTCCCCTTCCAATTGGAAAAACTAGTTATGACTTTCTGGATCTGATTTATTTTTCCTATCAAAAAATACTTCTTGAGATAATCCTTTTGTAGTTGGTCCTAGGTTGAAATAGTCATGGACTCTAATGAATATAGCCAATATTTGGCCTTGCCCTTAAGTGAGAAGGAAAAATAATTTCAACCTAAGGACCTCATCAAATAGATTTTGAATTCTAACAATAGAGCATATCTCAAGAAATTCACCCAGATATTTGTATGGGTCCTCTTGATTAAGTCCATAGAAGGATGGTAGCATTTGTATAATACTGGACTTAATCTCATATTGGGTTGCCTCTATATGAGGTGCCTTAATACATGGAGAATATGTGTATGATGAAAGAGTGAAGTACTCCCTCAATTAGCGAGGTGGGTTGGTTTCACTATGTGTATCCATGGTCTAATCCCAATTTATGATTTTGATTTTTTTTATTAGAGAGGAAAAATGAGAGAGAAGAGAGAAAAAAGATAGAAAAAATGTCTAAAGATGAGAACCTAAGGAGTCCTAGAGCTAAGAGGGATAGAAAATAAGTATTAATTAAAGTTCTATGTTAATTGCAAACAAGTTAGTAATCAATGGACTCTCTATCCTAGGATCCCTAGTTCTAGATAGCTCATAACTGTTCCAAGGTTGCTTTTGAGCCTTTGAAGTCAGTACCAACTACCCACTAGCCAGGTAAGGATAAGATTGATGGGGGTCCCCCCGTTGCTTTTCTTAGATACCAAATAAATTGGCTAGGTTAGACAACGGAACTAATTAAATAATCACCTTCCTTCAGGACTACATTATCCTTAAACTCCTTTCCTTAGACACCGGTGAACTAGTTAATTCTGAGCTACACCAACTCTCAGGGTCCCTTGTCATAGTGAGCTCGAAAATCCTTAGGGGCCAACGTCTAATTGATTTTAAATTTAAGGCTTAGGTCAATGCAATATGCAGGGTGGTGGTTTGTGGGCCAAGGAAGGGTAATGACATCCCCACCTTATATTATTTTAGGGGTTAGTGCCCTTAAGATAATTTATGTAAACACAATGTAGTGCAAACATATGTCAAAATAAGTTAGTTTAAGTCTTTAAAAAAGAAAACCCTAATAAATTATAATTTCTTTTCATATTATATTTTTTATTTATTATTTTTTGATGAACTAACCATGCCAATGATCCCCGACAACGGTGCCAAAATTTGATCGCTATCATAGGCAGTCAAAAATAATTTACCAACTCAACTCTATAGCTAGGATGAGGTGGGATCATATCCTCAGAGATCAGTTGGGGTTATGTTCACTTTTATGAATAATTTAATTAGAGATTAATTAGGTTAGAGAGATAAAAGAGTAAGAATATGATTATACTAAGAGCAAGAATTAAACAAAGCAGGAAATCAATTTGAAAGATGTCTTGGGTTTCGATTCGGTATTTGGTATTATATTAACTGTTTATTCAATATATAATTATGATCGATCCCCGAGCATAGCCTATCTCATTGGATACGAATCTTGATCCGCTCCTACGTAGCCATAGACTATTCAAAGTCTCTAATCATATAAATAAAATTTTCTATAATCAAATTCTAAGCATACCTATCTCGCTGAGCACGAACTGTATCCTAAGATCACGACTTGTCTCTATGAAGTCATAGGCTATTCTAAAATCTAACTATAGTCTAGATATGTAGAACACTACTTAAAGTAATGAAAAATAATTTTATTCATAAAAAGCAAACATTACAATTAAGCACCAATTACATAAAGAAAAATATAAAATATAAATACTAGAAACCTAATCTACTCCCCAAAGACAGGAATTCCTTAGCCGCTCATGCTCTTCCCTTCCTCTCCTTCTATGCCAAGGCTCTAGAGGGACTCTAGGGAGTTGATTCCCCAGGTAGAGACATAGGAGCCTTTTTATAGGGTTTAACAGGGGAGAGGTTTTCATGGGTATCCGATGTGGGACTAAACATACAAATCACACGGATGGCTAGGATTCAACTTTATAGGACTCAATGGTTGATGGTAAACCCAAATCCTAGTTGAACTAGAGTTCAGAATCCTGCTCCAATTGGTGCTTGACTGGTTGAGCATTGGTCACCGTCAAATCTTAATCGGAGGTCTAGAAATCAATAATATATTGAAAATCAATATGAACCATTGAATGCCTTGATTGCTTTGAGATCCATGCTAATTCTTCCTTCCCTGATTGGATTGGTCATGTTGCTCAGTGCCGCCACCATCTTCCTTGGGTCGCAGCCACCGCACTTCACCAGAGACACCTGCACGCCGTTGAGGACCACCACCGGACGCCATCGAGGGCTACCACTAGAGCTGTTGGAAGTACCGCCACCATAGGGAAGAATGGCATGCCGATCGGTGGTGGAGATGGGAGAATGGTCAGAGAAGATGACTAGAGATGGGAGAAGGGCCGGGGATGGTGGTCGAAGATGGGAGATCACCCGGGAATGGTGGATCCGGTGGTATTTTTTTGGTGTGGAATAAGGGAAGACCGTGGAACCCACAAATCGCCGCCGGTTTGCCATAGCCATCGATTCCTAGCACCACGACCTTCTTTGCTGCTTCTGGGACTTCGCTAGATGTCATGGGGTGGCCGCATGCTATCCCCTTGGTGGCGGTTGCTGGATTTGGCCCGTGGTCCACGAGTTCCACCATAGACCATGGGTAATGGCTACTCGTGGACCACCCAGCATCCTGTGAACTAGGCATCCAGTCCACCATGGACCGGTTGCCTCAATAATCATGCAAATTTCTTAATAAGTTTTAAAAAATTGATTCTGGGCATATTTCAAGTCCGATTCGCTTCAAACTTATTTCATTTGAAACCATAAATCAAGCTCTACATGTTAGGACTCTTCTTTCTATAAATGATATATAAAAATATCAATTTTAAATAAATATATATAATTTAATTATTAAATTAATACTTTTATATATGTCTATAACATAGTTATCATAACCGTCGGCGTTGCAAGCACTAGAGTACGTTGCATTGCTCTAACGTCAGCAACTAACTCATGTACTTGCTAGATGAGCCTCTCTAGGATGTCAGATTGATTTTCCTATAGAAGGTGGTCAACCCGAGTTCCCAGAATCGAATTTTTAGCTTATTGGTTGTCTTGTTAAGAAGTGGCGGTGCTGGAGTGCCGGGTGGACATACCTTTTGGAGGCATGCGATATATAGCAAAAGTCACTTTTCAAATAGTAGGTGAGAGTAGCTCCTTCCTCTATCTGATTGTACCAAAATCTACTCGATCATCGAAGTGAGCTAGAGAGGTGATGAGAATGGCTGTATCCATAAAAGAAGCCCTGACCAGAGGAGATTTTGGTGAAAACCCTCTGACGGTCAAGTCAGTATTCTAGATCATCTAGAAAAAATAAGTGCAAGTGCATGAAAGTATATAAGGAGCAAATGAGGGAGTATGCATATACCTCTGGGGGTTTACAAAGAACCCCCTTTTATAGTCGATCTCAAGGGTAGTTTAGAGATAACCCAGCATGGTAGTCAATAGCAGGGAGTGATGGGATTCTGGAGCTAACTTTTGGGTTTCTGGATGAAAATCATTATTTTGTACCTGGAATATCTTCCTTCCATTGATAAGAAGTTTTATTTTATGTGTCTTTCCACCATTTGCCTTAATAGCTCTAAAAAATATAGTCTAAAAACAGGCCACACTATTTTAATGATTGAGATTTATTCTAGATACTAAGACTTGATAGTTTATCTGTTACAAGGGTGTTTCAAGATGAGTATTGGTAGATTCTTGCTTTGGCCTTTCGATATATGCTCTTATAGGAGTGACTGATAGGGTTGAGGCCTTGTAATGAAGTTTGGTACGTTTGAAGGCTTTTTGTAATTGAGATTCTATGGAACTCGAAATTTAGAAAAGTCAGGTCCCCAATATGCTAAAAGTAGATAGAAGCATGCATCTTGATCGGGGATCAATTGGTTGGTAATCTGGTTGACCGGCGATTCATTAGGACCGTTCGGCCTAAACCAATTAAGAGCTAAGAGGGCCAGAGATAGGTACCCGAGTAAAGCCATAAAAATCTCTAATCCGAAAGGGAACCAAGATCTTGAATATCGGATATGCCATATGTTGCCGCCAAGATCGTCGTGGCCCATAGCTGCTGTCGGCTTCGGATCGTCCATCATCTCCTCGAGGATGGCCTACTCTATGAGACCTGCAAAACAAGGGTTAGTGACCCGGGCCGAGAATTTTGGTGGGGGCACTCCGACGGTCAAGTCAGTGATGATCCAGGGCAACAGATCCTCCTGGTCGAGCCCCTAAGATGGACTCCACGCTAGGAGGAGGGAATGATGTGTGAGTGAGGGTGCAAGTAGGTTGGGAAAGGTGGTGGCCGAAGTGAACTGGAGATGGATGGTTGTGTTCGGGCGATCCTTTCCGTGGATCTCCGAGAGCCTTTGAATTCTTAGTCTCCTAGGTGGTTTTCTTGTGTGGCCTCCTTCCCCTACTTGCTTGAGTGTTTGTGGTTTAGCTTGCATACCTCCCGCTAAGGGTGTCGACGGTTCTTTTAAGCCTAGGTGGTCATTGAATGCCTATCTCGGAATCTCCCCCATGCTGGCAGGTGCGTGTGGTGGTGTTCTATGCCATGGATGAGTCGTAATTCCTGATTCATGATAAAGAAAGCTTCCATGTGCTCTAACATTCCTTCTGGTAGCTCCACTCCGAGAAACCTGGCAGTGCTTCTATTGGGAGGCCGCCACCCCTGGGATTCGAATCTCCTGGTTGACTTCCTCTTCTGGGTGTTGCAGGCGGTTGGTGGAGCGCGTGGCATCTCGATCAGGAAGCTTCTTCCTCTTCTGGTGTAAGTGGTGGTTGCGGACAGTTATTATGATTTGATGGGCGCTTCCTCGTGGTCCTCGGGTGGCTCACCGGTGCCTCGTGGGGGTGGCTCCACCCCTTTGGTGGCCGGCAGCATTGTCCGAGATGGTTGCCGAACTAGAGAGCTGGGACTCGACTCCGTTCAGGGGGGCTCAACCTGGCAGAGGAGGGCTGGGCTCGACTCCGGTTCAGGGGGCTTGACCTCGGAAGGGCTCGACCCGGTAGAGGAAGGCTCGACTCCTGCTCAGAGGGCTCGGCCTCTAAGGGGCTCAACCTGGTGGAGGAGGGTTGAGCTCGACTTTGGTCTGGGGGGCTCGACCTCAGAGGGGCTCGATCTGGCTGAGGAGGTCAGCACATGACTCTAGCACAGAGGACTCGGCCTCGGAGGGGCTCAACCTGGCGAAGGAGGGCTGAGCTCGACTCCGGACCAGGGGGCTCAGCCTCGGAGGGGCTCGATTTGGTGAAGGAGGTCACTCAGCTCCGGCCTAGGCACCCCGGGCTGTGGGTGCCGACCTGGCAGAGGACGGAACTCGACTTTGACGGGCCACCTCGTCATTCTGGGGGAGCTCGGCCCGATAAAGATGTCCGAGATGGAGTGTCTACCGTGGCAATTTTTCTGACATGGTATCTGACAGAGATTACACGTTGGCTTCCTGCCATATCATTTGCCCCTCACTTTCGAGTCCCGTTGGCACGGGCCACCGTGGCAGTTTTTCTGACATGGCATCTGACAGAGATTATATGTCAACTTCCTGCCATATCATTTGCCCCCCACTTTCGAGTCCCATTGGCACGGGGTGCTCGGGGCAAAGGGAGTAAATGCATTGCTAATATGGAAAGGGGAGAATTCGGCATAATGATGGCCGCGATCAACGGCGTTTCGGGAAATGGTTTCTTCAGCCTACCTGAGGGAGCCACGTGGATATGTCTGAGGAGTAGTTATTGCTGGCACAGAATTCAGAGCGGCCACGTCGAAGCTAGATGCCAGCCTTGTCGATTGTCGACACATGGAACGGATCCGATGGTGGGGATTTGTAACTGTACGGTCGGGCGTCGGTCATTTCGAAAGGAAAAGTGGCCTTTCCCAAAATACACCTTCTTTCAAATCCTGCATGCCCACCATCAAACCGAGGCTCTTCTTTCGTTCTCCCGGCCATTTTTGTCTCCCAAAGCTCACAGCAGGTTAGTCTCCCTTCTCCTTGTCTCGGTTGAGTAGGATCTTCTTTCCTAGGGCTAGGTTCATCTCCGGACCCTCGTCCGCTTTCTCCTTCATTCTGCTTCTTTCCTTCATCTTCTTCATCATGTCTCACTTCGGACCAAATTTCCGTCCCTCAACTAACCAGGGTGAGGCCGAGCCCTCTAGGCTGAGGCCACCGTCTTCTTCTTCTTCTGATGAGGAGGGAGATGGGGCGCGCTTCGAGTTTAGTAGGAGGCATCCCCGTGGTGGCATAGTAATTAGAGAACCTGGACCTGTCCCCGCTCCTCCTCCTCCAGCCAAAACTGTTCCTGACCCTTCTCGATCCACAGGTCCTGGTGGGATTGCTTTGATAATCTCAGCGGAGAAATTGGGGACCATTCGGGATGTCTACGGCATCCCTTACTCCGTCCGGCTCTTGATCCCTCGACAAGGGGATCGGGTTACTTCCAGTAGCCTGGGCCAGATCGCCTTCTATGAGGAGACATTCTCAAGAGGACTCCGCTTCCCTTTCCATCCCTTCTTATTATCGATGTTGAGCAACTATCGGCTAGTCCCTGCTCAACTCGTTCCGAACGCCATAAGGACCATCTTCATCTTCATTGTGCTCATCACTTTCACGGGATCGTCGCCTGTTTCTCCTTATTCAGAGCCTTCTTCACTCTGAAGCGCCACCCCACCGAGGACAGGTGGTGGTCTCTTTCTTCTCGCCTGAGGGGCATCAAATTTGAACTTCCCTCTTCCATCAAAGGGTGGAAGAGCAAGTTTTTCTTCGCTACCATCGAGGGGGTTGACTAGGTGTGGAGTGACCCAGATCGGTCCTCTAATCGAAACTCCATGGTCGAAGCAGCCGACAAATATGTTTACGAGCTGCTCCACACCGCCCAGATTCTTTCCCTCGAGGTTCTGTTGTCAGAGCAGAACCTCACCGAGGTTGGGGTCGGCCCAACGGAAGAGTTGGGTGAGTTCGGCTCGAGTCCTTCCTTTTTCTCCTCTTACTCTGTTTCTCCAAACTCGGGACTGACATTGTATCCTCCATATGCAGGAATGAAGTTCTTGGTGGACGACTTGCTTTCGATCACCAGGAAGAGGACTCCATCGGGATTGGCTGAAGAGCCCTCCTCGAAGAGGACTTGTGACGAGAGCACGCCGGCTGCCGCTCCCGCCAAGCCGACTGAGCCGAGCAGGAGGGAGTCCGAGGCTGCCTCCACACAAGAAAGGGGAGTGGTGGCTGCAGTGTCCGAGCCAAGTCAGAGGGCAGCCGAGCCTATGCTAGGGTGGCCGAGGTGATAAGAGCCGACCCCCGCCCCGGAGCCTAAGGTGGTCGTTCGGGCCAGGGCCGCAACCGTAGCTGTCGCCATCATGTCACCTCCTCCGGAGCCCGTTGTCATCGAGGAGGAGGTGCGAGGAAGAGTGAAGCCAGTGCTGGGGGCACCACTTGAGGGGGCGTCGAGCTCCCAACCGGCCCCCGAGGCCTCTTCTAGAGGCGGAGTACGTGACTCCACCTCGGGGGCAAGTAGGAGGGAGAGGGACTACTGTTGGGTCTCATTCAGACTGGCGCCCGATGTCTTGCTGCTCCATGACCAGAAGCTGGCCGAGTACATGATGGATTTTTCAATCCAATCATTCAACCAGCGAGATATGGCCGGGAAGGTGCAGGGGGATGCGATCAGTAGCATCTTCGCCCAACTCTTCTCTGTAAGTGACTTCACCTCTCCTCTCTTTTTTTTTGATGTCTCGTTTGGTGCAGATCGGCGTCGAGACCCTCCTGATCAGAGATTGCTACTAGAACTAGTTGAAGAACGACCAGCAATGAGCGACGGAGGTCGAGGCCTTGAGGACCAAATTGAAGGAGAAGTCTGACACCTCCCGAGAGCTCGGCCTGAAGAATGAGGATCTCCGAAAAGAACTTGCCAGCACCGAGAGGCACTCGAAGGAGCTCCACGAGAACCTCGACCAGGAGTGAGGCCGGTCGAGGAAGGAGGCTGAGGAGCTCGCGGCCATCGAAAGGAGGCTGACAGAGTTCAACGCTGAGGCGGTCAGGCAGAAGGGGCATGCTCAGTCCCTTCAAGCCAAACTGAGTGTGGCGAAGGAGTGTCTGGTCGCCGCCATGGAGAGGGCCACAACTGCTGAGAAAGAAGCAGCGGCGACGAAGGAGCAAGCCACCGAGGCGAAGAAGTGGGCTGAAGAGGCTATGGCAAGGTACAGGACCTCGAAGGAATTTACTGCCGAGTTCCATGAAACGGCGTCGGACTTCTTTTTCAAGGACCTCATGTACCTGCATTCAACGGTCCAGGAGTACGTATCCGACAAGGGCCAACCTCTTCTCAGATATCCCAGTGCTTCTTACACGGAGCAGGCCCTAGATTCGGGCGATGCTAAGGAGTCGGTGGCCGCCCCCGAACCTTCTTCGCTAGCATTGGTTGCCGAAGCCGGAGATGCACAACCCGGGGTTCCCGGAGGTGATGCCTCGTGGCCACGGAGTCCTGGTGAGGAGCCACCTAAGTAGGATAGAGTCATCTTCTGTTTTCTTTGCCCTTGGCCTAGGTCGCCCGGCATGTTGGGGGCCTGGGGACACTTGTAATGAACCAAGGAACTTTTAATTAAGTGAAAATATCCAATTTATCTTGGCTTGTGGGTACTCTGCTTCTCCCCTCTCCTTTTCTTTATCTTTTCTTCTTCTTCTTCTTCCTTCCCCTTTTTTCTTTTTCTTTATTTTACATGTGATGAGATCTGAAGGGAGGCTTCCACTTTGTTCCTGAGCATCCCAAGCTTCAGTGCCGTAGAGCTGGGCTCCGGGCTTTGACATCTTGGAGCTAGGCTTGAAGACTTGATGGCCGGAGAGCTTGGCTCCGGGCTTTGATGTCTTAGAGCTGGGCTCGAAGGCTTGGTGGCCGGAGAGCTTGGCTCCGGGCTTTGATGTCTCGGAGCTGGGCTCGAAGGCTTGGTGGCCGGAGAGCTTGGCTCCGGGCTTTGATGTCTTGGAGCTGGGCTCGAAGACTTGGTGGCCGGAGAGCTTGGCTCCATGCTTTGATGTCTTGGAGCTGGGCTCGAAGACTTGGTGGCCGGAGAGCTTGGCTCCGGGCTTTGACATCTCGGAGCTGGGATCGAAGACTTGGTGGCCACAAAGCTTGGCTCTGGGCTTTGATGTCTCGGAGCTGGGCTCGAAGACTTGGTGGCCGGAGAGCTTGGCTCCGGGATTTGATGTCTCAGAGCTGGGCTCAAAAACTTGGTCACCGGAGAGCTTGGCTCTGGGCTTTGATGTCTCAAAGCTAGGCTCGGAGACTTGGTGGCCAGAGAGCTTGGCTCCGGACTTTGATGTCTTGGAGTTGGGCTCGGAGACTTGTGGCCGGAGAGCTTGGCTCCGGGCTTTGATGTCCTGGAGCTGGGCTCAAAGACTTGGTGGCCGGAGAGCTTGGCTCTAGGCTTTGATGTCTCGGAGCTGGGCTTGGAGACTTGGTGGCCAGAGAGCTTGGCTATGGGTTTTGATGTCCTGGAGCTGGGCTTGGAGACTTGGTTGCCGAAGGGCTTGGCTATGGGTTTTGATGTCCTGGAGCTGGGCTCGAAGACTTGGTGGCTGGAGAGCTTGGCTCCGGGCTTTGATGTCCTAGAGCTTGGCTCGAAGACTTGGAAGCCAGAGAGCTTGGCTCCGAGCTTTGATGTCTCGGAGCTGGGCTTGGAGACTTGGTGGCCGGAGAGCTTGGCTCCGGGCTTCGATGTCTTGGAGATGGGCTCGAAGACTTGGTGGTCGGAAAGTTAGGCTCTGAGCTTTAAGCGTCGGACCTGGGGTCGGGCGAAGATCCTCCTGCAAGGCAAAAAGTATTTGCACAAGGGGAACTTTGATTATCGGTGAGAAAGAACCTTACACCATTGATGCCAGGGAGCTGAGCTCCGAGTTTCGATGCCGGAGAGCTAGGCTCCGGGCTTGAGTATGCCGGGCCCTGGGGCATGGCTGCGATGTTCCTGTAAGGTGGAGAGCGATTTGTGCAAGGGAAGGCCTTTATTATTATAAAGAGTGAACCTTACATTACTGATAGTATCTCCTCAGGTTGCCGGCGTTCCATGTTCACGGGAACTTGACACCATCTAGATTTTTGAGATAGTAGGCTCCTTGGGGAAGAGCTTCGACCATCCTGTAGGGGCCTTCCCAGTTTGGCGAGAGCTTGCCGCAATCTCGGGGTTAAGATGCTTCGGCTCGGCACAGCACCAGGCTGCCGGGTCAGAAAACCTTGGGCCTTACCCGCGTGTCGTAGTACCGGGCCACTCGTTGCTGGTATGCTGCCATCCGGAGTCGATCTTTATCTCTGGTTTCCTCGAGGAGGTCCAAGTTGAGTAGGACCGCACCGGGTTCTGCGCCTCATCATATTACTGCACCCGCAACGTGGACAGCCGAGCTCACAGGGATGACAGCCTCGGCGCCGAAGACAAGGTTGAAAGGCTTTTCATCCATTGCTATCCTGGGTATTGTGTGGTAGGCCTAGAGAATGCTTGGAAGTTCTTCTGCCCACCTACCCTTGGCTTGGTCCAGCCTGGTCCTAAGGCCCTGGAGAATAGTTCGGTTGGTTACCTCGGCTTCCCCGTTTGTTTGGAGGTGGGCCATTGAGGTGAAGTGGTGCCGGATGCCATGCTCGACACAGAATTCCTCGAACTCTCGATTATCGAACTGACATCCATTGTCGATGATGATGCAGTGAGGGAGTCCGAAGTGGTAGATAATTGATTTCCATAAGAATTGGCAGACCTTAGTTTCTGTGATCTGCTCTAGTGGTTCGGCTTCTATCCATTTGGTAAAGTAGTCGATGGCCACCAATAAGAACCTCCGTTGTCCCAGTGTAGGGGGAAATGGCCCTAAAATGTCCATTTCCCACTTGGCGAACGGCCAAGGGGCGGAGAGCTGTGAGATCAGTGCCTGCCGGTTGGCGTTGTATGTGGGCGTGGCGTTGGCATTTGTCGCACCTCTTTATGAAGTCAGCGGCGTCCTCCCTCATGGTCTCCTAGAAGTATCCCTAGTGGAGAGCTTTGTACGCCAATGTCCTTCCTCTCACATGGTTTCTGCACAGGCCTTCATGTATCTCTTGGAGAACGAAGGCTGCTTCCACGGGTTTTAGGCACTTCAGGAGCGGGTAGGAGTAGGATCGGTGGTAAAGCTGTCCTTCCATCAGGACAAACTAAGAGGCTTTCTTTTTGACGAGGCCAACTTTCGCGCGGTCCTCGGGCAAGGTGCCATCAGTGATATACCTGATGTACCGTCCATCCAGCTCGGCTCCGGGATGACTTGCTGCACCTCCTCTGGGGCTTTGTAGCTTGGATTTTCGAGGTACTCAATATATGCACGCCCCAGCGATGAGTCCGATAGGGTTGCGAGTCTCGACAGTGCATCCATGCGAGCATTCTCTCCGTAGGGGATATAGAAGATGTTGAAGTGTCGGATGCCAGCCGTGCATGAGCGAACTCGCTCCAAGTGCTTCATCATCTGGGGATCCCTAGCTTTGTATCTTCGAAAACTTGTCCAACCAGCAGTTGGGAGTCGGTGAAGACTTTCAAGTTCTGCATGCCCAGCTCGCATGAGACCTTTAGGCCCACAAAGAGCGCCTCGTACTCCACCTGGTTATTTGATACGGTGAATTTGAAGTGAAGAGCACATTCCGCCATGATCCCGTCGCTGTTGTTGAGAATAAGGCCCGCTTCGCTCGTGCCGGAGTTGGATGCGCCGTCCATGTGGAGGATCCAGGGCTCCTCCTCTATTCCGGGCTCAACTTGATGCTCTAGGGGTGTCTGCTCCGGCTCCTCGACGAGTCCAATATACTCGACCAGGAAGTCAGCTAGGACCTGGGCCTTCTGTGATGATCTCGGTCGATATGCGATATCGAACTTGCTCAGTGTCAAGAACCACTTGGCTAGCCACCCGGATATTTCGGGGCAGCTGAGTATGGTCCTCAATGGCTGATCCATCACGACCATGATGGGATGTGCTTGGAAGTAGGGCCTAAGACGCTTAGCAGACATTATTAGAGCAAAAATAAGTTTCTTGGAGCGGGTATACCTGATCTTCATATTGTGGAGGATCTTGCTAGTGGAGTACATTGGCTTCTGAGATCTGTCCTTGTCTGCACGGACAAGGACCGAGCTGACAGCTCCATGTGTGATAGCTAGGTAAAGTAGAAGCTCTTCTCCTTCCTCCGGTCTGGAGAGTAGTGGGGGGGAGGCCAGGAACTCCTTCAGTTCTTCAAAGGCTGTCCGGCATTCCTCTGTACAGGTGAAGTCATGCATCCTGTGCAGCGCCTTGAAGAAGGGAAGGCAGCGGTCAGCCAACCTTGAGATGAACTGACTCAGAGCTATGATATGACCCATCAAGTGCTAGACCTGCTTCTTGGATGTCGGGTGCTCCATGTCGACGATTACCAGGACCTTCTTTGGGCTCATTTCAATGCCCCTCTGAGTGACCATGAAGCCGAGGAACTTTTCTACTGCCACTCCGAAGGTGTACTTTGCTGGGTTCGGCTTCATCTGGTGCTTTCGGAGGTTGTTGAAGTCCTCGGCGAGGTCGACGATGTGGTCCGAGCTCGGCTTGCTCATGACAAGCATGTCATCCACGTATACCTACATGTTCTGGCCAATCTAGTCTTTGAAGACCCTGTTGACCAGACATTGGTACGTGGCCCTAGCATTTTTCAGACCGAAGGGCATCATCTTGTAGCAGTACATCCCCTGGTCGATAATAAAGGTGGTGTGCTCCTCGTCCTCTGGGTGCATCCAGATTTGATTGTATACAGAGAATGCGTCCATGAAGGAGAGTAGCCGGTGACTCGAGGTGGCATCCTGGTTGGTCAATCTTCGGTAGAGGGAAGCTATCCTTCGGGCATGTCTTGTTGAGATCGGTGTAATCCACATAGATCCTCCATTTGCCATTACTCTTCTTCACCATCACCACATTCGCCAGCCAGCTTGGGCATTGCACCTCCTGGACGAAGCTGGTAGCGAGGAGTTTATCGACTTCCTCATTGGTTGCCGCTTGCCTCTCCGGGATGAAACTTTTCTTCTTCTATCGAACTAGCCTGTACTTTGGATCAATACTCAGCTTGTGGGTGATGATGTTAGAGGGGATACCTGGCATGTCGGTTGCCTTCCAGGCAAACACATCTGCATTTGCCCGTAAAAACTCCAACAGGTGGGCCCTTTCCTCATCTTGTAGTTAGGCCCCAATCTGTACCATCTTCTCCTAGTCGGCTCCGAGCGAATAAGACAGTAGGTGCTCGACCGGGCCACCTCTGGGGTCTTGTGCCCTCTGGTCGAGATTGTCCGCCCTGAGATCGTCCTCGAGGATTTTGGTCCCGGGGAGAGTCTGGAAACAGTGTCGAATCGGCTGAGGTGCACCTCTCATCTCGCCGACTCCATAGGGAATTGGGAACTGCACCAGTAGTCGCTTCGAAGAAACGATGGTGTCGAGCAGATTGAGCCCAGGTCGGTCAAGGATCACATTGTAGGCCGAAGGAAGCCTAACCACTGTGAAGGTCATTATAACAGTGCTCTGCCGAGGTGGGGTCCCGGCAGTGACTGGGAGAGTGATCTCCCCTCAACCCTCATAGAGTCTCCCGTGAAGCCGACAAGGGGCGTGACACAGGTTTGAGCTGAGCGGAGGATAAGTTCATTCTAGAGAAGGCATCATAAAAAAGGATATCTGTGGAGCTTCCACTATCAACCATGATGTATTTTATAGGATGCTTCATGATCGTCATTTCGACGACCACGACATCGTTATCTACATTTTCCTCCCCATCTCCCCCTTTCCTCAAAAAAGTGAGTACATTTTCAAAATACCCTGCCCCCCGGGCCTTCTTAGATGTGCGCTCAGCTCCCCAGCATATCATCCCCACCAGCTTCTCGGTAGGGCAATTGTCGACTGCAGGAACCGGCGGGAGAGCGATGAGCACCTAAGGCTCTGCCGGAGGTCTGTCCCCCACGAACCTCCCGAGGTAGCCTCTCTTGATGAGTTCTTCAATCTTCTTCTTGAGATTATGGCATTCCTCGGTATCATGATCGTAGTCGCGGTGATAGCGGCAGTACTTTGTCTTGTCATAGCCAGTGGATGATCTCATCGGAGGTGGGCGCTTCAGGTAGGGCTCACATTCGATCTCCATGAGGATCTTCATCCTCGGGGTGAGGAGTGGGGTGTACCTCTCCTCCAGAATGGGTGCGCTCCTCGATCTCGGCCCCTGCCAGAAATTCGGAGCTGGGGGTCCCGCTTCTGGGTTCTGGGGGTCTCGATGGGAGTTGGCTTTTTCTGTGGCTTTCCGTCGAGCTCCCATCTCATACGATCCACCTTCTCGACACTGATGTACTTCTGGACTCAGAGAAGGAGCTCGGAGTAGGTCTTGGGAGGTTTCTTGTCGAGCGAGTAGGTCAGGTGGGAGATCCTGAGCCCTCGCTTTAGCACCAGCATGGCAACTGGTTCATCAAGATTATAAATCTCCAAGGCGGCAATCTTGAAGCAGGCCATGTAGTCCCGTAGAGGCTCGCGATCCTGTTGCCGAATGGAGAAGAGGCTGTCCACCTCTCGTGGTACCTTTTGACAGGCGTCAAAGTGGGCCACGAACTTTCGCTCCAGTTGATCGAAAGAGTTGATGCTTTCGAGCTCGAGGTGGGTGCACCAAACTCGAGCCGCCTTCCAAAGGGTTGCTGGGAAAGCAATGCAGAAGAGGGTGTTGGTGGCCTCCTGGATCCTCATAAGGGCCTTGTAGCTTTCCAGGTGGTCCAGGAGGTCGATGGTCCCGTCGTAGGGATCCACCTGCTGCATTCGGAACCGGTTGGGGACCGGTTTCTCTTGGATCTCTCGGGAGAAGGGGGGACGGGCATCGTAGCCCACTAGCTCGTCAGTAGAGCCCTACATGTTCGTGAACAGGTGGGATAGCTCTGCCAGCTTGCGATCATGCTCTTCCAAGCATTTCTCAGCTGTGCGCCTGATGGTCTCGTCGATGGAGCCTTCAACGGAGGTCGAAAGAGACGGAGAATGTGACATGGGATGGTGTCTCTGAAGGGGGGTCTTGCCTTTTTGACCTCGGTGGGGTTTGGCCGCTACCCGCTCGAGGGTTGGGGACCGGCTCTCCCTATCGGCAAATCCGGCCCGTTGTCTCTTCGTCAGAGTCAAGTGACTACCCCGATGATCAGTGATGGCCTGCGACTACGAAGGCTTTTCTTGAAAGGAACGCAGGCTATCGTGAGGTGCTGCGGCATAGGCCATGGGGATTCCTAGCTGCTGATGGGTAGCCAAGGACCGTTACTGGTGCTAGAGCTGGCGCATCGCCATGGTGAGGATCTGCATCTGCTGGTCAAGTGCAGCCAGCTGGATGTCCGCCGAAGGTGGTTGAGTATGAGCGGGGAGCTCACCCTCTAGACTGTGCAGGTCCCCTTGAGAAGGGGGATCCCCCGCACGGCTGGTGGAGACTTCTCTTGCCCACGTCGTCACCATCCTCCTGGTAAGCTACTTGTAGGGGGTTTAGGTTGGATCAAGATACATCCTGCCTCTCCCCCTTCCTGGTGCGCCAATCTATTGCCGCCAAGATCGTCGTGGTCCATAGCTGCTGTCAGCGTCAGATCCCCCTCGTCTCCTCGGGGATGGCCTGTTCTATGGGACCTGCAAAACAAGGATTAGTGACCCGGGCCGGGGATTCCAGCGCGGGCACTCTGACGATTAAGTCAGTGACGATCCAGGAAAACAGATCCTCCTGGTCGAGCCCCTAAGATGGACTTCATGCTAGGAGGAGGGAATGATGTGTGAGTGAGGGTGCAAGTAAGCTGGGAAAGGTGGTGGCCGAAGTGAACTGGAGATGGATGGCTGTGTTCGGGCGATCCTTTCCGTGGATCTTCGAGAGCCTTGGAATTCTCAGTCTCCTGGGTGGTTCTCTTGTGTGGCCTCCTTCCCCTACTTGCTTGAGTGTTTGTGGTTTAGCTTACGTACCTCCCTGCTGAAAGTGTCAAAGGTTCTTTTAAGCCCAGGTGGTTGTTGAATGCCTATCTCGGGATCTCCCCCGTGCTGGCAAGCGTGTGCGGCGGTGTTCCGTGCCGTGGACGGGATGTAATTCCTAATTCGTGATAAAGGAAGCTGCCATGTGCTCTGACATTCCTTCCGGTTGTTCCACTCTGGGAAACCTGGCAGGGCTTCGATTGGGGGGCCGCCGCTCCCGGGATTCGAATCCCCTCGTTGACTTCCTCTTCTGGGTGGTGCAGGCAGTTGGTGGAGAGCGTGGCATCTCGGTCAGGGAGCTTCTTCCTCTTCTAGTGTAAGTGGTGGCTACGGACAGTTATTATGATTTGATTGGCGCTTCCTCGTGGTCCTTGGGTGGCTCGCCGGTGCCTCGGGGGGTGGCTCCATCCCTTTGGTGGCCCGCGGCATTATCCAAGGTGGTTACCGAACTGGAGAGCTGGAACTCGACTCCGGCCCAGGGGGCTCGACCTTCGAGGGGCTCGACCTGGCAGAGGAGGGCTGGGCTCGACTCCAGTCCAGGGGGCTCGACCTCGAAAGGGGTTGACCCGGTAGAGAAAGGCTCGACTCCTGCTTAGAGGGCTCGGCCTCAGAGGGGCTCAACCTAGCGAAGGAGGGCTGAGCTCAACTCTGGTCCAGGGGGCTTGACCTCGGAGGGGCTCGATTTGGCAGAGGAGGTCAGCACGCGACTCCAGCCCAGAGGGCAAGGCTTCGGAGGGGCTCAACCTGGTGGAGGAGGGTTGAGCTCGACTCCGGTCCAGGGGCTCAGCCTCGGAGGGGTTCGATCTGGTGAAAGAGGTCGCTCGGCTCCGGCCTGGCGCCCCGGGATGGCGGGTACCGACTTGGAAGAGGACGGAACTAGGTTTTGACAGGCCACCTCGTCATTCTGAAGGAGCTCGGCTCGGCAAAGAAGTCCGAGATGGAGTGTCCACCGTGGCAGTTTTTCTGACATGGCATGTGATAGAGATTACATATCGGCTTCCTGCCACATGACCATATATTAAGATTATCGTCAATAGGACCGGGGGATCAAAGAGCCTTTTTCGATTCTTTCCTTCTAAGAGAGTGGAACTAGACGACAGGGTTTTCTCCTTCGATACTCTCTATTGGGAATATCTAGTTTATCCGAATATTCTATCTACTTTTCCCATGCTTGAAATATCATGGATTCAGATACCGAGATCCGAAATAGCCGAATGTAGCTCTTGTCTATCCTGAATCGGGTCCGATCAAATTGTCATTAATCTTAAAACCTTCGAAATCCTAGATATAGAGTTTCTTCCCAAATCAATTATAATGTTATTTTCGAACTCGTATCTATTCTGAATGTGTCTCAATAGTGTGTGCTACATAGCTCTCCGGTCCCAGTCTGGTCATACTATGTTGCTATTCGAGTGATTTAGGTCATGTACGAAATGCAATACGATGTTGTATGTGAACTCTTATCATGTTCAGAATGTCTTTTAATATACCATGTCCTTCAATAGTATGTGCTACATAACTCCCTGATCTTGGTCCAGTCGTACTGCGTTGCATACTTAACTCCCTGATCTTGGTCCAGTCGTACTGCGTTGCTACCACCTGCTCTGCTGATGGGTTTGCTTCTGGATTTGTATTAAAATAGTGGTAAGTTGCTGGTTTGGTTATTAATCTTTCGGTTATAAGGAGATCTGCATGGAGGCATATCAGCTCAAGGATATCGCTGGCTTGTATTTAATTTCTTCTCTTTACTGCAAAAGAATCTGTTTGTTTAAATTTTTCTTTCGCAATTGAGATGATTTTAATTATAAATACCTTGATCTACCATGATTTGTGATGTATCCTGTATAAAAAGGAAGTGTCTCTTTGTTTTGCCTTGGTTGTCCCATTCGAGTTTAGAGAGCCATACCATAGGACACTTCTACGCATCCCCTCATGCTCTAAAATCTTTTTTCATTCATTATTTTTTTTGTTAAATATAAATTTACCCTTTTAATAATTTTAATCATTTGTTTTTCAAGGACGCATCATCGGTGAAAGCGTGAAGTCTAAAGCCAATAGAGGAGAAATATGGTTATTCTAGATCTGATGGTTGCTCTTAAAAGGAATCATTGTTGAGCTCTGAACCGAAGCAAACAGCAAATGAAAGCATCGCTGTCCTGCAGTGCTAATGTCTAATTAGTGGGATTGTTTTTCTCGTTGGAAATAGGTCTCCGACACAACGAAAATGTACCATCAAACACTATATTGGAAGAAAAAAAAATCCATGGAGATGGTCCCATTCATGGTTCTTCAATCCACGATTACCTTAGCTCGTCCTTCTTGGTAACAATCTCATCTTGTCTTTAGTTCAGCCATCAACAATTCTGCACATTTCTGCACTCCAAGCCACCATCCCCGTTTCTTGCACTACCAATATACATACATCTTGCTTGTTCGAAAATTATCATCTCGTAGTTTTATTTGCACCATCATCACCACTATTATATGCAGACTCGTTTTTATGTTTGATGATAAATATTACATTCATCCTGATCGATTCAAATTATATATTGAGAAAATTTTTAATGCAAAAAACTCGGGAACGCCTTATTTTGGAACCTAGAACCGTTGGGGATCGGCAAAAAGGCATCACCATCGAGCCCCTTTGAAACACATTTGGAAGGAGGGGAAAAAAGATTAATTGTTTGAATGATTTTTTTCATTTTTTTGAGAAATATGTCATTTTTTTTGTCTTGGCTGAGGATTGCTTCTACGATGATGTTGCAAATATAAAATTACTTGATGCACAGTGTTGCCGCCTGAACCGTCATGGCCTGTAACTGAAGACGATATCGGATCACGTTCTTGTCACTCTGGGACACGTCCGGACATGCAAAACAGAAGAGACCCGGGCTTGGAGTGCCGGGCTTCCGGAGTTTCTTGGTTGTCAAACTGCCGCCCGTTGTCGGTGATGATGCTATGAGAGAGTCCGAAATGGCAGATGATCGACTTCCAGAAGAACTGGCGGACCTTGGCCTCGGTGATCCGTGCTAGCGGCTCCGCCTCCACCCATTTGGTGAAGTGGTCGATAGCCACTATCATGAACTTGCGCTGCCTAGAAGCAGGAGAGAATGGGTCGAGGATGTCCATTTCCCACCGGACGAACGGCCAAGGTATGGAGAGTTGGGAGAGTGGTGCCGTCGATTGACGTTGTATGTGAGTGTGGTGCTGGCAACGGTCGCACTTTCTCACGAAGTCGGCGGTGTCCTCTCTCATAGTTTCCCAGTAGTATCCCTGACGGAGGGTTTTGTATGCTAGTGTTCTTCCTCCGACATGATTCCGCCTCGTGTATTTCTTGGAGCACAAAGGCTTCCTCTGCAGGCCTTAGGCACTTCAGGAGCGGATAGGAGTAGGACTTGCAGTAGAGCTATCCGTCCATTAGGGCAAATCGCGCGGCCTTCTTCTTAACGAGGCCGGCCTCCATCCGATCTTCCGTTAAGGTGCCATCGATGATGTATCTGATATACTGGTCCATCCAGTTGGGCTCCGGGATGACCTGCTGGTCTTCTCCGGGAGCTTCATAGCTACGATTTTCCAGGTACTCTATGTGGGCGCGCCCTAGTGATGAGTCCGGTAGGGTCACGAGTCTTAACAGAGTGTCGGCACGAGCATTCTTCCCACGAGGGATGTGGGAGATGCTAAAGTGCCGAAATCCCGTCGTGCTCGAACGGACCCGCTCTAGGTACTTCATCATCTGAGGATCTCGGGCCTCATACTCCCCCGAGACTTGCCCTGCCACCAGTTGGGAGTCGGTAAAGACCTTTAGGTTGGGTACACCCAGCTCGCGGGAGACTCTGAGTCCCATGAGGAGTGCCTCATACTCTGCCTGATTGTTGGTTGCTGCAAACTGGAAGCGAAGCGTACATTTAGCCACGACCCCATCCCCGTTGGTGAGGATGAGCCCCGCTCCGCTCCCTCCTGAGTTGGATGCACCATCCACATGGAGGACCCATGTCTCCTCCTCGGTAGCGGGCTCCAGCCGGGGTGCAAAGTCAAGGTAGTCTCCTTGGGCTCCTCGCTCATGCCAGCACACTCAACCAGGAAGTCGGCCAGCACTTGGGCCTTCTGAGATGGCCTCGACAGGTGCGAGATGTCGAACTCGCTCAGCATTAGAGACCATTTAGCCAAGCACCTGGATGTTTCGGGATGACTGAGTATGGCTCTTAGTGGCTGGTCCGTCATGACCGTAATTTGATGTGCTTGAAAGTACAGCCTGAGGCACTGGGCATACATTATTAGAGCAAAAATTAAATTTTCAGAGCGGGTGTACTTGATCTCCGCATCTCGGAGGATTCTGCTTGCATAGTACACCGACTTTTAGGACCCGTCCTCATCTGTGCAAACAAGTACCGAGTTGACGGCCCTTGGGGTGACCGCCAGATACACCAGGAGCTCCTCTCCTTCCTCTGGCCTTTAGAGCAGCGGTGGAGATGCCATGAACTTTTTCAACTCCTCAAAGGCTGCTTTGCATTCCTCGGTCTAGGCGAAGTCGTGCACTTTGCATAGCGCCTTGAAGAAGGGTAAGCAGCGGTCAGCCAATCTTGAGATAAACCTGCTTAGGGTGGCAATCAGGCCGGTTAAGCACTGGACCTGCTTCTTCGAGATGGGATGCTCCATGTCGACGATTGTCTAGACTTTCTCTGGGTTCGCCTCGATGCCCCTTTGGGTAACCATAAAACCAAGGAACTTCCCTGTCGCCATGTCGAAGGTGTACTTCATCGGATTCAGCTTCATCTTGTGTATCCAGAGATTGTGGAAGGCCTCTGCCAGGTTCGCGTCATGATCTGACTTCGGTTTGCTCATGATGAGTATGTCGTCCAGTATACTTGCATGTTTCTTCCGATCTGGTCCTTGAATACCTGGTTGACCAGCCGCTGATATGTGGTGTCAGCATTCTTCAAGCCGAAGGGCATCATTCGATAGCAGTACATCCCTCGATCGGTGATGAAGGCAGTGTACTCCTCGTTCTCCGGATGCATCCGGATTTGATTGCATCCGGAGAATGCATCCATAAAGGAGAGCAAGCGGTGCCCCGAGGTAGCGTCCACTAATTGATCGATCTTTGGCAAATGGAAGCTGTCCTTCGGACAGGCTCGATTGAGGTCAGTGTAGTCCACACAGATCCTTCACTTCCCATTGCTCTTCTTTACCATGACCATATTTGCTAGCCAGCTGGGGTACTATACCTCACGGACAAAGCCGGCTACGAGGAGCTTATCCACCTCCTCGTTGATCGCCCGTTGCCTCTCAAGGACGAAGCTTCTCTTCTTCTGCCGGACCGAACGGTACTTCGGGTTAATGCTCAACTTGTGCGTGATGATGTCAGGGGGAGTCCCGGGCATATCGGCTACTGTCCAAGCGAACACGTCTGCATTTGCTCGAAGAAACTCCAACAGGTGGGCCCACTCCTCCTCTCGCAACTGGACCCCGATTTGCACTGTCTTTATCGGGTCAGCTCCAAGCAGACATGACAACAAGCGCTTGACCGGGCCACCTCTGGTGTCTTCCACCCTTTGGTCAAGGTCATCAGTACTGGGGTCTTCCTTAGAAACTCTGGCCCCAAGGATGGCTTGGAGATAGTGTTGGATTGGCTGAGGTGCCCCCCTCATTTCTCCAACACTGTAAGGAGTAGGAAACTATACTAGTAGCCTTTTGGTGGAAATGACCGTGTCGAGCATATTGAGCCCGGGGTGGCCAAGGATCACGTTGTAGGCTGAGGGAAGCCTAACAACCGTGAAGGTCATCATGACGGTGCTCTGCCGAGGTGGCACCCAGCAGTAACAGGGAGAGTAATCTCCCCCTCGACTCCCATAGAGTTTCCTATAAAATTGACAAGGGGAGTGTGCACAGGCCTAAGTTGAGCAGAGGACAGATTCATCCTGAAGAAAGCATCGTAAAAAAGGACATCAATCGAACTTCCACTTCGACCATGATCCACTTTACAGGATGCTTCGCGATCATCATCTTGACGACCATGGCATCATTATTTACATTTTCAACCCCAGATTTTCTCTCCCTCACAAATGGAAGTACATTTTCAGAACTTTCTCCTCCTTTGGCTCTCTTGGGGGCGTACTCGATTCCCCAGCATATCATCCCCACAGGCTTCTCGGTGGGCTGGTTGTTGACTTCGAGGACCGAAGGGAGAGCAGCGAGTGCCTGAGATTCGACCGGGATCTTGCCCCCCACGAACCTTCTGAGGTAGCCCCACCTTATGAGATCTTCAATCTCTCTCTTGAGGTGGCGGCACTCCTCGATGTCGTGGCCGTGGTCGTGATGTAATTGGCAATATTTCATCTTGTCGCTACCATTAGACGGTCTCAGAGGGGGTGGGCGATGCAGGTAGCGCTCGCCCTCAATCTCCATGGGGATATTCATCCTCAAAGCAAGGAGAAATGTGTAACTTTCTTCTAGGATGGGGCCGCTCTTCGGCTTCGGTCCCTGGCAAAAATTCAGTGTAGGCGGTCCGGGTTTCCGCACCCCGGATGTCTCCCCAGGTGCTGGCTTCCTCCGTGGCTTTCTATCCAGCTCCCTCATACGGTCCGCCTTCTCAGTGCAGATGTACTTTTGAACATGGAGGAGTTTAGAGTACATCTTCGACAGCTTCTTGCCCAAGGAGTGGGTCAGGCGGGAATTCCTGAGCCCTCTTTTCAGCGCAAGCATAGTGACTGGCTCATCCAAGTTGTAGATCTCCAGTGCGGCAACCTTGAAGTGGGCCACGTAGTCCCATAGGAGCTCATGGTCTTGTTGCCTGATGGAGAAGAGGTTGTCCACCTCGCGTGGTACTTTTCGACAGGCATCAAAGTGGGCCACGAACTTTCATTCCAGCTGAGCGAAAGAGCTGATGCTTTCAGGCTCAAGGTGGGTGAACCAGACTTGAGCCGCCTTTTAGAGGGTGGCTGGAAAGGTGACGTAGAGGAGAGCATCGATCGTCCTTTGGACTCTCATGAGGGCCTTGTAGCTCTCCAAGTGGTCCAGGGGATCGGTGGTCCCGTCGTAGGGATCCACCTGTGGCATGCAGAACCAGCTCAGAATCGGTTCCTCTTGGATCTCTCAGGAGAAAGGGGGACAGGCATTGTAGCCCACATACTCGCTTAGGGAGCCCTACATATTTGCAAACTAGCGGGATAGCTCCGCTAGCTTGCACTTTTGTTCTTCCATGCACCTTTCTTCCATGCGCCAAATGGCCTCGTCGGTTGATCCCTCCACCGAGGTCGACGGAAGAGGAGAGGATTACATCTGAGGGGGGTCACAATGGGGGGCCTTGCCTTTACGACCTCAACGGTGCTTAACAGCAGCCTGCCCAAAGATCGGGGACCGACTCTCGTGGTCGGCGGACCCGGACCATTGTCTCTTCGCCAGGGTCCTATGGCTTCTCTGGCGGTCTGTTGTGGCCCGCGACTGCGAAGGCCTTCCTTGGAAGGAATGCGGGGTGCAGCGGCTTGGGCCACAGGGGTCCTTGGCTATTGATGAGTGGCCAGGGACTGGTGATGGTACTGCAACTGGTGCACCGCAGCAGTCAGGAGCTGCATCTGTTGGACGAGTGCGGCCAGTTGAGCGTTCGCTGGAGCTGGTTGCGGTGGAGCGGGGTGCTCCCTTTTTGGACTGTGCAGGTCTTCACGGGAAGGGGGATCCCCCGCACGGCTGGTGGAGACCTCCCTCGCACAGGTCATCACCATGCCTTCAGTGGTTTTGCTTGCAGAGGGGATTGACTTAGATCACCAAGCATCTTGCCCCCCCTTCCTAGCGTGCTAATCTATTGCCGCCAAAACCACCATGGCCTGTAGCTGAAGACGATCTTGGATCGCGTCCTTGTCACTCTGGGACTTGCTGGTGTGTCCGGACCTGTAAAACAGAAGAGACCCGGGCCTGTGATCCCAACGGGGGCACTCCGACGCTCAAGTCAGTGGTGATCCAGGGAACAGATCCTCCTAGTCGAGCCCTGTAGATGGACTCCATGCTAGGAGGAGAAAGTAATATACTAGGAGAATGTAAATAAGTTATGAGTGGACCGGGAAAAGAGGTGATGGAAGAGAGTTTGGTCAGGAAGGTTTTGTTCATCGAGACCCTTCCGGTGGGTCTCCGGTAGCCTTGGACACCTAGTCTCTCAGTTGCTCTCCTATGTGCCACGCCTCTTGCCTGTTAGTTTGCTTACCTTTTTCTTGGAACCTTGGAGGGCTCTTTTAAGCCAGGGTGGTTGCCATATGCCTACCTCGGGATCCCCCCTCGCTTGCAGGCGTGTGCGGCGATGTCTCATGCCATGGACGAGATGCTTTTTCTTATTTGCGATAAGGTACCTACCGTGCACTCTGACATTCCTTCCGGTCGCTCCATTTCAGGAAGCCTGGTAGAGTCTCGATCGGGGGGCAGCCACCTCCTACATTTAAATCTTCTTGATTGATTTCCTCTTCTGGGTGGCACTGACGGTTGGTAGAGAGTGCAGCGCCTCGACCGGGGGACCCCTTCCTTTTTAGTGTATGTGGTCGCTGGAGCACTTATTGCAGCCTGGCAGGCGCCTCTCTGTGGTCCTTGGGTGGCCAACCGCCACCCAAGGAGAGCGGCGACGTTCCTCGGTTGCTGGTCCCTTCATCTGAGGTGGGGCTCGTCCGAAGAGGGAGCTGCCTGGCGAAGGAGTCTGGAGAGAGGCGGAGCTCGACTTCGGAGTCTCGACCTCGAGGGAGCCGCCTGGCGAAGGAGTCCGGAGAGAGGCGGAGCTTGACTTCGGCCAGGGCGTCTCGACCTCGAGGGAGCCGCCTGGCAAAGGAGTCGGAGAGAGGCAGAGCTCGACTTCGGCTACGATGTCTCGACCTCGAGGGAGCCGCCTGGCGAAGGAGTCCGGAGAGAGACGGAGCTTGACTTCGGCCAGGGCATCTCGACCTCGAGGGAGCCGCCTGGCAAAGGAGTCTGGAGAGAGGCAGAGCTCGACTTTGGCTACGACGTCTCGACCTCGAGGGAGCCGCCTGGTGAAGGAGTCCGAAGAGAGGCGGAGTTTGACTTCGGCCAGGGCGTCTCGACCTCGAGGGAGCCGCATGGCGAAGGAGTCCAGAGAGAGGCGGAGCTCGACTTCGGCCATGGCGTCTCGATCTTGAGGGAGCCACTTGGCAAAGAAGTCCAAAAAGAGGAGGAGCTCGACTTCGGCCACGGTGTCTAGACGGAGGCATTGCATGCTCAACATGAGAAATATGAACAATTAGACGGACATAGGGAATGTCTAACCCAAATATAAATGCATGCCCGGCATATGACACGTTATTAGCATCCCTGCTCACAATATTTGTTAAATTTATATTCCTCGTTCACATCCATTTCCCGTGAAGGAACCTCTTTTATCATTTTTTATGGTTTTGTAATAATTACTTAACATTGAAAATATTTCATGTTTGATGGAAGTTAGCCCCCAGGCATTTATATCAAATTTCATTAAATTTACTCCTATACATTATGAATTTTTTTAAAAAAATTATCAGCTACGGTATCATCCAATAACTGAGAAAGAAAAATCACACTCCAATCTCATACTTGTATCCGAGTTCTTTCAGGATTGTATCATATATATATGAGGTTTAAAAAAAAAAAAAAAAATCCGATTTCCATCTTTTATGTAGAGGGACAACTTGTGTGAAAAAGGAAAACTAAAAGCAAGGGGGCTAAAATACAAAATGCCAGTTCCTTTCCGGGTCCTGGAATGGGATGACCAACGAGTATTTTAGAAGCCATCCACTTGCTCCGGTTCTTCTCGTGTCCTTCCACCCTAATAATCTGTATTCTTCTGTCTATGTATCACTTTTTTAAGTTTATATTCATGGATTCCCTTATTCTATTATAAAATTTATAATCAAAAAAGTATATGAATGCCTGTACTCGAGGGTCTAATATACCCTTCATCATATAAATAATTTTAAAGCGATCAAGGACTATTCTTTTTGGATACCTGTGAATCCAGCATATGCAAGACAGTGCCACGGGATAGATCATATTTCCGGTCTCATTCATTTAAAATTTTTAGTACTTGAGAGTACTTTTGATAGATCTCAAGATGATGGCTGATACAATATTGATTGATATTCTTAATTAATCAATCATATAAATTATTTTACTTCTTAAATAGAACATTGATCATTCCGATATACTGATAGAAAATTACTACCGAGGTACTAGACTGATCAGCACATCAAGGGAGAAATTTTGAAGCTTTATATACTTGGATGTCTGTTTGAAACAGTGACCTACCTAAAAATTACTGTAGAAAGCTTCTATACCATTAAAATTTAAGGTATCTAAAGTTTGGTCTCGGTAAAGCAGAGCCAGACCCTAACATCGAGACCAGAAATGGAGATCGAATTCTTGGAGCTACACCCACAACAAAGTATCCTCTAAATCCCACCAAAGCAAAGTTGATGATTCCCCAACTCTTACCATCCCTTGATGCCCAAAACTAGCAGCATGCATGCCTTTGGCTCCAATTCATTCCCTTGATTAGTGGTACGCATCACAACTATGCTTTAATTAAAAAAAAATAAAACAGTGGCACCGAAGGCTCACATGGAACACTCAGAAGAGCATATGCAAATACCGGTACAAGCATCACCCAACCTTCTAAACGTGAGAATGAACGCTGTTTTTTTTTTTTTTTTTTTTTGATAATAGAAAATTTTCCACATATGATCATCTTTATAGAAATCAAATTATAGAAGCAACCTCCCTTGTAGTGATTGTCATTTCACTCGGTTTAAATTTCATAATTAAAAGTTAACTTTTTAATAATTGAGTTCATGAGGACAGAATCAAAACTTGAATTCATATTAATTTATATGCATAATGACAATATTTGGTAAATGGATAAAAATTTTCAAAAATAATTCTCCAATAATATGCAAGAAAAGTGAACTTTTAAGCATCATGAATTGTCATGGACCTGGTTAGTCTTACCGTAAAAAGTCTTAATGAATTGGTTGGACCTGGTCTAACTCTTCTGTTTTTTTGAAAAATAAGATCTATGGTCCATCATCTGCATATTAACAATTTAGAAATAAGAACCACCGGTTTACATATAATTAATAATAATTTGATTTCAAATATTAAAGCAAACATAATTTAGGTATCGCTTGATTAAAACTAGCTGGCCATGTCTTGCTTTTCCTTCAATTGTTCACTATCTCATCGTCTATTTGATTTCAGGATAAACTGGAATATGAGCCATGAATATCTTTCTTTTTCTCCTTTTTATTTTGTCCTAACCTCACCACTCACCAAACATGGTAACTTTATACTGATATCAGAAAGTCGATTCAGGAGCATTTAAAATTTATTTTTAAAAGGCATTTTAAAAATATATATATATATATATATATATATATATATCCTTATCATATATCTTTATTTGCTATCTTCTTAGTTTTATTCCAAAATAATTCTGCTTCACCCCTAAAGACAATCCCTCTCTCTCTGAGTTTTATTCCAAAGTAAAAAGGCGTTTCTCTCTCTCTCTCTCTCTCTCTCTCTCTCTCTCTCTCTCACATTTGTCCAAAAAGCAAAACCCTGCCTTTTTTAAACTGCCCAATCCCCCCTCTCTCTCTCTCTCTAACTTGCTCTCTCCAAACCATGGCTTCCCATGCCTTTCTTCTCCTAGGCTTTCTCCCCCTCATCAACCTCCTCCTCCCCTTGGCCTCCGCGGCCTCCATTCAAGACCTCCTCCGAGCCAACGGCCTCCCTCCGGGGCTCCTTCCCCGATCGGTGGAGTCCTTCTCGCTCGACCCCTCCTCCGGTCTTCTCGAGGTCCGACTCGACTACCCCTGTTACGCCCGCTTCGAAAGCCTCGTCTTCTTCGATCGGGTGGTGCGCGGCAACCTCAGCTACGGCAGCCTCCATGGCGTCGTCGGCGTCTCCCAGGAGGAGCTCTTCCTCTGGCTCCCCGTTCGTGAGATCGTCGTCACCGACCCCTCCTCGGGAGTCATCTTCTTCGACATCGGCGTCGCCCACGAGCAGCTCTCCCTCTCCCTCTTCGAGTACCCGCCCAAATGCCAGCCGGGTAAGCAAAAGGAGCTCGTTCCTTTCGGAGAAGGTGAGAACGCCTCAAAAAATGCGATCTTTATGACCGTTTTTGCTGCGCTTTGCTTTGGTTTGTTATTGAATTTGGGAAAGTTTGGGTTTTTATGAGGGGTTAATGGCATTTCTGAATCAAAATCGAATCTTTCGTGCTGGTATGCTTTGATTGGCGTTGAATTGTGATGATTTGAAACCTTAGTTGGATTGGGATTTCAGTTGTGGGTAATAATGTGGTTTTGAAGAATTGGAGAGTGGCGTGGATTTGTTGGGCTTTTAGTTTTATTTAGTTAACTTTAGGATGTGCATGTTTATGCACCGAGATCCGGCCCGACTTCGGCATCGAGCTATCGAGTTCGCTGGAATGGTTGGCGAAGCTTCTGTTGAGATTGGCAAGGTCGGTTTGGGCTCACCGGATGCCTCCGATGTGAGGAAGGATGGCAGTAGCCATGCTCAGACTCCAATCCCGAATGTGATCTGAAATAGAAGAAGAAGAAGAAGTTCACTTACCGGATTATGTCCTTCCAATGCCTAAATTAGGCACAGCTATCAGAAAACAAATCGATCTTGATGTGTTTTAGGTTTTGCAGTTGTTTGATTCACAATGTAGGTTCTGTATTCCTCCTTTGAAATGAATTTAATGCGTTTCACGTTAAAGTGCTCTGCTGCAGCTGCTTTTTGTGTGCGTTCCGTCGCTATTGAAAATTCTCTTTAACTTTCTTGATTTTCAAATGCCTTTACCGGTGAGCGTGGATCACTTGAGTTTGAGTGGCATCGATTTTAATGTGTTACTTTCACTTTAATTTCAGTATTTTATATATCAAACATTGCTCTTCACTTCTTGTCGTTGTACCAATGTGCTTTCTTGTTGGTTACTGGTTCCCGGATGATTCAGCTATATATCTTTATATTATGTTGTAATTGCTGTCTCGTTGTGATACCTTACTTTTTATATTTTTTTTTATATTTCATTTTTTTTAAAACTTATGCTTGAAACTTTTTGAACTTTGATAAATTGGGATGGTGACTTTATTGCTGAAAAGGAAGTGACTCCTTGGTATTTTTCTGGGTGGTACCTTGCTTTCCATTCTAACAAAATGAAACATGTGACTCTTTTGCAGGATTTCGTGGCAGACAAGAGAAAGGACTCGAGGTAGAAAGATAAGCTGGAAAAGGAAAAGGAGATGCTTCACATTTTATCTTACCTTATTTCTTCCCTTCTCCTCTCTTCTGCCTTCTCATGGAAGCATTGGTGACACTGTATCAATGCAGCTGTTTTAATTACTCCTTGTTTCGTCTTATGCTTGAAGATCCTGGTTTTATTACCAGTCTATGGATGCTAGAGTGGCTTTCTCTTCACCTTTGTAGAACTTTGAGAGGTTGGATAAAATAATGAGATGTTATAGCATCTAGACTTGAATAAATGGTGCTTGAGATGAATTGTGGTATATAAGCTAAAACCAGGTCATATCATACATTATGTAGGTATGTTGCAACACTTTCCTTCAGGTCTTGGATAGCAGCATCTTTACTGCATGGAATGAAAAGAGTAACTTTCTAACGTCGATGCTAATAGTGTCATTACTTTAGCTGATTTTGATGAACACCTAGAAGTAATATCTCCATGCTGAATGGTAGATGTTAGATTTTCGTTACTATTATTTCACAAGCATTTGTTCCAAACTCCATAAGCCGTTGTTATCTTGTTTTTGGGTTTCTTTCAATCATTAGGAGATATGTATGTATATAGTTTTGCAAGGAACTAATCTTTCTCATGGCTACCAACCAATAATATTTCTGGTATTGATAAGCATATTATTAGGGATTATAATGTTAATTTCTCTATCATATACAACATTTCTTAGTGAACGCTCTGTCCGAGTTCTCCATGTTGTTAATAACTTCTGTATTTGGCCTGGCTTCCGCTTGTTCAAGTCCACTCTCCCCTTGGTGACTTCCCTTTGTGAAATTTTAGATATATTCTGTATTTTATATATGGTTCACCTCTAAGATTATTTTTTATCTTTGCTTGTTTAATAATGTAACTAATGAATGTGCCTCCTCAAAACCTCTTAGTGGTGGTTCAAGAGCTATAATTTTCATGTGATACTAAAAGTCTACATCTTGAGTTAACAGAGAAAACAGAGAACTGAAGACAGAGATTTACGTATTCGCTTTATGGCCTATGTTCACGGGTGAAAAACAATCTGATAAAGCTCATCAATGGTGAAAAAGCGCAGAAGTCATATAAATCTCAATCTTTCTAGTACTCAAAAGCCCCAATAAAAAATAAAAAGGGCAAAACATATGGGGTGCATTGGCAAGACAATCGAGTTGGGTCAGATACGGATTGTTATAAAAAATTATCAATCCAAATTTAATATATTTATTAAATAAATTAAAAATTTAAATCTGTACATGATCTGTTTATTAAATACATAATTCGATCCATTCTGTATAGTTCTGTATTCAATGGATCAAAGGTTAAACAAGTTAAATAAATTTTTAATGGATCAAATAGATTAAGCAAGTCAATTGAAACAGGATATAAATAGGTTAAGTAGATTTTAAACATATTAATTAGATTTTGAATAGGTTAAACAGCTTATATATATTACATGGATCGAATAAATTACGTAAGTCAACCCGACTTGAGTATTCAATTGGTTAAATGGGTCAGATATTAGAAAACCAAATCTAATCCAAATATTAAACATGTGTTATGAGTTCGGATTTGATTATGATAGGGTGAATATGGATCGGATTGGCGAGTTAGATTATATTTTGCTAGCCTTGAGGGTGCATTTAATTGGTAATTAGAATTGGAATTGGAATGTATTGGAATAAAAATCTCTAAATATACTGGGTTCATAATTGAAATTGGAATGAGATTTGAATATCATGAAAGAGTAAGGATTTTAGGAGATTAAAGCATTTCCATTTTTGTCAAAAATCAGAAATGGAATTTTATCTAAATGGCTGGAATTGAAGTTATTCATTTCTATTCCTATTTCAAAGTCTAACTCCTTTCAATCAAACATACCTAGTGACCAGAAAGGTGATAGCTCAAGTGAAACTAGTTGCGGTTCCATATTCCACACATCTCATATTTGACAAATGAAATTGCAACTGGTTCGAATAATTCCAAGATTAGTCTCGGGGCCTGAACATGGATGCGTGGGATTGGTTGTTGGTCCACCAGATGTTTTGGTGGGGCTGGAGTGACATTCTTATCCATTCCACTTGGGATGAGGTGAGGAAGGATTGAACTATCTTTATTATCGGCCTGTATCGGAATTCTCTAGTGGAGTGGGGTCTTGATTGATTATGCTCAAAAAAGGTAGCTATGCTGGTTTTTGACTTATCAAAAAAAAAAAAAAAAAAAAGCTTATAGTTAATAGGCACCTTAAAAATTGGTAAAATTGTATGGGATTTGGGCCCGGCCCTGACATTGTCAAGATGCCTGGGCCTAGGGGCCGAGGGAGACCAATTAACAATTTTTCCCCTAAAAACAAGATACAATGCAATGGTTCAAATTGCTTCTTTGCGCCAGGGTACGAGCGATCGGAGGGAAGGAAGCTACCTAGTAGACCTCCTCTACCAACAATATAAAAATTTCTAAGGAAAAAGAGAGAGATAATGGAATTGGGCAACAAATGCATTCAGTGTCACGCCTCGAATCTAGCACCGGAATCGGCTACGCGACTGATCGCACGAATCCTAAAATACCTTCTATAATTCATGCAAGGTCTAAAATTTTTTCATTGTAACTTCAATTCTTCATAATATTATTGATCACAATTCATAAGAAAAATACCTGATACAAAGAAAATTACAATTTCGTTCATCCTTTAGTCATCCAATTGATTGTAATGACTCTCTAGCTATTCCTTATTTCTTCACGAATCCAATCCACCACCAAGCTCGAAGATTCTGCACAACTTTGAAAAGAGAAAATAAATAGGGGTTGTGAGCTTTATAGTCCAGTAAGGTCTCCAAACAGTCACCATCAATAATAATAATTTGAAAATAACAAGGATATAATAGTATATCATGTCAAGCAACCAAACAACTCAATGTCATATATGACAAAACCTTTTATAAAATCATGTTTTTCTTTTTATGTTTTCAATTTAATTATCTTTCTTCTTTAGGGTTCTGGACTAACCACGGTCATATTTCAACCCATGATTGGTAATCTCAGTATCACACTTCAGCCTGTGACGGGCAAATCCATGCCTGTGATAGGCAATATTTGTTATGATTTCATCTGTGACCGGCAATCTCGGTAACCACGATCCCGTGGTATGGCTAGTCCAATTACCTTATTCTCTTAATTAATACTTTATCCTTTCACATCATCATGTCGTCAAATCATATCATGATATCAAACTATGAAATCTCGAATCTTTCAATGACCGGCATCACGGTCCAAACCATACAAATATCATTTTATTTGATAAAACATGGTATACAGGAATATAGCTAATAACAATAACAATCGTATTGTCCAGCATAAAAAGTCAAACTATTCCATGCAAAAATAAATTATGCATGCCAATGCATATGCGCACGGATTAAACCATGTCATAATAAACACATATATATAACTGGTGAACAGATCCAAATATTCTTACCTTTCATAAGCTAATCCTAGTGTATCCAATGTTAGTCCGTATCCGGAGTTTGTTCAAGATCTTTCCTGCTCAGAAGGCTATCCCATACAATAATAAATAATTTATTTAAAATTCTTCTAGATTCATCCTTAAAACCCCGACTACATGAAATTCGAGAAAGAAGACTTCCCAATCCTCTCTCTCTTATAATTATTATTTATTTTATTTTTTATCTTCTTTTATTCTCTCTCCTCATCTTTTCTCTCTCCTCTTTCTCTCTCCTCTTCTGTTCTCTCTTTTTTTTTTCCTTCTCTTTTTTTTTTTTTTTTTTTTTTTCCTTTTTCTTTTCTTTCCTTTTTTCTTTTCTTCTCCCGAATCCCCCCTGCTCTCCCCCTGGTTTAGTCCGAGCATACCTCCCATGGCCTCGAAAGCCATGAGAGGTGGTCAACGAGAAAAGAAGGCTCGCCATACCTCCTTCTATCAGAAGCCTCACCCGTGCGATCATCCTCGCTACCGAGATGGTCGGCTCCCTCACCGGATCTCCCTTTACCGAAGCATCACCCGAGCATTGCCTCATCCGCACATCGTTAGGATCTTCGTTGTCCCTCTCCCGGTCATGCTAACTAAGATGCGATGGTGACGATTGATTAACCGATCATCAGGTATGGGAGGAGAAGCATAGGGGAGCGGTGGTGCCGACAGCTGGCCTAACTTAAAAAGTCCACTGTGCTGCTCGATGATGTCGGTGATGGATCCGATGACCATGAACTACCAAAAACAAGGCCGCCATGGGAGACTCTAAGCTCGTCGACGGGCATAGAGGGAAGGAGGCCCAGGGTTCTGGGTTTTAAAGAGGGAAACGAGGCTTTTCCTGGCCATACCGGAAACCAACTCGACCGATCGGAGGTCGTGTCCCACCCCAATACTTCCTCGAGTCAACTCCCGCTCCTCCATGGCGTTCCTTCCATGATTCCCGGTGAAAACTCCGGCTGACAACGAGGGAAGGTGAGTTCCCCTGTTTCAGCCTCTCCTTCCCTTTTTTTTCGTGACCTGGATCGAAGTCGGCTGGGCCTACTGACTTCGGTCCAAAAGCCCAGATAAAATATGGGTTTCACATTCTCTCCCTGTTAAAATAATTTCGTCCTCAAAATTAGCTTGATTAAGGTTTTAAACCTTAAAAGTAATCAACCTTCATATCATTCTCAAACTCCCAATTAGTTTGCCTCTTAGGACACTTGTTTTTCAAATCTAAATCGTAACGATATCATATAACACTCAAAACTTGATCCTTTCATTTCACAATGCTTGTCGAATTCTCTTAAGCTCTTTCAAAAGCATACTAATCTTTCGATGTCAAAACAATTGATTATGCTTGATTAATTCTATAGAAAATTTATAATGCCCAACCTTGGATATACATAATTTAACATCATCCTTAAGCTTCTAATATTTTCTCTTTTAGAATGCCTTCCTCACATGGCCTTTTCATTAGAACAAGACGATTTTTTTCATTTTAATCAACATCATCTATTTATATTGTGGATCCCTTTCTTAGAATGCTTCCTTCATAAGTCTCTAACATAACAAAATTATATCACATCTCAATTCTTGTTCCCTATGATTTACGGTACATACTGAATTCTCTTAGTCTCTTTCAAGTAAATATTGACGCCTCAACCTCGAATTAAGTGCATGATTCTTTACCCGTGAGATTTATTTCTCTTGATTGGAAATCATAATTGGTCCAATACATTTTTAACCAACAATTCGGAAGAGACTTGAACATTAAATACTTGCCATGGTTTTTAGTATTCTCTCTTCTCTTGACCTTCTCCATGATTTTACAATTAGTCTTTTTATCTTATGAAAACCTCAAACACTCCTTAAACATAGAAATCATAATATCATAACTAAAAGAGCTTGGTATCACAAAGATTCCCGATCCTAGCCAGGTAAAGATCAACACTTCCTTATTCCAGATTTAGGGATGTCCCATTTTTTTTTTCCTTAGAATCCTCTATACTAAAAGAACCAATTGATAAAAATTGCATGGTAACGCCTATAGACTAACTCAAGGATCAGTAACATTATCTCTTCATTAATTACAAAAATCTTGTGACTGAAATTCAAATTAGTATCCCCATCATAACACTTCTAAAATTAGAATTCACATTCTTAATTGATTTCATGATAACTTAAACTACTATGCTTGCACTACGCACTCTAATAAAATTTACCTAACCATCAAGGTTCACTAAATAACTTCAAACTAATCTTACATTGGTACCAGGAAGGTTTAAAGTTACCAAGATAAAATTTTTGAATCTCTTTATCATGTCCCTACCTTAAGCATGTCATTTCAAGATTTACCCTAATCCAGTTTCCATATTGAAGGTCCTTACATAAATTTCAACATCCATAACTCTAATGCAAGTCTGGATTAATCATACCTTCCTTGATAATTCAATTAGACAAAACTAGATCAACTCTTCTTTTGAAAAGTTATCATTAACTCTAACAAAGTAAAAGACTTGAATCAATGCTCTTATGAGTAAAATCAATCATATTATCGCTCATAGAATTATCTTACCATAACTCTTAGAATCAATTAACAAACTACCTAAAATATTGTCCCTCGTAGGCTAAACCCATATAAATCTTTCAATACCAATTTCTTTGTTTACTATAATCCAGTAACATGATAACCTAGATCTTCTTATAGATCTTAATTTGACTTGGGGTTTAACATACCCAATAATCTCCAACAATTATAGAATAGATCCAGTAATCCAATCCATAATTGCTAACATAAGCCATCAAGATTCCTATCAAAATATGGATGCCATGTCAACATAATAAAATCTAATCCACCAATAGAGAGCTACAAGCTATATATCATCCCAAGCACATTTTTTCTTATATATTTTTCAATCATAATCCACATATAGAATCATTGAAATAATATCCTTTCTAATATCATTAAACTCTTTCATAACCTATAACCTAAACATCTTCTTGCAATAATCCCAAAATTATAATCCATTAAATAGCAATAGAACTAGCATGCTATTATAATCTGTATCCACATCAGGTTTAGAATTCCAAAATCATTCAATTAATAATTAAACTTGCTTGTTTAGCATGATCCGTTAACATAACATACTATATCTTCAGGCTAGTACTCTTGACACTTGGATCAAACCCACTTATCAAAGGCCAGGATACATCCCATCCAACTCTTCTATATCTATCATATGCTTAATTATCATGATCAAGGAGTACAAATCATCCAGCCCTTTACATTTATCCTAGATCAATCTCATTATACATATTACAGACCAAAAATCGTGTTCCTTCCTTGCACCAATCATATGTCAGATCCTATGCATAATACCTAAACATTAGAAATCCAACTTCAAATTCATTCTTGTAACTTTTATTATGTTCCGACTGATCATGACACTAAATTAAAAATATCTCTTAAATCATAATCCACAATGATCATAACCATAATTTCAACATCATTCAAATTATATGCTAATCACTTATATCACCGTTCCAAGTGATCATAACATAAATTCTGACACTATTCTATCATATCATGATAACCATCATATTATTATTATTTGAACCACTTGTATCATTGTCCAAAATGATCATAACCTAAGCTTTGATACTACTTTGTCATGTCCCGAATCCAGCACCCGAAATGGCTACGCGACCGGCCGCACGAACCCTAGTATACCTTCTAGCATTCATGCAAGGCCTAAAAATTTTTTTATTATAACTTCAATCCTTCATATTATTATTGATCACAATTCATAAGAAAAATACCTGATACAAAGGAAATAATACAACTCTTATGGATACAATTTCGTTCATCCTTTAGTCATCCAATTAATATTAATGGCTCTCTCGCTATTCTTTATTTCTTCACGAATTCATTCCACTACCAAGCTCGAAGATTCTGCATAACTTTGAGAAGGAAAAATAAATAGGGGTTGTGAGCTTTACAGCCCTGTAAGGTTTCCAAACAGTCACCATCAATAATAATAATTTGAAAATAACAAGGATATAATAGTATATCATGTCAAGCAACCAAATAACTCAATGTCATATGTGACAAAATCTTTTGTAAAATCATGTTTTTCTCTTTATATTTTCAATTTAATAATCCTTCTTCTTTAGGATTCTGGACTAACCACGATCATGCTTCAGCCCATGACTGGCAATCTCAGTATCATACTTCAGCCTATGACGGGCAAATCCATGCCTGCGATAGGCAATATTTGTCATGATACCGCCTGTGACCGGCAATCTCGGTAACCACGATCCTGTGGCATGGCTAGTCCAATTATCTCATTCTTTTAATTAATACTTTATCCTTTCACATCATCATGTCGTCAAATCATATCATGATATCAAACCATGAAATCTTAAATCTTTCAATGACCAGCATCACGGTCCAAACCATACAAATATCACTTTATTTAATAAAACATGGTATACAGGAATATAGCTAATAACAATAACAATCGTACTATCCAATATAAAAAGTTAAACTATTACATGCAAAACAAATTATGCATGCCAATGCATATGCGCATGGATCAAACCATGTCATAATAAATATATATGTATAACTGGTGAACAGGTCCAGAGATCCTTACCTTTCAGAAGCTAATCCTAGTGATCCAATGTTAGTCCTTATCCGGAGTTTGTTCAAGATCGTTCCTGCTCAGAAGGCTACCCCTACAATAATAAATAATTTGTTTAAAATTCTTCTACGATTCATCCTTAAAATCCTGACTACATAAATTTCGAGAAGGAAGACTTCTTGATCCTCTCTCTCCTAAAATTATTATTTATTTTATTCTCTCTTCTCCTCTTTCTCTCTCTTCATTATCCCTCATATTTTTCTCTCTTTTTCTCGCCTCTTTCTTCTCTTCCTTTCTCTTCCCATATTCTCTCCCCTCCTCTATTCTCTCTCTTATTTTTTTTCCTTCTCTTTTCCTCTTTTTTTTCTTTGTTTTTCCTTTTCCTTTTCTTTCCTTCTTTCTTTTCTTCTCCCGAATCCCCTGCTCTCCTCCCGGTTCAGCTCGAGCATACCTCCCATGGCCTCGGAAGCCATGAGAGGTGGTCAATGAGGAAAGGAGGCTCGCCGGACCTCCTTCTTTCGGAAGCCTCACCCGTGCGATCATCCTCGCTGCCAAGATGGTCGACTCCCTCACCGGATCTCCCTCTATCGAAGCATCACCCGAGCATTGCCTCATCTGCACATCGATAGGATCTCCGTCGTCCTTCTCCCGGTCATGCTCGATGAGATGGCGGTGGCGACGATTGATTAACCGGTCATCAGGTATGGGAGGAGAAGCATAGGGGAGCAGCGGTGCCGACAGCCAGCCCAACTAAAGAACTCCACGATGCTATTCGACGATGCCGATGATAGATCCGATGACCATGAATTGCCAAAACGAGGCCGCCATGGGAGACTCTGAGCTCGTCGATGGGTGCAGAGGGAAGGAGGTCCAGGTATCTGGGTTTTAAAGAAGGGAACGAGACTTTTCCTCGCCGTACCGGAAACCAACTCGGTCGATCGAAGGTCGTGTCCCACCCCAATACTTAATCGAGTCAACTTCCGCTCTTCCACGGCGCTCCTTCCATGATTCCCGGCGAAAACTCCGGCCGACAACGAGGGAAGGTGAGTTCCCCTGTTTCAGCCTCTCCTTCCTTTTTTTTTTTTTTCATGACCTAGGTCTAAGCTGGCTGGGCTTGCCAACTTCGGCCCAGAAAGCCCAGATAAAACCTAGGTTTCACATTAAGAAAGGCATTCTCCATCAAAATAGACCCTGTTCTTTTCATAATAACTATATAGATTCACGTTTTAATAAAGAGAACGCTTGGTTAAGGGACAATGAATTAATATTATTTGCCTTACCTTAAACATGCTTTTAAAGTGTAATGTTAGAGTCGAGGGAGTTGTGTTGTTGCAAAGTCGTGCCTGAAGATGCCTTTTCTTTCTTTCTTTTTTTTTAAAGAAAAAATGTTTATCAATCCAAAAAAATACTTTCCTTTAAAAAAATATTGACTTTTAAGTGTTTTTTTCGTTCGAGTACTCCAATCTTTCACTGGAAGGCAAGGCCCCTCGCCCTTTGTGCTTGGCTAAAGAAGAAATAGTATGACAACGGTTGTACCAATTGGACCAGGGACAATCATATGAATCCAATTGATGGATAATTACTACCAGGGCTCCTACAAGTATTCCAAGCATTATTTGATATGGTAGTAGATCCACATTACCGTTGTATGGGTTGGCCGCATCTCCCTTCCTCTAAAAAAACATTTTAAGAAGCTGGAGAAATTTTTTATGTACATTTTATGAAAAAGAGTCCCCCAACCTGAACCACCGTTATTTGGATGTTGCGCTTCCCGCAACCGACCAGTGAACTTAGTCCAGTACGATCACGCAAAAAATAACCAAATCCTTTTTGTTTTTTTTCATGGGAAAAAAAATCAATGAATTATTAAAAAAAAAAAAAAAGCTATTGCAGGAATCGAGTCTATTGAGACCTATGTTGTACCTAGTTTAGCAAAATCATATTATTGTGATAATTAACATTATGAGAATAAGGAATCGGAACTGTTGACGTGGAACCTTCAACGATTAAGCGGAGCTGCTAGATTGCCATTTCACTTTTCTTGATGGATACTTGCAAAACAGGTCTCTGACCGGATTTTCTCCGGTGAGGGACACTCCGATGCCTAAGTTAGAGAGGGAGATTCCAGCAACAGAATGGAGAGTTTCTGAAGAGGAAGATAACGAAAATATTCTCTTTCCAGGCTTATATGTGACGTATCTTGGATGTCCCCCTTACCAGTATTTATAGTTGTTGTGTCAGGATATGGTTAGACTCACATATCTATGGTTAGGACGGGGTTAATTAACTTTACCCCGTACATAACCGTAGATGGTTACTAACAGGATCTGGCCAGTCGGAGTCATTGGAGCTAAAGTTAGTGGCCACATGGCCACCTCGATATAGTTACGATTGAAGGTAGTGGTCACAAGTCAATTGTAACAACCACCCACTTTCAAAGATTTGGGATCAACTAGATATTCCCTTCAGCACTTCTTCTTCGGGAAGGGCTGACGTTGAGTCGGCGGATTGTCTTCGGCTTATCTCCCACAAAGTAAGTCGAAGACACCTCTATCGTTTGCATCGGTGTTCTTCTCTTCAGAGTGGATTGTATGAAGCCGATGTTGTCTTCGGATCGTTCTTCTCCAGATCAACCTTCTTTAGCTGATGTACAGAAACTAGTTGGGAGCTGGTGATGATAGTCTTCGGGACTAATGCCTTTGGCTAGGCCGAAGACCGACCCCACGTGACTCCCTTCAGGTGCTCCGGTTTAGGCGCCCGGTTCAGAAGGAGTTCATCGTGCAGTTGAGCCGATAATTAATCCATGTTGTATTGACATATCATAACAGTTGTCCCATACTCAGTTCTTAAAGCAATGATTTGCATTGAAGAGTGAGAGTATTAATGGATAGTCATTTTCTGCCAGTAGGAGCGCAACCAATGATGGCAAATCTTCGATCCGATCGCCCGCCATAACTGATATCTGATCCGAGGATCAGGTTGAGAATAGATGTCATCTTCTTATTGGAACATGAAACGGTGTGAGTTGGTCAAAGGGTTGCGTCTTTTCCTTTTATTGTGATGATTCGGCCGATCTTTTAATTGCGACCTGGGTAGAGGATGTGGCCTCATCTTGTCCCTTGGGGAAAGTACGGGCCTCCTTTCCATCGTTAGATGAAGTCACGCGGATTAGGGCTCTTGTCTCTTCCCATGTCGAGTCAGCCTGGCATCACTTGGAGTCGCGCAGCCGTATTTGGCGCCTGCATATAGGGCGCAATGAAAGGAAGGACGCTTCTTCTTCGAGGAGGCATGCTGAAGTGTCTCTTGTCCCCTTATAAAGGGAGAGAGAGAACCTGTAGGAGAAGCTTCTCCACTCCTGTTTGCCTCTACTTTTTATTCAGCATTTCTTGCTTCTAGCTCCCAGTTTCTCCCTCAGGTAGGGTTTCCTTTCTTTTCCATCTCTTTCTTGTTTTAGCATGGTTAGGTCTTTAGAGATCCATGTCGCCAGCAGGGTCTCCTCTGGGGGAGAAGCTGGGCCTTCGAACACTTCAGGTCCTGGTAGGGACGTTGCCACTGAGATTAGACTAGAGCTAATCCCTAGTTCTATTTCTCTTAGAAAAATAGCCCACCTTCGGGAACGTTATTGCCTTCTCGAAAACTTCCTTCCGGTGCTCCCAAGACCTGAAGAACGGGTGAATAGACCTCCCTTCGGGCGTATTGCTGTATACGAAGATCACTTAAAAGCCGGTCTTCGCTTCCCGCTATATCCTTTTCTTCTAAGGATCTTTAACTTGTATCAGATTATCCCTGTGTAGTTAACCTCGAATAGTATTCGGAACATCTGCAGATTTTTGGTCCATTGCCACATAGCCAATGTAAGGCCTAGGACTAGTTTGTTTACCTCCCTCTTCGTATTGAAGAGAGATTTCCATGGTTTCGGATGGTGGGTCATCGGCCCTCATCCTAGCCATAAAATAATGAAAGACATGCCCAGCGCCATCCATGGATGGAAGCCCAACTTTGTCTTCGTCTCTTCTACCCAAGCATGGGGTTTCAACAGTGAATGAAGTGAGCCTCGTCTGGATGCTAATGCTGGCAAGAAAGTTCTGACGGTCGACCAACCTGACTATACTCTATTGTCTGGTTTGGAGAACATCTCCATCCGAGAGCTCTTAGAAGAGAGGAACCTTCACTTTGCTGGGATCAGCGGGTCCCCTACATTAGGTATAAATGGTAGAAGACTCCGGCCTTCCCCCACTTTGTAGGTTTTTGATTTGGCTGGTTGTGATGTATGGTTTTGACTGTAGGTGGTAGGATGAGGCCCGATCTAAGTCTGCTTCGAGAATCTGCCAAGAGGAAGTCAGTTCAGGCCTCTTCTTTGGAGCCGGAGGTCCGAAAAAAGGCCCAAGAGGAGGGGCCTAGTAGAAGCACCGCGTCCTCCATGGGGATGTCTAAGGGGGATGAGATCCCACCAATGGAACTCCTGGCAAGGCCCTCGCCGGCTAAATCTTTGCAGAGGGTTAGTTCTCCGGTCTAAATTCCGGAGAGTCCGACCCCAGCAGCTGATGTATTATTGCCTTGCCCCCTGCAATGGACAGGAGCAAGGTGCTTCAAGTCGAAGAGGGGTTCGTAGGGAATCCCTCTATAGACAGGGATTGTGAGATATACCTCTTAAAGTTTTCCAATGCGAGCGGTCTCGTACTCCCTGAAGTAGCCAGGTGGGTGCTGAAGGGTATCTTGCTACCTCGTGATTGGGCGGTTACCCGTAATTGGCATCTCGCCAAAGTATCCGACTTTGCATTTTCCTCGCTGCTCCAAGTAAGATTGTTGCGGCCTCTCTTGTTCTCGGTTGCTTGTTCATATCATAGTGAATCTTAGGTTTTGATCCCATTGATGCAGTTGGTCCATGATATCACCTTTTTGAAGGAGGGCCTGGAGGGTATCGATATTTTCCTCCACAACTTGAAAGAGGAGCTTTAGATGGCCAAGGCCAAAAAGGAAGTAGCCGAAGAATTGAAGCTGTTCGTGGAGGAGAAGCTCATCCGTAAAGATGCCGAAGTTCAGGATCTGAAGGACGAGCTGAAGAAGGCTCAACTGAAGATCTTTGAACAAGAGGCAAAGCTGAGGAAGAGGAAGAAGCAGATCCATTCCTTGGAGTGTTCTATTAAGAAAAACCAGAAAAAGGCCGAAGATATGGCCAAGATGACCGACGAGGCGATCAAAAGGGCCGAGGAAGCAACTTTAAAGGTCGAAGAAGCGATTCAGAAGGCCGAAGTGGCAAGCTTGAAGGCCGAAGTAGCAGCATAGGGGTCTAAAGCCTTGAGAGAATAGGCAGCCACGGCAGTCGAGGACTTCAAAAAGTCTTCGCAGTTCAAGAAGGATGTAACTGAAGCAAGCATGTTCAGTTACAAATTCGGCCTCAACGATGGACTCCTGAGGGTTGGACTTGCCGGTAGGGTAAGCTGATCAAACCATCCACGGGTCATCTTATCAATGACAAGGTGAGCTATTCAGATCCATTTTGGCACGTCTGCAGATTTACCAAGGGGTAGGTCACTTAGACCATCCCTGATCCTTTAATAGATGTTAAGGTAGGCTGATTGGACCAACCTCGACGCATCTTCGGATTTATCGTAGGGTAGGTTGGGTGAACCATCCTTGATCCTTCAGTATTAGTTAAGATAGGCTGATTAGGCCCATCCCAACGCGTCTTCAAAATTACTGTAGGATAGGTTGGGTGAACCATCCCTGCACCTTTAATATTAGTTAAAGTAGGCTGATTAGGCTTACCCCGATGCGTCTTCGGATTTACCATAGGGTAGGTTGGGTGAACCATCCCTGTGCCTTTAATATTAGTTAAGATATGCTGATTAGGCCCACCCCGGTGCGTCTTCAGATTTACCATAGGGTAGGTTGAGTGAACCATCCTTATATCTTTAGGTGATCATAAGGCGGCTCGGTTGAGCCTACCTTTGCACTCGTCGGACATACCGATAAGGCAAGTGGATCAGACCCATCTTTACACTTTTAGCGGATCATAAGGTAGCCTGATTGAGTCTTCCTTTGCTGATTGATGATAAAATAGGCGGGTTAGACCTATTTTCAAATAAACTCTTATTGAAGTCTTCCCTGGTGGGGGCTTTCATTGATAGTACTTGCGAAGATTTTGTACATTCCAAGGCCGGGGTAGCACAACACCATTTAAAGTCTCGAGTCGATACGTTTCTGGCTGTATGACTTCCTTGATTCGGTAGGGACCTTCCTAATTGAAAAAAAGTTTGCCTTGCTCTGTCGGCTGGATACTTAGACTCTTCACAGTACTAAGTCTTCTAGACAAAAGATTCGCTCATTTACCCTGGAATTTTAGTATCTGGTGACTTTCGGTTGATATGCCATCATCTCCATCTGAGCTTGGAGTCTGGTACCTTGTAGCAGATGCAAGTCCATACTTCGGCGCTCCGAATTCTAGGGCTCCTTATACCTGTCGATCCTCAAGGATTGTAGTGTAACTTCTATGGGGAGGACTGCTTCAGTGCCGTACGCCAAATTGAACGGGGACTCGTCGATAGCCATTCTGGGGGTTGTCCGATAAGCCTACAGAATAGAATTCAACTCTTCGGCCCAAAGTCCTTTGGCATCATTCAGTCAGGTCTTCAGACCATGGAGAATAGTCCGATTTGTTACTTCGGCTTCTTTGTTGGACTGTGAGTGGCTGACAGAAGTCAACTTGTGGAGCACATGGTACTGAGCACAAAAGTCCTTGAACTTCGGGTTGTTGAATTGCCTCCCGTTGTCAGTGACTATAGCATAAGGGATTCCAAATCGGAATATAATATAATTCTTCACAAAGCTTTCGACTTTTGTCTCCGTAATGTGAGACAATGGTTTGGCCTTGACCAACTTGGAGAAGTAGTCGATGGCAATGATGACAAGTTTTCATTGTCCAGAAGTCGGTGGGAATGGACCAAGAATGTCTATGACCCACTGGATGAAAGGCCATGGTGCTATCAGCTGAGTCAGCTGACTTGCTGGCTATCTCTGAATGTTGGCGTACCTCTGGCATTGGTTACATCTTCAAACAAAGTCACCGGAGTCCTTCTGGATGGTTGGGCAGTAGTAACCCTGCGTATTATTTTATATGCCAGGTATCTACCCCCCAGATGTCTCCGCATATGCCTTCATGCACCTCTTTTAAGGCATAGTCGGCGTTCGTCGGACCTAGGCATTTCAGTATAGACTGGGTGAAAGATCTTTTGTACAAAGTTCTGTCCAAGATGATGTATTGGCATGCCATCCAGCGAACTTTCTTGACCTCTACTTTGTCTTCTGGTAATATACCCTCATTCAGGAACTTGAGGATGGGGTCCATCCAACTAGGCTCATTCTCAATTTGATGTACTCTTGGAGTCTCTTTGGCTATACTTGGGACCTCAAAGTGTTCTATAAAAGTACAACCAAGGGAGTCTGGTGTAGTAGTGGCTAGTCGAGATAGCGCATCAGCTCGAGATTTCTCCGATCGCGGTACATGAGTGATTTCAAATAATTCTAACTGGGAGGACAGGGCCCGCACATTTTTCAAGTACTGGATCATTGCAAGGTCTCGGGCTTCAAATTCGCCTTTGACCTTGTTCATTACTAGTTGGGAGTCCGAAAAGATCTAGATCTTTCGAACCCCTAGATTTTCGATGATTCGGAGTCCTGCAAGGAGTACTTCGTATTTAGCCTGATTATTTGAAGCATGGAAGGAGAAACGGAGTGCGTACTCCATGGTGTGCCCATCTGGTTCGGCTAATATGAGGCCCGCTCCATACCCAGTAGAGTTAGAAGCTCCATCCACATGAAATACCCAGACGGACTCCACATCCTTCGGGTCGGCTCCATCTTCTTCGATCAGTTGTGCACTGTCCTCGGGCTTCCATGTGCATTCTACTAAGAAATCTGATAGCACTTGTACTTTCATGATCGATCTAGGTTGAAAATTGATATCAAATTCACTCAATTTAATAGCCTACTTGGCTATCCTTCCAGATGTGTTAGGGTAGCGAAGAATAGCTTTAAGGGGCTGATAAATCAGGACCACAATGGCGTGGGCATGAAAATAGGGTCGCAGGTGCTTCACCACAATCACCGATGAGTAGATAAGCTTTTGCATCTTTGGATACCTTACTTCAGTATCGTGCAAGACTTTGCTGGTATAGTAAATCGGCTTCTAGAGGCCGTCCATCTCCTTCCGAACGAGGACCAAACTGACGGCTTCGTCCGTAGCAGAAAGGTATAAGTAAAGAGTCTTTCCTTCTTGAGATTTAGAGAGCAGTGGTGGGGCCTCCAAATACTTCTTCAATTCTTCAAAGGCAAGATGGCAGTCTTCTATCCACTCGAAGCTTCGGGACTGTCGAAGCACCTTGAAGAAAGGGAGACATTTCTCAGCTGATCGGAAAATGAATCGACTTAAGGAGGCGATTCTTCCCGTCAACTATTGCACTTCATTCTTGCAAGAAGGGTGTCTCATATTCCGAATGGCCTGGATCTTTTCAGGATTGGCTTTGATTCCCCGTTTTGTCATAAGGAATCCCAAGAACTTGCCTGACGTTATCCTAAAAGCACATTTTGTTGGGTTCAGCTTCATTAGGTAACGTCGTAAGGCAGCAGATAATTCTTCCATATCTTTAATATGATCACCTGTAAGGAGACTCTTCATAATCATGTCATCCACATAGGCCTCCATATTTCATCCTAGTTGTTCTTTGAATACTTTATTAATTAGCCTCTGGAATGTTGTCCCAGCACTCTTTAATCCGAATGGCATCATCTTGTAACAGTAGAGGCCCTTTTATGTGATGAAGGCCATCTTCTCTTCATCATGGAGATCCATTCCTATCGGTTGTATCCCGAAAAGGCATCCATGAATCTCAATAATTGATGGTCCGCAGTGGCATCGACCAGTTGGTCGATCTTTGATAAGGGAAAGCTATCTTTCGGGCAAGCTTTATTGAGGTATGTATAATCGATGCAGATTCTTCACTTACCGTTAGCCTTCTTTACCATTACCACATTAGTGAATCATTCAGGATAGTGGGCCTCTTAGATGAATCCCATCTTGAGGAGCTTGCTCACTCCCTCGTCTATCACCTTCTATCTTTCAGGGGCAAGATTTTTCCTCTTTTGTTGGATCGGCTTATAATCGGAGGCTACTTCCAACCGATGAGTAATTACTTCGGCTGGAATCCCAGGCATGTCCGAAGCTGACCAGGCGAAGATGTCGGCATTATCTTTGAGAAAGCATATCAGCTTTGATTTTGCTTCTTCATCAAGCAGACTTCCAATCTGCACAGTCTTGGAGGAGTCTTCTTTAGTTAATTGTACTAAAATAGTTTTCTCTATTAGCTCACCATAGTCTTTAGCATAATCCCTCGGGTCCAATTGATCCAGAGTTGTGGAATCAGCCGATTGTCTATCTTGTATCATCAGACATTGCCGTGCAGTTCTTTGATCTCCCTTTGCCTTCTTGACTCCGCTCTTGGTGGGGAACGCACTAGGAGATAATAAGTTGATACTATGGCCCGGAATTTGTTCAGGAAGGGCCGTCCCAAAATTATATTATAGGCCGAAGGAGTTCGGACTACTATAAAGTTGATGGGGAGTGTCTTATGTCGGGATTCGATGCCGAGGGTCACGGGTAGCACTATTTTGTCCTCGACATCAACTTGGTTGCTCCCAAACCCGGTCAGCGGCATGGGGGATCTTTGTAGTTTATTTTTGGGCAAACACATCTGGAGAATGCATTGTAAAGTAAGATATCCGCTGAGCTTCCATTATCAACTAAATGTGTCTTATATCATAGTTGGCCACAACGGCCGATATTACAACTGGGTCATCATGTGGATGCTGAACTCCCACAAGGTCATCATCAGAAAAAAAAAAATGGAGTTGTTATCCTTGAGCCATTTTGGAGCATCATCTTCAGCTCTCCTCCAGTTGGTTGGCTGATGTGGCATTCCCACCCTTCTATCGGTGGGTCTTTGGTTAGGTAGTTTAATTTCTTCAGGGGCCCTCTAGGGGGCCATGGTCTTAGGCCGAGATTCTGGATGACCGACGTACCGCCTTAAATAACCCCTCTTGATCAGATCTTTGATGGCATCCTTGAGTTGGATGCAGTCCTCGGTGTTGTGGCCGTGGTCCCGGTGGAATCGGCAGTATTTATTCCTGTTCTTCGTGGAAGAGGATGCCTTCATGGGATGTGGCCGTTGGAGAAAGCTTTCTTTTTCTATCTCCATTAGAATCCTTTCTCTGAGAAGATTGAGGGGGGTGTAAGAATCGAATCTTCTGCCCGGTGCTTTGGGCTTGGGACTCCGTCATCGGGTAGAGTTATTGTTGTTGTTGTTGGGTGCAAGGGGATCCAGCCCCTTGTTGTTGTTCTTCTTCGGAATAGATTTTCCTTCAGATAGTCGTCGGTTTGCTGCTTGCTCTTCATCATCAGTGAATTTTTGAGCCCTTGACAAGAGCTCAGCGTAGCTTGTGGAAAATCTTTTATCCAGGGAAAAGGTGAGTCTAAATGATCGGAGCCCCTTCTGAAGAGCGGACATGGCTACGTACTCGTTGATATCAGGGATCTCGAGAGTAACCAAATTGAATCTGGAGATGTAGTCTCGAAGGCTCTCTTCCTCGTTCTGATGAAGGAGGAATAGCGTGTCCGTATTTCAGGGCATCTTGCAGCAAGTCCTGAAATGTAGAATAAATAATTTCTCCAATTCAGAAAAGGAATCGATGGTATCTGAGCATATGCTTGAATACCAAATTGGAGCCACCTTCTTCAGGAAAGCGAGAAAGGCAAGGAAGTGCAGTGCATCAGAGGCCCCCTGAATCATCATGCAAGCTTTGAAACTGCCCAGATGATCCAGCGGGTCGTAGTCCCATCGTAAGACTCCATTTGAGGAACCATGAAGTGCCGAAGGACGATTTCGGCCATGATGCGAGGGTGAATGGGGGATGCGAGTCATACGCCATGAACTCGTCGTCCTTCTGATCATTGAGCCTCGCAACCTGAGACTCAAGGGCTTGATCTTTTCGTCATAGTCAAGGCAGGCTTCCTTCGGTACATCCCTTTCGGGAGTAGTCTTCGGAGGAGATAGAGAGAGATCGTCTAGATCTCTTCTCCCTTCGTGGGCCATCGATTGGCTTTGGATACCGAGAGCTTCGGCCTTCGGGAGAAAGCCGATCACGGGGGGAGAGTCGGGTAGACTCATGACGCTGGTCTCCCTTCCCTCGAGATCGATGCTGTGTCTTGAGGTGGCTGGCGGGTGTCCCACCTAAAAAGCTGCATCCTGGAAATTCTGAACCATGGATGTCAGAGCCTCAACCCGATTCAGAAGTGCCTCGAACTGCTGTTGTCCCATTACAAGTATGGGGGGTGGAACGTTGTTCTCCACCGGGGGATCGTTCCTCTGGGATGGAGGATGGCCCCTGCTTGTCGAAGCATTTTGAATTTTTTTTTTTCACCATCAGGGTTTCTTCACACTCTCCTTTCTCACTGAGGGGAGCTACCAGTAGGTGGTAAGTCTGAGCTACTGCAGATTGTCAACATCCACTCGTCTGCGCACTTCCCCCTATCTGGCATGCCAATCTATTGACGAGGAACCTTCATCGACCGGGTGGAGCTGCAGATTGCCGGTTCGCTCTCCTTGATGGATATCTGCAAAACAGGTCCCTGACTGGATTTTCTCTAGTGGGGGACACTCCGATGCCTAAGTTAGAGAGGGAGATTCCAGCAACAGAATGGAGAGTTTCTAAAGAGGAAGATAATGAAAGTATTCTCTTTCCAAGCTTATCCGTGGCATACCTTGGGTGTCCCCCTTACCAATATTTATAGTTGTTGTGCCAGGACATGGTTAGGCTCACCTATTTACGATTAGGACGGGGTTAATCAACTTTACCCCCCACATAACCGTTGATGGTTGCTAACCGGATCTAGCCAGTCTGGAGTCGTTGGAGCTGAAGTTAGTGGGCACATGGCTACCTCGATATGGTTACGATTGGAGGTAGTGGCTACACGGTCGATCATAATAACCACCCACGTTCAAAGATTTGGGATCAACTGGAGATTCCCTTCCGTGCTTCTTCTTCGAGAAGGGCTGGCGTTGAGTCGGCGGATTGTCTTTGGCTTATCTCTCGCAAAGTAAGTTGATGACACCTTTATCGTTTGTATCGGTGTTTTCCTTTCAGAGTGGGTTGTATGAAGTCGATGTTGTCTTCGGATCGGCCTTCTCCAGATCGACATTCTTTAGCTGATGTACAGAAGACTGGTTGGGAGCTGGTGATGGTAGTTTTCAGAACTAATGCATTCAGCTAGGCCGAAGACTGACTCTACGTGATTCCCTTCAGGTGCTCAGGTTTAGACGCCCGGTTCAGAAGGAGTTCGTCGTGCAGTTGAGCCGATAATTAATCCATGTTGTATTGACATATCATAATAGGAATATTATTAAAAACACTTAACAACGTTTATCAAAAAAAAAAAAAAAAACACCTAAGCAACACAACCGGAGTGAGCGCCCCCGAGGTTTGAATTTAGAACCTCTACCGACGTAGATGGGTGCAGTGGCAGAGTCATAACGTCGTCAGCAAAAATATCACTACATTTGGGGGGCCAAATTCTTTATACCGGTAGGTTTTCCATTCATTCAAGCTCAAGTGTTGTTCATTTCTTCTTTTATGAGTCGGCTCCGCTCAGCACGACCAGGACCAGGATCTAGTACTAGCTAGTAGTAGCAACCACATGGTTACAAATTATTTCTACAAAACAATTGGTGATCCTAATCTTTATTTTAAAATGAAATAAAAATACAAAAATCGTTAATTCTAGCATAATTACAAATAGATTTTTCTACTTTTCAATCGAAACCAAAGGTCTTTAATCACAGTGGCCATGCATGTCTCAAGTGACAGCCATGTATGATTGAATGGAACCTCTCGCAATTACCACCTTGTCATGATGTTGTACCATGTATCATACGATGACCATGGTTGATTAGAATCTCACTTAATCACAACCATGGCATGATATATGATTAACCTATGATTGAGGATTAAATTTCTCCAATTCATGGCCTAGCTAGCTCGAGAACCACTGCCATGCAATACATTGGCCAGCAATGATCGATGATTAAACCTCTGTGATTCATGATCTTACTGTATCATGGCCTTCATGCAATACATAGATAGTTCATGCATCGACCTTAAAGATGGCTAGTTTGAGTGGGTAATAGCTAAGCACAGCACACGATCAACATTAAGAAATATAATCACACATAATTTATTTTTAAACCACATGATGGCCATCTCCTAAGTTACTATAATGACACTAGTTCGATTCCCATTTAATTGGAAGGTCTCGTGCGACCGGCATTGCTTGGACACACCATGTGATATAAGGATAATTTAAGTCCCCATTGGCAGTAGTCAACTACGTACATGCATATCTTTTTAATCTCCTGCATTTCTTTCCAAAATGGTGCCGCAAATTTTGGAGATCTTAAGAAGGTCTCCCATGCCCATTCCAATATCATGTAATTTTTGGAGTCAGAAAAATCGCCTAGCGGGCATTGATGAGAATCTAATAAAAAGTTTTTATAAATCCAAGTTAAGACCAACTCATGCTCTAAAATTTCTTCTGTCCGATGCTACAAATTTTTGACGAAACCCCCATCAATTTTTGGACCGGTCTCTGTATCTCTTCTTGCACTTGTTTAGCATCGTGCTCGTAGGAAGGAAGAACTTTCTGATGAAAGTCCGATCACTCATCCACTTGGAGGAGTCTACCCAACCGAAGCTTTTGCAACTTCAAGGATATATTCATACCCACAAAAAAAATTAAACGCAAAGCCAAGCAATTCTAGTCGTCAACCTAAACAATTAATGGTGAAGAAAATCTATTCCCATTTGAAGCCCGTGAACCATTAGCTTCATCTCTTCGATCGCAGAAAGTAACTCTCTCCCTCTCTCTCTCTCTCTCTTTTTTATGAGGAAGCTTCAGATCAAGAACAAGAGAAAACCATCATCAACAATATTATATAAGAAAAATTTAACTTCCTCTATATTTCATCTATCCTATTTCTTCTATATATCAGAAAATCTTTACACCATTGTTCAAGCCCATTACTCGCACCCCAGTAGTCAAAGAGGAAGAAATAAAATTAAAAAAAAAAAAAAAAAAAAAAGTCATGACTTGTTCGACGAAGTTCTCTTTCTGGTGACCCAAATGTAGGCGACGGCTGCTGCGAAGATGGCGACGACGAGCCCCCCAAGTATCACATGCGCCCCGGCGACCGATTTATCGAATGAACGGTGGTGGTGCTTCACGTGCTGCTCCGGTCCGCTCGCAATCTTCCGCTCACCATTTGGAGTCGCTGCACCGGAGGGCGCAATGGCCTCGCCGTGCCTGCCAAACTCCAAAGCGACCCTGGTTTCCAAAGGCATCGACCGAGCCAGAACTAAGTTGGTGACGAGATCAAGAGAAACCAAGAAGAAGAGAAGCAAACGTGCCATTGTGGAGAGGGGGACGGATACGCTTCACTACCTTGAAAAAAGAGGTTTGGAGTATTGAAGCGGGCTGTGGGCTATTAGAAGAAGAGCTCCATGCACGGGTTTTTATATAGAGTAGGGTTCCCTTTTTTTTTTTTTTGTTATCAATTAATGCAGACTGGGGAGCACCTGGAGTGTGGAGTGGTGGCTTCGGTCTTGTTCCCTTTCGGCCCCAGGAGCAGGTGGAGTTTATCAATTTATTTATTTTTAGTTGCTTCATCGTCCGTGAAGTCTCGAGGAAGAAGGGAAAATAGAGTCTTTGAATGGAGAAGCGACACCTAGTACCAGCTATCTAAAGAAAACGATAAGCGGGGACAGCTAAAATCTTGCTGGAAATTTAGGGGCTCCGAAGAGGGTTATACGGTCCCCGCGGTGCGTGAGAACGGCGGACACCGGATGGTGATGTAAATTAAGATTCCGAGCGGGGCAAAATTGAAAATCTTGAATCAAATGACTGATTTAGCCTGTGGGTGTCCTCGAGGCTGCTTGGGTAGCTGGCATAGGTGAATTCTTGCCACCTGTGCAACTTGTTTTTTTGGCATCGGCTCATGAACTCCCATTCTAATTAGCGGTGCCGTTGGATTGGTATGGATCCATATATTGTTATCTAATCTAGATCCAAATTCTCGAGATATCCAGGTTGGCATTTGAATTTACCCTATCAATTTAATTAACCACGTAAGAATAGGGACCGATAAAGATAAGATTAAGATTAAGTCAGGTCTAGATCTAGATCGGATCAAAAATTAATCAGGATCAGATTTATGTATCGAGCATGAATAATAATTCAGAAAGCTTAATCCCTCCTATATCCTCAAAATTATTCAATAATGCGATAAACTCAGCAAGTCAAGCTAGCGGTAGTGAATTAGGTTCAACTCCTGAATGCTTAGGGTCCTTGAAAATCAGCCAGCCCCATGTTCTACCATGTACATGTTTGGGATCATGCGCAACCCTGGTTTAGATCAGATTATAGATATCTTTGATAAGAACGTATAATTTACACTCAAATATTTAAAACATAGCAACCTCTCTAAATTGTTAGTGCTCGACGCCAGCACCCTACATTACTTGCAATGAGATTTCATTCTTTTATGCATCCACATCATCCACTTGAAGTCATGCATCTTAGCTGCATTAATCAAAATTAAAAGGTTTTTTAGGATAGCAAGCTAACAAAGCACCAACGGGCAGCAAAGGTTAAAGTAAATGAAGAATTATCGCTAAGACGGTAGCTCAGTTGACAGGAACTTAAACTCCTAACTCATCGATCATAAATTCGAGACATGATCTCTGCAGATGACTCGATTAAATTCAGAATATGTTCTGAAGTACGTGACCGGGATGGAAGGAGAGCACACTACTCCATCAACTTAACGAGATCAGGCTGACGTACTCATCTAGATGAAGAGAGCATGCGAAAATATGCGACTTGAATCGAGTGCATGCGAAAATATCCGACTTGAATCGAACATGATCTGACGGGGAGGGGATCGCAGTGGGATAGCTACGACGGGATTTATCCCTCCATTTTTTTCATTAAAAAAAAATAAATGAAAAATTTTACCAAATAGATAAATAAATAAATAAAAGAAGAATTTACTACAAGAAAGTTCTATCAGCTCTTGAGGACAAATTAGACATTTAATGACAGCAAGAGCGACGCGTTTTTGTGGCCGGTAGGGACGCGTTTTCACAGTTGGCCATGAAATGTCGCCAACATCCACGGATCAAAGAGTTGGTGGGACGTGAGATGCCCGCTAATGATCTGCCGACACGTACGTTGTGGAACATCGTGATCTAACCGCGGAAGTCCATTTGATTGGACGGCTAAGGATGCGTGTGATCCACTACGAGCGCACTCTTGGGGCACCGGCGGCGATCCTTGACCGTTTAACCTGATCTAACTTCTTGTAGATGGGGGAGGCAAACTGTTTAGTAAAATTGTTAAAATTTGGATCTAACCTTTTTGACTCGCGTAATAAAATAGATTAGATCCAAGTTTAATAAATTTTTGATTTACCCTTCACCCGATCTAATCTGTATCTAATTTGATCCAGTGTGATAGTACCCCGATATGTTCACTCGAAACAATCTAACTTGGATGTTCCGGACCTTTTCAACCCATCTAAAAGTGGGCTAATCGTAGTATTTTGCTGTCGGTTGAAGCCAGCCATTTTTTTTAAAAAAGATAAAGATATATTTTAGCCTTAACTGGCCTTCGTGAATCATGATCAGAGTAGATCACTCATAACTCAGTAACATAAAGTTCTTTTTTTTTTGTTTTCTTAATTTATTTAAAAAAATTCATTGAAGTGAAGCTCCGATAAAAAGAATATGACGCTAGTAATTCTCATTCTTCAACCTTGATGAAATCAAAGATACCAAGTGACATAATAATAATAATAATAATAATAATAATAATAATAATAATAATAATAATTTAAATTTTTTGTTCTAATCATTCATATGTCATATCATCGATGTCTTTCGAATGGGGAACAGTTTTTGCCCACCAACTTTGATTTGCAGAGACGATTACTCAATACACTGGCATTAAATTCCCAGGGATCGATACATCTATATACTATCATCTGTTGGCGAGGTCCTTCTATTTTAGGTCATTAAAATTTCCTAGTAGGTGCATGCAGTAGGGTGATCAATGATCTATGCGGTTTCATATATTACCAACCTAGTCTTCTATATATTTTATTGGAAAGATTCGTGGAATCAGGGAACAATATGAGGTGTTGTTTAATTAAAATAAAATAAAAAAATAGAGTACAAATGCATGATGCTCAGAAAATATGAACCATGATGTCCATTGGAGTGGTGACATGGGCTTTCAAGATCCTGAAGGCAAGATCTCTGCACCCCACCGAGCGGTTGCAGTGTAGTGCATCTTGCGCCTGTCTGTATATGGTTAAAGCTTCTATGCATGATTCTTAATTTCCATTGATAAGATCTTGTTTAATTACCCGAAAAGAAGACCGAGAGCAAGAAAAGTATTTATTATCCAAATCTTTGGAAGGATAATAGAGCTAATAAACATGTGGCCCACTCCAGAGTGGATGTAACTTGTCATGGACGATATACTTTGCTACCGAGAAATAAGGTTGAAATGTTAACCGGACATTATTAGGAGTAAACATATATCAAGGATATTGCGTGAGTCATATTTTCTGGTTCAAAATAAAATTATGAAATAAACTTATAATTAATTAATACCATGCGTCTTCTTAAATTAAACTTCTTTTGATGCATGGTACGTATGTGTTGCTGCTGTACTATATATATACTAATGATATCAATTGGAGACCTCCAACATGTACATAATTGTACTGATAAATTCTCAACCAGACTGATCATTAGGCTTGGCTAAAGATATTAAAGCATTGCTGGAATCATCTTATTGTGCTTCAAATAAAAGTGATATATGAAGTAAACATTAACCATGTGCGTCATGTAACTTCTGTGATGGTACGTTTATGGAGCCATGCTATAATTTATATATAGTATATGATCTCGATTAAAAACCTCTTTCATGTATATCGTCATGCTAATCAATTCTCAAGCCATGGATGATAGCTGTTGGATCATGATAGTGATCCTGATTTACCGAGGAAAAAATTGACACCTGCTAGGTTGCAGGGCAAACTCTTAAAATATGCACCCATGCAGATGTTTAGAAGTCGCCTCTCTTTTTAACAAAAGACTAGGTGAGGTGAGGATGCCAGCTCCGGCTTTCCAAACTCAAACAACTCTCCATCACGCATGCACTTAAGAGAAGGGTGCCAAAATACGGACCCAAGCCCCCGCTGGTGAATCATCAAACATGATCGAGGCATCATTATATATGCAAGTAGTAATTCTTACTACTTTTACCATTATTGAGGAGCAAAAATATTGCTCCTGTGAGGTCGGATGCCAAGCTCTACGATATTTAGAATACAAACCCTCAATTATTATGAAGTCTAGTCTCTCTCTCTCTCTCTCTCTCTCTCTCTCTCTCTCTCTCTCTCTCTCTCTCTCTCTCTCTCTCTCTCTGCATGTGACCCCATTTTCTCGCTTAATTGTACCTAAAGACTTTCTTTATAAATTTGCAAACCAATATATTCCTTGTCCCAAAGATTTTTGGGGTAAGATCGATCGCAAGGATCCTTCAAAAGTAAAGGATCGAGAAGAGGCTATTAGTCTCGCACGACATTTTGGGATAAGATCGATCGCAAGGATTCTTCAAAAGTAAAGGATCGAGAAGAGGCTATTAGTCTCGCACGACACCTTCCTGTAAGTATCGAAGTATACCGTAAACTTCCTCTCCAGCTGAGGGAAGGAGTCTATACTCTCATGTTCGAGCCTGGAAAATCAGACTCGAGCGGTCTTTCGCAGAGTGGTCAGGAAGGCGATGCAAAGGAGGGCGTCGATGGGCCCCTGGAACTCATGAGGGCCTTGTAACTTTCTAGATGGTCCATGGGATCGGTTGTCCCGTTGTAGGGGTCAACCTGTGATATACAAAACCGGCTGGGGATTGGCTCCTCTTGGACTTTCTTCGGAAAGGGTGGACGGGTATCGTAATCTATGGACTCACTGGGGGAGCCCTGAACTTCCACAAATTGGCGGGTCAGATCCATCAGCTTGTGCTTATGCTCCTCGAGGCGTCTTTCCGTTTGGCGGTGGATGGCCTCGTCAGTCGATCCCTCGGCAGAAGACGCCGATGGTGGAGGGCCATAGCGGAGGAAGTCCCGCCTGAGTTTCCAACCACGCCAGTGCTGCTAGCACGAGGGCACACAGTGGTCCGAGGCCGAGAAGCTGCTCCCCCGGCCGGTCAGATCATGCTGCGATCGCTTGCCGCCCGCCTGGTGGGCCTTTCGAGGAGGGATGGGCATGCCGCATGCATTGGCCCCTCCCGGAAAGACCGTAGGCTGGTGCCGGGATCGGCTGTGCGAGCCACCAGAGTCCGTGGCTGTTGTTGTGTTTACAGGGAGCGATGCTTCTGGTGGAGTTGATGCACTGCCGCAGCCAGGAGCTGGACCTAGTGGGCGAGTATAGTGTACTGGGGGTCCGCCAAAGATAGCCACGATAGAGCGGGATGCTACCCCTCAGGGCATTGGTCATCATGGCGAGGGGGGTCCCCCGCTCGGCTGGCGGGGGCTTCACGGGCTCGTGTAGTCACCATCGGATTGTAGGTGCCTGCACGGCCTTTCTTGCTGTGGGAGGGACGATGCTTTCTTCCAGCTACCGTCTCCCTTCCTGGCATGCCAATCTATTGCTGCCAAGATCGTCGTAGCCTATAGCTCTGACATGTCGGGTTCTTGCCGGATGCTCGGCTCCCCGCCTCGCGATCAGCTTGCTTGCTCGCTTCGGGGGTCCTGCAAGACAAAGAAAACCTTGGACCGGGGATTTCGGTGAAGGCACTCCAACGATTAAGTCAGTGGGATGATCGAGGGGAACAGAAACCTCTCTAGCAGAGAGCTTGGGGGACTTTCCATGTCGAGAGGGTGATAAGAGAGAAGATAATGCCAAAAATAAAAGAGTCTCTATTGTTTTTGCTTTGGCTTTTGCTTACCTTTACTTACCTTTTCGTGCAAGTCTTATATAGGCGAGTGGCTTCTTGTTGGCTTCCAGGTTCTCTCCTTCGAAGGAGGCTTTCCATTGCCTGCTGTCGCCTCTCTGTCAGGCCGGTTATGTGCCTGAGCTTTGAGCCATAACGAGATGTTACCATTTTGGAGGAGGCCACCCAGGTACCACAGCGCCTAGGGTCTAGGTGCTCTGTCATGGAAGTCGCAGTCTCCCAGTCGTGCGGTCATTGACGTGTCGACACACCGCAAGGCTGGGAGCATGGTGTTGTTTGGATTGTGCAGATCATGCGCATGGCGCGCCGTAGGGGGCTTGCGCCCATGGCAGGGCATGCATCACCTCTCGGAGGCTCTGCGTGATCAGGTATTCCCTTGTCTTCATTTTGAATTCTGGCCTCTCCCCCTCTTTATGCCTTAGGTGAGAACCCACGCTCCTGCTGGTAGGAGGGTCTGCTTTTGAGGGGTGGACTCGACCTCGACCGGGAGCTGATCTCAAACGGGGGGCCCGCCTAATGAGCCCTACCTCGACTGGGAGCTGACATTGGCAGGGCAGTCCATTCAATGAGCCTTACCTCGACTAGGAGCTGACCTCGGTAGGGTGGTCCACCTCGGTTCTTCGTCATGTAGCCTTGCCCAGGTGGCGGGTCTCTTGCCGTCATGGCCATCCGCAGACTCCACGTCAGTGGATGTCGCCATATCAGTCCGCAGGCTCCACATCAGCAGATGTCGCCATATCAATAACCATGTTTCTGGCCCATTGCAAGACATCAATAGTTTCACATTCTGGCCTGTGGCGGGGCATTAATAGTTCCACATTTATGGTTTATGGCGAGACATCAATAGTTTCACATTTTCGACCTATAGTGAGGCATCAATATTACTGCGTTTCTGGCATGTAACTGGGCATTAATACATGGCTATTCCAGTACACCACCACCTATCATACAATCTTAAAATCAATTTATGCTTGTTAAAAACTTATACCAAAATACACTCTTTCATCCAATGGAATGCACATAAATACCAGAATTATCTAACCAAAATCAACAATATATAATTCATATAAAACCATATATACTTAACAAATTAATATGTAATAGTTAGCTATCCAATACCATAAATACTTGATAAATAAGTATAAAATATGCCAATATCAAATCACTGAAGTATAAAATAGTTTTTATATAAATAGATGATCAATATCTAGAAATCCTTACCTTACTACAAACAAACTAAATACATCCGATATCAGTCCATACCAGGAACTTGTTCAGCACTCTTTTGCTCAGAAAACTATCTTTCTATGATGATAATTTTTAATATCAATAATAACTTTATGATAATTATACATCCAAAATCTTTTACACGAATTCCATCTATAATCTACTTGCTGATACTCTAACTCCACAAATTTCTTAGAAGAGAATTTTTAGATCCTCTTAAATATTTATTTGTTTATCTTACCCTTCTCTTCTCTCTCTTTCCTCTTCTTTCTCCTCTCCCACCTCTCATCTCTTTCTCCTCTTTCTCTCTCTTCTTTCTCTCTCTTCTAACTCCACAAATTGTTTGGAAGAGAATTTTTAGATCCTCTTAAATATTTATTTATTTATCTTACCCTTCTCTTCTCTCTCTTTCCTCTTCTTTCTCTTCTCACCCCTTTCTCCTCTCTCTCCTCTTTCTCTCTCTTCTTTCTCCCTCTTCTTTCTCTCTTTACTTTATCTCTCCTCTTTCTCTCTCCTCCTTCCTCCTCTTCTTTCTCTCTCCTCTTTTCTTACCATTCTTTCTCTCTCCTCCTCCTCTGTTTACTTCTTCTTTCTTCTTGTCTCTCCTCGTTCTCTCCCTTCTTTTTTTTTCTTTTCTTTATTTTTCTTTTTCTTGTTTCTTTTCTTTTTTTTTCTTCTCCTCTCCTCTTCTTTTCTCGTTGGCGGAACAGAGGACTTCTGCACTCCCATCCTCCTTCTTGTTTTCCAATGCATAGATCCTTCGTTCGGAGGAGACTGGCCAGGATCATGCTCCATGATGACGCGGCCTCCAATGATCGGTGGTCGAGAATCTAGTTTTCAATAAGGAAAAAAAGAACCGAACCCCCTTACCTGGCTTCTCGGTGGCGATCAGCTGTGGTGGCGGTGGAAATCGGTGATTCCTCAGCTTTGATGGGTTTTAAAAAGGGTATTCAAGGATTTAAAGAGAATGGAAAAAAAGACTTTGACTCCCTCCCGGCACTCTATCTTTGAATCCCAGTAGAAGTGAATGGAGAAGAAGCCTTCTAATTCCAAATTGGGAGCCCTCGGAACGGGTATTACAGAAAGGGTCGGGAAGGGACAACGACCTTTGAAGCCCTCGCTGGCTCTATCCTTCGATCTTCTTCTATTTGCGATGAGTTTCTTGGTTACTTCCCTTACCGATCCAACAGCTTCAACTTTGCCAGACTTACTACTTTTGATGCAAGCTCTATCCAATGAGTGGACATCATCCCCATCGGAGGGCTTTGGGAGAGGTGCGTGGATCCTCTATGGTGCACCTGATGGTGCGGTGCAGCGCGCGCACCGACCATCGCACGATGGGCAGTGGTTCGTGAACACGGGCCATACAATGCATGCTCTGCATGCCCTTACAGGGATCTCCATCGCATGATGGACGATACGTACGATGCACAACATCCATCGCATGATGGAGTGCATCGCGATAATATCGCAGAGGATCCACGCCCGAGTGAGGGAGGCATCTTCAGAATGGTCTTTCTCAATTTGTTTGTCATCCCCTGTTTCCATCTCCTGGGCCATGCATGGCTCCACTTCAATAGATTTTCTAAAAAAAAACTCCACATCAGCCGCCACGTAAGGGGATTCGGTGGGCGGAGATGTTTGAGAAGGGGTGAATGTGGTGTCCATGATAACTTCCAAGCTTGTACCACACCTGGCTCAGGTTTATCAACTTTGCAGGGAGCTCGGATGCTAGTGATGAATCCGAGAGGCCAGGGGACGAAAAAATGAGAGATCCAGAAGTGCCTTGAATCTACTACCATGATGCCTCCTACTAGCTCCTTCATCCCGTAGATAGATGGGCCCCCACAAAAATGCACAAAGTGGGAGCAACAGCCCATGAATCAACCTGAGTTGGAAGGTGCTCTGCCTCCACAAGGCCCGAAACTTCTGCATGGGGTGTTCATAAGCAGCAGAACATACTCCTTGGCCAAGTCGTTTGATCCCAACTTCTTTGATCGTGTATTGGTTAGAACTTAAACAATATATTCTTTAGGCGTAGGAGTAGGAGTAGGACAGTTAAATGTCCGTGCACAGTTGCACTGGATACATTGAGCTGTAACTGATTCCTAATTAGTAGGAATTGTTCAACATGATTTATATAACGCCTCGACTGATTCCTGCCTCATTTAGAATAAATTGTGCAAATTGTCCAGGTAAAGTTTGGTCTGATCGTTTGAGAATATCCGTCTCCCACATGGTACATGGTTTTTCTGAATGTTATTGAGTAATGACAACCACTTGCTGGCTCTTAAAAGTACTTGTTGTTCGAATATTTAATCTTAAATTAAATTTAGATGCTAGCTTGATACCCTGCAATTACAATCCATCATCACCTTCGTTTGACCAGATCAAGCATCTATACCTGCGGTAATAGACATTGTTGCCTCATCTTTAGCCAACAAGGCTAATAAATATATACCACCGGAGTCCGAATTTGTTCCAAAAATTGTGGTTTCTTTTCTTTTCTTTTCTATTTCATTTTTTTCCTCTCAGGTAAAGAAACCCCAAACTGCTTCGTATAATAAGATAAGACGGACATCAAGCAAGTGCTCGATCTACTTACTTCATTATGACAATGAAAAGTACGGTAGGGAGGGAGACGGTTGCAGAAAGAAGGGGAGAAGGCAGGGATTTAAAAGATAGATTGCAGTGTAGAGATTACATCACACAGCATGAAACTTGGCATGTTGATGGCTCTTTTGGTGAGTAAATAAGCCTAATCATCAAGATAAGATGGATATTCTTAACATGTAAACGTAAGCCATCCTTATTTGTAACCATAATCAAGCATGATAGTGAAGAAAGCACATTTGGTTCATGGAGAAAGCTTAGGTTAGAAATAGGTATCGGGGTCGCCACTAGAACAAGAGGTGATTTAATATTCAGTGTTAAACCAAACATCTCTTGCATGTCGATATCTTCTTTGCTCATTCCAGCAGGCAGGTCCCAATTGAATCTATAGAGAAGATTGGCAAGGGCAAGCTCTACGGCAGCCACACCCAATGACATACCTGGACATATCCTTCGGCCACTTCCAAATGGTAGAAACTGAAAGTGCTGATCCTTGTAATTGATATCATTGTTCTCGAACCTCTCGGGCATGAAAACTTCTGCATCTTGCCAATATTGGGAATCCCTTTGAATAGCCCAGGCGTTTATGCATGCCATTGTCTTCTTAGGAATATCATATCCATTTATCCTGCAATCTTGCATGCATTCTCGAGGGACCAGCAGCAATGGACCTGGAGGGTACGACCGCAAAACTTCTATTACTACGAACTTGAGATGATGAAGTTGTTGAATATCGCTCTCTTCCACCTTCCCTTTGTTTCCGAGGAGTCCTCTAACTTTATCTTGGGCTCTCTTCGTAACCATCGGGTTCCTTATCAGCTCAGTCATTCCCCAATCCAAGGTAATCACAGAGGTTTCCGTTCCACCAGCGAACAAGTCCTGCCAAGTGATTGTCTGATCAATATGATATACATTTTTGACATTTCTTTTGAGAAATCAATGTAACATAAGTTTTGAATGCAAAAATACTTGTATGAAAAATGTATAAAGATGAATGCACGTGTTGTATAGTAAAATAATGAATGTACATGTTTTGTATGGTAAAATAATAGCATTCAGGGTAGTACAAATTACTCATGCATCATTAACAACTTCTTCTTCATCTTTCTTTCTTTTTCTTTTTCTTTTTTTTCTTTTTTTTTTTTTTTTTTTTTTTTTTTTTTTTTTTTTTTTTAATGAAACGGCATATTCATTGCACAGAACGGGAGTAAATACAATCTAAAAAGTCAGACAAAATGATATCTTTAAGCTATACATGAGAGGTCCGCCACTCCGACCACAATACCGAGACCGAATGACGAGCAACGTAGGAGGCAACCCAGTCTACAGCTGAGTTAGCCTCCCGAAATACATGATAGATTTGAACAGACACACAACCCTGTAGAAAAAGAGCAATGTCTCGAATAACAGGGTGGGCGGAAGGAGTCTCCAAGGCCTAACCATCCAAGAAATGACCATCAGCGAATCTCCTTGGATGATGAGATGGTCTAGATGGAGGACGCAGCGGGCATATCTGATGCCGGCCCATGCAGCATACAGTTCTGATATGGCAGGATCGTTGACATGGAACACCTGTCAGACGTCACGTCGGAGAAGGCTGCCACGTCGGATACTCCTCCTCGAACTCTTTTGCCGGGCTGAGCTCCCTCAGAATGTTGGGGTAGCCTGTCGAAGCCGAGCTCCATCCTCCGCCAGGTCGGCTCTCATGAGATCGAGATGCTTAGGCCGGAGCCGAGCAACTTCTCCCATATCAAGCCCCTTGAAGTCGAGCTCCTTGGTCCGGAGTCGAGCTCAGCCCTCCTCCACCACGTGGAGCCCCTTCGAGGTCGAGCCCTCCGGGCTGGAGTCGCGTCTTGCCCTCCTCCATCAGGTCGAGCCCCTTGGTCCGAAGTCGAGCTCACCCCTTCTCCGCCACGTGGAGCCCCTTCGAGGTTGAGCCCTCCGGGCTGGAGTCGCGTCTTGCCCTCCTCCGTCAGGTCGAGCCCCTTGGTCCGGAGTCGAGCCCAGCCCTCCTCCGCCAGGTGGAGCCCCTTCGAGGTCGGGCCCCTTGGTCCGGAGTCGAGCCCTGCCCTCCTACGCCAGGTGGAGCCCCTTCGAGGTCAAGCCCCTCGGAGTCGAGCCCTGCCTCTCCAGCTCGGCCTCCATCTTGGATGAAGGTACCAGCAATAGAAAGGGCGACACCGTCCTCCCTGGATGCTGGCGAGTCACTCGAGGGTCACCAAGAGGCGCCCATCAGGCCGTAATAATTGTCCACAGCTACCACTTACATCAGAAGGGGTAGAAGCTCTATGATTGAGGTGCCACGCTCTCCACCAATCGCCTGCACCACCCGAAAGAGGAAGTCAACCAGGAGATTCGAATCCCGGGGGCGGTAGCTCCCTGATCGAGGCACTGCCAAGTTTCTCGGAACGGAGCAACCGGAAGGAATGTCAAAGCGCATAGCAAGTTTCCTTATCACGAACCGGGAAAGACGTCCCATCCACGGCACAGGACACCGCCCCACGCGCCTGCTAGCACGGGGGAGATCCTAAGGTAGGTGCCTAGCAGCCATCTGGGCTTGAAAGAGCCATCTGCGCCCCAACAGGGAGGTAACACCCAGTAGTTACAACAATAGTAGCAACAACACATCCAAGCAAGTAAGGGAGACGAGGTCACACAGAAGAACCACCTCCGATTCACCTCGACAGTCACCCTTCCCAGCACACTTGCATTCTACTCACATATCATTCACTCCTCCTAGCATGGAGTCCACCTAAAGGGGCTCGACCAAGAGGATCTGTTCCCCTGATCATCACTGACTTGACCATCGGAGTGCCCCCGCCGAAATCCCTGGCCCGAGTCTCTAACCCAGTTTTTTAGGTCCCGAAGTGCAGACCTCTCTCGAAGAGATGAGAGGCGACCCGACATTGACAGCAGCTACGAGCCACAATGATCTTGGCGGCAACAGATTGGCGCGCCAAGAAGGGGTAGAGGCAGGGCACACTATAGTCCAACCTAAACCCCTTGCAAGCAGTTTATCGGAAGGATCGTGACGACACGGGTGAGAGAAGCCTCCACTAGCCATGCAGGAGATCCCCCTTCCAGAGGGGATCCGCATAGTCCAGAAGGGGAGCTCCCCACTATAGCCTAACCACCTCCGACGGACGTCCAGCCAGCCGTACTCGCTAAGCAGATGCAGATCCTCACTGCGGCAGTGTGCCAGCTCTAGCACCAGCAATGGTCCTTGGCTACCCACCAGCAACCAGGGACCCCCGCGGCCCACGTCGCAGCACCTCGCGACAGTTTGAGTTCCTTCCAAAGAAAGCCTTCATAGCCACGAGCCATCACCGACCACCGGGGTAGTCACCAGACTCCGGCAAAGAGATAACAGGCCGGATCTACTGATCGGGAGAGCCGGTCCCCGAACCTCGAGCGGGTGACATCCAAACCCCGCCGAGGTCGAAAAAGCAAAACCCCCCATCAGGGACACCATCCCATGTCACCTTCTCCGTCTCCTTCGACGGAGGGTTCTACTGACGAAGCTATCAGGCTCATGGCAGAGAAGCGCCTAGAGGAGCATGATCGCAAGCTGGCGGAACTATCCCGCCGGTTTGCAAATTTACAGGGCTCCAGCAGCGAGCCAACGGGTTATGACGCCCGTCCTTCATTCTCCCGAGAAGTCCAAGAGGAGCCGATCCCAGCTCGGTTCTGTAAACTGCAGGTGGATCCCTACGATGGGGCCACTGACCCCCTAGATCACCTTGAGAGCTACAAAGCCCTCATGAGAGTTCAGGGAGAAACCGACGCTCTCCTCTGCATCGCCTTCCCTGCTACTCTCCGGAAAGCAGCCCGGGTATGGTTCACCCGCCTGGAGCCGGAGAGCATCAACTCATTTGCTCAGCTAGAGTAGAAGTTTGTGGCTCACTTCGATGCTTGTTGGAAGGTACCACGAAAGGCAGACAGCCTCATTTCCATCAGGCAGTAGGATCGCGAGCCCCTACGGGACTACGTGGCCCGTTTCAAGGCTGCCGCGCTAGAGATCTACAACCTTGATGAGCCAATTGCTATGCTGGCACTGAAGAGAGGGCTCAAGACTTCTCGCCTGACCTTCGTTCTTGACAAAAAGCCCCCCAAGTCTTACTCCGAGCTCCTCCTCCGAGTCCAGAAGTACATCCATGCCAAGGAGGCGGATCGAACGAGGAGAGAGCTAGACGGAAGGCCTCCGAAGAAGCCCTCTCCCGGGGATACCTCTGAGATGTGAAAGCCCGGACCAGCCGCTCCGAACTATTGCCAGAGGCCGAAGCCAAGAAGAGATCCCATCCCGGAGGAGAGCTTCACTCCTCTCCTCGCCCCGAGGGAGAAGATCCTCATGGAGATCGAGGATGAGCGCTACCTGAAGCGCCCACCTCCACTGAAGCCATCCAACGGTCGCAACAAGATGAAATATTGCAAATTCCATCGTGACTACGACCACGACACCGAGGAATGCCGCAACCTCAAAAGGAAGATTGAAGACTTCATAAAGAGGGACTACCTCGGAAGGTTCGTGGGGGGTAGATCTTTGAAGAACCTCAGGCGCTCGTCGCGCTCCCACCGGTCCCTGCCGTCGACAACCGCCATACCGAGAAGCCGGTCGAGATGATATGCTAGGGAGCCAAGCACGCTTCCAAGAAGGCCCGGGGTGGGGGAAATCTTGAAAGTGTACTTCCTTTTACGGGGGAAGGGGGTGAAACTAAAAATGTAAATAATGACGCTGTGGTCGTCAAGATGACGATCATAAAACATCCTGTAAAATGCATCATGGTTGATAGTGGAAGCTCCACGGATGTGCTTTTTTACGATGCTTTCTCCAGTATGAATCTTTTCCCTGCTCAGCTCAGACCCATGCACACGCCTCTTGTTGGTTTCACGGGTGACTCCATTGGGGTCGAAAGGGAGATTACCCTCCCCGTTATTACCGGAACTCTACCTCGGCAGAGCACTGTCATGATAACGTTCATGGTTGTTAATCTCCCTTCAGCCTACAACGTGATCCTTGGTCGACCCAGGCTCAACTTACTCGATGCGGTCATCTCCTCGAAGCGACTGGTGGTGCAATTCCCGACTCCCTACGATGTTGGGGAGATGAGGGGGGCACCTTAGCCCATTCAGCACTGCCTCCAAACCATCCCCGGGGCCAAGTTTGTCGAGGACGACCCCAGCATAGACGATCTCGATCAAAGGGCACAGGACCCCAGAGGCAGTCCAGTCGAGCGCCTGCTATCTTCCCTCTCAAAACTGACCCGGTGAAGACGGTGCAGATTGGAGCGCAGCTATAAGATGATGAGCGGGCCCACCTCTTGGAGTTCCTCTGGACGAACGCCGGCGTGTTCGCTTGGACAGCGGTCGATATGCCTAGGATCCCATCAAAAATCATAACCCACAAGCTGAGCATCGACCCGAAGTACCGCCCAATCCGGCAGAAGAAGAGAAGTTTCGCGCCAGAGAGTCAAAGGGCGATCAACGAGGAGGTGGACAAACTCCTCATGGCTAGCTTCATTCGGGAGGTGCAATATCCGAGCTGGCTGGCGAATGTGGTTATGATAAAGAAGAATAACGGGAAGTGGAGGATCTGTGTAGACTACACCGACCTCAATCGAGCCTGTCTAAAGGATAGCTTTTCTCTGCCGAAGATCGACCAGCTAGTGGACGCCACCTCGGGACACCGCTTGCTCTCCTTCACGGATGCATTCTCCGGATACAACCAGATCCGGATGCACCCGAAGGATAAGGAGCACACCGCCTTCGTCACCGACTGAGGGATGTACTGCTATCGGATGATGCCGTTCGGCTTGAAGAATGCTGGCGCCACATACCAGCGCCTGGTCAATCGGGTCTTCAGAGACCAAATCGGTAGGAACATGCAAGTCTATGTGGATGACATGCTCGTCATAAGCAAGTCGAGTTCGGACCACATAGCCGACCTCATGGAGGCTTTTCAAAACCTCCGAGAGCATAAGATGAAGCTGAATCTAGTGAAGTGTGCCTTCGGGATAGCAGCAGGAAAGTTCCTCGGCTTCATTGTGACCCAAAGGGAGATTAAGGCAAACCCGGAAAAAGTCCAGGCAATCATCAACATGGAGCACCCAACCTCGAAGAAGCAGGTCCAGCACCCGACGGATCGGATCGCTGCATTGAGTCGATTCATCTCGAGATCGATGGATCGCTGCCTCCGATTCTTCAAGGGTTGCGCAAGATGAGCGACTTCACCTGGATGGAGGAGTGCAGGATGGCCTTCGAGGAGCTTAAAGACTTCCTAGCATCACCACCATTGCTCTCCAGGCTAGAGATAGGAGAGGAGCTCCTATTGTATGTGGCGATCACCCCTGGAGCTGTCAGTTCGGTCCTTGTCTATACGGATAGGGACGGGTCCCAAAAGCCGGTGTACTATGCCAGCAAGCTCCTCCAAGATGCTGAGATCAGGTACACCTGAACCGAAAAGCTCATTTTTGCACTTATCATGTCTGCTCAACATCTCAGGCCATACTTCCAAGCATATCCAATCGTGGTCTTGACAGACCAGCCCTTGAGAGCTGTGCTCGGCCGTCCCAACACGTCTGAATGCTTGGCCAAGTGGGCACTAAAGCTCAGCGAGTTCGACATTGCGAACTGGCCAAGGTCATCCTAGAAGGCCCAAGTGCTGGTCGACTTCCTGGACTAGTGCGCGGGACTCATCGAAGAGCCGGAGCAGACAGCATTGGAGCATCAAGAAGAGGCCGGTGCAGAGGAGGAGCCCTGGATCCTCCATGTCGATGGCGCGTCCAACGCGGGCGAAAGCGGTGCAGGCTCAATCCTCACCAACAGCGATAGAGTTGTGGCTGAATGTGCACTCCGTTTCAAATTCACCACGATGAATAACCAGGCGGAGTACGAGGCACTCCTCGCAGGCTCAGGGTCTTCTGCAAGCTATGGTGCGGGCACCAGACTCAGAAAAAGACTTCAGGACTCCATCTGGATCTCTGATTGACCTTGCTCAAAGAACTAGGGTTTTCTAGTTTTGTAATAAGGGTTGACTTGGTCAACTCAATTTTAGTCTTGAGTCTATAATTTAAATTTTGTTGAGTCATGTTGACTCAGTACAAGTCCTAGTAGTGGCCTAGGTCTTCTCCAGGTTGGTGCCACCTTTTTCAAGTCAAGGTCCAGGGTGCCACATTTTTCTCCCAGGCTCAAGTAAGTGGGCGCCACACTCCCAGCCACACGCCAGAGTCCAGGGGGTGCCACATCTCCATCCCAGTGTCTTGGTCCCCACACCCAAGAGAGCAAGAATTTTTCTTGAAGCCAAAATCAAGGAGGCGCCCCATATGTACCTTAAAAGGCCAAGCTAAAGGAGGAAAGAGGCATTTCTTGTGGAGCACTTCAAGGGGGCGCCCAATCCATGCCTAAAAAGACCAAAGCAAAGTTGGGAAGAGACATGACTTGGGGAGAAAGAAAAGGAGGTGTCCAAAAGAGTTGAGCCATGAAAGGAAGAAGCCAAAACTTGGGGAGCAAAACTAGGAGGCGCCCAAATACTTCCAAATAAAACCAAGCATGGAAGGAAAAAAATTTTTCTTGAAGAGCAAGGCTAGGAGGCACCACCTACTTACCATTTGGAGCCGCCAATCAACACTTTTGGAAGCTCTTGGCCGGCCATATGAGAAGGATTTGATTCTACAAGCCTAATTTGAGGATCCATCCTATTAGTCCCACATGGGAAGATGTAAAACCCTGACCTCTTGTAAAGACCTATAAAAAAAACCCCTCTTGTAAGTTTTAGAGAACAACTGATGAATGAATTCAATTTATGTGTGAGCAAACTTTGTGTTTCTCTCTTCCGCACTTGCATTCAGGTGTTGAGCTCCGTGAGGGAGTAAATCCGGGTTCCTTAGGAACCTTGAGGAGGTGTGAGATCTCCAACCCCAAAATCCTAGGTTAGCCACTTCACTTCCAAACCCTAGCCGCCCATCATCCTCTTCGTTCCACCAAACCCTAGCCTACCCCATCTCTCACGGCCCCTCTCTCCAAGTAGAGGCCGACCACCAGCATCCAGGTCCAGTTCGGCTACTTCGAAGACAGAGCAAATCCCAGAGGAAGTCAGATTAGCATCTAGAAGAATCAGGATTTCAGCAACATCAGCTTTCAAGTCCTTCTATCTAGTAAATCCTTCCTTGAGTATCTGGTTCCATAACTTGTTCTTCTTCTTTCCCAGATCTTGAGTTCAGAAGAAGCCAACTCTGCCAAAGGGCCAGTATTGGAGGATCCATTGCGAAGATATCTGAATCCAGGGATCCAACAATCTGTTCAAGAGAGTCCTTCCACTAAACTCTGTGAAGATCACTGCCTGGTCTGTAACCCTTCTCTTCTCTTTACTTCTGTCCTGTTGAAAGTTCAGAGCGAAATCCTAGGTCTGGAAGTTTCTCAACCCCCAGCGATCCTTTACTTCTGAACTACTCTGATAACCTAGTTTCTTTAAATTGTGCTTTCAATTATTACATAGTTTCTTTCAATTTAGTTTAACTTTCGTTTGAGTCAAAGCCGACTTCTGAATATATATATATATATAAAAAGAATTAGTCTTAATTTACTTCCGCATCGCATCATCTCTTTGTTCTGCATCATTTTTGGTATCAGAGCATTCGTTCTGCATCATTTTGGTATCAGAGCTTTCGTTCTGCATCAAGCTAGGTGTAAGGAGCCTGAAGGTCTTCACCGACTCCCAATTGGTGGCTGGACAAGTCTCCAGAGAATACAAAGCTAGAGACCCCCAGATGATGAAGTACCTGAAGCAGGTCTGCTCAAGCACGACAGGTTTCCAGCACTTCAACATCTCCCACATCCCCCGATGTGAGAATGCTCGTGCTAGTACGCTGTCCAGACTTGCGACCTTGCTAGACTCATCATTGGGGCGAGCTCACATTGAGTACCTCGAAAATCCAAGCAACGAAGCTCCCACCGAGGTGCAGCAGGTCACCCCGGAGCCAAGCTGGATGGACAGGTACGTCAGATACATCACTGATGACACCTTGCCCGAGGACCGCACGAAAGTCAGCCTCATCAAAAAGAAAGCATCCCGCTTTGTCCTCATGGAAGGACAACTCTACCGTCAATCTTACTCATATCCACTCTTGAGGTGCCTGAGACTCACAGAGGCAAAATTTGTGCTCCAAGAGATTCATGAAGGCCTTTGTGGGAACTACATCAGATCGAGGATACTGGCATACAAAGCCCTCCATCAAGGTTACAATTGGGAGACTATAAGGGAGGACGTCGCTGACTTCATGAAGAGGTGCGACCGGTGCCAGTGCCACACCCACATACAGTGTCAGCCGGCGGCACTGCTCTCCCAATTCTCCACCCCTGGCCGTTTGCCCAGTGGAGGATGGACATCCTTGGTCTGTTTCCCCCGGCTTCAGGATAGAGGAAGTTCTTAATAGTGGCCATCAACTACTTCACTAAGTGGGTAGAAACGGAGCCACTAGCGTGGATCATGGAAGCCAAGGTCCGCCAGTTCTTCTGAAAGTTGATCGTCTGCCGCTTTGGGCTTTCTCACATCATCATAACTGATAATGGGTGACTGTTCGATAACCGAGAGTTTGAAGACTTTTGTGCCGAGCTCGGCATCCGGCACCGCTTCACCTCGGTCGCTCACCCCCAGACCAATGGGGAAGCTGAGGTGACCAACCAGACCATTCTCTAGGGACTCAGAACTAGGCTAGACCGAGCCAACGGCAGATGGGCGGAAGAGCTCCCCAGCATTCTCTGGGCCTACCAAACAACGCCCAGGACGACGATGGATGAAACGCCTTTCAACCTCACTTTCAGAACAGAGGCCATTATCTCGGTTGAACTCGGTGTACCCATACTGCGAATACAGCAATACAGCGAAGAAGAGAATTCGGTGTGCCTTCTTCTCAATATGGACCTTCTTGAGGAAACCAGAGACAAGGCCCGACTCTGGATGGTGGCTTACTGACAGCGTGTAGCTCGGTACTACAACGCGCAAGTAAAGCCGAAGGTCTTCTATCCAAGTGACCTGGTGCTACGCCGAGCCGAAGCTTCTCAACCCCAGGAATGCGGTAAGCTCTTGTCGAACTGGGAAGGCCCCTACAAGGTGGTCGAAGCTCTTTCACATGGAGCCTATTACCTTGTGGATCTGGATGGCACCCGGTTCCCACAGACGTGGAATGCCTGCAATCTGAGAATATACTTACCAGTAATGTAAGGCCTCTCCCTATATTAAAGATCCCTTGTTGTGCAAAATGCTTTCGCCTTGCAAGGACACAGAAGCCCGGAGCCCAGCTCTCCGGCACACAAGCTCCGGAGCCAAGCTCTACGGCACCAAGTCCTGAAGCCTAGCTCTCAGGCCACCAAAGCCCGAATCCCACGACTCTCCGGCACCAAGTCCTGAAGCCCAGCTCTCAGGCCATCAAAGCCCGGATCCCAAGACTCTCCGTCACCAAGTCCTAAAGCCCAGTCCTCCCAGGCCATCAAAGCCCGGATCCCATGACTCTCCGGCACCAAGTCCTGAAGCCCAGCTCCCAGGCTATCAAAGCCCGGATCCCATGACTCTCCAGCACCAAGTCCTGGAGCCCAGCTCCCAGGCATCAAAGCTTGGATCTCACGACTCTCTGGCACCAAGTCTTGAAGCCCAGCTCTCAAGCCATCAAAGCCCGGATCCCATGACTCTCTGGCACCAAGTCCTGAAGCCCATCTCTCAGGCCACCAAAGCCCGGATCCCACGACTCTCTGGCACCAAGTCCTGGAGCCCATGTCTCAGGCCATCAAAGCATGGATCCCACGACTCTCTGGCACCAAGTCCTAAAGCCCAGCTCTCAGGTTATCAGAGCCCGGATCCGATGACTCTCCAGCACCAAGTCTTGAAGCCTAGCTCTCAGGCCATCAAGCCCAGAGCCTAGTTCTCCGACATTGAAGCTTGAAGCCTAGCTCTCAAGCCACCAAGCCTGGAGCCCAGTTCTCTAGCACTGAAGCTTGAAGACCAGCACTCCGGCACTCGGGAACACCCGTCCACCTCTGACACACTCAGAGACAAAGTGGAAGCCTCCTCTCTGATCTCATTACACGCCCAAAAAAAAAAGGGAGAGAAGTGAGAAAGAGAGGAGAGGTAAAGTAGTCTCAAGCCAAGGCGGTTGGAAATTTCCATTCCATTGAAAATTTGTTGTTCATTACAAGTGTCCCTGGGCCCCCGACATACCGAGCAGCCGAGGCCAAAGACAGAAGAAAAGAAAAACAGACAGGGAGATCTACCCTACTCAGGCGACCCCTCGCCAAGGCTATCTGGTCGCTAAACGTCATCTCCCAGAGCCTTGAGCTCTGCAGCTCCGGCTTTGGCAACCATCACCAGCGATGAAGGTTTGGAGATGGCGGCCAACTCCTCAACAGCACCCAAATCTAGGGTCAGCTCCGTGTCCGAAGCTCTGGGATAGCGGAGGTGAGCTCGGCCCTCATCAGAAACGAACTCCTCGACCCTGGAGTGCAGGTACATAAAGCCTTTATAGAAGGAGTCTGACGCCATTTCATGAAACTTGGTGACGAACTCCTTCGAGGCCCTGTACCTTGATATGGCCTCCTCAGCTCCCTTCTTTGCCTCGGCAGCCTGCTTCTTTGCCTCGGCAGCCTCCTTCTTAGCCGCAGTAGCCCTCCTCTTAATGACGGCCAGCCTCTCCCTTGCCGCATCTAGTTCAGCCTGGAGGGACTGAGCATGCCCCTTCTGCCAGACAGCCTCGACATTGAATTCGGTCAGCCTCTTCTTGGTGGCCATGAGTTCCTAGGCCTTGCTCCTTGACCGGCCTCGCTCCTTGTCAAGGTTCTCCTGGAGCTCCTTTGAGTGCCTCTCGGCACTGGCGAGTTCTTTCTGGAGCTCCTTGTTCTTTTGGCCGAGCTCCCAGGAGGTGTCAGTCTTCTCCTTCAGCTCAGTCTTCAAGGCCTCGACCTCTGCTACTCGCTGCTAGTCATTCTTCAACCAGTTTTTGTAGCAGTCCCTAATCAAGAGGACCTCCGCCCCAATCTGCACCAAACAAGACATCAGCAAAAAAAAGAAAAGAAAGAGGAGAGATCAAGAAGGCGAAATGACTTACAAAGAAGAGTTGGGGGAAGATGCTGCCAATCGCATCCCATAACAGCTTTCTGGCCTTCTCCCATCGGTCACAGGATTGGATTGAGAAATCCATCATCCACTTCGCCATTTCCTGGTCCTGGAGCAATGAGATGTTAGGTGCCAGTTTGAAAGTGACCCGGTGGTAGTCCCTGTCCCTCCTGCTCACCCCGAAAGCAGAGTCGCCTGCTCCGCCAGTCAAGGAGGCCTCAGGGGCAGGGTGGGAGCTTGGCACCCCTTCAGGAGGCACCTCAGGTGCCGGCTTTGTTCCTCCATGCACCTCCTCCCCCTTGACGATAGCGAGCACCGGGGGAGGAGGAGCCATGATGGTGATGGCTGCAACCGCGGCCCTGGCCCGGACAACCACCTCGGGCTCTGGGGTGGGGGCTGATTCTCGTCACCTCAGCCGCTCAGACACGAGCCCAACTACCCTCTGGCCTAGTTCCGGCACCACAACAACCGCCCTCCTTCCTTGTGCGGGGATGGTCCCTGCCTCCCTCCTGCACGGCTCGGTCGGCGCAGCGGGAGCGGTCGTCGACGCCCTCTCGATGCGAGCCCTCTTCGAGGAGGACTCTTCAACCAGTTCTGATGGAGGCCTCTTCCTAGTGATTAAGAGCAGCTCATCCACCGAGAACTTCATACCTGCACATGGAGGATGCGATGTCAGTTCCAAGTTTAAAGAAACAGAGTAAGGGGCACAAAAGAAAAACTCGAGCCGAACTCATCCAGCTCTCTCGTTAGGTCGACCCCGACCTCGGCAAGGTTCTGCTCTGACAACAGAACCTCGAGGGATGGAATCTGGGCGGTGCGGAGCTGCTCATAGACCTCTCGATCAGCCACCTCGACCATAGAATTTTGGTTAGGGGACCGATCTGGGTCGCTCCAGACCCGGTCGACCCCCTCAATCGTCGCAAAAAAGAACTTACTCTTCCATCCTTTGATGGAAGAGGGGAGTTCGAATTTGATGCCCTTCGGGCAAGAAGAATGAGATCACCACCCATCCTCGGTAGGGTGGTGCTTTAAGATGAAGAAGGCCCTAAACAGGAAAAAACGGGTGATAATTCCATGGAAATGGCAGAGCACTATAAAACAAAAGATGGTCCTTATGGCATTCGGAATGAGTTGAGCAGGGACGAGATGATAGTTGCTCAACACAGACAAGAAGAAGGGATGGAAAGGAAAATGGAATCCTCCTGAGAATGTCTCCTCATAGAAGGCGATCCGGCTCGGGCTACTGGAAGTAACCCGATCCCCTGGTCGAGGGATCAAAAGCCAGACTAAATGCAGGATGCCATAGACATCCCAGATGGTCCCCAGTTCTTCAGCTGAGATTGTCGAAGCAATCCCGCCGGGACCTGTGGACCGAGTAGGGTCAGAAATGGGTTCGGTTGGAGGAGGAGGGGAGCTAGATCCAGGCTCCCTAATGGCTATGCCACCGGGAGGATGCCTCCTACTAAACTCAAAGCACGCCTCTGCCCCCTCCTCATCGAAGGAAGAAGAAGATGGTCTCGGCCTAGAAGGACCCGCCTCATCTTGGTTGGTGGAGGGATGGAAGCTAGGACCAAAGCGAGACATCTACAAAGACGGGAAAGCGAAAGCTTAAGAAGAGGAGGAAGATGGACTTTGTTCGAGGAAGACCCTAACCTCAGAAGGAAGAACTCTACTCTGTTGGGGGAAAGAAGAAGAAAGAGACTAACCTGGTTCCTGGGGGAGCCTAAGGTGACCGGAGGAGAAGAGAAAGCTTGGGTACGATGGCGGGCATGCAAAATTCGAAAGAATAGATGTTTTAGAAAAAATCTGCCTTTCATTACAGAGTGACCCGATGCATCCGTACTATTATAGCCTCTCCACTAGTAGATTTGCACCATGTGCCGACCATCGGCTAGTGGGACGCTTCGCATTGGCTGCCACCGCTCTGAATTCTGTGCCAGTAATAACTGCTCCTCGGACGTGGCCACGTGGCTCCTCCGCATTGGCTCGAGGAATCACTTCACGAAGCACCGATGATCATGGTCATTATTATGACAGATCTTTGCCTTTCTACATCAGCACCGCAATTACTCCCTTCGACCCGAGCACCGCGCACTAACGGGCCTCAGGAGTGGGAGGCAAATGATGTGGCAGGATTGCTGACATGGAACATCTGTTAGATGCCACGTCGGAGAAGGCTGCCATGTCGGATACTCCTCCTTGGACTCTTTTGCTGAGTTGAGCTCTCTCGGAATGTCGGGGCAGCATGTCGAAGCAAAACTTCATCCTCCACCAGGTCGGCTCCCGCGAGATCGGGATGTTTAGGCCAGAGCCGAGCGACCTCCCCCAGATCGAGCCCCTCGAAGTCGAGCCTCTTGGTCCGGAGTTGAGCTCAGCCCTCCTCCGCCACGTGGAGCCCCTTCGAGGTCTAACCCTCTGGGCTGGAATCGTGTCTTGCCCTCCTCCATCAGGTCGAGCCCCCTCGAAGTCGACCCCTTGGTCCAGAGTCGAGCCCAGCCCTCCTCCGCCAGGTGGAGCCCCTTCGAGGTCGGGTCCCTCGGTATGAAGTCGAGCCCTGCCCTCCTCCGCCAGGTGGAGCCCCTTCGAGGTCGAGTCCCTCGGAGTCGAGCCCTGCCTCTCCAGCTCGGCCTCCATCTCGGACGAAGGTACCAACAATCGAAAGGGCGACACCATCCCCCCTGGATGCCGCAAGTCGCCCGAGGGTCACCAAGAGGCGCCCACCAGGCTGTAATAACTGCCCGCAGCTACCACTTACATTAGAAGGGATAGAAGCTCTATGATCAAGGTGCCACGCTCTCTACCAACCACTTGCACCACCCGAAAGAGGAAGTCAACCAGGAGATTCGAATCCTAGGGGCGGCTGCCCCCCGATCGAGGCACTGCCAAGTTTTTCAAAACTGAGCAACTGGAAGGAATGTAAAGTGCATAGCAGGTTTCTTTATCATGAACCAGGAAAGATATCCCATCCACGGTACGGGACACCGTCGCATGTGCCTGCCAGCATGGGAGAGATCCCAAGGTAGGTGCCCAGCAGCCATCTGGGCTTAAGAGAGCCATCTGTGCCCCAACAGGGAGGTAACACTCAGTAGTTACAACAATAGTAGCAATAACACATCCAAGCAAGTAAGGGAGACGAGGTCACACAAGAGAACCACCTCCGATTCACCTCGACCGTCACCCTTCCCAGCATACTTGCATTCTACTCACACATCATTCACTCCTCTTAGCATGGAGTCCACCTAAAGGGGCTCGACCAGGAGGATCTGTTCTCCTGATTGTCACTGACTTGACCGTCAGAGTGCCCCCGCTAGAATTCCCAGCCCAGGTCTCTAATCCTGTTTTGCAGGTCCCGGAGTGCAGACCTCTCCCAAAGAGATGAGGGACGACCCGACATCAACAGCTGCTACAGGCCACGACGATCTTGATGGAAACAAGTTCCATCGCAGGGATGGAGGAGTCAAACAGAGGGGTCCCACCAGCAGCCAGGAAACCCAATCTGGAATCCCAGATGACAAAACCCGTACCTCCCGACCTGTGGTGAAAACTTCCATCAAAATTAATTGTGAAGAAAGAAGGATGAGGGGGTTTCCAGGAGATGAAATGAGTAGAGGGCGCTCGAGGAACAAGATGGGAACTCCAGATCTCCAAATGTCTGCCAGTTGATCTGTGGAACTCAACAACTGCATCAGTAGCTCGGTGGGTAAGAAGCCAAGGAGAGCATCTAATCGAGCTGAAGACAAAGTCATTCCTGGACAGCCATATATAATAGGCAATATAAGCCAGGAGGGCAGCAACAGGGATGATAGTAGCCGATCGCAAAATCTGAATGAAGGATGCCTGTCTGTCAGAGTTCTGAAGAAAGAGGTGATTCAAGCCAGCCATCTGCCACACACGCTAAGCTCGACGACAAGAGAAGAGGGTATGATCCTAGGTCTTGTGGCTGTCGCCACACATAGGGCACTTGGAAGATAGATGAATCCCTCGAGCGGGCAAGAAATGTCTGGTAGGAAGGTAAAGGCGAGCCACTTTCCATATGAATAGAGAGACTCTCGAGTGCACCGGAATGGACCATATCCAACCTAGAGGGGTAAGGGTCAGAGGCTCAGGGGAGAAGATAGTCATGAGATCTGACATCGAAGCCATAGGGGCTGCTGAGTGCCTCCAAACTCTAACATCCGGGCTAAGAACAGTGGGCAGGATAATAGAGCAGACCTGGAGCCCAAGGATATCCCTGAAGGTTGCCATAACAAGTCGATGATCCCATAGCTACTGGCTAGGAACAATGAGATCAGAGATAGATAAAGAGTCAGGGATATCAGCCAAGATGAAGGTAGGCCATCTGGCAAGAGGAATATCTAAAATCCAAGGGTCCTGCATGAATCTAATGGATCTACCATCATAAATAACCCAGGAGATATGAGGAGCGATGAGAGGAACTCTGGTCAGCATATCCCTCCAAATAGTCGAGGAGCATCTGGTAGGATGCACAATGCCATCAATGAGGGCATAATGGTTAGCATACCGGCCTGCCATCATAGTCGACCACATGCTATCAGGACAAAAAGAATCTAGTGGCATACCTCCCAAGAAGGGCCTCTCTCATGGACATAAGAGAAGGGATCCTGAGCCCACCAAGGTGAGTGGGTTGGTAAACTGTATGCCAACTAACAAGATGTATCCTCTGGCGAGACGGGGAAGAGTCCCATAAGAAAGCCCTGATCATCTGGTCCAATCTGAGAATAATAGTCCTCGAAATAATAGCATTAGACATCAGGTAGATCGACAGAGATGAGAGCACCGATTGGATAAGGGTAACCCTGCCCATAGAGGATAGGGATCTATCCTACCAACCGTCAATCCTCTTGCGAAGAGCCAAAATCATCGGGGAGCACTCCGCTCTGGAGAGCTTGGATCCGGAGATAGGAACACCCAAATAATTAAGAGGACCAAGCCGCTCTGAAATCCCCAGCATGTCCGCAATGCGATGACGGGTCCTGGAGGGGGTCTTCGGATTGAAGTAGAGGCCAGATTTATGAAAATTGACTCTTTGGCCCGAAGCCAAGCAGTAGTGCTTCATAATCCATCGAAATCCCTGAGCATAGGGTACGGAGGCCCTGTCAAGGAGAAAACAATCATCTGCAAATAAAAAGTATGAGACTGAAAGAGCACCAGGAGCGGGTGAAAATGGCTGGATAATCGATTCCCGCACCGCTGCTCGCAACATTCTTCAACAGGTAGTCAGTGCAAATGATAAAGAGGGAAGGAGAGAGGGGGCAACCTTGACGAAGGCCAACAGTGGAGGTGAAATAATTCGTAGGAGAGCCATTTATTTGAAGAGAGAAGGAAGGCCCGATAACACAGGAGAGGATCCTAGAGATCCAAGTTGGATGAAAACCAAAGTTATGAAGGGCCCTGAAGAGGAAATCCTAATTGACTCTATCATATGCTCTCTCCATATCCAGCTTAATGGCCATAAGGCTACGACGAGAAGAGGCATGATGAAGGTCCGACATAAACTACTGGGCAATCAAAACATTATCAGAAATACAGTGCCAAGCAATGAAAGCTCCCTGCTCCGGGCAAACCAGAAGTGAAAGAATAGCCTTCATCCTGGAAACCATCAGTGTGGCACAGACCTTATACAGAGTATTGCATAAGCTGATGGGTCTGTAGTGGGCAGGCTCAGATGCATCAGGACGCTTGGGGATGAGAGTAATAAAGGTCCGCTTCCAGAAATTTGGCATGGTACCTGAAACAAAAAATAACCGGATAGCAGCAATAAAATTCAGAGCAATGATATCCTAGTGTCTCTGGAAGAAGAAGGGAGGAAAGCCATCGAGGCCCAGGGCTTTATCCTCCTCCAAGGACCATAATGCCGATCGGACCTCGTCCTCAAGAATCGAAGCCAAAAAAAGAGAATTTTGATAAGAAGAAACTATCATGGTCGGAGGAAAAGAGTATGATGGAGAGATAGGAACAGGCTCTGTCCAGCAGGAAGTAAAGAAAGCCAAGATCTCCTATCTGATGGCGTGGTCATCCTCTAACCAGTGGCCATCAAAAGATAAAACATAACGAATAGAGTTCTTGTACCTGCGGATGAGAGTGGCCAGGTGAAAGAAACGAGTGTTTCTGTCACCTGTCCACAACCACTAAACTCTAGACTTCTATCGCCAAAAAGTCTCCTGATGAAGAAGTAGAGAATGGTGCAAGGAAAGTTGAGAATAAAGAGTCTCCAGATCCAGCTGTGAGAGGCTACCCATCCTATCTTCTTTCTCCTGTAGATCAGAAATAATAGTCTCGATAGAGTTGAGCTTGGTCAACACATTTCCAAGCTCAATCCTGTTCCACCTGAGTAATCGCCTTCTGAGCAGCTCTAGACGGCGAGAAATCCGGAAGGATGCATCATCCCTAACAGGGATCCGCCACACCTTTCTGACAATATTTCTGAATTTCGGATATGAAAGCCAGATCTTCTCATATATGAAAGGAGTGGGACCCCGGGTATAAATATTCATAGTCAAGAGAAGAGGACAGTTCACCAAAATATAAGGAAGCTTCGATAAGAGTGGTGTCAGGTCATTGGAAATGCTATCCAAGGCACCCTTCATATGTATTTATATATGCACCTAACAGGATTTTTGATTTGTACCAAATTAAAAAAAAAAAGAAAATATTTATATTCTTCAAGCCATCAATTTAAAAAGTATTTCGTTGGGGTAATTGTCGGATCCTTTCACTATGTTGAATTTTTGTACCCTCATCCTATTTTTCTTGGGTACCATCAATCTTCCGTATAATAAAAATAAGTCGAGGTCCTCGGGGTGCATGTTTTGCATCATGTAAACCGGTGCATTTTTTTTTTTTAGATAAAAAAAAGATAAGAGAATAAATTCCGGTATAGCCATCCATCCCTTCCGGTAATGTCTGATATGAGATGCTCGGATTCGTATAGCCTCTTTCTATCTAATGATAAGTATATCAACCTGACATTATTAAGTCACCGATCTATCGATCGGGGACAGAAAAATCGGTGCATGTTTGAACGAGCAAAACATCACTCATCTTTGTAACCAGCTATGGCCCGGCAAAACTACTCGAGCTAATAATAATTCAGAGCACGGATCCTTTGCGATGCATAGATTGCATTCTTTATGCTTTAAAAAGTAAAGGATGAAGTTGAAGTTACTAACCATGGCAATAGCTTTAATGTGATACCCGGTCAACATGAATCCTCGAGTTGGAATCCTTTCGAAGCCCAAGGAGAATGCTCATCAAGTCATCGCAATTTCCTCCACCATGCATGCGCTTCTCCATCTCCTCCTGGAGAAGTTCGTCCATGGCACGGAAGTTCCTCTCAAGCCTCGCTCGCGTGCCAGCGAGCACATCCAACCACTCCATCCTGGGAAACAAGTATCCTAAAACAAAACCACCCAGTAAAGATATCGTGGTATCTGCCGCTCGTGCACTCTCCGTCACTCGAAATCCTCCTGCCGAAGACTCGTCGACTGATGATATTGTTAAAGAGGCAAAAAGACAGCTCGCAAAAAAATTCACAGGATCACTCGAGGATTGCCTCATGGTAGTTTGCACCAGGGTATTCACTTCTTCCTCCCTTATGGACTGAAGGGCTCTTACCCTCTTTGCACTAAAGACTTCTAACATGCTAATCTTCCTTGGTTGCTTCCATTGTTCACCGTATGGTGACAGGGCTAGCTATATATCCAATCCACCATAGGAGTATCTCTCGAAGGCTACTAGGGGAGGCCTAGAGCAAAAGATGGGATCATGGGTCTTCAAGATCTCGCAGGCCATCTCTGATGAGGATATGATGATAGTTGGCATGCAGCCAAGCTTTTAGTCTCATCAAGGGGGCCATACTTCTTTGAGAGCAGCCGGAGGGAGCGGTGCTGAAGCTCGCCTAATTGATGAATCAAGATTGCCAATGAATGGGAGTCCTATATATCGGACCAGGAGGTAGCCTCCAGCTCGGTCGGGTGGTCTTAACATACAAGAATATAGCTATCGGGATTATGAGGAGATACGAGCAAGCCAAGGAAGCAAGCAAGAACTCCATGCATGGTGTTTAATGACTTGTTTTCTTTTGAGAGGCCAGGGAGATCGCTATTCTTCATATTTATATTCCGTGGAATGTGGGTTATAAAGATACGGACGCCCGCCCGCCCTCATGTACGCGGCTATAAATTAAGATGGGAACTCAATGTGTTTCGGTGCATGAAGAAGGTCAATTCTATCTTTCAAACGTAAGACCATGCACCCATCCTCATGATCCCGATAGTTATATGCCACATGAATTAAGAGCCATTAGTTATCTGCCAATAGTTATTTGGAGAGTTGGAGTGGTTCGGTCTTTTGATGGATGCCTCCTTGTTCTCTTCGTCATGTCCGCTAAAACCCCGTGGAAATTCCCTTGACATCATCAAGTATATGTGCCATTAATTCATGAAAACCAGGATGGACAAATTGAATCATTCAAGAATAAATATATTCATAAAAATAAAATATTTAATAATAAAATGATTTCACTTTAGTAGCTTAATTATAAAGTGTATCATTATCATTTTTTTTTTTAAAAAAAAAAGGAAGCCTTGTCCCAGGAGTGAAGAACCGTGAGAAAAAAATTCTTTTATTTTTGGACCAAAAAATATTTTTATTTTAAACTAGCAATTAATACCATGCAAGTGCATGCATGGAAGAATTTTAAAAAAAAAAAAAATTATAAAATAAATATGGCTGCCATTGATTACGTATTTGGTATTATTTATAAAAAAAGTTTAATTGATTTAGATTAATTAATTTGTATGAGTTCAAATAAAAATTATGGTTTGTTAATTATTGGGCTATGGCCCTATGTCAGAAGATGGTTGTTGGAGAGAAACGATTGAAATATGTTTGGTGAGTGAAGTAATGGATAGGGTTTAATTTTCCGACCTATCCACGATTATATATTTAGGAAAGGGAACGTCCAACAATAAAATTTTTTTAAAAAAAGTTGTAGTTATTATATAACAAAAAAATTTAAAAATAAATCATGGTTATCCAAAGGCCAATGAGACATACAACCATGATGTTAATAGAAAACATATGGATAAGCATGGCTCATCATCAAGAAGACAAAAGGCAACTATATTGGAAATCCAAGTTGGCCAATTAGCAAGAAATGGATATCCTGCTTGCTGTTGATATTGTTCATTCTAGATGTTTTCCCAAAAAGGTGGGGATACAAATAAATTGGATTGATTTATGACTTGATGTGATCCATGGGATTGGTCGTCTCATGGTGCAACAAGGAAACTTTATTAAATATGGATAAACACCAGCTACATATTCTATGCATGTTATTATCATTTAACTTTAATATTTTTTTCTGGAAGAGCATTTTTTGACCTCCAAATATCTGAGAGAACTTAAATATTAAATTTTTAAAACTTTGCACTTAACATTGTTAAGTTTATTTTCTTTAATCCAGCCATACATATCCATTAAATACTATTTGATATAAGCTCTCACAAAATCAATACATGATGTTTGGTGAATATTCTTGTTTTCAAGATATTTTTTTTCTTTTTAAGTAGAATCAGTACATGTTTTCCAAAACAAATAACAGTGATCATTTTCTCCGAGTTATTGCCGGGGAGTTCAAAAAATTATGGTTATCCTTAGAGATACAATCAAGTCGAGCCAAGCCAAGTAATTAGAAGTTTGAGCTCACTTGATTCAAAATATTAGAGTTCAAAATTTAATTTAAAATCGATCGAATCTTAATATCCTAAACTCGAGCTTTACTCAATAAAAAAAAATGCAATACTTAAGATTGACTCAACTCGGCTAAAATATCAATCAAGTTATACTCAAATTCAAATTCAAGATCGAATTCAAGTCTTAACCTACTAAAAATACTTATATATATATATATATATATATATATATATATATATATATATATATATATATATATATATACATAAATACACACACACATATATATGTATATACTATTGTGGTCAAGGCTAGCTCATGATCATGTACAAATTGGTCCCTTTTATCGGGTGCATGCAAGATATTATCCACTCTGGCTTGTAGGCCTCATAGTTTTGTCTCTTGGAGATAAACTGAACAGAATGCTATGATCCTCGTATTCTATTCCAAAAGACACCTCATGTAGGGAAGGAGAGTCCCTCAATACAAGCTAGAATTTTTCTTAACTTACAACCAATATAAGACTAAAGAGGTCTCTCATCCTTACACCCACAACACAGCTCCCTAGTCAAGGAGGAGTCTAGGCTACGGTTGTGGAACTGTCCTATAGACGATGCCAATATTATGATCAAGTCCAGCTCATCGTCATGTGTGGGTCAGTTCTCCTTACCACGTGCATGCAGGGCATAGGTCTCATGATTTTGGCCCCTAGAGATGGAACGAATAGAATGCTATGACCCCCGTTCTCTATTCCAAAGGTGCCTTATGGAGGAGGGTTGTTTAATATAAGTCAGAGTTTTCCTTGACTCATAACTGATATAGGACTAAAGAGACCCCATATCGTTACACCTATAAAAGGAGTAATTACCTTATCTCATCAAAAAAGGCAAATCCTGCTCAATAGGATGTCAATAATAGCCTGGTTCTCTACCCATCACACGGCTCTTCAGCCAACTCCTATAAAAAGAAGCCTAGGAGAATCTTTAGGCCAGTAAGACACTCCTCTCTACTATACTTTACTCCATTTTTATTCGAGATTATTGACTTGAGCATTGGAGAGTCTTTGCTAGAGCTAACTCCTATCAGGGATTTTATTTATACGTACTTTCTCCATCAGGGGACTACTACCTGCTACAGCACTTTGGGCCTCAATCGGGAATTTACAGCAACAAATTGATGCTAGAGAAAGGGCCGGTCCCAATTTTGGAAAGGATCAAGACCTTAGAGATCATGGCACCTGATATGGCTACATCGCTGACGTGGAACGTGTATCAGATCCAGCTGGAAGTCATAGGTGCCACGTGGATTTTTCTTTTAAAATTCCCGCTCCTTCAACAGGTGGCACCCCATGACGGGTCCACCCCGGCCGAAGTCGAGCACCTCTCTGCCACTCCTCCAGGTGTTCATCTAGGAGGGGTCCACCTCGGTCGAAGCTGGCGGCCTCCTGCTCCCTCGCCAGGTGGCACTCTAAGATGGGTCCACCTCTGTCGAGGTCGAGCCAGGCCCCCCCGCTCCTTCACCAGGTGGCACCCCAAGACGGGTCCACCCCGGCCGAAGTCGAGCACCTCTCTGCTACTCCGCCAGGTGTCCACCCAGGAGGGGTCAACCTCGGTCGAAGCCGGCAGCCTCCTGCTCCCTTGCTAGGTGGCACCCCAAGACGGGTCCACCTCCGTCGAGGTCGAGCCAGGCCCTCCTGCTCCTTCGCTAGGTGGCACCCCATGACGGGTCCATCCCGGCCGAAGTCGAGCACCTCTCCGCCACTCCGTAAGGTGTCCACCTAGGAGGGGTCCACCTTGGCCGAAGCTGGCAGCCTCCTGCTCCCTCGTCAGGTGGCACCCCAAGATGGGTCCACCTTTGCCGAAGTCAAGCCAGGCCCTCCTGCTCCTTCGCCAGGTGGCACCCCATGACGGGTCCACCCCGGCCGAAGTCGAGCACCTCTCAGCCACTCCACCAGGTATCCACCAAGGAGGGGTCCACCTCGGCCAAAGCTGGCGGCCTCCTACTCCCTCGCCAGGTGGCACTCCAAGACGGGTCCACCTCTGCCGAGGTCGAGCCAGGCCCCCCTGCTCCTTCGCCAGGTGGCACCCCAAGACGGGTCCACCCCGGCTGAAGTCGAGCACCTCTTTGCCACACCGCCAGGTGTCCACCCAGGAGGGGTCCACCTCGGCCGAAGTTGGCGACCTCTTGCTTCCTTGCTAGGTGGCACCCCAAGACAGGTCCACCTCCGTCGAGGTCGAGCCAGGCCCTCCTGCTCCTTCGCCATGTGGTACCCCATTACGGGTCCATCCCGGCCGAAGTCGAGCACTTCTCGGCCACTCCACCAGATGTCCATCCAAGAGGGGTCCACCTTGACCGAAGCTGGCGGCCTCCTGCTCCCTCGTCAGGTGGCACCCCAAGACGGGTCCACCTTTGTCGAGGTCAAGCCAGGCCCTCCTGCTCCTTCGCCAGGTGGCACCCCATGACGGGTCCACCCCGGCCGAAATCGAGCACCTCTCTGCCACTCCGCCAGGTGTACACCCAGGAGGGGTCCACCTCGGCCGAAGCTGGCGGCCTCCTGCTCCCTCGCCAGGTGGCACCCCAAGATGGGTCCACCTCTGCCGAGGTCGAGCCAGGCCCTCCTGCTCCTTCGTCAGGTGGCACCCTATGACAGGTCCACCCCGGCCGAAGTCGAGCACCTCTCTACCACTCCACCAGGTGTCCACCCAGGAGGGGTCCACCTTGGCCGAAGCTGGCGGCCTCCTGCTCCCTCGCCAGGTGGCACCCCAAGACGGGTCCACCTCTGCCGAGGTCGAGCTAGGCCCTCCTGCTCCTTCGCCGGGTGGCACCCCATGACGGGTCCACCCTGGCCAAAGTCGAGCACCTCTCTGCCACTTCGCCAGGTGTCCACCCAGGAGGGGTCTACCTCGGTCGAAGCTGGCGGCCTCCTATTCCCTCGCCAAGTGGCACCCCAAGACGGGTCCACCTCTGCCGAGGTCGAGCCAGGCCCTCCTGCTCCTTCGCCAGGTGGCACCCCATGACGGGTCCACCTCGACCGAAATCGAGCACCCCTCTACCACTCCGCCAGGTGTCCACCCAAGAGGAGTCCACCTCGGCCAAAGCTGGCGACCTCCTGCTCCCTCGCTAGGTGGCACCCCAAGACGGGTCCACCTCTGTCGAGGCCGAGCCAGGCCCCTCTGCTCCTTCACCAGGTGGCACCCCAAGACGGGTCCACCCCGGCCGAAGTCGAGCACCTCTCTGCCACTCCGCCAGGTGTCCACCCATGAGGGGTCCACCTCGGTCGAAGCTGGCGGCCTCCTGCTCCCTCGCTAGGTGGCATCCCAAGACGAGTCCACCTCTGTCGAGGTTGAGCCAGGCCCTCCTGCTCCTTCGCCAGGTGGCACCCCATGACGGGTCAACCTCGGCCAAAGTCGAGCACCCCTCTGCCACTCCGCCAGGCGTCCACCCAGGAGGGATCCACCTCGGTCGAAGCTGGCAGCCCCTGCTCCTCCGCCAGGTGGCGCCCCCTGAAGGGTCCACCTCGATCGAAGTCAGCCCTACTCTGCAAAGCCACGGGAAGGCAAAGACACAGGTCTCAAGGTCGCCACTAGGGCCGGCACACGTTGCACCCCGTATGGAGCACCAGTACGGCCTGCAATGATATGCGAAACCTCGTTTACATCAGTTAAACGGGGCCCCGCAACCGAGGAATGAAATTCGTGCGGGTATGGGCCTGAAATGGCTAGAGGCCCATCGTCAATGCCCCGAAAGGAGAGCTCCCGCGCTCGGCCCGAGGTCTCACCGGTCTTCCCCCTTTCGTGACACACGACAGACGAGGCATGCCGGCCACTTAACTCCCGGACTTGAAGGAGAAGGGAGGGGAGGAGACCTAGAGATTTCAGGGAGCTCCCAAGAGGAGACGTGGGCTGAAGGCGGTCCGGTGGTATAAAGGGAACGGTAAAAAATGGACGAAAAGGTAAGTCAAAAAAAGGGGGAGAACACCGAGAGAACGATCCAGGGGACCCCAAGAAGTCCTCAGGCATGAGCTCGGTGAACCCAGCATAGGAAGCCGGGCTTCAGCTCCTCTCTTCCCCATACTTCTTTCATTTACATCTCTTCTAAGCATGGGAATCCTTCGGGAACCCGCCTTAGAGGTCATGTTCCATCTTGCCACTCTCTTACTTGACTGTCGAAGTGCCCCCGCCAAAATCCCCGGCCCGGATCTCTGACTTTGTTTTGCAGATCCAGAAGCTTGGAGATCTCGAGGTCACAAAGTTCGAGAACCGGCACCAGCTCACGAGCTACAGACCACTGCGATGAGATCGGCAACAGATTGGTGTGCCAGGAAGGGGACGCAGAACAGTGACCCCTGTACAAGCAAGCTCTCCGTGGGCAAAAGCGTGCTCCGACCATGGTGGTGACGCGTAGGCACGAAGCATCCACTAGCCAAGCAGAAGAGGTTCCTTCCCCCCAAGGGCAGCGTAGCCCGGAGAGGGAACTTCCTGCTCCACCTCCTCCTCCTCAGCCGTCCTCGGTGGATGTTCCTTTCGCAGCTGTCATCCAGTAGATGCAAACTTTGACTACTGCTGTGCGGCAACTGCAGCACCAACAACGCTCCCTGGCCACTCAGCCCCAGCCAGGAACCCCCGTGGCTCGAGCCACGGGACCCCGTGAAAGCCTGCGCTCCATCCAAGGCAGGACCTCCCATCCGCTGGCAGTTGCCAACCCCCACGGGAGCCACCAGACTCCTGCAAAGAGGAACCACTCCGGTTCGGCAGATCACGAGAGTCGATCCCCGGCCAACGATGCTGAAGTAGTGCGGTGCAGCAAACGCCATTTGGGCAAGTCTCCTCGTCGAGACCGATCAGCACCCCCTTCTCCAGCGGCCTCGATGGAGGATTCCACAGACGAGGCCATCAGGCACCAGGCCGAGAGGCGCCTGGAGGAGCACAAGTGCAAGCTGGCGGAGTTCTCCCGCCGCTTTGCCGACATGTAGAGCTCCCCGACCGATCCAATGGGCTATAATGCCCAGCCACCCTTCTCCCAGGAAATCCAAGAGGAGCCGATCCCGAATCGATTCCGTATGCCTCAGGTGGATCCCTACGATGGAACTACCGACCCCTTGGACTACCTAGAGAGCTATAAGGCCTCATGAGGGTCCAGGGAGCGACGGACGCTCTTCTATGCATCCCTTCCCAGCCACTCTCTGGAAGGCTGCTCGAGTTTGGTTCACCCGCCTCAAGCCGGAATCCATCAGCTCCTTCCATCAGCTGGAAGGAAAGTTTGTGGCACACTTTGATGCTTGCCGGAAGGTGCCAAGGAAGGTGGATAGCCTCTTCTCTATCCGCCAACAAGACCAAGAGCTTTTGCGGGACTACGTCACCCGCTTCAAGATCGCCGCCCTAGAAATCTATAGCATGGACGAGCCCGTCGCCGTGCTGGCATTGAAGCGCGGGCTCAAGACCTCCCGTCTGACATATTCCCTGGACAAGAAGCCCCCCAAGACTTACTTTGAGCTCCTCCTCCGTCTCCGCAAGTACATCCGAGCTGAGGAGGCCGACCGTACCAGGCGAGAGCTGGACGGTAAGCCTTCAAAGAAACCTGCCCCGAGGGATGTCCCTGGGACCTGGAGGCCTGGACCACCTGCGGACTTCCGTCTGAGATCGAAGCCGAAGAATGGTGCTGCCCCGGAACGAACTTTCACCCCTCTCCTCGCTCCCAGAACAAAGATCCTCATGGAGATTGAGGGTGAGCACTACCTCCACCGACCTCCTCCTTAGAACCCAAGGAACATCCGTGACAAGACGAAGTATTATCAATTTCACCATGAGCACGGCCACGACACGGAGGAGTGCCGCAACCTAAAGCAGGAAGTCGAGGAGCTGATCAAGAGGGGCTACCTCAGGAAGTTCGTGAGGAACGAGGCCCCGACGGAGGGTCAGCCGCTCACGACCCTTCCCCCCGTCCCTGCAATTGACAACCGTCCAACGGAGAAGCCGGTGGGCATGATTTCCTAGGGGATAGGGTGCACGCCGAAGAGAGCCCGGGAGGCGGGAGACCTGAAGAATGGACTCCCCTTTGAAACGGGAAATAAAAATGAAAATGTAAACAACGATGCAGTGGTGGTCGAGATGACCATCGCAAAACATCCTGTACATCGTATTATGGTGGATAGTGGGAGCTCTACTGATGTACTTTTTTACGATTCTTTCTCCCGAATGAATTTGTCTCATGATGAATTGAAGCCGGTGCACACCCCTCTTGTGGGCTTCACGTGAGATTCCATGAGGGTCGAAGGAGAGATCACTCTCCCTGTTACTACCGGATCCCCATCTCGGAGAGCACAGTCATGATGACATTTACTGTCGTCAGACTCCCATCACCTTACAATGCTATCCTCGGCCGTCCAGGGCTCAACCAGCTAGATGCTATTATTTCCACCAAGAGGTTGCTGGTGCAGTTCCCTACCACCTCCGGGATGGGAGTGATGAGAGGGACGGTCCAACCCGTCCCGCATTGCCTGCAGACGGTCCCAGGGGCACGGAGTGCCGAGCTCGAGTCCGACGTGGACGACCTCGACTTAAGAGCGTAAGACCCCAAGGGAGGCCCTGTGGAGCGCTTATTGATGTACCCTCTCAGCTCGGACCCCCAGAAAATGGTGCAGATAGGATCCCAACTCCCGAAAGAAGAGCGGGCTCGTTTGCTAGACTTTCTCCGGGCGAACGATGATGTGTTCGCCTGGTCTGCTGCAGACATGCCTGGTATCCCCTCGGAGGTCATCACCCACCGGTTGAACATTGATCCAAGGTGCCGCCCTGTCCGCCAAAAGAAGAGGAGTTTTGCTGCGGAGAGGCAAAAGGCCATCAATGAGGAAGTAGAGAAGCTTCTTGCCGTCGACTTTGTACGAGAGGTACAGTATCTCAGTTGGCTGGCGAATGTGGTCATGGTAAGGAAGAGCAACGGCAAATGGAGGATCTGCATGGACTACACCGACCTCAACCAAGCTTGCCCAAAGGACAGTTTCCTTCTTCCAAAGATCGACCAGCTCGTGGACACTACTTCAGGGCATCGCCTCCTCTCTTTCATGGATGCCTTCTCCGGGTATAACCAGATCCGAAAGCACCCAGAGAACGAGGAACATACCGCCTTCATCACTGATCACGAGACCTACTACTATAAGATGATGCCGTTCGGCCTCAAGAACGCCGGTGCCACGTACCAATGACTGGTCAACAAGGTCTTCAAAGATCAAATTGGCCGCAACATGCAGGTGTACGTGGACGACATGCTGGTGATGAGCAAGCCCACTTCGGACCATGTCAGCGACCTGGCGGAGACCTTCAATAATCTCCGGCTTCACCAGATGAAATTGAACTCGGCGAAGTGTGCTTTAGGCGTATCCGCCGGGAAGTTCCTAGGGTTCATGGTGACCCAAAGGGGGATAGAGGCCAACCCGAAGAAGGTCCAGGCTATCCTAGACATGGAGCAACCCACCTCCAAGAAGCAAGTGCAGCGGCTCACCGACCGGATAGCCACCCTGAGTCGATTTATTTCAAGGTCCGCTGATCGCTGCCAGCCCTTCTTCAAGGCGCTGAAAAAGATGAATGACTTTACCTGGACGAAGGAGTGCTAGGAGGCATTTGATGAGCTGAAGAGGACACTGGCATCCCCGTCGCTGCTTTCCAGGCCCGAGTAAGGAGAGGAGCTCCTCGTGTACCTGGCGGTCACCCCGGAGGCCGTCAGTTCGGTCCTGGTTCGGACGAATGACAAGGGGATGCAAAGGCCGGTGTATTACATGAGCAAACTCCTCCGCGATGCGGAGCTCAGGTATTCCCGGTCTGAGAAACTAATTTTTGCGCTGATCGTGTCCGCTCAGCGTCTCATGCCTTATTTCCAAGCGCACCCCATCGCGATCCTAACGAATCAGCCACCGAAGGTGGTGCTCAGCTGACCTGACACGTCTAGGTGCCTGGCGAAGTGGGCGCTCAAGCTCAGTGAGTTCGACATCACCTACAGGCCGAGGTCGGCTATGAAGGCACAGGTACTCGCTGATTTCTTGGTTGAATATGCAGGCCTAGGCGAGGGGCCGGAAGAAAGACCCCGAGACCGATAGCCGGAACCAGGACCAGAGGAGGACATCTGGATCCTTCACGTGGATGGAGCCTCGAACTCCGGTGGGAGCAAAGCGGGACTCATCCTTGCCAACGACGAGGGGGTCGTCGCCGAGTGTGCGCTCCGCTTCCAGTTCGCCACCACAATAACCAGGCGGAGTACGAAGTACTTCTCGTGGGGCTAAGAGTGTCCCGCGAGCTAGGCGTGGCTTGCCTCAAGGTCTTCACCGATTTACAACTGATGGTCGGGCAGGTCTCGAGGAAGTACGAGACGCGGGACCCCCAAATGGCAAAGTACTTGGAGCTCGTGCGATCGAGTGCGGCAGGATTTCGGTGCTTCAGCATCTCCCATATCCCTCGCGGGAGAAATGCCCGCGTGGACGCCCTCTCCCGCCTGGCAACCCTGCTGGACTCATCAATGGGCTGTGCCTACATCGAGCACCTCAAGGCCCCGAGCTACGAGACACCCATGGAGGGTCTAGCAGGTCAACCAAGAACCCAGCTAGATGGATAAGTACGTTGAGTACATCACCAACGGCACCTTACCCTCCCCGGCCTCGACGAAGACAAACCCACCCGACTGTCCCTGCATGACCCCGCGGCCCTCCCTCAGCTTCGATCTCCCTCCTCGACTTCGGCGACTACACCTAATGCCCGGTCGACGGTCATGCCTTTTTTTTGGAAGGTGTTTCGATGATCGTGGCCGGTTTGGTTTAGGCCAGTCCGATTGGGCTTGGGCCTGGCTCGGGCTCAGGCCTGAGATTTAAAAAAAAATTCGGGTCTAAGTACGGCCTGAAGTCCAAATTTATTTTGGATCAAGCTTGGATAAGGATGTGGCCTAGTCCGGTCTATTTTCGGTCCTAATTTTAAGGTTACGTTCGATAAACAATAATCTATTCAAATTATCCATAATTTTAAACGGGATCCATCAATAATTCTGTTTAATATTTTTTAATAATAATTTATTTTATAATGACAGTCCGACTTATTTTTTTACGTGGTAATCTAGATTATGACTATCGAAATTATCGAAGAGATGCGGTAAAATGGTATTTTTTCCACAAAATTGTATCCGCCCCTTTCCGTTCGGTGAGAACGAAAGCGTCCTCCTCTCCCTCTCCTCTGCAATCATTCTGCTAGCCTCTCCCCGCCCCACCTCCACCTCACCATCAGCCCCTTTTCCGTGTTTCATCTCGTCGGTGAGCTACCGTCACGTCATCTCCAGATTGCCGTCGTTCAAGCCATCGCCGGTGATTGAGAAAGGTTCTGGCCTTCTAAACATCGACGAGGGAGAGGGGTCTCGCGCGCGTGCAATGGAGGCGTCTTCCACCGTGAACGGCCCCTCGAGCCCTCCGCCAGCGACCCAAACGGCCCATCCCCGTCCCCAGCTGCCGCGGCCGCCAAGCGCCGCCCCCCGCACTCGCCCGCGACCCCCTTCCGGGCCCTCTCGCCGCGGCTGAAGTCCTCCCCCAACGAAACCCTCTTCCGCATCCTCTGTCCCGCCGATCAGACTGGCGGGGTCATCGATATGGGTGGTTCCATCATCCGCCAGTTCCGCGAAGAGACCAGCGCTAAGATCCGAATCGAGGACCGCGTCATCATCATCATCACCGAGGCGCCGAAGAAGCAGCGGGAGGAAGGCTGAGGATGATCCCTCCCCGGCCCAGCGGGCCCTTATCAGGGTTTTTGTGAGGATGCTGAGGGTAGAGAGTAAGAGGATTCGGGAAGGAAATGCAGGAGCGGGAGGAGGAGAAGGAGAAGGAGATACAGGGGCAGGTGGTGTGCAAGCTCCTGGCGCCCAGCGGCCAAGTGGGGTGTGTTCTTGGAAAAGGAGGAAAGATCGTTGAGAAAATCCGACAAGAGAGCGGAGCTCATATTAGAATTTTTGGAAAGGAGCAGGTGCCATTGCTGGTGACGAGCTAATCCATGTAAGCTATCAAGGATCTTTATCCCATTTTTTCATTCATTTCTGGCTTTCGGGTGTTCCGAATATTCTGCATGACGCGGATGTGCTTCAGTTAATTTGAGAATTATGACTATGCGCACAATCTCTAGATCACGGTGGAATTTTATTAGGCATCGCAGCATGGAAAAGTATTTGAAGGCGGGATTTTCAGGGTGCTTCAAGTTTTATTTGGAGTCACATGTGTCTGGAAACTAATGCGATCCTTTTTCTCCTCAAAAAAAAAAAAAAAAAAACCTAGCCTCTCTTATCTTCTTCTAGTTCTCTCTCGTGCCCCCATCTCATGGAGGCTCGCCTTCATGATGGGAGCGGATGGCGCGCCCCATCTCTTTCCTAGTAATTATTTTCTTTTCACCATGGCGATATCAAGGAGGATCCCGGATATTCCGTGGAGCGGATTTGTTCCAACAATTGGTATCAGAGCCAACCTTGATGCGGTGGCGTGAAGGATGCAGGGAAGAGGATGTCACGAGGGTGGTGCAGATCTCGAGGTGCCGAGATCTGGAGGTGAGGGCCTGCTGCCCTCTCTGAAAACGGAGATGGAGAAGAACCCGCGGATCCGGAGATGCAGATCCTGCATGGATCTAGGCGATGCACGGCCGCAAGCGTGGCACAAGGTTGCAGAGCACGAGCGCAGGCGCAGTGCAGGGCCCGGCCGTATCGCAGCGGTACAGCGGCAAGGGGCGTCACAACGGTGCAGCACGCGGGTGCAGTGCAGCGAGGAGACGGCGGCGCGGAGCGCGGGCTCGCTCGATCGCAGGGGCGACGCCGGGCACCGGCGCGTCGCCGAGCGCAGGCTCTGCGCAGGGCAACAGTTCGCCGAAGGCTGGGATTAGCGGCGGGAAGTCACCGGAGAGGTGCTCGGTCCCGATCGAAGTAAATCAGGTGACATGGCGTGGCGGGCAGTCACCGGACGCGCGGCATGGCTGCGAGTGGTCACCGGAGTCGAGGTACAGCGGTCGGGAGAGGCTGCGGTCCACGTTTCCCTGCCGTGGACCGACAGCCATGGCAGTCGATAGACCGACTTGGCATGCGTGGACCATTGGGCCAGTTCATGATGAACCGGCATCACAAAACTCTATGCTCTGAAATTCATGCTAATAGATTTTCGGTGATTCGGGCTCAATTGAACTCTGATTTGAGCCATGTCTGCACCGTTGGACTCCATTTTTTGAGCTCTTCATGTTAAGCTAGGTTGGATCCGGTAATAGAGTTAGATCATAAGGTATATGGAGATCGTGGTGCAGCGGTCGTGTGTGCGGGCAGCACGTGCAGGATGGTTCCATCTTCGGCACTCCTTGGCGGACAGAGGTTTGTGGTATCAGGAGTAGTGTGGATGTCTGCTGGTTGAGCGGATCTCGCCAAAGATGATGGGTCCGATGGTGCAGGAGTTCGCGACGGTGGTGTAGAGCTGCTGGTCTTGTGCTGTGAAGCAGTAGCAGATCGGGTGATCTGCAGTTCAGCACAGGTGGAGCGATACATATGAAGAATCTTTCAGAGCATGAGTGGTAGCTCCATCGGTAGTGGACCAGGCTTTTGATCACTGTGGAGGAGAGCGATCAGTAGTACTCCAACTACCTTGATCGTGATGGAGCTAGACGTGGATGGTATCCCGCGTGGTTGAAGGTCGATTTCGGAAGATGGATATCTTAGGAAGACCGGAGTACATCAGCAGAGGCGGTACCAGAGGCATCTCAGGGAGATAGGGGATAGTCTCAAGGAGCGCCGGGGGTATCGGGCAGTCGGGAGTATCCTGGGATGGCGGCTTTTGTCTATGGACGGAGACTGGAGCTGATGGAGATGGCAGCTCAGGAAGATCGAGGGGATAGGTCTCAGGGAGCGCCAGGGACATCATGCAGCCGGGAGACAGGCTGGGACATGATGGAGCAGCTGCTAGAGATGGTTGCTGGGTCAGTCGCTGGGTTAGAGGAGTTGGGATGAGCTCCTGGATTTCGGAGGTTCCCGAGAGGATGCAGAGTATCCGAAATGGTCTTGGAGGGGTCCGCGGTGATGTGAAGGATCCGAGGAGGTAGCAACTGGGTACAAGGCTTAGATACAGGCTTAGCAGGGCAGCATTGAGTTGCTGGCCTCGTGGTTTACTTCTGTGGCATCAGGTGGTCTTTTGTTTCAGGTGGAGCACTGGTTGGAGGTGTCTTCATGGCTGGAGAGAGAGCCTTGGCATGAGTTCAAAGCAGGAGGTGCAGGGATACTAGCCAGATCCTAGCACAAGCATCAAGGTTACACTTAGCCAAGTGGAGCAGAGTATGCAGTGATTGGCGTGGTTCTGTGGAGATAGTGACAAGTGGAGCTCTGGGTGCAGCGAGTACCGGTTCAGGATCGTTGTGGGTCTTTCCAGGAAGTCCAGGATGAGTGATGCAACTGCTTAGCAGAAGGGAGCCTACAACAGAGATCTCAAGTTGGTGCTATGGAGCAGGTACATATTGGTCCCAATGAACTTGTACTGATCTTCAGCTATGGAGGCGGTCATCCCAAAGGTTTCCAAGGGAGCTCAGAAGTTAAAGAGGTTTGACATTGGCGTCATGTTTACATAGTTATCTGGGTATACTGTGGAAGCACGGGTTGGTGTTGCAGTCATGGGGATAGAGCAGGGAGACATCAGTTCAAGGTCAGGAGTGCGATGGAGCACGAGTCTCAGGAGCTGAGGAGCACGGGTCAATGTTCCGGCTAGGTATGCGAGGCGGCTTCGACAGGAAGATGTCAGTTCTGGAGACAGCATGAATGGTGCAGACGGTCACGCGGAGCTTGTCAAGATTTATAGCACCAAGGTGGAGATTGTTGGGGCTAATGTGGTGCTCCAAGTCTTATTTGGAGTTACACAGGTCTGGAAACTGGTTTTTAAGTTTCCAGGGATCTGAGTCAGGTTGGGTCAGGGTTTTGATCTAGGGTAGAGAGAACTAGTGAGACATAGGTGTATATGGGCTCGGGTTTGAATTTTCTCGAGTGACTCACAGGGAGGAGTTTTTTAGGACTAGGTCGGTTGTGACCTAGGGTTTGAATTTTCTCTAGTGTCTCCGATGGAGAAGTTTTTTAGGGCTAGGTCGGTTGTGACCTAGGGTTAGTCTGTTTTGTATATAAAGAATGATGGAAACGTCGGAAAATAAGACGAGAAGACGCGATCCCTTTTCTCCTTAAAAAAATAAAAGGGATTTTTGCATGTATACCCTCTAAAATATTGGATTTTGCATGAATACCCTTCTAAAATTGATTTTTACATGTATGCCCTTCTTAGATACCCGATTTGTATGTTTACCCTTTTTTTATTTTTATTTTTTATATATGTACCCATACCATCCAACATTATTAAAAAATTAAATATTTTAAATTAATTAATTTTTAATTTAAATAATTATGGCTTTTATATCAAAAGAATTGTCAGGTTAGGGATATTGGTACAAAAACAGTGTTTGAGAGGGGCATAGATGTAATTAATGATTTAAGAAGGTATTCATGTAAATTCAAATTTTTAGAAAGGTATCAATGTAAAAACCCATAAGATATATATGTATTTTACTATCATTCAAAAGGTTTCGTGCTAGAAAAAATATTGATTAAAATCATTCTCTCATGCATATTCGTAGTTAGCGATTTTTTTTTTTTGGTTTAAAACTTTCAATCAAGTTTAAATAATAGTGCATTTCTTTTAGTAATAGTTAATATTTTTATTGGATGGTCCAGGATGTGCATGATAAAATAAATCTAATCAATAATTTTTTCAAGCCGGTCGAGGTCTATTTCCAGCTTTACTCCTCGTGCAAAGAATTCAGCCGCGGAATCTTCAGCTTTGGGAGGACCAACGAGGAACAGGTCCGGGACTATTTTTGCTATTACCCATATTGGCATATAGGCAGATACGAGGATTCCATTCACGGGGAGTGATGTAACTTGCTTTTCTCGTACACATATAGAAAAAAAAAGAAAAAAAAAAGAGCAAACTTTAGTAACGCATTTTATTTTATTTTTATAAGAAAATAAATAAAAGTTAGTGGTTGGCATTGGATTCCAGTCCATTGGACTCCCTTTTTGTCCTTTTCTTAGCTCCCCTTTCTATGAAGAAGTAGCACGAGTTATTGTACATGTTCAAGCTTTTTCTCACAAGAAATCTAGCGTGAAAAATACAATACTTCTGCAGTGCGGTTTGCACATTGAATGATCAGAAAATGTTGATATATATATATATATATATATATCAGGTTTATCATTTTTGGGTTACTGGTGGGATGGATATGTATGAATCATATAATTTATGCAGGAAAGCTGCATTTGATCAGGAAATGATTCCTTTGATCATGATTGTTAAGAGTCAAAATAATTATATTACTACCAGTTTATCTGTACATAATTTATGTTGTTTTTAGTAAAGGATATTCGAGTAATATCTGTTAGGACACAAAAATAATGTCTGTAATAATGCAATTAACAACTGAACTATACTTGAAGAGAAAAAGATGACAATCATGGAAAAGAATTAATGGTTAAAGTCTTCAATCTAAACAAACTCCTTCAAAGAGGTTGTACATCGAAGTGCTTCAGACACTAAATATATTGGATGTGATCCTTAGCAAAGGCAACGAAAGCTACATGCCTAAACATATATATATATATATATATATATGAAGGATGATAAAATCATGCTTGTAAGCAAAACTTCCCTGCGTATAGCACGAATTACAAGCGGTAATTCTCGGCACAGGCTTGTAATCATAAAGACAGGCTCATGATTTGAGGGGTAGCAATGCGGTTCGCACCCTGCAAAGGCAGCAGGACCCTATAAGTTAAGTATTTTTCTGTTAAGATTTCTACTGACCAAGATTAAATCAAATCATTAAATTTCTCCTCTTTTTTTTTCTTGGGTGGAAAAAGGAGAGGATTTCTTATTCTTCTTCTGAAGTAAAAGTTAGATTTGCTTAGTTGCAGAAATAGATGGAAAGGGTCAAAAGCCAATAGTAACTTGGTGCGATTTCTTAAAGTTACACATGGAACTCATCCTAGATAGCCATTTGGCTTTTCTTTTCCAAATCCTCTCGCAGGGTTTGAGATTTGGTTTAAAAGAGACCAAAACTATCGTTTGGCTCCTCTAAAGAAAATATCAATTCGACATGAATCTTTGTTTCCATTTGACTACTTTTTTACGGGTATTAATAAAAATTCCTTCTTTCTCCGTCCAACCCCAACCCTGAGAATATTACAATTTTCAGTTCCGACCCGGAACAAGACCCCAATGTTCAGGCTAAGAAATCAAGTCCCGGTGGCTTATTGGCCAAATTCTACGGGTAGAGATGGCAACAAAATTCAAATCCATGGATATCCGACTCGGCCCGATCCAATCGGGTCGGGTGGTCAATGCTTTGACTGGATTTGAACCGAGTTCGGATAAAACCCGAATACTTAACTTTGAATTTGGACCGGGACCGGATAGATATGCACCCGACCCAAATTATTTTAATATTTAAATATATATATATAATTAATATATATTATATTTAAAATATTTTATTAATTATTGATTATTAGTTATTAAAATTAAAAATACTTAAACCATTTATCCTAATCATTATTTTTCAAAAAATAGAAATTTATAATTTGTAATCAGCTAATCCCTGATTAATTTCTATTAATATCTCGATTCTTTCATCGATTCCATTCAATCCTCTTCGATTCTCCATCTTTTCAGGCTCGAGCTTCCCTCTTCGGCTCTTCCTCCTCTCAAATCGGGTGAAGAATGATGTTGCAACCAATGATCAATCATGAATTATTTTTTATATTTTTTTATAACTTGAAACTTAGAGTAGATGTACTTTTAAATTATATTTATATCTTTATTTACTTCAGAAATATTGAACTAAGCTTTATTGAATTTCATTTGTTTAAGATAATTTAAATTTTATTTTGATTGAATATGAAATTAAGTGATGTTGAACTAAAAATGTAGTTGAGTTTTAGTTGTTTAATGTATGTATGAGTTATAAAATTATAGATGATTTTAAGGTTAACAAAAATGAAAAAAATATTTAATATGACTCAATTGGATTCGAGCTGGGTAAATCCGAATTATCCAATACCCGATTGAGATGAATTTGGATAAAAAAATCCGATATCGATAGTGTTTGGGCCAGGTTTGGGTAGTTTATTAAGTATTCGGATTTGGGTTTGGATAGTTATGCACCCGGCCCGAACCCAGCCCATTGCCATCCCTATCTACAAGCCATACACAAGACAAATTTCCTTTCCAGATCACATGATGGGGCCTGTCTAAGAAATGATAATAGCAGCAGACACTGGACAATTAAAAGGATGGTAAACGAATCCACTGTCGTAGTTTGGAGCACTTTGAGAGCTATGCAGTGGATAATCCAATAGTGGATTTGCAAAAATGAAAGGTGCATCCTTCATTTATGTAAAAGATACAATCCCGATCTCGCACACGGATCAGCCCATCATGTAATTGTTATAGCACGGTTAGAGACCCATACGGGCTTCATGAAGCAAAAAATTGCTATTATATGAGCAGGGCTAGAATTGGACTGGGCCATGCCCCTGCCCGAGCCGGCCCATAACAAAAATTTTGAGCTTCAAGCTAGGTTTAGACTCGATTTATTTTTAAAAAAAAATTCTACCCAAACCTAATTGGACCGGCTCGAATCAAGATCCGAGCCCAGCGGGCCACCTGGGGTAAGTCATAAAAAGAGAGATAGAGAGAGGAGGACAAGCGATGGTGGCCGATACAGACACTGCGAAGGATCCCGGGCAACGGGGTGGGCCAAGGCGGAAGCACGACTCCTTGGATGTAGAAAGCAACCTCCAGATTCGATTTCCTCGGTCCCTTTTTTTTCATCTTATCTCTTCTATAGAGAGACCTTCTTGTTCTCCGAACAAAGAGCCCTCTTCCCCTTTCATGGATGTCGTCGAGCTCATCGAGAAGCACCTCAGCCTCTCCCTCAATGCACCAAACCCAAGCCCGGGATCTCCCTCCCCGCCTCCAATTCCTCCTCCCCTTCCCTCTGCCCATCTACCCGCTCGACTTCATCGACTCCAAATCGAGATTACCCATGGTAGATAAAAAAAATTACTCGCGGGACCTAGCGAAGGTTAGCCCAAAAGTTGGGCATTTTTGGTACAGGAGCTGGACCATCTAAAAGCAGCCCATGCAACTGACCTTCATCTACACTCGCCTTTCAACGTCTTGGAGGATCCCAGCTCGGATCTCATCACTTGTCCATTCGAGTAGGTCCAACACCCCTAACAACGCGACCCACTAATAACAGCTAGCGAGTCGCTAACTGCGCAGATCCTTTTCATGAGCCCCCTCCGCTCTGAAATCCATCGTACTCAAAGCCACCATAAGTAACCGGCACTGTCATGTTCACTACACCGTTGGATGAAATAGCAGTCAAATTTATCATATGACACGATCGACAGGAATACTTTCATGACTAGACTAAACGATTCCACACAAACAAGATCGGATATCATCGATGTACCGGTCTACGACTACCACTCCGATGCTTCCATTTGTCTCATCGCATCAACGGATATTGCATGCAGTGAAGCTGCGCACCGTCCTAATAGTCGAATCTATCATACGGCGTGATTGGTCCTCATCATTCAATGAACATCCCATCCCGACATCCTGATAGTACTCGGTATGAAACCGCTACCACCATGACGGATGGTATGCGCATCCTCCATAAATTCATAGCATTTATGGTTTTTTTAATTTCAGTTATTATTAAAAAAATATTTTCAATAATTAAGATTTTCGAGAACAAATTATATATATATAAAAATTTTAAAATTATTTAATTATTTATATTAATAAAAATAATTAAAGATTTTATAGTAATAAGTTTTATTATTAATAAATTTAATCTTTCAAATAACATCGATATTATTTATAAAAAAATATTTAAATTAATTTTAATTATTTATTTATATTTTTATATTATTTTTGAACTAACCTGAAAAAGTTGACCCTCCTACAAGAAAGGGACGTTTAACACGTCGCGTCCGTGCCATCTACAGCCTCGGAAGTCAGATCTTTCCTACTCCATCCACCAAAATATTCCCTACCTCCACTCCTACCTCCGCCATGCCTTTCTCAACGCCACCACCGTCCGATCTTTCCTACTCCATCCACCCGCATTCCCCACCGTCCGATCTTATGGACATGCCCGTCTCGAATGAGCTGAATATCTTATCCCTCCGCCGGCGAAAGCCTCAATGCCGGAGCCGAAGTCGCGGTCCATACAAGAGCTTTCGCGTTTTCCAGCAAAGGCCCTCTTCTTCTCCCCACGCGATGATGCCTACCCTTCCCAATACATTGAGAGTCAAACCGAAACCGATACAACATCGTCCTGCTAAATTTAAATCCATTTCGATTTTTTTTTTTTTTTTTTTTTTTTTTTTTTTTTTTTTTTTCAAAACGAGAAAAAGACAAACCAGACCTGATGGATCGCACCGCCTTATTAAATGTTCTTCCATGTTTAACCAAAATTTTTTTTAAAGCTTATTATAAACCAAGCAGCCAACAACGATCGGTTCGATCCAACTTGAAAAACATTCATGATTTGTCTGATCTGTCCGAGCACCGTAAGCTCAAACAATGGATTTGCCGATATTTGATTACGATATTTGATTAGACCAGCCGATCAAACCCATCGAGACCGACGAAACCGCTAAAGCTTGCCAATTCGATCAAAGTTTAAAAACATTATATACGACCACCATCCCTCTAATAACCTAAGAAATGAAACAATTAACCAGCAAACAACATCCGAAATAACCAAACCAAAAGAACCGGCAGTTCTATCCCTAATTCTTTACAGTGTACCAACTACTACCCAAACAACTCCATCACCCACCCAACCCACCATCCATCATCATCCGTCGTCGATCATGCCTTGCAGTCAGCCGGTGGAACAGGGAACCTGGTCGTATCAGCGCAGTAGTCATACACCAGATGCTTGGCCCGGGCCCACATCAACTGATGGCTCTGATGCACGCTCAGCGCCTCCATCTCCTTCTCCTTCCACCAGTACCTCCCCTCCTTCCCCCACTGGCTCTCGCTGCATCGCTTCACCTCCGCATTCCATTCCAACCCGGCCCCCCACTCGCATCCGTCGATCCGCACCTCACGATAAGTCGACACAAACGGCGCGTGGGACCAGTCCGTCTTGACCCGGCCCCCCTGGGTGGCCCAATCGTCGGCGTTCCAGATGGAGCTGTAGACCCCCATGGGCTGGTCCCGCGGGAACACGATACCGCTCTCCTCGTGATTCCCGTAAACGCGGATCGGGGTCTCGTCGACGAGGAAGACCACCTGGCGGGGGTTCCAGAGGATGGAGTAGGCGTGGAAGTCGGTCCTCGGGTCGAACCATAAATCCATCCGCTGCTCCCTATTGCCAATCCCGTTCACGTATATATTCGTCTGGACCAGGTACGGCTCCCCCGTGGTGTTCCCCAGAAACTCGAAGTCGAACTCGTTGTGGTTCACACCGTCCGATGACATCTGGACGGTGAAAGATAAAAAAAGATCATCATCAATCGATTAGGATGTTCTACTGTTCAATATAAATGCTTTAATAATGATTAAGGTAAATTTAGACGTTGGGTGATGCTTGATGGCTGTTCTATATTGCTCCCCGTACCGCCAGCTGCGGACCATGTCGGTTCGAAAGAAAGCAACAGAATAGTTGCTCCCACTTTATTATCCCACCAGCTACACACCTTTTGTTGCCATAAAAAAAATGCAAAGTAAAAAATTTTCTATCTACCAAAAATTTTTTCTAAGCACGTTTTTGAGCAAGACAAAATATTAACTTTACTTTAAAAACATTTCGTCCAAAAAAAAAAAAAAACCTTTGTTTTAAAAACAAAGGCAGCGTAGGTTCAGGGCTGCATCAAAAGGTTCTTCGACCCAAGAAGGAAAAGAAAACTGCTCTGTGACAACTATTTTTTTTAACCGAGATCGGTACGAGATGCTATCAAGGGGAATTGAGGATCTTGGTACTTTTTGAGAGCAAAATGAATCGTAAAAAATTAAGTTATTTTTTCGAGAAAGAAAAGGAGATCGATAGTGCGTCTCTGTCGAAGAGCTGGTGGCCTGGGAGTCTTACATAGAAGGCAGTAACAGTTCCGGCGGAGTCTCCTTCGACCAGCTTGATTTCAGCAGTGACCTTGCCGTATAAATACTTGTTTTTAGAAGCGAATCCACAACCTGAAACCATTAGCGACAACCACGTTACTGAACGACGTAGAAAGAAGAGCGATCAAAAACGATAGCAGAGTACGCTAATCTAAAATCAAAAGAGAAGCGAAGACAGACGAAACAGAGCTCATAGGAAAAGCAAATGGATCGATGGGTAGATTTTTGAAATACAACAAGAAGTGAACACTGCCAAAAAAAAAAAAAAGACAAAAGTTCAGTAATAACTGGTGTCAAAACGCATGATAAGAAATTTCTAAAACATAACCTGCTCAAAATGTGAAAAAATAATGTAGCCAAAAGAAAATGCCCAGGGGAAAAAAAATAAAGGCATCACAATCGGAAGAAATTTCGAACTGTTCGAATATAAGCGACGATTCCGATGACAAGAGATAACATCGCGGATAACAACATGGGACCATGCAATGCAAAAGAGGAAGATACAGAACCAGAAAAAAAGAAAGAAGACCGTAGAAAACAACAAGAAAAAGGAAGCAGTCAGTGGAATCCCGGTTACCGGAGAAGTTATCCAGCTTAAGCTTGAGAAGCTCTCCATCATGGATGACATGGTCCGAGGCCCAGCTCGCCTGGATCACGTCATCAAGCTTCGTCCCCCTCACTCCCGTCACCGTGCAGGCGACGAACAACACAACTCCAAGAAGGAAAACTCCATCCGCCATTGGAAGGCAAGTAGAGGAGAACGCAAGAGAGAGCGTGACAGAGGCCTACAGATGTCCCGTTCGAGCACGACTCCGGTCTCCGAAAGGCCCCAGGGCCCCGCCTTTATAGCCCGCCCTCGGTGGCTTCTCACCCACGTCACCCGCCCCGTCGGACAAAAAATCCCTGCTCCCTGCCCCATCACCTGCCACGTGGTGCGCAATAGCCGTTGCCCCCCGCCGCGGCTTAGCTGGACACGACCTGAACCGGAGGGCACGACCGTACGGCCGTCCAGGACTCCGTCCCCGATAAAGCACGGGTCCGTAAGATCCAGCCAATGGTAGGAGGACGCGCGTCCAGTCCAGCTGTAGTCTCTGACGCAGGGAGCTGGCAGAGCGGCAGTACTCGGTGTAAAAGCGGGAGTCGGTGACGTCACGCGACAGCTGGCTTAACAGCCCCGATTATACTTCCCTGCTCAAAATCGGCACCCGTCATGGAGACCCGGTTCTGGTTTTAAGAATGTGGGGACCACCAGAACTATCGAGGGATTTCACCGTGGGGTTCTTCGTTCAGGTCGAGTGGAGTCCATTTTTTTTTTTTTTCCTTGGGAGTGCGAGGAAATTTATCCAGGAAGCTAGATGGAGAAGAGGTCCATTACCGGCCTTTGGATGGTAAGGTTGATGGATGTGAATCGTCGATGTCAAGTGGATATCATTTTGCGCTCATTTGGTTCCCAAAATGACTTGGATAAAGCATCTGGGTGAGATATTTTTAAGCCATTCGTCCCTCGGTCACCGCTCCTGACAGAGTAGCTGTGTTGCTGCAGGGACCACGGTAATATTACCGTGATGATATTGGATTATATTCTGTGCATTTGTCTAGTGATTTGTGATCCGAAGAAATATGAATGATACTATTTTAAATTAATTTTAGATATCTTTTTTTTTTTTTTTTTTAAGAGACCAAGGAAGAATCTTATTTTGATGTAAGTTTAATAGATTTTTGAAAAGAGGAGATAGTCCGTAAAATATTATATACCTCAAACATATGTAGCTTATTCAAGCTAGAATTATTAGACGTACGAATGGTTGTGATCTACCAAGTATTTATCTCACAAAGTTCCATTATTATTTATATGAGAAGTATTTTGAAATATAAAGATAATTCAAATAGATGATGGACTTATTATTGCTAGTAGATAAAGAGTTTGTTCCTTTTTTTTTTTTTTTTTTAATTCTAATGTATTACATTCTTCATCTCCTTTAACATGTTATTATAGATTTATTATTTGTTACTCTCTACGTTCTCGATTTTTAATTTTTTTCTAGAGCAAGGTATGGCACCTAATAATCATGCATGTCATGTATATTTATATAAAGCCAATCATTCTTCTGAATTTTTCTTTATACATAATACGAGGTATTGTGTATGTGTATTGATAAACTGATTTTTTTTTTAGTATTGGCTGTATTGCTGTATAAGTAAAGCTAGGATAATATTGTGATATGAGTTAAGTAAGATTTGTACAATTTAAAAACAATAACAATAACGGCATTATTAGTAAGGTTTTTTTTTTAATACATAATGTTTATTTATCTATTTTCATGCTAGTCTAATAATTATTTTCAAAAATAAAATATGAAGTCCTGTTTGTATAATTTTAGAATAAAAAGAAAAAATGGCTACTGTACCTGCCTTTCATTGCAGGGCAAATGAATTGTAAAGTTATTCCAATATACAATCAACCGTACACAAGGTAATTGAGCATTAATTATCCTATCAACATTAATTATCTAGTTGATACATTTAATAAACTCGTTCAATCTTTTTGGATTGATTGTTATCCAATTTTGTACAGTTTAATCATGCAATGTTTGCTAAAATCAATATTCATAATTAGCATTTTATAATTTAGATATGAATCGAAGATATTAAAAAATGTCCTGCTATCTATTCAATCCGTGCTATCGGTTAATGAGAACTAATTTGATAAATTTAACAAAACAATGCCACATAAGAACTAGCTTGTGCGGGCATTTACATTGCTACATCTATTCTTCTTCGCTGTAGAAGCATTAAATGCAAAGAGTAATGCATCCAATTTTCAAACAACAACCATATCCCGTGATAACAGAAGTTCTTCAAAATCATTATTCTTCGCAACAACGATAGATAATGATCGTCATTTTTATTTCTCTCAAAAAAAAATCATTATTTATCTAGTTTTACCTCCAAACTCTATTGATTTGAACATAAATCCGTCAACCATGTAATTTATTTATTTATTTATTTATTTATTTATTTTTTGGAGGGGGTGGGGGCTAAGCATGAAACGTGAGACCTTTTTGATGTGACAATGGACGTTTAGTTTTAAACCAGGCCAGTGCCGTGCACTGCATTCAACGGCTAGGAGGGGTAATCCAAGAGAAATGGACAAACTTGTCAGGAATGATTAGCCGGTGGTGTGGATGAGTCGTACGGGCGGAGCGTGCGGACACAGCTTTCCGGGGGCTCGTCCTGCTCGATTGCAGATTGGCAGGGCACGAAAGCAAACGGGAAACGTGCTTTATTTATTATCACATTCAAGCACCTCTCTCTCTCTCTCTCTCTCTCTCTCTCTCTCAATTTCTCTTCGCTTTTTAGTATAACCCACTTCCCTCGTGGATTCCACCTCTCCCAATCGATGGGCGGACTCCGGACTAGTCTCTGAGCCGAATCGAATTCCATCCTGGCGTCCGCCCTCTCCGACATTGCGCGGGCGCTCTTTAATCGGGGTGGGGGCGCTTGGGAGACGCAGCGCCTTTGGATTGCACGTGAGCCGGATTCCAAGTCGGATGGATTTTGTCGCAGGTGGTGGAAGGACCGAGGGCAACGTGTGAAGACTATAAGAGTCCGCATAAAGGTTTTACATCAACCATTAAAAGAGTATCTAACCATTTCGAATGCAATGTAACGTAGCAGCATTATAGGATTTTTTTTTTATTTTCTTACAAACAGCAGGTTGGGAAGCTATCAAGATTGGGCCGGTGGTTGGCACGTTCTGTTTTTAAGGATTTGCCCTTCAAGAGATTCAGGTTTGAAATCCTTTGTATTACTTCAAGAAAAAGAAGCACCGTATATACCATTCACCTGGGTTCCACTCGGATTTCTAAATCACAGCTAATCATCTATTGTATGATGGTTTTAATTATATTTCTGAGTGTTTAGATAGTTGCATGAATGGGTATTGCTATACCTCACCAGCTCAGGGTCAAGCTTGACCGGTCTCTCTTTGTAATTCGATCGGACCATTTTTTTGAAGCTCCGATGCACACGTTCCAGTGAAAGTCCGATTCACTGGAATAGAGGTCCGAACGATCTATTCCTGCTGGGATCCGGTCCATTGTTCTCCTTCGGAAGTCCGACCCACTGGAATAGAGGTCCGAACGATCCATTTCTGCTGAGGTCCGGCCCACAGTTCTCCTTCGAAAGTCCGATCCATTGGAATAGAGGTCCAAACCACCCATTCCCGCTGGGGTCTGGCCCACTGTTCTCCTTCAGAAGTCCCGACGGGCACTCCCTCTTAGAGGACCGATCGGCCCTCCCAGTCAGCGTCCGACCGACTTACTCCAGGGCCCAGAGAATTTCAGAAACCTCTTTCGATTATAACGGAATCCTGCCATGTCAGCAACACTGCTCCACTACTCCCACGATGCTGCCCTATCCAGGTGCCACGTGGCCACTTCTAGATCCTTTCAGGGGCAAATTAGTCTTTTTCGAGCTCCTTCCTAATGGATTTTTGACTGTTCCACGCCTATATAAGGTACCCGGGGATCCCGTTTTGAGCTACGTACACTCTCCTCTCGTCCTATGCAACCCTCTCTTCGATTCCTCCATTCTGTTGCTCTCAGGCTCCTACTAACTTAAGCATCGGAGTGTCCCCCGTCGAAGCACCACTGGCATTTGAAGGACTTTGTTGCACGTCGACCGGGAAGGGAGCACTCCAATGTAAGCCGACCGAGCCCGGTCCAGGAGAAAATGAGGCAACAGATTGGCGCTAGAGGAAGGGGTTGCTCTCTCACTCTAAAAGGAGGAATCGGTCAGCAAGAGTTGGCAATGGCGAAGGGAAGGACCCAAAACGCCTCCGCCAGAGGAGGTCATTCCTCGTCCAGGTTCGAAGGACCTCCGAGGGAAAATGACGCCGCCACCACCGCTGCTATCGCCAAGCCTACCATCACTCTAGGACTGCAGCAGTTACAGATATTAATGAACCGCATCGAGACCCTCACCACTACGATCCAGCATTTCCAGGAGGTGGCCGACAACCGGCAATAGCCACCCGCTGTGTCCGGCACCAACCGCCAACCTGTCGTTAAGGGAAGCCGATAGCCCAAAGTCCCTCAGCCTTGTTCTTACGCTGTCGCAAAACCCCGAAGGTCCCTGGGGGCTCGTGCCAAATCCTTCCCAGTTGGTGTTCGGCACCATGCCGAACCTCCGATGGACTACACCAACGAGATTTTGTGCATGGAGGAGCGCATTGCTGAAATAGTCCATCGATAGAAGGCCGAAGGGGTGCCGCCTCCACGCTTGCTGGTGTCTTCACCCGAGCTAGAGGCCGAGCTGGAGAGGCAGGGCTCGACTCCAAGGAGCTCGACCTCGACGCGACTCCACTTGGCGGAGAAAGGCTAAGCTCAACTCCGGACCAAGGGAGCCCGACTTCGGGCGAGCTCGACCTGACAGAGGAGGGTAAAGCGCGGCTCCGGCCCAGAGGACTCACCTCGGAGGAGCTCCACGTGGTAGAGGAGGGCTGAGCTCGACTCCATACCACGGGGCTCGACCTCGAGAGGCTTGCTCTGGGGGATGCTGCTCGGCTCCGGCCTAAGCATCCCGAGCTCGCGGGCCTGACTTGGCGGAGGGCGAAGCTCGGCTTCGGCGAGCGGCCCCGTTGTTCTAAGGGAGCTCAGCCCGGCGAAGGAGTTCGAGTAGAGTATCTGACATGGCGGCCTTCTGTGACGTGGCGTCTGACAGCTACTCCACGTTAGCGATCCAGCCACATCACTTGGTATACCGTCAGATGTCATCACTCACCAACTCAAGGTGGACCCGACTTACAGACCAGTCCGATAGAAAAAGAGGAGCTTCGCTACTGAGAGGCAAAGGGCTATTGATGAAGAAGTGAAGAAGCTCTCCGATGCTGGTTTTATCAGGGAAGTCCATTATCCTGAATGGCTTGTGAATGCCATGATGGTGAAAAAGGCTAACGGGAAGTGGAGGATCTGTGTGGACTACACATACCTCAACAAGGCATGTCCGAAGGACAGTTTTCCCTTGCCTAAGATTGATCAGCTAGTGGATGCCACGGCCGGCCACCAGCTTCTGAGTTTCATGGATGCCTTCTCCGGCTACAACCAAATCAGGATGCACCCGGAGGACGAGGAGAAGATGGCCTTTGTCACCGACAAAGGTCTATACTGCTACAAGATGATGCCCTTCGGCTTGAAGAAAGCCGGTGCCACTTTCCAAAGGCTGATCAACTGGGTCTTCGAAGGCCAGCTTGGAAGAAATATGGAGGCCTATGTGGAGACATGATTGTCAAAAGTCTCCATGGGACCGACCACATCAAAGACTTGCAGGAATCTTTTGACACACTAAGGCGCCATCGGATGAAGCTAAATCCTACCAAGTATACTTTCGGGATAACTTTCGGTAAGTTCCTCGGCTTCTTGGTCACACAAAGGGGAATCAAAGTTAACCCTGACAAGGTCAGAGCTGTCACCGAAATGGGGCTCCGACCAACAAGAAATAGGTGCAAGAGCTGACAGGTCGAATAGCCTCTCTCAACCGTTTCATTTCCCGATCGGCCGAGAAGTCCCTGCCATTTTTTAATACATTGCACCGAAATGAGCACTTCCAATGGACTGACGAGTGTCGGTTGGCCTTCGAAGTTTTGAAGGAATATTTGAAGAACCCCCCGTTACTGGCCAAGTCGATGGAGGGGGAGCTTTTGTATATCTACCTGTCGGCGTCGGACGAGGTAGTCAGCTCCGTCCTCGTGCGGATCGAAGAGGATGGCCAGCAAAGGCTCGTCTATTACATCAGTAAAGTTCTCCACGATGCCGAGGCGAGGTACCCAAAAATGCAGAAGTTGGTATATTCCTTGGTCATAGCCGCCAAGCGACTTCGACTGTACTTTCAGGTGCATCCAATCATCGTGATGACTGACCAACCTCTTAAGGCGATCCTTCGGAGCCCGGACACCTCAAGTCGACTCGCCAAGTGGGTCGTGAAACTTGACGAGTTCGACATTTCGTTCCAATCCCGATCGGCGTTGAAGTCTCAGGTAATGGCCAATTTCATTGCAGAATGCTCCTGGAAGCAGAAAGCACCCTCTCATGCAACATAATCACTTGAGGCTGATGCCATCGACGAAGTAGAACCCGCTTGGACCCTCCACGTAGACGGAGCGTCCAACCTTGTGGGCTGTGGGGCTAGCCTAATCCTAGCCGACCCTAACAGGAAAAGTTTAGAATATGCACTCCATTTTTCATTTCAGGTGTCGAATAACCAGGCAAAGTACGAAGCCCTTCTTTCGGGACTGAAAATTGCTAGCAAATTGGGCATCGGTCGACTCAGGGCCTTCTCCGACTCCCAACTGGTGGTCAATCAGGTGAAGGACGACTTCGAAGTGAGAGATCCGATTCTGGCCAAGTACTTGAAAAAAGTACAAGGTCTCGCATCTCGATTCAAATTCTTCGACATTCTCCATATACCTCGACTGCAGACCTCCCGGGCGGACGCGTTGTCACGATTAGCTACGGCCGTCACCAACACATCCGACCGAATCTTTATGGAGTATCTGTAGAGCCCAAGTGTCACTGAAGAGCCGATCAAGGTCTACCAAGTTGACAGGAAGCCTCATAGATGGACTCAATTCTCTCATTTCTGACTAAGGGGACTCTCCCGGAATACCCGACCAAAGCAAAGCATATACGCTGGATGGCTTCCAAGTACGTCGTCCTCGACGGCGCCCTCTACAAGCGGTCATTCTCACAGCCGCTGCTGAAATGCCTGAGGTCGATGGATGCAGACTATGTACTCAGAGAAGTACATGAAGGAATCTACGGCGACCATCTTGGAGGAAGATCCCTGGCCTACAAGATAATCTGACAGGGGTACTATTGGCCTACAATCCAACAAGATGTGTCGGACTTCGTCCGAAGGTGAGACGCATGTCAGAGGTACTCCAACATCCAGAGGAGGCCGGCCAGCCAGCTAACTTCGCTTACCACGCCTTAGCCGTTCGCACAGTGGGGAATGGACATACTGGGACCCTTCCCTCAGGCATCCGGCCAGCGTAAATTTCTTATTGTGACGATTGATTACTTCACCAAGTGGGTGGAGGCCGAATCACTGGCACAGATCACTGAAGCCAAGGCGAAAAACTTCGTCCGAATTTCATCATCTTCCGATTCGGTATCCCGCAGACAATCATCATCGATAATGGAAGGCAGTTCGACAACCCGAAATTTCAGGATTTTTGCAAACAATATCATATTTCTAATCGGCTCACCTCAGTCGGCCACCCCCAGTCCAATGGAGAAGCCGAAGTCACCAATCAGACAATCCTACATGGGCTGAAGACCCGGCTGAACGATGCCAAAAAACTTTGGACAGAAGAGCTCCATTTAGTACTCTGGGCTTATCGGACGACCGCCCGAACAGCAACCGGGGAGACTCCATTCAACCTGACTTACGGAAGCGAAGCCGTCATGCCCGTTGAGATATCTTTGCAATCTTTACGAATTGATCACTGTGCCGAGCTGACCAACTCGGAACAGCAGAGGGCTGACCTAGACCTACTTGAAGAAACCAGACTCTGAATGAGCTTGAAGATGGTGACCTACCGTCAAAGGATGGCCAAATATTACAATTCGCGGGTCAAAGTGCGAACTTTCCGAGTCGAAGATCTAATCTTGCAGAAGGCAGAGATTTCGAGACTGACCGAGCAAGAAAAACTCTCCCCCAATTGGGAGGGTCCTTATCGAGTCGTTGAAGTGATTCGAGCCGGGACATACCGACTCGAGCATCTGGACGGATGATAGATAGCTCATCCGTGGAATGTAGATAACCTTCACAAGTATTATCAATAAAGTCTACAACTTCTCTTATGAAGCACTTCCGAAAGACCGACTCTGGTCGGCAAAGGCTCTAGGGTAGCCCACCTCCGAAAGACCGACTCCGGTCGGCAAAGGCTCTAGGACAATCCACCTCCGAAAGATCGACTCCGATCGGCAAAGGCTCTAGGACAGCCCACCTCCAAAAGACCGACTCCAGTCGGCAAAGGCTCTAGGGTAGCCCACCTCCCGAAAGACCGACTCCGGTCGGCAAAGGCTCTAGGGCAGCTCACCTCCGAAAAACCGACTCCGGTCGGCAAAGGCTCTAGGGCAGCCCAGCTTCGAAAGATCGACTCCAGTCGGTAACATCTCTCGGACTCGGACGAGCCAATGGACCAACACTTGGGAAGAAAAATCCTAAGTATATCGATCCGGCCTGAGCTACTGTCCATCTCCGGCCTCCAACATCTCTCAGACTCGGACGAGCCGACGGACCAACACTTGGGAAGAAAAATCCTAAGTATATCGATCCGGCCTGAGCTACTGTCCGTTATCCGGCCTCCAACATCTCTCGGACTCGGACGAGCCGACGGACCAACACTTGGGAAGAAAAGTCCTAAGTATATTGGTCCGGCCTGAACTACTGTCCGTCATCCAGCTTCAACATCTCTCGGATTCGGACGAGCCGACGGACCAACACTTGGGAAGAAAAATTCTAAGTATATCGGTCCGGCCTGAGCTACTGTCCGTCGTCCGGCCTCCAACACCTCTCGGATTCGGACGAGTCAATGGACCAATACTTGGAAAGAAAAACCCTAAGTATATCGGTCCGGCCTGAATTATTGTCCGTCATCCGGTCTCCAACGTCCTCCATTCCAGACGAGCCAACAGACCAATACTTGGAAGAAATTCCTCAAGTGTCTTAATTTGGATTGAGCCGTCGTCTGGAAGATGCTTTCGACTTTGGACGAGCTGACGGACTAGCATCCTACCTCGAGCCGAAGGATTCATACTTGGAAAAGTTTCTAAATTGGTAACCTACAACGGGCTACTATTCAGTACCTACCCCTTGCATTACTACAAAACCGACTAGCAATACTTAAACATATTCTTAAAAGGTAGAAGCTGCGGTCGATCCGACCAACCACTAACAAAGAAGGTGCAACAAAAGAGTTCCATATATATGTGGAAGCCAGTACAAAAAGGGTGGATCAGACCTTTACAATCGATCTAGGTCTGTCCCATCGGGGTTACATTAATTCTCGGTTCCATCAACCATAGTTGGGGCCTCGGCTTCCACTTCGATCCCCTTTGGTTCGGCCGGAGTGCCCGCGAAGATGCCTGCCACTCCCATATCGGCTTCAACCTGGGCGTCCGACCCGACCTCCATGGTGACGAATCCGGTCGGGGTCTTGGCCGCGCCTATGGTCGGGTCTGCCATCTCCGCGTCCCTCTCCTCCGCTGGCTTTGGCAACTGAAGAAAGGAGAGGTCGAGCTTCGAGAATGCGGTGCTGACCTTGTTGAAGCACTCGTATCCGTAATCGAAACCGACTGTGCCGGCCCCGTTCACCTCCTCTTTGAAGTCTTCGAAGGCCTTGTACTCCCTCACGGCCGTCTCAGCTGTCGTCTTCATCAGCTCCTGGGTCATCTTCAATAGATCCTTATATCGCTCCACCTCCGCCTGATGGCCCCATGAGCGCCTCTCGGATTCGACCAGGTGCCCCTCCTCCTCGGCTAGCCGGCGAGTCAGAGCCTTCACCTTCCTTTTCTTACTCTTTAATCTCGCCTCTCGGTCAGCCTCCCGAGCCGACGAGTCTTCCATCTGCTTCTTGCGGACCTCCGACTCGGCCCACAAGGCAGATAGTTCTCCTTCAGCTGCTCGCAGTATGGACAGCTCCGCCCTGGCGGCGGTCAGTGCCACCCATGCGGTATCCCTTGCTGCCTCCTCTGCTTGAGCTCTCTTGGTCAGTTGATCCCTCTGGTCGAGCAGCTTGCCTAAGCCGTCGTCCATCTTCAATGTATCATGGAGGAGCTGTCGACAATCACACAGTTAAAAATTTATATGCAATAAAGTATGGACCGGGGGCCCAAATCCGAAACTTACCCCCAATAGGTAATGAAGAGAACTTCTGGCATCCTCGTTCACTGACCGATGGTCGATGTCGGTCATAGCCTTTTGAAGTTGCCGCTTGGCCTGCTCGGCATCGTGAATGTCATGCCATTTTTGGCGCTCTTCGTCATCGGCGACTCCATCGAGCCTCTCCTTTATCGGTTCGATCGGCGGAGAATGTTGAGTCACCTCTGCCTCGGTCGGCATCAAGTGTTCCTCTCCCGCCCGGGTGGCTGATTGCCCGACCGAAGACGAGCACTCCGGTGCCATCGCCTTCTGGCGATCCACCAATGGCACATCGTCGTTGGACTCCACTGAGGCCACGGTAGGAGACGACCCCTCTGTCTTTTATTTCTTTGGCCTTTCAAGGGCTGGCTCCATCGCCCGTTGCCTCTTCGGTTCTCTGGGCGTTTGCTCAGAAATTCGAACGGCCCTCCTCTGCGCCGACCGTGCCGAAATAGTCGCCCGATCTGGCTTCATCTTTCTACCTGCCAACAAACAAAGGAAAAGTCAATGAAGACGACAGAGCTAGCAAAAGAAGAAATAATAGGCTTCTCTCGATGGCTTCCTTCCTACCTAGCGTTTGGTGTTGGCTAATCCCAGCCCGCTGGAGACTCTCCTCATGGAGCAGGGAACCGATGAACACCGGGTCCTCATCATTCAGCCTATGGAAGTCGGCCTCATCGGCCCTCAGTACCTTCCTCCCACTCGTGGCGTTCGGCTTGGGCCCTCTCCATGCCGGTTCAAAGCTCCATGGCTCTAAGCTATCTACGAAGAAATATCGGGTCTTCCATCCATGAATGGCCGATGGAAGCCCCCGTAGTATCTTCTGGCCAGGACGGGGGCTGAACACCCACCATTCCTGACTTCAGAAGTCCTGCTTCAGCAGAAAGAAATTAGAAAACAAAGACAGCCTTGGCTCTATGCCTGCCTCCCGACAAAGGATCATAAAACCGCAAATAGCTCAAATACTATTCGGGGTCAGTTGGGAAGGCGTAACTCTATAAAAGATGAAAATCTGGACAAGAAAGCTATGGAGCGAAAATTGGAGGCCGGCTTTCAGATGGTCTTCATACATGGGAAGGGCTCCTAAGGTCAGTGATCCATTTACCCTACCCTCACGGTTTGGGACGGTTAGATGCAAGGTAGACGGGATGCCGTAGACAACCCTAAAGCTCTCCACCCTCTCCCAAGTCATGGTTGAAGGGATGTCATACGGACCTGGTTCCCTATTCCCACAAGCCAAACTCTGACCACCGGAGGCCATTTTAATGGAAGTTATAAAAGAGGAAGAAGATGGATGCGGAACTAACCTGGTTCTCGGATTTCCTAAGGGAGCTAGAGCAGCGGAAGAAGGGAGCTCTCTCTCTCTCTCTCGCAAAACCCAGACGTAGCGGAAAATCCCCTATGGGTGTTCATCCCTCCCTTTTATAGGTGCCAGGGGGTGGCCTCCCGATGCCTCTAAAGTACCGCGATCCTACGACAGATGACACGTCTCTCGGATTTGGCGAGAACCCGATGGGACGCGCCGGATCATGCCGGGTCACGATCCACATGACCGTCGAAGCAACGATGGATGGACCGCTCCGAACTCTACTCCAACCGCTCGGATAATGCCGCATGGTCCACACCGCATCGGGAGCTTGACGAGCATGCGTTTCAAGACCAGCAGCCATCATGCACCGTATCAGCAAAAACTGCCTCCTCTGCCACTGCCAATCCGGTGTCGACACCTGTCTAGGGACGAACATTCAGGACAGAAGGTGGCCGGTCGTAGCACACCAAATCGGATTCGCCATCATTTAAGGAATGGCATATTTATTACCAAGTGATGCCCTCGTCTTTTGAGCCCGCATGCCCACTCGAAGGCATAGGGCAAAGGGGGCAACTGTTATACCTCACCAGCCCACTGTCAAGCTAGACCGGTCCCTCTTTGCGGTTCGATCGGACTGCTCTTCTGAAGCTCCGACGGACATACCCCAGAGAAAGTCTGACCCACTGGAATAGAGGTCTGAACAACCCATTCCTGCTGGGGTCTGGCCCACTGTTCTCCTTCGGAAGTCCGACCCACTGGAATAGAGGTCCGAACGACCCATTCCTGCTGGGGTCTAGCCCACAGTTCTCCTTCGGAAGTCTGACCCACTGGAATAGAGGTCCGAACGACCCATTCCTGCTGGGGTCCGACTCACTGTTCTCCTTCGGAAGTCCAATCCACTGGAATAGAGGTCCGAACTACCCATTCCTGCTGGGGTCCGACTCACTGTTCTCCTTCGGAAGTCCAATCCACTGGAATAGAGGTTCGAACTACCCATTCCTACTGGGGTCCAGCCTACTGCTCTCCTTCGAAAGTCCGACCCACTGGAATAGAGGTCCGAACTACCCATTCCTGCTGGGGTCTGGCCCACTGTTCTTCGAAAGTCCGACCCACTGGAATAGAGGTCCGAACGACCCATTCCTGCTGAGGTCCGGCCCACTGTTCTCATTCGAAAGTCCAACCCATTGGAATAGAGGTCTGAACGACCCATTCCTGCTGGGGTCCGACTCACTGTTCTCTTTCGAAAGTCTCGAGGGCACTCCCTCTTGGAGGACCGGTCGGCCCTCCCAGTCGGCGTCCGACCGACTTACTCCAGGGCTCAGAGAATTCCAGAAACCTCTGTCGGTTGTAACAGAATCCTGCCACGTCAGCAGCACTACTCCACTACTCCCACGATGCTGCCCTATCCAGGCACCATGTGGCCAATCAGATCTTCCCACGAACAAATCAGTCTTTTTCGAGCTCCTCCCTGACGAATTTTGGAATGTTCCATGCCTATATAAGGTACCCGGGGGATCCCGTTTTGAGCTAAGTACACTCTCCTCTCGTCCTACGCAACCCTCTCTTCGATTCCTCCATTATGTTGCTCTCAGGTTCCTGCTAACTTAAGTATCGAAGTGTCCCCCGCCGGAGCACCATCGGTATTTGGAGGACTTTGTTATAGGTCGATCGGGAAGGGAGCACTCCAGTGTAAGCCGACCGAGCCCGGTCCAGGAGAAGACGCGGCAATAGGTATTATGTGATGGTTGTGATTCCGAGTTCCAGAGTCATATAATCATGGTCATTGTATGCATGAATAACTGAATTCATGAATTAGAAATCGTTGGTTCAACTTTGAATCAGGGGATCTGAACTCTATATTGCTATTCTTAAAAGCAACATCCATTCTTACATGGTTTCTTCTCTTTGTGAATGATGCCCATTTTATCCTTCTTTGGCAATGTTAAGGTACAATAGAAATTGAAATGGCAATAAATTGGAATGAAAATATGGATGGTCATAGCGTATATAATTTATCAAAAAAAATAAAATCGAAATGGAATTTGAATGCTAAAAAAGAATAATAAAAATTAAATTTTGAAAGATCAGGATATTCTTTTCCTTCTTAAAAACAGAATAGAAATGTAATTCCTTTCAAGAAGATAGCTAGTATAAAAGCCATTTACTCTCACTTCTATTTCAGAACCCAACTTTTCTCCACCAGACATACCATTGGAATAGCAAAATCACATCTTTAATCTAAACGGTTCGTTGTTCATTTTACCCTATTCCACCCCTCCTGCTCTATACATTGCTTCCAGAGCCTAGAAAACGATGATCAGAAAGCTTTTTATACATTAAGAGACGTGCCAACAATGGGCGCTTGACACAAGGATATATGGATGTGATTCCCGGAGGAACAATAGCATAAGATTCCCTAATCACTTGAGGTCCAGATGTTGGTTGTATCAAGCCAAGTACGTGAAAAATATATGCAATAGGAATCTCTAGATTGTTCCGTCACTTTCTCGCCTTGATCACTATTCGTCAGCGAATTTCGTGAACTTTGTACATCTTCTTTTTTTAAAAAAAAAAAAAAAAAAAAATTAGCAAAAAGTGACCCGTCCCTCTTGATGTGGCCCAAGGATCGCACAACGCCTGCTCATGAAAATTTGACATATTAGTTTATAAATTATTGATTGAGCCATTCCGTAAGACAAGGGACCTTCTTTTGAGGGCTATTCCTTTAGACAAAGTTTTTCTTCCAAATTTATTTCTGTTGTCTCCTACCACATTCAATTAATCTGATAGACGCCATTAATTATTGAGTATCACTTTTGCTCGAGGGCATTATAGTACCCCCTTCACGCAATAGAATGGGATTGTTTTATTGGACAATGCATTCAAAACCAGAGGAATATTTATTTTTTAGTCCGTGAGTCCTTTGATAATCGAGTACTAGTAATGTCTTTATCCATGCTCTCTAAAAAGGCATGTCAACATTGAACTACAAGAGAAATATTTATTTTTTAATTCATGAGTCCTTGATAATCGAGTACTGGTAATGTCCTTACCCATGCTCTTTAAAATGGCATATCGACATTAAACTACAGTCACTTGTGGTATTTTTCTCACAATCAGCCGGCAATCTTGATTTAAATATATTTTGATAAAAAAACTTAAAAATAAAATAAAAAATAAAAAAATAATCCAAATATAAAATCAAAAATAATAATAATAAAATAATAATCCTGGAGCTCCCGTTGATTGATGATAGTAAAAAAATTAGGAATATGTATAATAAATCCCGTTCACTTGACTGATACCAGTGGTAGTCAGGTTGACGTACTCATTTTTGGATGGAGAACGGCTGCGAAAAATTAATATACGCTGTGTATCGAACATTCCCTATCTGGGATGGGAGACCGTCTGAAAATGACCACATCCGGGATCTAACTCCTCTCCTCCTTTTGATTTACCAAAATATATATATATATTGAACTACATGCACCTTTGAAAAAAAACAAGAAAAACATTAACCTGGATGAAGCTACCGTCTTCAAGAGACATTGGTACAAGAGATGCTTGAATGCTAGGTATTCATGGGGCTATAGCTGTCACTACAAGATTCCCCAGGACCTTTTTTTAATCTCATCCATTTCATTCGTAGAAAGAAAAACTTGGAGTGAGAGCACGAGACCCCAATTATTATCTTTGGATCCTGCCATTCTCTGTCATATCTTCAGCTATGTTATCTGGATACATCGGCCATTCCCATTCTCTGTCACGTCTTTGGCTATGTATTATTTGGAAGCATTAGCCATTGCCAGTAGTTTAAGAGTACATGCTGATATATTATAATTCATAAATACTTTAAAGGAATGGCTACTTTTGCATATTTTTATGATAAGAGCTTTACCAATAAAAATAAAGAATATACATCAACCAATACCTTTTAAGTACAATCATATATGGCATAGAAATCGCATTTACAAAAAAGTAGGCAATTAGCTAGAGCAAAGCATCACACAAATCATTACTACAAAATTAACTCCACAATCTATCTTACCTTGGCCAATAAGCAACAACCTTTTAGAAGCTATATTAAGTCTAACAAATGCAGCACATATGACAAAGTGCATGTGAAAAGTATCATGGAATATGATTCTCGATTTTAACTGAACTACTTTTTTAGCATTTATATAACATTTTCACTAGCAAATGGTTTACTTTTCTGGTCTTTCCTTAAAAGCAAAACCTGATCTCCAGAGGTCTGTCCATCGGAGTATCGAAGCAAAACCTGATTTCCAGAGGTCTGTCTATGGGAGCATCGAAGTAAAACCTGATTTCCAGAGGTCTGTCCATGGGAGTATCGCAGCAGTGTGATGTGATTGAAATAACCAACCAAGAGCCTTCCTGTAATATTTAGACTAAACAGAGCCTTTCTTTTCTAACACCTGTACCATCCGGATGTAACAACCACATCCATCCCCTCCAGAAAACAAAATCTAGCTTTAGGACTTACAATTACGCATAATCTTGATTTGGGACCAGTTTTAATCAAGACAGAATTAAATATTTAGAAGAATAATTGTTAGCCAAAACAAGAGAAAAACAAAACAAAAACAAAAACCACTGAAAAAAATGATATGGCAAGACAGTTCAGGATCTGTGTGTAATCTTATCTCCATTCCCGTGTCCTTGATTTTAAAGAGCCCCTATTGCCTATAATATTTCAAAGAGAAACAAGTATCGAATTTCACCTACACTTTCTAAACACTGCTGAGGAAATATATGAAAATGACGAACTGGCCAAAACTACCAACACCACCAGTTCAAAGCTTCATCATGTTCTGATTTTTCCTTGTGAAACATGAATTTTAATTATGAGTCATACATTAAGAACAAGGAAACTTTGCCATCAATTTATCTCTCAGGAAGAAAAGTTGAACTACAAAATACGATGATGTCAAACCAGATTAGATTCAGTGAAGTTTTTAGCTAGCTTGCATTATTAGCTGTCAGGAAGCAAGCTCCTTTTAAATACCATTTTGGGCTCCAACTCTCTGTGGTATGCAATGAGGGCTACAGCAACCATTATGCTGCATGCGACACCAACAGATTGGAAAATAAGGCAAAACAGGTTCAGGAAGCACTGCTGATGAATTCAATGTCATTGTCTGATATGTGCATCTTTCCTTTATTCATGCTGGTGTTCCGCCGATTACCAGATGGTTGGCCTCGCTGAGTTAAAAAAGCCATTAAAATATCAATTTTGTGTTCCATGGATTGAATTAGTAAAGTGACATGATGGACAAAACTTTTTTTTACCTTCCTCAACACGAATGCCGAATACAGGTATGCTACATCCCACTCATCTTGTGATAGCGTGCCTGCACATTTCAATGCTTAGTTCAAGCTGACCAAAGAAATTTGAGTTGATGTTTCAGTCAAGTGCAGAAAAAAACTCACTTTGATCCTGGTTTCCATCACCCAATGCACCAAGCCTACGCATGAGCTCAGCAAACTCGGGCTTTTTCAAGTATTCGTTTACAAATTCATGAGAGTTCTTTACAAAAACAAGCTCCAAATCATACTGCAAAGCATATAGATAGAAAATTGAGTGAGCTTCCTAGATCTATCATGGTGAACCTGCCTCACTTCCTCAACAGATTGTGTGGGAATACATGTTCGCAACATAAGTGGGTAATTAAAATGACTGGAGAAAATAACTGTGCAATCTGATCCAAGGATGATAAAATATGTTGATACTTGATACTGCGTTATATGCTATGAATAAAACAATATGCATCCATGATCCTTGCATATTGAAGTTAAGAACACAGATTTGAAGTGCTAAATCTAAACATAATTTCACAGAATAACTTTCTACATGCCATACACACCACATTACGACATATTCTCTATGTTAGCCCATTGCACTTTGATGCAGGATTGGGAAAAAAAAAAATGGAGCAAAAGATCATCTATCCGATGTGTTTCTCAATATTAAAACTATAAATAAATGGGAAATCAGAGATGGCAGTAGGCAGTTCCAAACAAAAAAAATGCAAAAAACCAATCAACAATAGAAACAACCACCATGCAAATATTTTGTCTTTATTCTTCTAATCATGGTTTAATAAAGGAACAAAAGGTGATAGTGGATTTATTCTAAGGGAAGAATATGGGCAGCTAACATCAACCGGTTCTCATCTGTCAGATAATTCTTCTATCCCTTCAGCTGAAATGTAGGAGGCATGGGAGGCATTGCAAACTGTCTACTTTGTAGATCGTGCTAGCACGACATGGTAGGAAGGCAGACTCCCTAACAGGATCAGAGGCCCAAGCTTAAATAGTCCATCAAACAATCCTTTCTCACAGGACATTAGGAAGATCCAGAATTTCCTAGATACTTTTAAAGCAACACATCTTTTTGCCAAGGAATCCAGCTAGCCAACCGGTTGTTGAACTCAAGGTCCATGAAAAATCATGATTTTTGTTTTGAGGGTAATCATCCTCAACATTTTTCTGCACTACTTTTCAATAGTTTTGGCTGACCGTTATGATCATGGTTTCATTTGATCTTAGTTCTCTCTCTCTCTCTCTCTCTCTCTCTCTCTCTCTCTGCGCGTGCTTAACCACCCCAGCAATCATAAGACACTGATGAATGAATGGTGATATGCCTTCTAGATGTTAAAATTTGCAAGCTATTTCAGCCAACGTGCAAGATAATTGATTCACCGATGTGAGAGTACCATAGATTGTGTTACAGACCATTTCTGCATAATATGGAGACTATAAATTGCACAAGACACATCAAATAAGGAATTTAAATATGCACTGATAAAGCAAAATAGACGATAGCATATGCCAAATAAATTGGAATATCAACTATAGAGTAATCAGTGGAGAAATAATCAACCACCAGATAAACAAAAAAGCAACAGATCATAACTGAGAACAATGGACAATGCATACCTCATCTGCTAATGATTTAAAGACATTGAATGGGACGATCCACTCAGGACAATCAACGGCATCCTGCACAAAGAGCTGGTTAGATCTATCATGGTAACATCCAGTTAAACTGGAAAAAAGAGAAATGTGACTTACAAATTTAAAAAATGGAAATGCATAAAATTTAAGTACAATCCAAGATGCAATAAAGAAATGATCAACTGGGAAATTGGAAACTTCAGATTAAAAGATTAAAGCAGTTTAATAAAATTCTTACAAGGAAACCTCGATGCCCAAGCAAGCTAAAAGTATAAAACTGCCAGGGCAGGCAAAATATATGATGTGGTAAGGAAGACAAAGCCAGCAATGTATACATAGGAAAAATCCAGGAGACTGGATATCACACAATCCCTAATCACATAGGAGACAGTCTCAAAGTATCTCGAAAGGTGAGATCTGACAACACCAACCAAATCCAAAGACTTACACTCAACCAAGTAGGTCGACAAACTTTTCAATAAAAATCTGATGCTCTGGCTTGAGAATGTGCAATTGTAAAAGCTCTAGCATAGTGCAAAATGAATAACAGAGAATTGGGGGATTTGGGGGTGGGGGTTCGGGGTGGGGGGTTGGTGAGAAACGGCAAAATATAGGAATGAACTTCATTCATCTGCATGAAACCACTAACTGCAGATCTTTCTAGGTAATTACTGAAGTTCAGTTTTTAACTAGGAAAAATAGGTTTGTATATATTTCTCTGTCGCATGTAATATTTCTCTAAAAGGTAAGCTTTTGTTGGCTTTTGGTCCAATCAGGTTACTTAACTGAATACCATCCTACCCCAAAAAAAACGAAAGAAAAAAGAAGGAAAATGTAGATAATTGGAATGGTACTGCAATACCAATTTATTAAAATGTGACAAATCGCAACTACCAAGCAAAATAAAACATATGAGTCACACTATAATGTCATGTGCTATACTAATGTTACAAGAAAATGACAAATGTTTAAGCAAGTTATCATCGAGGCCACTGCATTTGCTTAGGCAATTTATAAATTAAGAACACAAGTATACACTGCATCAAAATCGATATGCAAAAGGGGGAATATCTAGGTCGAGGTCCAAATTTTTATGGGATTTGCTGACTACCCAACTGAAAAAAACAAAATTTGCTGGCAGGCCAGCCCATCAGCATACCTGTATCAAAGACTAAGCACTTCCCAACATCAAACCTTGCTTTCTCCCCTATTCAATTCAAACTTTTATAAGTCTTGCAGAATTTGAAGGCTTTAGTAACACTCTAAAGCATGTGCTTGAAGCAACAAATGAGTTGGAGATTGATTTGTTTAGTAATTATGCCAAAATAATTCAAATAAAGGACATATATCAATAATGAGCTTCATTTCTCTCAACATTATGGTCCTCACTGCATCACAGAGCAACATGGCATATTACGAAAAGGGGTCATGTCAAGCAGTAGTACCCATAGTTAAGATGTCAACACATACAACAGGGATTTAAAAACTAGTCATATTAAGATCTCGAGAGAGCTAATTTGAAAAATAAAATTTGCCTAATTACTAAACCTTTTAAATTTGTTCCTGTCCTAATAAAGTAGCTCCCCGCACATGTACAAGTTTGTATATGTACAAGTTTGAAGTATATGCAAAAAAGCATATTTGTATGGCATAGAACATTGATAAAACAAGACATTTATGTAACAGAACACAAACTCAGAGAGCTTGATAAATCATGAAAAGATTAATAAAGCAGATGAACAAAATAATTGTCATGCATGCACCTGTGCCTCCCTCCCCGCACAAACATGCAGGCGTGCATACATACAAAGGAGAAGAGGGAAGAGGGAGAGAGAGAGAGAGAGCCCTGTTATTTTACCTCTAAGTGGAACTTGTACTTGATGCCATAAGGGTTAGATGATTTAAATTTCTGAACCATACCAAAACAAAGAAAGGAAAATATTCTAAATCAGAACTCCATGATATAAGATTAAAGACCACACTAGTATTAGCAAAACCATCAGCAGCAAACTCTGAAAAAACAAAAAAAAGTTCACCTTCTCAGCATATTCCTCATCAAAACAAATCCAGTAAACACCGTTCCCAAATTCCAGTCCTTCAGCTGCAACAATGCCAGCAAGAGAACATAAATAATAGATTTCTGTTTTGGTAGCAGACATATGTAATAGCATACTGACAGGTAACAGAAAGCATTTTATAAAAGAACCACTAAAGCAAGAAAGAGAAATGAAGGCCGGACCAGTAAAAGGTCTCCTTCAGAGATGTTGTGTCAGTTCTACAAATGCTTGGTCATAAGTCAAGTCATAAAAAGTACTTGCAAATAGAATAAATGAAACAATAGTTTCTTTGACAAGCAGAGTCATCACACTCATGCCAAAGGGTATAACTACAAACAACAATAAATCTGCAGCCAAAAAATGTTCATCACTATTTTTTGTCCTGATGAGTTTCAAATCAAATTAGAAACTCATCAGGACAAAGAATATTCATGACTATGACATTAATGTTCTATGACTATGACAGTAAATTTCTGGATAACCAACCAACTCTATATCAAGATGTTTTAAGTTCTCATAATGGAAAGCAGAACATAAAATCCATCCACAAGGCAGCGAGCAAAATTCAATAGCAGTTTTTCCTTTTATGGGAAAACAAGTTAATATGCTGGAATGTGAAGTGAAACTAATTAAAACCTTCAGAAAGCTAGCACCTTGAGAATTATCAATAATCAAGATGCCTCCCCCCACCCCTGAAGAATCCCCTTCACAGCCTACCAAGGTCACAGCGTTTGTGACAGCATCTATCCTTAATTGTGTACACAGCTATTTAGGTCTTTTCCTCCAAAACCCTCACAAAAGTTGATACCTCTCCTTTCTGCAGTTGCTTCTAACTTCAGCTGACTGTTATAAAAGTATCTCAATTGATTCTTAAATCCCAAAAATAGTTATTGGCCTCCTTGGATGGATGCATTCCTAAGTTTATCCAAAGCAACATCTCATCAATTATCCCTAATAGTTGCATAGGCCTCCTACTGAAAAATAACCAGATTGAAGTATTTATGAACTCGCACTTTTGACTAAGGACTTAAATTTCAGTAAGGCCTCCAGCAGAATTGCATTTTAGAAACCCCTTCTAGTAAACATATATCTTATATGCTGCTTTGTGGGTTTAAAACTGCAGTACGCATCCAAGATTCCAACCAAAGAAAATCCAGCCCTCTCCACATCTTCCCCCCCTAAAAAGAAAACTTTTTTTCCAATCCCTGTACCCCCCCCCCCCCCCAACCAAAAAAAAAAAGAAAAGAAAAAGAAAAAGAGAACATGCACATAGACAGAAGTATCCAAGAATAATGTACCGTACATGTTTAATTCTGGATGTAAGTATCTGTTCCTCTAAAAAAAACAAAATACTTTTAAAGTGGGCAAGGAATAGGTAAATACTGATGAAGGCCTACCAAATCTAAGAGCTTATAAATCTTTGTAATGTATTCTATAGATTTGCCACTGTTTCATCATGCATGTGCTTCATTTGTCCACCATTTATTTCTAATGGTTTTCCTTCATTGCACACTAATTTTTCTTCCATTGAAACCTTCGTGTATGAAAGTTACTTAAATCTCCTTTTTTTTTCTTAAAAAAAATCCAGTTAGTTGAATTTCCTGCATAAATTAGCAGTAAAGATTCTCCTCTGTATTCTTTCATATCTTCAACTTTGTTATGGCTACAAACCAGCTTGGTCAGTGCAGTGTTACTATTGCATAGATACACGAGAGACTGCATGTCTTGATGTTTCTTGACAAGAGCAAGAAATCAAGGTTCTAGGAATCATCATCTTTCTATCTATTTGAAAGGCAAGCAAAACTTGAGTCATCAGTAATACAGAAAATTTTATTGTTATAATAGTAATATCTTTTAGAATAAAAACAAAACTTCTTCATTCATGGTTAGATGAGTGGCAAAACTAGAAATGATAAATTAAGAAATAGGCATATAGGAGGTATAGGGTTGCACCAATTTGAGGATGACAAGGTGATACTGATTAAGATAGTAAGGTGTTACTGATGAAGATGGTTTGTGCCTCAAAGTCAAGGAAGCACCAATAAAGCAAAGTGCTATAATATGTTCAGAAGGACCAACAAAGAGAAGAAGAAAGCTTTTCTTAACAATGATTAGAAATTGCAAGAAGAGATTCCAAAAGCTTGCAATAGAATCAAAGGTTGCCCTTGGCCCCTTTGCAGGAACATTTGGCTAATTATATTATTCAAAAACTAAACCTGATTAATCTGGTGAAGTGTTACATAATGATTATGATCATACTTTTCTCAGATGCTTTTTAAATACATTTTAGGAATTCACTTTGTACCTTTTACAGGTTTGTTGATATAATACATTACAAGCTTGTACATCTTGAGATTCCAACACCCTAAATCATTGACACATTCTGACTTGTGGAGTCCAGGTCAGATCAGGTCCAAGTTCTCATTTTGTTATGTTCCAAGATTTATTTGTGTAATTTTGTTAGTGCAAAATTACACCTATTTACAGTACTAGTTTCTAGCATGGCAATGCTTTTACAATCCCACAAAGCATCTCCTATGCCAATCACCCTGAAGCAAATTTCAATTTTGATATTTTGTAAAGGGGATCAATGCTTATCATCCTTTATTTAGCATATACCTTGACTTCAGGATTTAGTCAGAAGAAAAATAAACCAAACCAACCAACTTTGTTTTCTGATGTCTCAACAAATCAAAAATTGAGGAAATTGAACAGAATATCCTGTTATCTAGGGTCAATAAAAGCATTTTGATTTGCTCAATAGAATGCCATTCATGACTATCTTTTAGGATTTCCTGATAGCACCTTCAGCTCAAGAGAGATAGGTGTAACAGGATTTCTATCTGAAAAACATGACATCATTGAATTGATTTTCTGATGACAAATGCTACTTTAACTCATAACAACATTTGGAAGAAAAAAGAAGGAGATGAACTGATAAATAAACATTTCTACAAGAATCATACTAAAACTAACATCGATTAATCAACTAGGTTATGCCAAATAACATAGCTCTTCCATAATTCCATTTGAGAGATATCAGTAAAGATCCAGAAAAGTTGCAAAAATTGTAGCCATGAATACCCAAAAGCCCATTAGAAGGTGAATACCTTCCCTAAGCCTTTTGATAATGACATTTGCATCAGGCATTGTCCCTATAAAGGTGCCTCCAGGCCGAAGCAAGGCAGAGACATTTGCCAAGGCTCGCCTTGCACGGGCTTCAGTTGACCATGAGTAATGTAAGGCAAACTGCAAAACTTATGAAGTCAGTGGAATCAAAAAGAGATTATTAACATAATCTATCAAACAAACTATAGCAATTAATCATAATATAACTACGCTATTAAACTGTTAGTACAATCGTTTATTAGTTGATCAGGAATAACACAAGGCTGATGGCAAAATTCATTTCAAATAATATCAAATAATATGCAGAGATAACATGTCTGGAGTTTGACAAACTAATGCACCCGCTAGTAGTTTTTTAAAATAAATATGATGCATGTTTTTTCCAGAAATAACGAATTGATCACCTGACAGCTGCATATATCATATGGTGCATCATCACGCAAATACTTGTCCAAGTGAGCCTGAAATCCAGCATGGACTACATATCAGCACAGACTTTTCTTTTCCTAAGGATAAAATTCAATTCATTGCACTAAGAAAATAACAATGCAATGGCCTTACTTTCTATTATGTAAATCAGAGTGGCATTATTAAGTTAATAAAACATAAATATTTATAGACTGAGTAATAAATCAAAATATGAGTTATCAAATCAGAGTTCAAATGGTTGGTACAATTTTATTATCTCTGTAAAAAACTCCAAGGGTGCTACTCTACCCCGTGAGTTCAATTCTGCTTTTTTTGTCCTTTCCAAAATGCCCCTGATTTCTTTCTTGCAGAGAACAAGTTCTGCTCCCTTTCTTACTGAGGTCAAGCATGCAACTGCATGGCCCTCTAAGTGTGTGGCCTCTCACATGCATCAACCAAGTCAGATTCTAGTAATAATATAAATCTAAGCCCTAAATTATGTAATGTTGCAACTTTTCCTCATTTAGCTCTGTGATCTGGAAAAAAATTCACGTGACAGTAATATAGCAACTAATGAATTGTAAAGAAAACCTGGTCAACAAAAGAACACATTCCTTTTGTATCAAACACAAATCTTTCTTAAATTTTCAGGAAAAAGTTTGAACAACAAAGTTAGCAGTAACATTCAGGCAGTGCAGCAGTGGTAGTGAAGAATGCAGAGATTGAGTCCCATGAGGGTCACTTCTATGAAAGAGGTTCAAAATTACCTCATAACAATCGGCACAAATAAGGCGAGCAGGAAAACTGAACTTCTTCCTGCGCTGTTGTTGGTCTGTGTCACCATTGTAGCGAGTTCTACAGTCTTTTATCTAAACACATTTCAGAGATAAATATCACAGGTTAGGATATCAGTGTGATTGAACCCCAGCAAGAGCTGAGCAATATATATATGCTGTAAACACCTTTGGTTGTGCACATATTTAGCATAAAAGAAAACACCTCAACATACTTGAAGAAGAATTATTTTGCATCATAACTTACACTTGGTCAAAAAGGATATTATTCTTGCTTAGGCAACTAGTAGAAAGATTTGGCAAGCAAAAACCTAGAAATGGTGTTCATCAATTTAGCAAAAGCATACAACTGAGTACCACAGGGTAGTTTGGTAACTTTGGTTGAGGAAGATGGATGCACTTACAAGACATTAAAATTACTAATGACCATATGCAGCAGTGATGGTGCATGGAAGTAACCATGATAAAGCAAGTAAACTTCCAATCAAACTGGGTAACATCAAGGAGTCGTCTTAACTCAACATTTTCTGAAGTATTGAAAATAAACTTACCATTCTTATGAAAAATGTACCATAAAACATATCATATGGAGATTATGCTGTGCTGGGTGCTGACCAATGAAAGAAGGTTAAATACTAAATTGAAACTATAAAGGGAAGCTTCAAAAAACAAGGGTATAAAAACTGGAACCAAAAAAATAACAACAATAATCAGATGCAATTCCTATGGAGTAGCAATAAATATTGAATTTGATGGCCAGCAAAAAACAGTGTTAACTAACATCTTGAATATTGAAGAATGGAAAAATAAAAAACCAAGCCAAATGGACAGGCTCTTGAGAGGTGCACTAGGGGCTTATGAAATCAAAGCATAGCTTACGAGACTAAAGGGAATATTTTCTAAGATATAAATAACATTCCCCATGTCATATGATTCCAAATGTCAGCATTGTGAAGGCTTCAAGCAATAAATGATTATGCAACCTGGTGAATCTTGGAGTGGATATAAGGAAAGGATAGAGTAAAGACCATGTGTAACAGAACAAGGGTAAGAATCACACAATCAAGGACAAAGCAATCAAGAATTCTAAAAAAAAATGTTTGCACGTATAATGTGAAATTTGAAGATTTGTTTGTTTGAAAAGGCTCAGATCAGTAGTAAAGAGGAAGAAAGAGGAAAAGATCTAAACAACAGGACTGGAGTTTGTGAAAAATGTTTAAGAAACTTGCATTGACAGCAGATGTAGCTTTAGTAGGAACATTTGGTGAAGAAGGGTCAACCATGCAACAAAAATATTTGGAATAAGGGTTCACAAATATGTTCCCCCTTTAGATAAACAAAACACATTATTGAACATAAAAGTTTATGATCTTTTGAAAAATCTGAAAATACAATACACACAAAGACATTTAAATATAAGTCACTTGTTTTTTTTTAAAAAAAATTGAAAAAGAAGCAAAAATCATGATCATAACTTATGTCTGAAAATGAAAAAACACAGAGACTCAAAGAGACATAAGCACATAAGAAAGCAAATATGTTAGGCAGATAATAAGAACATGCAAAAAAAGCTCATACGAGATGGTAATATTTCTTTTCTAGAGCAAAATGGATACCGACCAAAACAAGGATTTTAATTTATGGTTCAAGCACACCCATGTTGAGAATTTGAGTTATAGGTCAAGAGCATTTCAAATGTATGTGGTCCTTCACTGCAATTTCCACATGCTATAAGACTTCATCAAAACTTATTAAAATGAAAATATACTGGACCTTCATTGATCAAGGTTTCATGACAGGTTCAGCTGATCAAGAGTAATGTGGTGCACATAGGCGACAACACACTAGAAGACAGCAAGCTAAAAAACATGTTGAAAAAATTATAGTTATTTACCAGGAACACTTCCTCATAGAGAGTGCGAGAAAGTTACTCTTCTTGGAAGTAAAATTAAACTGGTGAGAAAATCAAAATCATAGATCAGTATGCGACAATATTATATTCTCTAGACACGACACTAAGATTCAAGAAACAAACAAATAACTGCATTCTTGTGGAAGAGCAGATATAAATAGCAAATATTGTAAAGATAGAATATTTCCACAAAACAGTTAAGCAGTATCTCATCCAAGATAAATGGTATGACACCATCAACTCAGCATGTCAGTGAATCTACTACTTTATTTTCAGGAAGACATGGTAAAATAGAATGGTGCTTACTGAGCCTTCTGCTATATCGACGCCAACATAATATCCAATTTTTGCCTTGTCCCATTTGATCAGGTCACCACCCTAGAGAGAAACATATAAGAAACACATCAACGAAGCAAAGACAAATCGCAAATGGGTTTTGGGTCTAATAGAATTTTTTCAACGAATTGTCCTAGAAAAATACATGGGTGCACACTCAAATCTTAGAAACAAAGCTATTTGTTGAGTAAATTATGTTCATCTTTATCTGCATATTAATAGGATATTACTTGCTAATAATGGTTACAGTATAAGAAGTACATTAATCTATCACAAAACATAAGTAACTTTCATACATCAATGTTGAAGATGAAGAAATCAAATTAAAATCAAAAGAAAGTAAAAGTAAAATTTCTAAGTACCAAAGCAAAAAACTTTCTCATTAGCTCGGACTTTCTCAAGTATCTTAAATCATCATGGATATTGATATTTGTAATTACAAAAACTTTACCTAAATTTGACTTTATTAGTTGGGAATAAGGTTAAACACCTGACTTAGACCTTAAGCAAACAAACTTAGTCAAATATGGGCAATATAATCAAGCCCAATTATTATTGTCAAAATTACACAAATGTTGATTAAGCAAAAACATCAGTGTGTATGCCTGAAAAGTATGGCACATTGCAAATGCAGTAAGAATCCAAATGCCATTGGTCCTAACCTTTCCACAAGCAAGATCAAGAACAGAATCTCCCCGACGAGCATACAGCTGAATGAGGACACTTTTAATCTGTAAACAAAAATAAATAAAGATAATTATGAAATGAGTTGCATAATATGAATCTACAGCTAACAACACAAAATTTAAATACCAAAATGGTTACAATGGAGATAAGCTACTAAAAAGACAAGGTGCCGTCAACAGGAATGTGCATCAAAGCATAATTCCCGTAGTTTGACAGAGAGAGATAAGGCACTCTCTCTCACACACACATGCACTTGCTCTAGCAAAATATATAGACAACATGTCATATGAAACAATGACTTGAGAATCCAAGTTTAATGTGAATTGTAATCATGACAGGTATCATTGAGCTAGCAACAAGAACCCATTGAGTACACTTACACATGATTCATCCAGCGAATAACATTAATTCTTGATGAAAGAGGACTTAGATCATTAACGACAAATTTCATTTATTCAACACTCCTTACATCAGTAGCAATGTGAATTGATCCATAATAGATAGATTGTTGACAATAATATATGGCAGTTATTACCAAGAAAATGCATTTTATCTTAGCATAGAACTTGTGCAACATACGATGCCAACTCCACTGCCGAGCTTTATGGCACCCAATTTACTCAAATCAGAAATTATTAAACAAACAACGGCAACCAATCTGTTGGTAGCCTATGTTCCAATATGACTAGTCCAGGAGGTTATATCGTAAGTATCAAAATATTTCAACTTGAGGGAAAGAAAAAAAAAATCATCGTTTCACTACTCATCTGAACGATAAGCAAACAAATAAGAGACGCATGAAGTCCAAAAAAATCATCATCTGAGACAGAAAAAATGATACAATCCATACATCGGAAAATCAAAAGTAAATCATAACCCTACCCAGTTATTAAGCTTCTTCAAATGGATGATGGGGCTTGCCTCACGCTGCTCTAGAGTCTGATTCGACCTCGCGCTGTAATGGTCCGCCACTCTCCATGCATTCTTAGTGCTCTCATCTTCAATACCACGCGATTCACCTATACCCACAAACCAAAACCCAATCAAAATCCCAATTTTTCCCCAAAATTTCGCAAAAAACCTATAGCTCACGATGATAAAATTGGTAAAATTAAAGCTTAGGGAATTGCAAGTAACTCTTGACCAAATTACCGTATGAGCTCGATCTGAATTTGGATTGAGGCGGGCCGAAGGAGCTGGAGGCGGTTTCGTCGTACCCTCGCTTCATCCTTCCACCGAAAAAGACGGTCTTTTTAGTAAAAAAATCCTCTCTACGGTAATCTAGAAGACGAGACCCCGAGATTTCCAGGGCGAGGAAAGAGATCCCAGGAGAAATCCAAGGAATGATTGGTGTGCGAGGAGAGCACGCAGGAGGAAACCGGTGAGCCGAGAATTCGCGTTACGGGGGAGGGAAGTGGTTTCCTCCCCTTGACAGGTCTTTGTCGCTTTAGGGCCGGACTGGGCCAGTGCCATAAACGGAAAAGCAAGGATGGGCACGGGAAAAGTTTTTTTTTAAAAAAAAAAAAAAAGCGCACAAAAAAAAATTACCGTCATTTGAATGGATGGGGCAAAGTTCTCTACTGATATGCTCCGTTAATCGTTATTGCAGTGCAACCATTGCCAAACGCTTCCATCCTGGTTAAAAAAGAAACCACTACGACGTTGGTCGGTCGGTAAAGATTTAATCTCACCTTTCATGAAGGCATAGTTTTATTTTTCGTCGATCTGAGTCATGATTCTTGTGGATGATTCGATTAAATTTAAAATTTTTTTTAGAATATGTAATCATGATAGCGAGAAAGTGCACTACTCCGACATCTTAGTAGTATCAAGCTGACCTATTCAAAATCGATCACGAGTTCGAGGCATGATCCTCGCGGGTGACTCGATTAAATCCAGAAATTTTTTTAGTACGTGATCGGGATGGCGAGAGAGTGCACTACTTCGACGTCTTAGTGGTATCAGGCTGACGTACTCAAAATCGGTCACGAGTTCGAAGCATGATCCTCGCGGGTGACTCGATTAAATCCACAATTTTTTTTGAGACACGTGATTGGGATGACGAGAGAGCGCACTACTCCGGCATCTTAGTGGTGTCAGGTTGACCTACTCAAAATTGCAGCCCAAATTGAGCATAGCTGATGAGGTTGGGGCCTAGTGGGGGTAGCTACCCCGGGATTTATCCCCCCTCTCCTTTTTCTTTATCAAAAAAAAAAAATTTGATGAGATACTAAATTTTGGCAATCTTTTTCCATCTAACATGGATTTCAAATATTAATCCTGAATTTAATCAAATGAATCATGAATTTTAGCTATCTTTTCCTATCTGATGGGACTCCGGGGATTAACCCTTAATTTAATCAAATGAGCCATGAATATTTACAGTCTCTTCTTATCTGACATGGGCTCTAGTGATTAACTCTAAATTTAATCGAATGAGCCATCGCATCCTTTCTCGAACTCGTACCAAATATATATGAGATAAGGTCCTATCTTATTCGACTACCACCTTAGCAATATTATTAGGATTTATTATAAAAATTATAAAAATGAAAGTGAATTTTACAAAATAAAGAGCTCCTATAACTATCATATCAAAAGAGATCTGGTGCAACTATTCTCAAACGCTCCCATTCCATCAAAATATATTCGATGAGATACAAAATTTTGACAATCTCTTCCCATCCGACACAGGCTCCAGGGATTAATCCTGAATTTAATCAAGTGAATCATGAATTTTAGCTGTCTCTCCTCATCCGATGCGGGCTCTAGGGATTAATCCTGAATTTAATCAAGTGAGCCATGAATTTTGACGATCTCTCCCCATCTGACACGGGCTCCAGGGATTAACTCTAAATTTAATCGAGTGAGCTATGGCATCTTTTTTCGAACTCGTACCAAATAGATATGAGATAAAGTCCTGTCTATCTAGACTACTGTCTTAGCAATATTATTAAGATTTTGTTATACCCGACCGGCTCACCACCAAATCGGACTGCCACCCTTACTAAGGTCCGACCAGACCGCTCTTCTGAAGTTTCGACGGACTCTCTCCTTCGGAAGTCCGACACACTAGAGTAGATGTCCGAATGACCCACTTCTGCTGACATCCGGTCCACCTGCTCCTGCTGAAGCTCCGACAGATGCTCTCCTTCGGAAGTCTGATCCACTGGAGTAGAGGTCCAAATGATCCACTTCTACTAAGATCCGGCCCACTGCTCTCCTTCGGGAGTCTGACTCACTGGAGTAGATTTTCGAATGACCCACTTCTGCTGAGGTCCGGTCCACCTGCTCTTGCTGAAGCTCCGATGGATACTCTCCTTCGGAAGTCCGACCCACTGGAGTAGAGGTCCGAATAACCCACTTCTACTGGGGTCCGGCCCACCGCTCTCCTTCGGAAGTCCGACTCACTGGAGTAGATGTTCGAATGACCCACTTCTGCTGAGGTCCGGTCCACCTACTTCTGCTAAAGCTCCGACGGATGCTCTCATTCGGAGGTCCGACTGGCCCTCCCCAGCCGAGGTCCGACCAATTCACTTCAAGGATCCAGAAAACTCCAGAAGCCTCTTCCAGCTGGTACCAGAATTCTGTTACAACAAAATTCTACCATATCAGCACCACTACTCCACTATTCCCACGATGTTGCCCTATCTCGGTGCCACGTAGCCACTCTCCAGATTCTCCTAGGAATAAATCAATCTTTCTCGGCTTCTCCCCTAACGAATTTTGGACTGTTTCGCGCCTATATAAGGTAACCAGTGGACCTCGTTTTGAGCTAAGTACACTCTTCCTTCTCCATACGTTGTCTCTTCGATTCCTCCATTCTGTTGAACTCAAGCTCCCGCTGAATTAAGCATCGGAGTGTCCCTCGTCGGAACACCACCAACCCTTGGGGACTTTGTTGTAGGTGACCCGGGTGAACAGCGCTCTAGCCCAGCCGTCCGACCCCGGTTCGGGAAAAGTTGCAGCAACAGATTGGCGCTAGAGGAAGGGCTCACACCTTCTCTAAAAGGAGGAATCCATCCACTCAGTCAAGCAATGGCTAAGGGAAGAGCTCAGAACACCTCCGCCAGAAAAGGTCACTTCTTGTCAAGGTCCGAAGGACCTCCCAGGAAGAATGATGCCACTAACGCCGCTGAACCCACTATTGTTATGGGACTTTAGCAATTCCAGACGCTGCTGAACCGCATAGATACACTTACTACTGCGGTTCAGCATCTTCAGGAGGCGGCTAACAACCGGCAGCAGTCGCCTGCTGCATCTTGCATCCACCATCAACCTGTGACTGAGGGAAGCCGACGGCAGGAAGTCCCTCGACCTTTCTCTCACGTTGCTCCGGAGCCCCGAAGGTCCTTGGAGGCTCGTGCTGACAGCAAGAGGGTGAGGTCCGTCTCACCCTCCTTCGTCGACTCTGTCCCTGTTGGTGCCCGGCACCTTGATGAAGTCCCGAGAGACTACACCAGCAAGATATTGCGCATGGAGGAGCACATTGCTGAAATCGTTAATCAGCAGAAAGATGAAGGGGGGCAGGTGTACGACTCCCGCCCACCTTTTTTCGATGAGATCATGGGGGAGACGATTCTCCATCACTTCAAAATCCCACAGGTGGACCCCTACGATGGCACCACCGACTCACTGGACCATCTGGGCACCTACAAGGCCCACATGATGGTACAGGGCACCTCCGACACCCTCCACTGCATTGCCTTTCCTGCTACCCTCAAGAAGGCTGCTCGGATGTAGTTCTCCATCATCTGGCCAGGTATGATCTACTCTTTCCCTTAGCTCGAAAACCTTTTTTTTTCCTATTTCAGGACTTGCAGTTGGATCCCAAGGAACATCGACTGCCTCTTTCTCGTGCTGCAAAAAGAGGGAGAGACCCTCCGGGACTACATGGCCTATTTCAACTCAACGGCCATGGAGGTCCCGGATCTGAACGAGAATGTAGCTATGTCGGCCTTCAAAAGGGGGCTGCGCTCGTCCAGGCTCACTTTCTCCTTGGACAAGAAATTTTCGACGAGCTACTCCGAGTTGCTGGCCAGGGCCCAGAAGTATGCCCTGGCAGAAGAGCAAGCAGCGAGCCGATGCCAGGCTGAAGGGAGGTTGGCTCCTAAGAAGAAGAGTGACAAGGCTCCCGAAGTTCGACCTCCCAGCGATGGCAACCGGTCGACCCAACACCACAGTCCAAAGCCGAAGGACTTTCCCAGGAGGTTCGAAACCTATGCGCCCCTATCCCTTCTGAGGGAGAAGATCCTCCTAGAAATTGAGAACGAGACCTTCTTGCAAAGGCCTCGTCCGATGAGGGGCCCCTCCGCATCCAGAAACAGAGACAAATACTACCGGTTCCATCGGGACCACGGGCACAACACTGAAGAGTGCCTCTAGCTGAAGGACGCCATTGAAGACCTCATCATGAGGGGGTACCTGCACAAATACGTCCGACCCTGCAGGGATCAGGCCGAAGCCTCAACTGCCAGAGACCCTCCAGAGGAGACAGAGCTACCCAACCAGCATCCGACCGATGGGAATGTCGGTATGCTACATTGGCAGTTCGACTGGATATATGAAGAGGACCCAAACATTGCCAAAAGGTCAAGGGGTTCCAATGCAATCACCTTCTCCGACGAAGACCTCCTGGAATCGCATGTTTCTGAAAATGATCCTGTAGTCGTGTCGGCAGTAATTGCCTACTATGATGTAAAAAGGATTTTTATAGATAATGGAAGCTCCACATAGGTATTATTGTATGATGCTTTTGTAAGAATGAACCTGTCCAGGTCAAGACTGCAAGAATCCCCTATACCGCTGATGGGTTTCGGGGGAAACTCTGTCGGAGTTGAAGGGGAAATAACCCTACATGTGACGATTGGGACGGAGCCCTTTCAGAAAACTCTCCCTATCAACTTTGTGGTCATACGTACGACCTCGGCTTACAATGCCATTTTGGGCTGACCAGCCGTCAACAAGTTTCGGGCCATCGTCTCCACCTACCATCTGTTGGCGAAGTTTTCGACCAAGAATGGGGTCGAAGTTATGAGGGGAGATCGCTGGATGGCTAGGCAGCGCCTAACTATTCAAGACCGATAGTCGGATGGCCGTCCTACTTTAGAATAGCTTGACCCAAGGACCGAAGCCGACAGCCACGGTCAACCAAATGAAAAAATCATATTTATTCCCCTTTGAGAGGACAACCCTACCAAAGTCCTCCAAATTGGAAGCACCCTCAGCGAGGATGTTAAGTTGAAACTGATCGACTTCATGAGGAATAATGCCGACATCTTTGCTTGGTCAGCATCGGACATGCCGGGCATTCCATATGATATCATCACTCACCAACTTAAGGTGGATCTGAACTACAAGCTTGTCCGACAGAAAAAGAGGAGCTTCGCTGCCAAAAGACAGAGGGCTATTGACGAAGAAGTAAAGAAGCTCTCTGATGCTGGCTTCATCAGGGAAGCCCATTACCCTGAATGGCTGGCAAATGTCATAATAGTGAAAATAGCTAATGGGAAGTGGAGGATCTATTTGGACTACACGGATCTCAACAAGGCTTGTCCGAAGGATAGCTTTTCCATGCCGAAGATTGATCAGCTGGTGGATGCCACAACTGGCCATCAGCTTCTAAGCTTCATGGATGCCTTCTCTGGCTACAACCAGATCATGATGCACTCGGAGGATGAGGAGAAGATGGCCTTTGTCACTGATAAAGGTTTGTACTGTTACAGGATGATGCCCTTCAACCTGAAGAACGCCGGTACCACTTTCCAAAGACTGATCAACCGGGTCTTCGAAGGGCAGCTCAGGAGAAACATGGAGGCATATGTAGATGATATGATAGTCAAGAGCCTACATAGAGCCGACCACATCAAGGACTTTGAGGAATCCTTTGACGCACTGAGACACCATCGGATGAAGCTGAATCCTGCTAAGTATACTTTTGGGGTGACTTCTGTAAAGTTCCTCGGCTTCTTGGTCACACAAAGAGGAATTGAAGTCAATCCTGACAAGATCAGAGCTGTCATTAAGATGGGACATCTGACCAACAAGAAGCAGGTGCAAGAGCTTACGGGCCGGATAGCTTCTCTCAGTCGTTTCATCTCCCAGTCGATTGAGAAGTCCCTGCCATTTTCCAAGACCTTGCACCGGTCGGAACGCTTCCACTGGACCAACGAGTGTCGGTCAGCTTTTGAAGCCCTGAAGGACTATCTGAAGAACCCTCCGTTGTTGGCCAAGTCGACGGAGGGGGAGCCTTTGTATCTCTACCTGTCGACATCGGACGAGGCGGTTAGCTCCATCCTCGTGCAAGTGGGAGAAGATGGTCAACAGAAACCTGTCTATAACATTAGTAATGTTTTCCATGATGCCGAAACAAAGTACCCTAGAATGAAGAAACTCATCTATTCCTTAGTCATAGCAGCCAAACGACTCTGATCTTACTTCTAGGCACATCCGATCGCCGGGCTGACTGACCAACCCCTCAAGGCAATCCTTCAAAGCCCAGACACCTCCGGTCGGCTCACCAAGTGGGCCATCAAACTTGGTGAGTTTGACATCTCCTTCCAATCTCGATCGACTTTGAAAGCTCAAGTAATTACTGACTTCATTGTAGAATGTACCTGGAAGTAGGGAGCACCCTCTCAAACGGTCGAAGCACCTGAAGTCGACACCATCGACAAAGCTGAGCCCGCTTGGACCTTTCATGTGGACGGAGCGTCCAACCTGGCTAACTGCGGGGCCGGCCTGATTCTAGCTAACCCTGATGAAGAAAGCTTGGAGTATGCTTTGCACTTTTCATTTTCAGGTATCAAACAATTAAGCGGAGCACGAAGCCCTTCTCACAGGACTGAGAATTGTCGATGAACTGGGCATCGACCGAATCAGGGCCTTCTTCAACTCTCAGCTGGTGGTGAATCAGGTGAAGGACGAATTCGAAGCAAGAGATCCGACACTGGCCAAGTACTTAAACAAGGTACAAAGCCTCGTATTTCAGCTTAAATTCTTCGAAATTCTCCATATACCTCGACTGCAGAACTCTCGGGCGGATGCTTTGTCGTGATTGGCTATGACCATCACCAATAACTTCGACTTAACTTTTGTGGAGCATCTACAGCGTCCAAGTATTGTTGAAGAGCCGATCGAGGTCCACCAAGTTGAACAGGAAGCTTCATGGATGGACCCAATTCTTACGTTCCTGGTCAAAGGGACTCTCCCGAAAGATCCGAACAAAGCCAAGTGTGTCCGAACAAAGCCAAGCATGTACGCTGGACGGTTTCTAAGTATGTCGTCATTGACGGCGTCCTCTACAAGCGATCATTCTCACAGTTGCTGCTGAAGTGCTTGGGTCGACTGATGCAAACTATACACACAGAGAAGTACATGAAGGCATCTGCGGCGACCACCTTGGAGAAAGATCCCTGGCTTACAAAATCATCCGACATGGATATTATTGGCCTACAATTCAGAAAGACACGTCGGACTTCGTCCGAAGGTACGACGTGTGTCAAAGGTACTTCAATATCCAAAGAAGGCATGCTAGCCAGCTAACTCCGCTCACTGCACCTTGACCATTTGCATAGTGGGGGATGGATATCCTAGGACCCTTCCCTCCAGCATCCGGTCAACGAAAATTCCTTATTGTGGCCATTGATTACTTCACCAAGTGGGTGGAGGCTGAACCGCTGGCACAGATTACATAAGCCAAGGTAGAAAACTTTGTCCGGAACTGCATCATATTCCGATTTGGCATTCCACAGACAATCATCACCGACAATGGAAGGCAGTTCGACAATCCAAAATTCTGGGACTTCAGCCAGCAATATCACATCTCTTATCGGCTCACATCAATCGGCCATCCCCAGTCCAACGGAAAAGCCGAAGTCACAAATCGGACAATCCTACATGGACTGAAGACACAACTGAATGATGCCAAAGGACTTTGGACATAAGAACTTCACTCAGTGCTCTAGGCTTATCGGACGACCACCCGAACGGCGACCAGGGAGACTCCATTCAATCTGACCTACGGGAGTGAGGCAGTCATCCCTGTGGAAGTCTCTTTGCAATCCTTGTGGATTGATCACTTCACCGAACCGACCAACTCAGAGCAACGAAGGGCTAACATAGATTTACTTGAAGAAACCAGGCTCCGGACAAGCTTGAAGATGGCAACCTACCGTCAAAAGATGGTCAGATATTATAACTCACGGGTCAAGGCATGAACTTTCCGGGTCGGAGATCTGGTCCTGTGGAGGACGAAGATTTCAAGACCGACCGAGCAAGAAAAACTCCCCCCCAATTGGGAAGGCCCTTATTGAGTCGTTGAAGTAATTCGAGCCGGAACCTATCGACTCGAGCATTTGGACGGACGGCAAGTGGCATGTCCGTAGAATGTATACAACATTCACAAGTATTATCAATAAAGTCTACAACTTCTTCTATGAAGCACTTCCAAAAACTCGACTCCGGTCGGCAAAGGCTCTAGGATAGCCCACCTCCGAAAGTCTGACTCCGGTCGGCAAAGGCTTTAGGGCAGCCCACCTCTAAAAGTCTGACTCCAGTCGGCAAAGGCTCTAGGGCAGCCCACTTTCGAAAGTCTGACTCCGGTCGGCAGAGGCTCTAGGGTAGCCCACTTCCGAAAGTCCGACTCCGGTCAGCAGCCCACTTCCAAAAGTCCGACTCCGGTTGGCAGAGGCTCTAGGGCAGCCCACTTTCGAAAGTCCGACTTCAGTCAGCAAAGGCTTTAGGGTAGCCCGCTTCCGAAAGTCCGACTCCGGCAGGTAGATGCTCTAAGGCAGCCCATTTCTGAAAGTCCGACTCCGGTCGATAAAGGCTCTAGGGTAGCCCATTTTCGATAGTCCGACTCTGGTCAGCAGAGGCTCTAGGGCAACCCACTTTCGAAAGTCCGACTCCGATCGGCAGAGGCTCTAAGGCAGCCCACTTCTGAAAGTCCGACTCCGATCGGCAGCAGCTTCAAAGCGATCCACATAGAGATCCAGCTCCGGGTTCGGACGAGCCGACGGACCAACACTTGGAAAAAATTTCTAAATGTCTTAGTCCGGACTAAGCTACTGTCCGACAGCTATCCTAGTAGTCTTCGAGTTCGGACAAGCCGGCGAACCAATGCTTGAGAAAAATTTCTAAGTATCCTGGTTCGGACTGAGCTACTGTCCGGTAGCTACCTCAGCAATCTTCGAGTTCGGACGAGCCGACGAACCAACACTTAGAAAAACATTTCTAAGTGTCTTGATTCGAACCGAGCTGTTGCCCAACATCTACTTCAGAAGGTCCGGCCGCACATTCAGATAAGCTGACGGACCCACACTTAGAAAAATTTCTAAGCTACTGGTCTTGGATCAAGCTACTATTTAACTACTTCTTACGGTCCTACCTAGCTGACCGGCGATACTTAGAAACATTTTTAAAGAAAAGAGCTTCGGTCGATCCGAACAACCGCATGCACACTAAGACACATACATGTGAAAGTATGACAAGAAGTTCTATTATATTATAAAGGTAGTTCTTTACAAAAAGGGGAGGTCAGACCTTTACAAACAACCTAGGTCTGACCCACTGAAGATACATTGGTGACTCCGGCTTTGGCCTCATCCGGTACAACCGAAGCATCCACTAGAAAACCTGCCACTTCCACATCAGCTCCGACTTAGGCATCAGGTCCGGCTCCCTCCGCCTTGTCTTCAATTTGGGCTGCGGCCCCTCCGTCAGTTGGACCCGTCTCTTCTTCGACAACCTCTTCTTCTGCCTGCTTCGACAGCTGTACAGAGAAAAGGTCGAGCTCCGAGAATGCAGCGTTGACCTTCTCTAGGCATTCTTCGTACCCAAAGTCAAAGCTGTATGAGCCAGCCTCATTCATCTCTGCCTTGAAGTGTTTTGAGGTCTTATATTTCTTTACGACCGCTTCGGCCACCGTCTTCATCAGCTCTTGGGTTTTCTTTAGCAACCCCTTATATCTTTCGGCCTCAGCCTGATGGCCCCTTGAGCGCCTCTCGGACTCAAACAGGTGTGCCCTCTTCGGCTACCCGGTGAGCCAGGGACTTCACCCTCTGCCTCTTGTTCTTCAGCTTGACATCCCGGTCATCCCGCTGAGCTAGCAAGTCTACAATCTAATTCTTTTGAGCCTCTGCCTCGGCTCGCATGGCAGAGTGCTCTTCTTTGGCTGCACGTAGGACGGACCACTCCATCCTGGCAACCATCAACACCAATTCTGCGGCGTCCCTCACCGCCTCAGCTACCTCAGCTCTCTGGGTCGAGTTCTCTTTCGGATCCAGCAGCTCGCCCAGGCCATCATCCATCAGCAGCACATCTTGAAAGAGCTGCAAATGGCAAAATGAAGTTATTGTCTTGTAGGCCAAGGCTAAGAGATCGGATGCGGATTACTTACCCCCATCATGTTGTGGAAGGAACTCCTTGCGGCCTCGTTTACCGACCGCCTATCTACGTCCATGACGATCCTTCTGAGCAGGCCTTTGACCCACTCGGCATCATGGATGTCACGCCATTTCTGATGCTCTCCATCATCGGCTCCGCTGGCCTCCCCCCTGTCGGTTGCTTGTCCTTCGACCACTATTTCCACTTTGACCTCGAGGGAGACCTCTTCGGTCAGCTCAATGTGGGATGAGAATGGGGCTGTCTCTGGATCGGCTGGGGATGATCGGTCTCCTCCCGTCTGGGCATCCGACTGCTTGAACTAAGATGAATGCTCCACCATCTTCACCGCTAGGTGCTCCGACAATGGCACGTCATCGGCATCGGACTCTATCGATGCGATGGTGGCGGTCTGTTCCTTCACCCATTGCTTTGCTAGCCTCTCGGACTTCGGTTCCTCTGTCTGCTGCCTCTTCGATTTTTGGGTCGCCGGCTCAGTAGTCTGGACACCCCTTCTCTCGATCGCTAGCACTGATACGGTCGCTCGGTCTGGCTTCATTTTGCCACCTGCCGGAAAGCATTGGTAGGGTTAGCTATAATATTGAGGCCGACAGAGGAAGAAGAAGGAGTTCGATGGAGACATCTATCCTACCCAGCTGATGATGTTGGCTGATCCCAGCCCGATGGAGACTCTCCTCTCGGAGCAAGAAGGGCACAAATGCCGGGTCCTCATCACTCAACTTATTGAAGTCGGCCTCATCGGCCTTCAATACCTTCCTTCCATTCACGGCCTTCGGCCTGGGCTCCCTCCACATTGGCTCGAAGCCCCAAGGGTCTAAGCTATCTACAAAGAAATACCGGGACTTCCATCCGTAAATGGTCGACGGAAACCCCCTAGTATCTTCCGGCTAGGGCGAGGACTGAACATCCACCACTCCTGGCTTCGAAAGTCTTGTTTTAGAAGGAAAAAATTGGAGAAGAGGGATAGCCTTGGCTCGACTCCGGCCCCCAAACAGAGGACCAAGAAGCCATGGATGGCCCAAATACTATTCGGGGTTAGCTGTGAGGGAGTGATTCTATAGGAATTGAAGACCTGAATAAAGAGACTATGAAGCGGGAACCGAAGGCCGGCTTTAAGGTGGTCTTCGTACAGGAAAAGGGCTCCTAAGTTCAACCCGTTCACCCTTCCCTTCCTACTAGGAACGGTCAGATGCAGTGTGGGCGGTATGTTGTAGATAACCCTAAGACTCTCTACTCTCTCTCTGGTCATCCCAGATGGGATATCATAGGGACGTGGTTCCTTATTCCCGCGGGCCGAGCTCCGACTACCAGAGGCCATTCTAATGGAAGCTACAGAGGGAAGAGAGGACGGGTGCAGAACTAACATGGTGTTCTGATTTCCTAATGGAGTGAGAGCGGCAGGGAAGAGTGATTCTTTCTCCGCGAACACAAATGCAGCGGAAGGCTCCCTTCGGGCCTCCTTCCCCTCCTTTTATAGGCGCCGAGGGGCCGCTTCCCAATGCCCCTTGAGCGCCGTGATCCAACGGCAGACGACACGACTTCCCGATTCGACAGGGAAGCCGAGGGGACGCACCGGATCATGTCTCATCGCGATCTATATGACCGCCCCCCAATGGCAAATGGGTTGCTCCGGACACTGCGCCAACCGCTCGGATCTTGCCACGTCGTCCACGTCGCGTCAGGAGCTCGACGGGCAGACGTTTCGGGCTGACAGCCCATCATTGCACCATACCAGCATTAATTGCTTCTCCTACCACCATCAGTACGGTGCTGACACCTGTCCGAGACAGAAATTCGGAGCGGAAGACGGCCGGTCGCAGCCCGGCAGATCAGATTCGTAATCATCTCATGGAATGGCGCACTAATTGCCAATTAATGCTCTCGTCCTTCGAGATTGCAGAACTGCTCGAAGGCCAAAAATAAGGGAAGCAACTGTTATACCCGACCGGTTCACTATCAAATCGGACCGCCACTCTTACTAAGGTCTGACCGGACCGCTCTTCTGAAGCTCCGATGGACTCTCTCCTTCGGAAGTCAAGACACAGGTGGTTGACATCATCTGCTTTTTAAAGTGGAGGAATTGGATGGTTATGGAGGATTCAGGCTGGCAACCCCTTTTAAAGGAGGAACCTTTAGGCGTGATGGTATTGGACGAGATAGAGTATGAAGTGCATAACATTGAAGGTTCAATTGGATCATCTTTTGTGGGCTCCAATCATGTTGGTGCAAAAATTTATATTCAGCATTAGGGTCATTTGGTTTCTGGAACCATATCAGATGTGAACCTTACAGTCCTTCGATTGTCCTTCAAAACCTTCTTATGCTTTTATAGGCAATTTTTTAATTTTTGGATGAAGTGAATGGAAAGGTTCCAGATGGTCTTAAGTTGATGCATCTGTACTTTCCCTATAGTGCAACAGGAAGAAAGTGAGTTATTTTACATAATTCAAATTATGATAATAACTATGTGTAATTAAATTGGACAGATATCAATCTAATGTGGTAACCCGAAGAAGGAAGTTGTTTTGCATCATTCAAATGATGATAATAATTATGTGCAATTAAATTAGATATATCAATCTAATATTATAGAATCTCCTAGATGTCATTATTATTATAATATTATTATTTTTTCGAGTTGGAGATGGCTATTCTTTAATGCTGGCTTAATTCTAGATATCATGGTAATAATTAAGTTAAATATGATAGACATGAATTTAATGTGGTAAAATCCCATGAATCCTGGATGCCACTTTTTAATACTTTTTCAATACATGCAACCTATATTTATTTACCATATGAGTTGCACATGAAATATGTTAGCATGATTTTTTAAAAATCATATATCAACCTATAATAACTTTTTTATTAATATAATCCAATAATATTTTCTTTTGTAAGCATATTATATTTCAGTTTTTTTTTAATGAAGCCTGAACACTAACGTAAATAACAAAGGTAATGAAATCTTCTTTCTCTCTCTCTTTTTTTTTCTTTTGTTTTTTCTTCTTCTACAAATATTTTAACACAATGCACAACAAAATTTTATTATTTATAATATCTTAATTTTTTTTATTTACAAAGTAAAAATAAATGTTTTGGTATGGATCATGAGATTTTGAGATCCCCTCCTATAATTCATATAGAGAGATGATTATACTGTCATGCTTGGCTATTCCTAGCATGGTACAAGGTTTGCAAAGTTGAGATTTGTGACTGACATGTTGCAAGAGATAGAGAAGAAGACGTAACATGTAGAGAAGGCCACTATAGCTTGTGCCAAGGGCATAGAACCAGCCTTCTGCACTCGTATCTCAACTATTTTTATTTCGTTTTTCCTTTTGACCGTGGGCAAGGAATGTTGTCATATTACCGATTGTTGGGACAAATTAAATAAATCACTTTATAAAAGACGAGATTAGACCTCAAAATCAAAGAAATGGTAAATGATTGACAAGCTTATAAAAGCCAATCAATTCATAGAGCCGATCAACTCACAGAGCCGATCGATACAAAAGTATCGACCGGCATATAAATACCAATCAGTACATAAAGGCTGACCGACACATGAAGGCCGATCATCACATAATAACCGACCCAACATGAGAAAGATGAAGACGACAAGAAATGAGGTAGTTAGGCTACCAAAATAACCAATCACCGTTATTACAGGCATGGGTTAGTTCCTAACGGAACTAATCATCCAAGGCCCATCTAACTAAATTTAGTTAAGGTCCAAGCCTATAAATACCGGTAAATGAAGACTTTTGGAGGTAAGTGAGATCAACTAGCTGAAATACTGTTTTATTTTTTAGCCATCTTTCTTGAGATTTCTATATCTGTTTTACCCGAATCCTTGCTGACCTAAGCATCGGAGTGTCCCCCACTAGAATCTCTCCGGTGAGTGGGTCTGTTTTGCAAATTCTCAAAGAATCTGGTAGAGCAAGCCAAGATGATGCATCAAAGTCACACTGGTTCGGCTACAACATATTGACAAGACAGGAAGGGGGAGAAATAAATTCTTGAAAGAAATCTTGAAAGGAAAGATGATAAAAGGAAGAGCACAGATTATTACAGCTGGAAGGGCCCGCCCGCCTTCCAAGAAAATTGATCTTCGCTTGGATGGTGAGGACATCGCCCTGGCTACTAGCATAGGACGACACCAACTGGATGTTCTTTTAAACAAAATAGAAGTCCTGGCCGCCGCCATCCAGAATCTTCAATAAGCGGTAATTAGTAGGCAACAATGCCCCATCGCCTTCAGGTGTAGTCGACGATCTTCCCTACAAGGAGTTTGATGTCCTGAACTAAGCCATCGTTCCCATTGTCACCATTCATCCAACCGATGCTCTCCCACACGATGAGACTCTCGACTCCATGGTTATGGGGTTGGCCGACTTGGAAAACATTCCAGATCTTATTCCATCTCTTCCAACGAATCCATCCCAAGAAGTACCCAATGGAACCTGGAAAATCGATAACGGGACAGTTTTGAGAGGAAATTCCATAAATTGGAATTGCAAGTCGCTAAGCTCGACGACCAAAGAAAAAATGATGAAAGACTGAATGCCTATGACACATGGCCACCCTTCTCCAAAAAAGAATCATGGAGGAAAAAATCCCATCCCACTTCAAGATTCCCTAGTTAGAGCCCTATGACGGAACTACGGACCCACTCAACCACTTGGATAACTTCAAGACTCACATGATGATCCAAGGGCAATTGATGCCCTCCATTGTCTTGGAATCTTGGCAACACTTAAGAAAGCTGCCAGGATATAGTACTCGAGTCTCCAACCAGGTACCATCCACTCTTTTGAACAATTGGAAAGATTGTTTGTTGCTTATTTCAGGACCAGCCAGAAGATGCCCCATAACACGGATAGCCTCTTCTTTATCCAGCAACAGAAGGGCGAAACTCTGAGGGACTACATGGCCCGTTCCACCTCTATCATGCTGGAAATACCAGATCTCAATAAATATGTCCCATGTCCGCCATGAAAAAGGGGCTTCGATCGTCCAAATCTACTTTTTTCCTGGACAAGAAGTTCACGACCAACTACTTTGAATTACTGGGGTGCATGCAGAAGTATGCACAACTGAAGAGCAAGCTGCCAGTCGGCGTCAAGCTAAAGGAAAAACTGTTCCAAACAAGAAAAATCCAAAAGGCAACGAGCCACTACCTTCCAACAACACGCCGACCCAGCAGTGAAGCCCGAAGCCGAAGAATCCGATCGGCAAGGATTAAGTCAACAAGTACGACACTTATACTCCTCTATCTCTTCCAAGGAAGAAGATATTAATGGAAATTGAAAAAGAAGAGCTTTCTCTAAAAACCCTGACCGATGCGAGCACCCCCAATCTCGCGCAATAAGGCCAAGTAATGTCGGTTCCATAGGGACCATGGACACACCACTAATGAATGCATCCAACTGAAGGATGAAATTGAAGGACTGGTCAAACATGGGTTCTTAGGAAAGTACATCCACAATCAGGATCGCCTAGCTGAGGTGACAACCTCAAGGTAGATTACTGACGATGCGGAGCTCCCCAATCAGCGACCCATCGACAATATGGTCGACATGTTACATCGCCAATCATATTATAGAGAAGACAATGCTCTGAAGAGACCTCAAACAAGCAACGTCATCAGTTTCTCCGATGATGACCTGTAGGGGGTCCAAGTACCCCATGATGATTATGTTGTAATCTTTGCCATCATTGCAAACTATGATGTAAGAAGGATTTTGGTGGATAATAGAAGCTCGACTGAGATCTTACTTTATGATACTTTTCTTAAAATAAACTTATCTAGAGATAAATTACAAAGAACCTCAGCACCCCTCACCAGATTCGGAGGAAATCTAGTGGGAGTAGAAGGAGAGATAACTCTTCCTATGACTCTTGGAACTGAGCCAAAGCAGAAAACCCTCGTGATCACATTCATGGTTGTCCAGACGTCTTTAGCATACAATGCCATCTTAGGATGACCCGCTTTGAATAAGTTTCAAGCCATCATCTCTACTTATCACCTATTGGTACGATTCCTGACCCGGCATGGAGTTGGCGAAATAAAGGAAGATCAGTAGATAGCCTGCCAATGTCTGATGATTCAAGACCAACAACCAGTCAGCAAAGTGACTCTAGAGCTGATGGATCCACGAGATCAGACAGAAGAGAGTGTAGAGCTGATAGAAAGAATCGTTTCTATACCTCTTACGAAAGATGATCCAACTAAGGTGGTACAAATTGGGAGCCTACTCAATGACAGCTTGAGGGAAAAGCTGACCAACTTCCTACAAACAAATACTGATATCTTTGCATGGTCGGCCACATGTATGCTGGGGATTCCTCCTGAGGTCATTACTCATGAGCTCAAGGTTGATCCTAGAAGCCGATCGATTCGGTAGAAGAAGAGAAACTTCGTCCCAGAAAGGCAAAGGGTCATCAACGAAGAAGTAACCAAGCTTCTTGATGCTAGGTTTATAAGGGAAGTCCATTACCTAGATTAGCTCGCCAATGTGGTAATGGTGAAAACAGTCAATGGCAAGTGGAGGATCTGCATTGATTACACTGATCTTAATAAAGCCTGCTTGAAAGATAACTTTTCTTTGCCCAAAATTGACCAACTTGTCGATGTCACGGTCGGACACAAGCTTCTAAGCTTTATGGATGCTTTTTCGGGTTACAACCAAATTCATATAAACCCTGAAGATGAAGAGAAGACATCCTTCGTCACTAACAGAGGGCTATATTGTTATAAGGTGATACCCTTCGACCTAAAGAATGCCGGAGCAATATATCAGAGGTTGGTCAACAAGATCTTCGAGAATCAGATTGGCAAAATTATGGAGGCTTTTGTTGACGATATGATCATCAAAAGTATTCACGCTGACAACCATATCAAGGATCTCCAAAAAGCCTTCAATGTACTACAAAGAAACCAGATGAAGTTGGACCCCACCAAGTGTGTTTTCAGAATAATGTCAGGAAAATTCTTAGATTTTCTTGTCACTAATCGAGGAATCGAAGACAACCCAGAGAAAATTCAAGCAATTCTTGACATGAGGCACCCCAGTAATAAGAAGGAAGTCCAGCAGTTGATTGGACGGATTGCATCATTAAGCCAATCATCTCTCAGTTGGCTGAAAGGTGTCTTTCTTTTTTTAAAGCTTTGTGATAATCAAGGGGCTTCAAGTGGTCGGACGGTTACCGACAGGCCTTCGAGGAGCTTAAAAAATATCTGGTCAATCCGACCCTACTATCAAAACCTGAAGAGGGAAAAACTCTGTATCTCTATCTTGCTATATCGAATGAATCTGTTAGCTCGGTGTTGGTTAGAAAAGGATCCGACGGTGCTCTTAGACCCATCTACTACACCAACAAAGTACTCCACGATGCTGAGGTGAGGTACCTGAAAATCCAAAAACTGGTGTACTCCCTAGTGACATCGATGAAGTGCTTGAGATCTTATTTTTAGTCTCATCCGATCACTATGTTGACTAACCAACCTTTAAGGGCCATCTTACAATGCCCTAACACTTCGGGCAGGTTGGCCAAATAGGTAATAAAGTTAGGGAAACTTGATATCTCCTATCAATCCCGATCAGTAATGAAAGCTTAAGTATTAGCTAACTTCATTATTGAATGCACCTGGAGTAATAAAAAAGAGGAGACTCAAATATCCATCGAAGAAGCTGAAGATGACTTTGATTCTACTTGGATCCTTCATGTGGATGGAGCTTCAAATTTCTCTAGTTATGGGGCCGATCATAGCTAGTCCAAAAGGAGACATCATAGAATATGCTCTTCGCTTCTCTTTCAGAACTTCAAACAATCAAGCAAAATATGAAGCTCTTCTTCTGGCAGGACTTAGAATTGCCAAGGAGCTGGACATTCAGAAACCAAAGGTGTTCTCTGACTCCCAACTAGTGGTGAACCAAGTCAAAGAGGACTTCGAAGCTCAAGATATGACTATGGCTCAATACTTGGAGAAGGTTCGAGATTTGGTCACTCAATTTGATTCTCTGGACATCAGTCACATCCCCCAAACGAAGAATTCTCGAGCTATTTTGCTATCCTGCTTGGCCACCATGGCGCCCGACTCCGAGGGTCAGACTTTTATCGAATACTTGGAAATCCCTAGCATTTTCACTGATCGAACAAGAGATCCACCAGATCGAACAAGAGCCAAGCTGGATGGACCCGATAATCAAATACCTAACCGATGAAACCTTGCCCGAAGACACCACTGAAGCCAAACGGCTCCGATGGATGGCTTCCAAATATGTCATCTTAGAAGGGTCCTTGTGCAAGAGATCCTTCTCATAACCATTACTAAAATGCCTGGCCCCGCTGACTATGCCTTGAGAGAGGTCCATGAAGGCATATATGGCGATCATCTGAGGGGCTGATCTCTGGCCTATAAAATTATATGCCAGGGGTATTATTGAATAACCATCCAGAAAGATGCGGTTGACTTCATACGAAGGTGCGACCAATGCCAAAGGTATGCCAACATCCAAAGGCATCCATCCAGTCAGCTGACTCAACTGGTCATTCCTTGGCCCTTTGCTCAATGGAAAATAGATATCCTTGGTCATTTTCCTCTAGCCTCGGGGCAATGGAAATTCATGATTGTGGCTATCGACTACTTTACCAAATGGGTTAAGGCTGAACCCTTGGCTCAAATCACTGAAGGAAAGGTCGAAAGCTTTGTTAGAAATTTTGTAATTTTTCGATTCAAAATTTTTTATGCTATTATCACCGATAATGAGAGGCAATTTGACAACCAAAAGTTTAATGACTTCTGTGCTCAATATCATATTCTCTATAAATTGACTTTCGTTGGATACCCTCAAACTAATGGCGAGGTTGAGGTGACCAATCGAACAATTTATTATGAGTTGAAGACTCGACTAAATGAAGTGAAAGGACTCCAGGCCGAAGAACTTAACTCAGTTTTCTAGGCATGTAGGATGACTCCCCGATCTACAACAGGAGAGTCACCATTCAACTTAACTTACGGGAGCGAAGCCATGATACCGATAGAGATTGTCCTCCGATCTAGAAGGACTGACCATTTCAGAGAGCCAGATAATTTCAGCCAAAGAAGAGACGATCTAGATCTACTAGAGAGCACAAGACTCTAGGCATAGCTGAGAATGGAGGTGTGCCGACAAAGAGTCACCCAATACTACGAATCACAAGTCAAGGCTAGAACATTTCGACCTGGAGACCTAGTACTATGAAAGGCGAAAGTATCTCGACCCACAGACCAAGGCAAACATGTCCATAATTGGGAAGGTCCTTATCGGATCACCAAAGTGATACGACCTGAAACTTACCGGATCGAAAGCCTGGATGGCTATCGAATGGCCTGACCCTGGAATGTAGAAAACCTTTGCAAATATTATCAATGAAGTGATCTCTTCTTCCTTTCTACTTTTCCTGTCATGATCTATCTGACAAACAAAGGGTTGGCCTAACCAGACGACTCAATTAGTACGTTCGACATTTGAAGGGTTGGCCTAATCTACTGGTCCATATTCGACAAACATAGTTGGTCTAGCCCACCATCTCATCGGTATATCTGAAGAAAAGCTAATCTGACTAGCTAGGCCACAATGTTTCTCAAAGAGAACATTAATGCCCCTTTAAATAGCTCTTGAACCTTCGTTCCGAAGGCACCACACTATTGAGAATAAGAAAAAGTTGACAGGCTCAGACTAAGAAAAATTTTCATAAGGCATCATAAGAAAACACAAGCATCGGGAATCATAAATAAGACCGACCAATCCATAGAAAAATTTTAGAATGCACTCATTAAAAAAAATATTCATTGAACAAAAAGAGAGTTTCATTTATCTAAAAAGATTTTTTACATACTTCTGAAAGGAAGTTGGTTTATATGAACAAACAAAGAAAAACAAGTATATTAATCTCCTTTGTCTAGTCCAGAGTCGGAGCAAAAGTATCTTTGTCTTTAGCTTGATCCAAGATCGGAGCAGGAACAACTACATTCTAGACGAAGACGTCTTCATCTTGTTCTTCGACCCCATCCTCATCATTGGTTTTATCTGAAGTGATCTTTGAAATATTCAAGTTTGGATAAAATTTCTTCACCCTATTCAGACAGTCTTCGAAACCGATGCTGTAGCTATCTATCTCAGCTTCGTGCATCTCGTCGCTGAAAGCAGCGGATCTCTTACACTCTTCAACAGTATGAAGAGCCCGTTGTTCAGCTGATTCTGCCCTCTTTTCAGCCAGTTTGGCTCTTTTTTTTGCTTCAGTCTTTTGAGTTTGGGCATCTTCAACTTTATTAATACTGTCTTTGATTAAAACTTCAACCGAATGAAGCTTCTTTCTTTTCTTCTTCAATTTTGCTTATGAATCGGCCATCCTGGATTGTGCTATCTTAAGCTCATTCTCTAGTAAGTTGACCCGAGCTATGCTCTACTCTAGTTTCTTATCCATAGCTTGTTTTAGCTCTTTGGCCACCTCCTTCTCTGCCTTTGCTACTTCCAGTTCGTTGCGCAAGTCCTGGCATAGTTGGGTGAAGCCAGCCATGCTCTCTTCTACTAGTAGCCATGCTCTCTCTTCTACAAGAGAGACTTCATGGATAATCTATTAGTAAGACAACAAGGTTAGTCAGATATAAATTGACTTCTTCTACTAGGAAGCATAAAATTTTTAATCTTACCTTAAGGAGACCAGGTAGACAGATGGAAGGACCTCGTCTATCTGTCGGGACTTGGTCATCTCCCAATCTTTAGGGAGAATGATAGCCTTCAGTAGTCGACGAGCTACATCAGGATTATTTAGGCCCGTCTCATCAGCATAAACGTTGAAATCAATAACTTGATCTTCAACGGAATCATCCCCTCCTTCTATTTCTACCTGAGGGGCCTTGCCTTTATCAGATCAGCAAGGATGAGTTGCTGGAGGATCAGTCAAAGAAGTCATCGCTGGCTATCCCATTGCCTGTATGGTAAGGGCAACCCTTGGACGAAGATCAGACAGAGGTACATCACCTTCGTTTGATGTACTTATTATTATTGGCGAGGTTGTCCTAGTGGAGGCCTTTGGAGGTGCAATGATCGGCTTTGACCTCTTCGATCGCTCCGACTCCTCTCTTCCTGAATCCGATGGAGGAGACGTCGCTTGCCTTTTCTTAGCCACTTGACGGAGTTTCTTCGTGTCAAGTTTCATCGTTGTATCTGTGAAGCACAGAGAACATCAATCATTATATCCAACCATAATTATACAAAGGAGAGAACAGATTTAACAACATGTACCTAAAGAAGGGAACGAGCTAATCTGAGCTCAGTACAAGCCCCACTCATTGAGTAGCTTCTTCATCGGAGGGACTTCCACTCCCAGAAGCCTTTCGTAATCCTCCTTATCGGCTACTAATACCTTCTTCCCATTGTTCAGAGTCAAACGGGGCTCCCTCCATTCAGTACTAAAGTTCTAGAGACGGTCGAACACTAAATAGAAAAAATAGGGCTTCTAGCATGAATGGCCGAAGGAAGCCCCATGATAAATTTATGACCAGGGCGTGGGCTGATGACTGACCACTCATGGTCATGAAAATCTTTCTTCAAGATGAAGAAGGCACTGAAAAGGGAAGTCCTAGACTCTATCTTGAGATCCTTGCAAAGGACTAAGAAAGAACAGATGATCTTAATGCTATTAGGGATTAGCTGGGCAGGAACTATGTGGTATAAGTTAAAGATCCTAATGAAGAACGGATGAAGTGAAAAATGGAGTCCCGCTTTCAAATGTTCTTCGTATATTACTATGCTGCCGGGAGATGGTCAATCTATCCTCTCGTTGGAGCGAGGTATGACTACGGTGAAACCCTGCAGAATATCATAGTATTTTCGTAGTGTGAGAACCCTAGATTCATTAAGGAAGCTCTTAACGGATTCTAATCTTATCCCATCCCCTTGATGACCTTGTCTCCTTTGGGAATCAGGATTTTTGGATCCGGTGGCAATGGAAGTCTCTAAGATCCTAGCCATGGAAGAGAAGAAAGGATCTGACCTAGAAAAAAGATTTGGAAAGAAGGGAGGTCGACTCGAAGACGAACACCCTTCCCTCAAGAACCAAAAATAAGAGTGAAGAAAAGATCTGTTCATCAAGGAATTAGGTCACTTATATAGTGGACGTTGATAGTCCCGATGTCCTCCTCGAGCCTCAAGAACTATCTCTGATCATGCCACATATCCAAAATCCCAACAGATATATACGACTCATTGGGAAGAAGACAAGATGGCTGACATGATAGGAGAAAAACTGAAGCATTAGTGCCGATCCGTGCGAAACCAACGGACGAGAGAAGGCAACATCACTGATCGTGGGTGCACCTTCAATGGCTTCAATTTTCTTATAGATTTAAGTCCCATGTTACACAATGATGGCAAAAAGGAGCAGTACGACGTCAACATCTGAATCATAACTCCCTCGCCAATAAGAGACAAACACCTGGCATAGTTGTTGTGCTCAAGAACGGACACCTTAATGCTGCCAGCCGACATCAGAACTAGCCATCATTGCAAACAAATATTTTTATTAAAAAAAGAGAGAAGAAAAAGTCCCTCGCTATCTCTCATTAACTCCCGGTGTTCAAGATGTTAGAAATCTACTTGAACTCGGAAGTTAGGGGGCAAATGTTGGGACAAATTAAATGAATCACTTTATAAAAGGCCAGATTAGATCCCAAAGCTGAAGAAACGGTAAGTGATCAACCAGCTTATAAAAGCTGATCAACTCACAGAGCTGATCAACTCACAGAGTCGACTGACAAACAAGTACCGACCGGCATATTATAGGGTTTTGCTTGGTGCTACCAAGTATTGGAGAGACTTGGAAGGCCATGGCAAGGATGCTAGAGACGATCCCTGGAGCTTGGAGGTGTGTCCCAAGCTATCCTGGAGGTGTTCCAAGGATTTTTGGGGGTTGTCCCCAAGGCTTTGAGTAATATTTGGATCATGGCATGCTGGGCCAGGGGCTTGATCCAGGGTTGAGTATTTTTCTCATATGACTTAGGGGGGAGTTTTTTGAGAGATTGTAATATAACCCAATTGGATTATGGAGTTGGGTCCAGGTTTGTTAAGTTGGTTAAGAAGTTAGCCAGTTGGTTGGTTAGTTGGTTGGTTGTAACCAATTAGGAAGCCCAACCATGTGAGGTGTTCTAACCAGTTTGTTATTGGACCATCCAAGTCCTAACCGTCCATGTGATTGAGTCCTAACAAGATTCAAGAAGTTGTTAGCCTAAGTAGTCCAAGAAGTGGTTGACGCCCAACACCAAGAAGACTAGGATTTCACCACCCACTCTATTTAAGAGAGAAGGGGGCATGGGTGATGAGAGAGGCCGACCCTTTATGGGTCTTGGTCCGGTTGGATCCAAGGGAGCGTGGGGTCTCTCAGTTTGGTGAGAGGCCGACCACGTATGGAGTGCAAGGAGAAGACCGTGAGGACTTCTCACTATGTGGAAGAATCTTCGATTTGCATGAGAGGAGGCCATGGGGAGAACGACCCCCCCCGCTTTGGGGCATCCACGGTTTGAGGTAGGACGTGAGGCTTGGCTCATGGTCCTGGCCTGGTGGCATCTTCTTGTGTGTGGAGACCGCATGGAGGGAGTCCACGTGGGGACTTGGCAATGGGAACCTTCGTGAGGGAGTCCACAGGTGGAGACCTCCTGGGTTTCAAGGAGGCCATGGTGGAGGGCTTCAGAGAGGCGCACGTGAGAGAGATATCACGTGGAGGGCTTGGACCGTGGGATGTTCTACAGGACTTTGGAGAAGGGATCCTACGTGAAGAAGTCCGTAGGTAGAGCTTATTCTCGGATTTCAGAGAGGAATGGATGCACGTTGAGGTATTGTCCATGCATGGCCGTATTGGGATCTTGGGGTGTGAGGCCTGCAAGAGAGAAGATGTGCGGGTGACGGCGAGAAGCTTCTAGGATTTCAGAAGGGGTGCCGCGGGTTTATCTTATCTTGTAACAAGATTCTTCTCCAAAAAAATACGATCTTTTTTTCTCCTACATGTATCTCTTTTCTATATCTCCTTGATTGCATGATATTAAATCCAAGAACAAGTTGTTGTTGGTTCTTGATCAAGAAGGTTGGTTCTTGATCATTCCCTCGCTGTTTTCGCTGTGTAGGCGCTGATCCATATTCCCAGCAAGTGGTGTCAGTGCCTAAGAATTTTCAATAATTGGTATTAAAGCAGGGTTCGAGCATTGGGAGAGGAGGATTCAAGGAATAATAAAGGAGTTGTACGTGGGTGTGGTATTCTGCATGGTTGGAGATGGATTTTGAAAGATGGATATCTCAGGAAGACTGGAGTACATCAGCAAAGACTGGAGCTGATGGAGATGGTGGCTCAGGGAGATAGGGGACAGTCTCAGGGAGCGCCAGGGGCATCATGCAGTCGGGAGTATCCTGGTATGGCGGGATTGGCCATAGGGACAAGCTGGGACATGATGGAGCAGCCTATGGAGATGGTTCTTAGGTTTCGTCTCTGGGTTAGAGGAGTTGGGATGAGCTCCTGTGTTTCAGAGGAGCCTGCGGGATGTAGTGTATCTGAAACGGTCTCAGAGGGGTTCGTAGTGTGCGAAGGGTCCGAGGAGGCAGTGACAGGGTTTGAGGTTCAGGTGCATGCTCAGCAGGGCAGTGTTGAGTTGCTGGCCTTGGGGTTTCTTTCTGTGGCATCAGGAGGACTTCAGTTTCAGGTGGAGCACCGGGGAGAGGTGACTTCATGGGTGAAGTAGGATTCGATACGAGTTCAGAGTAGGAGGTGCAGGGAAAATGGCCATATCCTAGCACGAGCACTAGGGGTGCACTTAGCTAGGTAGAGCAGAGTGTGCAGAGATTTGGCATGGCTCTAAGGAGATGGTGTCAGGTAGAGCTCCAGTTACAGCGAGTGTTGGCTCAGGTTCACTATGATCTCTCTAGGAAAGTCCAAGGAAAAGACTGATGCAGTTGCCAGGTAGAAGGAAGGCTATAATCATGGTACAAGGATACAAGCAAGGGTCTTCAACTGTGGAGGCGGTCATCCCAAAGACCTCCAAGGACTAGCAGCAGCTAAAGGGTGTTGGCAGAGATAAGGAGATCCATACAAGAAGCTGTCAGGGCACGCAGTTACAGCGGGGTTATACAGGAGGACATTGCCAGGTTTGCCAAGGCTTGGGGGCACTAAGGTGGAGATTGTAAGATTTTGCATGGTGCTCCGAAACCTTGGAGAGACTTGGAAGGCCATGGCAGGGATGCTAGAGGTGATCCTTAGAGCTTGGGGGCGTGTCCCAAGCTGTCCTGGAGGTGTTCCAGGGGTTTTTGGTAGTTGTCCCCAGGGCTTTGAGTCATATTTAGATCACTACATGTTGGGCCAAGGACTTGATCCAGGATTGAGTATTTTTCTCATGTGACTTAGGGGGAGTTTTTTGAGAGATTGTAACATAACCCAATTGGGTTATGGGGTTGAGTCTAGGTTTGTTAAGTTGGTTAGGAAGTTAGCCAGTTAGTTGGTTAGTTGGTTGATTGTAACCAATTAGGAAGCCCAACTATGTGAGGTGTTCTAACCAGTTTGTTATTGGACCATCCAAGTCCTAGCCGCCTATGTGATTGAGTCCTAACAAGATTCAAAAAGTTGTTAGCCCAAGTAATCCAAGAAGTGGTTGACGCCCAACATCAAGACCAGGATTTCACTGCCCACTCTATTTAAGAGAGAGGGGGCATGCGTGATGAGAGAGGCCGACCTTTTATGGGTCATGGTCCGGTTGGATCCAAGGGAGCATGGGGTCTCTCGATTTGGAGAGAGGCTGACCACGTGTGGAGCGCAAGGAGAAGACCACGAGGACTTCTCACGGTGTGGAAGAATCTTCGGTTTGCATGAGAGGAGGCCGTGGGGAGAACGGGCCCCCTTTGGGGCGTCCACGGTTTGAGGCAGGACGTGAGGCTTGGCCCATGGTCCTGGCCTGGTGGCGTCTTCTTGTGTGTGGAGACCACATGGAGGGAGTCCACGTGGGGACTTGGCCATGGGAACCTGCTTGAGGGAGTCCACAGGTGGAGACCTCCTAGGTTTCAAGGAGGCCACGATGGAGGGCTTCAGAGAGGCGCATGTGAGGGAGATATCACGTGGAAGGCTTGGACTGTGGGATGTTCCTTGGGGCTTTGGAGAAGGGATCCTGTGTGAGGGAGTTCGCAAGTGGAGCTTCTTCTTGGGTTTCAGAGAGGAAAGGACGTATGCTAAGGTATTGTTCGTGCGTAGCCGTACGTGGGTTCTTGGGGCGTGAGGCCTGCAAGAGAGAAGACGTGTGGTGATGGCGAGAAGCTTCTGGGGTTTTAGAAGGGGTGCCGCGGGTTTGTCTTGTCTTGTAACAAGGTTCTTCTCCAAAGGAATACAATCTCTCTTTTTCTCCTACATGCATCTCTTTTTATGTCTTCTTTGTTGTATGATATTGAATCCAAGAACAGGTGATCAAGAAGGTTAGTTCTTGATCTTTTCCTTGCTGTTTTTGTTGCGTAGGTGCTAATCCAGATTCCCAGCAAGTGGTGTCAGTGTCTAAGAATTTTCAACACATATAAATACCGATAAGCATACAAAGACCGACCGACATACGAAGGTCAATCATCACATAATGGCCGACCCAGCATGAGAAAGATGAAGATGACAAGAGATGAGGTAGTTATCCAACCAGAATAACCAATCACTGTTATTACAGGCACGAGTTATCCTAACGGAACTAACCGTCTAAGGTTTATCTAACTTAATTCGGTTAAGGCCCAAGCCTATAAATACGGGTAAATGGGGACCTCCGAAGGTAAGTAAGATCAACTACCTGAAATACTATCTTATTTTTCAGCCATATTCCTTGAGATTTCTATATTTGCTTTATCCGAATCCTTGCTGACTTAAGTATCGGAATATCCCAATTGGAATCCTTTCAATGGGTGGGTCTATTTTGCAGATTCTCAAGGAGTTTGGTAGAGCAAGCCAAGACAGTGCATCAAAGTCACACCGGTTCGGCCACAACATCAATCATTGGAAAATAAATAGATTTGTAAAAAGTTGTCCAAGCTATATAGAACTCTTGAAAAAGAGATTACAAATAGATCATCATAATTTTGGAGCAAAGACTACCAAGGCTGCAAATGGGTCGGGTTGTCCCGTGACCCGACCTAACCCATTTAGACCCAATCCAACCCATTTTTATGGACCCGTGGATCCAGGTTGGATCCTAAAATTAGACCCGTTCCATTTTCCGGGTCGGGTCCGAGTTTGCTAAATTTGGACCCGACCCGACCCGACCTGATTCGAACATACTAATACCGTTAGAATTATATCTATTTGGACCTTTAAATTATAATTTAAAACTTGTACGGAACTAGTTATAATTATTTTTATATCTTAATTTATTTTAAAAATAATATTATTTGTTATATATTTCATAATTATAAATAGTTAGCTATGTAATAATTAAAATATAGTTGACTTTATTTTATTCGGATCATATTTAAATCCAAACTTTATATGTTAGAATCGGATTATTTATAGACCCGATCCAATTCGAATAACCTGTTGGGTTAAAAATTCTAATAGTGGACCCGATCCGATCCAACCAAATTTTCTAGTAAATTAGATCTGTATCTATTATTAGGATCCGATCAAAAAATTGGATCGAATCGAGATCATTCAAGATATGATCCATTTGCATCCTTAAAGACTGCGTCTTGCGAGTTCAATTAAGAAAATGCTCGGCTAATACGGTAATACCTATATTGAAGGTCCATTCCGCGTCAGGTCGGGTTTTGATTGAATCCATCCGGAAAACAAGGGGCATTTTCGATATTCGAAACGTTAAACCCTAGAACGAAACCCTTGGATGAGGGTAGTTTAGTATTCTCACTTGGAGAGGGGCAAAAAAACCCAAGAAACCCGTTGGCTTCGTGTATAAAAAAAACGTGTGGGAAACTCTTCCCCAGCGATTCCGTACCCTGAGAGGGAGAGAGTTCGAGCGAGAACGGGTGAGGCGAAGGACGAGAGTGATGGCGGCGGTGAGGGCGGGCTTCCGGCGGCTTTTCTCCATCTCTGCCTTCTCTCCTCTGCCTGCTACCGCCGCCGCTCCAGCGGCCGAGCCGTCGCCCAACCTCTTCATCTCAGGTGAGTCCGGTCATGGTCTCGCACTCTCGCCCTCCATTTGATCATCTCGTGCGGTTCTTGTTTACGACTTCTAAGGTTTTTATGTTCTCGATGTTCAGATTGGACATTAGACCCGGAAAGGTCCAACTTTATTGTAGAATCCCCCATTGATAGAAAATTAGTGTTTTTATTTTACAAAAACTCTTCTTGGGGTTTGGATCCCCAGACGAAAATTTTCTTTTTCCTTGGTATTGATGTTAGTTCCTTCTTTATTTTCCGTTGTTGAAGAAATCAGAAGAACAAGGTTCTCTTTGTTATTTCATTTCTTTTTTTGGGCGGGGGCGCGGGGGGCGGGGGGGGGAGGGGGCGGGGGGAAGTGCAGGTCGTAATTTTTTTCACGGTAAGGGATCCTTAAAGTTGGACTATTTAGTATTTGATGTATAGGTTTTTTTTACCGGGGAAAGATCGCTGGTGCGACTGGCAGAGTCTAGTGTGGATAAGGGGTGGAGAGAGGATGGTAGGCTGACAGACGGGAGAAGTAGATATATCTTTTTTTTTTTTTATAAATTTGTTTAATAATTGAATGCTCAACAGATGTACACATTAGTATATGGGTCAATACAGTATAAAATTATTTGATAATGATGGTCATGTTAGATGCCAGTATAAAGTTGCATAGCTGTTTGTACGAGGTAAAAAGCAATGTTTTAAATACCATGGGACGGGGCCATCATGTTTTATCTGTGAGATTGTAGCACAAACTATGAGTGCAAAGAAGATGTAATTGAATATTTTACAAGAAAAAGGATAGTAAGTGCAGAAGCAAACCTGCATGCATATGGTGTTCCCTGGAGAAGTAAAAGGAAATTTAGGATATCATTTTTGGTAGATAGTAACAGCAGGTTTCTTCTTTGTATTGGATTTGTGTTATATTTCAAGTTCTTTGTCATGCTTTTGACTTTGGCATGATTTCATCTATTTCTTAAGTGGAACCTTTCTAACCTTTGATTTAAGATCTAGCCCAAGAGCGGGTAAACCATGTAAAAATTTTGTACATCTTTCTCTCTATCTGTCTCATAATTTTCTACATTTTTCTTGTTTTGCATGACTTCATGGAAGTAGAACAGAGCCATATGGTGGGTTTTTTGGGGGTATTTCAGTGCTTTTGCATAACCAAGTAGTAATTAGCCTGTCTTTGTGCTATGCTTCATCATTTGGGATAACTAATATAGATGTAGAATACCAAATTTGAGGTGCAAAAATATGATGTGGAGAAAAATTTGTCCTCTGGTAATTAAGTTTTGGGATTTAATTTAATATAGTTTTCATGGAAGAACACATGGGTAAAAAATGTCATTTCTGTTTGCAGCAAGGAATTGATGGACTTTGACTTTGAAACTTTCAGATATTCAACTATGTTTTGTTTGTGAATTTCCAAATATCTTTATGGAGAATTCAGTGGTGAAGCATTAAGTCTTTACTTGGAATTTGTAAGAGCTAGTTAAAAACTATATAAGGTATGAGATTTAGATAAATATATAAATATCTTGAATTGCTTCAATATGTTTAGAAAAATTATATGTAACCTTACAAGTATTAATATGAAGATTGAGAATGATGCTATGTGCTTATGTTGTTGCTGTATCTTCCATTTATGTAGTGTGCTAAAGAGTTGAGAGTATTGATGTGATTATAATTTTTGAAGTCTCGGATATCAGTAACTTATGATCAGAATACAACTTGTAGCCTTATGTTTATATTTTTTAGCAATTGTTATACTTAATCGTTAAGGTCTTTTTTGTCAAGTGGGTTTTGAGTCCTAATATGAGTAGGATTATTTTTTAAATGTCCTACCTTGGGTTGACTTAGCAGTGTTTTTAAGTCCTTTTTCCTCGTGTGTGTGAGAAGTGATTTTTATGTCTTTTATGCAGAACCCCAGACATACAAGTTCTACAACTTTTCTAAAGTGTGTGGTTACTTTCATTGGAAGTGATCTGTCTGAGGATAGAGGAGACTATGTTGACCTGGAGTCCTGTTTTGAGTCAAATTATTTAGAGCTCTAGATTCACTAAGAGTAACTTGGGAGTCCTGTTGTAATGAGAAAATATTGTACATTTTTCAGAACATATTTGCTTACTTTTTGTTGGGATAGTAAGTTAAGGTAGAAGATCTCTAGGTTGTCTAGGAGTCTTGTTTTGAGTCAAATAAGTTAGAGCTCTAGATCCGTTATTAGTGTCTTGGGAATCTGTTGTGATTAGAAAGCATTGTTTTATAGTGGTTTTAAGTGTTTTTACATATGGTCCATGGTGAGTGGTGAAATGATTTATGGGTCATTTGGAATGAGTTAGCTCCTTTGTGGAAGCTTGGTCCCTCAATTGTTGTCTTTTTTCCCTTTTAACTTTTTCCTATATTTCAACTGCTTACTTTCTTGCTTGCCTCTGCAATTGCCTCTTTTGGTATGTTATTTCTGGGTATAAAGGGAACTTTCAGATTACCCAGATACAAATTGTCTCCTGTGCAAGTTAATGATTGATTTTTGGCCGTAATGCTAAGGTGCTGCATTATGTATGGTTGACTTGGAGGATGTAACCATTATGGCCCAGGCTATGAAGAAAAGGGAGGCCTTGTTGGGGCGAGTTGTTTCAGTGGGATGGGACGGATGAAAAAAGTTAGTGTTGATCGAGGATAAAGACAGAGTGAAAGTGTTACTTGTCACTATCATTAGAAACAAGGACACTAGAAGCACTGGGAAAGGCTAAAGAAAGAAAATACCTAAGGATTTCTATGCAATATCTGTAACAAGAAAATATGTCAAACAATAGGGTACTATTCATTTCTTCTGATTTGGGATTAAGACATTATCCATGTGAAATAGTAGATTTTGGACCCAAAAAGTATTCTTGTAAAATAATGATGCATTCAACATCATTCTGGCCCATATATGGTAAAAAGAACCTTTTAGGGAAAAATATGACTTATTTGACTGAGAGTGGAACAATGTGCATAAGGTGCATGATGTTTTGTCAGAACATCAGTCAGTATATGTGGAAGACACACCAAATTTAAAGAGCATTTAACATATTTAAGGACAAGAAGATATCAATATGTGGAATTATGATCCTTATGAGTTCCTTGGGTATAATGAAGGACAAAACTGGAAATCTGAAAGCTCTTTAGGGAACACATTAACAAGTGTACTTGTACTTGAGTACTTCATGGAAGTTTAAACATAAACTTGCATTTTGTTTTACATCACTGGAGCACCGAAACTTGCTTTTCTTTCTAGTTGCTGTAAAGCCAACTTCTCAAATGCCATTAATTTTTTCCGACTCCATGACCAACATATGATATTAACTTGCATAACTAAATAAATTATTAAAAATTGACTGTTATGGTTTGATATATTTTATATGCACATAGTCTTATAGTTTGAGAATCTGTGACCGAGGGCTAGGTGTCATGGGTTCAAAACACAGGAACAGTCTTTCCATAAGCAGGCCTGTGCATACATTTGACCCCCCCTCACCCCCGAACCCCTCCGCGCCCCCGCCCCAAAAGACTCCATAGTAGCAGGAGCATTGTGCATTGGGCTGCCCTTTGCTATCATAGATGGAAAAGTATATCCAATCAACAAGCCCTATCCCTTCTATATGGTGTTGTTTTCATAGATCAAATATCACCTATCTGTGCAATCATTTAGAGATATTTCTGCATATGACTTAGTATTTCTCTGAGCCTATTTGCATGGGAAGTTGCGCTTTCTTCTTATATTCCACTTTTAACATTAACTCTATTTTTTTAAAAATTTTACAGTTTCCAAATGGATGCTAATAATTGTGGACATTTTTCTTGTTTTCTTTAATCTTTTTTTCTCTTATGCTCAAGTATCTAATTGAATCATTATACTATCCCACCATTTGCTGCACCAAATCTTTACATTCAGCCTAAATTTAAATATTATGTGTATTTGATGTAGATCATAGCCATGCACAGAATCATGTGCCGCATTACTGTGATAAAAATAAAATGATGGGAAATAATGTGATAGCAACCACTCCTTTTGGTTGGACACATGATATCCATTCATAAATTCAGTTGTGTACTTCATCCATCAAATGCTTAGTCTAAATAAATGTGTACAGAAAGTTGTGCAGTTAGGTAGCGATGCATATAAAAGCACCTGCCTCGGTTTTTAGGCGGCCAAGTACTGATAATAACACTCTATTAGCTATGAGAATTCTTTCTTTCTTAGTTACCCTGTGGGTACCTTTTTTTCCCCCTCTTATTAGGTCAATTATGATCTATATATGCCATTGCAATAAGATTTTATCGGCTAGCCTTATTACTTCCCTAATTCTTACAAAAAAGAATGATTTGTAGGGCTTAGCAAGCGTACTACGTCGGAGGGACTCAGGGAAGCATTTTCAAAGTTTGGTCAAATAGTCCAAGGTATCTGTTTCTTCTTAAGGCCTTCTATGAGATACCCCATGCACATGATGCTAACTGTAATTTATGTGCATTTTACAGCAAGGGTTGTGACTGATCGTGTATCAGGATATTCTAAAGGTTTTGGTTTTGTAAGATATGCAACAGTAGAAGAAGCAGCAGAAGGCATAAAAGGCATGGATGGCAAGGTAAGTTGGTCATTGTTTGTTATTTTGAATCACGTTTACACTAGAATGGTGCACCTACTGGACTTGCTCAGAGTAAGTGTACTGATTAAAGAAGGGAGTGCATCGTAGAGGCTAAGCCTCAGAGCCCCTCTTTTGAGGCATTTGCATTATACACGGTAAAGTGTTTTTTGTTTTTGTGCCACATTTTTAATGATCTTCATTGCATAAATGATTCACATGAATGACATTTTGATCATTCTAGACTAGAGAAAATTCAATTTGAGGACCCTGATAACCAAATGTTTTAAAAAATACACCAATGGTTTAAAATTTTAGGCTTGTTTGGATGTGTTGGCAAAATTTACCAAAGGTTCAAAAAATTGCAGGAACTGAGTGATGCTGTTGGATATACGTGACAATGATTAACGATGGTTCCATTTGGCATTGTTGCCTGGCTGGTTGTGGAAAAATATACAGGAATTATCTACTGTTGTCAAAACTAACTGAAAATAATACAGCAACCTAGCTTGACTTTGATTTGACAAGTGCTGACTATATATTTTGCATTGTATCTGGCAAAAATATCTTGCTTTAGATAACTAATTAATGAATTGAACACAAAGAACCATCAGAGATTATGGCAACATAATAGAATCCTCTTCTTAAATCATGAGAAATGTTTCAAAATCAAACCGAACTGCTGGTTAGTTACAGACTACTAGTCTGATGGGTGTCCATGTTGTGGCTCCTTCGATTTAATTTTATCTAAATTTTGTCTAACACTCTAAAATACCGTTATGAATTATATTAGAGGGTACCAAGGCATACTTTTATCAAACTTGAATGTTTCATACCAATGGCTTGGTGAATATTTGATAAAGCAAGAAGCTTAATGCAATGGATCTCTATGAATAAAGAGATGGAATTCTGAATATTACCAAACTGTCATATTTTTTGAATAAGGACAGCTGCAGGCAACGATGTAATGCATATTATATCAGATTGCAATGTTAAGGACAACTAAATATCTGTCTTTCCATTAAGATCTGGTTGAACATAAAGAATTATATATCTTATAACACAATGGGCCAGAGGTTTCAGTAATTCTTTGGAACCTTTTCTCCACCAAAGCACCTCTTCTTGTCTGCTGCAGATTATTGCTTCTTGAAGAGTTATATCTGAGGGTGAAAGTTTGAGTCCTTTAATTATGAAAGGATATTTTGGGGGGGGGGGGGGCTACCTCAGCCTTTTGTGTGAGATTTCTATGTTATTGCAGGACTGTACATGGCTTAAGAGTCCACGCTCCTCCAGTTCTTTGCCTGCTTACTTATAAGTGCTATTACCACTGGTAGCGTGGGCATGGCTTTTACTTTTCTTCTTTTGCTAGACGATACAGGACAAATTTTGATCACATAGGGGCTTTTTCAAAAATGTAATCAAAGGGGATGCTGGAATTGTTTCACTCTTCAAGGCACGCATCAATTGCAAAACATGGGAAAAAATATCTTTAAAATGGTAGATTTTCACTTTTCCCAATGGAATCTCTTATTTTCTATGGTATTTAAATCCCTAAAATCCTATCCAAGCAACTATCTAGATTGAATTCATATGGTTTTGGATTCCTTCAGCAATGTCCTGCTATGAAAAGACATGGGGAAAAGGGTGCATCCAGACGTGCGCTTGAAGTGTGCAGCTTGAAATATGCTATTCTAAATTTATCATGACCTCCCTGTTGGTTTCTTATAGATTGTGATTCAGATAGCCTTGAGATTGCATACTTATGCATATGTATTCCCTCCATATTTTACTCTTTTTACTTTCCTCCATATTTTCTGTGCAGTTTCTGGATGGTTGGGTTATTTTTGCTGAGTATGCTAGACCCAGGCCACCTCCACAGGGACAGCCACAACCTCAAACGCCGCCACCGCCACCTCACGTGTCAGAGTTTCCATCTGGCTATCAGTAGAGGTTTGAGGACCTCCAAAAATTTTGATATTTACAGGAGCAAAGCAAGTTTTCAAGTGTTTGAATGGGTGCCTTGATTGCACTGATTGTCATTTGATGTGAAGCAGGATCTATTTGATGATGTAACGGTAGTATGATTCAAGTATGAAAGACTTATCATATAGACCTATGATTTGCTCATGGACTTGCATCTGTGTATGTGCTAACTTGAACGTGAAGAATCAAACATAAAGCTTTTTATGGATCTGTGATTAGGTATTTTATAGCGATGTTTCTTTCAGGCTTCACTCTATTTTATCTTGTAGCATGTCTCAGCATTTACAAATCTGGTTGGTGTTTCTATTGATGTGGTATAAATAATGATGAACAGAAAACTGGACATGTTAATAAACCTAGAGGGCATTCCAAGCTTGGAACTCTCCCTCTCTCCTTAATTTCTTATCAACAGATGGAGGTAAAATTTGGCACCGATCTTTCGGTGTCATTTATTTTCACTCTCTCCAGTCTTTCTTCAACCAAATAATCAAATTGTTGCAATGGAGCTCAATTTTGCAACATTGATGATTGATCCAGTATGACTTTGATTCTTATTTGCAGCATTACCCACTTATTGTTTAAGATTTCTTCTGATCGATTTTCTTGGGGTCACACCAAGGAATTTGAGAGAGGGCAAAAGACCATCTCCCAACTGAAGACTGATCATTACAGAATTTGGACCTCTCAAGATTTCCTGGTGAGCAATTATTCTCTGAGGGAAAATTTATAAGTACCATAAATTTGTGAATGTACTATTATACATGCGGTTTATTAAAATTTTATAATTTCAAGTTGCTGGTGATGAATTTAAAGATAAATCACTAATGAATAAAAATAAAGCGTTTATGCAAAAATATGTAATTAAAATTTCTAGTGATAACTTATGTCATCAGTCTCTAGAATAAGGGGAGCAGCAAAAAGACTGCAAGGAGATCTCTGGCATCAATTTTCACGTTTCTTCATAAACCGGCTCTGGGCTCCCAAGTTATCGCTAGAATGAGGGACCCGCTAGGAGATCTGTAACTGAAGGGAAACCCTAAGATGATGTTAGGGCTAATACATTTTATAAAATATACCAAGGAGACCACTTCGACTTTGTGTCCCATGTCATTCATATTTTGTGGCCCACTTCTGGCATTCTAAGATTCCGGCGACATGCAAGCGCAACCGGAATCCATGTATAGGTTATCACTTCGAACAAAGTATTGTAAAGAAGCTTCCTAAACTATGATTGTAAGGCTAGATTGATGATTGTTGGGCCCTGTAATTTGTATTGATTATTTAGTGGTAGATCATTGGTCAATAATGATGAACCAACTAAGATTTCCTTCTCAGAGTTGGCCTTTTCCGATCACTTCTAGGTATATGTTGATCCATCTTATACAAATCTTAGTTGATGCGGAAGGGGTGAATAATTTCATGGGCATAATCTTTGTTGTAGATTGATAAGCACTATTTTCCACCTGAGTAAGTCTTTGTGCATCGCACGCGATGCAGGAAATCCAACGTGGCCTGCATCGCTGTTTTTATTAGTCCACGTGTATCCTAACTAGCTTGACGGACGGGACATATAATATATTAAAAGTTGAGCGCGAAGTTCATTAATTATCATTCAGCCTTTCTTGAATTTTTTGTGCAGACTAAAATATCCTTTCCCTCCTGCCTACTTTTTTCCGCCATCTTGTTTGGATTTTGGTAAATCTAAAACATTGTTCCCAGTACTTCTAGCTAAATGTTTCAGTCTGAAACATGCTCTGGCTTTGGTCCAAGAGATTAGTCAAAGGTTGAAGGAAGAATGTCCCTCGCTTTGAAATGTGCTTTGAGTGTCCTGTCGTAGGAATCAATTTTCGAATGTTAATATAAACTTCTTCCTCACTCTGAAAAAGTACTCTATTTTGGTCCGATATTAGAATAAGGCACCGAAGGCTTTTTCTATAACTTCAAGATAAAATGTCATCTCCAACAAGTAAACCAAGCCTCCTTAGAATCTTGTTTAGTTTTCTTTTTATAGTTCCTTTATTACACCAACTGTTTTGGTAGTTAGAGAAAGTTAATGATGTAGGAAACTATATAATACTCCTTTAGTATCCATAAAATTTTATGATACTCTGGGAGTCATAACTTAGTCCACAGGTGATAGGTATTCCTGGTAGGAGGGGATAATAAATATAGTTTCATGTTTTCTGTATGGATGTCGTAGTTTTATAACTAGGATGTCGTAGTTTTTGAATTGGAGTGTCGTAATACTGTTTCAGCATATTATTGTCATCCTTTAACATCCGTAGCATATTATGACATCCTAAGAGTCATAACTCAGTCCATAAGTAATAGGTTCTCCTGGTAGTAGGGTTTAATATATTTAGTTTCATGTTTTATGATCGGATATCATAATCTTTTAACTAGAGTATCGTAATTTCAGAACTAGGATGTCATTCCTTGAAAATTCTTTTTTTAGAAATGTTTTTTCCTCCCGATCTTTTTATCACAATCTAATAATCTTATTCAAGCCAATGCATGGTTGAAATGGTCTATGATGGAGGACAAATGCCTTCATTTTCTGTTTTGTACCGAGTTGTTCATGTTTCGAAATTTTTGATACTGAAGTTTTCTCATAAGTATTTTATTACAATGTGGGTGTCATATATTAGCAATGCATACTGAAACACTTTTGTTATGGAGGATCAAAACATCGGCTTTATAATTTTGTGCAGGGATGTCATAATTTTTTAACTAGGCTATCGTAGTTTTTGAATTAGGATGTCGTAATACTGTTTCTGTATATATTTATGATCCTTTTGCATCCGTAGCATGTTATGACATCCTAGAAGTCATAATTTAGTCTACAAGTGATAGGTTCTCCTGATAGTAGGGGTTAATATATTTAGTTTCATGTTTTATGATCAGGTGTCATAATCTTTTAACTAAGATGTCGTAACTTCTGAACTAGGATGTTGTTCCTTGAAAACTCTTTTTTTAGAAATATTTTTTCATAATCTTTTTATCACAATCTAACAATCTTATTCAAGCCAATACATGATTGAAATATCCTATGATGGAGGTCAAAAATTTTCATTTTCTATTTTATACCGAGTTGTTTATGTTTCGAAAATTTTGATACTGAAGTTTTCTCAAAAGCATTTTATTATAATATGGGTGTATATATCAGTAATACATACTGAAACACTTCTGTTACGGAGGATTAGAATATTCGGTTTATGATTATATACAGGGAGTCGTAGTTTTTTAACCAAGATATTATAATTTTTGAACTGGGGTGTTATAATACTGTTTCAGCATATATTTGTGATCCTTTTACATCCGTAGCATATTATGATATTCTAGGAGTCATAACTCAATCCACAAGTAATAGATTCTCCTGGTAGTAGGGGTTAATATATTTAGTTTCGTGTTTTATGATTGGGTGTCATAATTTTTTTAATTAGAGTATTGTAACGTCTAAACTAGAGTGCCATTCCTTGAAAACTCTTTTTTTAGAAATATTTTTTTCTCCTGGTCTTTTATCATAATCTAATAATTTTACTCAAGCCAATGCACGGTTGAAATATCCTATGACGGAGGACAAAAGCTTTCTTTTCTATTTTGTATCGAGTTGTTAATGTTTCAGAGTTTTTGATATTAAAGTTTTCTCAGAAGTATTTTATTACAATGTGGGTATCATATATCAGCAATGCATACCAAAATACTTCTGTTACGGAGGATCAGAACATTTAGTTTATGATTTTGTGCAGGGATATCATAGTTTTTTAACTAGGATATCATAGTTTTTGAACTTAAGAGTGTCGTAATACTGTTTCAGCATATATTTGTGATCCTTTTGCATCTGCAGCATATTATGACATTTTAAAAGTCATAACCTAGTCCATAAGTGATAGGTTTTCCTGGTAGTAGGGTTAATATATTTAGTTTCATGTTTTATGATTGGGTGTCATAATCTTTTAACTAGGATATCATAACTTATGAACTAGGGTGTCATAAGTTCAAATATCTTTTTTTAGAAATATTTGGTTCTATGTCCGTATTATCACACTATCGTGTCATATTCTATCCAATGCATAACATATTATTTATTATGATGTAGATAAAATGTCATCTAAAATTATGTATATCAATATTTATGATTTTTTTTGCAGATATTTTTATATATGGTGTTGAAATTAGAAATCTGAAAAAAATCAAAGATGATCATTTGGATGAGGTTGCTAATGTTGTTCACAAGAATGCACATTTTCCTATCATCCCGATTGCAGAGAACAAGTCTGCTGATCCTGAAATCAAAATGGAGTTCTATTCTGTAAATGATGTATATAATTTCTTTAATAGATATGCAAGGAGAGTAGGTTTTGGAATTATAACAGTATATAGTAGGTCTAAAATAATAAAGAAATATGCTTCAAGAACCTAGTATGTTGGAGGCAAGACAAATCTAGAAAAATCGATAACTCCATAAATCCTAGGGATACTGGCAAAATTGATTATAAGGCTTCGATAAAAACAAGACTAAATTCTAAAAATGGTAAGTAAATATTGGATGATGTTTTTCTAGAACATAACCATAAGCTATCTATATCATCAGCTAGTTATCTACGGTCCCATAAGAGGATCAGCTCACCAGAAAAGATAGAGATCAGCAGTTTATATGCTGTGAATATTTCTACAACTCAAATATATTCTGCCATGACTAGAAAGAAAGGGGGTAGAAGATAATTAGATTTTATAGAGAAGGATGCTCATAATTTTATCTGTCGAGAATGTCAAAGTCAGTTGAAAGAAGAAGATGCACAGCCAATGGTAATCTATTTCATACAGATGCAAGTAAAAAATTTAAATTTCTTTTATACTCTGGACTTGAATGATAATAATAGCTCAAGTCTGTCTTCTAGATTCATCCTAGATCAATATTGGCAAGCACTTACTTTAGTGATGTACTAACTTTTGACTCAATCTATTTGACAAATACATATCAAATATCTTTTTGTCCATTTGTCAGAGACAACCATCATGGACAGTCCATATTGCTTGGTTGCACATTGTTATCAGATAAAAGGACTGAGATATTTAAATGGATATTCCAATCATGGTTGGATGTAAATAGTGGTCAACACCTAATATCATCATAACTGACCAAATAAGGCAATCGAGATTGCTGTTAGGGATGTTTTTCCCAATACATGACATAAATTTTATCTTTGGTATATATTGAAAAAAATTTCTAAAAAGATTAGCCATATTTGCACTGTAAATCTTAAATTTATGGTTGAGTTTGAAGAGACGATATATGATTCAGTTATCATAGTATCTTTCGAGAAAAGGTGGGCACATTTAATGAAAAAATATGAAGAATGCAAAGTTGTATATTGGTTAAATGATATTTATAAATATTAGGATAAATGGATTCTAGTTTTTCTTAAGGATACATTTTTCGCAGGTTTGTAAGTTATTATGATTGATTAATATTTATGTTTATAAATTTTCAACAAATTTTGTATCTTTAATACTTATATTTTTTGAATATTTATGAATAGGGATATCAACTTCACAAAGAAGCAAGAGCATCAATCACTTCTTTGATGGGTTTATAAACTCGAAGACTACACTCAAGGAATTCATCGATAAGTATGAAGATGTCTTGGAGAAAAGATATAAAGTAGAAAATGAGGAAGATAATAAAATATTATAAATAAATGCTTTCTTAAAGATATCCTCTTCTTTTGAGAGGCAAGTAGCAGAAAAATATACAAGGCACGTATTAAAAAAATCTTAGAATAAGGTCCTTGAAATGACTACATCAAATGCTAAATTAGTTAAAGAAGTTGACAATTGATGTATATTCTGTTAAATTATTTGAAAGAAATTAAATTGATGGAATGAAGGAGATTATAAAAAATTATGTGGTTTCATATGATAAAACTTTGGAGGATGTTCAATGCCAGTGTGGATTGTTTCAGTACAAGGGTTACCTATGTAGGCATGCCTTATTGGTCCTTCATTAAATCAACGTGTTTCGTATCCCAGATAAGTACTTCTTGAATAGATAGTGCAAGGACATAAAATACTAATTCGACGATCTCGAATGCAATACTCAATTTTATGATAAAAACATACAAAAATTATGGTACACAGTCAAAGAATTATTTAAATTCAGATGTCTTATTTTATGTTTATATAAATCTATCATATGTCATGAAATCCTAATATAAATGTTATATTTTATTAATCGTAGATATGCTTTGATGAGTCATCGAATGACGAAGCTTACAGAAATAGCCTCCAAGATGCATTTAATTTAGTGATGAAAGATCTTACACCATTATTCAGAAGAGTTGTAGATGCTAACTATGCAGCTAAGCAAAGCACACAACTTCTAATCTAAGATCTTGACCAACTTACTACGAAAGGTCATCCAAGAGAGAAAATAATTAAGAGTGGAGTCCAGAAGAAGTCAAAGAGATCAAGAAAAAATATGGATAAGACTTCCATTGATACTCTTGTACAAAATAAAAGAAGAAATAGTACAAGCAAGAGGCTGACTTCCCATAATATAGTGGAAGTATCAAAACAAGCAATTGAACCCACTATACCATCTTCTGACCCTTTATTAGACGAATTTGATGATTATGTATATAGTCAACTAACACAGGAGAGAATATAAAATCCTGAATTTTTGTACAGTCCTGTGTATATTTATATTATCCAAAGAAATTTAAAACAAGATATATTGGACATGTATTTGAATCTGTTTATTTCAAATGTGAATTTTAGTACTACTTTAAGTATCCAAAGACTAAATAGGGATAACAAAATTATAACACTTCTTGATATAAAGGATGACATCCATTTATAAAATTAAAATACCCCAGCATAAAACAAGAAAGTAAAGTAAATAACTACTTCTAACAGGATTTCTCATCATCCATGTTTTGAATAATGACTCCCACGGTGTCATACGATTACCACGGATGCTATAAGATTACTTAAAATGGCCAAAACAGTATTACGACACTCTATTATAAAAACTACAATACCTAGTTAAAAAACTATGATACCCATATATAAAATATAAAATAAAACTTTCTAACCCCTTTTACCTATAATACATGTCATCTGTGACTTAGTTTATGACTCCAGAGTGTCACAAGTTATCACGGATGTTATAAGATTAATTAAATAGCCTGTAAAATAGTAATTCGACATCCAAGTTCATAAACTATGATATCCTAGTTAGAAAAGTACGACTTCCATGCAGAAAATATAAAATCAAAGTTTCTAACCTCTTGTACTTGTAATACATGTCATCCATTGCTTGGTTTATGATTTCCAGATTATCAAAAACTGCCACGGATGTTATAAGATTACTTATATTGGCCGAAACACTCCAGTTTAAAAAGTATGACATCCTAGTTTAAAAAACTATGATATCCATGTATAAAATATAAAATAAAACTTTTCAACCACTTTTACCTGTAATACATGTCATCGGTGGCTTGGTTAATGACTCATAGAGTGTTAAAAAATGCCCCGGATGCTAGAAGATTATTTAAATTGACCAAAATAATGTTACGACATCCTAGTTCAAAAACACGACATCTTTGTTAAAACACTATGACATCCCTGCAGAAAATATAAAATAAAAATTTCTAACTCCTTTTACCTATAATCCATGTCATCTGTGATTTGATTTATGACTTCCAAAATGTCAAAAATTATCATGAATATTATAAGATTATTAAATATCCTGAAATAGTATTATGACATCCAAGTTCAAAAACTACGACATCCTAGTTAAAAAACTACGATACCCATGTACAAAATATAAAATAAAAATTTCTAACCCCTTCTACCTATAATACATGTTATACATGGTTTGGTTTATAACTCTCAAAGTATCAAAAATTATCACGGATGCTATAAGATTAATCAAATAGCCTGAAATAGTATTACGATATCCAAGTTCAAAAACTATGATATCCTAGTTTAAAAACAATGACACCCATGCAGAAATTATAAAATAAAAGTTTCTAAACCCTTTTACCTATAATACATGTCATCCGTGGCTTGGTTTATGACTTCTAGAGTGTCATAAAATTATCACAGATACTAGATGATTACTCAAATTGATCGAAATAGTATTACGATATCCCAATTTAAAAACTACGACACTCTAGTTAAAAAACTACGACTCCCTTGCAAAAAATATAAAATCAAAGTTTTTAACTTCTTCTACCTGTAATACATGTCACCGTGATCTGAATTAAAACTCTTACAATGTCATGATAGACTTCTAACAAATAAAGTTTAAGTAAAAGTTGAAACATGATTACGATACCCTAGATCTATAATTATGACATTTAAATTGAAAAATTATGATATTATGTCAAGAAACATAATATTTCTTTATAACATCATCATATCAATGAAGAAATTTGATATTCTAGAAGTAAACATAATATCAAAAATATAAAAACTTCATGTAATGAGAAAATGATATTTAAAACATTACTGTTTGAATGAATTACAGAGTTTTTCTTTGATAATGATGCTTAAAATATAAACATCAATTAACTTACAAATTTCTGTAACATATTATAGAAGTGCATAAATTGAAGAGAATAAGTATATTAAACAAATTTACTTTACATGCTAAATTTTAACATCACTGTCAATCTTCTGATTCAGGCTCTCTCAATAATCTTGCTGCTAACTGGCACTGGTAGACACTTATATCCTTTTATGTGAAATCCTAACTATCAGGTTTATCTCTGCGAGCAAGAAATTTTATGTATTTCAAATAATACAATCTGTAGCCTAGCGATCTTGTAGGTTGGAAGGGCATTCAGCAATCTCTAGCATGGACCAATTCTTTACCTTAGCATTGTCACTAAATATATAAAACATTGGTTCGAGTATCTTGTACCACTTTCTTGTATTCACTTTGTACCTAAAATTATGTTTTATTGAATTCAGATGCATCAATACTTTTGTTTGTATATCAACCATAACCAAGTGCTAGTAAAAATTGTCTAAGTTGATGATGGTGAACAGAAACCAAAATTCCTTCTTATCTTAATCACTGACTCCATCAAATATGATTGTCCTGGCTGTTCCAGCAAGTTCTTGAAATAGTGATACTGATATCAGGCACATGCCGAAGGTCATTACAGGTGCAATTATATACTTATGATATCTTTTCGGATGCTCTATCCATCTATTTCCAATGAACTCCTACCCAACATCAATTATCTGGAAATACAATATAAATTGATTAATTATAAGTAATATGATTTCATATAATTCTGAAAATCAATATAAGAAATATTAAAAAATATATCATAACATACATAAAGAATTAGAACAAAATAAAGTTATACTCCATTACTTACATCATCAACTATCATGTCATTGTTTAGCAGATCGAATATATTTTTTCTTTTGATAGTGCTTCCAAATTTATTGGTATAGATGACCTCTCTGAAATTAATAAACATAAAGGATATTATATATTTTTGACCATAAAGTAGCATACATAATAGAAAAAATAGATATAACTTACGAGTTGATCTTTTCTTTCAAAAAGATTTTGATTAAATTTTTATTATCTTCAAATTGAAGATTCAAATTTGATTCATGATATTGAGATGTGCCCACTATCTTCATCTTTTTTTGGGTTGGCCTATTTCAAAAATAGAATTTGCTATCATTTATAAGACCTTCTACAGTCTAGGTTGATTTTTTATCCTCTTGATAAGTGAAGGAACCAGAAATTTTTCTCTCACCCTCAACATCCTCACTCACAGGGGTGTCCTTCAATTTTTCCTCCATCCTATGTTCAACCTCAATCACATGAGTGTCATAAACTTTTTCCTCTATCATAGGTTGATCGTGACCCATGACTTCCACCTCATCCTTAATATCACCTCCCTCCACCCCTTTGTGCCATTCTTTATTAGCATTGCTATCTTTTTTTATCAATGAATCGAGGGTGGTTTCAACTATGGCAAGCATCTTCTTTATATCTTCTACTTCTTTCTTCAACTATGCATAGCTTGCACAACTATTTTCGGGTTTCGGAGATGCTACTATTTCTTTAGTGATAAGCCACCATTCCATTATCATAAGCTCAATAGCTCCCTCTACCTGTAAGCCAAGAACAATAACAAAATAACTTTATATTAATGATAATAATATATTGTTCATTATATTTATGCAATGATAGATTATCTTACCAATTCATGAGGTTGCAAGTTCATAGTTGAACATTATGTGTCTTCAACTGGCTGTCATACTATTTTAACGGCCTAGGTAACTTATTTGGATGTGTTGGAGCTCTTAAGGTGTTATGCTCGAGGAACCAAACCTGTACATAATAATCATGTACTTTAAAGATATGAAAGATTTAAAATAAATATAATTATACTTTTACTGCATATTAATGATCTTTACCACCAGAGCAGCTGAACATCTATACAGGATTGGCTGCCTCCTAACCTTATCACTTCTCTTAGTTTGGACTGGCTCCTCAAATCTCAAGTAATAAGCAACATCTAGGAGAGCCATAACAGTCAACTCTTTTATTGCAGAAGCCTAGTCGATTTATCCTAGCTGAGATAAATCATTCAAGGGATGATATATCTTGAAAAAGCTTGATTTGACTTTGGAGATAAGAACAGTGTAAACATGTATACGATCCAAAGTCTTACGATGTCCTTGACACCCTCTTGTATATTTGATGAATGAAGTTGCACTATCAACTTCTCTAGCTCCTTATTCTAAAAATTTAATTCCCTACCAAATCTTCAGAATAACCTTCACTTTTTATCTTGGCCTTCCATTGTAATCTTGTTTTCATGGTATGGCAGATCCAAAATCAAGGCCACGCCTTTGACACTAAATGTAAGTTCCTTGCCACAAAAAAATAAACTTGTCACCTCCCTTGTAATATCTAATAATTTCAAGTAGGAGTTGTCCGTCGACTATGAACAGCTGTATGTCGATGAACGCACCGAATGGAGTCTTCCGAATGATTTCTAAATGAAGACTAGAAAAATTCATCTTTCATACTTTTTCAATGTACACTGGTGGCTTGAATGGTTTTTAAATAGTTATAAAGCCTTTACTATAGGCAGTCGAACTATTATAATATCACCTGAAAATAAGTCAAAAATAATTATAAGTTATTAAACAATAAATTTTAACTAACTATTATAAAAAATGTAAGCCATCCTAGCATAAAAATGTATAGGGTGTCATAACATTTGAAGTAGGATGTTACGAATCCTAAACCAGGGTGTTACAATCCTGTTTCAGACTTAATTACTCTTAATTCTTTTCACACAAGCTTGTTATGACATGAAGGTGTCATCATGAGATTGTAAGAGTTTTAATTCAGATCACAAGTGACGTATATTATAGGTAGAAGATGTTAGAAACTTTGATTTTACACTTTTTATAAGGATGTCATAGTTTTTTAAATAGGATATCATAGTTTTTGTACTGGGATGTCGTAATATTGTTTTGGTCATTTTGAATACTCTTATAGCATCTGTGGTAATTTTATGACACTCTGAGAGTCATAAACCAAGTCATGGATGATATGCATTGCATATACAAGGGATTAGAAACTTATATTTTAAACTTCTACAAGGGATCATAGTTTTTTAACTAGGATGTCATAATTTTTATACTAGGGTGTCGTATTATTGTTTCGGCTATTTTGATTAATCTTATAGTATGCGTGATAATTTTTGATACTTTGAGAATCATAAACCAAGCCATGGATAATATGTATTAGAGGTAGAAGGGGTTATAAAGTTTTGTTTTATAATTTATGCATGGATGTCGTAGTTTTTTTACTAGGATATCATAGTTTTTAAACTAGGATGTTATAAAATTATTTCGGCCATTTTGAGTAATCTTATATTATTTGTGATAATTTTTGACACTTTGAAAGTCATAAATTAAGCCATGGATGACCTGTATTAGAGGTAGAAGGGATTAGAAACTTATATTTTATAATTTATACATGGGTATCATGGTTTTTTAACTAGGATGTCGTAGATTTTAAACTTGGATGCATAATACTATTTTGACCATTTTGAGTAATCTTATAGCATCTGTAGTAATTTTATGATACTCTGGAAGTCACAAACCAAGTCATGGATGACATATATTGCATGTACAATAAATTAGAAACTTATATTTTATACTTTATGCAAGGATGTCGTAGTTTTTTAATTAGGATGTTGTAATTTTTATATTGAGGTGTCGTAATACTGTTTGGGCCTGGGCCGCGCGTGCGTGCTTGTTCGCTGGGCTGGGTAGAGCACCCGCTCGCACCGCGCATGGGTCGGGGGGAGCAAAACGACAACAATCCTCCTCCTTGTGACCAAAAAATAAATGCCTCTATCAAATATGGATTATAAAGCGTCCTCCTCATCAAAAGACCTCGAAGGGGATCACCAAGTGCTCAAACCAATCAAGTTCTGGAATATCCTGAACTTGACTACTGGAATTGGTATAGTGAGCATATCAGCCGGATTATTAGCAGTGCTAATTTTCTGAAGTTGAATATCACTATCCTCTACCAAATCTCTGATAAAGTGATACCTGACATCAACATGCTTAGTGCGCTCATGATACATCTGATCTCTAGCGAGATGTAATGCACTCTGACTGTCATAGTGAATAACCAAAGAATTCTGCTTGAGACACAAATCTTGTACTAACCCTCTTAGCCAGATTGCTTCTTTTGCTGCCTCTATCAAAGCCATATACTCTGCCTCTATAGTAGACAAAGCAACTGTAGACTGCAAAGTAGCCTTCCAGCTAATTGCACAACCAGAGAGAGTAAATACATATGAGGTCAATGACCTCCTCATATCGAAGTCACAAGCATAATCTGAATCACAGAATCCTGTAATAGTGCAACCACTCTGTCCGGAGAATACCAATCCCATATCAGAAGTACCTTTCAAATATCGAAGAATCCATTTCATAGTTGACCAGTGAGCTTTTCTAGGCTTGTCCATATATCTGCTCACTATACTAATTGCCTGTGAAATATCAGGACGAGTATAGACTATTGCATACATGATACTGCCAACTGCACTTGCATAAGGTACTTTAGACATATACTTCTCCTCATCATCAGTCTGAGGAGAATCCCTGGAAGATAAACGAAAGTGACTAGCAAAGGGCGTAGTGACTGGCTTAGCTGTAGACATACAAAATCTTTTCAAGACTTTCATAATATAACTGTGCTGAGTAATAAATAGTCTACATAATTGCCTGTCACGAATGATCTCTATCCCAAGTATCTTCTTTGCCGGTCCAAGGTCCTTCATCTCAAATGTAGTACTAAGTTCAGCTTTCAGCTTATGGATGACTGACATATCCCTGGCTGCAATCATCATATCATCAACATATAATAACAAATAACAAAAGGACCTGTCTGAAAGCTGCTGATGATACACGCAACTATCATATGGAGATCTATCAAATTCATGGTCAACCATAAACTTATCAAATTTGTGGTACCATTGTCTTGGAGATTGCTTCAAACCATACAAAGACCTTTTGAGCAAGCATACATGATCTTCTTTATCTGGAGCCTCAAAACCAGGTGGCTGTTGCATATAAATCTGCTCCTCCAAGTCACCATATAGAAAAGCTGTCTTGACATCCAGCTGTTCTAACTCTAAATTCTGAGAAGCAACTAAAGCAAGGAATACACGAATAGAAGAGTGTTTAACTACAGAAGAAAATACCTTCTTGTAATCAATACCCTCTCGTTGACTATAACCCTTATTCACCAACCTTGCCTTATATTTCAAATCTTGAGGGGTAGCTCCTTCTTTTTTCTTGAAGATCCATTTGCAGCCAATTTTCTTCTTGCCCTTAGGTAATCTGACTAATCCCAAGTCTGATTCTTTTCCAAAGACTGAAACTCTTCTACCATAGCCATGGTCCATTGCTCAGCCTGTGAACTACTAATTACTTCTTGAAATGTGGTCGGCTTATCACCTATAGTGTCTGCAATATTCAGAGCATAATATACTAACTCAGCACAAGTAGAATCCTCAAAACCATACCTTTGAGGTGCTCTGATATGTCGCCTGGTTCTTCGAGTGGCAATACTATCATCTTGAACTTGATCACGTAAATAACCTCCTCCTGAGTCTATAACTCTGGATCTATCTGCTGATGCTGTTCATTCTGAATATCACCAGCAGGCTGGAATTGTTGTAAACTAACAATCTGATTAATATCAACAACAGTCCTATCCTGCTGATCCTGAACCTGTTCTCCCTGTGAAGAACTTGGCTGTTGCTGCCTTGAAGGAGTGGATGACTCATTAAAAGTCACATCCCTGCTAACTAGAAAATCCTGGGATCCGGGCTCGGTGTACCATAATCTGTAGCCCTTCACCCCATATGTATATCCAAGAAATATGCATTTCTTAGCCCTGGGATTCAGCTTTCCATCTTTGACATGTGCATATGCTGAACACCCAAATACTCTAAGAACTGAATAGTCTGTAGGTCTTCATGTCCACATCTCTTCCGGAGTCTTCATATTTAAAGCAGATGCTGGAGATCGATTTATAATAAAGCATGCTGTATGTGCAGCCTCTGCCCAGAAGTCTCTACTCAATCCAGAACTTGACAGTATAGATCTGACTCTTTCCAATAGTATGCGATTCATGCATTCCGCAACACTATTTTGCTGAGGAGTATACACTGTGGTCCTATGCCTGACAATGCCCTCTGACTTGCAAAAGTCATTAAACTCTGTATAACAGAATTCCAATCCATTGTCAGTCCGGAAGGTTTTCACCTTCCTCTCAGTTTGCCTCTCGACCATAGCCTTCCACCCTTTAAAAGTATGAAACACATCACTTTTATTTTTGATAGTATAAATCCATACTTTACGGGAATAGTCATCAATCAAAGAGAGCAAATACCTAGATCCACCCTTAGATGTAACTGGGGCAGGTCCCCATAGGTCAGATTGTATGTAATCCAATATACCTGCTGTCCGGTGCACGCCTGTGTAAAGCTGACTTTGTGTTGTTTTCCAAATATGCAATGCTCACAGAATCCAAGTGCACCAACTTTTTGACCTCCTAGCAGACCACGTCTGCTCAGCTCCTGTAAACCTTTATCTGATATGTGGCCCAATCTTTGATGCCACAACTGTGTCAATTGCACAATAAAGGAATGTGCTGAAGAAGCCTCCCCAACCATTGTAGTGCCATCTAAATAATAAAGAGTGCCACTCAATTTACCTCTTAACAAAGTCAATGCACCTTTACTAATTGTAATAGATCCTCTACCCCATCTGCCCTCAAAACCTGCAATATCAAGAGCATTTACCGAGAGAAGATTTCTTTTCAATAGAGGAACATATCTGACATCATCTAAAGTCACCACAGTATTTGCATGAGATTTGATCTGAGCTGTACCAATTCCTTCCACTTTATAGATGGCATCATCCCCAAGAAGAACAGAGCCTCCATCACAGGATCTAAAAGAAGTGAACCGTTCTTTATGGGATGTCATGTAAAAAGATGCTTCGGAGTCCATGATCCAGGTATCAGGCTGACCGATACTGCATGCAGCTGTAAATACTGCATCATCTGCAACACTGCTATGATCTGCAGAAGAAACTGCTACTGATGCCGAATCTGAGATTGTTCCTTTATTTTTCTGTTCATTCTCTTTCTTGGACTGTAGAAGTCTACACTCATTTTTCCAGTGGCCTGGCTTCTTGCAATAATGACAAACACCAGGTCTTTTAGACCTAGACTTTGATCTAGTCTTGGACTTATTTCTACCTTGTCCAACTGTTCTTTGCTCATCTCTACCTCTAACAGTAAGTCTTTGTGCCAGATTTGGAGCCTGATGCTCCAACTATACTTTCAACCAAGCTCATTGGATAACAAAGTGACTTCAACCTCATTGAGACTTATAGTCTCTCTTCCATAGAGTATGGTAGCAGTAATATTTTCATAGAACTTAGACAAAGAATAAATCGGGATCAAAGCCTTGTCTTCCTCATCAACATTAACACCAATATTTGCTAAATCAAGCAGGAGCTTATTATAATCATTCAAGTGATCCTTGAGTGAGATCCCTTCCACCATACGAAATGTGTGAAGCTTGCCCCTCAAATACAGTATATTAGTGAGAGATTTTACCATATACAAAGTATCCAATTTTTTCCATACACCTTTAGCTATATCAAGTTCCACTACATTGCGGAGGACTTTATCATTCAATCCCAAAAACATAGTCCCAAGTGCTCTCTCATTCATCTTCTCTTTTGCAGCCTCTGTAACACCTGGAATTGCATCCATTCCTTTGAGAGCTGTTGCAACGCCCTCCTTTATCAACAGATATCTCATTCTCACCTTCCATAGTGCAAAATCATTTGTGCCATCAAATATCGCTACCTCATGCCTAGAGGTAGTGGAATGAAAAATAACTGTCTCAGGAGCCGCAGAAGAACTTGGTTGCCCATAAGATGCCATCCCTTTGCTCTGATACCAATTGTTGGGATGTGCGCAGTGGATTAAACTAGTTTAGGCCTCCAAATAATTCCTGTTTACTCACTTAGGCAATTAACCAATCACAACACAGGCACATATCAAATCAAAAGAAGACAAGATTTACGTGGTTCGGCAAAATATTGCCTACATCCACCAAGAGGAAAGGAGTAATCCACTATAATATGACCCAAATCTGGATACAAAAGGAATACAAATATCCAGATAACAAATTCCAGATTAAAAATAAAGAGACATAATAAATAAACAAAAGAGGATGAAAGAAGCACGAGAAAAATTCCAAATACCAGGCCTCTAGTTTTTCTTGGTGCCTGGATCGAAGAAGAAATCTCTCTAAAATTTTTCTGGATTTTTCTCTCTCTGTCTCTCTTTGTCTCTCTGTGTATCAAAGATCGCAGGTTCTTTGTGGTTAAATAACCATCTGAAATGGCATCCAAAACAAACATAAAACGAGTCCAGAAAATCCAAAACACTTCCAAGCCGTCAGATCAAAGAACAAAGGCTCAGATCGCACCAAAATCCATGCAAAATACCCTCAGATCAAGCCTAATCAATCTCGTATTAATCTTAGCTGTCCGATCGACCGATGGGACGGTCCAGAATGCGAGAAATCACATGGACCGCGCGTACACCATGAGAAACCAAGGGGAAACCGCACTGGAAACCGGGGAAATGCCCCAAGGGGGGGCTGCAAGCAGCTGGGCCAAGTCCACACGCGTGCCTGCGCGCTGGGCTGGGTAGAGCGCCTGCCCGTGCCGCGCGTGGGTCGGGGGGAGCAAAACCACAGCAGATCTCTACTAGAAATACGGGGCCAAATGGAGAATAAAATTGATATTATGAGGGAAAAACCATTGTGTCAGCCTCGATCTACATGAATCTGGCTATCAGTAATGAATTAGCAACAATGGCATGATTACACTCTTGAACATCATTGAATGCATGTGATCGTGCTATGAATCAAGATCCGAGGTGAAGATGAACAGCCGATGTGAGAAAAACCACGCAACTTGCGAATCCACGTGAACTTTTCTACTGTCGATAGAAGTTCGACACATGGCAAGGGCACAACGCTCAAAACAAAAATCAATCACTTCTACTTGCTGGCCCAAAGATGTGCCATCATTAGAAGACACCCCCTCTTTATAAAGGACATTGGCAATGAAGAGACAAAAAAAGAGGTCAATCGACTCCTATCTTTTAAAGCAACAATGTGCCTTGAAACTGGGAGAGAGGGGCAACTATTTTGATGAACCGAACGGACCCGCGAGCACTAGGCTCGATTGGGCTGGTCGAACTGATGAACTCCAGATCACGAGGTATGGTAACACAACAAGCTAACTGATATAACAGCCGACCAACTCATCTTCAGAACGTATCTATCCGACTGACTCTGGAGCGGATGAATAATCCCAAAACAGGATCGGCAAGAAAAGATGGTTGTTATAACCGAACAATATCATAACTGTTATCCATTAAGATAAACCATCAGAGGTTATCCTAACAACAATTAGTTACCAAAAGTTTATCTTAACTGATTTATGTTAAGATTAATGCCTATAAAAGAGATGAGAGGGGACTTCCAGGGCTATGCCTTTCCATTTTGCTTCTCTTTTAACTCTCCATCTGTTACTTGAGTATTATTGACTTAGACATCAGAGTGTCCCCCTCCAGAAAACCTTTGGATCGAAATATTTTTTGCAGGATCCTGGAATGAACGTCCGGTGGTTTAGAGGCTACGACGTGGTTCGAGGGCTCAGCATCAACAAATCTCGTGTTATCCTTTATTCTCTTCTCTTCCGTGTTCCCGTGCACATTTCCTCGCCGCTATGGCCGCTCCAATGTACTAGCCTTCTTACAACACTAGTGTTCAGCCCTACTTTATGCTACGGGTTTGATTAAAAATAATAAAAAATAATTATAACAATTATGATTATTTTTTTAATCAAAATTTGCATAATATATGGTGTCGTTCTTAGACATTTATATAAATTTTAGTTTCTTTCACAAATTCTCTTTACTTGCACTGGAAAGTTAAAAAAAAAAATAATTCTTTAGTTTTAATATGTTAATATATTAAAATGTTAATATATTACTAAATTGATAATATTCTTTAGTAATATGTTAATATATTACTGAATTGATAACATATTTATATAAAGGGTGAAAGGTTTAAATTTTAGTTTCTTTCAAAAATTCTCTTGACTTGCACTGAAATGTTTTTTTTAAAAAATGTGTTAATATATTACTAAATTGATAACATATTTATATAAAGGGTGAAAATTATTTTGCTACAAAGAAAAGAAGCCGTAAATTATAGCATGTCCATCATCTGCAGCAACCTGATCAAAGAATACAGAATAACAACCATACTTGCTCAATTCAACAACTATGGGTAAGACCTTGATTTCATCATCATATCATATCTTCTATAAGCCAACAAAAAATATTAATTATCAAAAAAGAATAAATAAATATGAATAAAATTCTTCGAGAAGAAAAAAATGAGCAATACAATATTTAGAAACCATGTCTAGTGACATTAAAGATAAAAGAGTACTTAATATTTCTTAAAATTCTCATTAAAAAAAGAAACATATGCAAAACGATAGCTGACATTTCCAAAATCTTCTTCCAAAAACTACAAATAAAAATAGAAGTAAATTAATTTAGAGGTTACCTTTATCATATTATTTTAAAAATACTTTGCATGAAAATACTTAATCAACATTTAAAACTTTTTTAAAAAATAAACAATAACATGTCAAGACATCCTCAAAGTAGGGAGAAATAAATAAATATATATACATTTTTACTGTGAAACATGCACTGTCCTTGGAAAGGACTCACTCTGCTCAAATAAAGTAACTTGGATATGTGCATTTTCTTCGAAGCTTAGCTTTCTCTTTTTAGTGCTTTCATTTTTTAAATTAGCATGCATCATGATGAGAATATATCTAAAATAGCCAATAGTAAACCTAATCTGAATACCAAAACCTAGAATTTAAATAAATGTGATTTTATATATTCATTACTCTGAATGTCGAGGTTTAAATTCATACAAGTCCATACCTTTCCAAATAATAAAATCTAACTATTATTCTAAATTAAACCAGATTTGAATAGAAAGACCTTAAATCTAAATGGATGCAGTTTGTCATGATAGCTATCCTAAATATCAAGGTTAAATGTATAAGGCTCCATCTTTTCCAAAGTAATTAGCATGCAAAAGTTTTTTCATTTAAATTGAAGCTCTTAAAATGTATTCAAATTTTAATTGATCATTTAAATTGAAGATTTCAAAACATGTCCAAATCTTGATCTATTATATGTTGTTCAGTGTTCGACAGCAACATATCTAAGGGACAAAAAGATAAAGATGATATGTTTCTCCTGTATTAACTTTTTAATATTTTGTTCATATGATGAATGTTAGGAAATATGTTCTAAAATCAATCGTCTGAGTTGTAGATGGTTGAGCTCATTATAAGTTATATATAAAATTTTATTAATAAATAAAGATTATTTTTGGCAGTTCATCACATTGTGTGTATCTTTCTTTTGAATTTTTTTATGATGAAGTTCTTAGAACTACTTCTATTTAACAAAGAAGGATTTGTCATGTAGTTCTTAAACCTGTTTATGATCAAATGATATGTTGTTCCTAGGACGATAACGTTTATCAAGTATAGGTCATTGTATGCCATATATATTGATTATTCTCGTAACTAAGGAATGTGAAGATGCTGGTGTGGCATGCAAGTAAGTGTAAGAGTATATTCATTGGATATGACCAACTTTGTAAAGTATTCTATAGTCAAGAATATCTCTCAGAAGGGTATGGATATAAGTATCTCTCTGACCTAAGATCACTACAGTGACTTGCAAGCAACTCACTATACTTTGATGTTAGACTACCTGTATTTCTAATACAATGATGGAAGATTTTTATATATAGTCAAGTATTTGTAAAATTGGTATGTAAGTCAAGATGGGTTTGACAACTTCAATGTATTGGAGATAATGCTATACTATGTTTCAATTTAGCAAAACCTTGGCCAGGATAATCCTAGTAAGAAGTCATAGGATTTATTATGTTGAGATATATCTGGATGTACTATTTAAGAATTGGTAGTTAACTTTAAAGTCATCTTGAATATTAGATCAAAGAAATGAATTATACGGAAACCATATACCTGAATTCTTAAATGTTCCATTTGCAATCATTCATCCTATCCGGACATTGGATATCATTACTAGATGGTTACATCGATTAGTTCAAAAATTTATTCTTGTACTACCGGCTTAGTATTCGAACCTATGGAATCACCACAATAGAAGTTCTGATCGATCATGATAGCTGATTAATGATTAATAATCATTCAAGGATATAATTATCAATTCGATCGATAATTAACCTAATACAAGTATTATAAAAAAATAATTATTTAATTATTAATTAATTATAGGAGGATTAATTAATAATTAGATTGCTAATTAGCTTAATTTAATTAAGCAAAGAGGTTTAGGTCAAGTCTAATCAAATTTGATTCAATTAGGTTTCACCTGATTAGGTTATATAATGACCAATTGCTAAGAAATTTTAATCCTGGTTTGATGCAGACTTGGACTAGATTGCTTCTTAATTTGATTAAGATTTAATTAAGCTAATGGGGATCAAATTAGATTGGACTCAGTTATTTAATTGTGTTAAACCAAATTTGATTTGGTTGGAACTTAATTCGAATTGAATTAGGATCGGAATCCTTTCTCAGCACCACCTAGTTTTTTTCCCTAAAATTTCTCCATGCTTTTCTAGAATTACCATGAAGAAATCTCACACCAAATCTCATTTTTGTTGCCCTCCCACATTCCTCTTTGGATTAGGATAATCTGGTTTAAATTTGATTGAATTTAGAATTCAAATTGATAGAGTTTTAGTTGGCCTAAAACTTCTAGTCTTATCCTAATCCCCATCTATCTTAATCCTCTTATCTTTATCCAAACTCCATGCCACCTTTTTATTTAATTCTTTCTTGGGGCGTGCAACAATTATGAAGTCTTTTACTATGATTTTAAGGAGAGAAAGCCACTAAAGAAAAATCAAATAGGTGGGTCTATGTGAAACATAATGGCATGAGGGGTTCTTGCTAGGGTATTTTCAGGGAGAGGAAAAAAAATTGGTGAGGGTCTTCCATATTTTTCTTTCTCCTAACTCTTAATCCTCCTAGATCTCCTCTTGATCTTCTTGGAGGGTCCAATAAGTTTCAAAGAAAAAAAATAATCAACCATCCTTTAGCCTTTGCACGAAGCTAGCACTCCAGGGAGGCTGATCGGGTTCGGGCTTCGTGTGGACTAGCTATAGAGGTCGGACATCCTGTGTGGCTACAAAGTAACCTGAAGATCTTTTTTCACATGCCATCAACAATGGTGATTAGCAACCTATGATCAGGTATGAGATTCGATCTCATCAATTATGTAGATTAGATCTACAGCGTGCATCGGTTAGATTGATGCATGCTAATTTTATTTTCTACATTGCCTATCATATCTATATCTTTCGGTAGGATTTTTAAATTTGATCTTATACTTATATTTTTGATTAAAATAGTTTAATTTGATTATGTTTCTTCTATAAGTTTTTAACAAATAAAATATATGCATGAAACCCTACATGATTTCCAATATTGGTATCATACTACTAGGTTGTATGACATGATTTGCAATGTAGATTCTTGCATATTTGATATAATTTAAATCTAAGCAACTGCTTCAAATTAGGTTAATCACCATGGTTGTCCAATCATAGGATAGAAGTATAAAGGCCCTCTTTTCCTAATCCATAGGGCCTCCCATGGTATGTAGGGTTGCCACTATGATCTCATCCCATGAACAAGTGAGGTGAAAATATTTTTATTAAAATTATTTTAATAATTAGATCTGGTATCTAGTGATTTAATCTTTATTAATTTATTATTTATGGTCAGAAATTAAGTTTTTATGATTTACTTTTAATGTTTAGAATATAAATCATAGCTTAAATTTCAGCATACAACTATATCGTATAGTATAGATCTAAAAGTGTTTAATACGTATGAGATGCATGTAAATTATTTAGATTTAAATTTAGCAAAATTAAATTTCATTAATTGCTATAATTAAGAATTAAAAGATTAGGTCTAGAATTATGAGTTAAAGATCTAATGTCAATTCATAAAACTTGGACTATAGGCTATCTTGAATAAGGTCAAATTAACCAGGTTAGACCTAGGATTAGAATTTGATTAATATGGACCTAATAAATAAATTAATTTAACCTAATCAAAAATTAATTAGGTTTAGGTTAAGGATTCCTAATAAAGAAATTAATTTAACCTAATCAAAAATTAATTAGGTTTAGGTTAAGGATTCTCTAGATTAATTCTATAGTGATAGCTTGATCAAGTTCATATTTTATCAAATGGATCTGATTATGGCTTAGTTGTTGGATCCAAATTGTTAGGCTAGTCTAATCGAATTTAATGAACCGATTGATATCTAAGATAACTTTGGCATTTGATCATAGTTATTAATTGGGGCTATTTTTTATCTGGCTAATTTATTTGGTGTCTAAAGAAAGAGGTTAATAACAGAACTCTCTTATCGATCTCATTTACCTAGCCAATGTGGTTAATCAAGTTTTGATTAGACAACTTATTGATTTAAGTAAATCCATACCAGTAATGTTGATCAGCTTGACTGACCTAGGTGCCCTTGGACCAATTTGTCTTCAACCCTCATCACAGACTTGGTCGAGTCAATGGGACGATTTAATTAATTGATTTATGTCTTCTTCTCTTCTCTTAACCATTTAATAAAATTTTTAAATTATTAGGTTCCTAAAATAATAAAGTTATAAAGATAATTGAGTCATAGCCTCCTATTAAGTGGTGATAATGGGTCCAATAGTTTGGATGAACATTGAATGTCTAAAGACCTAGTGCTCATATGGCTATTGAAATTTTCATTCAAAATATGATGGTTCAGTTGTGACTTTCATAATTGTGGTTAGGTGAGCCAATCAAAGTTGGGCTTGGTCATTTGTTGGTTAAAAATACTGAGTCTTGTTATGTTAATGGTTGGATATAACCTGGACTTTCAGTGGAGGTCCAAAAGCTTGCTGAAGAGGAGCTTGGAGCAAAATTAATATTAGAAATTGTTTAGAGAAATACTTGGTTAAGAACTTATCTTTAGATGCATATAAATGGACCAACCAAAGACGGGCTCATGTGCAGTCTATTGGATTCTAGTACCCACTAAGGAATTAGTGTAATTCTTCGAATTGAAGGTAGAGACTACCAATTTGTACCAAATAATAGAAGAACCTTTAGACTAAAGTCTAAGTCTTTAGGATTAAATGATTCATATACTAATAAGTTATGTTCTCTTTTCTTTTCGGTTAGAATGGCTACTTCTTTGTTGCTTCGATAATTATTGGATAATAAAAAGTTGATGGAACCCAATTTTGATAATTGGTATCAAAAGTTGAAGATTGTCCTGGAACACGAGCGAATCTTGTACATGCTAACAGATCCAACACCTGAGAAGCCTGCTTTGAATGCATGTGGTACGGTCCAAGACACTTATCAGAAGTGTCTTAATGATCGAACCATGGTCCATTGCATTATGCGGGCATCCATGAATGACAAATTTAATTGCATTTGTGAGGGTGCTCAGTTGAATGATATACTTCAAGTATTGAAAGAATCCTTTGGCACTCTTGACAATGTTGAAAGGTACAAAATATCTTGTGCCATCTTCATTACTAGGATAAGGAAAGGGGTATTAGTTATTGATCATGTAATGTACATGATTGAACTAATCAAGTTCCTGAGCAAACTTAGGTTTTCCTTGCATAAGCAGCTAGGAAGGATGCGCTTCTGAATTTCCTATCAAAGTCCTACCTTGACTTCCTTAGTCATTATAAAATGACCAAACTATAGTCAACTACCACGGTTTGCTGGGATTGCTGCAAACTTATGAGAAGGATCATCAACTCCACAAGGGACTGATGAATGTAGTAGGAGGTTCTACTTCAATAGGGCATCATCACTTTAAAAAAAGAAAAATGAAAAATAAAAAGAAGGTGCAACATGCTACGGTGACTTAGCCAAGTCAGACTAAGAAGCTCAAAAATGACTAGAGTTAGGCAGAGTGCTTGTACTATAAGAAGTAGCATCATTAGAAGAGAAATTATCCTCTTTACATTGCTTCACTTAACCCAAACAAACTAAAAAAGGAGAAGAATCGGCAAGCGGTTGCTGGACAAGATACTTATATGATAATATCTTGTAACTTCTCTATATATGATACTACTACTTAGATATTAGATACTGGAAGTCTAATTAATACTTATAATTTATCGTAAGACTTAAGGAAAGTAGAATATTTGAAGACAGTGAGAAATTCTTGAATATTAGAGATGTAAGAGCAGTTCCAATTCTAACTTTAGGAGTTATTAAGCTAATTTTCAATGAAATATTATTTTGAGTGATTGTCACTATTATCATAGTTTTATGATAAATATAATTTCTGTAGGGCTTTTGGCCATGAATAGGTTTCATTTATCAATAAAAGATAATTATTATGATGTCATTATGAATGGTGTTACTATAATGCATGGATAATTAAAAATAATATTTATATTTTATCATAGCCTGTTGTGTAGTATACATATCTAGCAAATATCCTAGGTTAGATAATGTGTCTGATATTTATCTTTGGCATTGTAGGCTAGGTTATATTAATAAAAATAAGATAAACAGGTTAACTAATGAGGCTATCCTTGAGCTCAATGGTTTTGAATCATTGTCGACCTACGAATCTTGCCTTCTTAAAAAATGACCAAGTCATCTTTTACTAGAAAAGATGAAAGAGCCATTGAAGTTTTAAGTCTAGTATATAGTGATGTATGTGGACTCATGAATACTTCTATCATAGGTGGATATTACTATTTCATCATATTCACCGACAATCTATCGAGATATGGGTATGTCTATCTTATGAAACACAAGTATGAATCATTTAAAATATTCGAATATTTCTATAATGAAATAGAAAAATAAATTGGGAAGAATATTAAAATTTTTCTATCATATTAAGAAGGTAAATACCTTATCGATGAGTTTTTGACATATTTAGAAAAAATGAGATTCTCTCTCAGTGGATATCTCCTAATATATCTCAGTATAATGGAGTATCAGAAAAGAGGAATCAAACCCTGTTAGACATGGTTCGATCACCATGATGAGGTTTGCAAGTCTGTCAATGTACTTTTGGGGATATGCACTTGAGTCAGCTTGTTATGTTCTCAATAGGATTCCTAGCAAGTTTGTAGATAAAACTCCATATGAAATATGAACAGGGAGTCAGCTGAGACTCTCACACCTTTGGGTCTAGGGTTGTTCGGCTTATGTCAAATGCTTGAAAATGAACAAGCTCAAATCTAGGTCTGACAAATGTATATTCATAGGACACCCGAAAGAAACTTAAAATTATTTTTTCTATCATATTGATGAACAAAAGATGTTCATCAGTAATAGGACAATCCTTTTGGAAAAGGAGTTCCTTGGAGGAGGAATGAATGCTATTAAGATTAAACTTGAAGAAATTCGACGGGTAAAAGAACCAACACCATTGACTAAACCTTCTGAATTGGATTTGATAAGTTCAAACCTGGTACCCATTATAGATGCACCCTTAAGGAGATCTAGTAGAGTACTGCATCAGCTAGACGGATATTATGGTTTCTTGATCCGGGATGGTGATCATGTTGAACTTCATGAAAACAACGATGATCTAATCACCTACATGGATGCTATATAGAGTTCCAACTCTGATAACAGGTAAAAGAACCAACACCATTGACTGAACTTTCTGAATTGGGTTTGATAAGTTCAAACCTAGTACCCATTGTAGATGCACCCTTAAGGAGATCTAGTAGAGTACTGCATCAGCTAGATGGATACTATGGTTTCTTGATTCGGGATGGTGATCTTGTTGAACTTCATGAAAACAACGATGATCTAATCACCTACATGGATGCTATATAGAGTTCCAACTCTGATAAATGACTTGAAGCCATGAAGTCCAAAATAAAGTCCATGAAGGTCAACAATGTTTGGACACTCATTTATCCACCTGAAAGGGTAAATCCCATAGGGTGTAAGTAAAGTTTTAAAAGAAAAAGGGGTACTGACACAAAGGTGAGAACCTGTAAAGCCCATCTGGTTATCAAGGAATATCGTCAATATTATGGTATTGATTATGATGAGACGTTTTCACCCATGGCAATGCTCAAGTCTATTCGGATTATACTTACGATAGTAACACATTTAGATTTTGAATCTAGCAAATGGATGTGAAAATTGCTTTTCTAAATACAGAGCTAGAGAAGAGGTGTATATGATACAACCTGAAGGATTCACATCCATAGATGAATCAAAGGTGTGCAAGCTTTAGAGATCCATTTATAGATTGAAGCAGGCCTCTCGAAATTGGAACATGTGTTTTGATAAAGTGATTAGAACACATGACTTCGTTACGAATAGAGAAGAGCCCTGCATATACAAATGGCTAACAATTTGGTGGTCGTATTTCTTATTTTATATATGGATAATATTCTCTTAATCGGGAATGACATTTCTGCATTGCGATGGATAAAAATATGGCTTTCATCTCAATTCTCTATGAAGGACTTGGAAGAAGCATCCTATATCCTTGAAATGAATATCTATGAGATAGATCTAAAAGTTTGCTAGGGTTAACCTAGCCCATGTACATTGAAACTGTACTGAAGCAATTCAATATTGTAAATTTCAAGAAAGGGTATCTTTCGATAGGTCATAGAATTACTATCTCTAAGAAGGATTATCTGACAACTCCTCAAGAGAGAGAATATATGAGTGGGATTTCATATGCCTTGGTAGTGGGATCTATTATGTATTCCATGACATGTATGAGACTAGATGTGGCATACTCACTAAAGATAGTGAGTAGATATCAATCTAATCCAAGTGAGAATCATTGGAAGGTCATAAAGACCATCCTTAAATATTTAAGAAATATTAAGGACCAGTGGCTTATTTATGAAGATTTTGACTTGAAACTAGTCAGTTATACTGACTCTAGTTTTTAATCAGATAGAGATGATAGCAAGAGTGTATTAAGATATATTTTTATCTTGAATGGAGGAGCAATCTATTGAAAAAGTTTCAATCAACATATTATGGTCGATTCTATATGTGATGTAGAGTATATTGCAGCATCTGATATTGCAAAGAAAGCTGTTTGGCTATAAAAATTTATCAACAAGCTTGTAGTGGCACCCTCTATTGATGGTCCAGTTCATCTATATTATGATAGCACTAGGACCATAGCTCAAGCAAAGGAACCAAAGTTACATTAGTAGACCAAGCATATTTTACATCGCCACCACCTTGTCCAAGAGAATATGGATTAAGGTGATGTTGACCTTTAAAAGATCGACAGAAATGAGAACTTAACCAATCCATTTACTAAAGCCCTCAAAATTAAAGAGTTAAAGATCATAAATGGAAGTTGGGTATTTGATACAGTTCCAATTGGCTCTAGTCAAAGTAGGAATTGTTAAGAAATATGTCTTAAACCCAATCACCTGAATTATAGATGGTTGAGCTCATTATAATTTGTATATAAATTTTTAGTAATAAATAAAAGTTATTTTTGACAGTTCATCATATTGTATACATCTTTTTTTTGAACTCTTTTATGATGAAATCCTTAGAACTACTTCTATTCGATAAAAGATAATTTGTCCTGTAGTTCTTAAACCCGTTTGCGATCAAATAATATGTTGTTATCTAGGATGACAAAGTTTATCGAGTATAGGTCGTTGTATGTCATATGGATTGATTATTCTCATAATCAGGGAGTGTGGAGATACGAGTATGGCATGCAGGTGAGTAAGAGTACATTTACAAAATATGACCAACTATGTAGAGTCTCTATTATCAAGAGTATCTCTTAAAAGGATATGGGTATAAGTGTCCCTCCGACCTGAGATCACTATAGTGACTTGTAAGCAACTCACTGTATTTTGATACTGGACTATCTATATTTCTAATACAGTGATAGAAGATTTTTGGGTACAATCAAGTATTTATAAAATTGGTGTATAAGTCAAGATGTGATTGACCACTCCAAAATGTTGGAGATAATACTGCCATATTTCAATTTAGCAAAATCTTAGACAGGATAATCCTAATGAGAAGTTATAGGATTTATTAGGTTGAGACACATTTGGATTCGTTATTTTAGAGTTGGCAGTTGACTCTGAAGTCATCTTGAGCATTAGGTCAAAAGGATAAATTATATGGAAACAATATGCCTGGATTCTTGAATGTTGCTTTTACAATTATTCGACCTATCTGGATGTCAGGTACCATTACTAGATAGTCATATCAATTAATTCAGGAATTTATTCCTGTACTACCTACTTAGTATTTGAACCTATGTGATTATACATAATAGAAGTTTCTGATCAATCATGAGGCTGATTAATGATCTAGAATTGCTCAAGGATATAATTACCAATTCAATTGATAATTAATCTAATACAAGTATTGTAAAGAAAGAATTATTTAGTTATTTTTTGCCTGATAATTAATCTAATACAAGTATTGTAAAGAAAGAATTATTTAGTTATTTTTTGCCTCCAAGGATTGATTTTGATAAACACAAAATATTTGAGTATATAATGTTACTAATACACTACATAAGTCAATGTTTTGGGAAAAGATAAGGGTAAGACTAATAAATCTGAAATATAAGTTTTTGAAGATCAAGTATTTTGAGAAAAACTATTGGATTTCATTAAGAAATAGGTATGTTGAAGTTTGAAGTCTCAAAAACTAGAAAATCAAGTTTTAGCCCTGTATTGAAAGGTTTTAGCTTGATATGTAGAGTTTCAACTAACACTCATCTAAGCTAATTTGGATAAAATTTGAGTCAATTCTACAGGGTGTGCCCAAAATAATAGAAAGCTAATTTTTATGGCTATTTTTTGAGCCGATTCAAATGAACCTTGAGTTGACTCGAATAGACTTTGAGCCGACTCAACTAAACAAAGTTGACTAAATAGTAGACAATAAAGAGCCATGTTTTGGAGAAAAAAATTGAGCTGACTCAATAGAAGACTGAGCCAAATGGGAAGAACTCTGAGTCGACTTGATAAAAATTTGAATCGACTTGAAGGCTACTGACAGACATAACGACTAGTTTTTCAAAAAAGATAGAATGGCCTTGTCTTATTTTTAATGGCTATTTTCCCTTCTCCAATAGTTAGAAACAACTAGTTTAACCTTGAAAGGCTTCTTAAAAGCTACCAAACTTATTGAAGATATCCAAGAACCATCAAATCAATTGAATATTTCAAGTGTCATCAAGAAAAGAGAGAAAAATCCAAAAGTCTTGATTTGAGAGCATATTCTTCCAACCACCTAAAGTAATTTCATTAATTATTGACTTTCAGTAATAAGATAATCATTAAATCTTTCAAAGATTCTGTGTGTCTCCTACTATGTAAAAGTTCTTCTCTTGCTCCTTTTAAGGAGTTTTTCTTGTACTTAAATTGCTCTTCTTGTTTTTTGTTGCTTACTTTAATTAGGATTGAAGTTAGGTATTTCTTAAGCTAGGGATTGGCTTGTTGAGTTTCAATTATGAGCTTGAGAAAATAATCAGTATAGGATTTTTTTTGTGAGCCCAAGTAAACAAACCAACTATAATCTTTGAAGAAAATTATAGTGCAAAATTTCAAGGAAAGACTTAGGGAGTGGACATAGGTGCTAAGGATACCAAACCACTATAATTTTTTTTTATGTTTGTTATTATCTATCTATTTTCTTTACTTTCAGTATTTATATTTTTTGTACTTGCATTTTTGCTCGCATACACTTTACACTGCAGTAATAATTATGATTTAAAATTTAAAAAAATCTAATTCACCCTTCTCTTAGGGTTGTCTAGCTGGGTCACAAGTGATATCAGAGTATTGGTTCTCAACTATATTTGATTAAACGATCAATAGTAAGATCAAATATAACCCTTCTAATAATGTCTCTTGCCAAAGGGAAATCTTCAAACATATCTCCACTATTCACCAGCACATACTATTCTTATTGAAAAATATGAATGAGTATATTACTCAAGCTATAGACTATCAACTTTGAAAAGTAATAACCAAACGACGACATTCACCCACCATTATTATAGTGAAGTTGAAGTTTCTAAACCTGAAGATGATTGGGATGAAAATGATATAAAGATGGCCAAACTTAATACTAAGGCCATGAATATTCTTTATTGTACTTTAGATGCTACTAAATTTAATAGAGTTTTCACTTATAACTCCAAGAAAATTTGGGATAGGCTAGAGGTTACCCATAAGGGTACCAGTCAAGTAAAATGAACTAAAATTAATTTGCTAGTGCATAAGTATGAAATGTTTAAAATGGAATCAAATGAAATCATTACAAGTATGTTTACTTGTTCCACTGATATTACTAATCGTTTGAAAAGCTTGGACATGATTTATTCTATTAGTGATCTCGTGCAAAAGATTCTAAGATCTCTTCCATCATCATGGGACTCAATAGTAGCTACTATTCAAGAAGCCAAGAATCTTGATAAGCTGCCACTTGAGTAACTTTTTAGATCTTTCATAACCTACAAACTGGCCATGAGATAAACGTAAAATGAAGAGTCTAAGAAAAAGAAGACTATTACTTTGAAGTCTATAACAAATAAAGACAAAGAAAAAGAGTGTGATGAGTCAAAAGGAGAAGAAAAAGATGACGATGAGTTAGCCATTGTAGCAAGAAGATATAGGCAACTCATAAGAAAGAAGAAACCTAATTTCAAGAAGAAAAATTATAAAGATAAAACTAGTAAAGACAGAAAAGGAGAAAGAAAGGGAGCAACCCATATATTTTGAATGTAAGAAGCCTGGTCATTTCAAAATGGACTATCCCCTACTCAAAAGGATCAACAAATATAAGAAGAAGGTCTTGATGGCCACTTGGAGTGATAGTGAAGGATCAAGCTTCAAAAAAGAAGTAACTAAAGAAGTTACAAATCTTTACTTGATGGTACAAGAAAGCGAGATAAGTTTTGAATATTCCTTACAATTTGTTGAATTGCAACATGCATTTAGTGATCTACTTACTGATTTTGAGAAGTTAAGAAAGATCAATAAAGAAATAGAGAAACAAAATGCTAAATTGATCAAGGAAAATGACATTATCTTGCAAAAAGTTTCAAATGAAAAGGCAAAGATTTTGAAAGAAAAATAACTAAGTTACAAAAAGTTTTGAAAAAAAAAGTATGTTGAATGAAATAAGTAAAATAAAATCTAAAAATGAGGTGAAGTAAGTAAAACTTTTGTACACAAATTAACCTTATGTTTTGAAAAATTATAAATAATTTTGAAAGATCAAAGAGTAGTTTACACTAAGGCTGGTTTGGGTTATAACATTCAAATTAAATAAAAATGTCTAAAAAATTTCTTTAAGAAATCACCTTATAGTTCAACATCAAGCATTACTTATTTTTGTTACAAAAAAATTAGGTCACAAAGTTTATGTATATAATTTTAGAAAAATAAATGAAAGAGTGATTGAAAAGATGTGGGCTCTAAAAGGAACCAATAAGACTAACCCCGAAGGATTCAAGATGACTTGGGTATCTAAAACAAAAACTTGATTTCCTTTGTAAGTATGTCTTATGGCCCAAAGAAAAAGAAGATAGTATTTTGATAATGGGTGTTCAAGATGCATGATTGGTAACAAGACTCAATTTATCACTTTAGATATTAAAGAGGAAGGAATGGTATCTTTTGGGGATAATAAAAAAGGATACATCCAAGGAATCGATAAAATCTGCATTACCCCTCTATATTTATTGAAAATATCTTATATGTAGATGGCTTAAAGCATAACTTGATTCGCATAAGTCAACTATGTGATAAAGGATGTAGAGTAATTTTTGAGTCATCTAAATGTATTGCTATAGTCCTATAAAAGAGAGCATTGTATTCATTGAAAATAGTCTAGACAACATCTATATAGTAGACTTGTTGATCTTTCTCTAAAGTGTGACCAATGCTTAGTTGCAATGAATGCCGGAGAAGATGAAACTAGTTAGTTGTAGCATATAAAATTAGATCATGCAAGTATAGATTTAAATTCAAAGTTTGTTAGAAAAGATCTTGTAAAAGATTTACCAAAACTCAAATTTGAAAAGAATCGAATTTATGATGTATGCCAATTTAGAAAATAATCTAGGAGTTCTTTTAAACTAAAAGACATGGTTTCAACCAATAGACCATTAGAACTCATTTATATGGATTTGTTTGGACCGACTAGAACTGCTAGTCTAGGTGGCAAGCAATATAGACTTGTCATTGTAGATGATTTTTCAAGATTTACTTGGATTTTCTTTCTTGCATAGAAAGTTTTTTTTTTTGTATTTATAAAGTTTTATTAAAAATTTAAATAAAAAAGACCTTTCAATAATTATAATATGAAGTAATCATGGAACCGAATTTAAGAACCAATATTTTGAAAATATTTATAATGAAAAAGGTATTGAGTTCAACTTTTTAGTATTTGGATACCTCAACAAAATGGGATAGTAGCAAAAAAAATAGAACATTACAAGAAATAGCATACACTATGTTGTATGAAGGTGACCTCCTAGATAATTGTGGATGGAAGCCATAAATATAGCATGCTATATTTTGAACTGTATTTTAATCCGATTGATTTTAGAGAAAACTCCATATAAGCTTTGAAAAAATAAGAAACCAAATATTAGTTATCTTCATGTATTTGGATGCAAGTGCTTTATGTTAAATAATAATAAAAAAATTAAAAAAGTTTGATACCAAGTTAGATAAAGGGATTTTTTTAGGTTATTCTTTATCTAGCAAGAAATATAGCATCTTCAATAAAAGGATACTTGTTATTGAAGACTTTATGCATATTATTTTTTATGAAACTAAGATAAATTCTTTGAGAAAGAAAATCTTTTGGATAATGATGTGGGCATATTTAATAAAAAAATAGAGAATCTCATATTAAAGGATTCAACTCTCAAAAACAAAGATGAAGAACTAAAGAAAGAAAATGATGAAGTTGAGCTGACTTGAAAGGAAAATGAGTTGATTCAAAGGCGAAGTGATCTACCCGAGGAATGGAGGTATACTCATGGACACCTAAAGGATTTAATTATTAATGATCCATCTCAAGAGGTAAGAACTCATTCATCTCCAAGCGATCTTTGTAATTACTTAGCTTTTGTTTCATAAATAGAATCTAAGATTATTGAAGAAGCTGAAAAAGATAATGAATGGATCAAGGCTATATAAGAGGAGCTTAACCAATTTGAAAGGAATAAAATTTGGATACTTGTAGAAAAATCTTTAGATCATCCTATAATTAAAATAAAATAGATTTTTAGAAATAAACTAGATAAAAATAGCAAAGTTATAAGAAACAAAGTTAGATTAGTTACAAAAGGTTATAGCCAAAAATAAATTAATTTTGATGAGATTTTTGTACTTGTAGCTAGATTAGAAGTAATTAAACTACTGCTAGCTTTTACATGCTACATGAATTTTAAACTTTACCAAATGGATGTTAACAGTATATTTTTGAATGGCTTCATTTTTTAAGAGGTTTATGTAGAACAATTATCCAGTTTTAAAAGTTGAGTTTCAAATCATGTCTATAAATTGCATAAAACTCTTTATGGTTTGAAATAAGCCCATTGTACAAGGTATGAACATTGAAGCAAGTTTTTACTTCAAAATAATTTCATAAGGAACATGTAGATACTATATTATTTTTAAAAAGGAGAAATGTTGACATATTAGTAGTTCAAACATATGTAGATGACATTCTATTCAGTGCTGCTAATGAAACTCTTTGTCAAGATTTTACCAAGCTAATGTAGGGAGAGTTCAAGATGAGCATGATGGAAGAATTCAACTTCTTTCTTGGACTATAAATAAAGCAAATAAGTGAAGGAATCTTCATCAACCAAAATAAAATATATAAGAGAGATACTCAAGAAGTTTGGGATGGAAAGTTTCAAAGAACTTGGCACACTAATAAGCTAAACATGTAAGCTTAACCAAGATGAGAAAGGTAAGAGTATAGTTTAAAAATTTTACAAAGGCATAACTAGATCTCTACTCTATCTCATGCTAGTAGACCTGATCTAATGGTCAGTGTGTGTATGTGTGCTAAATACCAATCTAATTTAAAAAAATCACATTTGCTAGCTGTTAAAAAAAATTTTAGATACTTGTCTAGCACTACTAATATTGTATTATGGTAATCTAAGCAATCCTTAATTGAATTAATTGAATATTCAGATTCTGACTTTACTGGATATAAATTAGATAAGAAAAGTATTAATAAAACTTGCCAATTTCTAGGAGTAAACTTAATCTCTTGGTTTAGCAAAAAATAAAGTTCGGTAGCACTATCTATGACCGAGACTGAATACATTACAGCTAGAAGTTGTTATGCTCAAATTTTATAGATTAAGCAATAACTTGAAGATTTTAGAATAAAATTTGATAATATTCTCATAAGATGTGATAACACTAGTAGAATAAATCTTACTAAAAATCTAATTCAATACTCAAGAACTAAATATATTAAAATAAGAGATCATGTGTAAAATCGTGATGCTGTACTTAATTTTGTTAGCACTGATAGGTAATTAGCTAATATTTTTATAAAATTCTTAAATGAAGATAGATTTAGCATGATTAGAAAAGAATTAGATATTTGTGATTCCTTTAGTTAAAACTCTTTCTCTAATTCTTTAAGAAAAACTCTATCTAAAAATATTCTCATAGCTTTGGCATTTAGAATTCTCAAAATTAGTTTTAAAATCATTTTAAAATTATTTTGAATCAAAATTTCTAAATTCTCTTTGACTCGAATTCGAGCTGACTCGAATTAAATCTAAGTCGACTCAATAGGAAATTCGAGTCGACTCAAGGTTGGGTCCATCCTTTTTTTAAAATAGTAATCCACTGCTCCTTTTTTAGTCAATAGGGACCCACTAGCTCAATTTTTAGTCATTAGATCATCCCCCACTTTAGAAATGGTAGGAGTCCTCATCCAAACCCTCCACCTATCTAAGAAACCTCCAAATCCACCTTTCCTTTCGCGTTTCCCTTTAATTCTAACTTGTTTCCTAGTAATCATGTGCCCTAGGAAGATGTTGGCTCGTTGTATAAAACATCCATGGACCAAAACAGAGTCCGTTGATGGAGCACGAAGCTTAGAGAGATAAAGAAGAGCAGAAGCAATAAGACAGGATGCTCTGCCACCTTCTACTGAGCCACACATGCCATCCACTGCTTAGGATCCACCCTCTCCACATCCTTTGGCTAGGAGGATGGTAAGTAGAGTCATTACAACTGGTAGGTGGATCAACTTTCACTTTTATGATGATAACAATTTATATTCTATAAGTGGATATGGAAACATGGATGGGAGGACTTTTGTAAGGTTAATATCTTGACCTGTCCTAGAATTGTTAGATTTTTATTGATATTAGAGTAGAGTTTCTAGTGATATTTTATCTGTGATGAAAGGTATAGAGATTACTTTGATCGATGCTTTTCTAGGTCAGATTCTTGGTATTCCTAGTCAAGGCACGGTAGCAGACAAACTAGCTGATCGAAGAGTTGGACTTAGATGTGTACTGAACTATTTGGATGTTGAGGGTATTGGTGAGTTTACCTTGTCTACTGATTTGAGGCTTCTATACCATGTTATTATGAGGATCTTTATACTTAAGATTGGTAGTTTTGATTTTATAACTCAGAGGGAGTTGTTGATGCTTATCGAATTTACCAAAATAAATTATTGTTTCACTAATTCTTATAATTTTTCTTGTAGTATTAGTGAGTCCAGGTCGAATCCTAGAGACTGAATATGATGATCAAATTTAATAATTAGACCGGGGGGGTTTGAATAATTATGAAATCAACTAAATAATTATGCAAATAAGGGAAAACTCTAATTCAATTTAGATTTGATTAAAACTCAATTTAAGTTCGATTCAAAGGATTTCTGTACTAGTTTACAGATTGATCATCGATATATAATATATCACTCTCTCTGAATACTTAGCTAAGAACTTACCTAGGAGCTAGATAAATCTAATTATCCCCACATTCATTAATTCAAGTCAAGCGCCCAAATTAAATTCTTATCAATGAACCAATTGGTATTAAGCAATCCTCATAAATTCATTGATAGCATTACATATTAATGTAAAGCTAAGAATGAACAACAATTTGACAAGCGTCAAAATTATTTAATTCATTCTATATTTCCTTTTAGATAAAGATGAAAACTGGGATCATAATCATTTTGCCTAAGTACTACTTTAACCAAGTTACATAACATTTACATATTAAGAGCTTAGTTTAGTAATCAATCATGTAGACAATCAATTAATAAGCCTCTCAATCAATTAATCTACACAATAAATCAACAATAAAAACAAAGAAACATGGATACTCAGCAAGAGAATAATATCAAATTATCAAAACAATCTCACAATCATGCTAACATAGCTACTGTCCCTTGAATCGAAACAAAAAAAATTACTCAATCACAGGAAAAGAAAATAACATGAAATTGATCTGATTTCCTTCCCTGTTCAAAACATAAAACTCTTCCAGCAGAAATAGTACTGCAGAAATCTCTTCCAGTAGAAAGCAGAGTTCTTCCTTCCAGCAGAAATCAACGCTCGTTCTATTCTCTTCTTGCTGCAGAAATCTTCTCTCACTCCTCTGTGTTCTCCCCTGCTGCCAAGAACTTCTCCTTCCGGCCAAGAACTCTCTTTCTACAGCACTAGTTCCCTCCTGAAAAACAGAAAACCCCCTCTTCTTAAAACTTCGTGGTCTCCCAAAACTAAACAACTCCTCTGTTCCGTGACTGACTGAGCAACCCATTCCGCATCCTCTCTGTGTTCGTTTGCCTCCGTGATCAACTCCACGTCCCAATCTGCAGTGGCTCCAACAGCAAATCCCATCCGATCTACCAGTTCAACGTTTTCCACACATCCCAAAATTCTGTTCCAGTGTTCCACAATTCGAGGCTCCATTCCACCCTAGAATCCCAGCCTACTTTGTTCCAACAACCAGGATTTCTAGCTCCTAGCGAATCCAGTGCTTAGCTTCACCTCCCACATCCAATCGTTAGCTCCCAAATCCCCACTCATCTTGCTCTGTTTTGCCTTCCCATGCCATTGCCATCATCCCAACAACCGCTGCAACATCCGATCATCCAACCAGTAAAACCATGTGAAAATCAAGTGAAACCCAGCCCCTGGGCCATAATGTGCCTTTTCCATTCTTCCCTACTGCATGGGGTGAAGTCCTTGATCATTGTTTCTCTTGATGGTCTACGGTTGTCTCCTATGGATCATGGTCAATGGCACATGGACCATACCCTTCCCTTGGTAGACCGCATGGAAGGAATTGTTTATTCTCATGACTTCTATGCATCGAATTAGTGGGAAAACCTCGTATGCCAACCCATCTACTTGTTTACTCCACGGATCATGCATTGATTTGCTTTGGCCCCACTTTATGTATCAGTTCCCTGCACGGTCTTCTCGTGAACCGTTGAAGCCCAGCACATCCAAAACAAAATTTGTTACCAATGTCACCGATTCTTTTTAATATGATAGCCACGTTTTTAGGCCTTGGGCTCTTCATGAAACTTGTAGCTCATCGAATGCACTTGAATTAGGCTTTTGGATTTCATCATTTGGTCCTTGAAAGTTCAAAATATTCCCTTTTAAACCTTCAGCCTCCGGATAACCATTCCAGTTTCTAAATCTAACTTTGAAGCAGCATTTGGATATCCAAAAGAACTCAGATTTTAATGGACCATAGCTCTATGGAAAGCTTAAGATGTCCCCTACAACTTCATTGAAGACCATTTCTTCCAATTCGGGTGCTAAGATCATCAAAAACCTGTAAGAGACCAAAGGTGCGAAATCATATAATGCTGAAAATTAAGTCTCATACATGACTTATGGCTAGGATTGAGCTCCTGTGTGGATTACATGTAGAGGCCAGATATCTTGTATGGCTTCCAAAGTTTACATTCCTTGACCATCCCATAGTGGCGATAGTCATTCCGCATAAAATTAGAGTTCTAAACTCTTGTACATCGTAGATTAGACTTACAGTGTAGTTTCAATGCATAGATGTGTTCATCAAATGTGATTTATATATTTTCTCTTACATTTCAGCTTTTAATTATATATATATATATATCATAATCATGATATGATCCTATATATTGGCTATTTGTAGATATGATCTAGTGTATATATAGATTAATTTGATTAATTTTAATTATTTTTGCTGCCTATTATCTCAAAAGATTTGAAAAATGCATGCATGAAATAGTAAGTTTTCTTACACAGAGGGTTAGGGACAGTGTATGAGGATCCAAAGGATAGTGAAGGATCTTCAAAAAGCCTATAAGGACCGAGAGTTCTTATAGAGAGATTTGAAATTTCTTGTTAAGAGAATTATACGGGATTGAGACTGGGAGTTTCAATCTTGTAAATTTTTTATTTTTTCATAGTTAAACCTTCTATACCTAATTAATTATGCTTTCTATTTTATTTTTTCCTTCTTCTTTCTCTTGCAGCATCAACACCAACATCGAGATCTTGGAAACAGGGACCCATATTCCATACAAGTAGAGATGTCAACGAGTCGGGTTCGGGTTGGAACCCGGATATCCAAACCCGGACCCAGTCTTAGCTACTGGACCCAGACCTAGACCTGAATACTAGACGGGTCTAATTTTGAAGTACCAGACCCGGACCCAAATGGATCCCGGGTATCCAGACCCAAATCCGGACCCGAATGGTACCATTTATGGTAGCATTTCTAATTTTGAAGTACCAGACCCGAGAGGTGAATAATCATCTAATTTTCTATCATTTCTAGTAGCATTAGCCATCTTTGAAATAGAAAAATTAAAATGAATTGTAATTACATGCAGCAGTTGCATGTAAAAAAAATCATACAAATTACTAGCCTTCTAAAAATCATACAAATTGCAGCTTCATGATGAAACATGTAAATTTAATAGAAAAAAATCATACAAATTACTAGCCTACTAAAAATCTAACCAATTTTATGGCATTGTGGCAAGGGCTCGGTCGTTCGGATCCGAGGAAGACAAAGTCACAAAGATTTGAACGATATTGGGACAGGGGCAACGATAGCTGGCGGGCCCGTGTAGGAAAAGATGTTGATGGTCGGCAGAGCTCGGATCTGAGAAAGATAGCTACGGGAGATATATATATATATATACACAGAGGACTAAGATTGTGTACCTGCGATCCTCTCTAAATACTGTAATGGCCAGAGATATAGATATATATATATAGAGGACTAAGATTGTGTACCTGCGATCCTTTTTAAATACTGTAATGGCCAGAGTTAGGTCGTTCGAGCAATATTCTCGAAGCCTATTTAATGGTGTCCAGCTTCAAGTACGGAAATCTCTGGACCTCCAATATATAGGCTGTTTGGCGGATTAAATCCTAAGCAAGGAGGTGCGAGAGCCTAGAGGAGTCACTTCAACCCATAGGAAATCGCTTATTATTTTATCAGCTATTCGATAACGTTCTCAGGGATGACATAGTGGGCTGTTGCATAGATTAACATCGGTGCTGGAGTAGTTTTGGTGACCGTGATTCTCTTGGTCACGTAAACGCTGCACCATTTCTAGCCGTCCAATTTGTCCTCAGCCTTCTTCTGCAATAATTGGTTGGTAACCGGACCACGTCGTAGTAGATCTATCGGTCGAGCCCGGCCATTATTATATGAGCGATGAACTATATAACTAGCGGTCAATTTGTCCTCATCATCGTGGCATAGATTTTCTTCACTCGACGGCCTTGTTCTCCCCCTCTTCCAGCCCGGTAATTGTATCATACAAGGGCCGGTTCATCGTCTCCGGCAAGAAGAAGGCAAGCATCCCACCGACGAACCCGCACACCCCAAACACGGCAAATGGAATCCGGTCTCCACAAACCACCACCAGCGGTGCCAATATTGCACCCATCTGTCCCGCCTGCGTTGCACACCCCAGCGCTGCATTCCGCACCACCGTCGGAAACAGCTCTGCTGTGTATATAAACAGCAAGTTGTATGTCGCCGCCATCCCGAAAATTCCGATTATTCCACACACCATCCTCACAGTCTTCATCGCTCCGACGCCGCCTACCAAGCTTCCGACGATGCAAAACGCGCCGCTGAGCCACATAGTTCCAACACCTAATGGCTTCCTTCCAAGGAAATCTAGTAGCACCGCTGTTAGCAGAAACGCCGGCATCTCGGCGACGGCGTTGAGGAGGACACTGAGGTAGAGGTTGGTCTTGAGGTTGACGACGTTGAGGCTGAGTCCGTAATACACGACGGAGCACAAGAAGTTGATGGCAACCGTTAGGAAGAGGCGAATTCGAGTCGTCGGTGAGCGGACCACGTCGATGATGGAGCTCGAAACAGCCTTTTTGGCAAGGAGCTCGTCACATTTGCTTTTCTTCAAATTATCTTGTTCGTCTATGTCGTTGTCATCACAGTCATCATCATCAAGCTTAAGGTTTACTTCACCGGGGAGGAACTTGCCATTGCTCTTGGCAATCGCCTGCATGACGTCCATAGCCTCGTTGATTCTACGACGCACGAGGTACCACCGAGGGGATTCCGATATAAATGGAACGACGGCGATGATGAAGAGGAAGGATGGGACGGATGTGACGATGTAGAGCGAGCGCCAGGATTGGAAGAAGTAGGCAATTCCGGCGAGGAGGGCGATGCCGCCCGAGAAGAAGTAGAATGTAGACATCCCTGCAGCTCCCCGCTTTGTTGGGCCGACGGGTTCGGTGGCAAGGACGAAGGCGCAAAGGCCGACGCCACCGGTGCTGAAGCCGGTAAGGAAGCGGAGGACGGCATAGACCCAGTAGGTTGGAGACATGGAAGTTAGGAGGCCAAAGATGGTGTTTAGAATGCAGACGATGGTCAGGGATCCTTTCCTTCCGAGGAAGGAGTCCGACAGGTGGCCAAAGACACCGGCACCTGAAACAACGACAGAGATGGTAAGCTCCACTGGCATGGATGTTTGGTGGAGGAAAAGATGGAGTATACAAGCTTTCAGCAAGAAATTATTTTGTAAATTGCAATTAATAGCAAATGCAAACGTCGAAGAATGAAGGATGTGAAGAAATGGGAAATGACGTCGGATGGATTCACTTGGCCGTGAATATAAATATTTGATGCATGAATATAAATGTTTTGAAAAAGAAATAATTATAGTAAATACATATTGACAGTCGATCCTTCCATTGACCAGGCTATGAATTTTAATCTATGTTTATTGGAACTTTAACATGAGGCCCAAGTTTGAAAATTTTCTTTAATTCTATCGCTTCCTGAATTGAAGAGACAATATAACTCTGTGCAAAAACTAGTATAAGCATGCATTAGATAAATGCAAGTATATCCAAATTCTATATAAGCGTGGGCAAAGCTGAAAATTAAATGGTAATTTATGTCGAATAAAAAACGAATGGTTTGTGCTGGACTTTGACCGGTTTTACCGATCACTGACCAATATAACGTGATACGGGGATGGTATGGAATTTGGCGCGGAACGCAAATCAAATGAGATAACAAAATGGTACGAGATCAATACAAAATGGTTCGGATGGTACAGGATCACTTCATATATATGGAACCATCCCATAAGTTGCCTTGCATCAGTCGTCAACTTTTACATGAAAAGTGATATAAAATCAATGCGAATGTTACCTTAATCCTTGATGGTTAATTTCTTATTAGTTTTTGAATTCTTCAAAAGAAAAGGATTTCTTTTCTTTTTTCAGGCATACTTTTTCAAAAAATTTATCAATGACGAGGGCGAGGTAGATCGGACGGGTCAGCTCAAGATGGATTAGACCAAGTTGGGATGCCATGACGTACCCCGTCCTGGAAGGTGAGCTTAGGGTCCACTGATTCTTCTTGAGCATGACATTACGTTTGACTTATCTGTATCGGTCTGCTCATCACTCATTAGTTGGTTGGAATATGGGTCGAAAATAATTCCAAATTGACCTGACTTTAATTTGATAAATCTCTTGTTCAAACAATTAGATAGTTGTGCTCTATCAACTTGAAGTTTAGTTAGGTAGATTTTAATGCTCTATTTTGTGCCACGAGCAGCTCACATTGAGAAAGAAATGTAAAATGGTCCCAACCAAAAATCCGTGCTCCATAAAAATTAAATGGTGATGTGGCTAGGCGCTAGCATGGCACCGGCTGACCTCTTGACTGAGCTTAGTCCAGGGCCGAGCAGAGCTCCAGGTTGACTAGAGCTCCCGGCTGAGTTGCACCCCGGGGTCGCGTAGAGCCCTGAGTCGGGCAAAGTTCATGGTCTGCTAGAGCTCCCGGCTGAGTGGTGCCTCGAGGTGAGTAGGACTCCAAATCGGTTAGAGCTTGTGGCCAAGTTGAACCTCGGACCAAACAAGGTCGCAGATCCAGGCGAATCCCCCTATAGATCATGACGGGCAACGAGTCAACAAAGGCTGCAACCCCCAACGGAATGTATACGGTCTGCCATATTCTAGTGCCACTACTGGAAATCTTGACAACCACAATTTGGGGGCATGATATCGCCACCTCCATCGAATCCGTTGCAGTAGTCAAAATTGTACACCTTGCAGGGGAGTGCTCTGCCAAACCTGTAGACCCCACAGGAGAGTGCCCTGTCGGGATTTCAAACCCTATCCCATGGCGTCGTCTTCTACATAGTAAGAGAGACCTCCGATCAAGGTAAGAAGGCAAGCTAGGTTTATTTATAGAGAAATTCTCTCCCTTCTCTCTGTGACGGTCCAGGCCACCATGGAAAAGAGCCGTTGCCCTTGGTTGCCATACTAACTTGAATGTCGGAGTAACCCCGCCAGTACCCCGACCCAGGTTTTTCTTGTAGGTCCGACTACTTGGGTTCGTTTGGGAAGAGAGAGGGACCCGATCTTCTCCGAAGCACCAGACATGGCCTTCGAACTTACCGGGGCTGCAGGCGAAGGTGATCCAGGCTGCAACATATTAGCATGATAGGTAGGAAGGCAGCTACGCCTCATTACAATGATTCAATAGTTGTAACCCATGCTCGTGAAGCATCCGCCAGCCATGTCGGGAACCTATCCCACCGTGGTGATCGGTGTAGTCAGGAGGTAGAGCTCCCGGTTCCATCGCCTCCACATCGACAAACCAGCAGGAGCAAATCACTGCACTGGCACAACAGGTTCAGACATTGACCATGACTATCCAGCAACTACAGCATCAGCATTGTTCTATGGCGACACAGCAGCAACCGGGGACCCCCGTGATCCCTGTTGCTACCGCTTATGCCAGTCTCCGGTCCTTCGATAGGGGGCCATCTCATGTGCGGGCGACATTGTTCCCACGTTCCCTGCATCACCCTCAGAGGAGTCGTCGAAGGGGGTCACAAGGTCGCTCGGTCGATTGGGAGGCTTACCCTCCTCTCTCGGACTACGATAGGCCCTCGCACCATCATTGTCGGTGCAGGAGAGGGTTAAAGCATGAGCTCCCTCGATTTCCATCTGCCTCCCCTCCTGCGACCTCCACGAAGGGGTCAACCAACGAGGCCATCCAACGACAGGCCGACGAGTACTTGGAGGAGCATAAGCATAGACTGGCTGACTTCGCCCACCAGTTCGCCAACCTCTAGGGTGTTGCCCACGAGTCTGCAGGCTATGACGACACCAAGAAGCCTGTTTATTATGTCAGTAAGGTGCTGCATGATATGGAAGCCATGTATACCCGATTTGAAAAAAATATTTTTATGTTTATTATCTCTGCTCAACATCTCAGGCCATACTTTCAAGTTCACCCAATCACGATCCTCATTGACCAACTTTTGAGGGGCATACTGAGCCGTCTAGATATTTCAGGATGTTTGGCCAAGTGGGTAATGAAGCTCAACAAGTTCGACATCTCGTATCATCCGAGGCCATTCCAGAAAGCCCAGGTTTTAGCCGACTTCCTGGTGAAATGCATGTGGGTAGATGGCTATCCAAAGGAGGCCCTGATTGAGCTGGAGCAACGACCACCCCATGAGGAGGCCACCTGAATCCTTCATGTGGATGGTACATCCAACTCCATGGGTAGTGGGGTCGGACTCATCCTCACCAACTAGGATGGAGTGGTCGCTGAGTACGCATTGTGTTTCCTTGTCAAAGCGATGAACAACCAGCTTAAGTACGAGGCACTCCTGGCAAGGCTTAGAGTATTTCGTGAACTAGGGGTGGAAAGCCAAGGGTCTTCACCGACTTGCAACTCATGGCAGGCCAAGTCACTAGCGAGTTTGAAGCACGGGACCCCATGATGGTAAGGTACCTAGACAACGTGTGCACTTGCATAGCGGGTTTTCGATACTTTGGCATTTCTCATATGCCTTGAGAAGAGAATGTCCGTGCCAACACCCTCTCTAAGCTTGCAACCTTGACTGACTCTTCATTGGGGTGGGCATTTGTTGAATACCTAGAGGCTCCCATCATCGAGGAGGTGGATGAGGTCCAGCATGTTACTCACGAGCCGAGCTGGATGGACCCCTACATCAAGTACATAATCGAGGACCCTGCTTGATAACTACTTGAAAGCCAGTCTCCTGAAATGAAAAGCCACCCGATTCATGCTAATGGATGGGTAGCTCTACAAGAGATCCTATTCTTACCCCTCATTAAAGTATCCGAGGCCTTCAAAGGCCACCTACACCCTTTAAGAGATTCATGAAGGCATCTATGAAAATCACATGGGGACAGGACCCTGGTCTATAAAGCCCTTAGGCAAGGATACTACTAGGACACCACGTAAGAGGACACGATCGATTTCATACGAAAGTGCGACCGCTGCCAGCGGCACGCCCATATTGAGTGGCAACTGGCCACCCCACTATTCCAGCTCTCTTCGCCCTAACTATGTCTAGGATGAATGGACATATTGGGGCCATTTTTACCGATATCCAGCCAGTGAAAACACCTACTTGTTGCCATCGACTACTTCACCAAATGGATGGAGGCAGAACTCCTAGCACAGATAACCAAAAATAAAGATCTTTCTTCTGGAAGTCTGTCATCTACTATTTCGGGCTCCCTCATACCATCATCATCGATAATAGATGGTAATTTGATAATCAGGTATTTAAGGAGTTCTACATCGACTTGAACATTTATCATTGGTTCATGTCAATAGGTCATCTACAGACTAATGGAAAGCTGAGGTGATGAACCAATCGACCCTCCAAGGCCTCCATACTAGGCTGGATGAAGCCAAAGGCATGTGGATGGAGGAGTTCCCCAATGTACTATGGGCATACCACACTACGCCCCATGCTTCGACCAACGAAACACCGTACAGCCTAGTCTTCATCACCCAGGTGATAATACCAGTGGAAATCGACCTTTTGACACTACGGGTAGGGCAATTCGATGAGTTGAACAACTCGGCACTCCTGCTCCTTAACCTTGACCTGCTAGCAAAATAAGGGACAAGGCCCATCTTTGCATGGCCGCGTATCAACAACGAGTGGCTCGATATCACAAATTGTATGTGAGACCCAGGTTCTTTTGCCAAGGAGACCTTGTCCTACGATAGGCAGAGGTGTCCCGACTGGCCAAATGATGTAAGTTATCCCTGAACTGGGAAGGCCCCTACAAGATAGCCGAAACACTGCATCGAGAAGCATATCGAATTGCCAAACTCAATGGGACTTAAATCCCATGGACATGAAATGCCGAGAACTAGAGAATGTACTATCGATAATGTATATTCCCTGTATAGAAATATAATAGAGTTACTCTTTGGCTTAGCTTTTTGATCTTTTTCTTTGGAGAGTGCATACCCATTTGACCCGAAGTCAAACAAAGTCTAGTGGGATGCACCACAGCACCATCCCTCTAGATGGGCCGCTCCATAGCACCCGTGCCTACCCATTCGACCTAAAGTCAGACGAAGTCTAGCGGGATGCTCTACAGCACCATCTCTCTAGATGGGCAACTTCACAACACCTGCGCTTGCCCATCTAACTCGAAGTTAGATGAAATCTGACGGAATGCTCTACAGCACCATCCCTTCGAACAGGCCACTCCATAATACCTATGCCTACCCATCTGACTCGAAGTCAGATGAAGTCTGGCTGGATGCTCTACAGCATCGTCCCTCCAAATGGGCAGCTCCATAGCACCTGTGCCTACCTGTCTAACTCGAAGTCATACGAAGTCTAGCAGGATGCTCTACAGCACCATCCCTCTGGATAGACTGCTCCATAGCACTCATGCCTATCCATCTGACCTGAAATCAGATGAAGTCTAGCCAGATGCTCTATAGAACCATCCCTTCGGGATGGCCTGCTCTAAAGTATCCTCGCCTGACCACCTGGTCGGTAGCCGAATGAAGTCTTATGAAATGCTATGGTTTGTCCCACTGTGCCACCTTCCACCCATCCTATTGGGAATTGGGCGGAGGTCAGCGAGTTAATAGTAGGAGCTCAAAAAAATGAAAAAAGAAGAAAGGGAAAAGAAAAGAAGGGGACAATGCCAGAATGAATTGATTTCATTTCTAGTAAAAAGATGTTACAAAGGGAAGAGCCCCTCAATAGGCCGGAAGACTCTACAAAATGTCCTAAAGAAAGAAGAAGCTAAGTACATTACAGATGCCTATTTATCAGAGTTCAAAGTCGGGATCTCGCCAAACCTAAGAGCCTCCACGGTGGCATCGATCATCACCCCCATCTTGATCATCACTCGCAAGATGACCTCCCATACCGAGCTCGACTGGCCCAATGTCACGATGACTTCGGCAGCTTGGGACTCCTAAAGAAGGTTCAGGTCAACTCCGGGCTCGGCGGCCTTGACAACTTCGGCTGGCTTATCTTAGGTGAGGGAACCTGCTCCTTCTTCCATCTCCTTGGGCTCGTCGATGATGATGTCCTTCAAATCGGGAAGGTGGAAGGCCTGCGCTACCTTCCTCTTACACTCATCGAAGCCCTTGTAGAAGGCATTGCAGGCCGCTTCATTCACCTCATTCTCGAACTCCATGAAAGCTTTGAACTATGTGATTGCCTGAGATGCCTCTTCCCTGGTTGCCTGACTACCACCTCGATAGCCATGGCCTTTTACTCGACCATCGCAGCCCTGTCCTCGGACGATTTGAGCCATACTTGAAGAGCGCAGATCTGCCCCTCTTGGCGGATCGACTTGGTAGTGGCCTCGGTGAAGTAGCCCATCAAGAGAGTGATGTACTCCTCCTTGGCGACTTCTACCTTGCGATCACCCACTTGCTCTTCGAGCTCGACGATGAAGTCGCGCGAGTCCCAGAGCTCGGCCTCTAACTTCTTTATTCATACCTCATAGCTTTGTATTTGGTTTACCAGGACTCTAGCCTTCACTGACACGATGTCAACCCTATGTCGGGACTCCTCTTCTTGGCCAGCCAGCTACTAGCATGCTCTTTGACGAGGAAGGCATTCTAGATGACCTAGAGTCAGAAGTCAAAACAAAAGGGTTAGCCCACTTCTCCATCTCTTGTACCCTAAGGTCAATAAAGGCATGGAGGACTTATCACGAGGAGCTGGGGGAAGATTTCGATGATGGTTTCACCCACGTACGGCCGATCTTCTTCCTTCAGTCCCGAGACTGCAAGATAAAGTCGAGAAGCTTGTTGGCTAGTCCAACATCAAGGGTAACCGATGTGTGGGGCTACACAATCATGGAAGTCTCCACCATCCTGGATGGCAGAGCAGTCATCGTGGAAGGACCAGCCAAAGTTGGGCTCGAAGGCTGCATACCTGTCACTATGGGAGACATGGGCAGAGTCTAGACTCTCTTCGGCTCTACTAGGTTGCTAGCTTCACGGGATGGCTAAGTTGGCGGGATCTCAAAAAGGACTAGGTGAGGCTTAGAGGACCTCTCCCTCGACTCCGTGGCCTCGCTAGCTTGCATATGTCCCCGACTGCCTCTGCTATTGATGTCAGAGCTTTTCTTATCTCTGCCTCTGAGAACTCTTTACTGGTTCCTCACGGGGTTTCCCCATCGATGTCCGCTTCCAAGTTATCAACTAGATCTTGTCGATCGAGAACTTCATGTCTACACCATTTAAAGAACCTTGTTGTTGTTAGAAGCCACGGGAGAAAGTGTACCATAGCCCTTACCTAGAGACTGGATCTGGCTGATCCTGGCATCAAAGAGATTTTACTCGGAGAGGAGGTCCTGTCCATGGGAGATCCTCGAGGTGACAAGTTGGTTGTATACCTCTCGATTAACGAGCTCCATGAAGGCATTTTGATTAGGAGATCTATCGAGGTCACTCCAAATCCAATTGACCCGTTCAATAGAAGCAAAAAGGTATCGATTCTTCCATTCCTTGATGGAAATAGGTAGTATTGACTCCACTAATTAATTTTGATGATAAGCAAAACAGTTAAGTATAAATTAAGGACTAATGGTTTGCTTTAAGTGCGTCTTTATTGAAAGGATGTTCACAAAATTTGAAGAAGTCCAATTGTGTTGAAGAACCAAGTTTGAATGGAATGATTGCACAAAACAAGACTTGAACACTCAAAGAAATGGCTGAATGGATGACTAAGGCAAATGGAAACATGTTACAGCACAAGTTCATCAATTTCTGTACTTTTTCAATGATGTGTCGACTCAAGGTGTCGACACATGACATGATGTGTCGACACATGAAGAAGAAGTGTCGACTCAGGCCGATACACAGCAATATTTCAAATGGCACAGTTGATGTATCGACACATGAACCTTATGTGTCGACTCAAGGTATCAACACATGGATCAATACATCGCCTGAGACTTTCAAGCCACAGAACTTGCAGAAGTTGAAGGAACAGTTGATGTGTCGACACATGGATGCAACGTGTCGACTCAATGTGTCAACTCAACTGAGAATGTGTCAACTCAGCTGATTTTTCCAGAGAATCTAAATGGAACACTTTGAACCTGTGACGACTCAAGAAGAACATATGTTGACCTAATGTGTCGACACATGAAGAGGAAGTGTCGACACATGGAGATCTGACAACAGTAACGGCTAGTTTTTTCAAGCACAGAACTCGTCCAAATGTCCTCCAATGGCTAGTTTTTCAAGTATAACGGCTAGATTTCGATTTTGGAAGCTTGGGAAGGTATATAAAGGCTACAAATCAAATCAAGACAACAACTATTCAACTATTCAAAAAGGTATTGAATATCCAAAGAGATTTTAGAGAGAAAAGAAGAGAGAAGAGCCTTAACTCCTATTCATTCAAAGCTCAACCACTCTCAAGCAAAAGGAAACCTTCCAAGCATTCAAAGCTATCAAGTGCATTGAAGATTATTCTTACTTGGGATTCAAAAGGCTTCAACAAGAGCAAAGCAACACTACATCGAGCTACATCGACTTATTTGCTTTATTATTGAAAGCTTACATTGGTTCTTTATTTCTCCATCTTATATCTTGTAAAGGTTGTTGGTTAGCCTATTGAAAAACTAAGTGAGGTTATTGGTAAGCCTTGAAAACCAATTAGGTTGGTGGTTAGCCCGCAAAATCACTAAGGTTCTTGGTTAGCCCGGAAAACCAAGGAAGGTTTTTGGTTAGCCTTGTGAAAATCAATTAGGTTCTTGGTTAGCCCGTAAAACCAAGTGAGGTTGTACTTGTAAGCCTTGTAAAACAAGTCGGGTTTTGATTAGTGAGCCCGAAAAACTAATCGATTGTAATCGTTGGATTATAATGAATTCCCAAGAGGATCTTGGGAAGTGGATGTAGGTGCATTGTTGGCACCGAACCACTATAGATTGTTGTGTTTGTGATTGCTTGTTCTCTCCCTCCTTGCTCTTTACATTTTGCTTATTGCTTTTAATTTTTGCTGCACTATTACTTTAGAGTATTGCACTTGAATCATAGTACCTTGTTAAATTGAATTGCATATCTTGTCTTGTATAGTTTGTAACTTGTATTATCAATCTTAGCTTTAAATTTTTAGAGATCCAATTCACCCCCCCTCTTGGGTTGCTTTATGGGCAACAGATAGTTTGAAGTGTAGGGTCCCCAATCGAGGTATAATGAACCACCACCCCTTCTTTGTAAGGTGGCACTTCAGGATGAAGAGGGCCTTGAAAAGAAAAAATCGTGCAACTATGCTGTAAAAGTGGCACATAACGATGAAGGAACAAATAACCCTGAAAAAATCTGGGATAAGCTAGGTAGGATCCCACCCATAATTATCTAAAAAGGATAAAATAAAAGGGTGAAGAGGAAGTCAAAAGCCTACGAGAAAAAAGTCCTTGTACAGGGTAATCCTACTTGGCTCGCTCGAAGTGACCCTCTCATTTGGGTTCAGGGCCGAGATTCAAATAGTCTCCATGATCCCTTATATCCCCCAAAGGCGAAAGGCATCTATCCTGGTCATTGCCGAGATGGCACCTGATAAATTATGAATTTATATAATTACTTTAAGTATTTTAAGTAATTATTGGTGTTAATATCTTCTAAAAATCCTAATTTTATAATTAAATTGGACCTTCTAAAATACCTTTGAAAAAGATGAAATTAGTATATTTATGATAAGTAGATGTTAAGCCAAAGTACTATACACCTATTAAAATATTTAATGAAAAGTTTAACTCATATTTCTTCCTCTTTGGCAGGTACATTGAGATTGATGAAAATTTTTAAAACTCTGGAACCCAAGAAAATTGGTTGAATTATAGACTAAAAAGCTTGCCAACATGAAAAGTTTGATTTGTAGAATCCAATGGATTAAATGGCATGTAAATCAAAGTTTAAATGGGCCCGAAATGAAGAAAAAGATTAAAAACATCAAATTATGTATAGATTTTAAAGCAGTCAGTCCATCATGGACCAGTCGCTTAGTCTACAAAAGCTCCTATGGTCCAGAGACACCAGAGATTAATCATCCTATGGTCAATATTAATCTGACTTGATTTAGAGCCTTCACCAAGCTCTATTTAAAAGATCCCTGGGTTACATAAAAGGGCATCTTGGAGAGAGGAGTACGGTACATGGTAGAAGACTTAAATTTGGATTGCAGGTTGGCCTCTAAGATTAAAATTTCTTAAAGAAGAAGCTCTATCTTCTATGTCATATTTTTGACTACACCAATCTTCAGATAAAAATATAAAAAGAAAGAAGAAGAGGAAACCGAGTTCGCTCACAGAGTATGATGGAAGAAGGTGACGTGATATCAATTAACTTTCCAATAAGACTGCGCCAATCAACTTCAGACACTTTGTTACTATTTTTTAGATATTTAATTATTATATTTAATACTTTGTAATTAAATTCTTGTTTCAATTTATGCAAAGTTTATTTTCATGTAATTTAAATTTATGTCCTTTACTTTTTTTATAAGTAGAAGCTAAGATCTGATTAGCAGATCGAACGTGCCCGAGTTTTAATTTTCTTTCGTACTTTTAATTGTTATTTTCCCGACTTCAAACTATTTTTCTTTTCTTTTTTTAAAATTAAAAATTTTAGATTATCATAAGCACTACCTTCTCCGTGGATTCGACATAACTCATTATGTTTTACGTAATTTTAATTAATTAGAGATTAATCATAACTCTTGTATTGACCCAAGCATGTTAATTAAAATCAACTAGATGTCAACCCCTAAGAAATTCGAGCTCAATAGGACAAGGCACCCGAAAGAGTTAGACTGGGATAGGATCGGCTGATTGATTGGTATCTAATAAAAGGGTTTAAGAATGATATAGCTCTAAAGAAAGGTGGTTTTTAATTGGTTCCGTTGACTAACCTGGCCAATCTAATTGGTATCTAAGGAAAGCAATGGGAAGACCCCCATCAATCTTACCCTTACTTGGCCAGTTGATTAGTTAGTTTCTAACTTGGAGGGCTCTAAGATGATCTTAGCAGTTAGGAGCTGTCTATATTTAGAATAACCTTATGATAGAGTCTATGTTATGCTAACTTATTTGTAAATAATATTAAACCATGACTAATTCTTTTCTCTCTCTTAGCTTTAGGATTCCTTAGGCCCTTATCTTTAAAATTCTTTTCTATCTTTCTTCCTTCTTTGTCTCACCACTCCTCTTAAAAATAAGAATAATATATATAAGGATTGCTTTGATCTAAAATTTTGATCACATATTCGAATAATTAGAACAATCCAATAAACTAAATTAGTGCCAGGAGCATGAATTATTACAGTAGAGTACTTTTTTTTCAGCACTCCAAGTTTATTCAAGTTCCACTTATTTTGAGAGTGCATACCTAACTATATACCAACCTCTTGAGTCCATGTATGACCAAGTTTATCAAAATCAAACTCAAATGGCTTACAGCTTAGGAAATAACATATACTTTAATGCCTATAATTATGGTTGAGAGGCTCAACTAGATTTTTCGTGGCAACCATACTTAGTGGTTATCCCAGCAACCCAAGGATCCATGTTCATAGATATACCCTATTATGATTAGTACTATCGACATTATCAACCTTCTCCAACTAATTATAGCTCATTATTTGAAGAGAAGGTTCAGCAAGTATCATACCCACTTTCTATATAAACCAACCTAGATATTGATAGGTTTGCTCAATTTCAACCAATAATTATGATCCAATAGGAATCTATCGATAAACTAATAGATCAAACTGATCAATAATTAATCGAGCTTAATAAAGAGGAGAGAGGTGAACTACCTAGTCAACCCGAGAATAACTTAAAGGGACCATACCTAGCTTAAAACTTTAATGACCCTCTATTTTTTCCTGAACAATCAACTATGACTCCCGAGAATGAACAGGTCTTAGAACAACTTTGCATAACCATAAAGACCAATATAAATAACTTGGCTAAGGCAAAAAAATATATGAAAAAATTAAACTTGTGGGACGAACCAATTTCATCATTATCGTACTCACCTATGACCCAATTTTCTAGTGCCTTAGAATCATCCATGCCTTTTAATGGGATAGGAAAACAAATAAATACAACGATGGAATTAGTAAAGACTTTCCAAGAACCACAAACATATAATTCAATAAAGGAAGCCACCCCCATAATTCTTCTCCGAAATTTGTTAGATCCCTATATGGCTCAACTTAGGATAAATAATTTTAATGTAGGTGGATACAGTACTGAAGTGAATAACTTAATACAAATACCTTACTTTGAAACCACCTTATTTTAGATTGACAGACAACAAGAGCCATCACCTAGCCCACCAATAGCTCCTTTGTTAGAATCACCACCTAATTTAGAACTAAAATCGCTTTCTGATATACCCATTGAAACTTTTTTAGTAAATCTTATCCAAGAAGCCCAATTTAGTGGTATTCTAAAAGCACATAAAGAAGCTATCAAATAGGATATTACTAAAATCATGGATCATGATCTTAAAAATGTTATAATTAATTTTTATGTATTCGGCATTAATTTTGAGAACTGCCTTCAAAATCTTATCATGATATTAAAGTGATATATAGAGACAGGTTTAATATTAATCTAGAAAAGGTTCCTAGCTTTAAAATAAAAAGGAATATTGACCAAATATATCATACTCGAGAAAGGGAATAGGGTAGATCAACTTATAAGTTAAAAAATTCTTAAATTATCACCTCCAATCCTGATCCAACAAATACAATCCCTTTCTAAGTATTATATGAACTATAATAATATTTTTAAATCCTGAAATAATATGTTTGCCTAGTATACTATATTGATTCAGGCTAATCATTGTAGAGTACTCTATGAATGATTTTCTGCCATTATAATAAGGTCCCCTGATTGGCCATGTCCTTTTGATGATATGTGGGATATGTTAAAGTTAATTATCCACTGGACTTCTGGTAGGGGATGCAAAGTGAAGATGAAACTATGAAACTCTAAAGGAGATTAGCGACTCAGACTTGAATTGAATAGGTTGGAGTCTTTTCCTAGTTCTGGTTCCCACACCAACTTCATCATAATGTTCGATTGAAGACATTAAATTTAGCACTTATTGGAGACAACACAATATTTATTTTTATGCTCTTAAAATAAAATAATAATAATAAATTCTAATCTAAATTGATTGTTGCAGTCTTTATTTTATTTATAAGCTCCTCTTCTTAGGTAACCTCTATCCCTACATATTTTATTTTAGCCTTATGGTTTGAATTTATTTTTGTTACTTATTTATACTATTAGTGATAATGGCACTTAAATTAGGGGGTAAGGATAGGACAAGCTTTAAAAAAAAAATTAAAAAATTAAAAATCTTTGAAAATTATTGAAAATCTTTGGAAAATCTTTTGAAATTTTTAAAGACAAAACTTTTGTTTAAAATAAATCATGTGTTAAAAAAGAAAATCTGGAACAAAATAGACTAGAAAAAAGTAATAGAGTTAGAAGATATTTGCTAATAATTGTAGCAAGTCAAAGAATAGATTAGTTAGTCAGACATTTAGTGGCCTACTTAGATCATCTAAAGGCTATTGGCACTTTCAATTGCACATGCACACTAACAAGATAAAGTAGATATTAGTTGTAAGGTCAATTAAGAACTCAATTATTATTAAAAATTGGTAATTGATATTGATGTGGCCGGATCGCTGACATGGAGCAAGGAGCCTAACGTGGAGCCTCCATTGGATGCCACGTCGGATTACCGCCACAGGCCCCTTCGTCGAGCTGAGCTCCCCGATGCCAACGGGGCCACCCGTCGAAACTGGGCTCCGTCCCCCTCCAGGTCGGTACCCGCCAAGTCGGGACGCCTAGGTCAGAGCCGAGCTCAAACCCCACCAGAGGCAGACCTCTCGAGCCCGAGCTCGGGTCCCGTGGTCCGGAGTCGAGCTCAAGCCTCCTCCGCCACAAGGAGCCCCCTCGAGCCCGGGTCCCCTGGCCTGGACGTGCCTCATCCACCTCAGCCAGTCCGAGCTCGGTCAAGGCTAGGCCCGTCTGGCCTGGTACAGAGCTCGGGCCCTTTCCGCACAGCCGAGCCGCTGCAAGGCGGGTCCCCTGCAAGTAGGTCCCATCTTTCCAGCTCGGCCCCCAATGCAAATCAAGATGTTAACCGCCAAGGAAACAGCACCTCCCATCCGAAGACGGTGGCGGGCTCCTCGAGGACCGTGAGACAACACCCACCACGTCACCATTAATGCCCATGGCCGCCATTCACACCAGGAAGAAGGAAAGCTCACATCAAGGCACTGTGCCCCCTACCGGCTTGCTGTACGACCGGGAAAATGATACCAAGGAGCGCGATTCCCAAGAGCGATGGTGCTACAGTCGAGGCCCTGCCGTACTTTTAGGAAGGGCAAATCGAAAGAATGTCAGAGGCTCGTGGAAGCTTCCCCAGATACCTAATAAAGAAGGCGTATCATTCATGGCACGACATCACATCATACCTATCTGCCAACATGGGAGAACCCCGAGGCAAGCCGCAAAAGAGGATCTAGCCAGTGTAAGCAAAAAGGGAGGTAACACTCATTTCTCAATTCCAAACAAGAACAACACAACTACCACAAAGAAGAGAGGAACCAGAGCGACACAAGGAAAGAAGGCCAGAGAGGAGGGCAAGACCACCTCGGCCAACACCATTCCCAGCTCGTCCTCATCTTCCACTCACACCATATTCACTCCTCCTAGCATGGAGCTCATCCAGAGGGGCTCGACCAGGAGGATCTGTTCTCCTGGATCGCCACTGACTTGACCGTCGGAGTGCCCCCGCCGGAATCCCCGGCCCGGGTCCCTGACGTTGCTTCCTTGCAGGTCCCGAGGCACCGGAGGCGTTCCCAGGCAAACGACGCGACACACCCGATGTCATCAGCAGCTACGGGCCACGACGATCCGGGCGGTAATAGATATACATCCCAATTAAAAAACTAGAATTTAAGGAAAGAACTACCTACCTTAAAAAAAAAAAAAAGGTAGTATGAAAGCTACCTTGAATTTGAGGAAAATGCTACTAACCTGAAATAAAAATACAAAATATAAAAATATATGTGGATTGCCCTAAACTTAGTAACCAGATCTCTATACCTAAGTCAAGTATGGAGATTCGCATCAAATGTGAAGGAAAAGCTATGATGCTTAGCACTTAAAAAAAGAAAATTTAGGTAGTATGAAAGCTACCATACGTTCATGAGGTTGATTTGAGGGTGTATAAAAAAATTAGTCGAAATATGTGATAAACGAAGAAACATTTATTCTTAAAAGCTAGCACTAAAATGCTAAGTTAGTCATCACAAATATAAGTATTATTGATCTTTAAATAAATTGTAAGAAAGTTTCTAATTTGCTGACTATAAAATTTATTTCGGAAACCAATACATAGTTAATGATACTTGATAGATCTTTTTACTTTCAATTATAGATCTATTTTTATAAAGGAACCTCTTAATGATACATGATTATAATTTAATACTTATATGACTATTATATTACTAAGGGCCTAGCAATGAGTAAGTTCGGGTATGATAAATCATGATTTACATATTTATTTTAAATATTTTAAGTAATTATTGGTGCTAACATCTTTAAAAGTTTTAATTTCATAATTAAACTAGACATTCTTGCAAAATTAACTATTTTTTAAAATATCTTTGAGAAAGATGAAATTAGCATATTTATGATAAGTAGATGTTGACCAAAGTACCATACATCTATTAAAATATTTAAGAAAATATTTAACTCATGTTTCTTCCTTTTTGGCAGGTACATTAAAATTGATAAAAAAATTTAAAACTCTAGAATCCAAGAAAATTAGTTAGATTATGGACTAAAAAGCTTGCCAACATGAAGATCTTGATTTGTGAAATCCAACAAATCAAATGACATGTAAATTGGAGTTCAAATAGGCCCAGAATCAAGAAAAAAGATAAAAAATATCAAATTATGCATATTCTTAAAGCAAACGGTCTATCATGGACCAGCAGCTTGGTCTACAGAAGCCCCTATGTCTAGAGATAATAGAGATTCATCATCCCACATTCAATATTAATCTGACTTGATTTAAAGCCTTTACCAAGCTCTATTTAAAAGACCCCTGGGCTACAGAAGAGGGCATCTTAGATAGAGGAGTACGGTACAGGATAGAATGCTTGCTTTGGATTGCGGGTTAGCCTCTAAGAGTGAGATTTCTTATAGGAGAAGCTCTGTCTTTTATATCATCTTTTCACCTACACCAATCTTCAGATCAAGATCAAAAGAAAAAGAAAACTTAATTCGCTCCACAAAGTATAATAGAAGAAGGCGACGTGACATCAATCAACTTCATGACGAGACTGCACTAATCAACTTCGGATGCTTTTTTACTACTTTTTTAGATGATTTAATTATTATTTTTAATACTTTATAATTAGATTCTTGTTTCAGTTTATGCAAAGTTTATTTCCAGGCAATTTAAATTTATGTCCTTTACTTTACTCGTAAGTAAATGCAAAGATCTAATTTGCAGATCGAACGTATCCAAGTTTTATTTTCTTTCACTCTTTTAATTTTTATTTTCCCGACTTCAAACTAATTTTTTTTTATATCAAAGATTTCATATTATCATAAGCACTGCCTCCTTCATGAATTCAACCCGACTAATTATATTCTATACAATTTTAATTAATTAGAAATAGGATAATTAAGCTGATAATCACGGTATTCTAACGATAACATTATGAATCTATCAAGTTTTTTTATCAGGGATAGAACAAGCTTTTAAAAAAAATTAAAAAATTAAAAGTGTTTGAAAATTTTTAAATTTTTTTGAAAAATCTTTTGAAATGGTTAAAGAAGAATTTTTTATTTAGAATAAATCATGTGTTAAAAAAAAATCTTAAACAAAATAGACTAGAAAAAAGTAATAAAGTTAGAAGGTACTAATGATTGTAGCGAGTCAAATAGTAGACTAGTTGGTTAGACTTTTAGTGGCCACTTAGATCACTTAAAAGCTATTAGCACTTTCAATTGCATATGCACACTGACACGACAAAGTAGATGTTAACTATAAAGCCAATTAAGAACTCGATTATTACTAAAAATTGATAATTGATATATATTCTAATTAAAAAAATATGAATTTAAGAACAGAGCCACCTACCTTAAAAAAAGAAAAGAAAAAAAATCAGTTAGTATGAAAACTATCTTGAATTTGAGGAAAGAGCTATCTACTTAAAATAAAAATATAAAATATAAGAGTATATGTGGATTGTCCTAAGCTTAGTAACCAGGTCTTTTCACCTAAGTCAAGTATGGAAATTCATGTCAAACAGTGAAGGAAAAGCTATGATGCTCAGCATTAAAAAAAAGAAAATTTAGGTAATGTGAAAGCTACCTTACATTCATGAGATTGATTTGTGAGTGTATAGAAAATTAACCAAGATAAGCGATAAGCAATAAAACATTTATCCTTTACAAGCTAGTACTAAAATGCTAAGTTAGTCATCACAAATACAAGTACTATAGATCTTTAAATAAATTGTAAGAAAGTTTCTAATTATGCTGACTATAAAATTTGCTTCAAAAATTCAATACATGTTTAGTGATACTTGCTAGATCTTTTTACTTTCAATTCTAGATCTATTTTTATAAAGGAATCTCTTAATGACACATGATTATAATTTAACACTTATATAGCTATTATATTACTAAGGGATTAGCAATGAATAAATTCAGGATGTGATAAATCATGTATTTATATATTTATTTTAAATATTTTAAGTAATTATTAGTGTGAACAACTTCTAAAAATCTTAATTTCTTAGTTAAACTAGACATTCTTGTAAAATTAACTATTTTTAAAATACCTTTAAAAAGATGAAATTAGTGTATTTATGATCAATAGATATTGAGTTAAAGTACCACACACCCATTAAAATATTTAATGAAATGTTTAACTCATGTTTCTTCCTCTTTGGCAAGTACATTAAGATTAATGAAAATTTTTGAAACTCTGAAATCCAAGAAAATTGGCTAGATTATGAATTAAAAAGCTTGCCAATATGAAGAGCTTGAATTGTAGAATTCAATAAATCAAACGATACGTGAATTGAAGTTCAACTGGGCCCAGAATCAAAAAAAAGATCAAAAACATTAAATTATACATAAATTTTAAAGCATATGGTTCACCATGGACCAACCGTTTGGTCTACAGAAGCCTCTATGGTCTAGAGATAACAGAGATTAATCATCCCATAGTTGACATTAATTTGACATGATTTAGAGCCTTCACCAAGTTTTATTTAAAAGATCCCTGGGTTATAGAAGGGGGCATCTTGGAGAGAGTACGGTACATGGTAGAAGGCTTAGCTTTGGGTTGCGAGTTGACATCTAAGAGTGAGATTTCTTAGAAGAGAAGCTTTATCTTCTATACTATCTTTTCACCTACACCAATCTTCATATCAAGATCTAAAGAAAGAAAAAGAGAAAGCCTAGTTTGCTCCATGAAATATAAGGGAAGAAGGCGATATGATATCAACCAACTTTTCGATAAGGCAACGCCAATCAACTTTAGACACTTTGTTACTACTTTCTTAAATTATTTAATTATTATTTTTAATACTTTGTAATTAGATTCTTGTTTTAATTTATACAAAATTTATTTTCATGTAATTTAAATTATGTCCTTTACTTTTCTTGCAAGTAGACGCTAAGATATGATTAGTAGATCGAAAATATCTGAGTTTTAATTTTCTTTTGCACTTTTATTTTTTGTTTTCTCAATTTTAAACTATTTTTTTTTTAAATCAAAGATTTCATACTATCATAAGCATTGCCTTTTCCGTGGATTCCATCCGACTTACTATGTTCTACACAATTTTAATTAATTAGAAGTTAAATAATTAAACTAATAATCACGGTATCCTAACGACAACATAACGAATCTATTAGCACCCGACAGGCCCGCTAAGTCCAAGTTCGAAGATGCCGAGGGAGGGGAAGGGCAAGTATGCTAGGATCGCTTGCCTGGCAAGGCCCTCGAGCAATCCTAAAGGGGACGTCCTCCTCCTCACTATTCAAGGGGAGGAGGCCTAGCTCGAGCCAACAATACGGTGCTCGACAGACCTAAGATATGCTCCAAGGAATGGTGCTCACCTCCGAAAGAACTCATAGCTACCTGAGAGATAAGAAAGGAAGAGAAAGGCCTGGGTAAGCAGAAGGAGACCTAGGGCCATGAAGAAGAACACCTTCTCGGGATGGACTAGGAGGGATGGAAAGAACAAGAAGAAAGAACTAACCTGAAGGAGGTAGGGGTTTGAGGTTTCAAATATGGGTAAGGAGTCCCCTTCTTCTCTTTTCCCTCTTCCTCTCCTCTGTAGTTCTCCAAAAGAGTGACAGAGCAAGGAGCATTCCTGGAGAAGACGGAGAGCCCCTCTTAAAGCCATGCCCAATGGTCGGACACAGCTCTCCCCCATATCACCCAATGGAATCCGGGCATGTGGCAGCATCCTGTCATGAAAGAAGCATTGGACTGTGAACCGCCATGTCGGGAGACATGAGAATATCATTTTGAACTGCCATGCCCCCACATGGGTGGCGGCTCCCTATTAGTAAACAGGAGATATGCAGATCACCGGGGTCACGGGCATTAAATGCCAAGCCGTAGGGTCCTTTACATTAGCGACATTGAGTTACTCCCTTCATCCCGAGCTTGGAAGACCATAGCACACTCCGGGCTCGAGAGTAAGGGCATCTAATGTGACTAGGCGCCAGCATGGCACCGGCCGACCTGTCGACCAAGCTTAGCCCAGGGCTGGGCAAAGCTCTAGGTCGACTAAAGCTCCCGGTCCAGGGCCAAGTAGAGCCCCGAGTCTTGCAGAGCTCCTAATTGACTAGAGATCCTAGCCAAGTGGCTCTCCGGGGCGAGTAGGATTCCGGATTGGTTAGAGCTCCTGGCCGAGCTAAACCTCAAACCAAGCTAGATCACAAACCCGAGCGAATCCCCCTATGGATCGTGATGGGCAACGGGTTGACAAAGACTGCAACACCCAATGGAACATGTATGGCCCGTCAAATACTGGCGCCACTACTGGAAATCCTGATAACCACGATTCGAGGACATGATGTCGCTACTTCTGCCGAATCCGTTGCTGTGCTCAGAAAGGTACACCTTGCATAGAAGTGCTCTACCAAACCTGCAAACTCCGCAGGGGAGTGCTATACCGAGCTTTTAGACCCTATTCATAGCATTTTCTTCTATATAAGTAAGAGAAATCTCCGGCTAAGTTAAGAAGGCAAGCTATCCCCTACTTACTTATAGAAAATTCTTTCCCATCTTCCACGGTGGCCCAGGCTATCATGGAAAAGGGCTGTTATCCTCGATCACCATACTAACTTAAGCATTGGAATATCCTTGCGGATATCCTAGCCCAGATTTTTTTTGCAGGTCCGACTATCCAGATTCGTCAGGATAAATGAGAGACCCAATTTTCGCACCTGACGTGACCTCCGAACCTACCGGGGCTACAAGCAAAAACGGTCCGACTGCAACAAATGATAATAGTCAAAGGATTGTAGGTCACAAATCATGATCAAAGAGAGGATAAGGATGATGAATTCTTCTAATTATATATTTCTCATAAAAAATAGTGGTCCCCCAATTTAACTGTTCATTCATCGATTTACGTACCATCACCTAGAAGATTTTGTTTTCTTTTTTTTAAATTAGTGACGACATTATTTTGTAAAATGAATGAAAGAACCACACCCTCCAAATATTCCATCATGTTTAAAAATGCAACTACTGTGCAATAGCCCGCAGAGCCATCACCTAGGAAAGGGTTTCGGTTGTCTCTTTTTCTCTTTCCATTGTTGTGAAGTGTTGGCACATAAATAATCGGTTATAGAGCAGGAACCCTGGTCCTGAAATCTTTCTGGAAAATAGGATTTGAGCTCAAGCACTGATGCAACTACTGTGCAATAGTTTTTTTTTTTTTTTTTAGTTGAAAAAATTCAGGTAATACTAAAAACATTACGAGAGTAAAAATTGAAAGGGAAAGAGCCAGAAACACCAGTCCAATGCACAGAAACATACAAAAACATAACGTAAGTTATATCTTAAAATTTTCTTCTATCATTTTTTTTTTCTTTTTGCTCTTGTGCATCGTTTCATGCATCGAAGAACATTAATGTTATAATTTTTCCAATATAGTAGCCTTCACAATATTCAATTGGAATATATTAAAAATATATATACATTATGAAATTTCCCATTTGGGGGGTGGGTTTCAAAACCGGTAGTCCATAACGCTTACAAACTTACAACTAATTAAGAAGGTTCACTGAGAAAAGGACAGCCATCCTGTTTCATTTGAAGCAAGCCAAGACAAAGGATACTACAGTTTAAGTACTTAAATCTGGTCAAAAAAAAAAAAAAGGTCGCTATCGGTTTCCCTTCCAGTCAAAATATGTATATATATATATATTGTGGTTATTCCCACTGTCAACAACAAACATCTACTCTGGCTGCAAGGTTTCTTGCAAAATATTGCAGATTTTACTATCATAAATCTTTGGAGGGCCTTTCATTGTCTAAAACATTGACTATGAGGTCTTTGAGGCCTTGATCCAGTCCAAGATCCCATAGGTTTGTGGTAAATATTAAGGCGGCCGGCAAAAGACGAGAAAAGTAGGGGAGGCATGACCATGCAGCCCACTGGCTAAGAAATGTCAGCCGTGACGTCATAAAATAATGTTATATAATTTAAAATAAATTAATTTTTAATTAAAAATAAATTACAGCTATATCTAATAATTAAAAATCTATATTTATTTTTTAAAAAAAATTATTACTTTTCAAAATTTTAAAAATTTTATTAGAAATCAATATTTTCAGGATAAGTATTCATCAAACAATATTTAGATTAAAAAAATTACCTATTTTTGTATATATTAAAAAATAATTTAAAAATCTGTTACTTGGACACCGAGAAATAAACTACAGCAGTCCTCACCGCCCCAAAAGCATAGCCTATTTATAGAAAAATGCCAATCAGCTAAGAAAGCAGATTATTTTTTTTCTATTTTAGAGCAAGGAAATAGATACTATCCGTGCTTTGATGATGCATATCAAAATGCTTACTGCTGCATCATTTAAAATTTAAAGCCAGAATAAAGAATGCAAATGAATTGGATCGGACCGGATCATAAGTGATCCTGATCTGATCTTTGATCAGGTCCTAACATTAGATCCAAATCCGATCCACTAAAAAATCAGATGAGGTCGGTCAGATCCACTATCAAACTTTTCAATTCAACAGGTCGTTCGAGTTGGATCGGGTCCATAAATAACCGGTTCTAATATACAAAATTTGAATCTAAATATGATCCAAATAAAATATAGATAACTATATTTTAATGATTATATAGCTAACTATTATTAACCATAAAATAGATACCAAATAATATTATTTTTAAAATAAATTAAGATATAAAAATAATTATAACTCAATCTTTATATTAAAAATAAGTTCCATACATGTTTAAAATTATAATTTAAAGGTCCAAATAGATATAATTTTAATAATATTAGTATGTTCTAATCAGAATGGGTCGGATCGAGTCTAAATTCAATAAATCCAGATTCAACTCGAAAAATAAAATAAATTTAATTTTAAAATCCAAATCAAGTCCACGAATTCATAAAAAAAAATTAAATTAAATTTAAATAAATTAAATCAGGCCATGATCCGATTCATTCATAGTCTTAGCTAGAATCGCTGGTAACTGGAAGGCCTAAATAAAACTTGTATCCCCAGCGGTGGTGCTTCAACGGCGTGCAAGGACCAATATTGGAAAGAAAGTAGGCCTACCCGAAGTGGAATTTATCCCGCCAACCACTGGACCCGGGCGGTCATTTTACCGGGAAGTGAAATTTATCCCGCCAACCATTGGACCGTGTTTGCAGAGCCGCAGATAACGGTGGGCCCGGCGCCAAACTATTGGTAAGGTCCACATTAAGCAGAAAGCCCGCGTGGACACATCCCGCCACAAAGAGAGATGGCCGGAGAAACGCAAGGAGAAGTTTGTTCTACGTGGACGTCCAGATCGCTAGGGAACTGTTCCAGAATCCTAGCGGAGAAATACTAACGAGAGGAGGGGGGTGCACTCACCGATCATGCATCCGGCGAAGAAGGAGGACTGGACGAGTCCAACCTTGTACTTGTCGCTGCAAACCAGCCCCCACTCCGCCACCGTCGAGGTGGCCGGACCTCCGGCCCACTCCCACTCGCCTGGGTGGAGCAAGCACGGGTCCGCCGGGCACGGCCTGTCGGAGCAGTTCCAGGCCGGCTCCCGATCGGCGAAGATCATCACCATGGTGTGGAAGGCCTCCAGCGCCCAAGCGGTGGAGGTGAGCAAAAAGTGCCGCAACTGCCACCGCCCGAACTCGCCGGCGTGCCGCCGAAGCATCTCGTCGATCCCCATCCTCTCCTCCTCCTCGCCTCCACCGCCACCGCCTGCACGGAGGAGGGCCTGCCGGAGACCGGCGGCGGATTCCGATTCGAAGCCGGGATTCGCGGCCATCGATTTGGATAGCGCCGCCTCTCTCTCTCTCCCTCTCTCTCTCGGACCCTCGGTACACAGGCTCGCTCACAGGCTCTCTCTTCTTTTCATTCCCATCGTTTGCGATGGTTTAAATGCGGAGACGGCGGTACGTTGCTCCGCAGGTTTTTTTGGTTAAAAAAGTTCCGCTTCGTCGGATGGTCATTTCGGGGTATTTAAGGGCCGATATATCGGCTAGAGATTGAAGATCCGTTTCACTCATTCGATTCTCATTTTAAATCCTGAATGTTTTTCCTTAAAATTTTTTTTAAAAAAAAAAATTTTAAGACGATGCTTCAGCCTAGAAATCTAAAATGAATGAATCTAAAAAAAATCAGAAAAATTATAATCTTGAAACTTTATAAAAAATTTATCAGATCAATTTATAATAGTTGATCAGAATGAACAGCAATAAAAAAGATCATCAAGTAATCATATTAGCCTTCTTAAAATGTGTCAAATAAATATAAATTTGTTTTTCGTTTAACAGTTCCTTCAACGGAAACCAACGGTTCTGAAAATCTGCATCCATAGCCGCGTAGCCACATGGTACAAATAACAATTTTTTAGTACAATAAGCAATAATTACTTTCGTCTAATTTAATTAGAAATATTTTTATTTATTTTATTATTATCTATATTTCCACCATAATAATTTTCGGGAAGCTCGCAGGCCGGCTCACGAGGTTTAAGGTTTTGAGTGGACGGCTGAGATCACATCTCCGGGCGTCAGGGGCGTAAAGATATTATAGTCTTAGAATTGTCTGCAGGTAAAGAGTACCGAGATTTGAAAAGGATGGATGCACGTGGTCGCTGCCGTGTTTCTTCTACTAAAAACATTTTAAATTTATGTGCATTTCATGATGCTGTCTCGTTTTCTTTCTTCGAATCCTTTCCAATTTATGCGTTGTTACGATACGAATAAAATCCATTCGATCCTGATACGATATTCTTCTTGATGGCTGACATTATTATATATTTCTCTACTTTGGCTCATCATAGTTATGTGCTTCTCCATCTCGATTCCTATGACGATCAGGTCGGCAATTCGGGCAGCCCATTTCGGTCATGAATGGAGTCTGGCTTCTTTGTTGCCCAGTCTGCACCGAGATCAGCCCCAGGTCAGTCTCAGGTTCAGCCAGCTCGGCGCCTCGTCCGCAGCAAGACCATGCACAGGTTAGCTCCAGCTCGGCATGCTCACGGCACGCCCGAGGTTGCCCCTGCTCTGCCCGCGGTCCAGCTCCTCCGCCCGTGACACGCCCCGTGGCACGCTCGCGGCACGCCTGCATGCCCAGTTCGACTTCGGCGGCTCCCAGTCCATCGCGCCAGTTTGGCGAACCCACGCCCGGTGGGACCCTGCTCGGTCCAGCCTCCCAAGCCCCAGGTCCGCTCCGTGCAGCATGCCTCCACCCGCTCCGGCCCAGTCCAGCAGGATGACTACTCCAGCTCGGTGCTCCCGCGCAGGTCCGGCCCCTCCGGCTCCGCCCCGCATGGCTCCACCCGATGTGGGGGCAGCAGGGCCCCGCTCTGGCTTCGGTCCGGTGCGACCTTGCCCGCACCTCGGTCCTGCTCCTTTGGCTTCGCCCGCGGGAGAGCAGCCTAGCATCCCGCACTAGTCTGGCTCCGCCCGATGGAGAGCAGCGCGGCATGCCCGCATGGCACGCCCGCACTCAGCTCCGCTTCACCCCAGGTCCGCTCCGTGCAGCACGCCTCCGTCCGCTCTGGCGCAGTCCGGCAGGACGACTGCTTTAGCTCGGCGCTGCTGCTCCCCATGTCCGGCCCCTTCGGCTCCGCCAGATGTGGGGGCAGTAAGGCCCCGCTCCGGCTTCGGTCCGGCGCGACCTCGCCCACACCTCGGTCCTGCTCCTCTGGCTCCACCCGTGGGAGAGCAGCCCGGCATCCCGCTCCAGTCCGGCTCCACCCGATGGAGAGCAACGTGGCACGCCCACATGGCACGCCCGCGCTCAGCTCCGCTTCACCCCAGTCCAGCTCCAATGGAGAGCAACGCGGCACAACCGCATGGCACGCCCACGCTCAGCTCCGCTTCACCCCAGTTCGGCTTCGCACGAAGCCCCTCCGGCGTGCCTGTACCGGTCCGGCCGCCAGGGAGCTCCGCATTCTAGCCCCGGCTCCGGCACGCATGTGCACAGTCCAGCGCCTCGGCAAGCCTATCCAGTACTTCGATAATTGCTGGGAGCAGCGCATAGGTTCACACCACACGCCCCTTCCGCATGCATGGGAAGCCTCTACGGGCTTTCTCTCGGTCTGTGCGTCTGCATGGCAACTGGCACGAAAGTCTAGTAAGTTGTCCACTTCGGCACTTCGACATCTCAGCCCGGTTCGACCACCGGGAGCATCACACAGTTCAGCCCCATCCACGTGGGCCTGACATGCTTTCAAAGGATCCCATCCACGTGGGTCCTGTGGCACGCTGCCTGCAAAGAAGGTCTACATTCAAGCTTCCCAAGCTACTGTTTAAACTTGTTGCCGATCTTACTGCGGTGGCCTGTAGCTCGTGAGCTGGCACCGGTTCTCGGACTCTCCTACCTCGAGATCTCCAAACTTCCGGTCCTGCAAAATCAAAGTCAGAGACCCGGGCCGGGGATTCCGGCTGGGGCACTCCGACGGTCAAGTTAGAGAGCGGCAAGATGGAACAGGCCCCCTAAGGCGGGTTTCCAATGGATTCCCGTGCTTAGAGGAAATTTTGATGAAAGAAGTATGAGGAAAAGAGGGGTTGAAGCCTAGCTTCCTGCGCTGGGTCTACCGAGCTTGCGCCTGGGAACTTCCGGGGGTCCCTGGATCGCTCTCTCGGTATTCTTTCCTCTTTTCGGCTTACCTTTATGTCTGCTTTTACCGTCCCTTTTATACCATCGGACTACCTTTGGCCTTCGTCTCCTCCCCCGGAGGCTCCCGGAGATCTCTAGATCCTTTTTCCCTTTCTCCATCGAGTCCAGGAGTTAAGTGGCTGGCACGCCTCGTCTGTCGTATTGTCATGAAAGGGAAAAACTGGCCAGACCTCGAACCAAGCACGGGAGCCCTTCTTTCGGGGCGTTGACGGTGGGTTTCCAGTATTTCAGGCCCCTGCCCGCAAGGATTTTATTCCTCGATCGTGGGGCCCCGCGTAACTGATATAAACGAGATTCCGCGCATCACTGCGGGCCGTACTGGTGCCCTGTACGGGACGCAGTGCACGCCGATTCTAGTGGCGACCTCGTGACTCGTGCCTCTGCCTCCCCGAGGCTTTGTAGGGGAAGGCTGACTTTGGCCGAGGTGGACCCGCCTTGGGGTGCCACCTGGCGAAGGAGCAGGGGGCCGCCGGCTTTGATCGAGGTGGACCCCTCCTAGGTGGACACCTGGCGAAGTGGCGGAGGAAGGCTCGACTTCGGCCGAGTTGGACCTGTCTTGGGGTGCCACCTGGCGAAGGAGCAGGAGCGCCAGGCGTGACCTCGGCAAAGATGGACCCGTCCTGTGGTGCCACCTGGCGAGGGAGCGGGGCTGCCAGCTTCGACCGAGGTGGACCCCTCCTAGGTGGACACCTGGCGAAGTGGCAGAGGGAGGCTCAACTTCGACCGAGGTGGACCCGTCTTCGGGTGCCACCTGGCGAAGGAGCAGAAGCGCCAAGCTTAACCTCGACAGAGGTGGACCCGTCTTGGGGTGCCACCTGGTGAGGGAGCACGGGCTGCCAACTTCGGTCGAGGTGGACCCCTCCTAGGTGGACACTTGGCGAAGTGGCAGAGGAAGGCTCGACTTCGACTGAGGTGGACCCATCTTCGGGTGCCACCTGGAGAAGGAGCAGGAGCGCCAGGCTCGACCTCGGCAGAGGTGGACCTGTCTTTGGATGCTACTTGGCGAGGGAGCAGGGGCTGCCAGCTTCGATCGAGGTGGACCCCTCCTGGGTGGATACCTGGCGAAGTGGCAGAGGAAGTCTCGACTTCGGCCGAGGTGGACCCGTCTTCGGGTGCCACCTGGCGAAGGAGCAGGAGCGCCAGGCTCGACCTCAGCAGTGGTGGACCCATCTTGGGGTGCCACTTGGCGAGGGAGCAGGGGCTGCCAGCTTCGACGGAGGTGGACCCGTCTTCAGGTGCCACCTGGCGAACGAGCAGGAGCGCCAGGCTCAACCTCGGCAGAGGTGGACCCGTCTTGGGGTGCCACCTGGCGAGGGAGCAGGGGCTGCCAGCTTCGACCGAGGTGGACCTGTCTTCGGGTGCCACCTGGCGAAGGAGCAGGGGCTACCAGCTTCGGCCAAGGTGGACACCTGGCAAAGTGGCAGAGGGAGGCTCGACCTCGGCCAAGGTGGACCCATCTTTAAGTGCCACCTGGCGAAGGAGCAGGAGCGCCAGGCTCAACCTCGGTAGAGGTGGACCCATCTTGGGGTGCCACCTGGCGAGGGAGCAGGGGCTGCCAGCTTCGACCGAGGTGGACCCATCTTCGGGTGCCACCTAGCGAAGGAGCAGGAGCGCCAGGCTTGACCTTGGCAGAGATGGACCCGTCTTGGGGTGCCACCTGGCGAGGGAGCAGGGGCTGCCAGCTTCGGCCAAGGTGGACCCCTCCTGGGTGGATACCTGGCGAAGTGGCAGAGGAAGGCTCGACTTCGGTCGAGGTGGACCCATCTTCGGGTGCCACCTGGCGAAGGAGCAGGAGCGCTAGGCTCGACCTCGGCAGAGGTGGACCCATCTTGGGGTGCCACCTGGCGAGGGAGTAGGGGCTGCCAGCTTCGGCCAAGGTAGACCCCTCCTGGGTGGACACCTGGCGAAGTGGCAGAGGAAGGCTCGACTTCGGCCGAGGTGGACCCGTCTTCGGTTGCCACCTGGCGAAGGAGCAGGAGCGCCAAGCTTAACCTCGATAGAGGTGGACCCGTCTTGGGATGCCACCTGGCGAGGGAGCACGGGCTGTCAACTTCGGTTGAGGTGGACCCCTCCTAGGTGGACACTTGGCGAAGTGGCAGAGGAAGGCTCGACTTCGACCGAGGTGGACCCATCTTCGGGTGCCACCTGGAGAAGGAGCAGGAGCGCCAGGCTCGACCTCGGCAGAGGTGGACCTGTCTTGGGGTGCCATGTGGTGAGGGAGCAGGGGCTGCCAGCTTTGGCCGAGGTGGACTCCTCTTGGGTGGACACCAGGCGAAGAGGCAGAGGAAGGCTCGACTTCGGCTTAGGTGGACCCGTCTTCGGGTGCCACCTGGCGAAGGAGCAGGAGCGCCAGGCTCGACCTCGGCAGAGGTGGAGCTATCTTGGGGTGCCACATGGCGAGGGAGCAGGGGCTGCCAGCTTTGACCGAGGTGGACCCCTCTTGGGTGGACACCTGGCGAAGTGGCAGAGGAAGGCTCGACTTCGACCGAGGTGGACCCGTCTTCGGGTGCCACCTGGCAAAGGAGCAGGAGCGCCAGGCTTGATCTCGGCAGAGGTGGACCCATCTTGGGGTGCCACCTGGCGAGTGAGCGGGGGCTGCCAGCTTCGGCCGAGGTGGACCCCTCCTGGGTGGACACCTGGTGAAGTGGCAGAGGAAGGCTCGACTTCGGCCAAGGTGGACCCCTCTTCGGGTGCAACCTGGCGAAGGAGCCGGAGCGCCTCGTCCCGAGCAGGAAATTTTGAAAGAAAAAAGAACCCATGTGGCATCGGCGGCATCCAACTGAATCTGACACACATTCCATGTCAGCGATGTTGCCATATCAGTTGCCCCCCTTCCCTAGGTCCCATCGAAGCGTCACGGCTTGGGGCGTGGGGAGTTAATGCAGAGATGATGTGCAAAAAGCTATAATCCCACACCATAATTGCCATGATCGCTGCCGCCGCTTCTGTTGCGCCCGAGATCCCGTGGTAGGCTGCCACGTGCACGTGTCTGATGGGCCTTTAATACGTCATTTCGAAACCGAGGCAGTTTTCATCGGACCGAGGCAGTTTCCATCGGACCGAAGCATCGATGTCGGGCGTGCCTCCACGTGGCGGTCATCTGATGGCCCAGGATGGAAAGAGGCGTACGACTGCTATTTATTGAGTTTGAAAAGGAGTGGGACTTTCCAGAAACGAAGTCTCTCGGCTTTCTCACATATCGCCGGCAGTTGCAGCGATCTCCCTTCATCTCCTAGGGGTTGCCAATCCTTCAGTACCAAACATCCTGGTGAGTGCCCGCGACGTCTTTCCTTTCCCTTCTGATTTTGTGTTACTCCGACCCATCCCCTTTTCATTCCTTCTTCTCCGATTGCGCGCCGCCGTCACGTTTCTTCCAACCTAGACGAGGCCGGTCCTTCCCGGTCGAGGACTCCATCGTCTTCCTCCTCGGAGGGGGAAGAGGTTCCAGTCGAGGTCTAGAGGCAACTGCGGCCAAGGACCGTGACCATAGGTGTCCCTAGGGGTCCTAGGTCTCCCCCTATAGTTTCTACACGCCCCATTTCCTCTCTTCCTCCTCCGATGGCGGAGGTCTCTTCTTCTGGTCCCTCCGGTTACGCCTCGACGATGACCGGAGATGATCTTTCCTGGATCCGGGATACCTATGGGGTCCCGGAGTCAATCCGTCTTTTGCTCCCAGGACCTAGAGACCAAGTAACCTCGAGTGGCCCCGGGAGGGTTGCTTTCTACAAGGACTTCCTTGTCGGGGGTCTCCATTTTTCCCTTCATCCTTTCTTTCTCTCCTTTCTTAGACACTTTCGCCTTGTCCCGGTCTAGTTGGCTCCCAATGCCATCATGGTCATCTTCGTCTTCATCGTCTTCTGTCATTTTCACGGGTTTGTTGCCCGTTTCTCGCTGTTCAGGGCCCTCTTCATCCTGAAGCGTTATTCTACCGACGACAGCTGGTGGTATCTTTTACCCCGGCCTAAGTGCCTTAGGTTCGACCTCCCCACATCGATCAAGGGTTGGAAGAACCATTTTTTCTTTTCTTCGATTGAGGATGTTGACTGGACCTGGAGTGAGCCAGATCGGTCCCCGAACCGAAACTTCCAAGTTGAGCCGGCAGACCAAGAGGTCTACACGCAGATGCTGGGTGACGTGGTCCCAGCTCTTGATGTTCTGCTTTCGAAGCATAATTTATTCGAGGCATGAATCGATCCCATCCGGGAGTTGGGTGAGACCCCGGATCTTCTTCTTTTTCCTTCGCTTTCTGCTCTGCGCTCCTTTTCTTTCAAACTGGCCTAACCGTTTCTTTCTTTCAGGTATGAAATTCTCCGTCGAAAGCTTGATGGAGGGCGTCCGGAAGAGGGACATCGCTGAAGGGACCCAGGAGGCCCCAGCAAAGAGGGCTCGCACTGAGGCGAGCCAGGGGCCTGCGCCTACCCCCGCTCCCACTGGCCCAGGGGTAACGGGCCCTGCCCCAAGACTGCCTCAGCTTGGCACGCCTGACGTCCCTGTCATCGATCTCGACAGGGTCAGGGGAGAGAGGAGGCCGGAACTCCCCCGGGCAACGCCTGCATCGGCCACTACGCCGATCATCTCCACGGTTGTGACCAGGGTGATGGCAGCCCCACCGACGGCCGCATCGCCTAGCGAAGGGATAGCCACCCAGCCTGCTGTCGATGCTCACATTCCACCCCCAAGACTCAATGCTAGCTCCTCCATCATCCGCGATCAAGGTGGTGGGGACACCGGAGGCACCAGAATAAGATAGAGGCTTTTCAACCCTCTGTGAATTGATCAATAATTTATGAGTCCATCTGTAATAAGGGCTTAGCCCATCTGAGTCTTATTTTAGTTGTTGTTTGAGTCTTTTGAGTTGTTATTTCAGTTCTGTACTAGTCAGCTTATGTTGAGCTAGTTCAGTCCAATGCTAGTCAGCTCATGTTGAGCTAATTTTATTTTTTTGAGTCCTGTCCAAGCATACTGAAGACTCAAGACTATATCATGCAAGTGAAGACCAAGCCCAACTAGATTGAAGACATGGAAGTATAGCCCAAGTCCAACCCAGCTTGAAGATTTGAAGACCCCAGGAGGAAAATTCAGAAAACCCTGATTTCTTATAGATGCCCTCCAGATGCCCAGATTCCCTTCTAGATGCCAAAGTATATTCATAGATAAGGGCATCCATGATTCCAGAGGTCCATCTGCATCCTAGTCCAAAGAAATCAAGCCCAGGCACCAAGCCCAAGCCCCTAAGAAGCAAGATACTAGGGAATATTCCTGCTACCTGGCTACCAGGCCATCCCAGCTTCCAGAGGCCTAAACCCATGCACCCGAGCCCCTTTGGGCCAGCCCCTTGCTGCTCCTAGAAGCCCAACATGCCCCCCTAGGCATCCTTGGAGTGTTGACCAAGTCAAGAGAATTTTTAGGGATTTTTCTATCTAATATTTCCTTATTTTCTAGCTAGGGTTTGAGAGGGAAAAGGATTCTTATGTAAAGACTAATGTGCCCTTACTTGGAGCCCAAGGTTAAGGGTCTATTTAAAGGACCCTAGCCTCTTGTATGAAGAGAATTTTTGATATGAATTAAAACCTTGAGTTCTTCTATTGAGTTGTGTGATACCCTGCTGTGTGCATAAAGGGATTTGTGAGAGTTTTTCTTCCCAGTGCTGCAATCATCTTCCTGCTGCCAACAAGCCTCTCAGATCCCTGGACGCCCACTCCAAAAGAAGCCTTCCCTTGCTATTTTCCCTTTGTTTTCTTGTTCCTTTGTGAGTTTTCTAATCCCTGACAGGTCGTTTGCAGGTCCTCGAGTTCCTACGAATCCAACGACTCCAGCCAAGCCTCAATCGGATCACCGAGCAGAAAGTCGAGTATCCACGGGTCTTTGGCTCGGTTTTCCAGGCCGCATCCGTCGAGAAACGAAAGATCCCTTTGCTACGATCTTCACAGATGTTGTCAGGTACACCCCCTCTACCTCCAGTAGTTTTATTGTAGGAGAACTTGCCCTAACCGAGGCTTCTCAGTCCCGGCGGTCCTTCTTTGCTACTTTTCTAGGTCCTAATCTGCATGCTGATCTTCAAAAATTCATACAAAATTCCCTACAAATAATTTTGATCTAAAATTTAGGAATTAATCACCTAACTCAACATGTAAAACATACAAAAAGAATTGCATGCATATTAGTCCCGCATCACAAGGGCTCGCGGAGAGGATGATGGAGTTCGCGAGCACGCCCCGGGATCGCCGTTTGATAGGTGGCCAGGACTACACTGACGTGCTGCTCGGGATCCTTCCGTTGCTCTTCACGGTAAGCTCCGGGCTCTTATCTTTTAATGTTCCAGTTGGATCTTATTGACTTCCCGTCTCTTCTTTAACGCAGATCGGGACTGATGTATTGCTGTCGAGGAACTTCCTCTCCAGCTACGCAAAGAAAGACGTCGAGAAGGAGAGAAGGCTCGGCAAGCTTGCAGCTGACGTGAAGGACCTCATAGAAAAAGGGATCGAGCTGCGGAAGAACAACCAGGCCCTCCGGGTGGACCTGGGTCACGCCGAGGGGCTCGTAAGGGAGCTAGAGACCTCTCTATCTGAGGAGAGGATCTCAAATCAACGTCGTGCCGAGGATGACGCAGCAGAGATGTCACACCTCCGGGCCCAATCCCGGTCACTGGAGCACCGGGTCGAGGAGGTCCTCAAGGAGCTCAGCACAGCCAAGGAGAAGAACTCCTACGTGAATGGGCTGCTAGAGGCATCCAAGAGGGAGGCACAGGAACCCGTGCCGAAGTTCCAGGCATCCGAGGAGTTTAGGGCAGAGTTGCATGAGGCGGCCGTCGACTCTTTCCTGAAGGGCTTCGAGGTGTGCCGGGAAAAGGTGAGTTCCTTCTTCCCCGAGCTCGATCACAGCGGAGTCGTCCTGGGTGGCCGAAGGGAGGAGCCCGGTGAGGGAGCTTCAGCTGCAGAGGGTGCTGAGGCGGCGGCCCCGGACAACCTTCTGATGATGCTGGCGACGGTGAGGGTGCCCCCCAGCCGGAGGAGGATGCGGCTGTAACAAAGTAGCCCTGCGGCTTCTTTTGTTTTGCCTTTGTATGAACTTGTTGTTTGTTTGTTTTTTCTCTTCTTTGGGTCACCCGGCCTGTCGGGGCCCTCTTTTGCAAGGAAACTTTTATCAGAAATGAAAATATTCTTCCATTACTTCATTTCTTCTTTCTCTTTTTTTTTTGTTGTGCATCTTCCGGACTGAACCCCGGTGCCAGCCACTGGGACTGAGTCCCGTGGTGCGTTCCGGGCTGAACTCCGGGATTTCGTGGGCGAACTAGGTTCTGCTCCACCTTCCAGACAGAGGTCCAGGACTTCACTTTGGAACAGGGTTCCGCACGAGCTTCCGGACTAAACCCCGGGGCCGCTGGCTGGAGTTGAGCCTTGCGTGACTTACCGAGCTGTTCTTCGAGATTTTGTGGGACCGGGACCTAAGTCTCCGGGACCTCCTCTGGACTGAACTCCGGGGCTGCACGTCGGAATTTAATTCCGTGCGACGTTCCAGACTGAACTCCGGGGTTTTTGAGGAAAGGGACTTGGCATCTTCACGGATCTTTCGCCATGCCCATGCTCGCCGAACCTGGAGCTGGATGGTGACTGCCCTACGAGACAAGAATAGGCATTTTATAAAAAAGATTTTATTGTTGAAGTTTAAGGGGTCTTACACTATTGGTAATACATTCTCAAGTTTGAGGCATTCCAAGTCCGCGGGAACCGGGATACGCCTAGCTCCTCCAAGTAGTACGCCCCATGGGGAAGTGCTTCCGCCACCCTATAAGGGCCTTTCCAATTTGGGGAGAGCTTGCCGCACTCCTGTGGCTGTGAAGCCTCAGCGCGGCATAGCACTAAGTCTCCCTGACGGAAGGACTTTGGTCGCACCCTGGAGTTGTAGTATCCGGCCACTCGCTATCGATAAGCAGCCATCCGAACTCGGGCCCGGTCCCTCATTTCTTCAAGGAGGTCCAGGTTCAGCAGCAGCCGCGCCGGGTTCTCCGCCTCGTCGTATTGCTCCACGTGCAAGGTCGGCAGGCTGAGTTCTACCAAAATAATGACTTCCACTCCGAAGACGAGGTTGAAGGGGGCCTCGTCCGTGGCCATCCTTGGGGTAGTATGGTATGCCCACAGGATGCTTGGAAGCTCTTCCGCCCACCTCCCCTTGGCCTGGTCCAGCCTTGTCTGAAGGCCTTGTAGGATGGTTCTGTTTGTTACCTCGGCTTCTCCATTTGTCTGAGGATGCGCCACCGAGGTGAAACGATGGTGGATTCCGAGGTCACCGCAAAACTCCTCGAACTCCCGACAGTCGAACTGGCATCCATTGTCGGTGATGATGGTGTGGGGCAAACCGAAGCGGCAGATAATCGACTTCCAAAGGAACTTGGCGACATTTGCCTCCGTGATCCGGGCTAAGGGCTCGGCCTCGATCCACTTCATGAAGTAGTTGATAGCCACAATCAGGAACTTTCGTTGCCCGGACGTCGGGGGAAAAGGTCCTAGGAGATCCATGCCCCACTGAGCGAACGGCCATGGGACGGAGAGCTGGGAGAGCAGAGCGGCAGGTTGACACTGCACCACAGCATGTCGCTGACATCGGTCACACCTTTTCACAAAGTCAGCTGCGTCTTCCCTCATCGTTTCCTAGAAATAGCCTTGACGGATGGCCTTATATGCCAGCGTTCTACCCCTCACATGGTTCCCGTAGATGCCCTCAAGGATCTCCTGGAGTACGAGTGCGGCTTCGATGGGTCTCAAACACTTGAGGAGTGGGTAGGAGTAGGACCTCCGATACAGCAGCCCATCCATCAGTACGAACCGTGCGGCCTTCCTCTTAATGAGGCCCGCCGTCACGCGATCCTCTGGCAAGGTGCCGTTGGTGATGTACTCGATATACTTGTCCATCCAGCTGGGCTCTGGGTTGACCTGCTAGACCTCCATGGGTGTCTCATAGCTCGGGGCTTTAAGATGCTCAATGTAAGCGCGACCCAGTGATGAGTCCGGCAGGGTTGCCAGGTGGGAGAGGGCGTCTGTGCGAGCATTTTCCCCGTGAGGAATATAGGAGACGCTGAAGCGCCTAAAACCTGCCGCGCTCGTTCGCACGAGCTCCAGGTACCTCGTCATTTGGGGATCCCGTGCCTCGTACTCCCCCGAGACCTGCCCGGCCACTAGCTGCGAGTCGGTGAAGACCTTGAGGCAGGCCATGCCCAGCTTGCGGGAAACTCTTAGCCCCGCGAGGAGCGCTTCGTACTCCGCCTGGTTATTGGTGGCGGCGAACTGGAAGCGGAGCACACACTCGGCGACAACCCCTTTGCCGTTGGCAAGGATGAGTCCGGCTCCACTCCCACCAAAGTTCGAGGCTCCGTCCACATGAAGGATCCAGACGTCTTCCTCTGGTCCAGGCTCTGGCTGCCGGTCTTGGGGGCTCTCTTTCTGGTGAAGGAGCAGGAGCGCCAGGCTCGACCTTAGCAGAGGTGGACTCATCTTGGGGTGCCACCTGGCAAGGGAGCAGGAGCTGCCAGCTTCGACCGAGGTGGACCCCTCCTGGGTGGACACCTGGCGAAGTGGCAGAGGGAGGCTCGACTTCGGTCGAGGTGGACCCATCTTCGGGTGCCACCTGGCGAAGGAGCAGGAGCGCCAGGCTCAACCTCGGCAGAGGTGGACCCGTCTTGGGGTGCCACCTGGCGAGGGAGCAGGGGCTGCCAGCTTTGGCCGAGGTGGACCCCTCCTGGGTGGACACCTGGCGAAGTGGCAGAGGAAGGCTCGACTTCGGCCGAGGTGGACCCATCTTCGGGTGCCACCTGGCGAAGGAGCAGGAGCGCCAGGCTTGACCTCGACAAAGGTGGACCCGTCTTGGGGTGCCATCAGGCGAATGAGCAGGGGCTGCCAGCTTCGATCGAGGTGGACCCCTCCTTGGTGGACACCTAGTGAAGTGGCAGAGGAAAGCTCGACTTCGACCGAGGTGGACCCGTCTTCGGGTGCCACCTGGCGAAGGAGCAGGAGCGCCAGGCTCGACCTCGATAGAGGTGGACCCATCTTGGGGTGCCACCTGGCGAGGGAGCAGGGGCTGCCAGCTTCGGCCAAGGTGGACCCCTCCTGGGTGGACACCTGGCGAAGTGGCAGAGGAAGGCTCGACTTTGGTCGAGGTGGATCCGTCTTCGGGTACCACCTGGCAAAGGAGCAGGAGCACCAGGCTTGACCTCGGTGGAGGTGGACCGTCTTGGGGTGCCACCTGGCGAGGGAGCAGGGGCTGCCAGCTTCGTTCGAGGTGGACCCCTCCTGGGTGGATACCTGGTGAAGTGGCAGAGGAAGGCTCGACTTCGGTCGAGGTGGACCCATCTTCGGGTGCCACCTGGCGAAGGAGCAGGAGCGCCAGGCTCGACCTCGGCAGAGGTGGACCCGTCTTGGGGTGCCACCTAGCGAGGGTGCAGGGGCTGCCAGCTTCGGCCGAGGTGGACCCCTCCTGGGTGGACACCTGGCGAAGTGGCAGAGGAAGGCTCGACTTCAGCCGAGGTGGACCCGTCTTCGGGTGCCACTTGGCGAAGGAGCAGGAGCGTCAGGCTCGACCTCGGCAGAGGTGGAGACGTCTTGGGGTGCCTGCCACGTGGCGAGGGAGCAGGGGCTGCCAGCTTCGGTCGAGGTGGACCCCTCCTGGGTGGACACCTGGCAAAGTGGTAGAGGAAGGCTCGACTTCGGTCAAGGTGGACCCATCTTGGGGTGCCACCTGGCGAAGGAGCAGGAGCGCCGGCTCGACCTTGGCAGAGGTGGACCCATCTTGGGGTGCCACCTGGCGAGGGAGCAAGGGCTGCCAGCTTCGGTTGAGGTGGACACCTAGCGAAGTGGCAGAGGAAGGCTCGACTTCGGCCGAGGTGGACCCGTCTTCGGGTGCCACCTGGCGAAGGAGCCAGAGCGCCTCATCCCGAGCAGGAAATTTTGAAAGAAAAAAGAACCCACGTGGCACCGATGGCATCCAACTGGATCTGACACACATTCCACGTCAGCGATGTAGCCATATCAACACTGATCAGGAAAGAGTATCCCACCCGAGGCACTGCACTCCTTCACCAACTCTCTGAACCTCCCAGAAGAGGAAGGCTCATCAACCCTTCATAGCCTCACAGGCCTATCCTAGCCTCACAAGCCTAGATCAAGGATAGCACGCCTCCCCAAATGGCAGGAGCCATTTGTCTACATAAGGACCACCGTGAAGAGGTAAGGAGAGGTAAGAAATGACAAACTCTCTTGAGTCCTACATTATCTTCTATTTTTTATCACCCTCTGGAAGCGGAGAGTTTCCCAAGCTCTCCACCTCAGAGGTCTTCTGTTCTCTTCGATCGTCCCACTGACTTGATCGTCGGAGTGTCTTTGCCGGAATCCCCGGTAGGGATGGCAATGGGGTGGGTTTGGATCGGGTCATCCAAAACCCATACCCGTCCCATCAAAAAAAAATCCGCCCCATACCCGTTTCGGGTCGGGTTAAAAAAATACCCCGGGGTCAGGTATTTCTATGTAAATAGGACTCGGTCGGATATTTTTATTTGGATCGGGTCAGGTTGGATATTTTTAATTAGACCGGGTATTTTTATTTGCTTTCTTTCTGAGATTACAAAAATAAAATGTGGACAAACATATCCTAATGATTGGACTAAATGCGCATTTTTGAATCATAAAAATAAAATTTATGAAGATCTTTCTATAAAAATATAAAAAATACAACATCTAATTGTGGAGTGATATGTTACAAAATTATTATACTTATTTTACTACAGAAAATATATATATTACACTCACAAAGACTCCAAAGAGAACTGCCATAAGTGACAGTGCAAGCCCATTTGCAACGACACCCACGGTCCCCAAGATCATCAAACTTATATCAGTTGAGTCTGCAAATGCGAACAGCTTGTAAAATGAAACACTTTGGCCATGTTTTTTACTTAAGAAATCAGTAGAAAATGGAAGTAGCTTTACTGCTTGCTTGGACGCTGATTTCCTGTATAAAAAAACAAGAAGAAAGCAAGAAAGAAAATCAAGGTTTTCATAAGTTCATTAAAAATCGATAAAGACAATACCTCTAAGGCCTCAAAGATTGTTAATTAAACATCAGAAACATGAATACCTGTTGTTTTCCGTATCTGCGTTAAGGGCAAGAATGTCCTCCTAACAAGAAACAAACAATTATGCCTTTTTCTTCGGATAAAAAGTTAAACTTTTTGTTGTATGTACAGTTACTTACAGGAATATCAATTTTGGATTGCCATGACTCATCACTAAGAATTTCATTGATCCTATAATTGAGAAGAAAGAAAAAACCGCAGTACCAGTTAATTAAAAATTGAGAAATAACACTATCACTATCACTGCAGTCGACAGGAATTTTGTATGCCTTTGTTTACGAATTATCTACTTCTAGAATCCTTGGAGGAATGGATAAGAGGTTTTTTGAAAGCCTGTGTTCTAACAAATAGTTTGCTCCACCTTGAAAGGAGGGTTTTTGCCCTGTTTGATATGTCTGGTCTTCAAATCAGATAAGTGAGTTCCAATAGATCACCATGAGACATATAACAGACGTTATATTAAAGCAAAGTACTTTTGCATGAAATATATGCAATCAAAACAACATGCCAGAAAATATGAGATGTCACTTTCCAAAGTACTTTCCTGCTACCATGTAATGGACTGGAGGAATCCAAGGGCTGTCTTAAACTTGTTTTTTTAAGAACTAGGACAGGAGGGATCCTGGCCAAAATAGATGTGAGAGCAGAACTTGCACTGAGGTCCTTGGTTGGTCCCAAACAGCTGACCAACTAGAATTGGCACCCTTCAAGGTTGTCTTAAAATTGCTCCCTAAGAATTATGTATTAAGTTACTTAGAACATTTTATACTGAGCTATTTTACAACCACCTATAATGAAGCAGGCAACAATGAAAACACTACAAGGATGCTAGTGAAATAGCTAAATACTGTATCAAGAAATGGAAACGGATTCCCTCATCTTCATTTGATATTTTGGCCAATATATCATCCTTGTTCCACATCTGAATCTCTTTGACTTCTGATTGCAAGGGCATATAATAATCCTTAGTAAACAATCCCACCCACAATAGAAGAGCTCATTCAACAGATGAAAAACATTAGAGGCAATTAAACAGGACACACAATATTGAGTTTGTAATTCATGTCTTCATAAAAATGCACTAGTAAATAATACATCTAGGGAATGGTTGAGAACTTTTCAAGTCAGGCATCTTAGAATGTTTAGATAACACCAATTGTATAAACATTTATCACAACAATGCAAGTTATCAAACAAAAGAAAAGAAATAAAGAACAGCACTTCTAAAATTATCAAGAAATCAGCGGCTAAGTTTGTACGTAAAAATTTGATGGTCTTAATGTGAACGATAAGTACATACCTGATGTCCTATAAAACTGCAGTCTGTTAACAGTTTGCAAGATAGCAGACATTTGTACTGGCGAAGCTTTATGCAGTGGCAGGTGATAGAGAACTTGGGTAAAAACAAAATTGTAGCCGAGGAACCGTACCATATAAAAAATAACAAAAAAATACCACCAATAAAAGTAAGAACCTTAAAAATGACAAGAAGCAGTTCTTTGTTCTTCATGAGCTGCTTGGCTCAACCATGTTGCTAGAATGGTAAGATCGCCTTTAGTTAAAATCCTAAATGTCAAAGGACACCTAAGATCGATTAAATGATATTTAAATACTGTCAGCTTAAGCTTTCAAAAAGGGCATGGAACCAAGCATAATCAACCAGATTTAGGATCTTACAAATCCTGCATTCAACTAGGCATAATCATATAACAACTTATAACCACATCAACATATAAATTATAGATAAAAAGATTAAAAAATACTAAAATTAACTGATTGCCGTGCACATAAAATAGCATTTTTAAATTCTTCACAACAAAACATTATACTTAAAGGCAAGTCCCATAACAAAACATACAAACACTAAAAACACATAACAAAAAGAGTAATAGAACCAACACAAATATGTTATTTTCTAGATAATTATCTCGAACAAGTACTTGTATAAAAACTTCTTCACTTTGTCAATCTTTCTCATGATCCATCTCCAAATCTTCTTCTTCGTTATCATCATAATCGTCAGGAATTGTCTGAATTGTGCTGCCTTGTAATGGTATAGATAAGCCTAAACAAATATAAAAAAGAAAAAATAAGCACCATGATTCAATAATGTATAAAGTATAACATATACCATAAATAACAAAATAAACTTAATGAATGAACAAGTATTCTACTTACCTTTAAGTTCAGTCCATAACCAATTTTGTGCACACATCAATACCTCCAACATTTTGGACTGAAGTCTACTGTGGTGTGGGCTCAACAATCTGCCACTTATGCTAAAAGCTGACTCTGAAGCAACTGTTGATATAGGAATAGCTAGAATATCCCTGGCAATCAACCGCAAAGTAAGATACTTGATTCCCTGATTTTTCCACCAGGCTAAAATATCAAAATCTACAGTCCTTGGAAGCACACCATCCTCAATATAGTGATCCAACTCTACTTTCACGTTCTCAACCTTGTTGTCACTACTAACAAATAAATCAAAACCAGAAAGAAAGTCATTTTTCTTTGATTGAGTAGCCTCTATCATAGCAGATGAAGCACCTGAAGAGCAAGCATTAGGAACCATTCTATTATACTCATTAAGCAATACATAGCAAATATTCTTAATCCTTGCAATTTCATCATAAGCTCTATCGCCATATATTTGAGTGAACATCCACTCTAACAACTTGAGCTTATATCTTGGATCTAAGATAGTTGCGACTCCCATAATACCATGAATTACATTCTAATAATTGTTAAACTTGTGTAACATACTTGATGCCATATTTCTAATAAGCTCATTTGAAGACTCAAGCCATGTAATTCATGCTATTTTCAGCTCACATACCTTTGTAAAATAAGTGTTAACTGTAGGATAAGAAGTCCCAGAAAATATCTCGGTCACATTATAAAATAACTCTAACTTTCCACAAATCTCTCTTGCTATCTCACACTCTTTTTCACTTGGCATGCAGGTATAAGATGATTCACGTTGTTTCAGTCTAAAAAATACATCTTTATACATTAATGCAGTAGAAAGCATCAAATATGTAGAGTTCCATTGAGTTTTGCAATCAAGAACCAACTCTTTGGTATATGTAATATGCAATTGCCTCAAAACTTCTTCAAATTTCTGCCTTCTTTTTGTTGATCCAGTCCAAAACACTACACTATCACGTATCTTCTCAATACAATCTTCAATAATTACTAAACCATCTTGAACAATTAAATTTAATATATGTGCCACACAACGCATATGCATAAGTGAACCATGCAATATAAGGGAACTACTTTGAAGTTTTTCCAAGAGAATTTTGATCATGGCATCATTAGTACTACAATTATCAACAGTCGACGTAGACAACTTTCAATCAAGATTCCATTCTAATAAGCAGTCAAGAAGTACATATGAAAGAACTTCTTTTGTATGTGGAGAAGGAACATAGATAAACCTATAAAAAATAATCAAAAAATATATAAAAATATAGCTTAAATGAAATTGCATATATGTAAATGCAAATTATATTTTAAAAGGGAAATGTACCTTAAAATCCGATTTTGTAATATCCAAGAATCATCAATGAAGTGTGCTGTGACCACCATGAAACCTCTCTTTCTGTTGCTTGAAGTCCACATATCAGTTGTGATGGCAACTCTACTTTGAATATTTTCCAATGATGCTAATACCTTTGACTTCTCATAATCATAAATTTTGAAAACATCTCTCTTGATTGTGTTTCTAGAAACCATCTTAAATAATGGTTGGAGAGAATATGAATATCTTCTAAACCCAATATAGTCAACTACACTGAGAGGGAACTCATGCAAAATGATCATATTTGCAAGCTCCTTTCTAGTTGCATCTTGATCAAAATGATAACTACTCAAGCCCTCTTTACCTTCCACCTTATCTTGCCCACTCACCAAAAGATTTTGCTTCATATCCTTAATACTTCTATATTTTAACCCCGAACATCTTTTCAAATGTTCACGCAAATGAGATGTTCCTTGTTTGCTCGCTCCTAAAAGATATTTTTTACAATGACTGCATTGTGCTTTGTCTTTCCCATCAAATTTTGCCTTCTTAAAATGATTCCATACATCAGATGTTAACTTTCTTTTTCTATTTTCTTCAATATCAACAATAGCACGAGGAGGATCATTGCTACTCGGTGTAGAAGTGCTATTTTTTTATGATTCTGCAGCCGTATCAACTAAGGGAGGTTGGCTACTGCTCCCAATTGGTGATGGAAGGGAACAACTATTTTCTTGTGAAAACATTTAGGATCTAAAAAATTCACACTTGAAAAGTATCAGCACTCTTAAAAAACTATAAGATAAATTTTATTCTACACAAAGTAATATGTAGAGCTTTTGACCAAACTAAAAGCATGCAAAGTTAGATTATATATTCATTATTATAGTTAGATTATATTTTCATTAATTTCCTTATTTCTCAGCATTGAAGTAAGGAATCCATTAATCATATAACTGATAGAGGAACAATATTTATTAATGAAAATTAGGGGTTTGGTTTAAGTTTTACTTACATGTTGTGTTTCTTTTGTCCTGAAATTTTGACTCGGAGATGTGATTACAAACTCGTGAATGGAGGAGAGACGAGGGTCGAGGGCTCGAAGGATGGAAGGAAAGGCCAAGGTCGACTAGCCGAGCGGGCAAGGGTCGCCGAGGGCTCGAAGTCGAAGGAGAGGCGACAGCACCGAGGGCTTGAAGTTGAAGGAGAGGCGACGGCGGAGGACCGACTACAAGTCTGCGATTGGCCGATGGAGCGAGAGCAAGGGGGCAAGGGCCGCCGAGGGCTCAAAGTCGAAGGAGAGGCGAGGGCGGAGGGCCAACGATGCCGTCTGCGACTGGCCGAGGGAGAGGCGAGGGCGGAGGGCCACCGTCTGCAACTAGCAGAAGGAGAGGCGAGGGTGGAGGGCCGCCGTCTGAGATTGGCCGAGGAGAGGCGAGGGCGGAGGGCCGCCGTCTGAGATTGGCCGAGGAGAGGCGAGGGCGGAGGGCCACCATCTGCGATTGGTCGAGGAGAGGTGAGGGCAGAGGGCCACCGTCTGTGACTGGTCGAGGGAGAGGCGAGGGCAGAGGGCCGCCGTCTGTGACTGGCCGAGGGAGAGGCGAGGGCGGAGGGCTGACGGTGCTGTCTGCGATTGGCCAAAGGAGAGGCGAGGGCGGAGGGCCGACGGTGCGCCAAGGGAGCGAGGGCTCGAAGAAATTAGGGATTAGGACAGGAAAGGATGCTGGAAGCTGGATGGAAAGTGAACGGTTCGAAGTTCATTGGGATTTTAGGAATCTGCATCTTCTGCGACATGGAAAAGAAAAGGCCAAAGTCATCGAACATCGAATACCGGACCGAGCTTTATTCTGACTTCTGTGAAAGAAATTTAAAAAATTAAATATATAATTATATATATATATATATAATTAGGTCAGGTTCGAGGCGGGACATATCATTACCCATACCCGACCCGAACCCATTTCGGGTTTTATATATAAAATCCATACCCGCCCCATATATAAATGGATCGGGTAAAACCCGCCCCATTTGGGTCGGATCGGATCGGATATCCATCGGGTCGGTAAAAATTGCCATCCCTAATTCCTAGCCCAGGTCTCCCCTATCTTGCAGGTCTTCACTAGTGAGGAGTGACGAGGGAGAGGATTGCACCGACCGGAGATGCCCACAGAAGGACCAGCATAGCTCCAAGCCCCTTTCATCCCTACAACGACCCCTCCAAGCACGGTACCTCCACCAAGCCCCGTGGCGGAGGGTATGTTCTTCTTGATCGTCTCTGATCGACGAACCCGGTGATGCCGGTGGGGAGTCCGCTCACCTAGGCCATGTAAAAGCTGCAGGCCACCACGATCTAGGTGGCAACATTTGGCACACCAGGTAGGCGGCAACATTTGGCACGACACGTAGAGGGGCAGATCAGTGCTTCTCAACGAATGGGACAACGAATTCCACCTTTGTCCTTAGTCCCCAGGGGGTAGACCGGGGGCACAGGGGTGGGGGCACGAGTGCTTCTCCCTCTCTCTCGGGGCTCCAAGGAGTGGTCTCGACACAAAAAGAAAAAATCCCGAGCTATGAAGGTGCATCGTCACCCTTGACAGGGCAGCAGGTAGCAATCCAAAGATGGAGCCACCTCCAGGCGGTGCTACCTTCTAGGAGCCCTATTCAACAAGAAAATAAGACAAAAAAAAAAGGAAAGAAAGAAGAAGAAAAAAAGAAAGAGAGGGAGGAAGGGTCTGACCACCGTAGAGAGGGAAGAAATTCATGTAATAGAGGTCTCACCTCCTCCCATGCGATGAAGCCTCATGCTTCCATGTGACGGAGCTCTCTCCCATGCAACAAGATCTCATTCCTCTCATGCAACGGAGCTTCCTCCCATGCAACGGAACTTCCTCCCATACAACAAAGCCTCATGCTTCCATGCAACGGAGCTCTCTCCCATGCAACGGAGCTTCCTCCCATGCAACGAAGCCTCATGCTTCCATGCGACGGAGCTCCCCCATGCAACCGAGTTCTATTCTTCCATGCAGAAGAGTCCAATTCTCTACTGAGAGGGCGGCCGACGAATTTGATCCCGGCCTGCTCAACGAAAAAATATATTTTTATTTATTCATATGACCGGAGCTCAATAGGTAACTCCTTTCCCCGCTACATTTACAAAATAAAAAACTGTGTTTCAGTTCCACAGGAAAGGCTCCTGTACCGCCATCAAGGGCAAGCGCTATGACCTGCCAGAGCCAGTCACTGCCTGCAAGAATTCTTGACAAAAGCCCGAAGTCTAACTCTCCAGCATAAAAGCCCGGGGTCCAACCCTCCGGCATAAAAGACCGGAAACCCCGGCACCAAAGACCGGAAACCCCGGTACCAAAGACCGGACCCCGTTCTGGCATCAGGGGCCCAACTTCCCAGCACCAAAGAACGGAGCCCTGCATCTACCGTATGACTCTCAGTTCAGCTCTTGCCTTACTCACAGTCTGAAGATGTCTGCGGAGACTCCAAGAAGTCCCGCCATCTACCGAGAAACTCATAATTTGGCATCTACTGTACTCACAGTCCGGGGATGTCCGTGAGAGGCTCCGGAGGCCCAACCATTTATGGTTGCCTCCTAGCATGGCGAACCAGTGGCTCTACCATCTCATGAAGGATGTAAGAATCCCTTCTTGATAATTAAAGTTCCTTTCTAATGCAACTTTGTTCTTCACCAATACAGGAACTCGCTCGTTCGACTCCAAGTCCGATGAAGTTAGGAGTTGAAGTCAAGCTCCTCAGTTCAGCCGAGCTGAAGTCAAATGAAGTCGAGCTGAAGTCAAGTTCCTCAATTCAACGGAGCTGAAGTCAAGCTCCTCAGTTTAGCCAAGCTGAAATCAAGTGAAACCGAGCTGAAGTCAAGCTCCTCGCTGAGCCCCGCATCTACCACTTGACTCTCATCCGGGGATATCCGTGGGAGGCTCCGAAGGCCCAACCGCTTATGGCTCGCCTCCTAGCATGGCGAACCAGCAGCTCTACCATCTCATGAAGGATGTAAGAATCCCTCCTCAATAATTAAAGTTCCTCTTTGGTGCAACTTTGCTCTTCATCATTACAGAAGCTCGTCCATCCGACTCCGAGTATGGCGAAGTAAGCCCGGAATCAGTTCCGGCACAAAATCCCAGAGTCCAGCCCAGATGAAAGCCCGGAATCCAGTTGACACGAGACACGAGCCCCGATCAATGTTTATTCTGGATCGTTGGTCATTAAGAAATGATCCTAGGCTAGGCTAAACCCAATTTATTCAAATAAACCAATTTTTTTTAATAATAATAAACCATTTTTTTTATTTTCATTTTTTTATACTAAAAAAAACCATACTTTTTTGTTTCTCTATGTATTTTCTTTTTTTTTTCCATATTTCCTTTTTTTTCTCACGATTTTTTTTTCCTTTTTCTTCTTTTTTTTTCCTGCTATTCCTAAAGTCGGCTGCTAACGCCGATTATGCCTTCACAATCATGATGAAACAAGGAACCTCGCGGACAGGGAAAACTGGCGAGGTTTTCGTCGGCGACGTGGCTGGGGAAGAGGACGGTGGCCCAGGGGAACGGCTGCATGACCCTGCTCCGGCGAATGTCATGGCAGCAGGGAGCGGAGATGGTGGAGCATTGCAGACATGGGCTAGCAGTGGATGGCCGGAATCCATCAGAACAAAAATAGAGGGAGACGCTCGATCGGAAAGGAGGAGACCGGCACCAGAGGAGTGGAGGAACTCTGATGGGAGGCTTCACGGGCAGAGGGGATGGCTGCGGTCGAGGTGGCCAACGTGGGATCAACTTGGGGTGGCCGGTGTCCGTCAGGGACTAGTTGTCGTCAGTTCGAGCAAGGACCTATCCGGTCAGGAGGGTGGCATCGGGCGGATCTACGACATGGATGTGCGGCGACGAGAGTGCATCAGGGATCGACTTCGACTGCAGTGGATCCGATGGATTGCTTCAATTGAACTACTCGGAGAAGAAGATGATAGGAATAAACATCGGAATAAGAAGTGAGGAATTAGAAGAGAATAAGGGAGAGAAATAAGAAGAATATGGAGAAAGGAGGAATGAAGAGGAGAAGAACCGGGAAGAGGAAACAGCACCAGGAAGAAAGATGAGCGAGAGAAGGAAAAGAAGGAGGAGAGGGGGGGAAGGGAGTCGGGACACACCCAAATCTCAATAAATTTTCTTCTTCGCTAATTTTTTATTTCAGTCATGAAACATCTTAAATAAATAATCGAAACCTCTGAAAGAGATTTGAATAAATCCTAAAACAATCGATAAGATAAATCCTAAAAATAAATAATCAAACTAAATAATCAAGTCCTAAAACAAATTTCAAAATAACTGTGATCCTAATCCTAAAATTTTTGATGATATCCTATGCTGGCATCGGGATATGTGCTGGCATCGGGATTTGTGCTCATCGACTCCAGGATCTTGGGCTCTAGGGTTTGAACTGGGTTGGGCTTCAGGTTCTGGGCTGGGTTGGCTTCAGGCTTGGGCTTGGGCTTTAGGTTCTGGGCTGGGCTTCAGGTTTGGGTTGGGCTGCTTCATATTCTGGTCGATGTCCCCATCATTTTCCCTGAGATGGGGAGAACTCGACTCTGTCGAGTCAGGCTTCAGAAAATTGGCTTCTCGATGCATCATCTGTATACTGAATAATTCAAAGCAGAAAGCAAATAAAAATAGAATTAATCCTAACCTAACCTAAACTTGCTCTGATACCAAATAATTGACGCGGAATGCCAGCTCTGATACCAAGACTGACGCGGTACGGGCCGACAAACCCTAGACCTAAGAGAAATTACTTTGGGACCGTTGATCGTTAAGAAATGATCTCTAGATTAGAGTGTCCAATTTAATTAAATTAAATCTAATTAAATAGAAATAAAATCAGCAATTGACTAGATCAGGTTCTCAAAGTGGATCTCATCCGAAAGCATAGAATTTCATGAAATTTGGAAGAGGGAGATCGTCTAGAGGTCATCGAAATCCAGACCAGTAGTTCACGAGCGAGGTGAATCAGAAGCCGTTGGACCTGGAATACCAAAAACAAGCAATATATCAATCCCAAATCAAAATTAACAAAAATCCCAATGCTTTGAGATCCGTGTGCTCTGGGATCCGTGCGATGCAGAAGTCAGCAGCACAGAACGTGATTACTTTCACGATCGTGCTATTCTTTCCTCTCCACGGATCAATACCAAGAAGAATAGGGGACCGAGTGGAAGGGCAGAACCGATAGGATCTTGCCGGTGACGGGGCTCGGCGGTGACAGCGGTGGTCCCGGTGGCGGGCGGCGACTGGTGTGGGGCACTAGCCCTGATCACCAATTCCGGCACAACATTCCGGAGTCTAGTCCGGATGGAAGCCCAGAACCCAATTCCGGCACAAGATTTGGGAGTCTAGTCCGGATGAAAGCCCGGATCCTAGTTTTGACACAACATCCCGAAGTCCAGTCCGGATGAAAGCCCGGATCCCAGGTTTGGCATGACATCCTGGAGTCCAGTTTAGATGGAAGCCTGGAACCCAGTTCCGGCACAAAATCCCGGAGTCCAGTCCGGATGGAAGCCTGTATCCCAATTCCGGCACAACATCCCAGAGTCCAGTCCGGATGGAAGCCCGGAACCCAGTTCCGGTTCAACAGCCCGGAGTCAAGTTCGGATGAAAGTCCAGAAACCCCGGCACCTAAAGATCGGAAACCCCGGCACCTAAAGCCCGGAAACCCGGGTACCTAAAGCATGGAAACCCCGGCACTTCAAGATTGAAAACCCCGGCACCTCAAGACAGGAAATGCCGGAAGTCCCACATCAAAAGCCAGGAAGCTTCTAAAACCCTGCATTCAAGTCGCCAAGCTGAAATCAAGCTCCTATTCGAGGCCAAGCTCCTGCTCCTCGAACCTTCCAGCAGCCTCTATGCCCTCATCAAAAGCTTTGAGGAGTGCTTTGAGCTTGACCATGTGCCCGGTCATATATGTGTGCACCCGAGTTGTGCACCTCACGAACCTCTTCTTCCATGGAACCACCTTCTATTCGGTCAAAGAGGAGTCAGACTGAAGTGCTAGCACCATTATAATGCAACTAACCTTAGGTCAAAGTACCTACAGGCAAGTAAGTTTTAGAAATAGCACCTTTTTCTTTGTTTTGTAGGCCACTCCCTGTTCATGAAAAGGATAGCCAGACTCGATGCCTTCATCTAGGCTCTTAAATGCCAACGGTTAACCTCCGATAAGTTTAGTTCCATCTAGCGGCTGACTTCTTGCAACCAGTACAGTGCTCGCTAAGGTGTGGGGCTGAATGGATATGGTACTCCCTTTATCGAAAACGTTGACGTTTTGCACTTAGGGAGTAGGGGCATGTTATAGTATGAATAAAATCCATTCGGCCCTAACACGACATCCTATTTGGTGGCTGACACGGCCACGTACTTCTCCACCTCGGCCCCAACTCGGCCATGTACTTCTCCACCTCAGCCCCGTGGGGATCATGTCGGTATTTCGTGCAGCCCACTTCGACCATGAATGGAGTCCTGCTTCTTTGCTACCCAGTCTGCACCGAGGTCAGCCCCAGGTCAGCCTCTTGTTCAGCCAGCTTGGTGCCTCGTCCACAGCAACACCATGCCCAGGTTAGCTCCAACTCGGCACTCCTGCGGCACGCCCACGGCGCGCCCGAGGCTGCCCCTGCTCTACCCGCGGTCCAGCTCCTTTGCCCGTGGCACGCCTGCATGCCCAGTTCGACTTCAGCAGCTCCCAGTCCATCATGCCAGTTCGGCGAACCCGCGCCCGATGGGACCCTGCTCGGTCCGGTGCTCCCGTGCCCCAGGTCTACTCCGTGCAGCGCGCCTCCACCCGCTCCAGCCCAGTCTGGCAGGATGACTACTCCAGCTCGGTGCTCCTGCACCCCAGGTCTGGCCCCTCCGGCTTCGCCCTGCACAGCTCCACCCGATGTGGGGGCAGCAGGGCCCCGCTCCGGCTCCGGTCTGGTGCGACCTCGCCCACACCTCGGTCCTGATCCTTTAGCTCTGCCCGTGGGAGAGCAGCCCGGCGTCCAGCTCTAGTCCGGCTCCGCCCGATGGAGAGCAGTGCAGCATGCCCGCATGGCACGCCCGTGCTCAGCTCCGCTTCACCCCAGGTATGCTCCGTGCAGCGCGCCTCCGCACGCTTCGGCCCAGTCCGACAGGATGACTGCTCCAGCTTGGTGCTCCCGCACCCCAGGTCCGGCCCCTCCAGCTCCGCCTCGCACGATTCCGCCCGATGTGGGGCAGCAGGGCCCCACTCCGGCTCCGATCCAGTGGGAGAGCAGCCCGGCATCCCGCTCCAGTCCTGCTCTGCTCAATGGAGACCAGCGCGGCATGCCTGCATGGCACGCCCATGCTCAGCTCCGCTTCACCTCAGTCTGGCTTCGATGGAGAGCAGCGCGGCACGACCACATGGCACGCCCGTGCTCAGCTCTGCTTCACCCCAGTCCGGCTCTGCTCGAAGCCCCTCAGGCATGCCCGTACCAGTCCGGTCACTGGGGATCTCCGCATTCCAGCCCCAGCTCCGGCACGCCCATGCACGGTCCGGCGCCTCGGCAAGCCTATCCAGCACTTCGATAATTGCTAGGAGCAGCGCGTAGGTTCACACCACACGCCCCTTCCGCATGCATGGGAAGCCTCTACGGTCCTTCTCTCGGTCCGCGCTTCTGCATGGCAACTGGCACGTAAAGTCCAGTGCGTCGTCCACTTCGGCACTTCAGCATCTCAGCCCGGTTCGACCATCGAGAGCATCGCACGGTTCAGCCCCATCCACATGGGCCCGGCACGCTTTCAAAGGATCCCATCCATGTGGGTCCTGTGGCACGCCGCCTTCAAAGAAGGTCTACATTCAAGCTTCCCAAGCCACTGTTTACACTAATCAGGAAAGGGTGCCCCACCCGCGGCACTGTACTCCTTCACCAACTCTGTGAACCTCCCAGAAGAGGAAGGCTCACCAACCCTCCATAGCCTCACAGGCCTATCCTAGCCTCACAGGCCTACATCAAGGAGAGCATGTCTCCCCAAATGGCAAGAGCAATTTGTCTACATAAAGGCCAGTGTGAAGAGGTAAGGAGAGGTAAGAAATGACAAACTCTCTTGAGTCCTACATTATCTTCTATTTTTTATCACCCTCTGGAAGCGGAGAGGTCCCCAAGCTCTCCACCTCAGAGATCTTCTATTCCTTTCGATCGTCCCACTGACTTGATCGTTGGAGTGTCTTTGCCGGAATCCCCGGCCCAGGTCTCCCCTGTCTTGCATGTCTTCACTCGCGAGGAGTGACGGGGGAGAGGATTGCACCCCACCGAAGAGGTCCACAGAAGGACCAGCACAGCTCCAAGCCCCTTTCATCCCTACGACGACCCCTCTGAGCACGGCGCCTCCACCAAGCCCTGTGGCAGAGGGTATGCTCCCCTTGATCACCTCCGATCCACGAACCCAGTGATGTCGGCAGGGAGTCCGCTCACCTAGGCCATGTAAGAGCTGCAGGCCACGGTGATCTAGGCGGCAACATTTGGTGCACCAGGTAGGCGGAAACATTTGGCGCGCCGGGTAGGGGGGCAGATCAATGCTCCTCAATAGGTGGGACAATGAGTTCCACCTTTGTTCTTAGTCCCCGGGGGGCAGACCGAGGGGGGCACGAGAGCTTCTCCCTCTCTCTCAAGGCTCCAAGGAGCGGCCTCGATACAAAAAGAAAATATCCCGAGCTGTGAAGGTGCATCGTCACCCTTGACAGGACAGCAGGCATCAAGCCAAAGATGGAGCCACCTCCAAGCGATGCTACCTTCTAGGAGCCCTATTCAACAAGAAAAGAAGACAAAAAAAAAAAACAAAGAAAGAAAGAAAGAAGAGAGAGAGGAAGGGTCTGACCACCATAGAGAGGGAAGAAATTCATGCAACAAAGGTCTCACCTCCTCCCACGCGACGAAGCCTCAAGCTTCCATGCGACGGAGCTCTCTCCCATGCAACGGAGCTCTCTCCCATGCAATAGGATCTCATTCCTCTCATGCAACGGAGCTTCCTCCCATGCAACGGAGCTTCCTCCAATGCAATGAAGCCTCATGCTTCCATGCGACGGAGCTCTCTCCCATGCAACGGAGCTTCCTTCCATGCAACGAAGCCTCATGCTTCCATGCGACGGAGCTCCACCATGCAACCGAGTTCTATTCTTCCGTGCAGAGGAGTCCCATTCTCTCCTGAGAGGGCGGCCGACGAATTTGATCATAGCCTGCTCAAGGAAGAAATATATTTTTATTTATTCATATGATCGAAGCTCAACAAGTAACTCATTTCCCCGCTACATTTATAAAATGAAAAACTGTGTTTCAGTTCCACAGGAAAGGATCCTGTACCGCCATCAAGGGCAAGCGCTACGACCTGCCAGAGCCAGTCACTGCCCGCAAGAATTCTTGATAAAAGCTCAGAGTCCAACTCTCCGGCACAAAAGCCCAGGGTCTAACCCTCTGGCATAAAAGACCAGAAACCCCGGCACCAAAGACCGGACCCCGTTCCGGCATCAGGGGCCCTGCTTCCCGGCACCAAAGAATGGAGCCCCGCATCTACTGCATTACTCTCAGTTTAGCTCTTGCCTTACTCATAGTCCAGAGATGTCTGCGGAGACTCCAAGAAGTCCCACCATCTACCGAGAAACTCATAGTTTGGCATCTACTGTACTCACAGTCCGGGGATGTCCGTGGGAGGCTTTGGAAGCCCAACCATTTATGGCCCGCCTCCTAGCATGGCGAACCAGTGGCTATACCACCTCATGAAGGATGTAAGAATCCCTCCTCGATAATTAAAGTTCCTTTCTGGTGCAACTTTGTTCTTCACCAATACAGAAACTCGCCTGTCCGACTCCAAGTCCGGTGAAGTTAAGAGCTGAAGTCAAGCTTCTCAGTTCAGCCGAGCTGAAGTCAAGTGAATCCGAGCTGAAGTCAAGTTCCTTAGTTCAACCGAGCTGAAGTCAAGCTCCTCAGTTCAGTAGAGCTAAAGTCAAGTGAAACCGAGCTGAAGTCGAGCTCCTCGCTGAGCCCAGCATCTACCGCTTGACTCTCATCTGGGGATGTCCGTGGGAGGCTCCGAAGGCCCAACTGCTTATGGCTCGCCTCCTAGCATGGTGAACCAGCGGCTCTACCATCTTATGAAGGATGTAAGAATTCCTCCTCAATAATTAAAGTTCATCTTTGGTGCAACTTTGCTCTTCATCATTACAGGAGCTCGTCCGTCCGACTCCGAGTCTAGCGAAGTAAGCCCAGAATCCGTTTCAGCACAAAATCCTGGAGTCCAGCCCGGATGAAAGCCCGGAACCCAGTTCCGGTGCACAATATCTTGAATCCAGTCCGGATGGAAGCCTGGAACCCAATTCTGGCATAACATCCCGGAGTCCAATCCGGATGGAAGCCCATAACCCAGTTCCGGCACAAGACTCGAAGTCCAGTCCGAATGAAAGCCCGGATCCCAATTCCGGCACAACATCTTGGAGTCCAATCCGGATGAAAGCCCGGATCCTAGTTTCGGCATAACATCCCAGAGTCCAGTCCGGATGGAAGCCCGGAACCCAGTTCCGGTACAAAATCCCGAAGTCCAGTCCGGATGAAAGCCCATATCCCAATTTTTTTACAATATCCCAGAGTCCAGTCCAGATGGAAGCCCGAAACCCAGTTCCGGCATAACAGCCTAGAGTCAAGTCCGGATGAAAGCCCGGAAATCTCGGCACCTAAAGACTGGAAACCCCGGCATCTAAAGACCAGAAACCCCGGCACCTAAAGCCCGCAAACCCTGGCACTTCAAGACCGAAAACCCCGGCACCTCAAGACGGGAAATGCCAGAAGCCCCATATCAAAAGCCAGGAAGCTTCTAAAGCCCTGCATTCAAGTTGCCAAGCTGAAATCAAGCTCCTATCCGAGGCCAAGCTCCTGCTCCTCGGACCTTCCAGCAGCCTCTATGCCCTCATCAAAAGCTTTGAGGAGTGCTCTGAGCCCGACCATGTGCCCGGTCATATATGTGTGCACCCGAGTTGTGCACCTCACCAACCTCTTTCTCCACAGCACCGCCTTCTATCCGGTCAAAGAGGAGTCAGACTGAAGTGCTAGCACTATTATAACGCAACTAACCTTAGGTCAAAGTACCTACAGGCAAGTAAGTTTCAGAAACACCACCTTCTGCTTTGTTTTGGAGGCCACTCCCTGTTCATGAAAAGGACAGCCAGACTCGATGCCTTCATCTAGGCTCTTAAACACCAACGGTTAACCTTCGGTAAGTTTAGTTCCATCTAGCGACTGACTCTTGCAACCAGTCCAGGGCCCGCTAAGGTGCGGGGCTGAATGGATAATGGTACTCCCTTTATCCAAAAAGTTGACGTTTTGCACTCAGGGAGTGGGGGCATGTTGCAGTATGAATAAAATCCATTCGGCCTTGACACGACATCCTCCTTGGTGGCTGACGCGGCCACGTACTTCACCTCGGCCCCATCTTGGCCATGTACTTCTCCACCTCGACCCCTGTGGCGGTCAGGTCGGCAATTCGGGCAGCCCACTTCGACCATGAACGGAGTCTTGCTACCCAGTCTGCACCGAGGTCAGACCCAGGTCAGCCTCAGGTTCAGCCAACTCGATGCCTCGTCTACAGCAAGACCATGCCCAGGTCAGCTCCAACTCAGCACGCCCACGGCATGCCCACAGCGTGCCTGAGGCTGCCCCTGCTCGGCCCGCGGTCCAGCTCCTCCGCTCGTGGCATGCCTGCATGCCCAGTTCAACTTCGGTAGCTCCCAGCCCGTCGTGCCAGTTCGGCGAACCCGCGCCCGGCGAAACCCCGCTCGGTGCGGCGCTCCCGCGCCCCAGGTCCGCTCCGTGCAGCACGCCTCCACCTGCTCTGGACCAGTCCGGCAGGACAACTACTCTAGCTCGGTGCTCCCGTGCCCCAGGTCCAGCCCCTCTAGCTCCGCCCGATATGGGGGCAGCAGGGCCTCGTTCCGGCTCCAGTCCGGCACGACCTCGCCCGCACCGCGTTCCTGCTCCTTTGGCTCTGCCCACGGGAGAGCAGCCCAGCGTCCCACTCCAGTCTGGCTCCGCTCGATGGAGAGCAGCGTAGCACGCCTGCGCTCAGCTCCACTTCACCCAAGGTCTGCTTCATGTAGCATGCCTCCGCCCGCTCCGACCGAGTCCAGCAGGACAATCGCTCCAGCTGGACGCTCCCGCTCCCCAAGTCTGGCCCCTTTGGCTCCGCCCGATGTGGGGGCAGCAGGGCCCCGCTCCGCTCCGGTCCGGCGCGACCTCGCCCGGACATCGGTCCTGCTCCTCCAGCTCCACCCACGGGAGAGTAGCCCATCGTCTTGCTCCAGTCTGGCTTCACCCGATGGAGAGCAGCGCGGCATGCCCGTACTCAGCTCCGCTTCACCCCAGTCCGGCTCTGATGGAGAGCAGCGTGGCATGACCGCATGGCACGCCTGCGCTCAGCTCCGCTTCACCCCAGTCCGGCTCCGCCCGAAGCCCCTTCGACGTGCCCATACTGGTCTGGCCGTTGGGGAGCTCCGCATTCCAGCCCCAGCTCTGGCATGCCCGTGCATGGTTCGGTGCCTCGGAAAGCCTATCCAGCACTTCGATAATAGCTGGGAGCAGCATGTAGGTTCACACCACACGCCCCTTATGCATGCATGGGAAGCCTCTACGGGCCTTCTCTCGATCTGCGTGTCTGCATGGCAACTGGCATGTAAAGTCCAGTGCGTCGTCCACTTCGACATCTCAGCCCGGTTCGACCACCGAGAGCATTGCACGGTTCAGCCCCATCCACATGGGTCCTGTGGCACGTCGCCTGCAAAGAAAGTCTACATTCAAGCTTCCCAAGCCACTATTTACACTGATTAAGAAAGAGTGCCCCACCCGAGGCACTGCACTTCTTCACCAACTCTCTGAACCTCCCAGAAGATGAAGGCTCACCAACCCTCCATAGCCTCACAGGCCTACATCAAGGAGAGCACACCTCCCTAAATGGCAGGAGCTATTTGTCTACATAAAGACTTGCGTGAAGAGGTAAGGAGAGGTAAGAAATGACAAACTCTCTTGAGTCTTACATTATCTTCTATTTTTTATCACCCTCTGGAAGCGGAGAGTTTCCCAAGCTCTCCACCTCAGAGGTCTTCTGTTCCCTTTGATTGTCCCACTGACTTGATCGTCGGAGTGTCTTTGCCGGAATCCCTGGCCCAGGTCTCCCCTGTCTTGCAGGTCTTCACTCGTGAGGAGCGATGAAGGAGAGGATTGCGCCCCACCAGAAAGGCCCACAGAAGGACCAGCACAGCTCCAAGCCCCTTTCATCCCTACAACGACCCCTCCGAGCACGGCACCTCTACCAAGCCCCGTGGCGGAGGGTATATTCTCCTTGATCGCCTCCGATCGACGAACCCGGTGACGCCGGCGGGGAGTCCGCTCACCTAGGCCACGTAAGAGCTGCAGGCCAGGCAATCTAGGCGGCAACATGCATAACCTCTTTTGTTAGCATCATTTCATATTTTATAATACCATATATTTAGATATTATAAAAAATTCAAATTTAATAACAAAAACCTTCCAATCTATTCTTAATTAAGGAATGTTTGGAACGAAGAATTGACATATTAATTAAAATAATAATTATTGACTTAAAAATTCACACCCTTCACGGAATTCAAATTTTTTTTAAGACGCGCTCATTAGACCAAAAGCTGAATTCGGCATATCTTGCAAGGATTTCAAAAAGATGGAGTTCCATTAGACTTGTTAAATAATTGTTTAGACAATATCATTTACTTGTTATTTTCCTTTTCATATTGAAACCATATACTTGTTTGTCCCCGTTTAACCTCTTATTTTTTTATTTTAGTAACTTCATGAAAAAAAAAGAAAAGGATAGATGATATATCTTAACATATTAATATCATTCTTTCAATCTTAATCAGCTAGACTTTAAAGTTGAACATTACTTAAAGTCCCATGTGATACAAATATTTTAAGATCCAAGACTATCTATCTAATTTCAATCATCGATTGTGCTTGATCAAAATATTAGTTGAATGCATATACAACTAACTTGTTATACCCCTCCGCCTCACTATCTGAACCAAGCCGCTTCAGGGGCCCAACCGACCTGCTTCTGCTAAAGTCCATCGGCCCCTCCTATTGAAGACCCGACGGACGTTCCCAACCGGAGATCCGATCCACTTCTATTGAGGTCCGTCAGCCCCTCATGTTGAAGACCTGGTGGACATTCCTTGCCCAAGGACCGACCTGCTGGAGTAGGGGTCCAACGGCCCTCTCCTGTTGAGGTCCGATCCACTTCTACTGAGGTCTGTCAGCCCCTCCTGTTGAAGACCCGGCGGACATTCTTTGCCCAAGGACCGACCCGCTGGAGTAGGGGTCCGACGGGCCGCTCCTGTTGAGGTCTGGCCCACTGTTCTACTTCGGACATCCTCCCTTGGAGGATCGATTGGTCCTTTCAGTCGGCATCCGACCGACCCACTTCAGGACCCAAAGAATTCTGGAAATCCCTTTCTGTTACAATGGAATCATGCCACATCAGCAGTACGGCTCCACTACTCTCACGAGATTGCCCTATCTAGGCACCACATGGCCACTCTCCACATCCTCCTAGGGGCAGATCGGTCCTTTCCGACTTCTCTCCTAACGAACTTTGGACTATTTCGCACCTATATAAGGTAACCGGGGGACCCCGTTTGAGGCTAAGTATACTCTTCCCTCTCAATACACTGCCTCTCTGATTCCTCCATTTTGTTGCCTTCAAGCTCCTGCTAACTTAGGCATCGGAGGGTCTCCTACCGGAATACCACCGGCACCTTGGGGACTTTGTTGCAAGTCGGCCAAGCGAGAAGAACTCCAGCACAGCCGACCAAGACCGGTTCAGGAGAAGTCGCCGCAACAGATTTGCGCTAGAGGAAGGGCACCCCCTTCTCTAAAAAGAGGAATCCGTCTATCCAGCCAAGCAATAGCTAAGGGAAGAGCTCAGAACACCTCTGCCAGAGGAGGTATCTCCCCACCTAGGTCCAAAGGACCTCCAAGGGAAAACGACGATGCCGCCACCACCGCCGTCGCTGAGCCCACCATTACTCTAGGGCTACAGCAGTTCCAGATGTTGATGAACCACATTGACACACTCACCGTGGCAGTTTAGCATTTCCAGGAGGCGGCCGACGACCGATCGCAATCGCCTACTGCTTCCTGCACTAACCACCCAACTGCGGCTAAGGGGAGCCGACAGCCAGAAGTCCCTTAGCATTGTTCTCATGCCATTACGGGGCCCCAAAGGTCCTTAGGGGCCTGTGTTGACGGCAAGAGGACGAGGTCTGCATCTCCCTCTTATGCTGAGTCCATCCCTGTTAGTGCTCGGCTTCCTGCTGAACTCTCGAGAGACTACACTGGCAAGATCCTACGCATGGAGGAGCGCATTGCTGAGATTGTCCACCGGCAGAAGGCCTAAGGGGGGCAAGTATACGACTCCCGCCCATCATTTTTCGATGAGATCCTGGTAGAAACGATTCCCCGCCACTTTAAAATCCCTCAGGTGGACCCTTACGATGGCACCACCGACCCGCTGGACCATCCAGGCACCTACAAAGCCTACATGATGGTACAGGGCACCTCCGATGCCCTTCACTACATTGCCTTCCCTGCCACCCTCAAGAAGGCCGCCTAGATGTGGTTCTCCGCCATCCGGCCAGGTACAATCCACTATTTCTCCCAGCTTAAAAACCTTTTTCTTTCTCATTCAGGACCTGCAGTCGGATCCCGAGGAACACCGACTGCCTCTTCCTCGTACTGCAAAAGGAGGGAGAGACTCTCCGGGATTACATGGCCCATTTCAACTCAGCGGTCATGGAAATCCCGGACCTAAATGAAGACGTGGCTATGTCGGCCTTCAAGCGAGGGCTCCACTCGTCCAGGCTTACTTTCTCGCTGGACAAGAAGTTTCCGACAAGCTACAGCGAGCTACTAGCCAGGGCACAAAAATATGCCATGGTAGAGGAGCAAGCGGCCAGCCGGCGCCAGGTAGAGGGAAGGCCGGCCTCCAAGAAGTGGAGTGATAAGGTTCCCGAAGTTCGACCCCAGAACGATAGCCACCGGTCAGCCCAACACCAAGGTCCGAAGCCAAAAGACTTTTCTAGGAGGTTCGAGACCTACGCACCCCTCTCCCTTCCGAGGGAGAAGATCCTCCTAGAGATTGAGAATGAGACATTCCTTTAGAGGCCTCGATCGATGAGGGGCCCTCCTACATTCAGAAACAGAGATAAATTCTGTCGATTACATAAGGACCATGGGCATAGCATCGAAGAGTGCCTACAGCTAAAGGATGCCATTGAATACTTTATCTGAAGAGGGTACCTGCACAAATATGTCCGACCCCATCGGGATCAGGCCGAAGCCTCAACCGCCAGAAACCCTCTGGAGGAGGCGAAGCTTCCTAATCAACGACCGACCGGTGGGGATGTTGGCATGCTGCATCGATGGTCTGATTGGAGCCATGAAGATGGTCCAGACATCATCAAGAGGTTGATGGGCTCCAATGCAATCACTTTCTCTGATGAGGATCTCCTGGAGTCCCATGTTTTTGAAAATAATCCTGTAGTCGTGTCGACGATAATTGCCAACTACAATGTAAAAAGGATACTTATAGATAATGAAAGCTCCACGGAGGTATTATTGTATGATGCTTTTGTAAGAATGAACTTGTCTCAGTCGATGCTGCAAGAATTTCCTATACCGCTGACAGGTTTCGGGAGGAATTCAGTTGGAGTTGAGAGAAAATAGTCCTCCCCATGACGATCGAGACACAGCCTTTCCAGAAAACTCTCCCTATTAACTTTGTGATCGTCCATACGACCTCAACTTATAATGCCATTTTGGGCTGACCGGCCCTCAACAAGTTCCGGGCCATTGTATCAACTTATCATCTGTTGGCAAAGTTTCTGACCAGGAGTGGGGTCGGAGTTATGAGGGGAGACCGTCAGATGGCCAGACAATGCTTGACTATTCTAAACCAGCAGGTGCAAGACCGACATACTCTGGAGCAGCTGGACCCAAGGGCTGAGACCGATGGCCATGGTCAGCCAGATGAAAAGATCCTATTTGTCCCCCCTGGGAGGATGATCCCACCAAAGTCCTCCAAATTGGGAGTTCTCTCAGCGAGGATGTCAAGACAGAGATGATTGGCCTCTTGAGGAGTAATGATGACATCTTTGCTTGGTCAGCATCGGACATGCCTGGTATACCGTCGGATATCATCACTCATCAACTCATGGTGGATCTGACTTATAGATCCATCCGACAGAAGAAGAGGAGCTTCACTGCCGAAAGGCAGAAAGCAATCAATGAGGAAGTAAAGAAACTTTCTGACGCTGGCTTCATCAGGGAAGTCCATTACCCTGAATGGCTAGTGAATGTTGTCATAGTAAAGAAGGCTAACGGGAAGTGGAGGATCTGTGTGGACTACATCGACCTCAACAAGGCCTATCCGAAGGACAGCTTTTCTCTGCCTAAGATTGACCAACTAGTGGACGTAACGGCCGACCATCAGCTTCTCAGCTTTATGGATGCTTTCTCTGGGTATAACCAAATCAGGATGCATCCCGAAGATGAGAAGAAAACTGCTTTTGTCACCGACAAAGGCCTGTATTATTACCGAATGATGCCCTTTGGCTTGAAGAATGCCAGTGCCACCTTCCAAAGGCTGATCAACTGAGTCTTCGAAGGGCAACTAGGGGGAAATATGGAGACTTACGTTGATGATATGACAGTAAAGAGCATTCAAAGAGCCGACCACATCAAGGACTTGCAGAAATCCTTTGACACACTCAGGCATCATCGAATGAGGCTGAATCCTGCGAAGTATACTTTTGGGATAACTTCCAGCAAGTTCCTCGACTTTTTGGTTATGCAAAGAGGAATTGAAGTTAACCCTGATAAGATAAGGGCCGTAATTGAAATGGTGCATCTGACCAACAAGAAGCAGGTGCAAGAGCTTACTGGCAGAATTACCTCTCACAGTCGTTTCATCTCCCGTTCGATTGAAATATCCCTACCATTCTTCAAGACCCTGCGTGGGTCGGACCGCTTCATTTGGATCGATGAGTGTCGGTCGGATTTTGAAGCCCTGAAGGATTACCTGAAGAATCCTCCGCTGCTGGCCAAACCGACGGAGGGAGAGTCTTTGTATCTCTACCTGTCGGCCTCGGACGAGGCGGTCAGCTCCGTCCTCATGCGAATCAGAGAGGACGACTAGCAGAAGCCCATCTATTATATCAGCAAAATCCTCCATGATGCCGAAATAATGTACCCTAAAATGCAGAAGCTAGCTTATTCCTTGGTCATATCGGCCAAGCGACTCCGACCATACTTCCAGGCACATCCTATTGTGGTGATGACCGACCAACCTCTTAAGGCGGTCCTCCAGAGTCCGGACACATCCAGTCGGCTCGCCAAGTGGGCTGTCAAACTTGGCGAGTTTGCATCTCCTTCCAGTCATGGTTCGCTTTGAAGGCCCAGGTAATCGCTGACTTCATTGTAGAGTGCACCTAGAAGCAAGGGGTGTCTTCTCAAATGGCTAAAGCACCTGAAGCCGACCCCATCGATGAAGCCACCGGACTAGCTTGGACCCTCCACGTGGATGGGGCGTCCAACCTCATAGGCTGCGGGGCTGGCCTGATTTTGGCTGACCCCGATGGAGAAAGCTTGGAATATACACTCCATTTTTTATTTCAGGTATCAAACAATCAGGGGGAGTACGAAGCACTCCTCGCAGGATTGCGAATCGCCAATGAACTGGGCATCATCCGAGTGAGAGCCTTCTCCGACTTCCAACTGGTGGTCAATCAGGTGAAAGGTGAATTTGAAGCAAGGGACCCAACCCTGGCCAAATATTTAAGCAAGGTACAAAATCTCATCTCTCGACTCAAATTCTTTGAAATCCTTCATATACCTCGTCTGCAGAACTCTCGGGCGGATGCTCTACATGATTGGCTACGACGGTCACCAGTACCTCTGATCGAACTTTTGTAGAGCACTTGCAACGTCCAAGTATTAGTGAAGAGCTGACTGAGGTCAACCAGGTTGAGCAGGAAGCTTCATGGATGGATCCGATCCTCACCTTTCTTGTCGGAGGGACCCTGCCGGAAGATCGATCGAAGCCAAGCGAATATGCATGACAGCTTCAAAGTACATCATCCTCGATGGCACCCTCTACAAGCGGTCATTTTCACAGCCTCTATTAAAGTGCTTGGGACTGACCGACGCTGATTATGCTCTAAGAGAAGTTCATGAAGGCATCTATGGCGATCATCTCGGAGGAAGATCATTAGCATATAAATAATTCGACAGGGATACTATTGGCCTACGATCCAGAAGGATGCATCGGACTTCGTCCGAAGGTGCGACACGTGTCAAAGATATTCTAATATTCAAAGAAGGCCTACCAGCCAGCTGACTCCGATCACCGCGCCCTGGCCATTCGCACAGTGGGGGATGGATATCCTCAAACCCTTCCCTCCGGCATCCGGCCAGTGAAAGTTTCTCATAGTGGCCATTGATTACTTCACCAAGTGGATGGAGGTCGAACCACTGGCGCAAATCACTGAGGCCAAGGCAAAAAACTTTGTCCGGAATTGCATCATCTTTCGATTCGGCATCCCTCGGATAATCATCACCGACAACGGAAGGCAGTTTGACAATCCAAAATTCTGGGACTTCTGCCAACAATATCATATCTCCCATTGACTTACTTCGGTCGGACACCCCCAGTCTAATGGAGAAGTTAAAGTCACCAATCGGACAATCCTGCATGGATTGAAGACCTGTCTCAACGAAACCAAAGGGCTTTGGGTAGAATAACTCAATTCGATACTTTGGGCCTATCGGATGACCGCCCGAACAACGACCGGGGAGACTCCGTTCAACCTTACTTACAGAAGTGAGGTCGTCATCCCTATCAAGATTTCTTTACAATCTCTTCGGATCTACCACTATGCCGAACCAAGTAACTCCGAGCAGAGGAGGATTGACCTGGACCTACTTGAAGAAACTAGACTCCGAGCAAGCTTGAAGATGGCGACCTACCATCAGAAAATGGCAAAATATTACAACTCCCAGGCCAAATAGCAAAGTTTCTAAGTTGGAGATCTGGTCTTACGGAGGTCTGAGATTTCAAGACCGACCAAACAAGAAAAACTCTCTCCAAATTGGGAAGGCCCTTACCGAGTTGTTGAAGTAATTCGAGCCGGATCCTACCGGCTCGAACATTTGGACGGAAGGCAGATACTGCATCCATGGAATGTAAACAATCTCCTCAAGTACTATCAATAAAGTCTACAATTTCTTTCACAAGCCACTTCCGAAAGTCCGACTCTGATCGGCAAAGGCTCTAGGGTAGCCCACTTCCGAAACTCTGACTCCAGTCGGTAAAGGCTCTAGAGCAGCCCACTTCCGAAAGTCCGACTCCGGTCGACAAAGACTCTAGGGCAACCCACTTCCGAAAGTCTGACTCCAGTCGGTAAAGGCTCTAGGGCAGCCCACTTTTGAAAGTCTGACTCCAGTCAGTAAAGGCTCTAGGGCAGCCCACTTTCGAAAGTCCGACTCCGATCGGCAAAGGCTCTAGGGCATCCCACTTCCAAAAGTCTGACTCTGGTCGGCAAAGGCTCTAGGATAGCCCACTTCCGAAAGTCTGACTCTGGTCGATAAAGGCTCTAGGGCAGCCCACTTCCAAAAGTTTGACTTCGGTCGGCAAAGGCTCTAAGGCAACCCACTTCTGAAAGTTTGACTCCGGTCGGCAAAGGCTCTAGGGCAGCCCACTTCCGAAAGTTCGACTCCGATCGGCAAAGGTTCTAGGGCAGCCCACTTTCGAAAGTCCGACTCCGGTCGGCAAAGGCTCTAGGGCAGCCCACTGTCGAAAGTTCGGCTCCGATCGGCATTATCTTTAGGTTCGGGCCAGTCGACGGACCAACACCTTGGAAGAAAGATCCTAAGTAAATTGGTTCGACCTGAGCTACAGTCCATCACCCACGACACTATTTTTGGGTTCGGAACAGCCGACGGACCCTTACTTAGGAAGAAAACCCTAAAGTGACTTGATTCGACCTGAGTTACTATCCAACGGCTGCTCCGATGATCCGACCATTTGCTCAAACTAGCCGATGGGCCCATACTTAGTAAAATTCCATAAGAAGTGACTTCAGCCAATCCCACCAATCGATGACACAAACATGCATAAGAGATACTACGAAAAGTTCTTTTAGATCGAAAAGTTCTCTGCAAAATGGAAGGTCAGACCTTTACAAACATCTAGGTCTGACCCTCGAGAAGTACAGATGAAATAGCGACTTCGGCTCCCTCAACTTCTCCCAGATTTTCGACGAGAGTGACGGCCGCTTCGGCATCAGTTTCGACCCGGGTGTCCTACCCGACCCCCACTGCAACAGCCTCGATTAAGGTCTCGGCCTCACTAGCCGTCGGATCTGCCACCTTCGCGCCCTCCTCTTCCACCGGCTTCAACGGCTGAAGGAAGGAGAGATCGAGCTTTGAAAAAGCAGCGCCGACCTTCTCCAGGCACTCTTCATACCCATAGCCGAAGCCGACTATGCCCGTCTCGTTCATGTCCTCTACAAAGTCTTCGGAGGCTTTGTACTCCGCCATGGCTTTTTCGGTTGCCGTCTTCAATAGCTCCTGGGTCGTCTACAACAGACCCTTGTACTGCTCCGCCATCGTCTAGTGACCCCTTGAGCGCGTTTCGGATTCAGCTAGATGCCCCTCCTCCTCGGCTAGCCGGCAGGTCAGAGCCTTGATCTTCCACTTCTTACTTTTCAGCCTTGCCTCCCTGTCAGCCTCGTGGGCTAGTAAGTCCTCGATTTGCTTCCTTTGGGCCTCTGACTCAGCCCGCAGGGCAGACATCTCTCCTTCGGCAGCCCATAGACAAGTCAGCTCCGTCCTGACGGCTATCAGCACCACCCATGTGGTGTCCCTCGCCGCCTTCGTTGCCTCCGCCCTCTTGGTCAAGTGCTCCTTCAGATGGAGCAACTCGCCCAAGCCGTCATCTACCAGCAACGTGTCCCGGAGGAGCTACCCACAGACACACAGTTAGAAGATTGTAAACAACAAAGTAAGGGCTGGAGGCTCAAATCTGTAACTCACCCCCAAGAGGTGATGAAGAGAACTTCTGATGGCCTCGTTTACTGACCGTCCATCGATACCGGTAACAGCCCTCTGGAGCTGCTCTTTGACCTGTTCGGCTTCGTGAATAGCGCGCCGCACCTGGCGGTCCCCATCATCACCGATGTTGTCGGCCCTCCCCCCGACGGTCGATGACCCTTCAGCCATTTGCTTCCCCTGGATCACCGGGGAAGTCTCCTCCATCAGCTCTAGTGGCAGAGAGGATGGAGTCATCTCTGCCTCGGTCGGCACCGGGAGTCCCTCTCCCGCTCGGGCGGCTGACTACCCGACCGATGATGAACGCTCCGGTGCCATCGCCTTTCGGTGATCTGCTAGTGGCACATTATCATCTGACTCCACTGACACTATTGTAGTGGACGACTCTTCCGTCCGTTGCTTCTTCGGCTTCTCGGGCATCGGCTCTTTGGCTCCCGAGGTGTCAACTCAGAAATGCGGACGACCCTCCTCTGTGCCGACCGCACTGAAAGGATCGCCCGATCTGGCTTCATTTTGCCGCCTGCCAGCAAATAAGGCTAGAGTCAGTAACAGCATCAAAATTGACAAAGAAAAGAATAGTAGGTCCCTCTCAACGGCCTCCGTCCTACCCAGCATCTGATGTTGGCTGATCCTAGCCCGATGGAGACTCCCCTCATGGAGCAGGAAGCCGACAAACTTCGGGTCCTCGTCGTTCAGCTTATGGAAGTTGGCCTCATCGGCCCTTGATACCTTCCTTCCATTCATGACATTCGGCCTCGGCTCTCTCCATGCCGATTCAAAGCCCCACGGCTCCAGGCTATCTGCGAAAAAATACCAAGACTTTCATCCGTGGATGGCAGACGGAAGTCCCCCTAATATCTTCCAGCCAGGACGGGGACTGAACATCCACTATTCCTGACTTCGGAAGTCCTGTTTTAAAAGAAAAAAGTTGAAAAATAACGATGGCCTTGGCTCAATGTCGGCCTCCCGACATAGAACCACCAAAGTGCAAATCACCCGAATACTATTCGGGGTCAGTTGGGAAGGTGTAATCTAATACAGATTGAAAATCTGGATAAAAAAGTTATGGAGTAGAAATCGAAGGCCGGCTTTCAGATGATCCTCGTATATGGGAAGGGAACCTAAGTTTAATGGGCCGTTCGCCCTACCCTCACGGCTGGGAATGGTCAAGTGCAAGGTAGAAGGGATGTCGTAAACGACTCTAAGACTCTCCACCCTCTCTCGGGTCATGGTCGAAGGGATGTCTACGGGCCTGGATCCCTGTTCCCACGAGCTGAACTTCGACTCCCAAAAGCCATCCTAATTGAAGCTACAGAAAAGGAGGAAGACGGATGCGAGACTAACCTGGACTTCCGGTTTCCTAATGGAGCTAGAGCAGCCGAGGAAAGAAGCTCTTTCTCTCTCCAAACCCAGACACGGTGGAAAATTCCTCTGGGCGTCCATCCCTCCCTTTTATAGGCGCCAGGGGGTGGCTTCCCAATGCCTCCCACGTGCCGCGGCCTGACGGCAAGCAACGTGACCCTCGGGTTTGGTGAGAATTCGATTGGATGCACCGGATCGTATCCGGTAGCGATCCGCGTAACCATTGGAGCAACGGTGGCTATATCGCTTCAAGCGCCGTGCCGACCATTCGGATGCGGCCACATGGTCCACGTCGCATCAGGAGTTCAACAGGTGCGCCCTTCGGGACTGGTAGCCATAATGCGCCGTACCAGTAATAACTGCCACTCCTGCCGTTGCCTATCCGTTGTTGACACCTGTCCAAAAGCAAGAAACGGAGCAGAAGGCGGCCGGTCACAGCACGCCAAATCGGATTCGCCATCATCTTAAAGGCTGGTGCATTTATTACCAATTAATGCCCTCGTCCTTCGAGCCTAAGGGCTCACTCGAAAGGCAAGGGCAAGGGGGGCAATTGTTATACCCCTCTGGCTTACCGTCTGAACCAAATCGCTTCAGGGGCCTGACTGACCCGCTTCTGCTAAAGTCCGTCGACCCCTCCTGTTGAAGACCCGACAGACGTTCCCAACCGGAGGTCCGATCCACTTCTACTAGGTCCGTCAGCCCCTCATGTTGAAGACCCGGCAGACATTCCTTGCCCAAGGACCGACCCGCTGGAGTAAGGGTTCGACGGCCCGCTCCTGTTGAGGTCCGATCCACTTCTATTGAGGTCCGTCAGCCCCTCCTGTTGAAGACCCAGATGACATTCCTTGCCCAAAGACCGACCCGCTGGAGTAGGGGTCCGACGGGCCGCTCCTATTGAGGTCCGGCCCACTGTTCTACTTCGGACATCCTCCCTTGGAGATCGATTGGTCCTTTCGGTCGGCGTCCGACCGACCCACTTCAGGACCCAGAGAATTCCAGAAACCCCTTTCTGTTACAATGGAATCATGCCACATCAGTAGTACGACTCCACTACTCTCACGAGATTGCCCTATCTGGGCACCACGTGGCCACTCTCCAGATCCTCCTAGGGACATATCGATCCTTTCTGGCTTCTCTCCTAATAAACTTTGGACTGTTCCGCACCTATATAAGGTAACCGGGGGATCTGTTTGAGGCTAAGTACACTCTTCCCTCTCAATACACTGCATTTCTGATTCCTTCATTCTGTTACCTTCAAGCTCCTGCTAACTTAGGCATCGGAAGGTCCCCACCGGAACACCACCGGTGCCTTGGGGATTTTGTTGCAGATCGACCGAGCGAGAAGAACTCCAGCACAGCCGACCGAGCCCGATTTAGGAGAAATCGCCGCAACATAACTTATAAATCTAGATATCTACTTGGTCATAAGATTATATCATCAATTATATATGCAAAATATATATCCTTCCAACCTTTGAGATAATTATAATAAGTATGTGTTTTACCTCTATCTTTCTAAATAATTAGGGACCATTTGGTATTTTTTTATTATCTTTAAAAATAAATAAAAAATTGAGATAAGTACCATTTTTAATTTTTTAAAATTAATTTTTATTACTTGAAAAAGAAATTATTTTTATTATTTAAAAAATAAAAGTTTATATCATTCATTGTTGCTATTAATACTATCTCCATTAATATCATTATTGCTATTGTGACCTTGTAATCCCATCATTATCACAGGTGCTATTGTCATAAAATTATCAATACTCTCAACACTACGGTTATCATTATTACCAACGTCCCTTAATTTTATATTGCTAATATGCCTTAATTATCTATGCTATCCCTCTCACAGTCCTGGCCATTATTATCATATTTATAATTTTAAAATAATAAACCATACCAAACTAATTTACATGTTAAAATTTAAAATATAAAAAAATAATCTTTTATTTTTCTAGATGGTATTTATTTATATATTGTTGCCGCTCCTCCTCCTGGACCGGGCTCGGTGGGTACGCTGGAGAGCTCCTCTACCGGTCGACCTGCACAAAGTCCCTAGGTGCCTGAGGTGCTCCGACGGGGGACACTCCGATACTTAAGTTAGAGAAGGGATTGGAGCAACATAATGGAAAGAGCTAAGGGAAAATCGCTCGTGGTAGGGAAGAAGTACCTTACCTTCTCACAGAGGTCCCCCGGGCGCCTTTTATAGGCATGGAGTGCGGCCAAATTCTATTGGGGGACAGGCTAGGAAAGCTTAGATTTGCCCCCAGGAGAGCCAGCATGGTGGCAGGGTCATGGCCTGGCGGCGTGGCAGGAGGGTTAGAGTGATGGCCTGGCGGCACGGAGTCGTGGCCATGTGGTGGAGTTCGTTGTAACAGAATGTCAGAATTTGTCAGAGAGGGGCTTCTGGAGCCATCGAGTAGTTCCTTTAATGGTGGGTCGGCCTCAGCTGAGGAGAGTCACCCAGCCGACCGGGGCGTTCGCCAGGAGCTCCAAAGAAGTTAACGCGCGCGCGAGGAGGTGTCTGACGACCCTTTGAGTTTCTCTGGGTCAGCCGTACCTTTGGCGAGAGAAGTCCGTTCGGCTCAGCCCGAGTCGGCCTCCCGGTGGGTCAGCCACTTGAGAAAGAGACCGTAGGGACCTTCTCAAGAGCCGGGGGTCGGACCTCTCTTCCCATGGTCTCTCGGAACCCTCCTTTCGGGGGTCAGCCGACCGGATGCCTGGGGCCGGTCCGACCCAGGGTTAGCCGGATGGGTACAACATACATATATTTATATTTATAAATAAAAATAGAAAATATGAATTGCCTTGGACATTACTGTCACTACCACGTCATTATTGTCTCTACCTCTATGACTACCTCCCTTTTTATTTCTACTTATAGAGCTATCAACGGGTTAGATTCGGATCGAAACCCAGATATCCAGATCCGGACCTGGTCTTAGTTACTGGATTCAGATCCGAATACCCGATGGGTCTAATTTTGAAGTACCAGATTCGGACCCAAATAGATCTCGGATATCCAGACCCGGACCCGATTAATTCAATGAAATATGTAAATTTCTCACCTCTTTGAATGGGTCTTATCCCTCCATTTTTTTTCATTTTTTCACCATTCTTGAGGGTGTTTCGATTATCGATCGGCTTGAGGACCGGATCGGATGCGCCTAAGTGGAGGTGGATGAGGGGGTGGGCGGCTGGTTCTGGCGTCGCAATGGGTTTCGATGGTGACAACGGGGAGGAGGATGGGATGTCGTCAATGAGGGAAGTGTCAATCAACGATCTCAAGAAACCAAGCATGAGTTGGAGGGCAGGAAAGAGGCATTGGCCGTCCACCATCGAGGGCAGGAAGGATCTGGAGGATGATGTCCAAGTAACGGCGGCCAGCGGGGCTCGAAGTTGAGGAAGGGAGAGCCGGAGGGGTAGGTCGATGTCGGAACAGCAGAGAGGCTATAGATGGGGGGAGGCGTCGACTATCGATGGGGAGGATGGGGAGGCTTTGGGGATTCCGTGGAAGGGAAAAATTAGGGCATTGGTACGGATGGGAGGCTTTGGAGACTCCATGGAAGAAAAAAAATTAGGGCACCGGCACTGAAACGAGGAAGAGGGCATTTATATTAAAATCAGTGGTTGATTTAGAATCATTGGATCGCAATCTAACAGTCCTTAATAATATAAATATATATAAATAGATAAATATATATGATATTATTTTATATAATCGGATCTTGGATCTATCGGACGATATTATATATCCAGATCCGGATCTATTTAATTATAACTAAATAGATCCGGATCCAGATCTGAATAAATAAATTTAAATTTAATATCAGATCTGATTTTTTTAGATAAATATCCAGGAATCTCAGGTCCGGAACAGATCCATTGGCAGCTCTACCTATTTATATAAAATAGAAATAAAAAATAATCCGGCGCCTCGCTCTAATATTTAGTACTAAATTATTTATTAAAAAATTATACATGCCATGTTTCAGCAGGCGAAACCTAAGAAAACCCTCGACAGCTGAGTGCTCTCTCACCGCTAGGGCTCCGGCGAGTCGGAGATCTCTGTCTATATCTCCGCCGGCGTCCCCTTAGCTGGATTCTCGTTCCCTCCACCGATTGGATCTCGGGCTGCTGGCTTAATCCCGGACTTGATCGCCAGCTTCCTGTCAGAGAAGCGCTCGTTTGCGGGCGATCGAGGTCGCGCTTCTCTACTCTCTGCTAATTCTTTACGATTTTTTTGTGAGTTTTTCCTTTCGGATTTACCCAATTTCCTTTCAAATCGAGTTCTTCTTCTCTCTCGGGGTGATTTTTTTGATGCTTTTAATACGATGTTTATTTGCTCTTTTCACTTTCATTCTCTCCCTGTTCTGTCAGTTTCTCTCTTCCTAAGGAATGCTCTGTTAATTAGAGCTTCATATTCCTCTTCTCACCACAGAGAATGGATTGCGGGTTTTTCTGTTATTGATCTATTTGGGCCCTTCTATTGGAGCATTGGGATCTTTATCTGCGTTGATAGTTCTAATCCTAGACGATTCGCCCCTCGTTTTGAACCAATTAGAGATTCTGTCCGTCTCCTTCTCTCTCTCCCTCTCCTCGTTTTTTTTTTTTTGTTTCTCTTTTTTACCCTTTGGAGTTACAGTTGATGTTATTTGGTGGATATTTTCTTTGCGAGCTTTTCTATTGATTGATGATGGATTAAATTTTGCCTTCGCTTCTTTTCTGCTTTTTAGCAAAATTGAGACATAATTATTTCATTTTCTTACCCCCCCACCCTTTTTTTTTCTTTTGCTTGTGTTATGCTTAGTTTTCGTAATTTTTTGTACTATAGTGACATACACTACTGTAATCATAGTGGTAATTTGTAAACGTACTAGTGTTACTGCTATGATCAGAGTAGCGACATCATGTACAATTAATATTATTTCTATATGTTGCTAAGACAATGGTGGCTTTATATGGTTGTCTTCCTTGATTTTAGATCGAGAAAATAAAATTGCGATGGTCTTTGAGTATCATGTCCTAAGTAGAAATCATGCAATAATTATTACCATTGTATATTTGGATCATGTTCTATAGATACTTTGTTGTGAAGTGAAAATAATGCAAGGTTTAATTAATAATTGCAATATATATATAAGTTATTCAGTAAATTTTGTACCTTTGTTTTTTTGTCTGGGCAATCACCTGTATTGCCTAGGTTTGCCAAGGCTTTTTGACAACTTTGGATGGTTCTCACTTGGTGCTTTCAGAATACAAAGGCTATTTTAAACTGTAGATAACAGTATCGGCATTCCCGTAATGTGATTGGATGGTTGGTTGTTTTGTAGGCCTATTGGCACTTAGTACTTGAATTAGGAAAGGATATATGACTTATGCTTAGTTATCCTAGGCATCTAGTTAAACTCCATGTAATTGGTTTATGTAACACCTACTGGCTGGATAGTTGCAACCAAGGACCGCTGAACCGGTACCAGGATCCATACTGATCAGCAACCAGTAATGTACGGTACGGTACAGTCTGTACCATACCGTACCGGCATGCGTACCGATATTTTTTTTAAAAAAAAATAATCTCTCTCCCCTCTCAAGCAAAGATTTCTATTTGAAACATGAAATAGACCTGAACCAGTTCGAACCGAGCCTGAACCGGGCTAAACCGGGCGGTACGGTATGGTACGCTACAATACCATATCGTACCATACGGAATTTTTTTTTTTTAAATTTTTTTTAATGATCTGAGTGCTAGACTGTTTTATATGCATAAACCGTACCGGCTCTTGGCTGGTATGGTATGGTACGTCCCGTACCGGATGGTACGGTATGGTACCACAAACCCTGGTTGCAACCATTCCAGCCTTTTCCCAACTATCTGGGATTGGCTTTATAGAGCATCTACTTGCATGATAAGATTGGGTTTGTTTTGATTGTGTGGAAGGCTGGTAAGACTTAATCTATGGAAGCATGGAAATGAAATCTATGACCTCTCTCTCTCATATTTGCTATTGTTCTCGCACTATCAAATATCAGCTTATAGTGCGATCTAGATTTTGCTTGTTCTTGCTCTCATTAGGATTAGTAGATATTGTAAAATTATAGTTTACCTGGTCTTGACGTTTTAAAAGCTTAGACAAGATTTTTTTTAAATAATTCGTAGCATTGATAAAATGTAATGTCTAGACTTGTCACATAGCTTTTCTGCTCTCATAAGAGCATGCTGCCTGGGTTTGTATTCGAGATTGCTATTACTTGGGATATCTAATTGAAGGTGTTGCAAAGTATAAATAATTGTATATGTATGAAATTGTATTTTCTTTGCCATTTTTTGAAGCTCAGTCTTTTCTGGAATTTATCAGATGGATATACGTGTCCATTGTGATTTTGGAAATGTTTAATGTCCATCTATATCAGAAAGTATCCAATTCCTGATCTATAGAGAAAGCAACGGATGCTGGAATTACAATTAATAAAATACATAAGTGGTTCTTCTCATAAGATAGAGTTAAACCTAAAATTTACTATTGTTATCATTTATCATTGGGTTAAAGAAGTTACCTGAAGTTGATTGTTCAGATGGATATAACCTGATTTTTTTTTTTTTTTTTGTTAGTTCTGCAGAGCCCCTTCCATTGCTGACTAAATATATTTGAATAGAAATAGCATAAAATATCTCTGTATGAGATGAAATCTGAAACCACCTGATTTTGCTTTATGTTGACCTTGACATGCCAATGACATCAACATGCATGCGGTCGTGCTTGATTTAGTTCTAATGTACAAATCTTTTGGTATCATGTAGGAAAATAATAGATGGCATAATCATCAGTAACAACTTTTTGAATTCAATTAGCCATCACATCATATGCAAAATCTTAGGCTGCTGAAAAGTCAGTATTGCACATACAGGTTACTGGTAGTTAGTGAAAAAACTGCCAGCTGCTTTTTGAGGACTTGAGAGTCAAGAAACTGTATAGAGAGCACCAACATCATTGGAGCACAAGCTTGCAGAAAGGAGATTTTTGGAGCAAGAACTTGCCAAAAGAAGAAATTTAAGGTTCAACACCTCTATCTAATTTACTATGATTAAATCTTGATGCTGTATGTCTTTACTTATTGATACAAAGCTAGTTTATATGCATTAGTTACATTTATATCCTTTTACAGTTGATGAACCTTTAACAAACTGCATGAAGTTACATGTTTGTTACATAGCATTACTTAGTTAAGTGAAATGAATTGAGATTTGATGCATACATAGGCACACACTTCATACCTATGTGTGTGTGATTGCACATGGACATATATACTTCTTGTTGTCTTAAGTTTTAGTCTGTATTGGTGATGTCATTTATATCTATCATCTTGCTATGAAGAAGAAAAGGTTTTATATACTCAAGACCATTACAAATTACAAGGTCTTGTTTATTCTTTGTTGTTGTGTACTATTATATGTGAAAATTATAAACTTGCTTCTTTCATTAATTTTTTGTTACCCAATTGTTGGCTTTGGCTGATCTTGTTAACCAGGTGCCTGATAAGCACCAAATTGGATGTCTTTGCTAGGGAGAGGAATTAAAGGACGCATATCATAGTCTTCATAGACCTAAAACAATATAATGAACCAGTTGGTTGTTCTGTTCTGACAGCATATGAATAAGACAGCAGGTAAAATATTATAGTAACTTAAGCCAATCTAAGAGGACTCCATGAATTCTTCATACTGGCCATGCTGGATAATCTGACAAAAGGCAACATTTTTCACACCTCAGCTTTCACTTTGGTTAATGTGCTTTTCCTTTCACCTTGAGCATGATTTGGACTCTGCTGATAATAAGAAGGTAAAATTATCTCAGTGAGAGATGATGAAAGCAATTTAGAATGAATGTTCGCTGTCTGGAAACTCAATTTGTTCAAAGGGAGCTACTTACTCTGATTACTACATAATAAGTTGCTGAGATCCGATCTCATCTACTCACCTTCCATGAAAGCTAAGCTTATCTTTTGCATGTTATTTCTCTTCCTGCTTAAAGAGTTATTCAAGATTCAATATATGACCTATTATTGAAATGTACATGCTAAACAGTAATAAAAATTAACATCTTGGATGATTTCTAATGTAGGACTGTATATACATACATACATGATTATCTGTTAAAGCCATGCTTGTACGTTTATTTAAAATACTCAATTTTGACCTAAGTAACACACACAGATCTTAAGTAAATTCTACTCTTTCTTTTCTTGTTCACTTCTAAGCAAACACAAGGATTGAGGAGCTGGTATTGATTGGTGTGCTGATCATGTCATGCCAAAACAATGTAAAAACTGGTCAAACAATGGCTTCATGCTGAGTGCTATGGAGCCTCATTGACTCTTATTGAACTGGCATGGATTAATCCAAAGTTGTTAGGGTCAATTCTTTGCAAAAAATGCTGCACACATGCATGCCCAGTGTTGGCACCATGTTAGGATGGCACCACTTTGTCAGCACTTAAATTGTTGAAACAAGCATTACTTCTATTGAACAGGTTTATAAGGTTACAAAATTTCTGACATATGACCATATTTGCCACACCTTCACATAAAAATATCTAAACATTCATGAACCATACGCTTATCCTAAAAACCCAGTTTGTTCTCGTGTATATTGGATTAAAGCTGAGATTTGGCTGTAAATCCCTTAAATCCCATTCTTTAGCAGGCCTCAGAAACCTTTAATTTAGTCTCCTCAAATTCCTACCACAATTTTTTCCATTCTACATAGGTTTCCAGCTAAACCAGATATCTAATCTCTTAACTAGACCAAACCGCAAACTGCATCTCGTGTTTCTTTCTTCTAGTATCTTGATAGCTAATTAATCATAGTTTCCAACATCATAACCAATGCAGCCTTCCTTTTTCGGTTCCCTTTTTTCTCTTTCCCATACACCTAGAGACTAATTCCTGCAAACCAATGTATAAGATGGCAAAACTCTGATTGATGACATCTCTCACATAGTCCTCTTTTACACGAACATTTTGAGCATTCATAACAATAAACTCACTTTTTTAAGCCTTAAAATCTTGTTCTCATCTTCGTCCCTGAAATTTGGACTAAAGATCGGACTTGATCATCTTTCTAGATTTTGATTATACCTCAAGATCCATAAGTGCATATTTGCAGTGGATCGTATGACACATTTTTTTACTCGCACTGTCTTTGAAGCACTGTCTTTGAAGCATGGAGATGAATATGAGATTTGGATACAACACGAAACAGATATGCCAAGATGGCATATCCAAAAAAATATGATATGGTACACTGGCATACGACAATAACTAAATCAATATTTTTTGTACATGTCGAAAACAAGCATTCAAAAATTATAACAGGAATCTATAGCTTAGCGAGAGCAACAACATTGAAGTGGATAGAAAACCTAGTCCCATGACGTTGCAAGGACCTTAGCCTTCTAGAATAATACAACCAATCTTAGGGACCCAAGAGGAAGGATAGGGGAGGGAGAGAGAAGATAATTAGAAGAGAACAATGCTTGAGGCTTTAAAAACAATAGAGCAAAGCAGTGAAACCCCCCACCAAGAACTATAGGGAAGAGGGGAGAAGGCTGGGTCTCTGTAAAAATTGAGCAGCAAAGAACAAAGGAGAAAGATAGGCAAAGGAGGAGAGACAGAGTAGGAAGAGATCAGGTAAACAAATCCACCCTTTTAAACCATCTTTGACCAACTTGTAATTGTTTTTCTTTTTTATAACTGAATTTTATTTTTTTGCTTTTTATTAGCATCTCTTACATGCCAAACGTTTCCCGCTCTCAATTGAATCTTAGTTGAGCCCAAGTTGATGTCTGAATCATGGTCAACTGTATAGTTTCATGCACTACGAAGAGTATAATAAGAAAGCCATCAAAAAAAAACTTGATCATCCTTAGTCTCATTTGAGTATATCCAATATTTTTAGAGAACAAAGAAACATGATGAGATGTAACAAGAAAAGCATATTTCTCCCCTCCTGGTTCTCATTACAACCGGAGTAAGGGCCATCAAAATTACGAGGGGAAAATCCTGCTATCCTGGTCCTGAAAACAGACATATTAATGGCACATGGGAAGTTTATATAGAGGGCTGAATTTGGCTTATGTGATTTTGCCATTTTCCATCTTGGTTGCTGGGGGGCGGGGGGGTATGTTATCTCAAATTCAATCTAAGGATTCATTTCTTCAATTTTTAATGATAGCAGAATAGGATGCCTGAGAACAATTGCATCAGGTGCCTTTTCCATAAAGAGCACCTTCCAACATTTATTTGTCCAACACAACACCGTGAATTCTTTAGCGGATGATTCGTCCCCCATGTGCTCAATCTTTTCAAGTCAGTAATTCAGACCTCGAATACTAATGCTCAATCTTTTCAAGTCAGTAATTCAGACCTCGAATACCCTTTCCATTGCTATCTTATGTTTTATGTTAATGAGTATGGCATTGCTGATATTCTTCACAACTTGCATTTTGATTCTGGAGATTAATGTTTCGGATATTCTGTTAGATTCAAAAGACTCGTCATGGCGGATTCTTTTACCATCCAGATAAGCTCCAATTTAGTTAACCGACTATCTGGTGATGAAAATAAGATAAAGAAGAAAACCAAGAAACCCAAGGAGGCAAAAGTTCAGCCCAAGGTGAAGCCAACTCCCAGCACATCGACCAGCAGTTCCAGTGGGGCATGGCCACTCCAGTCCCCTATGTTCTTACCAGTAGCCCCTCCGCCCCCGGTTGCAATTGCAGAGCTGGAAGCAATACGATCCGTACTCCAGGAGAGTGAAAGAGTTGTGGAGAAGCTGGAAAAACAGGAGTCTAACATGCTTCAGGAGCTCAATCAGAGAGCAAAAGACCTCCGGGACACAGAATTCAAGCTGCCCTACCAGAATCCTATACCATGTACAGCAGAGAGAGAGGGTTGCCTACAATGTTACAAGGAACATGCTAACGATCCTCTGAAATGTGCGCAAGTGGTGAAAAACTTTGCTGATTGTGCTCGGCAGGCAAGGCAGCGGGTCAGTTGAACAATCTATAGAACTAGCAATGGGACAAAGTAGGAGCTATACAAAACATGTTTCTGCTGGATGTGTTTTGAGATTCAATAATGAGAGCTTGATGAAACATTTCCACCATCATTTTTCAGAAACCGTTCAACTACTGCTCTTCCTCGTACCATTCAGTTTTGTTATTCTATGATCATTAACTGCACGAGTATCAGAGGTGCAGGATTTCAACCGTACGTTTCGCACATTTCAAATTAATTTTATTGTGTATGCTGAAACCTTGTGGCAATACGCTCGCTATATGCTTCTCCCGGCTCATTCAAGAAGGTGCCATCACATTTTCATTCAGGCTTCTTCTCTATATTTCCCGGAAGAAACCCGTAGCGCAGCACCGCTTCGCGCTAATTCTGGTATCTTATTCAGGAAAACATTCAAATGGATGGTGAAAATATTTATTAGAAATTAAGATGCCCTTGAAGCTTGTGCTGGTAATCTAATGCGAGTATAGGAGTCTACCATATCCGTGACCTGATTGAGTACTTTTTAAGTTTTTGAAAACGGACGATAGAACCTCTATGCTTTGTGGCGGTGGTAGCTTCTGTTGCAATTTCACAAGGTTCTTGCCAGCATAACTTGGTCAGCTTGGTTCCTGCGATTTGTTTTTACTTTTGGACGGACTTGGGTGTATTTTGTGCCCCCTATGGAAATTTCAACGTAAATCCGTCCATCTCTCCGAAGCTGAAACCAGCGCAAACCGAGTCCAAGGTTCACGGGCTATGGTTCCTTTCAAGATACGAAAATAAAAATGATATGAGACGGGCATTATAAAATATTATATAGAATAGATTTTAAAATTTATCATATTTTGATTTAGAACTTAAATATTTTTTTATTAACAAAGTTATTAATTTTATAATTATAATATTTTTTTTTATTATTTTCAGTATATATTTTTTTTATCGATATATCTAGTATATATAATTTGATCATATGCATATATTTATAAACATTATATTCTATAAATAATGTATCAATTTATTTAATAATACATATTGAGATGTCAAAATGAGTATTTTATCACATGTCCGTGAAATAATCATATATCATGTTTAGATAAATACTATTCATGAAATTATGTATCAATTTACCTGTAGATATGTATTCTATCGTTGCTGGTTATATATCGAAAAAGCTTATAGTATATATCAGTAAGTCATTAAATATATACCATTTGATTATATATTATGTACTAGTAAATATCATATTCTAGAAATCATATACCGATTTATCTAGATGTGTATATTGAAATGTCAAATAAATATTTTTCAATTATGTATCGACGGATTATATACCGTGTACTGGTGAATACTATATTCGATAAATTATGTATCGATTTATCTGCAGGTATATACTGGATTGCTGTTGGTATATATAAAAAAAAAATTCAATTATAAATCAATAAGCTGTCAAGTATATATTTGGTTATATATCATACATCGGTAAACGATAGATTTTAGAAACTATACATTAATTTATCTAGAAATATATATTAATTTATTAATGCTTAATTTGTTTAGTAGGTATGGTATGTATTGATAAAAGGTATATATTCAAAATGAAAAAGATAGAATGACAGTTTTATTATAAAACTAAATGTGGCCAGCTAGCGTTCCGGCATTTAAAATGGGGCCAGCGTTCCGGCATCATTTTCCCCTTGCTTTACATGCGAGCAAGCCATTTTCTCTCTACTTTAAATGTGGTGACGGATGACACATTGACACGTGACCTATATCCGATGGTTGCTCCATCTGATTTGTTCAGACTATGGATAATGGGTTGCTCGAGAGGTTTTGAAGATGACACCGGTGTTTGGCAACCAACCCCGTATGCGGCGGTATCATCATACCAGTGGAAAGGAAGCTCTCGGTGATGGAAATGATCGGTTGTCAGACGGGGTGAGGTAGATTGGATCGAGTTGTATATCACCATGTTCTCTAGGCCATAAGCCACGCTGCTGCGGATTCCCTGAACAGGGCTCAATGATGGGCTTTAGGTTTAGAAACAAAGGCCTCTGTCAAGGTTTGAGGGTGGACTAGGCTGGTTCTAATGGACCGAGGCTTCGGCAATGGGGCCAGAAGTAGGCTAAGAACGTTATAATGGACCAAGGTCTGCGTGATGGGCTAAGGGCGGAGTACGTTGGTACCGATGGACCAAGGCTTATGTGACAGCTTGAGGGTGCAACCCAACAAGACAGTTTGGTTTCCAAACAAAAAAAAAAAACATGGAGTTGGTGGGTATCGAAGGAAACAGGGATAGAAGTAGGCATAAAATTAGGATTTTTAAAATTCTAGTAGAAGCAATTTATAATTTTTTTTTTTTTTTTGTAAGAACATGTAAAATTAATTTAAAATTTATCTAAAGATCTATCTAGCATGCTAATTAATATTTTATCGCATGGATACATATATGAAATAAAATAAAAATCAAAAATAGAAAAGAACATTTACCTGTAATTGCTTTCCATTTTCAACTCCGATCGCATCGGATTCGATAGATCATCAAGATTTTCATCAAAGCCTTGCACGTGCCCGACCTATGCTAGTATCCATATATGGCTCGTTCTTGATTGATTCGACGGCGCTATCGAAGTATTAGCTCATTCGCAAGCATTTTCTCTTAATTCTCTTTAAGATAATTTTTAAGAAAAAGACGGCAACCTTTGCAACTTTTGTACAAACTTTTCATACAGAATATTGGGACTTCTTTTTGAACATCGAGAGAGAGAGAGAGAGAGAGAGCAAAACTCTTTTTCTCTCCCTGGACTCTCTGAACTCTTTTTCTCTCCCTCTCTTCTCTCCGTGAACTCTCTTTTTCTGGATTTTGGCCATAAAAAATATTAGGAGGAAGAAGCAAGGGGTGGTCCAAGGAAGAAAAAGGTGCGGCAAGGCTCTATGGATTAAGGAGATTAGCGCACACTTTCTTCAAGTATTTTTGTCTCACAATAACCCTTCCCTTCTCATGTCAACTCTTGAAAATGCCCACCTCTAGTTAGATAAGACTCCAATTTAATCGTAATCTCATTAAATTAAGAAGGAATGAAAGAATAAGTGGCGTTGTCAAACAATTGTGATAAGAAGAAAGAAAATGTGCATCCTTTCTTTTTGTCGCATACTAATTCTAATGATCCCATGCAAAAAATGGATTGGATTTTCGTCCCATCAGATATTATTTTATCTCAATTTGAATCTCATCCAAATTGAAAAGTGGGCGATAAGGAATTAGATAAGATATGCGGAGCAATGAGAAAGTTAGATGTGCACTGAGTTTTGGTTTCACATTTTATTTTATTGCACAAAATGAATTCCACGCCTCAAAAACATGATAAACCTAATCCTCTATCAAATAAGAATTTATATAAAACTAGATTTTATCTAAAAACCAAGAGAGAGAGTCCCGGTAGGAGAGGAAAGACCTCTCTTTACAAATCTGCGCACCAAGAGAATGGGGGTGCTAAATCCAGCGCCCTCCTCATTTCTTATACCTAAAAATAGGATTTTTAACCTAATCTAGTTAGGTTAGGTGTCCTCTTCAATTAGATTTAATTTGGATTTAGTCCGAATCAAATTCGAAAATAATGCGAAAAGGATATCAATCCTATTCCCAATAGGATTGTAATCCAAGTCAAACTAGGATGATTAAATCCAATTAAGTCAAATTAAATTATAATTCTTACAATTAAGTTCCTAGTGCTAAAATTAGTATATGCCAAAATTAGTAGTTTCCAAATATGATCCAAGCTCTTGATCAGGTCAAGTCCTTATTATATATGACCCTTCAGGTTTCATTTTATCTACTAGTGAGATATACTAATCTCTAACACAGAATCATCAAAACTCTTTTCAATGGACTAAAACTATTCCAGCTTAACCCTAATAAGGATCGTTGATCTGAAAATGATATAAGTGAGTTCTCATAATCTACTAGTAATACATAGCAATATGTAGTGGCAACCCAGCAAAATAGAAAGGTGAACCCTAGGTATAGTTACCATGTAATCAAGTTCCTCTATTGAGAGTCCTGATAGGATGCAGGTTATGAAAACTTTTCAAATCCTAAGCATTTGTCTTGTGTTAGACTTAATCAGCTTGAGCTCATTCTTGATTCCCATAGAAACTCCTTTCCATCATCACGCTACTATGGCTATAGACTTAAGGACTCAGCCTCTTAAATCGTATAGGAATACTCCTCACTACTATGCACCTATAGATACACTTCCAACTTCTTAGCAAATCTATTATAGTTAACATACACTATAAGGGCCCATATGGCTAGGGACCATATTTATGTACTTGTCAAACTACAGCAACCCGCTATGAATGACTGAGGCATCGCAAGTTAAGGAACTACTTATATAATTATAGCATCAAGAAGTCATTGACGAGTGAAAAGACATCCATGTGACTTTTCGTTCTTGGTCATGCTTGATACCATTGTTCTCTAACAATCACTTGCATTTTCACTCTAGTATCCCTAAACTATAGATTTGAGACTCGTCTATTCGAAAGAAAAGTGATCCGTACACTAGTCTAATGGATAATCACCGTCCTTATGATAATCAATGATCGGGAGCATTTAAGAGTTAACCTATAATGATATATGTCTCAAATTCTCAATTTTTGAGAATATGTATCATTATCAATTAACTCCTTGGATGATACATTGATGTAACATGTATGGATAGAAAGCCTAATTAAAAATATTAAATACAAAATCATGTCCTAGAATGAAAATTTGTATTAGCTAGATTGGCTTCTAGGGCACACATCTAACAGGCATTTATATATTTTTTAAAAAATAAAATATGCATAAAAATAACTATAGGGACATGCATACTGGTGGTCTACATGGTGTTGATCAGTGCAGGTGGCCGAAAATTAATGGGAGAATGGATGGTAACAGTTTCCTACCACCTTGGAGGTGCAAGAATTTAGGGTTTTAGTTAGGAAAATGATTCGTCACTTTTTGTTGTGCCCAATATTCCTAGCACAGCCCTGTTTCTCCAAATTATCAAAATGATCCATCACTTTTTATTGTGCCCAGTCCTTTTCATGGGTGTTGCTTGGGAATTAGTTTGATTAGAATATTGAGTGGGCTGATCTACCAAAAGGCTTGAACGATTGGCTAAATAAATCAAAAGTATCAGCTGGAGAACATAATGTGCCTCCGAGGTGATGACACGATGGTCGTTGTGCTTAAATGGCATGGCTACAATACTGATCACTCTTGAGATGATATTGGAAAAAGAAGATTGTGTTTTGATCTTAGCATCGATACCGGATCTGATCTAAAATAATACATGATAAAAAAGTTATTTTGGAGGAGAGTATTCGGCGAGAACCCTCTGATGCCTAAGTTAGACAAACTTTCAAGAACCAGTGGTGTTATGAGGGTGACAGAGTGATGGCACAGACATATGAGGGCTCAAAGCACTTATCTGGAGGGTCATTTGGAAGTGGTTTATGTAGGAAAGGGTAAGAATGGCAATTTTAGCTGATCTATTGGATACCCGATCCAATCCATTTAAATTTAAGGATAGGTATGGGTTTCATACAAAAAACATGAAATGGGTCCAGATTGGATGCAGATAATAGTATACCTAGATCCATATCCGACCTGTTAGCATCCCTAGATGAGGTTTAGCACTCATCACCAAGGAAGCCATATGTGCATCACACTTCAAGCATCTCACCATTTTAGTTATGGAAATTACTTGATTGTAATCAAACTACTGCCAATCGAGGGGAGAATTCGAATTCTGTGCAGTCTCCAGAGCAACCATGGAGTGGGCTTTGACTGATTGATTGATTGATTGATATATCATATTGACTATGGCTAGTTCTTAGGCATATAATGAGCACAACGATAGATGATCTGATCATGGTGCTGAGTGGTCCAACATACCCACGAGGCATGGATACATGGTGTATAGCATTCCAAACATGGGTCCATAGCACCCAACATGAACTGACATTCCTCCTATCAAATCTTCTAGAGCATTCTTGTCTTTTTTTGATATAGATGGATAGTCACATGACTCTAGTATGAGAGCAGCCCAAAATGTCCAAAAATAGAAAGTCCTGTAAGGCCCACTGAAAACCATCACCTTGATGCTAGTCTAGTCTTCAGAATGCTTAGCCACAAAGAAGCAACCCAGTTAGCCATGCTATTCACCTCCCGGAAGACATGGCGAACAAAGACCACCCTGTAAGAATAGAGGGATCTCCAAATATCATGAAACTCACCTTCATCTTATTTTGTATCTGGTTGATAATGGTGGTAGAATCTTCCTTGATAAATATCCTCTCTACATGCAGCTCCTACCTAGATAGGTAATGCCCTCCCAGGCAGCTTTGAGCTCAGTTTATGGGACTGAAGGTTCAAAGAGAAAAGATCCCTTGGTCGCTAGCATTCTACCATCAAAATCCCATATAACATACTCAACACCACCCTTAGCACCACGAAAGCTGCCATCAAAATTCACCTTGACAACCACTAGAGGAGGGGGCTTCCAAGAAATAAAAATAACCCTCCGGATCATTTTGAGGCAGCATGGAAGTCCCAAGATTTCAGAACTTCAAGGAACATACTAGTAGCATCATAGCAGTGAAACTTTATAGCCATAAAAATAACTCTTTGAAGTATCCAATGTGCAGGTATGACCTCAGCCTCGAATACCAAACTGTTCATAGATAGCCTGATCTAATAGGTGATATAGATAAACTGACAACCCGCCTCGATCGAACTCTACCAAATCACGTCTAAAAAGGGACTTAGCCAAGACTTATCACCCTCCTCTCAAGGCTGGCTCCCCATCATCCTCCAAATCAACCTCGCTCTCGGATAGCGTAATATAGCATGCTGAGTGGACTTTATCCTCCAACCTGCATATTGGGCAAACAACTAGCAAATCTAAGCCTCTATCCTTGAGCAATGCCTGCATCGCGAGACGATCTCAAGCAACCTTTCAAAGGAATAGGTGCCCCTTAGGGTTGACAGCCATTTTCCAAATCCAGACGGCCATGATCTTTCTATCAAATGAACTCCTACACATCTCAAAATGGGCACTAGAAGGAGCCTTAGGGTAGTAAGACTAGCCCCACACCCTTAGATCTTGACTACAGTAGACAAGGATTTTGATGACAAGGATCTAGTCAATGAGCTGGCTCCCAAAGAGTCAAATGATATCCTATACTCTCCAGCACCTACTATCATCTGCCAACAAGTCACAAACTTGAAGAAGGTCATCCACCACCATGCTGACATAGATCAGCTACCAGGACAGCGGTATGCCGAAGATCCAAGCATCCTGACTCACATTAACTAAAGTTCTATCTCCAATCAACCATCTGACCTGGGTCAGCATAGGTTTCCTTCCAGATGACCTATTCTACCAGCACAGTAGGATGACCTGTTCTACCATCAACCTAAGTTCTATCTAGCACAGTAGGATCATGGGCACAGATCTCCTTCCAGATGAAGGAGCAACCATGGATAGTCTGAATCCGAGATCCCTTGCTCCAAGCTCTGTAACGAACTCTCATCACCCTACTCCACAAGTAGTCAGGCTGAAGAAGGTATCTCGCAGCATGTCTAGCAATTAGCACCTCCTTCTTGATTAGAAGGGACTGAATCTCAAGGCCTCCATCCCTCATCAACTAGTAGAGCATCTTATATGATACCAGGTGTAGCACATAACTATCATATCTTGAGCTCCACCAGAAGTTCCGGAAGAGCTGCTCTAATCTCCCGAGGCAAAAGCTAGTAGCACATTATTCGTTAGGAGGTAGCCTAGGACAGAATCTAGGATCGATCTAACAAGAGTAAGCCTGCCTATCATAGATAGGGTAGTAGCCTGCCAACCCTTGAGATGGTCACAAACTCGCTGCTCCATGGGCTTGCACTTAGCTCTCCAAAATCTCTTCCTATCATAGAAATGCCCATATAGGTTAAGGTCCCGATCTGCGTGGAGATCCCTAATCTAGCTCGAATAGCATGATTCATCTGAGCCTTTATTTTGGGACTAAAAATAACTATGGACTTCTATAAATTCACAAGCTAGCCAGATACACAAATGTTATACCCAATCAGCTTTTCTTTGAACCAGACTAAAGATCCGACTGACCGGCTTAAGGGCCGACCGACCCACTCCATCAGAGGTCCAAACGACTCGCTTCAGTAGAGGTCCAAATGGCTCGCTTCAGCAGAGGTCCGACCGACCCACTTTGTCAGTGGTCCAACCGACCCGCTTCAGCAGAGGTTCAATCGACCCACTTTATCAGTGGTGCAACCAACCCGTTAGAGGTCATGCTGACCCACTTAAGGTCCTGCCAACCCATTTGAGGTCCGACTGATCTACTTTAGCTAGACCCATACTAATCAGAAGGCTCCAGAAGCTCCTTCCAGCTGGTACCAAAATTCTGTTACAACAGATCTCACGACGTGGCCATGTCCTGGTGCCACATGGCCACCATCCTAATTCTCCTAGGGGCAGATCGGATATTTTCAGCCTAGTCCCTAATAGATTATGGTAATGTTCCATGCCTATATAAGATAAATAGGGGACTCCGAGCGGTAAGAGAGCTTTTTCTTTGCTAAGTGCTCAACTCTTGCATTTTTCCTCCATTCTGTTGCCCTGAGCCTTCCATTGACTTAGCCATCGGAGTGTCCCCCGCCGGAACACTACCGGCCCGTGGGACTTCTTTGCAGGAACCGGGAGAGGAGCGCTCCAGCCAAGCCGAGAGAACCCGGTTCGGGAGATTTGGTAGCAATAGATTGGCGCTAAAGGAAGGGCTGAACCTTCGTTCTTGTTTCCCTTCTCTAAAAGGAAGAGTCCACTGCTAAGTGAAGCAATGGTGAAAGGAAGAGCCCAGAATACCTCCATCAGGAGAGGCCACTCGCCGTCAAGATCGGAGGATCGTCCCAGGAAGAATGACGCCGCCCAACCTACCATTATCCTGGGACAACATTAGTTCCAAACCCTTCTGAACCGCATCGACACCCTTGCTGCCGCGTTCCAGAACCTCCAAGATGCAGCCAACGACAGGTGGTAACCCCTTGCGGCATCCCAAACCAATCATCTACCTACTGCCGAGGGAAGCCGACAGCAGGGAGCACCTCAATTCCGCTCCCACCTAGCCCCGAAACCCCGAAGGTCTCATAGAGCTCACGTTAATGGAAAGAGAGCGAGGTCCGCTTCACTCTCCTTTGCGGACTCGATTCTTGACGGTGATCATCGCTGCAGCGAGGACCTGAGAGACTACACCAGCAAGCTCCAGCGCATGGAGGAGCAGATCCCTGAGCTGGTCGATCGGCAAAAGGCCGATGGGGTGTAGGTGTACGACTCTCGCTCGCATTTCTTAGCCAGAATCATGGGGGAAGCTATCCCCCGCCACTTTAAAATTTTTCAAGTAGATAACTACGATGGCACCACCGACCCACTGGATTATCTGGGCACTTACAAGGCCCACATGATGGTACAGGGTGCCTCCGACGCCCTTCACTACATTACCTTCTCTACGACACTTAAGAAGGTAGCTCGGATGTGGTTCTTCACCATCTGACCAGGTACGATTCACTCCTTCTCCTAGCTAGAAAAATTCTTTCTATCCCATTTTAGGACTTGCAATCGGGCCCTGAGGAACATGGACTGCCTCTTCCTCGTGGAGCAAAAGGAAGGAGAAACCCTCCGAGACTACATGGCCCGATTCAATTCAGCGGCCATGGAGGTCCCGGACCTCAATGAAGACATAGCTATGTTGGCCTTCAAGAAGGGGCTGCAATCGTCCAGGCTCACCTTCTCCCTGGACAAAAAATTTCTGACAAGCTACTTCGAACTACGGGTTCGGGCGTAGAAATACGTCATAGCAGAAGAACAAGCAGCAAGCCGATGCCAGGATGAAGGGAGGTCGGCTCCAAAAAGCGAAGCAATAAGGCTCCCAAAATCCGACCTCCCAGCGATGGCATCAACTTGGCCCGACGCCGCAGCCCTAAGCCAAAGGACTTCCCCAGGAAGTTCGAGACTTATGCGCCTCTCTCCCTCCTGTGAAAGAAAATCCTCATAGAGATAGAGAACGAGACCTTCTTGCAAAGGCCTCGCTCGATGAGGAGCCCCTTCGCATCAAGGAACAGGGACAAGTACTGCCGATTCCATCATGACCATAGGCAAGGCACTGAAGACTGCCTCCAGCTAAAAGACGCGATTGAAGATCTGATCAGGCGGGGGTACTTGCACAAGTACGCTCGACCCTAGAGGAATCGAGCTGAAACCTCTACGGCCAGGAACCCCCCGGAGGAAATAGAGCTGCCCAACCAGTGCCCCACCATGGAAATATGGGTATGCTCCATCGTTGGTCCGACTAGAGGAATGAAGAAGACCAAGATATTATGAAGAGGCCCCGGAGTTCTAATGTAATTAGTTTCTCCGATGAAGACCTCTTAGAGGCCCAGATGCCTGGGAATGACCCTGTGGTTGTATCGGTAGTGATTGCCAACTATGATGTAAGAAGGATCCTCATAGATAATGGAAGCTCCATGGAGGTTTTATTGTATGATGCTTTTGTCAGAATGAACCTGCCTAAAGCCAGGCTGCAAGAATCCCAAATGCCATTGATAGGATTCGGGGGGAACTCCATTGGCGTGGAAGGAGAAATAACTCTGCCCATTATAATCGGGTCAAAGCCTTTTCAAAAGACTCTCCCCATCAATTTTATGGTTGTACGCACGACCTCAGCCTACAATGCCATCTTGGGACGACCAGCACTTAACAAATTTCGGGCCATCATGTCTACCTATCACTTGCTGGCGAAGTTTCCGACCTGGAATGGAGTTGAAGTAATGAAGGGAGACTGCAGAATGGCTAGGCAGTGTCTGACCATCCAGGACAGGCAATCCGAGGACTGTTCCACCTTGGAACAACTTGACCCCAGGGTCGAAGTCGACTACTACAGACAACCGGTTGAGAAGATCCTGTTCGTACCCCTTCGGGATGATGATCCCACTAAAGTCCTGCAGATTGGAAGCACACTCAGCGAAGAGGCCAAGTTATAGTTGGTCAGCTTTTTATGGGATAATGCCGACGTCTTCGCCTGGTCAGTGTCAGATATGCCAGGCATCCCGTCGGAGGTCATAACCCACCAGCTCAAGGTGGACTCGGCTTACAAGCCTGTCAGACAAAAGAAAAGGAGTTTCATCCTTGAAAAACAAAAGGCGATTGATGAGGAGGTTAAGAAACTCTTCGATGCTGGCTTCATCAGAGAGGCCCATTATCCCGACTGGCTGGCAAATGTTGTAATGGTGAGGAAAGCTAATGAAAAATGAAGGATATGTGTGGACTACACCGACCTCAACAAAGCTTGTCCGAAGGATAGCTTTTCCTTACCAAAGATCGATCAACTGGTGGACGCCACTGCCGGTCACCAACTTCTAAGCTTTATGGATGCCTTTTCCAGGTACAATCAAATCAGAATGCACCCGGAGGATGAGGAGAAGACAGCCTTTATCACTGATAAAGGGCTGTACTGCTACAAAATGATGTCCTTCGATCTGAAGAACGCCGGAGCCATTTTTCAAAGACTGATCAACCAGGTTTTCGAAGGGCAACTTGGAAGAAACATGGAGGCATATGTTGATGATATGATTGTCAAGAGCCTCCGAAGAGCCGACCACATCAAAGATCTACAAGAATCCTTCGATGCCTTAAGGCGTCACCAGATGAAGCTGAACCCAGCCAAGTGCACCTTTGGGGTGACCTCCAAAAAATCTCTTGGCTTTCTAGTCACACAGAGAGGAATCGAGGTCAACCCTGATAAAATCAGGGCCGTCATTGACATAGGGCATTCGACCAACCGGCTCAAGGGCCGACCGACCCACTTCAGCAGAGGTCCGAACGACTTGCTTCAGCAAAGGTCCGAACGACCCGCTTCAGCAGAGGTCCAACTGACCCACTTTGTCAGTGGTTCGACCGACCTACTAGAGGTCATGCTGACCCGCTTGAGGTCCTGACGACCCATTTGAGGTCCGACTGACCTACTTCAGCTAGACCCATACTAATCAGAAGACTCCAGAAGCTCCTTCCAGCTGGTACCAGAATTTTATTACAACAGATCCCATGACGTGGCCACGTCCTGGTGCCACCTGGCCACCATCATGATTCTCCTAGGGGCAGATTGGATATTTCCAGCCTATCCCTTAATAGATTCTGGTAACGTTCCGTGCCTATATAAGGTAAATAGAAGACTCCGAGCGGTAAGAGAGCTTTTTCTTTGCCAAGTGCTTAACTCTTGCATTTTTCCTCCATTCTATTACCCTGAGCCTCCTACCGACTTAGCCATCGGAGTATCCCTCGCTAGAACACCACCGACCCATGGGACTTCTTTGCAGGAACTGGGAGAGGAGCGCTCCAGCCAAGCCGAGAGAACTCGGTTTGGGAGATTTGGTAGCAACACATGTCAATACATCTCATAATGGTGGCAAGGTATCTCGCATTCCAGAGCGAAGCCCTATCGATAAGAGGCAATCATATGCAAAAAGAAAGTGCGAGAGTGGTTGGGCTCTAGGGGTAGGCCATTAGGGCTCCAATACTGATCTCTGAACCAAACTCAAAGCATGAAATAGAGCATTAATGCATTCAATGAATAGGTAAAGAGGAAGAGGACGATTTTGATAAAGCCTGACATTGAGCGAAAGTACTCAATCGACATACTATTGACTAGGATGCCAAAACTAGGGGCCTCCATACAGTCTATTATCCATCTAATCTACCTATTTTGAATTCGAAGTCCTGAAGCATCCTTCGAAGGAAGCATTAATTTATCCTATCACAAGCTTGCTCCATGTCCAACTTGATTGCCATAAGGCTTCACCGGGTGGGGGCATGCTAAAGGTCATGCATTAATTTCTGGATGAGCAGGACATTATCAGTGATGCACCATCCACTAACAAAAGCTCCTTGCTCAGGATTGATGATTAGTTATAGCCACCTGACTAAGATCCTATCACATACCTTATAGTGGGTGGTGCACGGTTGATCGATCTAAAATGGCCAAGAATAGAAGTATCATATCTCTTGGAGATAAGAATAATCAATGTCTTCTTTCATTCAACAGTGATGCCATTTGAGTGAAAGACGACTTGCACTACTTTGATCACCTCTCCCTCAATAATGATTTAGTAATGGCGAAAGAAGAGAGGGAAAAAACCATTCAGCCTAGGAGCCTTGTCCTCTCCAACGGATCAGAGGGCCTCTTGCACCTCCATAATAGACACTAAGCGAGTTAGGTCTGAGTTTTCTTGATCAGAGATGCCGTTCACCTACTAGGAGCCCTAAAAAGGAACATCCTCATCCAGTGGCAGAGTCCACCGCAACCTGAAGAATTGAAAGATCTGCCTCTCGATCTGATCACTATTAGTCACCACTATGCCATCATCCTCTCTTAGCTATCTAATTCGGTTAGCTGATCTCTGGATCATAGTAGACTAGTAGAAGAATTTGGTATTCCGATCACATTTCTTGATCCATTGTATCCTTAACTTTTGTCTACATAGAGTCTCTTGTTATCTCAGTAAGGAGTAGTGCGATGAGAGATTATGGCGTAGCATACTCAGGTCAGACTCCTGAAGACCCCTTCTTGATCCTCTCTTCTTTGCAGATCCATAATATCAGCCTCCACCTCCTTAATCTGCTTAAAAACATCACCAACCTTGAGACAGTTTCACCGTAATAGCCTCTGCCTGGCCAACTTCAATCTTTGGATCATCCGGTACCTCATATCCTTATGAATTGTCATCCTCCATACCATCCTAATCAGACCCCAGGGTCTCGAATAGAAGGTTCAGAACTTCTTGAGCTAAAATGGAGCTCTGGGCATGCACGGGCTATCTATAGTAATGAGAACCGGGTAGTGATCCGATGTAATCTTTGGAACATCTATACATGGTACCCCGGGAAGCGCTGAATCCAGTTAGTTGTGGCAAGCACCCGATCAATCATTTTTCAAACTTTGGTGACCCTTGATCGATTATTATACTAGGTAAATTGAGATCCAAAATAACCAAGATCAATCAGGCTTGCATCGTCCATAAACTTCCTAAACTCCCTGGACTCTATACTGTTCACATTTTGCCTAACCCCCAACTTCTTGTGGGATCCAACAATACAATTAAAGTCTCTGGTGATAAGGGACGGAAGGCCCTGGGATGCCAACCTGGAGATCTTAAACCAAAGCACCCTTCGCTCCTGATAGTTTATGCTTGCGTACATGTTAGACATGAGCCAGAGACCTCTAGTCTACTCTAAAATGATCAGGACAACTTGCTGCCCACACCTATGAAATGCATGCACTCTCATAAAGCCTTGTCTCCACATCACCTGAATCTTCCCTGATAGGCCTCTCAACTCCACAGCATAGGTGCTCCACGCTAACTAGATTCGTTGCTTGACATGATCAAGGCTCCTCTCGGATAGCTAGGTCTCAAGCAAGTGTTCCAAAGATTACCAAAGAAAGTCTAGAATGTAGGTTTCCCTGCCCCTAGGTGTTCCAAATCACTAGCCTCATCATAATAATTGGTGTGGAAGGGGTCCACTCCAGCACCCCCCTAATCCTGAATTTCAACCTCGGTTCTAGCTATTGATGCGTCCATTGCTGAAGGGCTCTCCCCTGCGCCCTGGATGGCCTGTCTCAGTCAACCCACAGCATCCCTGTGACTCATGCCCTGAGGCTCCACCACAATCTCTAACCCTATGCATAAGGTCCCTCCTCTCCTAGGGCATCGATGTTCAGAGATGACTCCTCCTGAATCGGTATAGCTCCCTATCCCTCGAATCTCCTACAGAGAAAACGAAGATCCTAGGGCCTCCCCCACCAACCAACAACTTCTCCCAGGTCGCAAGAGGGGCAGGTTCCTTGGCCAAGGCCTTGGTTTTCCTCCTTAGCCCATTATTGGGCCCACTAGCCTCCAAACAAAGTGAATCGGGCCTCATTCCTGCTTGGCCCACATGAAGAATAGGAGATCGGGCACACTTGGGCTAGCCTAAGCTTGCCCCTACCTCTCCTGCATGCCAGTGAATCCCCATTTTCTGTGCTTATGAGGATCTTGGCCCAGCTCCAACATCATAAAGTAACCCGCACCCCTAGCACCAGTCTTGGCACTCCCCCTGCTAGATCTGACCATTGGATGGAAGGGTGATCTATGCCATGTGATTTTGGATGACTTGATCCAGCCATTGGATTCCAGTAATAGGTCAACCTGGCCCTTACCCATTCGAGTCGACACCTTATCGGGTTGCCTCAAGCTAGAACCGGGTCCCTCCGGTTGAGTCGACTTAGCCGTCTTCTTCCTTTGATCATTGCCGCCCCTACTCTGGCTGCTACTATTGAATGGCCACCAACCATGGCCCCAGTCTTGGCTCATTGTCCAATGCACCCTTCTCCTCCCTGCCAGCCTGATCGATGCTCTCCGGGCATAGTTCGACTCCACCATCACCTCCCACTCTAGTCGGGTACTCATCCTCTGGAAGGTGGAAGAGGCCACACTGGAGATGGACTCCATCGAGATTCTTGTAGATGAATCTCTATCAAAAAGGTCTCGACGGTCCCTTAATTAGGACCCCCGTTCTGAGCAGTTGGGAGAGATCAAGTCTGATGCATGCTCGAGTGAAGCCTAACCTCCTCTTCCTGGCCATGCATTCATCAACCAACAAAAACTCCCTAGCCATCCACAACACCCCTAGTAGCACCGCTTCACCCTAGAACTCCATCGGGAGCTATGAGAGATGGTCGATTTCCAGTGCTTGCCTGTGACAACCCATGACCAGTAGAGCACTAGGTCTCTCTCCTCGACCTTCTCGAAGTGAACTAGGGCAAAACCTTTCTCCAGGCTAAATCCAACCACAACCCCTTTTAGCCAGCTTGTGACTAGAAATCCCTAGCCACCATGTTTGCTGAAACCCTCTATTTGAGGCTCCTTACCATCACTGCCGAGGCCACCTAACTCTTTGATTCATCTCTCAGGTCCTTTGTCAGAAGTTCAACTATCTCTAGGAAGCAATTGATGAGGTTCTCTACTTCCTTTAGGATGGTTCTGGTGAAATCCACACCATCTGCTCTTGAACCATCCATTTCTGGCTCGTCTTTAGCCAAGCATTGCCTTTTGAGACTTCCGAACAGCCCAACGAGTTGCTGACCATCCTCACCGGCCACCCCCTCATTCTGTTGGACCAGCGGCGCCTCAACGCCCGTGTGACCCACGAAGGAAAAAAAACACATATGGGGCCCAGCAAAAGGAAACCCAGAAAGAGACAAAATATGCATGGATCTAAATACGATCGATGGCTACGAGCAACGTTGCAATTAAACTGTGATTGGAAGAGCTACAGGACTCCGATTTGGATTCTGTTTGGACTCTTGGACTCCTGGTGAGATACTCTACACAATGGAGGCTACAAATTCATGGGCAGAGACACAAACAGAGGGAGGAAGACGAAAAAGTGGTGAGAGATCTTTGGTAGAGGGCTGATTGAGAGCTTGAGAGAAGGATTCGGGGTTTCTTGTTGAGAGATACTTGTACGGGATTGAGAGAGAGTTCAATCTGTAAGTTTATTTTTCATAGTGAAACCTTTTGCATGCCCGAAAAAATTATATTTATTATGTTTTCTTCTTTCTCTTGTGGTATCGATATCGATAATCAACGATCCTGTTTCGCTTCCGCAACAACCGGTATCAGAGTGAGTTGATACCGATCCTAACAACTAGTATCAGAGCCCAGGTTGTCCGTAGTTGATCAAGATCGAAGAAGATGGAGAAGACAAGTGCAATTAAAGTGGAAATCAGCAGGTTCGATGGAAAGAGCAACTTCTCCCTCTAGCAAGCAAGGATGAAAGATGTGCTTATCTAGCTACGACTGATCGACGCTCTCATATGCGATGAGAGACCAGACACCGTAGAGCATAATACCTGGAAACGGTTTTAGATGCAGGCGATAAGCACAATCCGCTTGTACTTGGCGGATGATGTAGTGATCCATGTACTGAACGAGTCTTCCCCGACGATGTTGTGGAAGAAGCTGGAGGAGCTGTGCATGGCGAAGTCTCTCACCAACACCTTGTTCCTTTGGAAGCAATTCTATCAATTGCGGATGGTCGAGGGACAGAGTGTGCAGGAGCACATGAGCAATTTTCAAAGGATCCTCACTGATCTTCTCAGTGTCGGTGAAAAAGTTGAGGAGAAGACCCGGGCACTTATATTGCTATCATCCCTACCGCAGTCCTTCGAGTCCTTGGTGACTGCTCTTCTAGTGGGAAAGAGCACCATCAAGATGGAGGAGGTGACATCGGCACTACTTCAGAACGAGGTTCTTAAGAAAGAGAACCAGGCTTCGAGTTCAGGTGGGAACTCAGCATTGACAGTTTCTGGAGGTGCAGGCGACCGGAGGCGGAGTGACAAAGGATCGCGAGGAGGACGGTCCAAGTCAAAGGATGCCAGCAAGATCAGGTGTTTCCGGTGCGATGAGTTGGGGCATCGTGTCAGAGATTGCCCACAACTCAGGGATCGGATGAGGGCTGCTATGGTGGTGGCCGATAGCGGTGATGATGGATACATCAGCAATGTACTCTTGGTATCCGACGAGGTATCCCCTTCTTCCCAGTGGGTTTTGGATTCTGCCTGTCCATACCATGTTTGTTGCAGGGAGGAGCTGTTTGACTCTTTAGACAGTAGAGATGGTTCTGTCCACATAGCAGATGGATCGAGCTATGCGATCACGGGCATCGGGATAGTCAGCTTGAAGACACATGATGGGACAGTGAAGAAATTGGGTGAGGTCCGATGCGTACCCAGTTTTAGCAAGAATATAATTTCCCTCAGCAAATTAGACTCAAGTGGCTACAGGTGGAGAGCTGGTAATGGAGTCCTAAAGGTCTTGCGTGGCAATAGGATTGTTCTGCAAGGAAAGAAGCATGGGGGTCACTACCTCTTGACAAGGAGTTCAGTGCAAGGTGGAGTCCTTGGTGCAGATAGGAGTCCAGTGTAAGGTGGAGCTCCGACAGCAAGTGGATCGGGCACGAGACGCGAGACTCGGGAGGACGACAAACGACGTCACAAAGTGAAGTTCCTATTGCCGCAGGAGACTTTTCCGAGCAGGTCTCAGATCGAGGTGAGTACAGCACATGACGGAGTTGGGATCAAGCAGCCTGGCTCGACTCCCATGTTTGCCCATCCATTATCAGGCGATTGTTTTAGGGCATGAAGGTATTAGAATCCTTAAAAGCTCTCAAGTCAGGTGAAGGCGGTGCGTTGAGTCGAGGTGGAGGTTGTTGGACCAGCGGCACCTCAACGCCCGCGCGACCCACGAAGGCAAAAAACACATATGGGGCACAGCAGAAGGAAACCCATAAGGAGACAAAATCTGCACGGATCTCAATGCGATCGATGGCTACGAGCAGCGTTGCAATCAAACTGCGATTAGAAGAGCTACAGGACTCCGATTTGGATTTTGTTTGGACCGTTGGACTCCTGGTGAGATACTCTACGCAGTGGAGGCTACAAATTCATGGGCAGAGACGGACAGAGGGTGGAGGACAAAAAAGTGATGAGAGGTCTTTTGTAGAGGGCTGATTGAGAGCTTGAAAGAAGGATTCGGGATTTCTCGTTGAAAGATACTTATACGGGGTTGAGAGAGAGTTCAATCTGTAAGTTTATTTTTCATAGTGAAACCTTTTACATGCCCGAAAAAATTATATTTGTTATCTTTTTATCTTTTTCTTGTGGTATCGATATCAACAATCAACGATCATGTTTCGCATATACAATAATCGGTATTAGAATAAGTTGATACCGATCCCAACATATTCCAGGCCAAAGATCACTGGCAATTAAAAAAACAGTGGCCACGACACGACGTTTAAAAACATAACGGAATTCAACGGTCAGCCGTTCAAAAAAAAATCACCGCGCAAACTTTCGTTTCCGTCATATTAAAAAAAACGCTTTGACGGTTTCCCATTTCGCCGGGCGGCGTGGGTCGACCACCACCCGCCCTGGAGGCACGAAAGTCAACAACCGCCGAAACAAAAGACACAACGCAGGAGGGTATTTCCGTCATTATATCGAAACACCCGTACCCGAAGAGCGACGCTTCAGATCTCCTTTATTTAAAAATTTTGATTTTCTTCAATTTTGATGGAGGGAAGGAGATAACGTACAGTCAGTCGCACGTCTTCGAACACCTTTTACCATTTCGTTCTTCCCTTCGCTTTTTAGTTTAGTTGTCTTCTTCTCATTCGCCGAAGCGAATTTGACCCGTCCGATCGCTCGCTATGCCCTCGGATTCCAAAGTCTCGGCGGCTCCGGATCTTTGGAAGAGGTGATCCCCTCCTCGATTTGATCCTCATCCTACGCTGGCTTTTTATTTAGTTTAAGGAATTTAGGGCTTCTGGAAGCTATTTTCTTCACTAATGAGATCTGATTTCGTTGGATTTCAACTTGTTTTTGTGATTCCTTTTTCTTGTTCTGTAATGGAGATCGGATCTTTCGAGTATACGGTTGACGGATTCTATCTTCTTTTTTTCTTTTTTCTATTAAATATCATTTTTAATGTGATTTTGATCTCGCAGTTGTTCATTTCTTTTTAAAATTCTGGTTGTGTTTTCTTCAATTTTTTAGATTTTTTTTTGGATGTGGAGATCTGCTTCTGTGATTGATCTGATGAGATTTGTGTGGTTTTCGGGCTCAAATTGGTGTTGACTAGCAGAGAAAAAAACAGATGTTGCAGGAAAGAAAATTCAGCATTCGGCTCCTGCTATAAGCATATTTTGGGAATTGTAGGAAGCCCATGCAACTGAATTAATTTGATCAAACTGTAATGCGAAAATTTATGTGTTCTTGAAAACAACATTAGACGGTGATCGTAAAATTTGACTTGAGAATTGTGACGGCTTTGATGTTCCTTTCAGATATGGCAAATTCACATTAAATTTATAACATTCTACATCGTTTCTTTGTTTATAACTACATGATGTTGACCCTGGCTAGTTAACAATTTAATTTATACTTGTTCCAGTGCCATTCCGTGATGTCAAAACATGTGGTTTTTGACCTTTCCGTTCAACTTGTCTAACTGGGAACATAAAAGTCAGCATTTTCATTAATGAAATTTAAGCCCGGAAGCAGATTTGACGCCCTGTTCATGGAGTGGTGAAAACTGTTTTTCAAGGATTGGAAAGGTGTTGAGGAGATGAAAGGTGTGTCCTGGGGTCTGATTATAGGGGTGACAATAGGGGTGGTGATTGGGGTGCTTCTGGCTGTAGCTGCTCTCTTCTGCATTAGATTTCGCAAGAGGCGTGCACAGATAGAGAGTCGCAGTTCAAGGAGGACTTCGGCCATCCCCATCCGTGCCAATGGTGTTGACACCTGTACAGAGCTCTCAGACTCAACAGCAGGTCAGGAGTCCCCCAAATTTGCTGAGGAAAAGGGCACATCATCGTGGCTGGAGGCACATAAAAGAAAGAATTTGGTCTCAGTTTCTGGGATTCTCAAATACTGTTACAGGTATGGTAATCTATGTTTATCGTTCCAATGTCCTTGCCTTCTAACATTTATGCTAAAATTGATTTTATTTTGTGGCTTCTGGTGAGGGTGGTATGTTTCACTGGTTTGCAACTTGTTCCAAAATTACGAATTAGTAATGATATTCTGTAGTTTTGATGTTTATCAGTAAAATGGGGAGAATTTAGTTTTTATAAAATTATAACTTGGGCTCCTCATGATTCCCACAATTAGGCATCTCTGACTTAAATTTTGTTTCATTAAACTCTTGCCTGGACTATTTAATTGGTTCAGCTGTACATAAAGTCCACTCAAGCAGATAGTGGCTTTCTCTTTCCTTTCCATCTGTATAAGATGCTTAATTTCACCTCCATCTCAATGAATTTTATAGGAAAAAAGTGCAATCAAATTACTTATTTCAAGATAAGAGGGAATCCTCATGAAAGCAAGGGCTATACAGTTTGTATTTAGGAGAAGCAAGAAAGGTTTGTTTTGTGGCCATGTGCCTTGCAAGGCTTGGGATTCTAACATTGTTGTAGGGAATCTATGAAAAATAGATCATAAAATTAAACTAAGGTTGGGAAAATTTGTTAATTGTTCGTGTGAGTTGCATTTGTCAAATCTTAGTTTAAGAGGTTTCAATAACAATGTTCCAGGTTTCTATGTTTCAGTTAAAACAGACATTAAAAAAGAAACAAAAGTAATTGAATATTAACTCAAACAAAGATAATATATGGTAAACAATTTAGAGCATGATGTTCTGTTTTGAACCATTGTACACTCAGTTTTTTTTTTTTTTTTTTGGTGTGTGTGTGTGTGATGTTGGGGGGAGGGTTTGAAGTAGAAATAACAAAAAGGATTGAATCAGCATTGATTTCTTGAAATTTAGTTAAATTAATGAAGAAATGGTCAATGGTCCTAAAATGGCTCCACAAAGGTCTTTCTCACAGTTTTTTTTAAAAAAATGAAGAAATTGTAGTGTGTGTGTGTGATGTTGGGGGGAGGGGAGGGGGGAGGGTTTGAAGTAGAAATAACAAAAAGGATTGAATCAGCATTGATTTCTTGAAATTTAGTTCAATTAATGAAGAAATGGTCAATGGTTCTAAAATGGCTCCATAAAGGTCTTTCTCACAGTTTTTTTTAAAAAATGAAGAAATTGTACTAAAAGGTCTCTAGAAAGTTGTCTCACGTTTTTTTTATAAAAAATATAGTATCTGTGATCAGTTATGGTTAAACATCAGCTGAAACTTTTAAGAACCAGAAGTGCTGGGCAGAAAATGGATTAAACTAGTTGGTTTTGGGTGAAACTAGCTGAAAATCAAAACCAAAATGCCAAGTCAATTATGACCTGATTCTAGCCAAAACTGATTCACTATGGCCAGGATTTGAGGCCTTGAGCTGTTACCTATCATCCGGCTAGTTGACTGCTTGGATGCACCATCCCTTGCATTTAGTGAGCCACATTTGAATCTTGGCAAGGCCTAGACTAACAAAAATCTTATATGAAAAACTAATACATAGAAGTAAAAAAAAAAGGTGAATGTATACACCTGAAGTTTTTATAGTTACGAATGATGAATTATTCAATGTCAAAATGAATCAAGTAGCCAGCAAGTTATCTAATTTAGAATGAATCCCTTTGACTGATGCCAGTTAGTGATTCAGGCTCTTACATTGAAGCCTTTTAATGGTAATGGTTATATAACAGTATCTAGAGGTCTTGTATATTCTCCACAAGATTTTATTGATAGATTCTGAGGTTCCTGAAGGTTAATTATTTGAAAAAAAAATACAGAAAAGCAGGGGAATCTTCACCAATCATTCATAGGAATGATGGAAGAACTATCCATGTCAAACATTTGAGGAAACACCTCCCAAGTTCTGAACCTTAAGCCTCTTTCCAATGGAAGAGTGATCCAAATGCAAGGATATGACATGCAAACTTATTTTGACTTTGATTCATATCTGACATTGACTTTGATTCATATCTGACATTGACTTTGATTCATATCTGACATTACCACTGTTGGTGACTTCATAGGGATTTGCAAAAAGCAACTAGTAATTTTACAACATTGCTAGGTCAGGGAGCATTTGGTCCTGTTTATAAAGCTCAGATGTCCACTGGTGAGACAGTTGCTGTCAAGGTGCTTGCTACTAATTCTAAGCAAGGCGAGAAGGAGTTTCAAACTGAGGTAATTTGGTGCAAGAATTTATTCATGTCTTGTTTCAGAATGTATCCTTTCTTCTTACTGAAAACATAGGTGATTAATCCAAAAAAAAAAAAAAAACTAACAGAGGTCACAATTGAGAGTAAGCTGCTCATATTTATCCCATAGACATAATAGTAATGACTAGTGCTCGGCATGTGCTTTTCATGTGATTTAATTAAGCAGATGGAATATGGAATGATTTGGACCTGCACACACATGTAGAGAGAGATAGAGAGGGGGGGGGCGCGGGGGCTGTATTACAGTCCACTAGTGTGGAGGTGGGATGGAGATAAAAAGCTGGGTGGATGGGTAGTTTGTGTTATACATAGTAGTGATATGCATTTTTATTTCAAATCTTTTCATCACATTCTCCAGTCTAATTTCAACCAGGTGTTTATGTATGATGTAAATGATTGAATAGAATTCTATTTAGTTTCAAATGTTATGCACTTAATTATCAAGTCAGTTCTTCGATTGCATCTGGTTATCAGCACTCCATCTAGTTTCAAGTGTAAATATGAATTTGTGATCTGTTTGGCTGGCTATTTCAGAATACATTATGTTCTTTTACTTTTTGATGTACTTGGATTATTTAAGGTGGACTTAATGACATATGATACTGCTTCATATACAACTTTTGTATATGTATATGAATAATCTTAGTAAATTTAAAAACAATTTCGATTTTTCTCACAGTGAGAAAAAAGAACAAACATTCTTGCTCTTAAATTTTTTTTTTTTATTTGAGTGCTTATGATTTTTCACACTTGTTTAAATTCTGTAGCCACATCTATACCATGTAATTAGCTCTAGACTGGTAGGTCAAATGCACATGATGCATATATTTACCAGCTAAGTAACTTTTTCTTGAAATTTCCTTTGTCATTTCTTTGCTTTCCTTTTCCCTCTTTTTGCAATTTCCTAGGAGTTTTACACTATGCATACTCTTAATTTCATTAGATTAAGTAATGCATATGAATGATGATCTGTTTCATGAATCTTGGAGTTCAAGTGGGGAGCAACTTTACACATGCATACCAAGCAAGAGGTGGAGAATAATTTTTTTTTTTTTTTTTTATAGTCCTTTTGTTTGTTGATGTGCAGGAAAACTCTTCAGTACATGTCAACTTAAAGGCTGATTAAAAGTTTGTGTTGCATAAGAAAATAAAGGGGATAAGGCTTGTTGCATGTAGTATTGGTTAATTTTATGTCTGATGTATAGAAACTGTGGTTTTCTCCCATTTTATTCCACTTATGCTGTTATGATATCTTTTCATGAAATATTTGTATATTTCTATGTCCAAGGCACTTTGTTTATTGATGTGTGTTTTGTCACTTCTCCTTTTTTGGTTTTCAATTTCCAACCTATAGGGTATCTAGTAGCATAATGTTTAACCCTTAGTCTAATGTTGAAGGATTGATGGTTGAGATGGGAATGCCCTATCTATATCAAACTTCTTCAATCAAGTTTACTTCCTGATGCATTTTCTTGGTTGTTTCATGACTTTTTCTTGGAAGATAACAATGAGATTGCCCCTGAAGGTTTATGTTGCTTTTGATAAAAAGGTTCGTTGTCTTGGTACTGGATCCTGTTATTGTGTCAGTAAGCCTAATATAGTATCCATATCAATGTATCGAGTGTTGGTACATCCCCTATACCGCATACCAGTTTGGTAATTGTATGGTATGGTTGGTACACACCGATACCAATCTGTACAGCAAACCTTGTTCGATACTCAATTTGGACACTCAATCAATTGTTTGTCAGCTTTATGCCTTTGCCAACAAATTTTGGCATTGCCAATAGGATTGTCTGACTTTCTTTTTCTTCTTTCCAGGTTCTACTTCTTGGGAGATTGCATCATCGGAACCTTGTCAATTTGGTGGGGTATTGTTCGGAGAAAGGCCAGCATATGCTAATATACGAGTACATGACTAATGGCAGCCTTGCTTCTCACTTGTACAGTATGTGTTAGAGTCATCAATCATCTAAATTTTAATTTCATTTTTCTCATCTTAGAAAATATGATTGAGGAGTATTATTTCTTGGTGTTGTCACACATTCATTTGTTTTTCTAAAAGAAATGTCTTATAGCTTATCTCTACCTATATATAAGTGGGGGTTTTGCTAGAGCTTGTCAAATAAGTTCCACATTTGCATATTAACTCACCTAAAATTGGTATTTTGAAATATCTCTTAGAACTTCTGCCAGCAAGTATAATCCCTTTCCCGGATGTAAAGACTAAGAAATGGGCCTTTTGTTCAACAAGTACTTCTCCATACACCTTACATTGAAAATTCTTCCTACACGTGTTTATCCTTTGAATGTGCTAGTGCAAATTTTTTAAGCATCTATTTTGCCATTTTCATTCACCCCAAACACATTCCACCTCCACCTCTTCTTGATGGTAGTGGAGAGGGTTTTCTCAATCTCTCCATCTCCAGATTTGGAGCATAGCCAGAATTTTCCTTCATCTCAATCCTTCCATTTTATGGAGATGATAAAGCTAGGATCCTATATTCGCATCAACCCCTTCATCTGGTGGAGCAGAACTTGGATTTTCAATTTGTGGCCTTGTTCTCTTGAAGGGAGCGAAGCTTGTTTGGGGTCTATGTTCGCTCACACTCATGCCCTATCGGTGAAGGAATTGGGCATAATGCTGTCCATTAAGCTTAAGATATAGAATTATCTGTCAATAAAACTTGATTAACAAATGTTCCAGCAATATTTGTGCAAGTTGCAGCAGTGTAAAGTGGAAGGAGGGATGTGCGCCAGCCTATCACCTAAAGATGTTTAACATAATTGATAGAATCATAGGTTTGATATGCAGTGTCCAATATTTTGAGGAGATATATACATTATCCCTCCTTATTATTGATTCAGTTTTTGGTCAAATTATTTCACTGAGTATTGATCTTCTTACATAAGGTTAGCGATATTATTTATTTGTTCATTCTAGATTACTTTTTATTTTAATATTGGCTGTGATCTTGATTGCTGTAAGTCACTGAAACCCCATATAATCAAGCTGTGTACTTTAGTAAGTAGAAGTTGACTTTCAAGAAGTTTTTGAAAACCTTTTTTGTGAATTCAAGCAATTTGTTTTTTGAATTCTATTAGGATACTGGTGCAAACTCCATCTTGTATTGGTGTTGCAATCTGGGTGCCGCATAAGAATTAGGAGGCTTACAATATGTCCACAAGGAATGTTGTGCAGCCTCTTGTATCCATTAGTAGAGCTATGTTTCTTTGGTTTGTTTCTTGTATTGCCAAATATCAGAGATCTCTTTATTTTCCCAAATTACTTTGTAATCTTTCCTCCCAGTTCACACACCCCTTCTAGATAAATTACCACTAATAATTCTATCAACTGATCAACTGAAATATTTCCTCTTTCCATCTCTCCATTATCTCCAATATTCCTTTCTTGTTTGGGCCATCATATTCTCAGCCATTCTCATGATTTATAATACTACATTTTATATGTTCTTGTATTTTATTGTGTTGTCCTTTCTAGCTGCCATGTTCTTTTCATCTCTCCATTATCTCCAAAATTCCTTTCTTGTTGGGCAATCATTTTCTTAGCCATTCTCATGATTTATAATACGGCATTTTATATGCTCTTTCCTTGTATTTTGTATGTATTTATTCATTCCTGGCTGCCATGTCGATATCAGTCAATTTACAATATTTTTTATTCTCACTTGTAAAAATATTAATTTGCATAAAAAAAACACTTCCAAAGTAAAAGTAAAATGAACTTACTTTATGCTACAGGTAACATGTGTTATGTGATATAATTGGTTTTCTTTTGTGCAGCTTTATGCACCCGAAATGAAACTAGTTGCTGTTTACTGAAATCTTGTGACAGAATGCCAGTTAGATGAGAAAGAATAGTCTTATGAGTTTTATGTTAGTTATTTTGCTATCTAACAATTTGCAGCATGTTATTCTGATGGTAGGAAACAAAAAATATTCACCCTATAATCTATCTGTTGTCATCATTCTAGAAAATTGTATATATATTTCTTTTACATGTCAAGTGAAACTTCCACTTCAAATGTGTACAAAGAACAAGGAGCATTTTTGAATTTAAGGTATTATTTTATTCAATAAACAGCAATAAGCCATTGTGAGAATTCAGAACCTCTAGTTTTTAAATTCAGAAAAATTTTGACATCCAATGACATCTGATCAGTTAGCTTTAAATTTTATTACTCATATTGATCATATTTGTGCACAACATTTACAGATGCTAGAGACTGTCTGAATTGACTAAAGAAAAGTGAAAATCTCTAAGGATAAGAAGATGAATTGTTGAAACTTGTCTAGTCCACCCACCACACTTCTTTCATATTCAAAAGTTTGACGTGTGTAATTCTTTTTGTTCCCTATGTAGGACTAATGAGTCTAGTATGGCACAGAGGAGTTGTGTACATTAGACTTCTGTTATTCATATTATTGAATTACAATGTTCCCAACAATTTCAGGTGAAAAGCATGAAGCATTGAGCTGGGACTGGAGGATTAATATAGCTCTAGATGTTGCTAGAGGCTTGGAGTATCTTCATGATGGGGTAAGCTCTCATGAGATATCCCTAGCAGAAAGTAACAGAGAGTAAGAAGTACTGTAAAGCTTTGTTTCTTTTGCCTGTTCTTTTGCAGGCTGTTCCACCTGTGGTACATCGTGACATCAAGTCTTCAAACATTTTGTTGGACCGGTCCATGAGAGCTAGGGTATGTCAATCCTTCATGATTATAGTTTTGTAATGCATGTATAAGCAAATCTTGAGTATACGTACAAATTGGCATGTGGTTTTTTGTCATGCTGGAGCATATTAGTAAACTTTTTAGGTTTGGCATATCATTGTTGTTTTATTTATTTTTTTCATTTTAATTTTGTTTTGTACCACTTTCTCTCCTTCAGTATGGTCAAGTATATCATATAGTTTGCTGTGATCTTTAGTCAAATGAATCACAGTTTGTATCCCTTAAAAGCTTTATACAAATGATCCTGTACTTGTATCAGATGTGATGTATGGATTATCGTGTTTTCTGTTGACATGTTGAATTTCAGCTTTTCCTGTGTAGTATAATCTTCTGATAGAAAGGTTGTATGAACTATACTGATGGTTAAAGGTATTTCTTCTAATGGAACAAAGAGGTTTGAAAGCTTAGGTATTAAGAAGTTAGAGAGAGTGTTAAGAAGAGCAGATTATGCTTTTATTTTTATGAAGTCGCAGGTGAATATGTTGACCATCTCCAGATAATAGGATGGGGAGAGAAGTTTTCATACATGGAAGAACCTACCTTAGAAATCTATCTGCTTACATGGTTATACTTTTTAGTTGACCAAATTATCTCTTAATTAATGAAAAGATAAGCTTTGTTGAGCAGGTTGCTGACTTTGGGCTTTCACAAGAAGAAATGGTTAGTCATCATGCATCTAATATCAGGGGAACTTATGGTTACCTTGATCCTGAGTATGTATCGTCAAGCTCATTCACAAAAAAAAGTGATGTATACAGCTATGGCATTTTGCTTTTTGAGTTGATCACAGGCAGGAACCCGCAACAGGGTCTTATGGAGTATGTTGAGCTTGTAAGATATCTTTCCCACCATCTAGTTTCTATATATAAAATTCTACATCATATGGTGTTCTTCCCTTCATGCATTTAGGTTTGCATAATTTTTTGTTGGAATCATGTTAACCTATTTTCATCTGATACTTTAAAAACTCTGAAAATGATAACACTTTAAAAACTCTGAAAATGGTAAAACTTCATCTGTAAGTCACCACGGTGTTTGAACAATAGTTGTTGGTTAAGAATAGCCTAATATCATTTTGTTCTTGGATGAACTTTCCAACTGGGAGAGCTATTCTTGTTTTGTAAGGGGCATTTTAACCTTCTGACTTTTGTTTAGTTTGACAAAAAAGATGTATACAAATAAAATACCTTTTGACTCCCTTCAGAGTACAATTAGATAATTTATGAATCTTGGTTGTACTGATCACCTTATCAATATAATGAAAGGGTAGAATTGATATCTCAATATATCTTCCTCCATGTACTAGGCATACAACATGAAATTATAGCCCTCATTCTATGATCCTTGTTGATGTTATCTGACACTTCCAATACAAGCAGCCTGCACATCTTCTTTATCTTCTTCTGCTTCCTGTAGCAAGTTATTCCCTACAAATGCTTTCGGGTAAATGATCTGATGTTTGTTGAAACATATGTTTTTCTTAGGCTGCGATAAATGCTGAGGGAAGAGTTGGGTGGGAGGAAATAGCAGACTCCCAATTAGATGGTATATTCGATGTTCAAGAACTCAATGAAGTGGCAGCCCTTGCATACAAGTGCATCAGCCGAATCTCCAGAAAGCGGCCTTCCATGAGAGACATGGTCCAAGCACTGACACGTGTTGTAAATGCAAGACACAGCAAGAAGCATCGCTGCAAGCGATCCTTGCCTATCACAGTAGACGAAGAATCCACGGATCAAGAACCATCAGAACATCATTCTGAACATCACAGAGGGCAGTCGATTGACAGCGTATCCGATTTGCCTGATGTTTGATAGACTTCTCTATTCATTTGTACTTTTCTTTTTTTTCTTTTTTTTTCTTTTGCTGTTGATATTTTTGTTCATTACAAATGTTGACAACGAAGAAAAATGAGCTGTTGTGATTTTGAGGGTTGATGGGTTGGGACTCTGAAAGGCCCCATAGATTTTAATTTCTTTGTAATATAAGCTATTTCTGTAATCATTGTTCATCTGCAAGGGAATTTAGATAGTGGTGCTGTTTCTTGGTTGACTTATTTCCACTTTCCAGAGTGCAATTAACGTATTCTTCAATTTAGATGGAAATCTTGCTTTCCTTTTTACGGTTGGTGTATGCGTTTTGGGTTAGATGGAAATCTTGCGTTCCTCATGATTCAAGCTTAGACTGCTACTCAGCTGTAGTGTCCCAAGAAAATTGAATATCCCTGCCAAGGAATTGCCCAGCGGCGCCTCTGAGGTGCCGCAGTAAAACTGGCACAAAATCATTGCTGCCACAAGCCGAAGCTAGAATGGGCAAATTTGAGGGTGGGTTTATTTCCAGGAAAAGCAGTTGAGGGAATTCGGCGTGAGATCTTAACGGTTTGAGGTAGGGGAGTATGTTTGGTTGGGCAGAGTTGGCTTTAGAATGAAAATGGATGACTTCCATTTTAATTGTTTGGTTGGAAGAGTGTAGCTTTTATCAAGATGGAATAGGAATGGTTCAATTCTTTTAAAACTCAATCTTTATTCTTTTTTAGAAGATTCAAATTTCTATTCTGACTCCAGTGAAGCAAATACCCTCCGGGTGTTATTGCTATTTCGAGAGGATGTTTGGTTTGTAATCAGAATTAGAATGTATAGCAATAATAATTGGAATAGTCATATTTTTCTAAAGTATTTGGTTTGTAATTAAAATTAAAATTAAAATAGAGATTTGAATTTTTTGAAAAGAGTTGAGTTTAGATTTTCGAGGAATTGGATCTTTCCATTCAATCCTATAATCAAAATCGGAATAGGACTCTCCTTAATCAAATAGTTGAATCCTTAGAAAAAAGTTGAGTTTAGATTTTTGAGGGATTGGATCTGTTCATTCTATCCAATAATTGAAATCGGAACAGGACTCTCCTCAATCAAATAGTTGGATCCTCAATTAAATGGTTGGAAAGGGAGTAATGTACTCTCATTTCAGGCTCTAACTCCCTCCAACCAAACACCTCCGATGGCCAAGCATTCTCCAAGTCTTTGAACCTGGGTAGACTACCAGTTGGATCTCCCTCCGTGCCTCTCAACAAGAAGAATGGTTGCTCTATTGGAAGAAGTTTGTGAATTCTTGGAATTTTTTATGGAACCGGGCAATTTAGTTAGCAATATTTGCGAAGGTAAATAGAGTTGTTGAATGGCTAATAAAAAACTAGACCTAGCTTAAGTGGATCTGAATTTTTTTTAAAGACAAAACCCAAATCAATTCAAAAATAATTAAATACTAAGGTGGTGTTTCGCGATCCAAATAAGATAATCATGATGATTTAAGATCATTAGTGATCTGAGTTTTATGGTAATCCAATCTCCAGTACTTCAAGATTATTATGTTTGGTAGGCTATGGTCTAATAATTAAATATCTCTAGGTCTCCACAAGTAACATTTTCATGAAAATCCAAAATCACAAACCATATAATACCAAAACTATCCTTAAAATATTTTATAAAAATATATTTATTAATCATATAAAATATATAATAATAAAATATTAATATATTTATTAATATATTCTTAAAAATATATATTATTTTTATAAATTATTAATCCTATAAAAATATGTTAATTGTTATTATAGAATTAATATTTTATTTATGCTTATAATATATTATTTATTAATACAAATATTTATTTTGACTATAAAAATAATGCATAATATATTAAAGGATGAGTACCGGCACAGAACCTCCCCTTCAGGACCTGCTGGCCGAGCAGAACCTGTTCGATGCCGGGGTCAGCCCGATTCGTGCCCTAGGTGAGCCCCCACGGTCACATTTCTCTTTTCTGCATGGGTTCTTTTCAGCTTCGAGACCAATTGGTATTCTTCTTTCTCTGCAGGCATGAAGTTCAACATGGAGCAGATCTGGAAGATGTCCCGGAAGAGAAACGCATCCCCCAGCCCAGGGAGGAGACACCGAAGAGGGCCCGGGATGACCCTAGATGGGGGTCCAGGGCAGGCTCCTCATCCGGCCCGGAAAGGAGGAGTACCGGGCTGGTTCCAGCTTCATTCGGGGCGCAGGCCCAGCCCTCGACCCGCGGGCCCGACATGACTGCCCGGGCCGGGCCGGCGGCTTCTCCCATGGAGTCCCCTGAAGTGGTCGAGGACGAAGCGACGGTGGAGAGGAGACCGACGACGTCCCTAGCAAAAGCGGCGACCACACCCCCGGCGACCGAAGTGCTCGCGCCGTCGCCCACCCCGACACTGGTGACGGCATCTGCTACACCGGGACTCGAGGTGAAGCAGGTGTCAATTGCGGTACTGTCGAATGCGATGGTTACCTAGGACCCCGGGTTTGCCAAGTGAATGATGGAGTTTGTCGTCCAGCCCCATGATTATCGAGAGAGGAGTGGCAAGTAGCTGGCGACCGCCATCACGGGCATTCTGCCCCAACTCTTTATGGTAAACTTGCTACAATTTTTACTTCTTTCCCTTGCCATTTGTACTATTCTTGCTAACCCTCCTGTGATTGTAGATCGCCACTGATATCATTCTCATTCGGGACTTCTGTGCCTAGTGGGCCAAGCGGGAGGCTCGGGAGAAGGGGCATCTGGATGTGCTCGACATGAGGCTCGGGCGTAGACAGAGAGGGTCCAGACCCTGGAGGAGTGGGTCAGGAACCTCCGTGTAGAAGTGGCCGATGTGAAGGAGGCGGCGACAAGGGTAGAGGGGCGGGCTAGGGACCTGGAGGCATTCCTGGCTGCCGAGAAGAACAAGGCCAATCGTCAGGTGGAGGAGTTCGCCGCGGAGTTGGCCCGCTTGGAGGGGTAGTCCTAGACCCTCTAAGCCTGACTGGAGGCCACGACGATGAAGGCGTTGGTGGTGGAGGAGAAGGCACGAGCGGCCGTCGCTCTGATGGAGGCCACTAAGAAGGAAGCGACCGAGGTGGTGCCGAAGTTCAAGGCTTCGATGGAGTTCATGGAGGAGGTTCAGGAGGTGATCGTGGACTCCTTCATCAAAGGGTTTATCGATTGCAAGTCCAAGGTGGCCCAGGCGCATCCAGACTGGGACTTGGGGGCCGTCATGCCGGATCTCCCAGGCACCAGCAACGAGGGGGCAGAAGCTCCAAGTGAAGAAGCCGAGGCAGCAATTGCCACAATCGAACCGCCACCGGCACTGATGGGGAGCCAGGAGAACGTCGTGAGGTCCCCGGCATCCCGGCAAGGAGCTCGCAGCGTCACCCTGAGCTTCTTTTGTCTATCCTTTTGTTCTTCTCTCTTTTTTTGACTCCTATATTTAGGAGTTTTTTATTTTTTGGATCACCTGACCTTTCGAGGCTCCCTTGCTGTAAAGAATTTTACTTCTTTCAATGAGATTTTCCTTTGTTCACTAAGTTGTTCATTCCTTTTCTTTTTTTTTTTTTTTTTTCTCCTTTTTTTTTGCATGGGCATGAATCTTCACTGTGATCACCAACCTAAAGGCTTCCCAGGTTTTACTCCTTCCTGGTAATCCCTTAGAATTAGCATGTGATAGAAGGGAACTCAGGAATTTTGTGAATTACCTTCACTGCACTGAGAGGTTCGCTGAAGTGGCCAACCCTTAAGGCTTCTAGAACTCTGGTTCTCACTACCCAATTTCAAAGACTGGCAAGTTGTCAAAGGGAACTTGGGGTTTCTACAAGCCATCTCCATCGGACCGAGAAACTTGTAAGTTAGAGTGCAGGGCCTAAGAGATTTTAGTCTTGCAGTTGCTTGACTAGGAGTCTAGCAAATAGGGCACAAAAATTTGATGTTTCCCAGCTTGCCGTCTACGAATTGGGAGTTCGACAGAGAGTGCAGGGCTTCTGGAGTCTCTCGGCTTGTTGTCACTGAATTGGGAGTTCAATGGAGAGTGCAGGGCTTCTGGAGTCTCCCGGATTGCCATCACCAAATTGGGAGTTTGACGGGAGAGCGCAGGGCTTCTGGAGTCTCCCGACTTGCCATCGCCAAACTGGAAGTCTGACAGTAGAGTGCGGAGCTTCTGGAGTCTCCTGGCTTGCCATCACCGAACTGGGAGTCTGACATGTAAAGTGCGGGGCTTCTGGAGCGCCCGGCTTGCCATCGCCAAACTGGAAGTCCAACGGGTAGAGTGCAGGGCTTCTGGAGTTTCCTAACTTATGAGTGTGGGGCTTCTAGAGTTTCCCAGCTTTTGAGTATGGGGCTTCAGGAGTTTCCCGATTTTTGAGTTTAGGGCTTCAGGAGTTTTCTGGCTTTTGAGTACGGGGCTTCAGGAGTTTCCCGGCTTATGAGTGTGGGTCTTCAGGAGTTTCCCGGCTTTTGAGTGCGGGGCTTCAGGAGTTTCCCGGCTTATGAGTGTAGGGTTTCAGGAGTTTCCCGACTTTTGAGTACGAGACTTCAGGAGTTTCCGGGCTTTTGAGTGCGGGACTTCAGGAGTTTCCTGGCTTATGAGTGCGGGGCTTCAAGAGTTTTCTGGCTTTTGAGTGTGGGGCTTCAGGAGTTTCCTGGTTTTTGAGTGCGGGGCTTCAGGAGTTTCCTGGTTTTTGAGTGCGGGGCTTCAGGAGTTTCCCGACTTTCCGTCATTGGATCGGGAGTTCGTCGGGTGAAGTTCCTGTGCAGGTGAAGATAGTGTTGTACCAAAAAGGAACTTTTCATTGATGAAAGGAAATCTTACATTATTGGTAGTACATCCTCAGGTTGTTGTCATTCCAAGTTTACGAAAATTGGATGCCAACAAGTCCGGTGAGGTAGTAAGCTCCATGAGGGAGGGCCTCGACTATCCTGTAAGGGCCTTCCCAATTGGGGGAGAGTTTGCCACATTCTCCAGGCTGTGAGACTTCAGCCCGTCATAGAACCAAGTCACCTGGGCAGAAGGCCTTTGGCTTCATGCGAGAGTTGTAATACCGGGCCACCCATGGTCTGTAGGCCACCATGCAAAGCCAAGCTTTGTTTCTTGTCTCTTCTAGGAGATCTAGGATGAGCAGAAGGTGGGCCAGATTCTCAGCTTCATCGTATTGCTCTACCCACAGTGTGGGCAGACCCAGCTTCACTGGGATCACAGTCTCAGTGTCAAAGACGAGATTGAAGGGTGTCTCACCTGTCGCCATCCTGGTCATGATGTGGTAGGCCTAAAGAATGCTGGGGTTCTCCTCGGCCCATTTGGCTTGGTCTAGGCTGGTTTGGAGCCCTTGAAGGATGGTCTGGTTGGTCATCTCGGCCTCCCCATTGGTCTGGGGGTGAGCAACCGACATGAAATGGTGGCGGATATTGAGATCAGCACAGAATTCCTTAAATACTTAGTTGTCGAACTACCATCCATTATCGGTGATGATGGAGTGGGGAAGTCCGAAATGGCAAATGATCGACTTTTAGAGGAAAGATCTGGCCTTAGTTTCAGTAATTCATGCAAATGGCTCGGCCTCGACCCACTTAATAAAGTAGTCGATGGCCACTATTATCTTCTTTGTCCGGATGCGGGAGAAAAGGGGCCCAAAATGTCCATCCCCCACTGGATGAATGGCCAGGAGGTGGAGAGTTGGGAAAGCAGCACTGCTAATTGACATTGTATGTAAGCATGCCGTTGATAGCGGTCACACTTCTTCATGAAGTTAGCTGCGTCTTCCCTCATGGTCTCCCAATAATATCCTTGGTGAAGGACTTTGTATGCCAATGTCCTGCCCCCCACATGGTTCCCACAGAGGCCTTCATATATTTTTTGGAGCACAAAGGCTACCTCAGAGGGTCTCAAATACTTCAAGAGCAGATAGGAATGGGACCTTTGATAGAGTTGCCCGTCCATCAACACAAAGCGTGCCGCCTTCTTCTTGAGGAGACCGGCCTTTATGCGGTTCTCAGGCAGGGTACCGTCAGTGATGTATCTGATATAACGGTCCATCCAGTTGGGCTCAGGAGTAACTTACTGAACTTCATCGGTCACTTCATAACTGGGAGCTTGCGGGTATTATTTGATGTAGGCGCGCCCCAACGATGAGTCAGGCAAAGTTGCAAGTCTGCAGAGGTCATCGGCACGGGCATTTTTTCATGAGGGATATTGGAGATGCTGAAGCACAGAAAATCCATTATACTTGAGCATACCCGCTCCAGGTACTTCGCCATCTGAGGGTCTCAGGCTTTGAACTCTCCCGAGACCTGACCAGCTACCAGTTGCAAGTCAGTGAAGACTCTTAGGCTAGACACACCTAGCTCACGAGACACCCTCAATCCTGCGAGGAGTGCTTCATATTTGGCCTGGTTGTTGGTAGCCTTGAACAGGAAGTGCAGTGCGCACTCGACCATAACCCCGTCATGATTGGCATGGATGAGGCCAGCTCCACTTCCTCCTGCATTGGATGCGCCATCCATATGGAGGACCCAAACCGTCTCATCTGACAGTGATTCAGCTTGGTGCTCCGGGGGAGCATCCTCTGGCTCTTCACTCATGTTGGTGCATTCGATTAGAAAGTCGGCTAGTACCTGTGCCTTTTAGGATAGCCTCGGATGGTAGGTGATGTCAAACTCACCATGCTTCAATGTTCATTTAGCCAGATGCCCAGATGTATCCAGATGACTGAGTATGGCCCTCAGTGGCTGGTCAGTTAGGACCACGATCGGGTGGGCTTGGAAATATGGTCTGAGACATTGAGCAGACATAATGAGTACAAAAATTAATTTTTAAGAGCGAGTGTACCTGATCTCCATATCCCGAAAGAGCTTGCTTGTGTAGTACACCAGCTTCTGAACTATGTCACCATCCACGCGGACAAGCACTGAATGATGGCCCCTGGGAAGACCGCCAGATACAAGAGGAGTTCTTCCCCATCCTCCGGCCTAGAGAGCAGTGACAGCGATGCAAGAAACTTCTTCAACTCCTCGAAGGCTTCTCGGCATTCCTTCATCCAGGAGAAGTGTACACCTTGCACAACACCCTGAAGAAAGGTAGGCAGCAATCCAAAGAGCGTGAAATGAACTGGCTCAGGGCTGCAATTCGATAGGTCAGGCACTGGACCTGCTTCTTCGAGGTAGGATGTTCCACGTCAACGATCACTTGGACCTTCTCTGGGTTGGCTTTGATTCCCTTCTGAGTAACCATGAAGCCCAAAAATTTATCAGCGGCCACACCGAAAAGGTTTTGATGGAGGCAAAGGTTTTGAAAAGGTTTTGCTAGATCCACAACATGGTCCGACTCTGGCTTACTTATAATGAGCATGTCGTCTACATAAACTTGCATATTGCGGTCGATTTGGTCTTTGAAGACCTTATTGACCAAATGCTGGTATATAGCTCCAACGTTCTTCATACTGAATAGCATCATCTTGTAGCAGTACGTCCCTTGATCTATGATGAAAAAGTGTGCTCCTTGTCTTCCAGGTGCATCCGGATCTGGTTGTACCCGAAAAATGCATCCATAAAGTTCAGTAGGTAGTGCCCTGATGTAGCATCCACTAGCTAGTCAATCTTTGAAAGGGAGAAGCTATCTTTTGGGTAGGCCGATTGAGGTCGGTGTAGTCTACACAGATCCTCCACTTCCTGTAAGCTTTCTTGACCATGACTATGTTTGCCAGCCAGCTAGGGTACTGGACCTTGTGGATGAAGCCGGTCGCGAGGAGCTTTTCCACCTCCTCATTGACTGCTCTCTACCTTTCTGGGATGAAGCTCCTCTTCTTCTGTTAGACTGGGTAGCACTGTGGATCAATGTTCAGCTTGTGAGTGATGATATCAGGAGTAATCCCTGGCATGTCCACCGTGGTCCAGGCGAAGACGTCCGCGTTCACTCAGAGGAAGCTTAGCAGGCGAGCCTTCTTGTTCTCATGTAGCTGGGCTCCTATCTGTATGGTCTTCAATGGGTCTAGGCATTCGACTGGGCCACCCTTGGCATCTTGAGCTCTTTGATCCTGCTCTTCGGTGACAGGGTCTTCTTTGGCACTTTTAGTGCCAGGGATTGCTTGTAGGCAGTACTGGACTAGCTGGGGGGTCCCCCACATCTCATCCACACCATAAGGGGTCGGGAACTGAACTAGGAGTCACCTTGTTGATATGACCGCGTCAAGCAAATTAAGCCCGGGGCGGTCGAGAATCACGTTGTAGGCTGAGAGGAGCCTAACAATCATGAAGGTCATCATGATCATGCTCTACCGGGATGGCGACCCGGCAGTGACTGGGAGAGTGATCTCCCCCTCAACCCCCACTGAATCTCCGGTAAAATTGACAAGAAAAGTGTGTACCAGCTTCAACAGGATAGGAGATGGATTCATCTTGGAGAAGGTATCATAAAAAAGACATCAGTCGAACTTCCACTATCGACCATAATCCGTTTTACAGGATGCTTCATTATTATCATCTCGATGACAACGGCAATGTTATTTACATTTTTCATCCCAATTCTCCTTTCCCTCGCAAAGGAGAGTACATTCTCAGACCCTTCCCTCGCCCTAGTTCTTTTTGAGGTACACTCTATCCCCCAAGTTATCATTCCCACTGGCTTCTCAGTAGACTGGTTATCAACAGGAGGGAGAGCTACGAGCACCTAGGGCTCTATCGGAGCTTTGCCCTCCATGAACTTTCTGAGGTAGCCTCTTCTTATCAGATCCTCGATTTCTCTCTTGAGGTGGCGGCATTCCTCGGTGTCGTAGCTGTGGTCATGATGGAACTATAGTACTTTGACTTGTCACGGCCACCGGACGGTCTTAGCGGGGGAGGGCAGTGCAGGTAGCGCTCGCCCTCAATCTCCACGAGGATCTTGGACCTTGGGGCAAGGAGAGGAGTGTATCTTTCTTCCTGGACAGGGGTACTCTTTGGCTTCGAGCCCGTCCGGAGGTTCGGGGTTGCTCCGAGCTTGTGGATCCTAAAAGTTTTTCCCTGGGGTTGCTTCTTCAGTGGCCTCCCATCTAGCTCCCTTCGAGTCCGGTCCGCCTTCGCACAGATATCTTGTGGGCCTAGAGGATCTCTTAATAGATCTTCGGGAGCTTCTTGTCTAAGGAGTATGTGAAATGGGAGGTCCTGAGCCCTCTCTTCAGCACCAGCATGGAAACAGATTCGTCCAGATTATAGATTTCTAGAGTGGCAGTCTTGAAGCGGGATACGTAGTCCCGCAAGGACTCATGGTCCTACTACCGGATGGAGAAGAAGCTATCTGCTTCTCGTGGTACCTTTTAGTAGGCATCGAATTATGCCATGAACGTCCTCTCTAACTGTGCAAAAGAGGTAATACTTCCTAGCTCAAGGTGGGTGTACTAGACTCGAGTGGCCTTTCGAAGAGTAGCCAGAAAGGCAATGCAGAAGAGAGCATCCGTCTTCCCCTGGACTTTCATGAGAGCCTTATAGCTCTCCAGGTGGTCCAGGGGATCAGTGGTCCCATCATAGGGATCCTGTTGACTCCATTAATTGATTTTGATGATAAGCAAAATGGTTAAGTATAGGTTGAGGACTAATAATTTGCTTTGAGTATGTTTCTATTGAAAAGGTGCCTACAAAATTTGAAGAAGCCCAATTGTTTTGAAGAAGCCAAGTTTGAATGAAAAGTTGCTCAAAGAAGACTTGGACACTCAAGAGTTGGTTGATTGGATGGCTAAGACAAATGGAAATATGTTCCAGCTTAAATTCAGCACTTTCTGTGAAGTTTTCAAAGAAGTGTCGACTCAAAGTGTCGACACATGACATGAAGTGTCGACACATGGAGATGAAGTATCAACTCAGGCTGGTATGCAGCAATGTTTCAAATGGCACAGATGAAGTGTCAACACATGGACCTGAAGTGTCGACACATGGATCAACACATCGCCTGAGACTTTCAAGCCACAGAACTTGCAGAAGTTGAAGGAACAACTGAAGTGTCGACACATGGAAGCAAGGTGTCGACTCAAGGTGTCGACTCATCTGAGAAAGTGTCGACACATTTGAGATTTCCAGAGAATCTGAATGGAATAATTTGAACTAGGTGTCGACTCAAGAAGTTCAAGTGTCGACCTTATATGTCGACTCAACTAAGGAAGTATCAACACATGAAGTTCTGGCAACAGTAATGGCTAATTTTTTCAAACACAGAACTCGTCCAAATTGCCCCAAATGGCTAGTTTTTCAAGTCTAACGGCTAGAAATCGATTTTGAGGCCTTGGGAAGGTATTTATATGCTCCAAATCAAATCAAAACAAAACATATTGAAGAACATTAAAGAGTTTTGAGAAGAGAGAAGAAAAGTGAGCTTTAACTCATATTCATCGAAGTTTTAACCACTCTCAAGCTAAAGGAAGCCTCCAAGCATTCAAGATCCTTCACGAGCATTGAAGATTATCCATTCTTGGGTATTCAAAATGCTTCAACAAGTTCAAAGCAACTCTACATCGAGCTACAAAGAGATATCCGCTTTGTTTTAAAAAGCTTACATTGGTTCTTTACTTTTAAACCATATTTATTATAAAGGTTCTTGGTTAGCCTATTGTAAAACCAAGTGAGGTTATTAGCGAGCCTTGGAAAATCAATTAGGTTGGTGGTTAGCCCATAAAACCACTAAGGTTCTTAGTTAGCCTAGAAAACCAAGGGAGGTTGGTGGTTAGCCTTGTGAAAACTAAGTAAGTTCTTGGTTAGCCCGTAAAACTAAGTGAGGTTTTGACTTATGAGCCTTGTAAAAATAAGTCAGGTTTTGATTAGTGAGCCCACAAAACTAATCGGCTATAATCGGTTGTGATTATAGTGAATTCCCAAGGGAATCTTGGGGAGTAGATGTAGGTGCATTGGATAGCACCGAACCACTATAGTTCTTGGTCTTTGTGATTGCTTGATCTCTCTCTCCTAGCTCTTTACTTATTGCTCTTTATTTTCGCTGCACTTTTATTTTAGAGCATTACAATTGAATTGATAGTACCTTGCTAATATATTTGTTGAATTGGATTGCATTGGTTAGTATCAAGTAATATTAAGTTTATTAAATTTTTAGAGACCCAATTCACCCTCCCTCTTGGGTTGTTTACTAGGCAACAAGTGGTATCAGAGCCCTATTCTCAGTGTATAGGCTTTACCCCCTTGAGTAAAGATCTATGGCAGCCCCAATTGGTAATAGTGTAGTTGAGGGACAAGCCTCAAATAGACCTCTATTTTTTAATGGATCAAATTATACTTATTGAAAAGCTATGATGATAATTTATATGCATTCTATTGATTACAATTTGTGAAAAGTGATAGATAAGGGTCCTTATATTCCTTCGATAGTGGTTAATGATGTTTCCATCCCAAAGCTCGAAGAGGATTGGGATGAAAATGATATTAAACAATCCAAGATCAATGCCAAGGCAATGAATCTTCTCTATTGTGCATTAGATCCTAGTGAATTTAACAAGATATCTACATGCATGTCTGTCAAAGAAATATGGGACGCACTTAAAGTTACTCATGAGGGTACCGATCAAGTGAAGAACACTAAAGTTAATATGTTAGTGCACACTTATGAGATGTTTCGAATGGAACCTAATGAATCTATCACTGATATGTACACAAGATTCACAAATATAGTAAATGGTACGAGAAGTCTTGGAAAAGTCATGTCTAATGCCGATCTTGTAAATAAAATTCTCAGGTCACTTCCAACATCATAAGATCCGAAGGTGACCACAATTCAAGAAGCCAAGGACATTGACAAGTTACCTCTTGAGCAGTTAGTTAGATCGCTCATGACTTATGAGCTCAATCTGAAACAAAAATCAATGGACATGGACAAGAAGAAGAAGGAGATTGCTTTCAAATCAAACATACAAGAAGAATCCTCAATAGATGAGTCCGAAGATGAAGTGGAAGATGAAGGTGAAGAAGCCCTCCTTGTACGAAAGTTTAGAAGATTCATGAAGAGGAGAAAATTTTCTTACAAAAAAAAATATCAATCAAAGGAAAAGGAAAAGAAAAAGAGAAAGAAAAAGAAAAGAAAAAGGAGAAGGAAGTACCTATATGCTTCGAGTGCAAGAAGCTAGGACACTACAAGTATGGCTGTCATCTCCTCAAGAAATCTAGAAAGAAATTAAGGAAGAAAGCAATGATGGCCACTTGGAGTGATAGAGAAGACTCCAATTCTGAAGAAGAGCTGACCGAAGTTGCAAATCTCTGCTTAATGGCACATCAAGATAATGATGAGGTAAATTCTGATACTGAAATTGATTTCATATTTGATGAACATAGAAATGCTTTTGAAGAACTTATGCATGATTACAAACTAGTTTTATCTGAAAACAAGAAATTGAAAAAACATGCAAATAGTTTCTCTTTTGAAAACAATTCTTTACTAAATGATGTTAGTAGTTTGAAATCTAAATTGGATGTTTTAGAAAAGAAAAACAATGCTTTATCTATGGAAAACAAAGTTTTGAAAAAACCTAAAAATGTTATTTCTAACAATGATCTTTTTAAAAAAAACAAGGATTTAGAACTTGAAAATGTTAAGTACAAAAATGAACTTGAAAAGATAAAACCTTTTGTTAAGAAATTTAAGTACAAAAATGAACTTGAAAATATAAAACCTTTTGTTAAGAAATTTACTTATAGTTCAAAAAAGTTAAACCTACTTTTAAACAATCAAATAGCAGTTTTCAATAAAGCAGGTTTAGGATATAAACCACAAAAGTATTTCAAAAACTTTTTTGTACCTGCATCATCTAGCATTACTTGTTTTACTTGTAAAAAGTAAGGACACAAATTATTTCAATGTAATTTTAGAAAAATCATTTTTTTGGTAAAATGTGGGTTCCAAAAGGAACCATTTTGAATGCTAACCCTAAAGGACCCAAGTTGGCTTGGATACCTGAAAACAAAGCTTGATCTTATTGCAGGTGTGTCTTGCAACCAAGGAGAACATAAGACTTTGATATCTTGATAGTGGTTGCTCAAGGCACATGACTGGAGATGTGAAGTAATTCACTTCTCTTGAAGCTTTGAATGGAGGGAGTGTGACCTTTAGTGATAATGGTAAAAGAAAAATCATTGGTATTGGTAAGGTTCAAATAACTCATTCTAATAGTATTAATAATGTACTCTTAGTAGATGTTTGAAACATAATCTTTTAAGCATTAGTCAGTTTTGCGATAAAGGTTTTCAAGTAATTTTTAAATCATCATATTGCATGATTACTAGTCCGGATATAAATGGAATACAATTCATTGAAAGAAGGCATGTAAATGTTTATTTAGTAGACCTGGATGATCGATCTTTGCCTAATGGAGAATGCCTTGTTGCAATGAATTCTACTAAAGAAGAGACTAGTTGGCTATGGCATAGAAGATTAGGACATGCTAGTATGTATCTTATTTCAAAACTTTACAAAAAGAATTTAGTTGGATATTTACCTGAACTTTGTTTTGAAAAAGATAGAATTTGCCAAGTATGTCAATTTGGTAAACAAGTCAAAACTTCTTTCAAACCAAAAGGATTTGTAACTACTAGTAGGCCACTTGAACTATTTCATATGGATCTCTTTGGACCAACTAGAACATCAAATCTAGGAGGCAAGAGATATGGATTAGTTATTATGGATGATTTTTCAATATTTACATGGGTTTTCTTTTTAGCACAAAAAGATGAATCATTTTCAGCATTTATAAACTTTATAGAAAAGTTTCAAACAAAAAAAGTGTTTCAGTTGTTTGCATTCGTAGTGATCATGGAACTGAATTTGAAAATCAAGATTTTGAAAACTTTTGCAATGAAAAAGGAATAGAACATAATTTTTTTGCACCTAGGACATCTCAGTAGAATGGGGTAGTAGAAAGAAAAAATCGTACTTTGGAAGAAATGGCATGCACTATACTTTGTAAAAATGATTTGCCAAGATATTTTTGGGCTGAAGCTATTAATACATCCTGTTATATTTTAAATCGAGTTTTAATCTGCCCTATTTTAAAGAAAACTCCTTATGAGCTTTGGAACCAAAGAAAACCGACTTTAAAATATTTTTGAGTTTTTGGTTGTAAATGTTTTGTTTCGAACAATGAAAAAGATCATCTTGGAAAGTTCGATGCCAAGTCTGATGAAGGTATTTTCTTAGGTTACTCTACATCAAGTAGGGCATACAGAATATTTAATAAACGAACTTTGGTTATAAAAGAGTCAGTACATGTTGTCTTTGAAGAATCTACTAACAAATCCTCGAGAAAAGAGGATATATCTGATGAATGTGCAGGTGCTGACAAGCTTCAGAAGCTGACATTGAATAATCAACCTCAACCAAATGAAGAAGATCAAGACAAAAATGAAAAAGAATATGACACTCCAAAGCATCAAGATCTACCTAAGGAGTGGAGGTATGTTCATGGACATCCTAAGAAATTAATCTTAGGTGATCCATCTAAAGGGATAAGAACTCGAGCCTCAATTAAAAATGAATGTGATTATCTAGCATTTGTATCTCAAGTAGAACCTAAATGCTTTGAAGAAGCTGAAAAAGATTCTAATTGGATTAATGCTATGCAAGAAGAACTAATTCAATTTGATAGAAATAATGTTTGGACACTTATAGAAAGACCATCTAATGTTTCAATTATTGGCACTAAATGGGTATTTAGGAATAAATTAGATGAAAATGGTATTGTTGTTAGAAATAAAGCTAGGCTAGTTGCTAAAGGCTACAATCAGGAGGAAGGGATTGACTTTGATGAAACTTTTTCTCCTGTTGCTAGACTTGAAGCAATTAGACTGTTATTAGCATTTACCTGTTTTATGAATTTCAAATTATCTCAAATGAATGTTAAGAGTGCTTTTTAAAATGATTTTATAACTGAAAATATTTTTGTTGAACAACCACCTGGATTTGAAAATCATGCACATCCTGATCATGTTTTTAAATTACACAAAGCACTTTATGGATTAAAGTAAGCACCTCAAGCATGGTATGAAAGACTCAGCAAATTTTTGATTGAAAATGAATTTTCTAGAGGAAATGTTGATAAAACACTATTTTTGAAAAAGAAGGATAATGATTTATTAGTAGTACAAATATATATTGATGACATTATTTTCGATGCTACTAATGAAATTCTTTATCAAGAGTTTGTTAAGCTAATGCAGGGTGAGTTCGAGATGAGCATGATGGGAGAACTCAATTTTTTTCTCGGACTCCAAATCAAGCAAACTACAGATGGTATCTTCATCAACCAAGCTAAGTACACAAGAGAAATTATTAAGAAGTTTGGAATGGAGACTCCTAAATAATATGTTCGCCTATGAGCCCCTCTTGTAGACTTGATAAAGATGAACATGGTAAACCAGTAGATCAAAAGTTATACAGAGGTATGATTGGCTCTTTATTGTATCTAACTGCTAATAGACCAGATATAATGTTTAGTATTTACATGTGTGCTAGATATCAGTCTGAACCTAAAGAATCACATTTTATAGCTATTAAGCGCATTATTAGATATCTATATGGTACTATTGATATTGGTTGATGGTATTCTAGAAATTCTTCTGCTGAATTAATTGGATATTCTGATGCGGATTTTGCTGGTTGTAAATTGGATAGAAAAAGTACTAGTGGTACTTGCCAATTTATTGGAGTTAACTTAATCTCATGGTTTAGCAAGAAACAAACTTCAGTTACACTATCTATAGCTGAGGCTGAGTATATTGCAGCAGGAAGTTGTTGTGCTCAATCTTGTGGATTAAGCAACAACTTGAAGACTTTGGAATTAAGTTGGCTAGTACGTCTATTAAATGTGACAATACCAATGCTATTTGCTTGATTAAAAATCTTGTTCAACATTCTAGGAGTAAACATATTGAAATTAGACATCATTTTATTAGGGATCATGTAGAAAATAATGATGTTTTGCTTGAATTTATTAGTACTGAATTTTAATTAGCTGATATTTTGACTAAACCTCTTCTGGAAGATTGATTCTGTATGATAAGAAGAGAGCTCAGGATCATCAATCCTTTTGATTAAATTTTTCTTATATTTGACTCAAACTAGATCAATTCGATCTTAATCATGATAAATCTTGCTCAATCATTATTGATTTGACTCTAAAATTATCATATTTCAATTGATTTTGATTTTCCCTTGAAACCTGAATTTTTGGTTTTTAAGTCGATGTGTCGACACATGCATGAGCCGACACATGAACGACAGCGGATTGAGAATAAAGGGGTTTCCGAACTATTTTTCTTCTCATTTCTTTTCTCCTTCGAGCCGACACTAGGTTTCAAGGTATCTATAATGTTCCCACTCCCTGTTCCACTTTTTTAGCCATTATTTCTTTGATTTGGATGATCGGTAGCCGATTTTTTGGTTAGATTTCTCCTAGGTTTTGATTTCTAAACCCTAGAAATCCTATATTTCAACCAAAACCTTGCCCGATCTTTCAATCCCAGCAATGGAACCTCGCAAGCAAGTTGTTCGTCGACCTCGTCAGTCAAACCAAGAAGAAGAGCGAAGGACAAAGGCCCGACATGAGTCTAGAGCTGCAGATCCGCCCGCACGACCATTGTTTGTTCGGTCTAGCCGGATAAACATGAAGACTGTAGTTGGAGGATGTTAAGTAGATTTTTCATTTGTCGACCAGCAGCATTTTCTGATTGGAGAGTGGATTCGTCAGGCTGGTCTGACTACATTCTGTTCACTCAGTGAGAGGTATTACCCCGGGCTGATGCGAGAATTTTATGGATCACTCGCCCGTGGGATAGATGGTTGGTTGGCATAGGTCTGAAGACGGGATATCCCTGTTACTTCAGAGATTCTGAGTAGAGTATGGGATATACCGATGACAGGACCTGTTGTTGACAGTTTGATGGATCGAGTCAGTGGACTTTAGTGCATCTTTGAGTCGACATTCTACCAAAGGGAGCTGCTGTACCAGCATCCAGGTTATCTGCAGAGATGAGACTAGTTCAGCATATGCCTGTCTGCATTCCAGTTCTGATAGTACATCATCAGATTATGGAGGCGTCGACTAGCTAGTGTCTCTGCCTTCCCTATGGCATGGGACTGACAGTATTATTTAGAGAGTATGGAGTCAGCTTTGAGGATGAGCCCTACCGTACTCTACTTCATACTGATGTATATGACATCAGGTCATTACATCGGATGGGCTATCACTTGTTCTGAAGCCAGCGACTTGCAGGATATCAGGTCAGGCCGAGGACAGAGCTGATGATGACGACGCAGCAGAGGAGGAGCGGATTCTTTCCGGCGAGGCAAGGACCCAGTGAGACGCAGCCTGAGACGGCAGGGCAACCAGCGGTTGCTCCTCAGTTTGATCCTTTCATTTCTGCACAGCCTCAGCCAGCACAGATGGAGACTCCAGGTATTTCAGATAGTTTAGAGGACAGAGTCAGACGCATCGAGATTGATGTTTTTATCATGAGATATCGTCTTGACGTATTCATAGCTGAGACGAGAGAGAGCCATATTGGACTTAGTCATAGCATCTCAGCTATTCTTTCTGCACTGTCCAGATCTTCAGCGAGTACTCCGGTAGCCGATACTGTTCCTAACCATCTCATGTACCTGCTCCTTCACCAGTTGATGACATTGATGATATTGATACTGGTGTAGATACTAGTGTTGGAGACGGTGTTTTTGATGGTGATATAGTTATTGGAGATATTGGAGATGATGATAGTGATGAGGAGACTGACTCAGACATATTTGACTTTGCTGATCTTACTTCAGAGCCAGTAGCAGAGGTGATGGCTGACTTGCTACAAGTTCTGTTCTTGACCCATCTTGTTCACCTGCCCAGACTCCTGTTCCATCTTCTCCTTCTAGATCTGATGATCACACTTATGTTCCTATTCCTATTCTCTCTCCACTTATCGATACTCCTATTCCTATTATTGATTTCCCTGCTATTGATACTTCTGTTATACATGCACCTATTATTGAGACCCCCATTTTTGACACACCGATTGCTGATACTCCTACACTTCACACATCATCGCTTATTTGAGAGCTTGGGTTTTATACACCCGGATTTCAATATCTTGACTCAAGTCCTTCATTTGATCGCACACCTCTTCCAGTGGTTGCTGAGATTGTAGACCAGATCAGTTCCGTTCTTGTGGAGGACATTATTTCTACCTTTACTGCTCTAGCCAGAGGTCGAACATATGCTCGTCACAGAGGACGTGGTCATCGTACCCTTCCACAGCCGACTAGGACCAGACTTAGAGATCTTCGATCGAGATGGCTGTGAGCTCGATCCTTCACTGATACAGGATGGATTGAGATCGGTTCATCTTCTGATAATTCCATTGATGAGGATTAGGACTTTTATGTACTTTTAGATAGTTTGCTTTTATGCTTCTATATATTTTTATCCTTGTTATGTATCTGTTGTACAAGTTCTAAGTTTATATGAAAAACTTTGTTATTCCTCATCTCTATGTCTTTGATGCAAATGAATGATATATTTTGAATTGCTCTTCAATGTCTTCACTATTGAATGAATGAATGAATTTTAAATTCAATACAATATGTAAAGGATGAGTAGATTAACTCAATGCCACATCTTGACTACTCAATCTATGTGTTTTCCTACCTTTTTAATGATAACAAAAAGGGGAGTAGTTTAGTAATGAGATTTAAGTATAAATGAATATACTTCACAAAATGGGTGAGTAGTTTTGGTGATTTATATTTGTGATGTGCAAGGGGTAAACAATTTTTTTTTGAAAACCTGAATTAAAAATCATTTACAAAATTCCTTAAAAAAGGGGGAGCTTTACTTTATTTTTATTTGGAAATCCTTTCAAAATGAATTTCATCTTAAAACCCCTCTTTAAATGTATGAAAAGATTCTTACAAATTATGTTATGAATTATTGATTCAGGGGGAGCTTTGTTGTTTGTTGAAATTTTCTTATAGAGTATCATGATACATGTTTTTTATGCATTTAAATGAATCCCAAAATTCTGATTCTCTCTATCTTTATAACAAGCTCTAGCACTATTACTTGTGTTCTGAATTGTCATATTATTAATGCAAATAATGTTGATATACTAAATGCTTTCAATTTTATGCACCTTGATGATTTCGTTTAAAATCTTTGTTTTAAAGCAATTTATACTTAAGGGTTTTGTCATCATCAAAAAGGGGGAGATTGTTGACTCCATTAATTGATTTTGATGATAAGCAAAATGCTTAAATATAAGTTGAGGACTAATGATTTGCTTTGAGTGTGTTTCTATTGAAAAGGTGCCTACAAAATTTGAAGAAGCCCAATTATTTTGAAGAAGCCAAGTTTGAATGAAAAGATTGCTTAAAGAAGACTTGGACACTCAAGAGTTGGTTGATTGGATGGCTAAAAAAAATAAAAATATGTTCTAGCTCAAATTCAGCACTTTCTGTGAAGTTTTCAAAGAAGTGTCGACTCAAAGTGTCGACACATAACATGAAGTGTCGACACATGGAGATGAAGTATTGACTCAGGCCGGTACGCAGCAATGTTTCAAATGGCACAGATAAAGTATCAACACATAGACCTGAAGTGTCGACACATGGATCAACACATCGCTTGAGACTTTCAAGCCATAGAACTTGTAAAAGTTGAAGGAACAGCTGAAGTGTCGACATATGGAAGCAAGGTGTCGACTCAAGGTGTCGACTCAACTGAGGAAGTGTCGACACATCTGAGATTTTCAGAGAATCTGAATGGAGCAATTTGAACTAGGTGTCAACTCAAGAAGTTCAAGTGTCGACCTTATATGTCGACTCAACTGAGAAAGTGTCGACACATGAAGTTCTGGCAACAGTAACGACTAGTGTTTTCAAACACAGAACTCACCCAAATTATCCCCAACGGCTAGTTTTTCAAGTCGAACAGCTAGAAATCGATTTTGAGGCCTTGGGAAGGTATTTATATGCTTCAAATCAAATCAAAACAAAACATATTGAAGAACATTAAAAAGTTTTGAGAAGAGAGAAGAAAAGTGAGCTTTAACTCTATTCATTGAAGTTTCAACTACTCTCAAGCTAAAGAAAGCCTCCAAGCATTCAAGATCCTTCACGAGTATTGAAGATCATCCATTCTTGGACATTCAAAAGGCTTCAACAAGTTTAAAGCAACTCTACATCGAGCTGCAAAGAGATATACGCTTTGTTTTAGAAAGCTTACATTGGTTCTTTACTTTCAAACCATATTTCTTGTAAAGGTTCTTGGTTAGCCTATTATAAAACCAAGTGAGATTATTGGTGAGTCTTGGAAAACAAATTAGGTTGGTGGTTAGCTCGCAAAACCACTAAGGTTCTTAGTTAGCGTGGAAAACCAAGGGAGGTTGTTGGTTAGCCTTGTGAAAACCAATTAGGTTCTTGGTTAGCCTGTAAAACCAAGTGAGGTTTTGACTTGTGAGCCTTGTGAAAATAAGTCGAGTTTTGATTAGTGAGCCCGGGAACTAATCGGCTGTAATCGATTGTGATTATAGTGAATTTCCAAGGAGATCTTGGGGAGTGGATGTAGGTGCATTGGATAGCACCGAACCACTATAGCTCTTGGTCTTTGTGATTTCTTGATCTCTCTCTCCTTGCTCTTTACTTATTGCTCTTTATTTTCGCTGCACTTTTATTTTAGAGCATTGTAATTGAATTTGATAGTACCTTGCTAATATATTTGTTGAATTAGATTGCATTAGTTAGTATCAAGTAATATTAAGTTTATTAAATTTTTAGAGACCCAATTCACCTCCCCTCTTGGGTTGCTTACTGGGCAACAGATGCACTTGAGGCATGCAGAACTGACTGGGAATCAATTATTCTTGGATTTCTTGGAAGAAAGGGGGTGAGCATCATAGCCTACTGGCTTATGTGGAGAGCCCTGCAAGTTGGCAAATTGGCAGGATAGTTCAGCCAGCTTGCACTCTTGTTCTTCCAGGCATCTCTTATCTTGAGCTTGATGGCCTCATTAGTGGAACCTTCTATCGAGGCTGTCGGAGGGGAGGGGATGAGGGTCGGAGAGGATCGTGTCAGGGGGCCCTACCTCGACGGTGCTTGTAATGCCTAGAGGCGGCGTGGTCAAAGGCCGGAGACCGACTCCCTCGATCGGTCGACTCACTCCACTACCTCTTTCTTGGGGTATGAAGGCTCCCCCGGTGATGAGATGCGGCCCACAGGTGCGATGGCCTTCCATGAAAGGATCGCAAGCTATCGTGGTATCTAGCTACCTGAGCCGCGGGGGTCCCTGGCTACTGTTGGATTGCCAAGAACTGGTGTTGATGATGCAGCTGTCGCACCACCACGATTAAGGTTTGGACCTGCTGGGCAAGTGCAGTGAGCTGGAGATCTGTTGGAGGTGGTGGCGGCCGAGCGGGGAGCTCCCTCTTCGAACTGACCTATCTTCGTGGGGGAGAGGATCCCCCACACGGTTGATGGAGGTTTCCCGCATGTGGGTCACCACTATGTTGCTGACGGAATTGCTCTAGTGACAAGGGACTGGCTCAACACGAGACGTATCCCTACTTGGTGTGCCAATCTGATGTCGCCCAGATCGTCGTGGCCCACAGCTCCTACATGGCATCGATTGGTGGCTCTCTCGTCTGGCGCCCAACATGCATACCCGATCCTGCAAAAGAAAAGAGACCTAGGCTGGGGATCCCAGCGGGGGCACTCTGACGATCAAGTTAGAGGATGATCAAGAAAAATAGATCCTCCTCGGTGGATCCCCAAAGTGGTTTCCACTCTTAGAGACTTGAAAAACAATGAAGTAGAAGTTAGAGTCAAGAAGGAGGGCTTGAGCAATAGAGGCCGTAGCCATTTTCACTCTCCTGAAGAGTTCTCGTGTACTCTAGGCATGCTTGTGCCTTGCTGAATTGCCTGGCCTTTCTCGCTTACCTTGATCGGGGGCCCCTTTCAGTTTCTTATAGATGAGTGGCCCCTCTCGTGGGGTGCCAAGCTCTGGCTTGACCTCCTCTCCATGCCCCTCATGAGGGCGAGGTGTAGGCCTGCTTTTCTCTCCTTCGAGGGGGAGAGGTCTGTCACTGACAGTGGTAGTGGGGCCTAGAGGAGTGCACGTCCCTTTCATGGCGGGTGCATGAGGTACGCAATGGGTCCTGACACTCCAACAAGACTTCGCCTCTCTTTGTCGTTGTCCCACCATGTTTGGGCAGACCTGGCAAAGAGCCGGTCTGGAGATAGATGCTATAGGGTCCGAATCTCCTGGCGAAACCTTCCTCTTCTAGGTGGTGTAGGTGGTGGGTGAAGGGGCACAGCACCTCAAGTGGAGTGCCCTTTTCCAGGTGGTGCCGATAGTGGGCTGAGGGGCCTGACGCTCCAGTGGGCCGATCCTTTGCAAGGTGGCATGCTCTGATGAAATGCCATCTCACATGGGTCATATTGGCGTGCTAGGATGGGGTGCCACTTCTTCAGAGGTTTTAGGTGACATGCCACCATCTCTTAGGCGTGTTAGCCTCTCAATGCCATGCTAGGGCTCTGGTGAAGGTGGTGGCGCCACCAACTGACATTCCCCGCCCATCTATCCTAAGGTTGCTTGTGGGAGAGGCCGCGTTCTCTTGAAAATTTCATACCTGACCCCGAAGAAGAGGTTGACTTTGATCGAGGGTCGACATTAAGCGAGGGAGCCTGATCTTGGCTGGGGCTCGAAGGATGAGGGAATGACCTCGACCGAGGATCGACCACGGGGGAGCCACTCAAGTTGAGGGGCTCGAGAAGTGAGGCATGACCTAGGCCAAGGCTCAACCACGGGGGAGCCACTCCAATCGAGGGGCTAGAGAAGCGAGGCACAACCTTGGCCAAGGCTCAACCACGAGGGAGCCACTCCGGTCGAGGGGCTTGAGAAGCGAGACACAACCTCGGTCAAGGGCTTTTCAATATTTTTCATTAGGATTGCTGGTATACTGACTTAGTCTTCCGACTAAATAAGCTATATCAGGATGGTTCTATTTTCTACATATAACAGAGATCTTATTCTTTAGAAATACGTACTCTAATTGTCTTATAGGTTCTCTTAGATTTTAGTCAAATAAGAACTATAATCATATGGGATAGAGACAAGATTTAAATCAAAATATTCAAACCTTTTAAGTATTTTTTACTATTGAACTTGTTAGGTTTATTGCTATTTTATTATTTATTATTTTAAGTTTCATTTCTAAGATTATATCAGCTTCTCTTAAGTTCTTCATATCAAAATTATTTGATAAATATTCTTTAATTTCTTGTATTATTGTTAGTGATGTTCCAAATAATAGAATATATATCATTTACATATAGGCATAAAATAATATAATCTAAATTATTTTTTATAAGATATACAGTTATCATATTTGTTAATTTTAAAGTTATCACATAGAATAATTTTATTAAATTTAATATGCTATTATCTAGAAACTTGTTTTAATCTATAAAGTGATTTAATTAGTTTACAAAACTTTTATTCTTATCCTTTAACTTTAAAATCTTCAAGTTGGTTTATATAGATTTCTTCTTCTAATTCTTCATTTAAGAATGTAATTTTTACTTCTATTTGATGAATCATTAATTTATAAATTTATGCCAATGCTGCTAAGGTTTTTAAAGTAGCTATCCTAGTTATAGGAGTATAGGTATCAAAATAATCTATTTTTTTTTTGTTGTATCCCTTAACTATTAATCTAACTTTATATCTTTTTACTGTTTCATTTGGTTTTAATTTCCTTTGAAAATCTATTTAGTTTCTCTTGCTTTATTTCGTTGAGATAAATCTGATAAAATCCAAATTTTATTCTCTAGGATAAATTAAATTTTACTATTTATGGATTCTTTTCAACTTGATGAATCTGATAACAACATAGCTTCATCATAGGTATAAGAATCATACTTTACAAGGTATGTGTTGCGACGACTTCTCCTGGACCGGGTCCGGTTGGCTTCGCTGGAGCGCTCCTCTCCCGGTCGACCTACAACAAAGTTTCCAAGGCGCCGGTGGTATTCCAGCGGGGGACACTCCGATGCCTAAGTTAGCAGGATCTTGAAGGCAACAGAATGGAGGAATCGAAGATGCAGCAGCGTATGGAGAGGGAGGAGAGAACCTTTTTCAAAATGGGGTCCCCCAAGTACCTTATATAGGCGCGGAGCAGTCCAAAAGTCATTAGAGGGTAGGCCGAAGAAGACCAATTTACCCTTATGAGGATCTAGAGAGTGGCCATGTGGCGCCTGGAAAAGGCGACGTCGTGGGAGAAGTGGAGCAGAACTGCTGATGTGGCAAGAATTTGTTACAATGGAAGAGATTTCTGGAACTCTCTGGGTCTTGAAATGAGTCGGTCAGGCATCGACAGAAAGGAGGGCATCCGTAAAGTAGTGGGTCGGACCTCAACGGGAGCGGGCCATCGGACCTTGGCTCCAGTGGGTCGGTCTTCAGCCAGTGAACAGTGGGTCAGATCTCAACGGGAGCAGGCCGTCGGACCTTGGCTCCAGTGGGTCGGTCTTCAGCTAGTGAACAGTGGGTCGGTCTTCAGCCAGTGAATAGGTCGTCAGACCTTGGCTCCAGTGGGTCGATCTTCAGCAGGAGAAGCCAGTTCGGTTTAGAGGTGAGCTGGATGGGCATAACAGTATGTAAAGAAATCTTCTTCAAAATTCTTTTCTATTTTATTTCATTTATTTCTTCTTAATTTAGGTTTGTTTTTTAGTTTTGGTTCTATAGATCTAGAAGAAGATGGTTTACATTCTAAAGATCTAGAAATTCCAATTTTAAAAGAAAATATGTTCTTAAAAAAAGAAGCATCTCTAGCTTCAAGGATTGAATTATTACTTATATCACTAATATCTGATTTAATCACTAAGAACCTATAGGTATTACTATTTTGGGCATAGCCTATAAAGACAGCATCTATAGTTTTAGGTCATAGCTTTCTCTTTTTAGGTTCAGGAATATTTATCTTAGATAGACACCCCCACACTTTAAAAAAATTTAAGTTAAGAGCTCTACCTTTCCAAAATTCATAAGGGATCTTACGATTATCCTTAATATGGATCCTATTTAGGATAAAGAAAGAAGACAGAAGAGCTTCCCCCATAAGTTCTTAGGAGGCTTGAGCTAATTGATATAGCGTTTATCATATCTAAGAGGGTATGATTTTTACGCTCAGCCACATCGTTGGACTGTGGAGAGTAACGAGCAGTTAGTTCATGAATAATTCCATGTTCTTGACAAAACTACAAAAATTCATTTAAAGTTACACCCCTCCTCTATTAGATCTAAAAATCTTAATTTTCTTTTCTTGTTGATTTTCTACTTCACTCCTATAAATTTTGAACTTATTGAAGGCTTTATCCTTAGATTCAAGTAGGTAACAATAACAATATCTGAAAAAATAATCTATAAAGTTTACTATATATCTATTGCCACCATGGATTATAGTTTTGGTAGAGTCATATACATCATTATATATCAATTCCAACATCAAAATATTTTTTTTAACTGATTTGACTGGTTTTCTTGGTTATTTAGATTCAACATATATTTCATACTTAGATGTATCTCAGTTTAATTTGAAAATTAGCTTTAAATCTATCATATATTTGACTTTTCCTAAATATGCATGACCTAATCTATCATGCCACAAATTTTAATTAGATTTATTTATAAAATAAGCTTGATTCTTAGCTTTATTAATAAAATAATTTATTACATTCAATTTGAATAAGCCTTCACTTATATATCCTTTTTCTATGAAGGCATTATTCTTAGTTATCATAACTTTATTATAATCAAGGATAATTTTATATCCCCTATGAACTAGCTGAGATCCACTAACAAGGTTCTTCCTAAGATCTAGAATATACAATATATCTGTTAGGATAAAAACTTTTTTAAAAGTCATCTTCAAATTGATTCGTCCTTATCCCATGTTCTTGGTTACTGTATTGTTCCTAAGGGTTACACCTCTTTCACTTGAGTTCTGAAAAGTGGTGAATCAGGAGCAGTCAAAATAAATGTGAATATTAACTTCTGAATCTGATCACCAATCAAGGTTAGAGGAAGTAACATTAACTTTAGGATTAAAGTTTACTAACCTAAAGGTGGTGTCTTTTCAACCTTCAACTGCATGAGCTTAGGATCTTGAAAAATTATAAGGTTTACAAAAGGGCTCCTTCTTCTGGTAAAAACAATCTCTTGCAAGATGGTTTATCCTTCCATACATAATGCAAAACCTTTTACTTAGACCTTAGACAGACTTGTTGGATTAGTGTTATTAGCTTGAAGTTTTTATCCTTAGACTTGAACTTATTTGGGTTAGGACGATTAGGTTGGTTTGACTAGTATTGTTGGTTTGGTAGATATCTAGATTTCGATTTTAAATTGGTATTGTTGGTCTGGTATTGTTAGATTAGGTTAGCTTAGGCATATGAGACTCTGGTTTATTGGATTTTGGGTCTATGTTGGTCTTTTATTCTGAATGAATTCAGAAGTTGAGTTAGGGTTAGCTTTCCTTGCTTATGGAGCTGACCTTTGTCAAAGCCATCTCTAGAAAGAGGCATTTTATTAAGGAGTCTAGAGACCTTAAATAGTTAGCGAGAATGATCTTATTGGTTTAAAACTTTCTAAGGTATTCTTAGAATTGGTGGAGTTGGTCTTTTTTTTTTTTGATAAATCGAAAAGTGCATTATATAATCCTAGAATATATACATCTCATGGAATCAGCCAGCAAAATATTTCAAAATAGCACCGGTGTATCAAGTAATGTAGTCCAAGAGACATTGCCAGAGTATTTCACCACAAAAGAAGCCACCCAATCAGCAGCCGAGTTGGCTTCATGGTAAACATGCTTAACATAGAGCCCTGAACATCCTCGTAGAATGATATAATATCCCGAAGCTGAGAATGACCTGGAGAGCAGCGAAATGCCTGATGGATCTAAGAGATGACCGTTAATGAGTCCCCCTCAACGATAAGATGATCCAGATGCAAAATCCTCCTAGCATACCGAATCCCCGCCCAGGCTCCATGAAGCTCCACCATGGAGATAGTAGGGTAAAAAAGCTGGGTACCTCCAGTAGCAAGAAACCCTAAGCCCGTAGCCCTGATCACAAAAGTAGCTCCACCAGTAGGACCTCTAACATTCCCATCAAAGTTGACAATCGCATAGGTCGGAGGAGGGGGTTCCCAAGAAATAAATCCTGGTGAGGTGCTCGAAGAGCAAAACTGGAGCCCCAGGACTACGAACTATCCACCGCCATGCTTCGATACTTATGAGAGTGAGCCCTAGCATGCTCAACAATGAACCTAGTGGAGTAAGCATCAGAGGTGAATACTAAAGCATTCTGGGTGAGCCATATATGATATGCAAGATAGGCTACAAACACCGGAGTGGCCGAGGAGGGAGGAGAACGAAGAACAAGAAGAAAGGTGTCAACCGCATCATTCACATGGAACCAAAGGGAACTATAACCAGCTAAGGACCACACCCGCTGAGCTCGGATGCAGTACAATAAGGAATGGCCAATAGACTCATCATCATCACCACAAATTGGGCAAGAAGAAGGAAGGTGGAGACCACGAGAACACAGCAGAGCTCTTGTGGGGAGCCGCCGCTAAGCCACCTTCCAGATGAAAAGCCTCACTCTAGGATACACCTGAAAAGACCATATCCACTTCACCTGTATGCCCATCTGGGGCTCCGGATAATAAATAGAATAAAGATTAGCCAGTGGAGCAGAAAAAGAAGAGGAAGATCTCCAAACTCTGACGTCAGGACATGTACTGACAGGAATACTAATAGATAAGACTCTCTCCCCCAGGATCTCACCAAAATAGTGAATAATAACATCAGAATCCTAGGTATGCTCTCCCGGGAGGAGAAGATTAGCGATGGTAATGGAAGAAGGCATTTCAATAGATATAAAAGTAGGCCACCTATCCAAGGCAATATCAGAAATCCAAGGATCCGAGAAGCCCTTGATGGAAGCACCATCCCCCACAATCCATCTCATATGATGCATTACATTAGGAGCCCTCCTCCGTATTTCTCTTTAGATAGTCGACCTATAGCAGGAGTAGGAGCCGTCCCCCTTCCAAAGATCGAAAATCATATCTATGCCGCATAAAGGATGACCATAAGCTATCAAGAGACAAGAAAAGCCGGATAACATGACGGGCCAGGAGAGCCTCCCTCCTCACCAATAGGGATTGGATACCCAACCTACCATCTATAACCGGCAGACAGATATAGTGCCACCCCACAAGATTGACTCTCCTAGGAGCAGCATTCAACCTCCAAAAGAATGCCTAAAGAATTTGCTCAGCTTTCAGCACTATAGCCTTAGGGATGACAGTATTGGCAACCAAATAAATTGGAAGTGATGTAAGCACTGACCTAATATGAGTGAGCCTGCCCATGGATGAAAGAGCCCGACCCTGCCAGCCTTCCACCCTATCCTGTATCACTTGTAATATATACTAGTATTCTCTCTACGGAGAGAGCCTCCCATGATAGGAACACCTAGATAATGAAGAGATCCTTCCATCTCACCAATCCCCAAGATGGTAGAGATCAGATGATGAAGGCGAGCTGAAATCTTTAGACTGAAATGAACCTCTGATTTTGTCAGATTGACCCTCTGTCTAGAAGCAATACAATAAGCCTGGAGAACCCTCCTAAATCCTTGAGCCGTGGCCTCAGTTGCCCTGTCTAAAAGTAGACAGTCATCTACAAATAGAAGATGCGAGATCGGGAAGACTATCGGAACTGTAATATATGGCTGGATGGCTGATGTCCTAACAAAATCCCGTAATGCTCGCGAAAGAGAGTCAGAACAAATAATAAACAGATAAGGGGATAGGGGACAACCTTTCCACATTCCCACCGTTGAATAGAAGAATTTTGATGGAGATCCGTTAATAATAACAGAGAAGGAAGGGCTGGTAATATAAGACATAATTCTGGAGATCCACCACTGGTGAAAATTGAAATCCAGCAAAGATTGCTCAAGAAAGGTCCACTCAACCAGATCATAAGCTCTTTCCATGTCCAGCTTAATGGCCATAAGAGCCCTCCTTGTAGAAGCCTTCCACATGTCATACATAAATTTCTGAGCCAATAAGATATTATCAGAGATACTCCGACCTCCGATAAAAGCCCCATACTCTAGAGAAATGATGTTAAGAAGAATAGGCTTCATCATGTTAGCCAGCAGCTTAGCACACATCTTGTAAAGAGTAGTACAAAGATTGATGGGTCTAAAATGAGAAGGATGGAAAGCCTCTATGCTTTTGGGAACAAAAATAACATAGGTTTGCTTCCAAAGATCTGGCATCTGGCCTGTGGAGAGAAATAGTTGTACAGCAGAAATAACATCATATCTAATAATGCTCCAACACCTCCTAAAAAATAAAGAAGGGTAACCATCCAGACCAGGAGCTTTGTCCTCTTTCAAGGACCAAAGAATAGTAATAACCTTAGCCTCAGTGAGCAGAGCAAGAAGGACCAAATTCTGCACCTAGGAAAGCACCACCTCAGGAGAAGAAACCTGGATAGGAGAAGAGGACCCTGAATTAGCCCTCCATCTAGATCTGAAAAAGGAATTAACAGCCCTCCTCACCTCCTCCACCTCCTTAATCCACTGGCCGTTATCAGACTTAAGGGCCACAATGCGATTCTTATGCCTCCGAACAAGAGTAGCCTGGTGGAAGAAGCGAGTGTTCCTATCCCCCTCTGTCAACCACTGGACTCTGGATTTCTGTCTCCATAAAGTCTCTTGCTGGGTGAGAAGGGAAAGATAGGAAGCCAGGGTAGAACGCAGGGAGGACAAGTCACCATCTTGCAAACTCCCATCCCTATCTTCCTTCTCCTGTAGCTCATGAATAACCCCCTCAACCTCCTCAGTCCTGGCAAAAATGTTTCCCACCTCCTCCTTATTCCACCTATGCAACCATCGTTTAATCAGCTCCAACTTGCGGGTTACCCAATATTGGGCATCACCCCTTACAGGACTCCTCCAAACCTCCCGTACCACCTTCCAAGAGGTAGGATAAGAGAGCCAAATCCTTTCAAACCCGAAGGGAGCATGAATAGAGGCTTGAGGAGAGGTAGAAAGAAGAAGAGGACAATGATCCGAAGTGACTCTGTCCAGATGACGCACCACAAACTGGGGGTGGAGACTATATCAACTTGTAGTAGCCACAGCTCTATAGCCTCTTCCACACCCTGGCCATACCAGCTATATTGTTATACCAAGTGTACCGGGCTCCTACAAATCCCAGGTCCAGCAAACCATTAGAGTCCAAGAATTGGCAAAATTGATTAGTTGCCAAATTCTGAACAAAAGGTTTACCCCATCTTTTATCCTCTGCCTTGGTAATACAATTAAAATCATCCATAGCAATAGTAGGGATCCCTTGAACGATCAATAAGGATAATTCCTACCAAAGAGTCCTCCTCTCCTTATAGCTAGTGCTAGCATAGACACCCGAAAGAAGCCAAGTCAGATCCAAAGTTTCAGTGACCACCAGAACAACCTGCTGATCACACTTATGGAAAACATCAATTCTTGCTACCCCCTTATCCCAAGCAACAACTATACCTCCTGATAACCCCTTAGAGTCAATTGCATAACAGTCCAAATCCTCAGGTAACCGGTGCCAAATCCTGTGAACCCCAGAACCACCCAATCAAGTTTCCAAGAGCAAACAAATATTAGGTTGATGCAAATGGCATAGTTTACTAAAAGAAGAGGCAAAGGAGAGTTTCCCCGCCCCTCTAACATTCCAGGAAAGGATTTTCATAACAAAGATTCAACACCCCTTGGAGGAGCCCTCCCTAAGGCTCTCCACATAATCCAATTTTACAACCCCCCTTCTCTGTACATTCACCTGCAATAAATAAAGCAACCCGCAGCTTTCCAATAACTTCCTCATGACTTGGAGCCTCCAGTGCTTCCCCGATCTGCACCGGCATAACTGCAGCAGGAATTGGATCAACATCATGCTGAACACTTCCTCCTCTGTCCAAGCTCCCAGGAATAATAGGTTTCACATAACCACCCTTTATCCCCTGAATAACCGGAACACCCTGCACCACCTGACCACCCTGCACATCCTGAGCATCCTGAGCACCCCAGATAAATACATCAATAGCCTTCTCAACCTGAATAACCGGAACACCCTGCACCACCTCACCCTGCACATCCTGAGCATCCTGAGCACCCCAGATAAATACATCAATAGCCTTCTCAACGAACCCCATCAGCCCCTTTTTCCATTACACCCTCGAACCTTGATCTCCTGTACCCCCTTAACACCCTTCAGCCCTTTCCCATCATGGACATTATCCAGTTCCAAGTCAACCCTCAGTGATTTCCGTTTGGAGACAGCAGAAGCCTTCCCACTGGATCTTGCACCAGCCACCTCTTCCCAAGCACCAGACAACATTTTGCTAGAGGAAGGCGATGAAGAAAGAGAGAATCCATTTCCCCCCTGGTCCCCTTCCATACAAGGTTCAAGTTGACTCACCTTAGCCTGTGCTGGATTAGGGGATGCTAGCTCAGCTGCTACCGCAACCACCCGGATGAAGACACCCCCTTTGGACTGGGAGCAGGCGATGAAGGTGGGCTTCGACTTCGCTTCAGAGAGCCCGAGCCCAGATCCGGCATGTACTGGTCTTTTGGGTCAGCTTCAAAGAGGCCCAAATCCATACTGTCACTCGATGGTAACAGTATTCCAAACCCCCTTGTCGACGAAGCCCCATCTCTGAATACTTCACTCGAACTAGCTTCCGGTGACCGGCGATGTGCAACCTTGCTCAGTTTCTGCCACCCATTCGAGTCCGACGAAAAACTTGGCATCGACGTCCCAAAAGTGGGGGAAGCCCTAGAAGGGGAAGAAGAGGGCTGTTCTGGGGAAGCTCTAACCAGACCCCATCCCTTGGCTTCTTCCCTCCTTTCCTTCATCGGAAACCGCCCCGCTCTCTGCATACGATCCCTAATAGTCACCATTCATGACCCGAACGTCGGCCGGCTGACCCCTTCAACCTCCATACGAGATTGCTCAGCCTCCATCGAAGTTGAGCCCTCATCCATAGCAGAGCCCCTCCGATTGGCCCCTCCGTGACCCTCCACAGTAGCACCATCCACATATGTACAACCTACATTGCCATGCCCCATCCTCCCACAACGAGAACAAACCCCAGATAAGTTCTCGTACACAAATTGTTGCCAAAAGATCTTGTTCTTCCCACAGACAAGGACCCTGGGCATAAGTGGCTTCGCAGCATCCAACTCCACATGAACTCGAGCATATCCAGCCTTCTTGAGGTGATCAGTAAACCCATCATCAAAAATCGGTCGGCTAGCTTCCTCCACGATCTCCATGATTGATGCCAATTTCCAGAATTCCAGCAGGAGTCCCAGCATCCGTAGCCAAACAACCACCTTCTAAATCATGCTCTAGCCCGGAACAAAATCCAGCTCCCAATCCTCCATAGCAAGCAACTGTCCCCCGACGAACCATGGCCCACCGGATTGAACAGTAGCACACTCCTTCTCAGATCCAAGCCAGATCACCAAGTGGTCCTCCGCCAGGGAAATCACCTCCAGTTCGTAGGTGAGATTGGCCTTAGCTCGGACCTCCTTCGCTACCCATTTCGTCGCCACCCTTCTATTGGAAAAAGTTAATAGGAATTTTGTATTCCTAAATTATCCTTTGGGATGGAAAACTATCCCGTGGAATGGAAACTATTCTGTGGGATGAGAACTTTTAGTCTCACATGAAAAGATCGGAAAAAGAGAAGGCTCTTTAAAAGAAAACTTTTTCCATGCTCTTGCTTTGAGGCTCACCATAAGTGGAGAGCTTGAGGGTGATGTGTAGCATCACCCACACGTGCGCGCGTATGCGACGGGCGCAATGGGTGCTTTGTAGGCATACTTTGTACTCGCACGTAATTGATTGGCACCGCATCAGGATTGCAGGGAGGAGAGTCGACTCGAGTGGTTCGAGCCGACTCGGATGACTGGGAGTCAACTCGGATTCACAGAACGGGAATACACTATCTGGCCGAGTCGACTCGAGTGGTTCGAGTTGGCTCGGATCCATAGAACAGTATCATGCAGTATGGACAAGTCAACTCGAGGGGATCAAGCCAACTCGACCAGAGTGCTCTCTGCAGCAAGGAGTCAACTCGAGTGTTCGAGCCAACTTGGATGACGGAATTTTAGAATCACGAAATAATGGATCACGCATCTAGAGGCGTAATCACACGTCCGAAGGTGTAATCATGCATCCAGAGGCGTAATCACACATCCGTTCATGGATCAACGTTTCCTCTGAGATCAAGGATGCCATCGGATTATGAAACAATGCATTAAGAAATGCTCTGATCGCGTGATCTTAAGATCATGGCACGAATCAGCGTATCAAGGTGTCCGATTGTGATTGAGAAATCGTATTAATCGCGTAAAGGCATATCTCACTATGAAAAGACATCGAAAACTCCCTCCGATGAAATCAAAAGGTTGCTTCCAAGAGGCATTTTAAGGCTATAAATAAATCCCCATTCTTCATTCATTTCATTCATTCAATCTAGTTTTTTTCTTTCTTCTCTTAGATATTTGCATACTCTAAATAACAGAGTATAGCTATAGTGCATCGTAAGTCTCTTAGGCATTTACATACTCTGAAAATAGAGTATAGCTATAGTGCATACAAAGAGAGAAAAGCATTCTTGGTTTGAATTTCTGGTAAATTGTAGTGCTGCTTTTATCAGAAAAAGACCGTTGTATCCTGTGAGACAATCATCATAAAATCGTAAGCACCATTGCGGGACGAAATTGTCTTAAGGACATAGAGTGTAACTCTAGAATCGGTCTTGTCAATTAGGTAGCCATTGTTCATATACATCTACCACAAACAATCTTAAGATAATTTCTTTCATACTAAAGTGCTGCTCAAGTGATGGCAACAATGACTGCACCAGTTCAGGCTGAGAAGCCAGAGAAGTTTGCCGGCACCGACTTCAAGAGATGGCAACATAGATGATGTTCTATATGATAACTCTGAATCTGGTAAGAGTTCTCAATGAAGATCCACCAGTCCTGAAGGAAGGAGAGAACGACAAGCAAATTGTCACTGCTGTGGATGCATGGAAGTACTCAGACTTCCTGTGCAAAAACTACATCCTTAATGGATTAGAGAATACTCTGCACAATGTGTACAGTAGTATAAGCATAGCAAAAGAGCTATGGACATTCTTGGATAAGAAGTACAAGGTCGAGGATGCAGGTCATAAAAAATTTATGGCCGACAGGTTTCTTGATTACAAGATGGTAGATTACAAGACCGTCATGGAGCAAGTTCAAGAACTGCAGATCATACTGCATGAGATACATAAAGAAAGGATGTCTCTGAGTGAGTCATTCTAGGTAGCCGCTATAATTGAGAAGCTACCTCCATCATAGAAAGACTTCGAGAATAACCTGAAGCATAAGCGGAAGGAGATGGGACTTGAAGATCTGGTTGTCCGCCTGAGGATCGAGAAAGATAATAAGAGACATGATAAGAAGACAGGAGGACATCATGCCGAGCCTAAGGCCAACCTCATGGAAGGAAAGGTCAACAAGAAGAAATGTAAGTTTCCTGGTAAAGGCTATAACCAAAAGAAGGACAAATCTAAGAGTTCAAAGGTAAGTGCTTCATTTATGGTAAAATATGCCACAAATCCAAGGATTGTCATTTAAAGGAAAAAGAAAAAAAGGAAGTCAATACTATTGAAGACATTGGAGCTACTCGACATGTCTGCTCTGATAAGAGTATGTTCTCATCATATACTCCTATCAGAGGTAGAAATCTGCTAATGGGTAACTCTGCTACATCGATCAGAGTATGGATTTAAGAGAATTTGTACATCGTAATCTTGAAAAGAATAAAGATGTTACTTGAATAATGGATTATTCAATATATGTAATGACTGTAATGAATCTTTAGAATTGTTACCTAATCATAAATTGATTCATATTATAAATGTGAGATATGTATTGAAACTAAGCTAGCCAAAACACTATTCCACTCAATAGAAAGGAATACTGAACCTCTAGATTTGATCCACAGTAATCTATGTGACTTAAAGTCAGTACAATCTAGAGGAGGCAAAAAATATTTTATAACATTTATTGATGATTCAATAAGATACTGTTATGTGTATCTACTAAAGTCTAAAGATAAGTCTTTGAGATTTGTTTAAATGTTATAAAAATAAGGTTGAAAATCAGCTTAGTAAAAAGATCAAGGCTATAAGAAGTGATAAAGGTGGTGAATATGATGCACCGTTTGATGACTTTTGTTAAGAACATGGCATTATTCATCAAACTACAGCTCCTTATTCACCTCAATCTAATGGAATTACTGAACGCAAAAGTCGTACATTGAAAAAAAATGATGAATGCTATGTTGATAAATTCTGGTACATCACAGAATTTATGGGGAGAAGCAATTCTCTCGGCTAATCATGTTCTTAACAAGATACCTCTTAAAAGGAAGGACATCACTCTATATGAGTTATGGAAAGGAAAAAAGTCTTCTTATAATTATCTAAGAGTGTGGGGGTGTCTAGTTAAAGTAGCTATTCCAGATCCCAAAATAGAACCTAAAACTATTGATTGTATTTTCATTGGTTATGCACAAAATAGTAGTGCATATCGCTTTCTTGTGTATAAATTAGATATATCTGATATACAGTAAAATACAATTATGAAATCAAGAAATGCATCATTTTTTGAAGAGATATTCCCTTATAAAAGAATATCTGGTACAAGTTTAAATAAAAGAACTTATGATAATATGGCAAGTAGTAGTCATCAGGAAAAACATCCTGAAGATGAACCTAGACGTAGTAAGAGACCTAAAGTTACAAAATCTTTTGGTCCTGACTATGTTATGTACATAATAGAAAATGTACCTCAAATATTTAAAGAGGCAATGTCTATACCAGAAGCACCCTTTTGGAAAGAAGCTATTAATAGCGAAATTGAGCCCATCATGCATAATCATACCTGGGTATTAGTAGATTTACCATCAGGTATGAAGTCTTTGGGGTGTAAATGGATTTTCAAGAAAAAGTTAAAGGCTGATGGATCAATTGATAAGTATAAAGCCAGATTAGTAGCTAAAGGCTTTAACAAAAAGAAGGTCTAAACTTCTTTAATACTTATTCACCTATAACAATGATAACATACATAAGAATGTTAATCACTATAGCAGCCATTAACAATCTTGAAATATATTAAATGGATGTAAAAATAGCTTTCCTTAATGGTGAATTAGATAAAGAAATTTATATGGAATAACCTGAAGGGTTTGTGGTTCCAGGAAAAGAAAAGAAGGTGTACAGACTTGTGAAATCCTTATATGGATTAAAACAAGCACCTAAACAATGGCATATAAAATTTGACAATGTCATGTTATCCAATGAATTCAAAATCAATGAATATGACAAATGTGTGTATGTCAAAACCATACCTACAGGGTATGTGTTAGTCTGCTTATACGTGGATGATTTGTTAATCATAGGTAGTGATATTGATATGATTAAACAAACAAAGAAAATGTTGATCAAACATTTTGATATGAAAGATATGGATATCGCAGACGTTATACTAGGGATTAAAATCACTAGAATATCTGATGGAATAATATTATCTTAATCTCACTATAATGAGAAAATATTAGATAAATTCAAGAAATATGATACCAGTCCGTTTAGAACACCTGTAGATATTAATCTACATCTTGCGAAGCATATTGGGGAACCCATATCATAATTAGAATATTCACGTATAATTGACAGTCTAATGTATGTCATGAATTGCACCCGTCCTGATATAGCATATGCTGTCAATAAGTTAAGTAGATTTACTAGTAATCCAGGTCCAAATCATTGGATAGCACTAGTAAAGGTATTACGATATCTATGATATACCATAAATTCTAGATTACATTATACCATATATCCAGCTGTACTAGAAGGATATAGTGATGCTAACTGGATATCTTCTTCAGAAGATACTAAATCTACTAGTGGATATGTGTTCACCTTAGGAGGAGGTGCAGTGTCATAGAAATCCTCAAAACAAACTTGTATAGTTCGGTCCACTATGGAATCAAAGTTCATAGCTTTAAATAAAGCTGGAGAAGAAGCAGAATGGCTTTGAAATTTTTTGGAGGATATTCCATGTTGGTCTAAACCTGTGTCTGCAATATGTATCCATTATGATAATCAATCAGCTATTTGTAGAGCACAGAATAAAATGTATAATGGTAAGTCTAGATATATACGTCACAGACATAATACCATTAAGCAATTACTTGAAATTGGAATAATCTCTATTGACTATATTCAGTCAAAGAAAAACCTTGCAGATCCACTGACAAAAGGTTTACCAAGAAATCAAGTAAATTGTTTATCGAGGGGAATGGGCTTAAAGCCTATAACAAAGTAATCTTCATAATGGATACCCAACCTAGTTGACTAGAGATCCCAAGATCTAGGTTCAAAAGGGACAACTAAATTATGAAGATGTCAACGAAGCACTAAGGATGTAAATTCCTACTCATTCCTATGATAATCAGTGCTACATGTTAAAGGTACTAGGATAAGTATAGCTTTTAATGATTCTTATGACATGAATATCATGTGGGGTGTAGCAGGATACTCTTAATAAGAATCACCTATGTGAGTGTGAACTGTGCCAATCCTATAAGAATTTTAAATGTTTTAATTCTCTATAGCACTCATGAAACCAGGAGTTGTTCAGGACCAAAATGAACACAACCATGAGAACCAAAAGGAATGCTCGGAAAGAAGTTGTGTGATTGTTATTGTCTTAGTTTACATCAAACACTAAAAGTTCAAGACATCACGTTCACTTTTAGCAAGTAAACTCAATAACAAAACACTAAGAAAGGTTCAAAGCCACAAGCTACCTATCCTGATACAATTTCATTTCATTTACTCTTTTAGTATCCGCATATTCATTTGCATTTAAAAATCTATGTTTGTGGGGGATCGCCTTTACTGATCTTTGATCTTAGTCCAAAACTCTATTCATGTTGGGGATTGTTGGAAAAAGTGAATAGGAATTTTGTATTCCTAAATTATATTTTGGGATGGGAAATTATCCTGTGGGATTGGAACTTTTAGTCATACATGGAAAAATTGAAAAAAGAGAAGGCTCTTTAAAAGAAAATTTTTTTCATGCTCTTGCTTTGAGGTTCACCATAAGTGGAGAGCTTGAGGGTAATGCGTAGCATCACCCGCACGGGCTACGCATCACCTGCACATGCGCGCACACGTACGACGGGCGACAAGGACACTTTGTAGGCGCACTTCGCATGTACGCATCGTTGCGAGGAGTTTGAGGAGCCTTTAAATTTTTCTCGATCAAACAGATCAGACGGTCGAGATTGATTGGCACCACATCAGGATTGCAGAAAGGAGAGTAGACTCAGGTGGTTCGAGCCGACTTGATTTTGGTGGCCAGTCGACTCGGATGACTGGGAGTCGACTCGGATCCACAGAATGGGAATACACGGTCTGGCCGAGTCGACTCAAATGGTTCGAGCTAGCTCGGATCCATAGAACGGTATCATGCAGTCTGGATGAGTCGACTCGAGGGGATCGAGCCGACTTGACCAGGGTACTCTCTGCAGCAAGGAGTCGATTCGAGTGGTTCGAGCCGACTCGGATGACGGGATTTCAAAGTCGTGAAACAATGGATCACGCGTCCGGAGGCGTAATCACGCATCCATTCACGGATCAACGTTTTCTTTGAGATCAGGGGTGCCATCGAATCGTGAAACAATGTATTGAGAAGCGCTCTGATCATGTGATCTTAAGATCATGGCACGAATTAGCGTATCAAGGCATCCGATCGCGATTGAAAAATCGTATTGATCGCATAAAGGCATATCTCACTACGAAAAGACATTGAAAACTCCCTCCGATGAAATCAGAAGGTTGCTTCTGATAGGCACCTTAAGGCTATAAATAGATACCCATTCTTCATTCATTTCATTCATTCAATCCAGTTTTTTCCTTCCTTCTCTTAGGCATTTGCATACTCTGAATAACAGAGTATAGCTATAGTGCATCGTAAGTCTCTTAGGTATTTGCATACTCTGAAAACAGAGTATAACTATAGTGCATACAAAGAGAGAAAAGCATTCCTGGTTCGAATTTCTGGTGAATTGCAGTGCTGCTTTCACTAGAAGAAGACCGTTATATCCTGAGAGACAATCGTCATAAAACCGTAAGCACCATTGCAGGACAAAATTATTTTAAGGACATAGAGTGTAACTCTAGACTCGGTCTTATCAATTAGGTAGTCATTGTTCATATACATCTACCACCAACACTTTCTCCCTAAGCTCCGAACAACCACCGCCAGGCCCTGCCATTCCCAACGCCCCTCCTCTAGATCCGCTTTCGGCAGCTCCAGTACCTTGGTGAAGTATGCCTAGAGCTACTCTAGGTCCTCCGCCGGTAGCTTATACGGTGTCCAGTAGGACCCTCGCGGCACCCCTGAACCACCTTCGACCACGATCTCTCTCCGTCACCAGAGCTTAATGAATCCTTTCCTCCCATCGACCGAGCACCATCTCCCTCCTCAGCCATGGATTCAGGATGAAGCAAACCCTCTATAGTAAAAGAACCTCGATAGCACACCTCCCAAGACAGAGCAGGATGATTGCCGAAGTTGGTCATTTATAGGTTTATCATCTATTTTTATATATCTAAGAAATGATGCGATATTGAACCGTTCAACCCAGCATCATCAAGGACATATTCAGATTCTAGGTTTTTTCACTCTTTACAAATAAATAAATATCATAGAGTAAGTCAAAAAGGATACTTAGGATTCTACCTTATATGGATAGTCTTCTTCAAAGATGGTAAAAGTGGTTGAACTAGAGACAGAGGATTGGTTAATAATTAACCAAAATCTTAAAGTGATTAGTCAAAATTTTATTTAGCTTTGTCATCTCCTAAAATTGGTTATATCAAATTTGTTAGGTTTGAGACTAATGGTTTCATGTATGAGGATAGCCATTGGGTCCAAGTATGATTCAAAGAAAAAAATTGAAATTAGAGAAAAAAATTATTAGTTATTTGTTTAATAATTTAAATATTTTTTTAAAGAGATAATACTAGTATCACCTAATAAAATTAATTAAGATTGAATTTAAATTTAATTGATTACTAAGAAACCTGGAATTTGTTGAGAATTTTATTTAATTTATTATCTTTAAAGGACCCAATAAATTTATTTAATTTAATTTATTTTTTTAGTCTTTTAAAATTAATTTAGCATGATGCAGTACAAGTTTTGTAGGAATCTTTAATTAATTTTGCACAACACAAAATTATAGAAAAGATGCTACGTTAATCAATTAAAAATATAATTTATATAAATATAAAATATATAAGATATATAATCTATAATTATGCGCAGATAATTATATTTAATATAAATTATATGCATGCATTACAAAAATATTTATTAAATCTTCTTTAAACTGTTATTTATATTGCATGAAATATATATTTATAAAAATCTGAAAATATTTTAGGTGATGTGTGTGAAACAAGTATTTTGATGTGATAAATAATTTTAAAATTTAAAATAGAACATCGCTTGGGAGGCGGTAAAATCACTATCCTAGAGAAGACTTTGGCTCCTTGTACGAAAATTTGGGCCTCACACCCTTCTTCAAGGTACAATCTAGAAGTCAAGAACTTCAATGCCTATTGATGGTACAATCTCGATCAGATGCCAATCAACTCATTCTCAGCCCAAAGATCAAATGAAGAATAAAAATATATAGAGAGAGTTTTAGAGAATTTTGACAGAAAGAATATGAGAGAATTTTTTTGAATGGATCAAAGATAAGGAGAAAGTGGTCTATTTATAGATTCAAAATTTTCAAAGAATATCCTGAAATTGCCTCAAAAGAGCCATTGAAATGCATTTAAAAAAAAATTAAAAAATCAAAATGGCCATCCGCATGGAGCGCTATGGAACGGCCACGTGGAGTGCATGCCTGCACATGTGTGAATGGCCCATGGAGTGGCCGTTGGAGGAGTTTTTGAAACTCCAGAAAATGACAACAATCCGCACGAGGGATTTCCCCACTAGTGGTATCAATTGGTACCACATCACTATTCACTTACCTGCCACACATTATAACCTTTAGGCTCAGGCAAATGAGAACCAAAAACTCCTCACGTAGCTTGAGAAGCCTGAGGATTGCCACGTGCGGGGAGCCTACATTAGCCTATTTGTATGTCCATGAGCTTTTGGTGTCCAATGCCAACACGTAGAAATAGAGAAAAAACTCAAGAAGACATGCATGAGCCTATGCAACTTCCACTACTTGTGCGTGAACCCATGGTTCTGCACTCCCTTGTGCTTGAACTTCTCGACCTGTTAGGGAATGCCATGACCTGACGTTACCGATGTAAAAAAAAAAAAAAAACTTCCCTCTCGTGGCTGCAATGCACGTGCGATCCATGCGCACGCCACATGGGTCCGTACATTTAGCCATTTTCTTTTTTTAATTTTATTAATTTTAAAATTCAATATTTCAATGGTTATTTTTTTAATTATTTAATTAATTTATATTTAATTTTGTAATTTCATAACGACCAGTCGAGAGCTTTTTTTTAAATTTTTCTGGAGTTTTGAGCCTATAAATAGACCTCTATCCCAGTCCTACAAAATATCCAAAAAATTACAAGCTCTCCCTCTCCCCTATTTCTTATCGTAAAAATTTCTAAAATTTTCTTTTCTTCTGTTTTAAAATTTTGGACTGAGGACGGGCTGAACGACGTCCGTTCGAGATGATGCCACTGATGGGTATTGAAGTTTTGACTTCCGGATTGTATCTTAGAGGAGAGCGTGTGGCTCAACTATTTTTCGCACGAGAAGGAGGCCAAATCTCCTTTAGAACAGTAATTTTATCCACCTTCCATGCCAGATTTCCTAACTTTATTTTCTTATATTTATAATTAATTTATTATACAAACTTCATTTTACCATATATATATATATATATATATATATATATATATATATATATATATATATATATATATATATATATATATATATATATATATATATATATATATCATAAAAATAATTTTTAAATATTTTTTAAAATTACATAAATATTAACATAACCTGCCACCACTTTCTGTCTCATATGCTGCAAACACTTTCTGTCTCATATGCTGCAAACACCTGTGACTAGCCTTTGCTGCATTCATCGGAGGATGGTTTTCCTGCCTCGGGATATCCATCCCAGGCCTATATTTGTATGTCTGATTCCCAGCTTACAAGTGAATGAACTCTTGTCAAGTTTCCCTGTGTGTAGCTTAATATATGAACCAAGTTCATGTCAGGTCTAAACTAGGATTACTCTTGTCAAGTTTCGATAGAAAAAGTAATTGTGTAACCTGTGTGTAGCTTAATATATGAACCAAGTTCATGTCAGGTCTAAACTAGGCAAATTATGGATGCAGTGCCAATTCATATCGGTATGATTTAATTAGTTGAAAAGGTCATCTTCATCTCAGTTTTTTTGTGTTCATGGATCATTTCATTTGGTGGATATCAAATTATTGGTCCTTTCCCTAGATTATACAATCAAGTGCCAAGCAAAATGCATCAGACGCATTTTGATAGCCTAAGAAACAGCATGGCTATTACAACTTTTATAGATATATTAGAGTGTTTATTTAAGATGCCTTAGGTGATCATAGTAATGGTTGAATAAAGAATGTACCAAAGATTAATGCGTGCTGTTTCCGGTTATTTCTTATACACGATACCTTACGTTTCCTACTATTCATCCTATGTGGCTGCAATTCTAATATATTGGACATTTTGTGCTATACCGATCAAATTTTTTTTATGGACAAGCCATGCAAAATTATTATGAGGGTCAGTACTTCAATTCTTTTTCATCTTGTATTCTTATTTTTTCTGAAATATAATTATTAAGATCTGTAATATAATAATATGTTATATACATTTCATTGATAGTTTTATACAAATATAATGAGCTACAACTTCGATCTTGAATGGACCTATGTAACTGGGAATAAAGAATATTAGCGTTCTTTTATCGCAGCTTAAACTTTGGGGGCATAAGGAATGTTAACCAAATGGTCTCCCCATATTGCATCAGATGCATGTTAAAGCTAGCGGCATTGAAAATTATCTCAGGTCATGAGAAAGGTAAAATTGGAGATATTACTTGGGTTTTCAGGCATAACAACAGTACTGTCATCGTAAAATTCATGAACTTAAAAAAGACAAAACACATTGACTGAATATAGAGAACAGCGTGATGCTTTACTCAAAGGAAAAACAAAGTAGCAAGCAGAGTGGGGCATAAAATCCTTGAGGATGTTCATTGTTAAGTGTGGTAAGAAAGTTGACAGTTCAAGAGAACTGGAAAAGTGATTAAAGAACGAGAGAGAAGAGAGAGATAGAGAGAGAGAGAAGAGAGGGAAGAAAAATCCACTTAATGAGAAGCTAGCAGTTGAAGTTCTCTTCATGCATGCGCTTGTCAGCTTCATCGCATATATTTTGATTTCCTGGACTCATGATCCTCTCCCGTTCATAAACATTTTGTTTCAGGTTGTGTTTTCAACAATTCCAAAGTTCTTCAATAACAACACATCCTTATCACCTTTGTCATACGGTACCGTAACCTTTTAACTTTTCCAACGACATGTTTGCATTCTAGAATGACTTAGTTACTATTTTATATTAATATGCGTGTATGCCATAATATGTCTAATACTAGGATGCATTGTTTCTTTTTTTCGGTCTAAGTGATCTATAATATCAAAATGTGATAAAAAGCTTGTCATGCAATATATGCTTGCAATTGCAAAACGGATTTTGCTATTAAGAACAAGTCTTAAGAGAGGTTTTTTCTCTCCCACAAACAACCTTTCTTGAATGTGTTATTTGGTGTACAGATCTTATTAAAAGAAAGAGGAAAAACTTATATTTGTTAGCTGCATCATTCAACTTCCATCAATTGCCTGAACTGTTCATGGATTAAGCAGCACAAGGACCGGTTCAACCAGTCAAAAAATGCATTGATTGAAGTGATAAACAAAATCCATTTACATTCTGAAATGCAAGAAGATTTAGGCTCTCAGTCTGGTTAGTGTAGTCAATTTAGGGAAAGAGTTTGAAAGATATTGATTTGGCCAACTGAGCTTAAACATTAAATGCAAACATTATAAACATCTATATATCTGAGATTGGATAACCTTAGTCTACAACTAAAAATGTTCTTGATCCCGGTTGCAGAAGCTTCGTAGAGAAGAAATATGTCTCATCATAATTTTTGTCTAACCTCCATGCATTAATGAAGTTGTGTGACATGTCACTTATTTAAGCTTGAGACGTATTCTTATCATTTCATTAATCAGCATAAAGAGTTGATATGATTAACCATGTGAGTATATTTCCATTTCCATTGGCTCGTACACTATAACAATGTAGGGATTTTGTGGTGCTCCCAAGTCTTGGAGAGACTTGGGAGGCCATGGCAAGGATGTTCGAGGATCCCTGAGGTTTGAGGCCATGTCCCAAGCGGGTCTTGGAGGTATTCCAGAGGATATTCTGAGTCTGAGATTGAGAGAACATGTAAGTCATGTTGGGTCAGGGGGCTTGACCCAGGTTTGAGTGTTTTCTCATGTATGTGACTTAGGAGGAAATTTTGAGAGATTGTAACATAACCCAGTTTGTGGGTTATGGGATTTTAGGTCCAGAAGTGTAGTCAGTTTCTTTTTGGTTTAAGAGGGGTGTGCGTGATCTTTCTTTCTCACCGTGAGTAATCAGCGTGATGGTTACATCACGCAGAAGGACTTGGGACGTAGGTGTTCCACGGGCTTGGAGAAGGAATCCGAGTGTGAGGGAGTCTGCAGGTTTGGGAGTTTCTTCTTGGGTTTCAGAGAGGAGGCTGGTGTCTTGTGCCCTGTGATGTGGCAGGATCGCTGACGTGGAACACCTGTCAGTTACCATGTCAGAGTATGCCGCCACAAGGGACACCGCTTCCCGGGCTGAGCTCCCTCGGTTAGCCGGGACTGCCCGTCGAGATCGGGTACCGCCCTCCGCAAGTCGGATCCCAGGAGATCGGGCCACCCGGGCCTGGGTCGGGCGATCTCCAAGGTCGACCCTCCTCGAAGTCGAGCCCCACGGTCCGGGATCGAACTCAGCCCTCCGATGCACGAGGTGCCTCCGAGATCGAGCCCTCCAGCCTAGGGTCGGGTGCCGTCCACTTTGACCAGGTCGGGCCGCCTGACGTCGAGTCCCGTGGATCGAGGTCGAGCCCGGCGGAGCCAAGTCCCGCAGTCCAGCTCGGCAATCACCTCGGCCAGGGCGCCAACCGCCAAGGAAGCAGCATCTCTTCTCCGAGAATGATGACGTGCCTCCCGAGGACCGCGAGGCCGTGCCCCCGATACCGCAATAACTCTCCGTCGCTGCCATTTGCGCTGGAAGAGAAGAAAGCTCCCTGACCAAGTCGCCATGCCCTCCACCAACTGTCCGTGCGGCCAGAAGAGAGGGGCCAGTCAAAAGGCACGAATCTCAGGGGTGGCAGCCCCCCGATCGAGGCACTGCCAAGTTTCCAGGAATGGGGCGACCGGAGAGAATGTCCGAATGCACGGAGGCTTCCCGCACTGAATGTCAGAAAAGATGTCCCGTCCACGGCACGGTACCCCACCGCACGCTCCGGCGAGGGGGGGAGTGCCCCGAAGCAGGTTCAGTTAAAAAGAAATCACTGAGGGTAAGCCAAAAAATATAAGATCATTCACACATAACGAGAGGAGAGGCGAGGCCGCACAGGAGGACTGCTCCACCTCGGCCACAAACTCTCCCAGCTCGCCCTCACCTCCACTCACACCGCACTCATTCCTCCTAGCATAGAGTCCATCAAGAGGGGCTCGACCGGGAGGACCTGTTTCCATGGATTGTCACTGACTTGACCGTCGGAGCGCCCCCGTCGGAATCCCCGGCCCGGGTCTCTAACATTGTTTCTTGCAGGTCTCAAAGAACTAGGAGCTCCCGAGAAGAGGGTAGGCGATCCGACACCCCCGACGATCTTGGCGGCAACATCCTGTATCAAGATCTTCTCCAAGAATAATAATACAATCTCTTTTCTCCTAATCTCTTCTACATCTTCTACTTATTGGTTTAAAAGAAGGCTGCCATCATCTCATCAGGGTCTCTCTCTCATGATGCTTCCATGGCATATACTCTGATCCAGGGATTTTTAACAAGTGGTATCAGAGCCAGGTTTGAGCATGGAGAGAGGAGTTTTCTATCCCAAGATCCCATTGAGGTATTCTTGATCAAGGTATTTTTTGAATCAAGTTTCTCCAGGATTTTAAAGAAGGGTTCAGATCTAGGGTTTCCTCAAAGGTGTTGAGAGGAAGGATAAGATATGGGGCTGCTGTCTATAACCTCTTTACATCAAGTATCTTCTTCAAGACTTTTGTCAATCTTTCACTATTTGTGATTGTTTTGGATTATGGAAGGCAATGGGGTGAAGATTGGTATGGAGAAGTTTGATGGGAAAGGGAGTTTTACCATGTGGAAGGTTAGGGTGGAAGACTTGCTAGTTCAAATGGGATTAGATATGGCTTTGGAAGATAGGCCAGGGGATATGAATGACGAGTAGATATTCTTGGAGAAAAGGGCATGTGCCACGATTAGGACTTTTTTGACGGATGAAATTTTGCATGGCGTGTTAGAGGAGAAGACACCCAAGGGATTATGGTCGAGGTTGCACACCATGTATATGGGAAAGAATATGAGGGTTTGGCTGCATCAGAGAGGCTAAGGAAATAGAAGAAGAAAGGTGAACAGGTGGGACGGGTACAGTCCAGGAAAGGCAGCATGACGGGCAAGTGCTATAGGTGTGGTATAGCAGGGCACTTTAAGCGGGAGTGTCTGCTTAGGAAGAAGTGCAAGGATGGAGAAAAGGAAAGTCCGAATTTCTCAGGTTCAGTTGCTGGGTCAAAGGAAGAGTCGGATGAGCTCTTGGTTTTGGAGGAGCCTGCCGGAGGCAGTGTATCCGAAACGATCTCGGAGGGGTCCGCGAGATGCGGAGGATCCGAGGAGGCAGTGACAGGGTTCGAGGTGCAAGGGCAGGCTCAGTAGGGCAGCATTGAGTTGCTAGCCTCGGGGTTTCATTCTGTGGCATCAGGGGGACTTCAGTTTCAGGTGGAGCACCAGGGAGAGGTGGCTTCACGGGTGGAGCAGGTTTCGACACAAGGTCAGAGCGGAGGAGTGCACAGGGAGGAGTCACATTCCAGCACCAGCACCAGGGATGCACCGAGGTAGGTGGAGCAGCGTGCACAGGTAGTCAGGTGTGGCTCTAAGGAGATGGTGTCAAGTAGAGCTCCAGTTACAGCGAGTGCCAATTCAGGTTCACTGGGTTCTCTCTAGAAAAGTCCAAGAAAAAGGCTGATGCAGTTGCCAGGCAGAATGAAGGCTACAATGGTGGTGCCAAGGTACAAGCAAGGATCTTCAGTTGTGGAGGCAGTCATCCTAAAGCCCTCCAAGGGTGCACAGCAGCTGAAGGGTGTTAGCAGAGGCAAGGAGATCCGCATAAGAGGCTATCAGGACACGCAGTTACAGTGGAGATGTACAGGAGGACATTGCCAAGTTTACCAAGGCTTGGGGGCACCGAGGTAGAGATTGTAGAGATTTTGTGGTGCTCCCAAGCCTTGGAGAGACTTGGAAGGCCATGGCAGGGATGTTTGAGGATCCCTGGGGCTTGGGGGCATGTCCCAAGCGGGTCCTGGAGGTGTTCTACGAGATACTTTGAGTCTGAGGTTGAGAGAACATGTCAGTCATGTTGGGTCAGGGGGCTTGACCCAGGTTTGAGTGTTTTCTTATGTACGTGACTTAGAGGGAGTTTTTGAAAGATTGTAACATAACCCGGTTTGTGGGTTATGGGATTTTAGGTCCAGAGGTGTAGTTGGTTCCCTTTTGGTTTAAGAGAGATGTGCGTGATCTCTCTTTCTCACCGTGAGGAATCAGCATGAGAGTTATATCATGCGGAAAAAGGGCTTGGGACGTGGGTGTTCCACGGGCTTGGAGAAGGAAACCGAGCATGAGGGAGTCCGCAGGTTTGGAAGTTTCTTCTTGGATTTCAGAAAGGAGGCTGGTGTCTTATGTCCTGTCTCAAGATCTTTTCCAAGGATAATAATACAATCTCTTTTTTCCTAATCTCTTCTATATCTTCTCCTACTTCTTGGTTTAAAAGAAGGTTGCCATTATCTTGTCAAGGTCTCTCTCTCACGGTGCTTCCATGGCATATACTCTGATCCAGGGATTTCTAACAAACAACCTAGGAGCTCTCCTAAAAAAGCTAGCTAAAAGGTGTTATTTATATTCCTTGGTCCTGTATAAATATCCAAGATTTATCTAATGCATCATCAATGTGGAACTAAGCACATGTCTGTATGGGTCCTCATATAGTACATTGCCTATATTAACATAAACATAACTCTCTATATTGAAAAGTTTTATCTCTCTTTGTCTTGGTATAACATTAGAGGTGGCCTAAATAAGAATGCTTGCAATGAAGATCCATAAAATTGATCGTAAATTGTTGGGATGTTGCTAGACCATCATCATCTTTCTCCATTTCAAACGTTTTTCAGAACTATTGCAAGTCAGAGGGTTTCTCCATTGCATGAGCTTTTTTTTTTTGATAAGCCGGATCATTCAAGAAACAATCATGAAAAAGGTACATCCCAAAAGGTTAGACAACAAGATATCCCTAAACAATGTAGGTGTCTCCCATAAAACAGACTAAGAGACCTTGCCATAATGGTTTGCCATAAAAGAAGCCACCCAGTCAACCATCGAGTTAGCTTTACGGTAGATATGCATGACAACGATCCCTGAACATCCTCGTAAGAGACAGATGATGTCTCGAAGCTATGGGTGAGCGGGGGTAGACCGAAAGGCACCATGAATCCAAGAGATAACCGTGGAGGAGTTTTCCTCAATAATAAGCTGATCAAGATGAAGAACCATCCTGGCATACCTGATCCCCACCCAGGCTCCATGAAGCTCTGCCATAGGAACAGTAGGATCAAAGAGCCTGGTACCCCCAGCAGTAAGGAAACCAACACTCAAAGGCCGAATGATAAAAGCCGCATCACCAATGGAATCCCTCACACTGCCATCAAAGCTGATCGTGGCATAGGTCAGAGGAGGGGGCTCCCAGGAAATAAAAACCCGGTGACGCACTCGAAGAGCAGAACCGAAGCCCCAGATCTTAGAACTATCCCCCGTCACACTCTGATACTCTTGAGCATGAGCCCTGGCTCTTTCAATAATAAACCTAGTCGAGCAGGTGTCAGAGTTGAAAACCATGGCATTTCGAGTGAGCTAGATGTAATATACAATATAGGCCACAAACATCGACGCAACAAAAGAAGGAGGGGAGCAAAGCACCCGAAGAAAGGAGTCAGCCACATCACCACAGTACAAGAAATGGCTGAACCTCGCCAACGACCACACCTAGCAGGCTCTTTGACAGCAGAATAACGAATGCCCCATAAACTCATCATCCTCATCACAGATCGAATAGGCAGCAGGCAGGTGGAGACCACAGGAAGATAATAGAGAAGTCGTAGGAAGCCATCACCAGCCACTTTCCAAATAAAGAGCCTCAATCTAGGGTACATCGGGAGAGACCAGATCTACTCAACCTGAATGCCCGATTGAGGCTCAGGATAATAAATGGAATAAAGATCTGCCAGAGGAGCATGAGAAGAGAAAGAAGACCTCCACACTCAAACATCAGGACAGGGGCTAACCGAGAGCCCAAGAGAAAGAACTCTCTCACCCAACACATCACCAAAATAGTGATGAACCACATCCGGATCCCACCTCGGAACTCCTGGAAGAAAAAGGTTAGCGATAGTGATAGATGCCAGGATCTTAGAGGAGAGAAAAGTAGGCCATCTATCCAGAGCAATGTTAGAAATCCATGGATCAGATAGGACCTTGATGGATTTGCCATCTCCCACAATCCATCTGAAGTGATGAATAACATCAGGAGCCCTCCTTAGCATTTCTCTCCATATAGCATACCCCCTCCTGGAGTATAGCTCCCCCCCTCCAGAGCCCGAACATCATATCTATGCCGCATAAAAGAGGACCACAAGCTGTTAGGAGACAGAAAAATCCTGGTAACATGACGGGCCAAAAGGGCATCCCTCCTCACCACCAGGGACTGGATACCCAAACCCCCGTCCCTCACATGCTGACAAGCAGAGTTCCATCCTATAAGATTAACTCCTCTAGGAGCCCCACTAGATCTCCACAAGAATGCTCGCAGAATTTGCTCAGCTTTCATCACAATAGCCTTTAGGATGATAGAGTTGGCAAGCAGGTAAATAGGTAAAGAGGAAAGAACCGATCTAACCAGAGTAAGCCTGTCCATGGACAAAAAAGCCCTTCCTTGCTAGCCTTCCATCCTGTCCTTCACTGCCTACACCACAATACTAGAGTCCACTCTACGAAGAGAACCACCAGAAATAGGAATACCCAGATAATGAAGAGAACCCTCCTTCTCTCCAACCCCCAAGATAGAAGATATCAAGTGTCAAAATCGGGCCAGGAGTTTCGGAGAGAAGTGGACCTCCGATTTAGCAAGATTGACCCTCTGCCCAGATGCAGCACAATAATCCTGTAGAACTCTCCTAAAATCCTGTGCCATCATCTCAGAAGCCTTGCCTAATAATAAGCGGTCATCTGCAAAGAGAAGGTGCGAGATCGGGGGCTCGCAGCACCATATGGCTAAATTGCTTGCTCTCTGCAAAGAGAAGGTGCGAGATCGGGGGCTCTATAGGTGCAGCACCATATGGCTAAATTGCTTGCTCTCTAACAGAGTCCCGCAGAGTCGAGAAAGAGAGTCAGTAGTAATGATATATAGATAGGGAGAAAGGGGACAACCTTGCTGCAGGCCAACCGTAGAGTAAAAGAACTTCGATGGAGATCCATTAATAATAATAGAGGACCCAGAAATCATGCCATAATCCTAAAGATCCATAAGAGATGAAAACCGAACTCCAATACGGACTGCTCCAAGAAAGTCCATTGTACACATCATATGCTCTCTCCATGTCCAGCTTGATAGCCATAAGAGAATTCCTAGTAGGAGCCTTTCGCATATCATACATAAACTCCTGCACCAGCAGAACATTGTCAGAGATGCTCTGCCCCCCAATGAAGGCCCCCTGCTCCGGAGAGATAATGCTAGAAAGAATAGGCTTTATCCTATTCGCCAACAACTTCGCACACATCTTATAAACGGTGCTGCACAAATTGATAGGACGAAAGTGAGAAGGATGAGAAGCCTCATTGTGCTTAGGAACAAGAGTGACAAACATCCTCATCCAAGAATCCAACATCTGGCCAGTAGAGAAGAAAGCCTGCATTACCAAAATGACATCCTGTCTAATTATACTCCAGTACCTCCTGAAGAAAAGAGGGGGATATCCATCTGGACCAGGGGCTTTGTCCTCTTTCATGGACCAAAGAATAGCCGACACCTCAGCCTCAAAAACGAGAGCCAAAAGGGCCATATTCTGATCATTAGAAATAAGCACCTCAGGAGAGGAAATATGGAAAGGAGTGGAAGTCCCCGAGATAGCTCTCCATCTAGATCTGAAGAAAGAAACAACCTCTCGCCTGACACCCTCCTCCTTAATCCACTACCCGTCATCAGACTTAAGGGACACAATATGATTCTTATGCCTTCGAACTAGAGTGGCTTGATAAAAGAAATGTGCGTTTCTGTTACCCTCCGCCAACCACTGAACTCTAGATTTCTGCCTCCATAAAATCTCCTGCTAGAAAAGTAGGGAGTGTAGGAGGCCAGACAAGTACGGAGAGAGGACAAATCATCATCCTGCAAACCCCCTCCCTATCTTCCTTCCCCTAGAGATCATGGATAATCCTCTCCATCTCCTCAAGTTTAGTAAAGATGTTTCCAACCTCCTCCTTGTTCCACCTGTGCAGCTACCATTTAAGAAGCTCCAGTCTGTGGGTAATATGATATTGAGCATCTTCCCTGATCGGGATCCTCCAAACCTCCCGAACAACATCACAAGAAGAAGGGTAAGAGAGCCAAATCCGTTCAAACTGGAATGGGGTATGAACCGGAGCATGAGGAGAGGTAGAGAGAAGAATAGGACAATGATCCGATGCCACTCTATCCAGATAATGCACCACAAACTGGGAATGAAGATTTAACCAATCCATGGTGGCCACCACTCTATTAAGCCTTTCCCACACCTTTGTCCCTCTAGACCAGTTATTATACCAGGTAAACTGAGCACCAACAAAATCGAGATCCAATAAACCATTGGAGTCCAAGAATTTGTTGAATTTCCTAGTAGCAATATTCTGGGCAAAGGGTTTATCACCTCTCTTCTCCTCTGCCCTGGTGATATAATTAAAGCCACCCATAATTGTAGTGGGGATTACCTTGGTTAACCAAAACAGAGACTTCATGCAAAGTTTCCTCCTTTCCTTATAATAGGTACTAGCATAGAATCCGGAGAGGACCCATATAGGACCCGCAGTTTCAGTCACCACCATAATAACATGCTGAGTGCACTTATAAAAAACATCAACCCTGGCAACACCCCTGTCCCAAGCGACCATGACACCCCCGGATAAACCTTTGGAGTCAATAGCATAGAAATCCCACTCCTTAGGGAGCCGTATATGAATCCTTTGCAGACCGGACCCACTCAATCTAGTTTCAAGAAGCAAACAAATATTGGGATGATGCAAATGACAAAGCCTACTAAAAGAAGAGGCAAAGGAAGGTTTCCTCGCCCCTCTAACATTCCAGGATAATATTTTCATCAAAACAAGAAGACAACCCTAGTTGGAGCCTTTCCTTGGGCTCTTCCCAACATCCACATTAACACCCTCCACAGTCTCTGTACTCTCTGCTACAGTGTATAGGGCAACTTTCAATTTCCCTACAACTTCCTCATGAGCGGGAGCATCCCGAGCATCACCAAGCACAAGTACCACCACTGTTCCTTCGGCTAGCCTACTATCCCCCCGAGCTGTCAAGTCAGCAGGCATAGGAGAAGAAGGAACTGCCAGTATAGAGCTACAACCCCTTTCTGGGCCAACCCCTTCTGGCTCCTAGGCATCACCTCCCTTCCCTGCATCATCTCCTTTCTAGCCACAGCACCTTGACATTCGGATATCACCTCCCTTCCAGGACCAAGTAGCAACACACCCGTCCCCCAGGAACATGCTAAACTCCCTGCTGCCATTTCCCATCAGGATGAAATTCCACCCCCTGCTCCACCATCGGCCGCTTCCCCTTAGCAACACCAGCTTCCTTGTCATCCCCCTCGCACCAAAGCCAACCTTACAGCCAACAGACTCCCGAGTGCCCAAAGAAAAAGGAGAATGGGAACACCCTTTACCCCCCTGAGACCCATCCATACAAAGATCAAAGCAGCTCACCTTAGCCATAGCCGGAGTAGAAGAAGGTAGCTCCGTCGAAGTTTTTGAGGTTGCCGCAGAGACCCCTTTCGGGCTGGGAAGAGGCGACGACGGAGGGCTCCGACCGCGCTTCAGGGTCCCTAAACTGAAATCCACCGTGTACTGATCCTTTGAGCCGACATCAATCTATCCCACTTCCATTCTGTCCCCAAGAGAGCCAGTGGGCCAAACCCTATAGCTACTTGTGGAGCGCCATCGCAAGAGGCTTCACCCGAACACGACCTTGGAGAGCAGCGACGCGCCACCTTGCGAGGTTTTTGCCACCCATCAGAATCCGGCGGAGAGCTCAGCGTGGACATTCCAAGGATGGGAGAATCTCTTGACGGGGAAGACGAAGGATGATCAGGTGAGGCACTCCCCCAAGCCCTGCCCTTATCGGCTTCCTTCCTCTCCTTCACCGGACCTCGACTCGGCCTCTACAGGCAAACTCTCGAGGTCACCATCCACATCTTGAAATTTGGCCGACTGGCACTCTCCACCTCCATACTAACCCGCCCAGCTTCCGCCTGCACTGAGCCACCATCCCTTATAAATCCACTCCGGACTGAACCTACAGCACCCTCCAGCCCATCAGCTCTGGCAAACTTACAGACAACATCACCATGCCCCATCCTCCTGCACAAGCAGCAAAACTCTGGCAAGTTCTCATAGACGAACTGCTGCCAGAACACCATGTTCTTCCTACGGATGAGAACACCAAGCTTGAGTGGCAGGGAGGTGTCGAGCTCCACATGGACGTGGGCATACTCTGCTTTTTTGAGGTAATCCGTGAAGCCATCCACTGAAATAGGTTATCCGGCTTCCTCCACTATCATCATTATGATCGCCGGCTTCCAAAACTCCAGCGGGAGGCCCAGCAGCCGGAGCCAAACAACAACCTTTTGAATGATGCTCTGTCCCGAGACAAAATCAGGCACCCACTCCTCCATGGCCATCAGCTATCCCCCGACAAACCATGGGCTACCAGATCTAACAAAAGAACATTCCCTCTCCGATCAAAGGCGAACCACCAAGTGATCCTCTGCCAACGGAATAACTCCGGATCGTAGGCAAGATTAGCCTTAGCTCGGATCTCCCTAGCTATCCACTCCGCCGAAACCCTTCTCCCTAGGCTACAAACAACAACCGCTCGGCCCTGCTACTCCAAGCGCGCCTCCTCCAAGCTATCTTCCAGCAACTCCATGACCTTCAAGAAGAATGCCTGGAGCTGCTTCAGCTCCTCCACCGGCGGCCGGTGAGTCGTCCACGAAGACCCCCGCTACACTCCCTGAACTACTCTCAACCAAGTCCTCTCCCCCTCACCGGAGCTTTCCTCCACCGACCCCTTTCTCCCCTCGTCTGTCATAGCCACCGTTGATCGGACACAGAAACCCTACTAAAAGCACGGAACTCAAGACATAGCAGAGACGAGCGCCAGAGCAAACCAGAACTCCTTGATGGTGAATACTGGTGATCTGTAAGGCAGAACTCCTATGAACACCGAGTGACCCTAGAGGTTTATTAGCAATGCCTCTTGCTTAGTTGCTCTGGCCTGGCATCAGGCACAAATTTTCTAGTACTAGCATCAATCTGACGTTCAATCATAACATATGGTCAGAGCTTTCGTCTTCACGATTTTGAATATCTGCTCTGCATCTTATCAATCATGATGGAGAAATACTTGGACATACAGTAAATGAAAAGCAGACATGATCTTAGAAAACAAATTGTACAATGTAGCAAACTTAAGCAACAATCATGGAACCATGAATCACAAAAAAATGACATGAAAAGATGGATTTTATTTAAGACAATCATATGTTATCGCAATGGTTCATATGTTATCATGCAATATCTCCTTAGAACTGCATTGTATTGTATTTCTTAATTTTCACCTACTCTAGAATCCTATGGAACGTTTTGTTTGTATGTCATCTTCAGGCTCGGTGACCTCATTATATCTGATTGGCAATTCTTATACTTTTATTGTTGACAAATTGACTTCATTCTACATATTATATCACTTGCAACAAGCTGTCTTTTTAACATCCACATATTAGATCACTTGCAACCAGCTGTCTTTTTAACATCTTCTGATTAACCTGAGCCCTTCAAGGCTCCCCATCTTTGTCAGATGACAACTGCACACCATTTTAAATATGGACCATTAGTCTCATGTCATAAGTTGCCAATTTCTTCGGTTACGCAACCAGCAAGCTTATTATATATGGAGATAATAATAAAGATATTATCTGACTACAATTATTCTTGGGGTTTCTATCAGTTTGCTTTTGTTTGTAACATGAAACTACACGAAAGTTCTGCCAGAAACTACAAGATACAAAATAACTTTTCGAAATTCCCACTTTGAAAAGATCATATGGTGTAGGCCCACCGAAGGTTTTTGCTCTGAATCTTGTATATCTCATGTTGAATTGGCTTCAAGTTGTAGTTAATACCTGCAAGGTCTGTAACCAAGTGGCTTATTGGAAGTCATGTGGTTTCTGGAAACGTTAATCAAGACATTTTACTTGGAAGGTTCAGAGAAGGATCCTAAATGCTTTGACAGAAAATTTTGAAAAAGTAACTTATCAAAAAAAAAAAATCCAATAATATAAAAGGATGGAAAAACATGTCAGAGGTAACAACTTCAAAATATAGGTACAGAAACAAATAGCATCATTTATACATTATCATTTTTTTTTTTTTGGGTAGGAGTGCATAAACTTGAATTGTTGAAGAAATTTGCAGAAAAGTTCAGTTCTTCTGAATTGATTTAGACAATGAATTAGCCCGTAGAAAGGATGTGAGTTATTGGCGAAAGTTTTTGAAATAATTCAGGGGATATTGAGTCTGCACCTGATGGAGAATTGGATCTCTTGGATGAAATTATTTCTTCTTGGAATACTTATTTCAGATTGACAAATTTACAGGGAAGTTCCATTGAATAAGAGTATATATGGTAGTTCACCCTATATCATGATTCTTTGTGCGGTAGCATAATCAATATTTAGTTGTTCACCATCAAAACGGGGTGGCATAGACCACCATACTAGAGCTAAATATGGTCGGTGCTTTAGAACATAGGATAACAACGCAACTGACAGGTTCAAAAAGCAATTAACCAGTAAAGTTTTAGGTTCAATGGTCGAGGATAAATTTGCAAAGAAGCAAGTGACAGGTAGGCTAGCTTTATGTGACCTGGATGGAGATTGAGAGACATCTGAGAAGTATTTGTTGATCAGAGTTGGGCTCTGTTAGAAATGATTTCAGAAGCTGGAATGATATATCAGACTGCAAATGGTTGGGAATGTATGGCTTGCTGCCTCTAGCTAGGTTATGGTTGCTGCTGTGTTCTAACCTGCAATACGTTTAAATTCTGGAATCATGGACACCAAGGGATTTTTTCTTGGTAGGGACTCCGGGTTTCAGTAAATTATGGTTGCCTCAGGTTTTAACATTCTCAGAAAATGATGTGGAGATAAGAATGTGAAATGAACCGGGGTCAACAAGCTCAAACAATAGAAAGTAGCCAAGTGTAAGAGAGCAGCTCGGTGCAGTGACAGGTTTTCGGCCGGATGTTTCAATCTTCTGCGATCTGCTTAAAGATTTTCTTCACAATTAAACATCACCACTCCAGCCCATGGTACCCATGTCGCTGTTAACATCATTGTAACTTCTTACCAAAAAAAAAACAAAAAAATCATTATCACTCAACCTCCTTTCTCGTCATCGCCATTAATCTTCTTAAAGAATCATCTTTTCTTTTCATTATGGATGGCTTCCCCCAGCCATTAACTCCATCTCGCCATCAGCAGCCCCACCGTTCCTTGGCCTAAGGCATATGACAGATGCTTGGCCAGAGAAATACTACAAGAGCACAGAAACTTTATCAAAAAAGCCAAAACACAGCGCTAATGGGTAACTCCCCTGGTCGTCCTCCTGGACTACTCTAAAGTGGAAGGGGTGAAAAAGAAACTAAAAGAGTCTCGCATATCTGTGGAACTATTTTTTGTATGGAATCTAGAAGCGGTCATAATGGTTGTTTTAAATGGTAAAGATTTTGTTTGCATTTGCTGGTTCGTCAAGAAATTCTGAATGATAATCTAGATTATCTGCAAGATAAATTATCACTAGATAAATTATCAGTAATGTTGATTATTATGTTTGACATATACAGATAATCTATCAGTAAGATTGATTACTGTATTTAGTATGATAAATAGATTACCAGTAATTTAAGCTCAGATTACCAAAATATCCCTAAGTCAAATTTATTAAAATTCATATATTATTAAAATATCTATAAGTCAAAAATCAGTCATTACTCATCTTTTCATAAATATTATGAAAGGATGTTTAACATGAAGGCTTAAAAAAAAAACCTGATTGAAATGATACCGCTAGATGAAGAAAGGGGGAGAGAGAGGGGGAAGGGAAATGCTTCAGTGAAAAGAACGAGGCAATTTTATAAAAATAAAAAATACCAGATTACCACGTCTCCGGTAATCTGGATAGCCACCTCTTCCTGAGATAATCTGGATTGCCACAGAGAGGTAATCTAGATTACCACTACAACATAGATTACCAGTTCAAAGAAATACCAAACAAGATTATCTGGTGGATCCATTTTGAAATTACCGTTAATCTGGATAGATTACCATCTATCAAACGCAAAATGTAGCTAATAAGGAGGGATATAATGCATAGAGAGGTGGCTGATTAAGTTTTTAGGATGCCGAGATATTTTTATTCTCCCCTGTAATCGGAATGAGAATGGGATTAATGATTAAATGATTGCAATAAAAATCACTTATTTTTATTTTTTTTTTAGAGCTAACTCTGTCAAACTAGACATGACTTTAAAGTAGCAGGCAAGAAAGATGGCCGTCAGTGTGGCAATAGTTAGTCTTGATAAGGAGTGATGGTGATAGATGTGCTGCAAAAATTTGGTGGTGAAAGTGGCATTGAGGGAATCAACCCTTCCTGTTGATGATTTAACCAAAAACCTAGGCCTACATGCATGTAAACTTTCTAGCTTCAAGGTCACCTATGGCAGCAATAACTTCCAATCCATTAGCCAGGAGTAATGTATACTTAATTTCATGCAGGCGTTCTTATTAAGAACATCAGGAGGACAGGAGATGTATAGATTGAGGGATAGAGCCAATGATGAAAGGAAGATCAAGAAGTAGATGAATATTTCTTGAAATAATTCATCAGTGCATGGATTTATTTTTTTTAGAAAAATGGTAGCAAGCAATCATATATTATTAATTACATAATATAATATATTTATATATTTTCATGATGGGTATGAAATAGGAAATTTGATATGAAAAATAAATTTTTAAAATTAAAAAAGAACCTAGCTTGAGAGGCGATATAATCACTATCCTAAAGGATACTTCGGGTCCTTCTCGTATGAAGATCTGGACCTCACACCCACTTCCAAGATATAACCCGGAAGCCAAGAATTTCAATGCCTATCGGTGGCACGATTTCAATTAGACACCAATCAGCTCATTTTCAGCGCAAATGATCAAATAAAATATTTAAAAGAATTGAGAGAGTGTTTGAGAGTGAGAGAAAGAAGGAAAGTATATGAGAGAATTTTTTGATGGATAAAAAAATCATGGGAAGGGGCTATTTATAAGCTCAAAATTTTAAAAAAAATCAGAAAATGCCTCCAAAAGCTGTTTAATGTTCAAGTATTCAAAAAATATTAAAATAAAAATAAATTAAACGTGGGTAGGAGTGCTTGTAGAATGGCCACGTGGAGCATGGAACTCTTGTGTGCGTTCACAAAATGCTCACGCGGGCATGAGAGTCAGTAGAGTTTTTTGAAACTCTCCAACAACGTTAACAATCCCTACAAATTTTAAAAAAGTCATGATAAAATATTTAAATTTAATAAATAATTTAAACAATAAAATCTTTAGATTTTTATTATGCTTGATGTAAATACTTTTTAGGCTTGAACTTATATTTAGTATAAAATATATACAATATGAAGATAAACTGATTATAATACACGGTAGTGTTATCGAAGCTATGCACTTGTCTTAATTTTTATGGAGTTACTTGGGATTCGTCCTAATTCTATAGTTGTAGCCTCACAACTACTCTCACTAAGATAAATCCTCCAAGTATATGTGTAATGGAGTCATGCCTCACTGAACTTATAGTCTTAGATCTATTAAGAGCTATGCTCAACCTAACCATTATATATAAAGCATTATATCATAGGGATGTGTTAAAGATAAATTCCTAGAAATAGTGCTCCTAGATGTCATCTCAGAGATTGTTTTCCTTTAAACCTTGATCGTGGAATCTCCAATCGCAAAGGTAAGGGTCTGTTCTGGTAACTAATATATGGGCTTAAGTGCCATTTCCCTCGATATTTTAAGTACCGAGGCTTCGAAAGATCTTTGGTCAAAAGATCAAATAAATTATTTTTTGATCTTATATATTAAAGTGATTCACATCTTTCATTTTATTTTTCACAGTTTTATATTTGATCATGATATATTTGTTCATCTTTTTATTTGATGTATGTTGATTTAACAGATGTATTAGAGCTTTACAATCATAATTTATTAGAATTACATATATTTTTAATGAAAGAATTTTAATATCATTAATTAAGTCTTTTAGCCACTATGCTTCAATGTAAGTGGTATCAAAAAATAGTTAATTCAGATTCTAATGTGTTTTTTATTTTTTTTATTTATTTACATGATCTCCAAGATATTGCACCTCCTCCAAACATGAGGAGATATCATGTGGCAGACTTAATATCTAAGTTATTTGTTACCTAGTTAGCATTACTATATCTTTCTAGTACTTTTGGATAACCAAAGTATAAAAGAGAATAATCTGAAGTGTTTTTTAGGTATCTGAAGACTCTTTCAAAAGCTTTTCAATATTTTTTACTAGGGTTGCTAGTATACTGACTTAGTCTTCCTACTATGTAAGTTATAATAGGATAAGTTTTATTTGCTATATGTAATAGAGATCCTATCCTCTGGGGATACTCTAATTGTTTTACAAGTTCTCTTAAATTCTTAGTTAAGTGAGAACTATAATTATATGGGATAGAGACATGATTTAGATCAAAATATTCAAATTTTTTAAGTATTTTTTCTATTGAACTTGTTAGGTTTATTGCTATTTTATTATTTATTCTTTTAAGTTTCATTCTCAAGATTATGTCAGCTTTTCCTAAATTTTCATATCAAAATTGATGTGGCGGGATCGCTGACATGGAACTTATGTCAGCCCCTATTGGATGCCATATTGGACGAAGCTGCCATGTCGGACATCTCTGCCCGGACTCCTTCGCCCGACTAGTTCCCCTCGAGGACAAGATGCCGTGGCTGAAGTCGAGCTCCATCTCTGCTCGGACTCCTTAGCCCGGCTGGCTCCCCTCAAGGTCGAGATGTCGTGACCAAAGTCGAGCTCCACCTCTGCCCGGACTCCTTCGCCCGGCTAGCTCCCCTCCAGGTCGAGATGCCGCGGTCGAAGTCGAGCTCCGCCTTTGCCTGAACTCCTTCGCCCGGCTAGCTTTCCTCGAGGTCGAGATGCCGCGGTCAAAGTCGAGCTCCGTCTTTGCCCGGACTCCTTCACCCGGCTGGCTCCCCTCGAGGTCGAGACACCGCGGTCGAAGTCGAGCTCCGCCTCTGCCCAGACTCCTTCGCTCGGCTGGCTCCCCTTGAGGTCGAGACACCGCGGTCGAGGTCGAGCTCCACCTCTGCCCAGACTCCTTCACCCGGCTGGCTCCCCTCGAGGTCGAGATGCCACATCGAAGTCGAGCTCCGCCTCTGCCCTGACTCCTTCGCCTGGCTGTCTCCCCTCGAGGTTGAGATGCCGCGGTCGAAGTCGAGCTCCGCCTCTACCTAGACTCCTTTGCCCGGTTGGCTCCCCTCGAGGTCGAGACACCACGATCGAAGTCGAGCTCCACCGCCCGGACTCCTTTGCCTGGCTAGCTCCCCTCGAGGTCGAGACACCGCGGTCGAAGTTGAGCTCCACCTTCCTGAGCTTGCCCCATCTCGGACGAAGCACCTTGCAGCCGAAGGACGTCATTGCCTTCCTTGGACGGTGGTGAGCTGCCCAAGGACTATGAAGGGGCGCCTGCTAGGCCACAATAACTGCCTCAACCACCACTTTCACCGGAAGGGAAAGTGTACCCCGATCGAGGCGCTGCGCTCCTAATTGACCGCCTGCGCCACCCGAAAGAGGAAGTCAACCCGAAGGATTCAAATCCAAGGGATGGCTGCCCGCCGATCGAGGCCCTGCCAGGCTTCCCAAAATGGAGTGACCAGAATGAGGTTCAGAGTGCACGGTGCTGTTCCCTATCACGGATGGGGAAAGGCACCTCGCGCATGGCACCGGACTTCATCGCACGTGCCTGCAAGTGAGGGAAAGATCCCAAGGTAAGTGGCGCGCAACGACTCTAGTTAAAAGGAATTCTCCAAGGTTCGAAGAAGGTAAGTCAATTTAGGCAAGAGGGGCAGCACACAGGGGAACCAAGTGCTTCAGGCTACCGAAGGCCCATCGGAAGGGCCTTGACGGACACAGCCGCCTAGCCCGAGCTCTCCTCGGCTGCCACTTCCCACGCCTACTCTTGACCCATTTACATTTTCTTGATCCACAAATCTTCCCTCCTAGTGTGGAGTCCACCTACGGGGCTCGACCGAGAGGATCTGTTCTCCTGGATTATCACTAACTTGAGCATCGGAGTGTCCCCGTCGAGATCACAGGCCCAGGTCTTCTCTTTTTTGCAGGTTCCGAGCGACCGAGTGGATCTTGAGCGATGAGGTGCGATCCGAAGCCATCTCTAGCTACAGGCCACGGCGTTCTAGGCGGTAAATAATCTTTAATTTCTTGTATTATTTTTAGTGATGTTCTAAATAAAAGAATATCATCTACATATATGTATAAAATAATAAAATCTAAGTTATTCTTTTTTATAGTACACACATTTATCATATTTGTTAATTCTAAAGTTATCACCTAGAATAATTTTATCAAATTTGATATGCCATTATTTAGGAGCCTATTTTAGTCTATAAAGTGATTTAATTAGCTTACATATCTTATGTTCTTGTTCTTTGACTATAAAACATTGATGTTGGTTTATATAGATTTTTTCTTCTAATTCTTCATTTAAGAATGCAGTTTTTACATCCATTTGAAAAATCATTAATTTATAAATTGATACTAATGCTACTAAGATTTTTAAGGTGGTTATCCTAGCTATAGAAGTATAAGTATTAAAATAATATGTCTTTCTTTTGGCTGTATCCCTTAGCAATTAACCTAACTTTATATATTTCTACTATTCTATCTGGTCTTAATTTCTTTTTAAAAATCTATTTAATTTCTATTACTTTATTTCTTGGAGATGAATCTGATAAAATCCAAGTTTTATTCTCTATGATTGATTAAATTTCATTATTTATGACTTTCTTTTAATACGATGAATCTGATGATAACATAGCTTTATCATATGTGCAAGGATCATCTTCTACAAGGTATATAAAGAAATCTTCTCTAAAATTCTTTTCTACTATATTTCTTTTACTTTTTTTTAGTTCAGATTTAGTTTCAAGTTTTGATTCCATAGATATACAAGAAGATGGTTCACATTCTAGGAATCTAAAAATTGTAGTCTTAAAAAGAAATATGCCCTCGAAGAAAAAAGCATCTCTAGCTTCAAAGACTAAATTATTACTTCTATTACTAATATCTAATTTAATCACTAAAAATCTCTAGGCATTACCATTTTGGGCACATCCTAGGTGTCTAGCTTTTTTTTTGAATTTGAAAATATTTACCTTAGCTAGACACCCGTATACTTTAAGAAAATTTAAAATAGGAGCCTTGCCTTTCCAAAATTCATAAGGGGTCTTACTACTATCCTTAATAGGGATCCCATTTAAGATAAAGTAAGAAAACAAAAGAGCTTCTCCTACAAGTTCTCAGGTAGGCCAGAGCTAATCAACATAGTATTATCTATCCAAGAGCGTACTATTTTTATGCTTAGCTATACCATTAGATTGTGGAGAGTAAGAAACAATTACTTGATGAATTATTCCATGTCCTTGACAGAATAAGAAAATTTTATTTGAAGTATACTTTCCTTTTCTATCAGACTTAAATATCTTAATTTTCTTTTCTTATTGATTCTCTACTTCACTCTTATAAATGTTGAACTTACTGAAGGTGAGACTATTTTTGAAAATATTTTTTCATGATGTGCATGTGTGAAATAGAAAATTTGATGTGATGAATAATTTTTTAAAATTAAAACAAAACTTGACTTCGAAGGTGGTAAAACTATTATCCTAAAGGAGACTTTGACCCTTTCTCATACAAAGATTTGGGCTGCACACCGTCCTCCAAGGTACAATCTAAAAGCCAAGAATTTTAATACCTATTAGTGGCATGATCTCGATCGGATGCCTCAGTTCATCTTCAGTCCTAATGATCAAATAAAATATTTAAAAGAATTAAGAGTGTTTAAGAGTGAGAGAAAGAAAGAAAGTATATGAAAGAAATTTTGAATGGATGAAAAAATTAAAAGAAAGGGGTCCTATTTATAGACTCAAAATCTCAAAGAAAAATCAGAAAATGCTTCCAAGAGTTATTTAATGTTCAAAACATTCAAAACATATTAAAATAAACATGGGCGTCCATGTATGGAGCGTTCGTGGAATGACCACGCGGAGTGCAGAACACTCATGCATGTTCGTGGAACACTCACGCGAGCATGGGAGTTGGAGTTTTTTGAAGCTCCCTGGCAAAGTCAACAATTTTTTTTTTTTTTTGATAGAAAAAAGGGTGAGGGGAGGGGGGAAAAACCCCTCGGTGTAGCTCGCCACTCGGGCCCCAACCCGTTAGACTTTTGTTCGATTCGGGACATAATTTTTCACGTGCCATCCCCACCAACTGGATGAGTACATCATCCTAACTCCACTACGGCGCTGGAGTTTCGGCTGCTTAGCCCCCAGTCACGTGCCCCAGAATTAATCTGGAATTTAATCGAGTCACCCGCGGGATCATTCCTCGAACCCGTGACTAGTGGATTATTCACAAGAGCTGAGCCGCGCCTTAATTAACCGAGCTACACCGTAGTGGTATATAATATTTTTATCAATAAATAAAATTAGAAAGAGGAATATGAAGAAGAATACAAGAAGCAAAAAAAGAAAAGGAAAAAAAAGAGAAAGTGGTAGGATACAAAATCAAACCTTAATCTCTACTCTTTTTTCTCAAGCATGAGCAATTGCATCAATCCAATGGGTTGTTTTGCTTTATTTTTTTAATTATATTTTATTTTGAGAAAATTATTTTTATATAATATTTTTAGAATTAGTTGATATTTATTTTTTGATAAAAAAGGGAAGTAGCAAAGAATTAGTTGATATTTATATCCTCATGATATGATCACTTTAGGAGTTTTCACTTGATTCACCTTGATCTTACTTAACTTGCTAGTGGGTCAAGTTCACTGACCCCTATCCTACCACTATAACCAACGAGCCAAGTAGGTGGGTTAAAATCAAGTTGAATTGAGGTGAATAAATAGGCTTGCATTATTATTGTTAACCCCTATTTTAAAGTGATAGAAATATTTGATAATCTTTTTATCTCAATCTTGGACAAAATTATCTTGTATTAACATTGGGTATTCCTCTATATAATATATATATATATATATTATTATTTTTTGGCCAATGAAAACTAATATATTTTGGGATAATGATTGATAAAATATCTCTATCTATCACTCTTTTTGGATTTTTTAAGAATTTTTTTGCATACATACTCTTATAAATATTAGAATTGGCGTGAATATCTTCCTAAATTGATAATTGTATGTTAAATGAGATTTTTGATAAACTTATAATATATATAAAAAAAAATCTGAATTTAGAAAACTTCCATTTTATTTTAATATTTTTATAATAATCATTTATTTACTAAAATAAGGGGAGGGGAATCTATCTAGATATCTCTCTCCATCACAATGTCCTATCTCAAATTATGCTCAACTACAGACCTCTCTACTTTTCCCCTTACTCATTGGGATGGTCATTCAGGAGGCACATATTTTAAAAATAAGAAAATAATGGAAAACAAATGGAAGGAAACCATATCAAGCAGGATTTTTGGAACGATGCTAAATTGTCCAGTTTGGCCCATATCAAATCATATTAGACCTAAACTAGATTGGTTTGGCTTATACCAAATTGTACCAGACTACAACTAGATTGATTTGATTGTAAAAATCGGTTCTAGAGCCAAACCAGTGTGAACCATACCAAACCAGGCAATTCGACACTGTTTCAAGTTGAACTAAGCGATTCAATCCGATTCGATTTTTTCTTTTAAAGAGACTGGGATTAAAGGAAAAGGCATGAAACTTCTCCTTTACTCTTTTGACTTATTTTCATAACGAAAAAAGAGAAAAGCATAAGGAAAATGGAATTATAACAGAGTTTTTTTTTTTTTTACCATATCATTACAAAATTCTATAAATATCTTATTTTATCCATATAAATCTTTTAAAGTACTTGATTTTGGATGATAAATTTATCAAAAATCTTAATAATATCTTAATATAAATTTATCAAATATTACTGATCCATATCCTGTCTTATTTTTATGTTGATGTTTATCAAATAAAAATTTATTTCTTAATTTCTTGGAGCAATATTTGTGAAGGTTAATGCATTTTTCTAAAAAAAATATAATAATTTATTACTTGTTTTTATTTAAAATTTTTAATATATTTTTTATCATGAGCACCACATTTACCAAAATTTATAAGATTTTTACGTAGAAATATTTGCTTGCTTAGGATTTCTTGCTTGAATTGCTTAATAAATACTCACGAATATTCCAGCATGGCAATTATTATATAAAAATAATGTATCATTATGACTATTATATGAAAATGAAGGAAAGTACAATTATGGTTATATAAAAATAGAAAGGTATCAATATATTTGAAAAAAAGAATAGCTGAGACAAAAATTATATAGCTATTTTTTATCTTAATAGTATATTTCATAGTGATTATCGATTCAGCTATTATTATTAAATAAAACTAGAAGAAAGCATGTTATATCAAGATGAAAAGAAATGCATATTATATAAAGATGGAAAGATATTAAAATATTTAAAAAAACAAATATCCACATTAGTTATTTTATACCATAATAGATATTTAGAAAAATAGATAATCATATTCTTTTCTCATATTAGTATATAAAAATAGAAGAAAGTATATTATATAAAGATGAAAGATATCAATATATTTGAGAAAAAAATGATAGCATAATAAAAAAAATCATATTAGCTATTATGTACCATAATAGCATATCTCATAGTAATCATCAGTGATTCAAGACGATTTAGCTATAGCTATTATATAAAAATAAAAATAAATATTTCATATAAAGATTAAAAGGTATCAAAATATTTGACGAAATAAGTAATCATATCAGCCATTTCATACCATAATATATATTTGCAAAAACAATATTTTTTCTCATGCTATCATATGAAAATAGAGAAAAGTATATTATATAAATATGAAAAAGCATCAACACATTTTTAAAAAATAGTATAAAAAATATATTAACTATTTTATATTATAATAATATATTTTATAATATCATTCATGATTCAGGATGATCAGCTGTGGCTATAATATGAAAATAGAAAAAATCACTTTATATAAAGATGAAAATGCATCAAGATATTTGAAAAAACAAGTAATAAGATTATAAGCCATCAATTTGGATTTAAAATTATTTAAGAAATTCTAAAAAATTAATTACATATTCTAAGAAATAAAAAAAAAAATAGAGTACCAATTTGACTAGCACACCTACTCATACTATATATTGGTGTACCGTGCCATACCATATCGTCAAGTGACTAGTTTGGGTATTGGTACCAATTCAAAAAATCTTGACATATAGAAAAAATATAAACATAATAAAAAGGAATCCTTTTACATGCTTTGAATTTTTCTTTTCTTTCCAAATTTTTTTGCATCTCTTACCAATCCTCTATTCATGCGGTGTCCAACTTTTTATTAAAATTTGCAAATTCTTATTTTTTTATCATTTTTTGAAATTCTAATTCTAATCCATTTACTATATTTGATTTTTTTTTTTTATATGTTAAGTCATTTATTATTTCTATGTTTCATTCTTTTGTTATTATGCCGTTTTCCCTTTTTTAAGCATAAAAATAGTTATTAATCTTCGTGTTACTTCAAATAAATATCCCAATTCCTTTATATTAATTGGGGTTTAGATTTTTTTAATTTTTTTAATCTCAATTGGGACAAACTAAAATCTACCCCTCTTGTGACTAACCCGTGTGACAAATTTCTTAGCATAATTGTGAGGCCCAATCCAAAAAAAATAAAATAAATGGCCTATATAAATTTGGACTGAAGCCGGCAATTAGGATGCTGACTTCAGTTTGGATTGACCCTGGCACCAAATCGCCAGTTTGTTCGGCGGAGGAGGGGGAGCGGGGAAGATGAGGCGTGTGGGAGAGTGGATATCGAGGCGTACAGGAGAGGGATTACTCCCTATGAAGAGGGCTCCTCCGTGTGCTTCGATTGATCTCGAAGCTCTCTTCCTTGGGTGAACACCGACGAAGCCTTCTCTCGTGCCGCGGCCCTTCCTGGAGCATTACCCCACTGGTGGACGTCGATCTCGCCGATAAGCTCTCCGTTCTCGTCTTCTCTCGGGTTGGCATGAGCAGAGGTGACCGACGGGAGCCTTTCCCTCTCGAGCGTGGGTTTGAGTAAGATGTGCCGGCCGGGATGGGAGGGAGGATTGGGTTCGTTTTGAGTTTTCGACAGTGGCCGGACGGCCATCGAGCATCGTTGGTATCCTTCCTTTCATTTTTCCGGTGGCAGTGGAGGGTTGGTTGGGAGAGACGGTGGTAGGATTGAGTGAGGGAAGGAAGCAGAGGTTTTGGCAACGGGTGGAAAGAAAGGGAAATGAACCGAGTTGACTCGGTTCATGGGGTGAGTCAACTCGGTTAGTTGGCTGAGTTAACTCGATCATAAAAATTGAGTTGACTCAATTAGCAGGAAATTTAGTTTTCTTTTTGTAGATTTATATGGAAATTAATTATATGATTAAAAATTGTCATGTAGGATCGAGGTTATCCTTGGAAGTCCCGATTTAGTGTTGGATTGTACTAGTTGGCGGATATTTTATTGTAAGTTATCCTTCTCTAGTAAAATTTACCATGCAATATTATTCTATGCTGTATATTAATGATATGATGTGGTATGAGGCTAAACACTTATGATTAAAATGTAATGCATTGTGTCATGGGTTAAGTTGGTTTTAGTTACTCTCTAATCCGACTATGATTACACGAGTTAGGATCTAATCTCCTTGTGGGCCTCCAGTGGGGTGATCACTGGCACATGACCGTTGAGTGGTATGTGAGTCAGGGGCTAGTTTTTCTTGTGGGCCTGGCCAGCGGGGCGATCGCTGGTACATACAGAGCATGCATGTTTCTCGTGTAATTTCAGAGCTAGTTTTCCTTGTGGGCCTACAGTGGGGCGATCACTGGCACATGACCGTTGAGTGGTATGTGAGTCAAAATTCTAGACTCTTGTGGGGCTAGCCACGGGTCGATCATGGCCATAGTCAGCAGAGGACTAGGTGAGTGTGTATGTTGACTCTATCTTGATTTTGATGATTGACAAAATGTTTAAGTATATATGAGTACTAATTATATTTTAAGTGTATTTTTCAGATCTTATTACTCAACCATGTTGGATGAAGAAATGCTTGTATTTCAGTTGAAAAAGTTCTTAAATTAATGGAAAATCAAGTATATGGACTTTGAAATTAATATAGAAGAACTTGAAGAGGTTAAAGTTTCAATTTGAAGATGTTTCAGCAATGGCACAGGCAAGTGTCGATACCTGGAAATGAAGTGTCGACACCTGAGGATCAAGTGTCGACTCAAGGCCTGAGACAAATAGAAAATTTTAGAAAGTGCTTTCAGTCAAGTGTCGACACCTGGAGCTGAAGTGTCGACACTTGAAAGTGAAATGTCGACACCTGGAGAATGAAGTGTCGACACTTGAAACTGAAGTATCGACACCTGGAGGTGAAGTGTCGACACTTAAACAGTAACGACTAGTTTTCTGGGCTGCAGAACTTCTCCAACTTGGCTCCAACGGCCATATTTTCCTCCCTAACGGCTATAAACGGTCATTTAAGTATTGGGAGGCTATATAAACATCAAGAATCAAATGGGGAAGCAATCCTTTGGTGAGTTTCTTGAATATTCTTAAAGGATTCAATAGTTGAGTGATTAAAAGCCTTCAAGCTTCCAAGTTTCAAAGAGAGCATTCAAAGTCTACATCTACAAGCATCAATCAAAGGCTTCATCAACTTGAAGACAAGATCTTCATCAACAATCAAGGGCTTCAAAGAGATATTTGCTTTATTTTAGAAAGCTTTTATTGTATTCATTTATACTTGCTCTTACATTATTTTACTTAAGATTTTTGGTGAGCCTTGAAAAACCAAAGAGATTTTTGGTAAGCCTTTGAAAATCAAAGTGGTTGTTGGTGAGCCTTGAAACCAACTAGGATTTTACTTGTGAGCCCGAAGCCAAAACAAGTTATTTAGGTTCTTGGTTATCCCGTAAAATCAAGGGTGGTTGTTGGTGAGCCTTGAAACCAACTAGGATTCGACTTGTGAGCCCAAAGACAAAACAAGTTGTAAAGGTTGTTGGTGAGCCTAAGTTATAAAACCAAACTTAGTGAAATTCCCAAGGGGTTCTTAGGGAGTGGATGTAGGTGCTTGGTTGGCACCGAACCATTATAAATCTTTGTGTTTATGTAATTGTTCTCCTTGTGCTTTTATTTCTTTAATTTCGCTGCATTTATTTGAAATACACAAGCACTTGAATTGCATTAGCACATACTTACTTTAGTTCATAGATATTTTAAATAGTATAAAAGTTTTATAAAACCTAATTCACCCCCTCTTGGGTTGCCTACCTGAGCCTACAATTAGTATCAGAGCGGGTGCTCTATTTGAAAATCTAACGATTTTGAGTTAAAGATTATGGCAACCCTTGTAGGTATTAGTGTTAGACCATCATTTTTCAATGGCATAAATTACATATTTTGGAAAACTCGCATGCGCATCCATATTCAATCTATTAGTTATTATCTTTGGAAAATCATTATTAGTGGTCCTCATATTCTTTCCATTTTGGTTAATGACATTTCCATTCCAAAGCTCGAAGAGGATTGGAATGAATATGATATTAAACAAACTGAAATCAATGCTAAAGCAATGAACTTGCTTTATTGTGCATTGGACTTAAATGAATTTAATAGAATTTCTACATGCACATCGATGAAGGAAATATGGGATACATTTGAAGTTACTCATGAGGGTACTCTTCAAGTGAAGAATACTAAAATTAATTTGCTTGTACATTCTTTTAAAATTTTTGAAATGATGCATTATGAATCTATTTCTGATATGTATACTAGATTTATGACTATTATTAATGAATTGAAAAGTCTTGGCAAAATCTATACTAATACTGATTTGATGAACAAAATTCTTAGATCCTCGTCAAAATCATGGGATCCAAAGATGACGGCGATCCAAGAAGCTAAAGATGTAGATACCTTACCTTTGGAGGAGCTTATCGGTTCACTCATGACCTATGAGTTGAACTTATGGCAAAGGATAGTGGAAGCTGATGTAAATAAGAAGATAATAGCCCTCAAGGCCAAAAAGAAATTCAAGGCAATGATGGCAACTTGAAACGATAACGAAGATTCAAGTACGGATGATGAAGTTGCCCATCTTTGCTTCATAACAAATGAGAAAAAGCTATGTGCTGAAAATGATTATAATTTTACCTTTAATGAATTACATGATACATCTAATGATCTTGTGCATGAATATAAACTGCTAAAAATTGAGCACAAGAAATTAAAAAGGCATGTAAATTCCTTTTCTCTTGAGAACACCAATCTTGCTAATAAAAATGATGATTTAAATGCCAAGATTGATATTTTGAAAAATGAAAAGAATAATTTTTCTAAAGAAAAAGAATTTTTGGAAAAAGAAAATAATGTTTTGAAAGATTTATGTGATAAAGTTTTGAATAAGAAAAATATTTTAGTTGAGGAAATGAAGCAAAAACTTTTGAAGAATTTTTCTATTCCTGCTTCTTTCAATTTATCTTATAAATATGGTTTTAATGCTTATCCTTCTAGATTAAGAAAAGTTTGGGTTCCAAAAGGAACCATAATTACTAATCATAAAGGATCCAAGAAAGTTTGGATACCAAAAATGTTCACTTAATTTGTTTTGCAGGAATGTCTTGCAACCCAACATGAAGAAAGGAAGTTCTTAAAAAGAGGTTGTACAAGACAATTTAAAGAAGTGGACAAGCTACATTTTGAACTAAATGGTAAAAGAAAGGACTTTGTATATTGGTAAATTCTAAACATCTCATTCTATAATTAAAAATATAGATTAATTTTTATTGTATCAATTACTTTGAAAAATTATTTTAAATAATTAATTAGAATCAAGTTTGGACTTATCATCATTGGCTATGATCATGAACTTTTTGGTATTGATGAATTTCATGCTATCATGATTAAACTTATGATTGTAAGACCTTCACTTGATTTTGATTAATGTATTTCATGAAAAATACTTTTAAAAATGTATATTGATTTGAAAAATATTTTAATTGATTAATTAGAATCAAGCTTAGACTAATAATCATTAGTTGTGATCGTGACTATTTTGATGTAAATGGATTTCATGCTCTCATGATCTCAACTTATGATTATTAGACTTTCACTTGATTTTGATTAATACAGTTTTTGAATTATTTCAAGTAAAATGTTACGATTTATGTGCTTTCATTATTGGCATATATGCTTAAGTTAGAATTGATTTGAATCAAGTATAGAACTGGTAGTTAAGGGTTATATTTAAGAAGAAAGTATGCATATTGACAAATCTTTACTCTAGTAGCTAGACTTGATATCATATTACTTCTAGCATTTGTATGGATATCAAATCATCTTAAAATGAATTTGAAATCATGCTAAAAGTTTTTAAATGATATAAATGCTTTGTATTTTAAAAATTATGAATATCTTGAAAATTTTCAAATCTTGATGCATGAACTTTCATGTTTTATTCCTCAAATAAATACATATTTTCAAAGAAGGAATAACATTTAGGAAGAGCATCCAAAGATTTGTTATTATATTTGATGCTTTGAATATTTTGCTTGATATCATGCTGTACTTATATTGCTTTGATACTCTTTCTCCTTGTTTTCAAATCTAATTTTTTAAGGGGAGTTACATTCAAATGGTATCATATTTCAATTGGTATTTGTTCAATTTGTATCATATTCAATTGATATCATAATTATTTGATTTCATACATTGATTTTGATGACCTACTTGCTATTCTTTCCGACTTCATTCACACTTTGTATTGCCTTTCACCCTTTTTCATGATGTCAAAAAGGGGGAGAAAATTGTTAAGTATGAAAAGGGGAAGATTGGATAAACATGAAAAATCATTTGAGAAATGAAAGAAAGTGCAAAAGGGGAGAAGAATGTAAAATGTTTTTATCTAAAGGGAAGAATTAGTAAGAAGAATAAATTTTAAAAATTTGAAAATTTTGTATATTTTGAAAAATATTTTTAAAGATTTTTTTTGGATCATATTTTGAGGGGGAGCTTGGTGCTTATTGTTTTGAGCTTACATGTTTATCTTATTGTTAATCTTTTTAAGCTTACCATTTTCATATACTTAAAGGTTTTGTCATCATCAAAAAGGAAGAGATTGTTGACTCTGTCTTGATTTTAATGATTGACAAAATGTTTAAGTATATATGAGTACTAATTATATTTTAAGTATATTTTTCATATCTTAATACTCAACCATGTTGGATGAAGAAATGCTTGTATTTTAGTTGAAAAAGTCCTTAAATTAATGAAAAATCAAGATATGGACTTTGAAATTAATATGGAAGAACTTGAAAAGGTTAAAGTTTCAATTTGAAGATATTTCGGCAATGGCACAGGCAAGTGTCGACACCTGGAAATGAAGTGTCGACACCTGAGGATCAAGTGTCGACACTTGAAGAGTGAAGTGTCGACTCAAGGCCTGAGACAACAGAAAACTTCAGAAAGCACTTTCAGTCAAGTGTCGACACCTAGAGCTGAAGTATCGACACTTGGAAGTGAAGTGTCGACACCTGGAGAATGAAGTGTCGATATTTGAAACTGAAGTGTCGATACCTGAACAGTAATGGCTAGTTTTCTGGACTGCAGAACTTCTCCTAACTTGGCTCCAACGGCCATATTTTCCTCCCTAATGGCTATAAACGGTCATTTAAGTGTTGGGAGGCTGTATAAACATCAAGAATCAAATGGGGAAGCAATCCTTTGATGAGTTTCTTGAATATTCTTAAAGGATTCAATAATTGAGTGATTAAAAGCCTTCAAGCTTAAAGGTTTCAAAGAGAGCATTCAAAGTCTACATCTACAAGCATCAATCAAAGGCTTCATCAACTTGAAGACAAGATCTTCATCAATAATCAAGGGCTTCAAGAGATATTTGCTTTATTTTAGAAAGCTTTTATTATATTCATTTATACTTGCTCTTACATTGTTTTACTTAAGGTTTTTGGTGAGCCTTGGAAAACCAAAGAGATTTTTAGTAAGCCTTTGAAAACCAAAGTGGTTGTTGGTGAGTCTTGAAACCAACTAGGGTTTTACTTGTGAGCCCGAAGCTAAAACAAGTTGTTTAGGTTCTTGGTTATCCCGTAAAACCAAGGGTGGTTGTTGGTGAGCCTTGAAACCAACTAGGGTTTGACTTGTGAGCCCGAAGACAAAACAAGTTGTAAAGGTTGTTGGTGAGCCTAAGTTATAAAACCAAACTTAGTGAAATTCCCAAGGGATTCTTGGGGAGTGGATGTAGGTGCTTAATTGGCACCGAACCACTATAAATCTTTATATTTGTGTGATTGTTCTCCTTGTGCTTTTATTTCTTTAATTTTGCTGCATTTATTTGAAATACACAAGCACTTGAATTGTATTAGTACATACTTGCTTTAGTTCATAGATATTTTAAATAGCACAAAAGTTTTATAAAACCCAATTTACCCCCCTCTTGGGTTGCCTACCTGAGCCTACAGTGTGGATGGCCATCCTAAGGAATGTGTGTTGTCAGAGAAGTATTGAAGAATAATAATAATAATAACTGATTTAGCTCTATAGAAATAATATTTTTACTATATGTGTGCACTGATTTATTGGTTGCTTTTGATTTATGGTAGAATTATACTTGAGATGTATGATAACTTGCTGAGTTTTAGGGAAACTCACTCTATTCCCTTATTTTTTTCAGGATCAGAGAAACATGTGGACTTGGAAACCAGTCAGTGAGGATTTAGGACTTAGTGAATATTGATATATATATATATATATATATATATATATATTTTATTAATAAATTTTAGCGTGTGACTGTTAGTGGCTTGAACATTTGAATTTTTTTATTTAAATAAATAAGATTGCTTGGTTAATTATTTTTATTAAGTTGGTATGGTACAGGCCTGGTATGTTTAAGGAAAAAATGAATCTAAGGGCATACAGCCGTCTGATGCGATCCGGCTCAGATTTTGGATCGGGACGTGACAATAATAGTCTTGGAACCAAGCTAGTTGAAGACCAACGCAAGCATGGCTTGAACTTGACCCTATTCTCTTTGGGTTCAAATTTTAGACTTGGATTCAACTCATTGACTAATCGGGTCAGGTTGTGTTAAGTTGGTGGAAAATATTTTGGATTCATCAAGTTATTCGGGCTAGGTTGGATAAAGCTGGACTCAAATACAACTCAATACATTGAGATCCCAGTCAAGTTGAGTTTAAAGCAAAATTATAATAAAATGGATAATAAACGAAACAAAATCTAAAGAAATATCAATTTGAACCTCCCAACTTAGAAAGCAACCTACAATACCAAGGGTGAATGGATGAAGAGTTTAGGGCAAGAGATAATTTTGTGTGTTTTAGGTCAAGTAATTGACTAAATGAACTAGGACGAAGTAATTGTCTAACATTTGATCCATTTTTGACTTAATTAATATATGTATCAGACTATGTATGAAAACATCTAATACAAACATGACACAATTCTCCAAACAAAACAACAATTTCATCTGGACTTGGTTCACGAGTCTAAGATATCAAATGCACTAGACCTAACAAGTGCAGGCTATCGGTTGACCTAATTTATTTTGAAGCTAATGATGAAATATTAAAGTCAAAACATTTGGATGACTTTAAAAAAAGGTATTATATAGGAGGCATGTTTGAGCTTTTGCATTTCTTAATCCTATGTTTCTACGTTCCCTCTAGTATACTTATTTTTTTTCTTTTTTCCCCAGCTATTTTTGAGATGTAATATATAATAGATAGAATAAAATAAATAATAGAAATAGAATAAAATATAATAGATATAAAAGTCTAATTATTTTAAAAAATCCTTTATGTTAATATCATGATATACTGTTAATATATAGAATTTTAGTAGGATATGTATATCATCCTGTTGCCGATCTCGCCGCCGCGGCCTGTAACTTCAGAGCTGGTGGCGGGATCAGACCGTCTCGCCTCGAGGTCTCCGGGCTCCCGATCCTGCAAGACAAGGTCAGAAATCCTGGCCAGGGATCCCGGCGAGGGAGCTCCGACGATCAAGTTAGAAAACGGCGAGATGGAACAGAATCTCCAAGGTGGGCCCCCGAAGGAGTCCCAGGCTTAGAGATTATCTTAGCAAAAAATGTCTCTGGAAGAGTGGAAATTGAGCCAAGTTCCTTCACCGAGCTTGCGCCAAGGGACCCCTCTCGGGATCTTGGATCCTATTCTTGGTGCCTTTTCTTTTCCCAGCCTTTTTTTCTTTTACCTGGTTATCCGCTCTCCCCATCCTTTTATCCCACCACGCTGTCTTCGACCTCCCGCCCTTGGGAGGCTCCCTCTTCGCTTTCACCTCCTTTTCTCTCTCTCTCTCTCTTTCTCCCTTCCCCTTCGGATCCAGGAACCCGGCGGCCTCCTTGTCTTGCTTGCCGAGCCCAGCGAGGAAAGGGTAGAGGGAGGACACCGGCCAGACCTTGGGCCGAGCATGAGCGCTCTCCTTCCCAGGCGTCGACAACGTCTGTTACCAGGTCCTGTCTGCCAGGACTTCGCCTCTCGGCTGCGGAACCTGTCGGGCCGATGTAAACAAAGTTTCGCGCGTTGCTGCCGACCGTACCGGCGCTCCTCTCGAGGTGTGGCGCGCGCTGCCCGAGGGGTGATCTCGGAACTCGTGCCCCTGCTTCTCGGCGGCCTCACCACGCAGGGTAGCCAGCCTCGACCAAGGTGGGCCCCTCCTGGGCGGATACCTGGCGGAGCTGCAGAGGAGCGCTCGACTTTGGCCGAGGTGGAATCGTGTCCGGGCGCCACCTGGCGAAGGAGCAGGAAGGCCCGGCTCGACCTCGGCCGAGGTGGAACCGTCTCAGGGTGCCACCCGGCGAGGGAGCAAGGGGCCGCCGGCTTCGGCCGAGGTGGACCCCTCTTGGGCGGACACCTGGCGGAGCAGCATAGGGGCGCTCGACTTCGGCCGAGGTGGACCCGTGTCCGGGCGCCACCTGGCGAAGGAGCAGGAAGGCCCGGCTCGACCTCGGCCAAGGTGGAACCGTCTCAGGGCGCCACCCAGCGAGGGAGCAAGGGGCCGCCGGCTTCGGCCGAGGTGGACCCCTCCTGGGCGGACACCTGGCAAAGCGGCAGAGGGGCGCTCGACTTCGGTCGAGGTGGACCTGTGTCCGGGCGCCACCTGGCGAAGGAGCAGGAAGGCCCGACTCGACCTCGACCGAGGTGGAACTGTCTCAGTGCGCCACCCGGCGATGGAGCAAGGGGCCGCCGGCTTCGACCGAGGTGGACCCCTCCTGGACGGACACCTGGCGGAGCGGCAGAGGGGCTCTCGACTTCGACCGAGGTGGACCTGTGTCCGGGCGCCACCTGGCGAAGGAGCAGGAAAGCCCGACTCGACCTCGACCGAGGTGGAACCGTCTCAGTGCGCCACCCGGCGATGGAGCAAGGGGCCGCCGGCTTCGGCCAAGATGGACCCCTCCTGGACGGACACCTGGCGGAGCGGCAGAGGGCCTCTCGACTTCGGCCGAGGTGGACCCGTGTCCGGGCGCCACCTGGCGAAGGAGCAGGAAGGCCCGGCTCGACCTCGACCGAGGTGGAACCGTCTCAGGGCGCCACCCGGCGAGGGATCAAGGAGCCGCCGCCTTCGGCCGAGGTGGACCCCTCCTGGGCGGACACCTGGCGGAGCGGCAGAGGGGCGCTCAACTTCGGCCGAGGTGGACCCGTGTCCGGGCACCACTTGGCGAAGGAGCAGGAAGGCCCGGCTCAACCTCGACCGAGGTGGAACCGTCTCAGGGCGCCACCCGACGAGGGAGCAAGGGACCGCCGGCTTCGACCAAGATGGACCCCTCCTGGGCGGACACATGACGGAGCGGCAGAGGAGCGCTCGACTTCGACCGAGGCGAACTCGTGTCCGGGCGCCACCTGGCGAAGGAGCAGGAAGGCCCGGCCCGACCTCGACATCGGTCGCGGTGGAGCCACATCCGACCTTGCTGGACCGTTCCCGCTCTGCCGAAAAAATCCATGTGGTTCGGATCACACTCGGCGGAATCTGAGACATGCCACGTCATCGTAATGGCTGTAACACATCCCTATAGTAAAAAAAGATATTATTTCCTTGCCAAAAAACATATTATTATAATATAATAAAATTATAATCTAACAAGAATATAATAAAAAAATATTATGTATAAGGAATATTTAATTACAATATAGTAGGGTTATTAATTATTATAACTTTACTATTAAGCAAGATCATGATCATAAAAAATCTGGCAGTAACTTGCTGGATATAATTATATAAATAAGATACAATACTAAGGAAAAAATATTTTTTCAAAATCTCAATATACATTAAGCTAATATGGTTATTGATAATATCATTAATTTTTATATTAATTTAGCAGTATTGTTAGTAAGATTTAATAAGGTATTAAGTTTTCTATTAATAAAATTAGGTAAAGAAAAGAAGAGATCTAATAATGTCTTTAATTTGATGGTAATGGAAACCTTCATTTTAGAACTAAACGCCATTTTATCGCGAGCAGCTTCCTTTCTACGTGTCAATCGTCCGACCTTACTGACAGATTATAAGCTGCATCTCCTATCCCCCCTCCCCACCGACTCCGCGGGACGCCGGCAGCCGAGTACGTCCAACCGAAGCGCTCTTCATCCGGTAGGAAGACTGCTCTCGAATCCTCTCATTCTATCTTCGTATTTTTACTTTGATGATCAGAAATTAAAGTTTGCTGTCGTTTGATCGTGTTTTAGAATATTCGCTCGTGGGTTCAATCACTTGTTATGTGTCCAAGAAATGATCACAAATAGGATTTCAAAAGCGAAACTCTAAGATCGTCCTAAACTCACCAGTCTAGACAGTCGTAGATTGTTTTTTTTCCCTTAATATTTTGTTTTTTTTTTCTTAATATCATTCTTTATGGTATCATGTGTTGTCCTGTTGTGTTTATTCCGTGCGAATTGACGCCGAACTAGGTTAATTCTTGAGAGATGGAGATTTTTTTTTCCTTTATAGGTTTTGTCAAGTTAATGCGTCCTTTTCTCTGAATCAACTTTATGGATCATACTTTGGAGGCATTAAATTAATCCCATTCAATATTTGATGATCAGGAGATGTTTTTCCCCCTCTCTCGTTACATGTAGACATCGATCCAGTTTCAGTTCATCGGATTGTGTGACTGGAAATGCTTTAGAGAATCGCTTAATGAGCGATTCTTGATTGGGGGTAGAATCAATCCATGGGTTGACGACCCAGATCAGCTGGTCATGCCATGATGCTTGATGCCACCTTGTGATGACCTTAAACAAACTGAAAGTTTGGGCCTTACTTAGGTCCCTGGTGTTCGCGTGTCCACTGGTGGGCATCAGTTCATGAACAATACTTTGAAGGCATACATTTAGTTTTTGATTAATAGATGGTCAGTTCTGGCTCCTTTTCTTCCTTGTAGAGATGTATCTTGTGTAATTGTTCCCATGCAAACTGTAGATCACTCTAAACTAATAAACTCAGGAAAGCTTTCTATCATAAGTTTCTGGATTTAGAGTGTGGACATGAGCAGATTTGGTTGTGGAAGTGAGGAGTGTTGCCCTTAAGAATTCAGCAAGAAAAAAAAAAAATGATATTGTCTGCATCAAGTCATTTTTAATAAAAAATTATGTGATCCTGATGATTGTCAAGGAATGGTACTTATTTGACAGCTTCAAATTAAACGCAGATCTGGATTGTGAGCTCTATTATTTTGTGGAATTTCTAGCATCTTTTCTAAGCAATTATTAGAACATGTATGGAACCAGTCACTGGTGTGATGTGGAGAATAACTATAGCTGTAGATTGACTTCGGACTTTTCTCATATCTAATTATAACATTAAGTTGCTCCGATGGGGTTGTGTTTAACACATCAAGGATGACTGTGAACTATGATTGTGGATACTATAGAAAGTTGAGAGGACTTTGAATAAGAATAAAGAAGAACAATAGAAGGAATATGAAGAGACATTGAAGAAGAAGAAGAAGAAAAGATGCCTGTTGCCACATATTTGATTAAGTTCTCATGCAAAGCTTCAAACTGGTCTCTCTTATACCTCTTGCTTAAAATCTTTGCCTTTGAATATTCCATCACTGCCTTTGAATACTGCATCATATATTAAAAACTTTCCATTGTTGTTCCTCACCTATTGGTTCGAATTGTAGTTGATCAACTTGCTAGATTCCTTCTTCTGCTGACCAATCCCACCAACCTTTCAGCTTGCTGCTAGGCTGCCCTTCGGTCCACATCAGCTTTTAATCCAATACTCAAACCCAATATTCTAGGCATTGCTCTGTATTTGTTTTTAAAAAGAAAGGGGAAAATGATTTAAAATCATTTTGTAAAGTGCCCGTACATTGCTTTGAAATGAATTGAAGTGATTTTGTCAAATTTACCACAGTGTTGCTTCTATAGTTATAATTGTATTTTAGGTAATTCCTTCTATTTACATGCAAAATTTCCTTGTCATTGATGTGACATCCTAGGGGTCTTCAAAGCTTGGGGTTAGAATAGGAGTGAGAAAACATGTGATTTTTTTTAGAGGGAACCATAGGTTTTATGCTCCTTATAGTTCATAGTGTCTCATGGAGAAGGAGCAGTGTTTTGGTTTAAAAGCAGATTTTGAGACAATAATTCTGTAGTTCGTGCTCCCTCTGTGCTTCTTAGCTTATTGCCTGTCTTTATTGTCATGCATCCTCAACTGATTTCTTACCATTGTTCCCTCTGCTACAACTTGGACTGTAAGTTTTGAATGCACTATGAATTCTAGTAACTTGTCTCAAAATTGCATGTATAGATCCTAATGAAAATTATCATTATGAATCTCATCAGTTCACTTTATGCTAATGTTGTTTAATAGCTTAGTTATGATTACTTTATCTGCATAACTTGCACTGAAGCAAATATAGGATACATCTAGATATGGCATCTGGAACAGAAGCTGAGACAGTTGCAAGCGAGAATGTACTTGAATGGGCACAGAAAGACAAGCGGCGATTTTTGCATGCTGTTTATCGTGTTGGGGATCTGGACCATACCATAAAGTATGCTGTCTAAAATTTCATTTGTTAAAGTAATCTATCAATTTTCCATAACATTATGGAATTATTATTTTCATTCTGATTTTATTTTTTAATGTCATTAGATTTTACACAGAATGCTTTGGGATGCAACTACTGAGGAAAAGAGACATTCCAGAAGAGAAATATTCAAATGCATTCCTTGGATTTGGGCCAGAAGACTCTCATTTTGTGGTAGAATTGACATATAGTATGTATCTCATCATTGAAAAACTTCCTTTTCATCATCATATAAATGTTTTGTTTTTCTTTTGAACTGTTTGCTCATTCTTTTTTGTAGTCCACTGCCAAGTTAACTTAAACCGCAAACTTTTGCAAGTGATGCATGGCAGTCATGGGAATACACATATGTTAATGCATGAAGTTGAGTTTTTCCTATAGTACCATATGCTTATTCTGATTCCTTTCCTGTACTGTGGGCAGATCATGGAGTGGATAAGTATGATATTGGCACAGGCTTTGGGCATTTTGCTATTGCAACAGAAGATGTGGGTATCTTTAACTTGCTAAAGATAATTTTCATGGTTACACTTATATGCTACTGGCTCGTAAAAGAGAAAATCTTGATGAGGTTGCAGGTCTATAAGTTGGTTGAAAATGTCAGGGAAAAAGGTGGCAAGATCACACGTGAACCTGGTCCTGTTAAAGGAGGAACAACCGTAATTGCTTTTGTAGAAGACCCTGATGGTTACCTTTTTGAGCTGATTCAGAGAGGCCCGACACCTGAGCCTCTTTGCCAGGTTATGCTTCGTGTGGGTGATCTGGAACGCTCCATCAAGTTTTATGAAAAGGTATTCTAGTGTCAACACCATAGTGTATATGTTGCTCACATTTGCACACAATTTGTGATTCTTGTAGGCTACAAGTACTGTTAACTCTCTTTCCTTGTATACAAAATCCACTATTACTAGCCATAAGGATATTGGCAGAAGCTAATATTAACTTGTTAAAAGTGTAAGCCTCTTGCAAGCTCATTATTTGAAAATATTTTTGAAGCACTTTTTATCTTTGTTACTCATTTATAGGACAGAAGATAGATATTAGTACTGAGAAATGTAAAGATGCCAAGTTTTGTTTCATGGATGCTGTTGTTTCTTCTGCTTCTTCGTCATCATCATCTTCTTCTTCTTTTCATGATGTGTTCGTTTGATAATCAGCATATTGAATTAGCTAGGTGTTCACCTTGCACACACAAAAAAAATTGTACAGTTAAACTACTAGATGAACATAGCTACTGCTTGTTACCTTTCCAGTCTTTGATTGCTAGATTTTTTTTAATAGGCTATCCACTTCGTCAAGTATAACATGAGTATTACCATATAATATTTTCATGACAAAAGCTGTCATATTCACAATCAAGGTTTAACCCAAACACTTAATTATAGAACATGCTGGTTTGAGTTTAAATAGCAAGATCATTTCATATTCCAGTGATACATTAGAAAAGAAAAAGAAAAGCAATCAATAACAACCAAACAAGTTCCATTGAACAATAATGCAGTTTTCTTCCTATCATTGACAAAAGTTCAAAAGCTAGTCGGATACTAAACAAAAATTTCCTAGGAGGTGGGGCTAGGTTGGAAATTCTATAGGATGGAGTAAGCATGAAAAAAATAAAATTTCTTTATTATCCTTATCCATATTACTGTCTGGCATTCACTGCAATTCACTTGTCGTCCATGTTGGGAGAAACTGAAGAATGACCAACCAGGATTTTTTGTCTTCAAAGAGAAGGCCATGATTGATAAAGTATCTTTCAGAAAGCCATGTTTCATCGTAACTTGGCACTACATGTTGTATACCAAAGACCACATTCACCATCTTAATTTATTTTCTCTGAGATTCCTTTTTGTTTACTTGCAAATAGACTATTGCATGAATGAGTTGACAACCATTGGTATTGCATGATAATATGAAAGAGCAATATTACAATGAAGCAGTTGCGTGAATCTGGTGGCTCTGCATATGTAAAGAATGTATGCTGGCTTCTTCTCAATTATGTGAATTTTGCTAAGATTATTTATGGTAAAAATAAATTGACCTCAGATTATGGGAATGTGCTAAACTATGCAATTTAAGTTACTTGCTATTCAAAGTTCTGTTATGATCCTGATCATCAACTTCCAGCAAGTGTGTCCTGTTCTTTCTTTCCTTGGCAGTGTCCTGCCTGTTGGCTGGGACACACTTTGTGTGTTCTGCAGACTATGGAGAAGGGTTCCTTATTGGCTTCTAGTAGAATACCGGATCAATCAGCCATTGCATGTACTTGAGAGGGAATAAGTCAAGGGGGTACCCTGCCATGTTAATCTAGATTTATGGATGAACAGCTGACAAAGGGCCTTTGGAGTCTTGCAGCTAATGCTACATATTGCCAACCAAGGACCTGCTGTGATCATAGGAAGGAGGTTCAAAAAAGACAGGAACTAAAATGCATGATGTCAGTCTTTTTTTGAAATCTGAACTTTATTCTCATCATCCTGGTTGCAATGCACAGGCAGTTGTGGGCTGTCTAGTAGCTTTTTTATTATTTACGATACACGGAAAGTGTGCATTCAGTATCCTTTTGTTTTGGATGCCCCCTTGATCATTTATTTTATTCAGGCAATAATCTGTTCTTAAATTTGGGTACCTTCTACCTTCTTGCAGGCATGTGGGATGAAGTTTTTGAGACAAATAGATGTTCCTCAGTATAAGGTAGTTTTTTATCCGAAATTAGTTTTTAGTGGTTATATATTTGATGATAAACCTGTATATATCATGAATTTATGTGGATTCATTGTTCTCATAGTCTGTCATAGTTTCTAATAGCACTTACAGTTTACTTTGGATCACATGACCTATGCAGTATACTATTGCCATGTTGGGTTATGCTGATGAATATGAGACAACGGTTCTGGAGTTGACTTACAACTATGGTGTGACAGAGTATACCAAAGGAAATGCATATGCGCAGGTTCTGTTATGTTATTGTGACTGGTAAATTTGTACATTTCCCATTTCTTTTCCTAATGTTTGTCATAACTCATCCATTACTAGGTTGCTATTAGCACTGAAGATGTTTATAGAAGTGCTGAGGTTGTTGATCTGGTCACCAAAGAGCTAGGAGGAAAAATCACACGACAACCAGGACCAATTCCAGGAATAAACACCAAAATTACCTCTTTTCTTGATCCAGATGGCTGGAAAGTGGTATGTCATGCCTCTGTATGCTTTCAATGGTTCTATATCTAATGCACAGAGCTGATGTGTTTTTAGAGTTGCTTGTGTTGGGGTTCAGTATGAAACATAGGACTACTGTATGTAGTTGAGATCCTTTATTTTATGTTCTGTGTTTTGATCAGATGAATTCAACAGATCATTGCTCATACTGTCTAAAAATAGTTATGCAAAATTTTCTGGAGATGATGCAAATCCCAGTTTGTATGTGTAAACCCTGCAGATTTTGGCCGTAGATGAACTTATTTTAATATGTTTGAGCTCATAATTCTGATCATTCTACCACTTTTTGTTTTGAAGACTAAGGACAGAAAACTGGAAAATTCATCGAGAAGAAAGCATCTTGCTTAGCTAGCATATCCAAGACGTGCAACTCTTGTTGACCCAGCAATGAAGATTTAAAGGAATGCCTCATGATTGGAAGAAAAAACATATATAATTCAATGCTGACAGCCTTGATTTGACAACTTTCTACAATGTATCTACAATACCTAGCTGCTACATAGGCAACGTGTTCTAAAGTTCTATTATCACTTTTCAGATTCTATCAATAATTTCAAATGCTTGTCATTTTCACCTTTTCCTTTTGTGAAAATTTCTCTTTCGCTTTACAACAAAGAATAACATCTTTCTCAAAGTGCTTTGAGTACCATGACAACAGCATTATACATTATATGTTCTTGCTCGTCGACATAATATTGAGTCATTAGAAATCATCAGTATCACATAAAAAACTTTTCAATGGGTGATGTACTTGAGTCTGTGTAACTTACAATCATCACCTTCATGTGGGGATGATAATCTTTTTCTTTCATTCTATTTTTTTTTAAGGAAAGGGATGATGGTTGTTATTAATGACAGGTAGAAAAATAGAATCCTCTTGTCTAAACACTGAAAATTGACCATCCAATGTCAGCAATCAGACATAGATGGTTTATGATTTACTGTATTTAGCTTACTCTGTTATCTTTCTCTTGACATTTCAACATAGGTATTGTAGCATGAGGAGGCAATCTTACCAAATTAATGGAGTCCTTGAAGGCAAGGGGCTTAGGAATAGAAACCCAAATGTTTTTGCTTAGTCTTAGGGTTTTTGATGTGCAATTGATGTGTCTTAGGAAAAGGTTGTAAAGGTGGTGGAAAATTGAATCAGAAATTCAGAGACTCCCCATTCTATGTCTGCCATCAACGTCAGGCTGGAACAAAGAAACAGGAATGGGAAAGAAGAGAGGAAGTGAAAATGTTGTGCCATTCTGTTTCAGTTTGACATTGTGTCTACTGCAAATACAAAAGAGAAAGATGAGAATGAAAGATTGGACAGGAGGAAAGAATAATGATGATGATGAAGCAGAGTTGCAAAAGGAAAATGGATGAAACATAAAGAATAGAAGAAGAAAATAAGGAGATGAAGTGGAGTAAAGAGTAGCGGACTCCAGGATGAAAAAAGGAAGAAGGATGAGGGGGAGCAGAGAGAGAGAGAGGCCTGGAGAAGAGGGAGTTTTATGTTTATGTCAGACATAAAAAAATAGTAATTGCAATAGTCCTTTTCTCTTGTGAGGTTTAAGTTAGTGTAGTAGGGGCTGTTTTTGCGAGTATTTGGCCCATCAAAGGATATGTTTGTCATATATTTCCTCTTTAACTCTAGAAAAATATTGATAAACTGCCCAAAATTGACAATATAGCCTGTGCACTTAAAAGAACAAATAGACATCCTTAATATAATGGTAGACACCGAAATAGGTCACTTTCAGCTGAAACTTGCTGAAATAACTGTTTCTAGGCTGAAATCAGACAATTTACCGTTGGCATTGGAGGGAAACTGGCTGTGGCTGCCAAGATTGACCGGAAGCGAGTTTCAAGCTTTAATTTCAGTCCAAACTTCAGACCTTTAGCATACCAAGAATCAGGAGCAGGTGCAGGTGCAAATGTGGAAGTAGGTGTGGGTGTGAGGTAGAAGATGATACAATAGTAAGAAGAGCTTAGGAAGCTAGCACGGGCATAAGATTATGGGAAGATTTCGAATCAGTTGCATGAACCCTAGCTGGAAGATTACCCACTATATTAGCTTGTCGCATGTTTCTGAACTTCCTAGACATACCCGGTCAATAGATATAAATGAATGTTATCAACTTTAGAAACATCCAATATTTAGATGCCTGTGAACTACTTTAAAGTGAGGTGCTACAACATAGCACTCCCATTTGGTCCTTTTGATATGTCATCCATGTTAAATCTGGTGTTTGGTCAAGTCTAAACAATGGAGGCAAGACAGTAATGGAAGTAGGGCTGTCATCTACTTTAAATTCTGGTGCAACATTGCACTCTCATGTCATGCATATTAGGTATGTTATTCCAGTCAATTCTGTCAGAAAAGACGATTGTGAGAAGTAGGGCTAGCAGCTATGCAAGCTGATTGCAAGTCAAATGTATGGAGATCAATTTTTAGCTTGATAAGAGCTCACAACTGGTAAATGAGCAGAAAGTGGTCAAGTTTAGCATAGGCTACCTTTACACATATATGATTCAATTAGTATTATAAATCAATCTAGTGGATTAAGTGCTTATTGGTAAATATCTCTGTAATCATATTGATACCGTGAAGCATGTATACACTCTTGGCCAATCAGACATAAGAACTGCCCTGAGTCAAGTCAGTCTTGTCTCCATTATTCAAGCCTAGCCCAAGCTTGGCTCAATGTATGTGCGTAGCTTGAACCTAGATTGGCTCCCTTTCAATTTCTTCATGATTTTGCTCCAATCAAGAGGTGCAACACGAATGAGGGGGGCATATTCAATTCATGAGATGATGTACAAAGAAATATAATGCTTCTTTATTATCTGGTTGAGAATGAAAGAGCATTAAAGATCACCATTACTAATGCCTATTGATTGATACCATGAGAATAATATGCCATTATTTGTGGTTGCTATCTTTTTTAAATTACGATTAGAGTAAAATTATAAACAGAGACAGGCAATATGTGGCTAATTTTGTCCTGCTGCTTTTCAGGTTTTAGTCGACCACTCAGATTTCCTCAAGGAGCTGGAGGCATGATCATAATAAAGAATGTCCTTGGAACTGGTTATCAATGTGTGTGATAACTTCAGCTACTCGTAATGTGAATGTGATGAAATATGGTAGTATATAATAATTGTGATAACCTGAAGCGTATGTTACCGCTACAACTCTAACCTTCTTTTCCTGCTTTATATATAGCTGAGTTTTTGCTATCAGGTTGTTTATTTACTGTTGAATGTGACAAATGCACGTAGCAGCGGTAGGCAGGAGGTGACCCCAAATTAGCAGAAAGATACACTGGTCAATACACAGTTTGGCTTAGAGCATGATGTTCGTTTATCTGTGGCCAAGCTTTCATTACTTTCTGATGATAACAGTCTGAGGAAACCATGGAGCTATGATGCCATAAGCATTGAGACTAACCCATGCTCTTGCATTGGCTTGCACATAATTTCTTTATCTATCTCTATCAGCAACATAATTTTATTTGTCAAGCACATCCTTTGAATTGTCATTTGAACCCCAATCTTGATTCTTTCATACCACCATTGAGTTTCCACAGCCATCCTACTGTTCCTATGTCAGGATTTTCAGGGCCATTTTAGCTTGTATAAATACAATCCTTTTATGTTGTTGATTTTTTTAAAACCAATGCGGTTTTTAGAGTTTTTGTTAATATACTTTTTCTATATCTGATCCTCGTTCAAGATATCATTCTTTCGCTTCCCTTTTCTTTTCCATTTTTGGTGTTTTGGCCTTTTGGTTTCCCGCCACAACATTGCCATCACATAATACTACTAGAATACATTTTGCTGGAAAGATGCATGGTCCTCGTACTCGTTGGTTTCTGTAGATGTGGCATAATTTATTTTGGTTCGAGTTCTTCGAAAATCATGGACGCTGTTTCCGTGGGATATTGTCGGCTTGAAGCCAATTATTGGTGCATTCGCATTCGCAATATATAAGGGCTACCGTAGCCACTCTTAGTATTTGTAATTTGGCAAGCTGATATCTCCATCGGTCATCCGCTTAGTGGTAGAGAAAGGCATATAAGGTGTAGATAATTGTCTGCCGTGATGGATGATACTCTTTTCAGAAATGGTGCGTCATAAATCCCGGACTCGAACACCAAAACAAAACCGAGTCCAGGCCCCTCCTTCTGGTCTGGGTTTCATCTACTTGGCCTATCCATTTCAGTCACCTTGGATTGAGAAAGATGTTATTTATAGTGCCTGGCAAATTATATCATATGCATGATACACCTTGTCTGCACTAACTTTAAGGGTCTGTCCTTTTATAGATAAATATTATTAAAAAATTAGTCAAATTTCTTGTTGACCGATTTATTTATATTCTTACATTTTTTTCAAGTTATGTAAGTTATTTTTTTCTGGATAATATTTATTTATGGAATTGAGGGAAAATCTTATCTATATGAAAGATGGTTAAATCATTTTTTTACGAACCAGTAAAGTAAATATACAATTTTATTTTTAAAATATTATTTTTTTGATTTCTAATGCCTCCTCATTCAATGCTTAGTAATTAAATTGTCCACTATCCTCAAATCCTAATGCCCATAAAAAATATTATGAAAAATATGAATAAATTTTAGTAACTTATAAAAGAAAGCAATAATATAAAGAATATAGATAAATTATTTTTCTATTTAAATATTATCTACAAAATATTTATCTAGAAAAATATATATATTTATAGCTAAATCTTTTATCTACAAAAGAACGGATCCCAAAGGAAAAGTCTACCATGGTCATGATTTTGGCTGTCAACATTCCAAAATTCACGAGCTAATTGCCATGCTATTTGCTTCTCTGTAGATGTGTTGCATTGTATAGTGTCAAAAATTTCTCCTAAGAGCCTGTGTCCTGCGTGTTGTGGCAATTACTTAGCCTCGAGCAACAACCAGACCACCAATAAAGGGCCAAACCACCATTCAAGAAGGAGACGGCTACTAACTATTAATCCATCGAGCCATTGATTGAGTGAAAAATGATTAAGCCGGTCATTTCACTGACTATTTAGGATACCCTACATTGAGAGACTACAAATGATCGAGCTCGCTTAACAAGACATCCCCTTGCATGCATCCACCCAGTCTTTACTCGAGCCGACTAACTACCAATGTAGACTTAGTCAGCCGCACCATGATACAATGTGAGGCCCCTTGGTAGGGTTCTCTCATTCGGTGATGAGCAAGTTGCCCCAATACTCGAAGTCTATGATGCTCGAGTAAGCAACGACAGCTAATTCTAGTTATCCTAGTAGTAATTGTGGCGGGCAAAGATCGTGATAAGCAAGATCCCAACAAAATCAACTATTCTAATATAAAGATGCTAACAAAAAAGATTTCAGGGGAAAGTATCCCAACATCCTACCAAAAATCTATTACACACGTCAAAAAAAGTCACCTCCCTAATGGTATCTCATTATCGTGCATAACTTTACAAATAGGTAAGAGAATATTCCTGATGGAGGTACGTTTTTTATTACCACTCTCACACCATCGCTCATCTTTCTCTCACCATCGCTCACAGCTCTAGTTGCTGCAGCTCATCTCACTCTTCTAGTAACTTGAATATTGGAGGGTCCCCTACTAGTCATATTGGTCAAGGGAGTATTCTCGCAGGTTTCCATTGTAGAGCACCTAGAAGCAGCACCGACTTTTACCAGAGAAGGCCGGAAGATCCTTGGGCATCGTCAGAGCCCAATGGAGGGTAATTTATCGGTAATAGATTAGCATACCAGGAAGGGGTGGCATCAAGAAGAAGATACCGGAGTTTGAAGCCCAAAGGTGATCATTTGAGTGCAAAACACCTCCACCAGCCGTGCCGCATGCTCTCCATGTCGTGAGGAACACTCTAGCCAAGCATTAGAGACTTTCGCTCCTCCGCCCCCACTGTCAATGACTCGGCAAGACCTACTCACCATCCTGGTAGACCAGATTCAAGTACTGGTCACGATGATGCAGGGGTTGTAGTAGCAACATCCTGGGATGAAGCAGTAGCAACCGAAGATTCTAGCTGCCCCCTCTACTACTTTTAATCATCCTAGCCATTAGTCTCCCTGTGGGAGATCTTTCTATGTACCGATAGACTTCTCATAGATCATGGTCTTGCTCGCCTCACCGAGCACGTCACCGGCCCCCCCATGGAAGGTTTTCTCATCGACATATTGCTCACAGGTCACAGTCTCACTCTGCACTGAGTGAGTGCCCGGCATGAGGATCTGCAATAAGAAAGGGAGCTAAAGTGGGAGAAGCATCCCCGTTCCTCATTCGAATCCTCGTAGGAAGTATCTATTGACGAGGCTATTCGACAACTGGTTGAACAACACCTCGATGACTATGACTGCAAGCTGAGCAAAACCAACTGCTGGCTTGTTGATATGCAGGGAGGGAGCTGGGATCCAATCGAGTTCAACTCTCGCCCCTCTCTCTCTCTCGCCAAATCATGGAAGAACTGAATCTGACTAAGTTCAACATGTCCTAGATAGATCCCTATGATAGCACTACGGATCTACAGATCCTCTGGACTACGTGGAGAGCTACAAGGCTCTCATGCAAATTTAAGGTGCTACTATGCCCTATTTTATCGATCCTTCCCAGCTACTCTTCATAAAATAGCCTGAGTATGGTATTCTAGACTCAAGCCAAGGAGTATCTGCTCTTTCAAGCAGCTAAAGAAGCAGTTCGTGGCATACTTCAATGCTAGTCAGAGAATGCCATGAGAATCTAATAATTTTTTTTCCCTCCAACAACAAGATAGAGAGTTGCTGAAAGACTACGTGACCCAATTTAAGGTGGCCACATTGGAGATCTACAATTTGGATGAATTAATGGCCATGTTGGCCATGAAGAGGGGACTTCACTCCTCCCAATTCAACTTTTCGTTGGATAAAACTTATCCCAAGTCTTATTCAGAGCTACTAGCTCACACCTAAAAATATATTCAAGTGGAGGAGCGTGCACTTACTTCACAAGAAGATAATAGCAAATCGAAGAAGAAACAAACCCGAGGAGAGCCAAGAGAAGGTCAAATCGAGAAGCCCAACTTGTCTAGTTGACCAAATTTTGGATCAAAGAACTCGATCAACAAGTCTGGTAACTGCACTCCCCTCCTAAGCCCCAGACCTAAAATTCTTATGAAAATAAAAGGAGAGCAATTCTATGAAGGCCATACCCGATGAAGCCTTCGGCCTCCTGCAATAAAAGCAAGTACTACCATTTTCACTGAGACCATGGCTATGACACTGAAAACTGTTTCTAATTGAGGAGAGAAATTGAAGATCTTGTTCGGTATGGCTATCTTGAAAAATATATCCATAGAGGAGCTTAACCTGATGCCCAAAATCCCGGCTAACAGCAGACTCAAGCCAAGTTGACAATCAATCGATAGTTGGCCAAGTTGATTTGATCTCCTCGCAAGCAAAGCACTCTTCAAAGAGGCCAAGGAGAGAGGAGAGAGAATAAAATGTAATCTTTTTCTTATAAAGATTAGTCAAAGTCCAAAATCTTCATGATGAGGCTATTGTCATATCTATGACAAAAGCCAAATATGATATAAAGAGGGTTATAATTGGTAGAGGAACCTTAGCTAATGTCTTGTTTTATAATGCTTTTATTTTGATGAATTTATTTGATAACCAACTGAGATGGGTTTCTACACCCTTAGTCGGCTTCTCTGAAAATTCAATCGGGGTCAAAGAAAAAATTACTCTTCTTATCACTGCTGGGACTCAGCCCTAACAAAGCATTGTCTTTCTCACATTCACGATTATCCAAGTACTTTTAGTGTATAATGTAATCAACTAGATACTGTCATCTCAACCAAATACCTTCTCGTCCGATTTTCAACAAGGAATGGAGTTGGAGAGATACGTGGAGATCAACAACTAGTGTGATAATGTTTTCTGATGTCAACTAAAGTGTAAAAGGCTGATGAGATACTAACTACCAAATGACTACATAAGAGAGAGCCTGAAAAAGGGGAGAATTGACCGAACAATTACTCTCTTTCCCACTGAAAGATGATCCTGCCAAGTCTATATAGATTGGAGCTCTTCTACTTAAGAAGGACTGGAATTGAGTCCTAGAGTTCCTGCGATGAAATGCATATATATTTGCTTGGTTAGCATCAAACATATTGGGGATCCCTTTAGAGGTCATCACTTACAAACTAAATGTCAATCCCAAGTACAAACGAATATGGTAGAAGAAGAGGAATTATATCCTCGAGAGACATAAGGCCATCAATGAAGAAATTTTACCCTCGAATGAGAGCTCACTATCCTGACTGACTGGTAAATGTCATCATGGTCAAGAAACCAAACAAAGTATATCTGGAAGATAGCTTTTTACTATCAAAGATTGATCAGTTGGTTGATGCCATGTAAGGATATAAGCTATTTAGTTTTATGGATGCCTTCTTAAGCTACAATAGATAATGATGGCTCATAATGACGAGAAGAACACTACTTTCATGACTGACAAAGATATTTATTTTTATAGAGTAATGCCTTTCAAGCTGAAAAATAAAAAAACCACCTATCAATAGTTGGTCAACAAAATCTTCAAAGAACAAATTAATCAAAATATGGAGATCTATGTTGATGATATACTCATCACGAGCTCTGAAGAAACCAACCACATTAAAGACTTGGATGAAACCTTTAATGCCCTTCGCTGACATCAAATGAAGTTAAATTTGAGTAAGTGCACTTTTAGTATCAAAGTTGATAAGTTTCTCGAATTCATGGTCACTAGGCGAGGCATTGAAAGAAATCCAAAAAAGATCCAGGCCATTTTCAACATGCGATATTCAACCTCTAAAAAGAAAGTACAGTTGCTCACTAGATATATTGCTGGACTCAGTCACTTCATCTCAAGATCGGTGAGGATGCCTGCCATTCTTCAAGATTCTATGGTAAATGCACAACTTCAACTAGATAGAGAAATACCGACAAGCTTTTGAGAAGCTGAAGAAATTTGTCAAGTCTCCACCCTTACTTTCTAAGCCTAAAGTTGGAGAGAAGCTCTACTTGTACCTTACCACTATTAGGATTCAATCATAGATGACTAGCGTGCAGAACTAGGTTCTAAATCCTAGATGCAACGAAAGCAGAGATTATGCAAAACAATTTTTATAAGCATGCTGATTTAAAATTAAATTATAAATCATCTATTTAACTTTCTAATATGCTATAATAATAATAAGATCATATATGGAATCTTATAAAATTATAAGATGAAGGATCTACTTATCTAGATCACTTAACTCCCTCTTCTAGTACCGGATCTGTTGGATTAATCGAATCTATCGGGATTCATTGGCACTGGACACGTGTCCAGCCTTTGTTGGTATCTACATAGAGCATTCCTCACTAAATCACCAAGACCCCTAGACTGTTAGATCCTTGCAGGTCTTTCCTTAAGCATAGAGATGGACCTTCTTCTTCTAGTCTAAACCAGAATTCTACAACCTTCTTTCTTTTTCTTCTAAGGAATTAAATACCAAAAAAAAAAAAAATATTTTTTTGATATTTTTCATGGAAACTCTCACCTCTTAGATTTCTAGAGAGGTATTATACTCTATTTTTTGTAGAAAAAAATTGGGACAAATGTTGGAAGGAATCTATGTCAGTTTAAAATTCTGCATAGCCTAGTTTCTTTGCATCTTAAAAACTATAAAAAAACCCCTCAAAAATGCCTCTTAAAAATTCAGATAAAATTAATTTCTTATCTAATTTGATCAAACTTCAAATCTAAATAATAGTCCAATTTTATCTAGCAGGAGAGAGTCCTAGATAAGAAAGAGGGGTGCCAACTTGGCACCTCTCTCTTCTCACTACGTGCACCAAGAGGAGGCACATATTTTCATACCCTCCTCTTGGTTTCTGTACGAGATAAGAAAGAGACCCGGTCAACTAGGTCTCCTAGCTACTAATAAATTTTGACTAATTTTTGATTGAGTTTGAGACCCTTTTCATACCTGAATTCAACCAAAATCAAAAAAGGCTATTGACCTGATTTAACTATGTTAAAAATTTAAGTCAAACTTAAATTACCAATCTAATTAACTTTAAATAAAGTTAATAATAATTAAAATATAATTTAATTAAATCAAATAATAAAGTCAAAAATTATTATAATATTTGAAAATATATATGTCAAGCTAAAATTTTTAGCACTAAAATTAGTAGATGCTAATTTTAGCAAGTACCAAAATTAACAGGTGCTAATTTAGCAAGTGCCAAAATTGGCAGGTACTAAATATGTAACTCTTATATAGATCGGTACTCATAATTAGATCAACTCCTATTATATATAACCCCTCAGGTTATATTCCATCTAGTAGTGAGATATACTATAATATATATCATAGTTTTATCGAAACTCTTCCACTAGATTGAAATCATTTCAACTCAACCCTAACTTGGATTGTTGATTCGAAAACAATTCTAGTTAGCTCTCATAATCCACCAGTGACATAGCAATATATAGTGGCAACCCAATATAATAGAAATGAATTCTCAGATATAGTTACTATATGATCAAATTTATTTATTAAAAATTATGACAAGATGTAGGTCATGAAAACTTGTCAAACTCTAAGCATTTATCATATGTCAAACTTAATTAGCTTGAATCTAATTATGATTTTCATGAAAACTCTTTTTTAATATCACATGATTATGGCCATAGATTCAAGGACTTAGCTAATTAGGTCATAAAGACTATACTTTAAGTACTAAGATCGATAGATCTCATAGAAGTGTACTTCCTATCGCTATAGTGAAGCTACTGCAGTCAATAAATATTACAAGATTTCGAATGGCTAAAGTCCATATTTATGTGCTGTTAAACTACAACAACCTCGTTGTGAGTAGTCGAAACACTACAAGTCAAGAAATTACTTATACAACTACAATGTTTGAGAAATCATTGACGAGTGAGTAGACATCTATATGACTTCTTGAACTTGGTCATACTCAATATCGTTATTCTCTAACAACGATTTGCACTCACTCCAGTGTCTCCATATTATAGACTCAAGACTCATCTACTAGAAGAGAGGTGATTCCTGCACTAATCTTGATGGATCATCATCATCCTCATGATGATCTAATGATCAAGAGCTTTTAGAAGTTAATCTATAATGATACATATCTTAAATTCTCAATTCATAAGAATATGTATCATTGTCCATTAATTTCATGGATGATTCATAGACACATTAGATATAAATAAAAAGAAAAAAGTCTAATTTTGTTGATTTCATGAATTAAGTATGAAATTATATCCTAAAAAAGTTATAATATATCATGCCAACTTGGCTTTTAGGGCATATATCTAACATTCGCATCTTTAGAAATAGTTAGTTTCGTACTTATTTGGATGGACAATAAAGGGATCTAAAAATCCATCTACTATACCAGCAAAATACTTCGCGTTGCAGAGACCAGATGTTCTAAACCTAAAAAGATAGTTTATGCACTTATCATCTATGTGCAATGTCTCGGCCCTACTTCAAGCTCATTTAATCATTATCCTAACCAACCAACTACTCAATTAATCTTGCAATAGCCCGACACCTCTGGAAGGATGGTCAAATAGGCAATCAAACTTAATGAGTTTAATATCTTATATCACTTGAGATCATCCATAAAAGCTCAAGTCATAGCCAACTTTCTTGCCAAGTGCATGTGGTCGGACAACAAAGTTGAACAGGAGCTTGCTGAGCAACCTGAACCAAGAACAATCTAGATTTTTCATGTGGATGGAGTCTCAAATTCTCAAGAAAGCAGAGCTAGACTTATTCTGACAAACTTGGAAGGAGTGATTGCTAAGTTTGCTCTATGCTTCTTGTACAATGTGACTAATAATAACCAAGCCAAGTATGAATCTCTACTAGTCGAGTTAAAGTTCACCAAATAACTCAGAGTTCAAAGTCTAAGGGTCTTCACTGACTCTCGGCTAGTAACTGGTCAAGCAACCAGCAAATATAAAGCTTGATACCCGATAATGGCCAACTACCTTGTCAAAGTATGAGCCCTAACATCGACACTCAAGTACTTTGATATTTTTCACATCTCCAGTGCAATAATGTCAGGACAGACATACTCTCTCAGCTGGTAACCTTAGAGGACAACTCTCTCAATCGGACCTATATCGAGTACCTGAAAGCTTCCAGCATTGACGAAATTGAGGAAGTCTAACAAGTTGCCCATGAACCAAGTTGGATGGATCCTTTTATCAAGTTCTTGATCAAAGGCATTTTTTTCGACAATCCCTCAAAGTCCAGGAAATATTCAAGTAGAAGGTTTCTCAATTTATGCTACTAGACGAACAATTTCATAAAAGGTCTTTCTCATTCCCATTATTCAAGTACCTATGATCTACTGAAACCGACTACGTGTTTCGAAAATTTATGAAGGAATCTATAGGAATCACCTAGGAGGCAGGTCCCTAGCCTACAAAGTTGTAAGACAGGGTATTACTAGCCCACCATGAGAGAAGATGTTATGGAGCTTGTTTAAAACTGTGACCAGTGTAGTGCTATGCCAATATCTAGTGGCAACCAGCAAGCTAATTGGCTTAACTCTCTTCTCTCTAGCCCTTTGTCCAATGGAGAATGGACATACTTCATCCATTTTCCCCATCAATAGGTCAATGAAAATTTTTAATCATCGCCATCAACTACTTTACTAAATGGCTAGAGGCAGAACCCTTAGTGCATATCATAGAGAGTAAAGTTAAAAATTTATTCTAAAAATTAATCATCTACTGATTTAGACTTTCTCATGCCATCATCATCGACAATGGTCAGTAATTTAACAAGGCATTCAGGAACTTCTGTATCGAATTCCATATCTAATATCAGTTTATATTTTCCAACATCCTCAATCAAATGGGAAGGCAGAGTTATGAATAGGATAATTCTTCAAGGATTTAGAACTAAGCTAGGCGAAGCCAAAGGTAGAGGGGTGAAGGAACTACCTGAAATATTATGGACATATCATATAACTCCTTGGGCATCGACTAGTGAGACACCCTTCAACTTGGCCTTCGGCACTGAAGCTATGAGTCGAGATTGGACTCTGAACCATGAGGATCAAGCACTTTGACGAGTCAAGTAACTTCAGCCAACTGAGAGTTAACCTTGACTTACTAGAGGAGACTCGGAACATGACCCATCTATAGATGGGAGTGTGTTAACAATGAATTACTTGGTACTATAATTTTCGCGTAAGGTCGAAGACTTTTCTTCTAGGAGAACTTGTACTATAGTATGCAGAAGTTTCAAGACTAATCGAGTAAGGCAAGCTATCTCTAAACTAAAAAGAACCTTACCGAGTAATTGAAATCCTTCGGCAAAGAGCATAAGGATAGAAGACCTCAATGAGACACCAATCTCTCAGACTTGGAATGCAAAAAATCTTTAAATATATTATTAATCATGTAATAATTCTCATTCAACAATATAATTTTTTTTCGATAATATTCGTAAAGGTCTCATCTTGATGTTTAATTTTTTAGTCATCCAACATCAAGTTTGTTAAAGCTTATTGAGTCTTTCGACTGACAAACACCTAGTTAAAAAAGATGGATGCATTCTCATACCTCTATCTTAGGTCTCACTTCCATTTGGCCGGCTCATACCCGATTGAAGAAGATGGTTACATTCTCATACAACCGACTCATACCCAATCAAGAAGATGGCTATGTTCTCACATTTCCATTTTAGATCTTACTCCCATCTGACCAACTCATATCCGATTGAAAAATATGGCTACATTTTCATACCTCCATCTTGGATCTCACTCACATCTAACTGGCTGATACCACGACCAAAGAAGATGGTTGCATTCTCACACCTCCAACTTAAATCTCATTTCCATATGGCTAGCTCATACCCGATCGAAGAAGATGGCCATATTCTCACATCTCCATATTGGATCTCATTCCTATCTAGCTGAATCATACCCGGTCAAAAAAGATGGCTACATTTTCATACTTTCATCTTGGATCTTGCTCTCATTCTTATTTGGATCTCACTTCCATTCTTATTCGGATCTTACTTCCATTCTTATTTGAACTTTACTCTCACTTTCATTCAGCTCTTACTCCCATTCTTATTCGGGTTCACTTCCATTCTTATTCGGATCTTACTTCCTTTCGATTGCCTAATAATCGGTTGATAAGCAACAACTAGCTTTCTACAATCAGGTTCCAAGTGGTGATTGACTAATACTCACTCATCCCAGAGAAAGCATTAGTATATTTACACGATGACAACTCCTAGTGGTTGGAAGAAAATATTTCAAGTCCTATAGTCGAAGTTACTATTCGGGAAATTAGTTTGCAAGTCATCATGACAGACTTTCTAACCGACTGAGAGACTAACTCTACCATGATTGGATTACTTATTTGGTTGAAGCTACTCTTTCAACTAAATTACCTAGCAAGAATTTATTCAAAAGTGAAAACATTCATTCAACATAAGAATACATTGAAGGAAAATTTACTTTCATTGATTATAAACAAAGTTTTTGCAAAATTAGACCAAAGTCCAAGGAAGAAAGGAAAAGTACAAAAATGAAGAAGAAAATTTTCTAAGTTTCTACTTTGGGAACAACAGCCATTTCCTTGGGATTCTCAATTACAGCCCTCTCAGGTCCTGGCATCTCAATAACTGCTTCATTAGCCTCGGCTCTTTCGGCAACCCCTTATTTGGTTGCTTTCTCTTCCTCCTCTTCCTCGGGTGCTTCTCCATTTGCTTGTATGTCACTCAGGTCTAGCCCCGGATAGGCCCAAGCAACCTTCTACTTGTAGTTGTTGAAGCCGATGATGTACACATCCCCTCCAACTTCGATGTCATCATTCTCGAAATCATCCAAGTTTTTATACTCTTTGATCACCCGAACACCAATGGACATAGCTTGTTCTTTGGCTACCTTAGCCTTCTCATTGGCCAAGCGAAGAAGCTCTTCAGTCTGGATGAGGCAAGCATCAGCCTGGGCATGCCGAGTGTCTCTCTCGATGCTACATGCTTTCTCCTTGGCAAGCATCTCATCTTTTTTAGCTATTCAGGCCTCCAAATCCCAAATATCTTTCTCTCGAGACTCCTAGAGAGCGATGACCTCTTCCTTCAACCTAGCTTCCTACTCCTTGGTAGCCTTTAAAAGCTGGTCAAGAACCTCAACTCATGATTCCACATTTATCTAGGTGGACTAAGAATTGCTTTGTTCAACATATTTGCTCAGTGCTCCATGAATTGTCGACATGTCATGGAGGAACTGCACAAGGAAAAGAAGTCAACTCAGTTATTTGGCACAACATGTTACTCGACAACAATACAAGATGGGAAAGGTACTTACCCCGACTACACTTGGGAAGATACCGGCTACAATTTGTCCAAGCTACGGTTCCTTCGCTCTTTTATATCTTGAGGAAGGAACATTAGCTTGGAGAGCTCCCATGCTAATCGAGGGTCATTCAAGGCAAAGTCCTCCTTGACATTCACCTTGTGGACCCATCCATCACCCTCTCTTACTTGGATGGCGGATGCGTGCATTTCTGAAGGGTTTGAAGATACCCTCCTACGAGAAGATTCACTTGATTCTAGGTCGAAGCAGTCAAGAAGGACACCATCCTCTAAAATACCATGGCTATCGATGCCAAGGAATTTGTGGCTAGGCACTTTGAAGTAATTGCTGATGCCGAAGAAGCTGCGACCTGACCTTGTGAAGATGGTCCCCGAGAAGTCATCGAGGGAGTGGCCACAATCTCAATATCATCATCGTCGATTGGAGGGCCTCTTGATTGGGATGGTGGAGCCTTCACAGCATTTGAAGGGCCCTCAATAGATGGCCCCGAGCAAGGTTTCTTGGCAATAGCCTTCTTCAGGCACTCCTCTTACAGGACCACCCTCTTCACAGTTGATCAAAAGCACTCAGCAAAAACTTTTGTCATGCCTACAAAATGAACAACATACTTAGTAACAAATTTAAAGTTCAAAATAGAAGAAGGGGCATCAAAAGAAATTTACCGAGTTACCAAACTCAACTCGGCATTGTAGAGATTTTGCTTGATAAGAAGTTCTCGTTAGGGGGAACCTCCATGCTGCACAATTTAAAGAAGTCCTCTTCGTCGGACTCCAAGACTCGGTCATTTTTATTTAGAAAAATATTCAGCTCTCTCAATTCTAGTGAATCCCCCATGGTTGGTTGGATGTAACAAAGAAAAATTAATTTTTCTAATGATGGATCGAAGAAGGAAAACCGTTAATGATAGCCCTCCCATGGCAGGGGCCGATAAACCATTAGCCCTTCACCTTGGAATGCTTCTTCAGTATAAAAAAGGTCCTGAATAGTGATATTCGAGACCATATATCAAGAAAATGGTAGAGAAGGATAAAAGAAACAAGGATGCGAAGGAATTTGGGGCAAGTTATGTAGGGATAACCTAATAAAGATTAAGAACATTCAAGATGAATGAATGAATCAAGAACCAAAGGTCAGCATGAAAATCTTCCTCGTACATAGCCAATCAATTAAGTGGGCCAGAGGTTACTCAGTCCTCCGATCTTGGAGCATGAAGGTGAAAAGTATCTGGGCATCTATACTTTTTACAAAGTTTGACAATATCTTCTTCAATCATCATAGAGACCTCAGACATCTGACCCGTTGGAATAATTCTCAGGTCACTGGAATGCTTCGCCTGTCACGTCTCGAATCCAACACCGGAATTGGCACGCGACCGACCGCACAAACTCTAGGTTTTATCCTAAAGATCATGTAAGGCCTGGGTATACAAGAGTCACTTATCTCAAAAAAAATCTCATTCATCACCAAGCCCGAATATCTGCACGATTCTGTGAAAGAAGAAAGTAAAGTTGTGAGCTCTACAGCCTAGTTTGGTTCCCTCATAATCACACCAGTAATAATATAAAAACTGAAAGCAGCAAGATCATAATCATATAACGGAAAACGATAATTTTTCGGTCATGCAATCCAAAAACCAATCATATATCAAAACATTTCATAACATTATATTTCCTTTATATGTTTTTATTAACTTTTCCTCTTCTTTATGATTTTGGATTAGCCATTGTCATGCGACGCTCATGACTGGCAACCACACTATCAACCATGTATTCTAAGCCCGTGGCCAGGCTAGCTCACGTACAAAGCCCAAGACTCTGGCTGTCCCATGTTTTAAATGTCCATGGCCAGCTATTCTTCATACGAAGCCCGTGGCTCTGGCAACTTCAAATCCATGACTAGTCCAGACACTGTTATCACTTTATCCTTTTACATCATCCTGTCAAATCGTATCACGATATCAAACCAAATCATGTCATCACAAACTTCTCAATGACCGGCATCACAGTCCAAACCATCAAAAATAACTTGAATAAACATGATACATGGGAATATAATTAATAATCTCAACACATTATCCATCTCGAGAAAATCAAAATATACGATGCAAACTAACATGCATGCCAATGCTCATATGCATGAATCAAATCATGGCATGTAAAATAATGTATAAAACTGGTGATCATATCCAGAATCCTTACCTTCAATCACTAATCCCGGATATCCGGTATCAATCTATACCTGAAATTTGTCTAAATCCTTCCTGGTCAAAAGGTTGATCTCTTACAATAATAAATAAATTCATTCAAACCAACTCCTAGTTTTACAAATTTTGAGGAAGAAGGTTTTCCCTGATTTTCTCTTTCCTCATCTTCTCTCTCCTTCCTCTTCTCTCTTATCTTTATCGCTCCTCTTTCTCTCTCTATCCCAAATCCCAACATATCTCCAAAACTAGTTGCTATCCCATGCCATCATAGCATGACAACCTTCCTCTTCTTCCAAACTAAGATCCCTTTCTTCTCTCCTCTCTTCTCTTCTTTCTCTCTCCTCTTTTTCCCTTCTCTTTCTCTCTCTTATAACTCTCTACAGGCTCTTCCATGCTTTCTGTCGATGTCCCCTGATAAAAAGAGAAAGAACTAGTCCAAAATCATACCAAACTCCCCTCATAAAGTCCTTAAAACTATTAAAAACCTTCCAGGCCGTTAGATCTGAGATCAATCCTCAAACCGCATCAAAATCCGAATCCAAAAGCCCTTAATCAAGCCTAAACTCCCTCGGATTCATCCTAGCCATTCGATCAGGCGATCAGACGATTCAGATCACTCAGAAATCCCGTGGACCGTTGTGGACCACGAAGAACCATTAGGAAAATGCTGGGAAACAGGTGGGAAATGCCCCCACCGCGCGATGCTTGCGGCTGGGCCGAGCCCACGCGCCCGTGCACACCGCGCGCGTGGGCTTGGGTCACGCCTCGCGCGCCCCCGCAACGAACCAGGCTACGCCTCGCGTGCACGCCCGTGCGACGTCGCCCACGCGTCCCCCCCCCCCCCGCGCTCACGCCGCATGTCACTCACCCGCGCGTTCGCTCCCCGTGCCGCACTCCCACTCACGCCTGGCCGCACCCGCGCACGCTCGCGCCCACGCGTCCCGCACCGCGCGCTCGCTCGGGATCGTGCCTGGGCCGCGCGCTGACCCGCGCGCGTGGTCTGAGCCGGCCAGGTTCTTTTTTTTCTTTTTTCTTTTCTGGGATGTTACATTATTTACCCTTTAAAATAATTTCGTCCTCGAAATTAGCTTGATTGAGATCTAAATCAATGCTCCCATTATAACACTTCTAGGTCACTACGCTTCCGCTGCGCACTTTGACAAAATTTTCTAAACCATCTAGGTTCACTAATAAATCATTCCAGAAATTTCTGTCATGTCTTACTAATCATCATGTTAATTCCTTAATCTCTTATAGCATAATTTCAAACAATCATTACCTGAATTCAATACCACTCATATCTATCATAATCACTTTGCCACAGTCCCCAAATCATCATAACTAAGATCTGTCATAATTCTTGTCATATCCTGACAACCATCATGTCATTATTATTATTATCCACTTGTATCACCATCCCAAGTGATCATAACCTAAGCTCTGATACCACTTTGTCACGCCCCGAATCCAACACCGAAATCGGCACGCGACCGGCCACACAAACTCTAGGTTTTACCCTAGAGATCATGCAAGGCCTGGGTATACAAGAGTCACTTACCTCAAAAAAAATCTCATTCATCACCAAGCTCGAATATCTGCATGACTCTGTGAAAGAAGAAAGTAGGGTTGTGAGCTCTACAGCCCAGTAAAGTTTCCTCACAATCATACCAGTAATAATATAAAAACTGAAAGCAGCAAGATCATAATAATATAACAGAAAACGATAAATTTTTCGGTCATGCAATCCAAAAACTAATCACATATCAAAACCTTTCATAACATTATATTTCCTTTATATGTTTTCATTAACTTTTCCTCTTCTTTAGGGTTCTAGACTAGCCATTGTCAAGCGACGCCCATGACTGGCAACCACACTATCAACTATGTATTCTAAGCCTGTGGCCATGGTAGCTCACGTACAAAGCCCGTGACTCTGGCTGTCCCATGTTTTAAATGCCTATGGCCGGCTATTCTTCGTACGAAGCCCGTGACTCCGGCAACTTCAGATCCATGGCTAGTCCAGATACCGTTATCACTTTATCCTTTCGCATCATCCTGTCAAATCGTATCACGATATCAAACCAAATCATGTCATCATAAACTTCTCAATGACACGGTCCAAACCATCAAAAATCACTTGAATAAACATGATATATGGGAATATAATTAATAATCTCAACACATTATCCATCTCGAGAAAATCAAAATATACGATGCAAAATAACATGCATGCCAATGCTCATATGCACAGATCAAATCATGGCATATAAAATAATGTATAAAACTGGTGATCATGTCCAGAATCCTTACCTTCAATCGCTAATCCCAGATATCCGGTATCAATCTATACCCGAAATTTGTCCAAATCCTTCCTGCTCAAAAGGTTGATCTTCTACAATAATAAATAAATTCATTCAAACCAACTTCTAGTTTTACAAATTTTGAGGAAAAAGGCTCCCCCTGATTTTCTCTTTCTCATCTTCTCTCTCCTTCCTCTTCTCTCTCATCTTTATCTCTCCTCTTTCTCTCTCTATCCCAAATCCCAATATATCTCCAAAACTGGTCGCTATCCCATGCCATCATAGCATGACAACCTTCCTCTTCTTCCAAACCAAGATCCCTTTTTTCTTCCCTTCTCTTCTTTCTCTTCTTTCTCTCTCCTCTTTTTCCTTTCTCTTTCTCTCTCTTCTGGCTCTCTGCAGGCTCTTTCCTACTTTCTGTTGACGTCCCCTAATAAAAAGAAAAAGAACTAGTCCAAACCGCATCAAACTCCTCTCAGAAAGTCCCTAAAACCATTAAAAACCTTCCAGGCCATTAGATCTGAGATCAACGTCTCAAACCGCATCAAACTCCGAATCCAAAAGCCCTTGATCAAGCCTAAACTTCCTCGAGTTCATCCTAGCCATTTGATTAGGCGATCGGACGGTCCAGATCACTCAGAAATCTCATAGACCGCTGTGGACCGCGAGAAACCATTGGGGAAACGCTGGAAAACAGGTGGGAAATGCCCCCACCGTGCACCGCTTGCGGCTGGGCCGAGCCCACGCGCCCGCGCGTGCCGCGCGCGTGGTCTTGGGCCGCGCCTCGCGTGCCCCCGCAACGGGCCATGCCGTGCCTCGCGCGCCCGCCCGCGCGTCCCCCCCCCGCGCTCACGCCGCGTGTCACTCGCCCGCGCGTTCGCTCCCCGTGCCGCGCTCCCGCTCACGCCTGGCTATAGGGATGGCAATAAAACCCAAATCCATGGCTACCCGACCCAACCCGATTGGACCGGGTAGTCAACACTTTGACTAGATTTGGGCCGGATTTGGGTAAAACCCGAATGCTTAACTTTGGATTTGGATCGGGACTGGGTAGATATACACCCGACCCGAACCCGGCCCAAATTAACTTAATATTTAAATATATATAATTAATATATATTTTATTAATTATAATTATTAGTTATTAAATTTTAAAATACTTGAATCCTATACCCTAATCATTATATATATATATATATTAGAATTTTTTTTCATCCTATTCTTTTCAGGGTGAATTCAAAACAAGATCATAATTAATTATTTATCAACTTCATAATATAAATTTTGATTGAACATGAAATTAACTGCTATTGAACTAAAAATGTAGTTAAATTTTATTTATTTAATGTATGTATAATTTATAAAAATTGTAGATGATTTTAAAGTTGATAAAAATGAAAAAATATTTAATATGACTCAGTTGGGTTCGGACCGGGTAAACCCGATTACCCGATTACCCGATTACCCGATACTCAATTGAGATGGGTTTAGATAAAAAAATCCATTCCCGATAGTGTTTGGGCCGGGTTTGGATAGTATATTGAATATTTAGGTTTGGGTTTGGGTAGTTATGCACCCGGCCCAAACCCGGCCCATTGCCATCCCTACCTGGCTGCACCCGCGCACGCTCGTGCCCATGAATCCCGCGCTCGCTCGGGCTCGCGCCTGGGCCACGCGCTGACCCGCGCGCATGGTCTGAGCCGGCCCGATTCTTTTTTTTTTCTTTTTTCTTTTATGGGATGTTACGTCGCCCGACTACATCCTCGAGGTGCAGACTCTCTACTCCACTAGACTCTCAAAGCTCCTCCCATTCGAGGAAGTGTCCTGAGGTTGCTACATTCCCAAAAAGTTGCTCATTAATGACTTTCATCCTTAGTGGAAGACATCTCCTTAGAATATAAGAAGGAGATCAAGGAAAAAGAAAAAAATCAAAGAAAATTCAAAAAAAATACCTTCACTTAAGAACTGAACGAGGGCAAGAGATTCAAATAGCAGGGGGAAAAGGAGCTCCTATGAAAGCCCTATAGAACCTACAGAACCTTTAAAAGCTTCGAAGGATAAGAAGAGAAACGACAAAAGTAGAAGACCAACCGGGGACACTTCTCTAGAGAGATAAAGTATAACAACTTCTCCTTTTTGCTTTCTCTCTTCTTCTCTATAGACCAAGGATCCTGCAATGATGGTAGAGGATAGGGATGGCAGCAAGTAGGGTACCCATGAAATTTGCCCTACTCGTATCCGAACCTGATTATAATTTGCCCTACCCGAATTCATCCCAAATCTGATTACGAAATTAATCCCAAATTCCAAACCCATCCCAAATCCAATTACAAAATTATCCCAAATTCCAAATCCATCCCACGTTTAAATTAGGGTACTCGGCAGGTACTCGAACCCACTCGATTATCTTGTAATGGGATGGGCTATTCGGGTACTCAAACCCATTTGAATTTACTATCTAAATGATTAGAAAAATTGTTAGGATTTTGAATGTTAGATTCTAAATGGTATAAATATATTATCTATCAATGTATAATAAAAATGGATGAGCCTTAGTGGTTAAGGTAGTGGATAGGCTATCCAATTATTTAAAGTTAAATTTATTTTATAAAAATTAAAAATATATATTTATAATCAGGTTTGGATAGCGAGTACCCAAGGGATAAATCACAAACCCGTTCAGATTTTAGTTTTGAATCCCAAACCCTATTAAGGTATACCAAACGAGTCCTATTAGGATTTGGGATGGATCGAGTACTCGGAAAATCCCATTCGACTGCCATTCATAGTAGGAAGCTCTATTATACACAATCTAAATGGCCAAGATTAGAGCCTCGATTTTGTCAAAGCCATTAGATCCTGATATGTGGCCCACTCCCAATCGGGTAGCACCGTGCCTCTTTGAAATTCCTTTTAGCCGATTAGCTCTCGGTGCCAAGATCTGCACAAGTCATTTAAAAATTATAGCTGTTAGGCCACATAGGTTCCCCTACTAGCTGATGGAGATCAGACAAATCATTAACCTCTTCAATAGTTATTGCATGGTATCGTCAAGCACCATGCCAATAATTTCCACTTTCCCATGATTAAGGCGACAAAATAGCAGGTGTTGTACCGCGACGGCTCATCCTCTATCAGGACCGGCCTACTGGAGCTGAGGTCCGAACGACCCTCTCCTGCTGGGGTCCGACACGCCGTCCTCCGCCAGAGGTCCGACCCACTGGAGCTGAGGTCCGAACGACCCTCTCCTGCTAGGGTCGGGCCCGCCATCCTTCGCCAGAGGTCCGACCCACTGGAGCTGAGGTCCGAACGACCCTCTCCTACTGGGGTCCGGCCCGTCGCACTCCTCCAGAGGCTCGTTCTCTGGTCCAACCAACCGATCGCCTCACGACCGATGTCCAACGGGCGAGTCTTAGCATCTAGGGTGTTCCAGAAGCATCTTTCTGTTGCAGCGGGATCCTGCTATCCCAACGGCCCTGCTCCACTACTTCCACGATGCCGCCGTATCTGCGCGCCACGTGGCCACTCTCCAGATTCTCCTAGGGACATATCGATCTTTCTCAGCCTCTCCCCTAATGGATTTTGGACTGTTCTGTGCCTATATAAGGTACTTGGAGGACCCCGTTTGAAGGTAGAACAACTCTTCCCTCTCCATACACTGTCGATCCTTTGATTCCTCCATTCTGTTGCCTTCAACCTCCTGCTAACTTAAGCATCGGAGGGTCCCCCGCCGGAATACCACCGGCGCCCTTGGGGACTTTGTGCAAGTTCGCCCGGGAGAGGAGCGCCCCAGCCGATCCAGCCATCCTGGTCCCTGGTCCAGGAGTTGACGCGGCAACAGATTGGTGCGCCAGGAAGGGGTCCACTTTCTTTTAAAAGGAGGAATCCATCAACTCGGCAAGAAAATGGTTAAGGGAAGAGCCCCTAATGCCACTACCAGGAGAGATGCTTCTCCCTCCAAGTCTGAGGGGCCTCTTAGAGAAAGTGATTTTGCTGCCACCGCCCCCACTGTTACAGAATCCACCATCACGTTGAGGTTGCAACAGTTTCAAACCTTGGTGAATCGCATTGAGACGCTTACTGCTGCGGTACAGCATTTCCAAGAAGTAGCCGATAACCGCCAGCAACAACCAGCTTTTTCCTACACCAACCATCCAACTGCCACAGGGGGAAGCCGGCGGCCGGGGGTCCCCCGACATGGTTCTTCCATCGCTGAGGAGTCCCGGAGGTCCTTGGGCGATCGTGCCGATGGCAGGAGGGTGAGATCTACCTCGCCTTCCTACGTCGAATCAATCCCATTCGGCAATCAGCTTGCCACCGAACCCCCGAAGGACTACAGCAGCAAAATCATGCACATGGAGGAGCGCATTGCTGAAATAGCCCTTCGACAGAAGGCCAAAGGGGGACAGGTATACGACTCCCATCCCCCGTTCTCTGAGAAGATTTTGGCGGAGACGATTCCCCGCCACTTCAAGATCCTGCAGGTGGACCCCTACGACGGTACCACCGACCCGATGGACCATCTAGGCACATACAAGGCCCACATGATGGTCCAAGGCGCCTCCGATGCCATCCATTGCATTGCCTTCCCTGCAACCCTCAAGAAAACTGCCCGGATGTGGCTCTCCGCCATCCGGCCAGGTACGATCCGCTCCTTCTCCCAACTCGAATCTCTTTTTCTTTCCCATTTCAGGACTTGCAGTTGGATCCCGAGGACTACCGACTGCCTCTTCCTCGTGCTGCAAAAGGAGGGAAAGACTCTTCGGGATTTTATGGCCCGTTTCAACTCAGCGACCATGGAGGTCTCGGATTTAAATGAAGCTGTGGCAATGTCAACCTTCAAACGAGGGCTTCGCTCATCCAGGCTGACCCTTTCCCTGGACAAGAAGCACCCGACAAGCTACAGTGAGTTGCTGGCCAGAGCGCAGAAGTATGCCCTAGTGGAAGAACAAGCTGCCGGCCGATGTCAAGCTGAAGGAAGGTCGGCCCCGAAGAAGTGGAGCAACAAAGCTCCCGAAGTCCGACCTCCGAACGACAGTCAGCGGTCGGCCCAACACCGAAGTCCAAAGCCAAGAGACTTTTCCCGAAGGTTCGAGACTTATACGCCTCTATCCTTGCCCAGAGAGAAGATCCTGATGGAGATCGATAACAAGACCTTTCTGCAAAGGCCTCGCCAATGAGAGGCCCTCCTGCCCTAAAGAATAAGGATAAATTCTGCCGCTTCCACAGAGACCACGAACACAGTACCGAAGAGTGCCTGTAGCTGAAGGACGCCATTGAAGACCTCATCCGGAGGGGATACCTACTCAAGTATGTCCGACCCCATCGGGACCGGGCAGAAGCATCAAACGCCAGAAACCCTCCGGAGGAGGTGGAGCTCCCCAATCAAAGGCCAACTGGTGGGGACGTCGGCATGCTACACCGACGATCTGGGGGAGGTCAGGAGGACAGGACGGATATTGCTAAAAGGTCCCGGGGCTCTAATGCCATTACTTTTTTCTGATAAAGATCTCCTGAAAAATCATGTTTTTGAGAATGATCCTGTAGTCGTGTCAGCAGTCATTGCCAATTATGATGTAAGGAGAATACTTGATAATGGAAGCTCAACAGAGGTGTTGCTGTATGATGCTTTTGTAAGAATGAACTTATCCAGATCTATGCTGCTGGAGTCCCCCACGCCGCTGACAGGCTTTGGAGGCAACTCCGTCGGAGTGAAAGGTGAAATAGTTCTCCCTGTGACAATTGGGACGGAGCCTCTCCAGAAAACCCTTCTCATCAACTTTGTGGTCATACGGACGACCTCACCCTATAATGCTATTCTAGGCCAACCGGCCCTCAACAAATTCAGAGCCATTGTTTCTACCTACCATTTGTTGGCGAAATTTCCAACTAGGAATGGGGTCGGAGAGATGAGGGGAGACCGTTGGATGGCCAGGCAGTGCTTGACCATTTTGAATCAACAGTCAGAAGGCCATTCCACTCTGGAGTAGCTTGACCCAAGGGCTGAGGCCGACGGCCTCGAACAGCCAGGGGAAAAGATTCTGTTTATCCCACTCCGAGAGGATGATCCCACTAAAGTCCTTCAGATCAGAGGCTCCATCAGTAAAGACCTTAAGGAGAAACTGGTCAGTTTTCTTAGGAGTAACGCCGACGTCTTCGTTTGGTCAGCGTCGGACATGCCTGAGATACCGTCGGAAGTTATCACTCACCAACTCAAAGTCGATTCGACCTACCGACCTATCCAACAGAAGAAGAGAAGCTTTGCTGCCGAAAGACAAAAGGCTATTGATGAGGAATTGAAGAAGCTCCGTGATGCTGGCTTCATCAGGGAGGTCCATTACCCTGAATGGCTGGCGAATGTGGTCATGGTGAAGAAGTCCAATGGAAAATGGAGGATCTGTGTGGACTACACCGACCTTAACAAGGCATGTCCGAAGGACAGCTTCCCAGTACCCAAAATCGATCAGCTGGTGGATTCCACGGCTGGCCATCAGCTTCTCAGCTTCATGGACACCTTTCCGGATATAACCAAATAAAGATGCATCTGGAAGATGAGGAGAAGACCGCCTTTGTCACTGATAAAGGCCTATACTGCTATCGGATGATGCCTTTTGACTTGAAGAATGCCGGCGCCACCTTTCAAAGGCTGATCAACCGGGTGTTTGAAGGACAGCTGGGGAGAAACATGGAGGCTTACATGGACGACATGATAGTGAAGAGTCTCCGTAAGGCCGACCATATAAGGGACCTGCAGGAATCCTTTGACGCACTCAGACGACATCAGATGAAGCTGAACCCCACGAAATGCACTTTTGGGGTAACCTCTGATATATTTCTTGGTTTTCTAGTTACACAGAGGGAAATTGAAGTGAATCCTGACAAGATAAAAGACGTCACGGAGATGGCGCACCCGACCAACAAAAGGCAGGTCCAAGAACTCACCGACCGAATCGCCTCTCTCAACCGTTTTATCTCCCGGTCGGCTGAGAAGTCCTTGCCATTCTTCAAGACCCTGCGCCGCTCGAAGGGTTTTCTTTGGACTGATGAGTGACGGTCGGCTTTTGAAGCATTGAAGGAGTACTTGAAGAACCCTCCGCTGCTGACCAAGCCAATGGAGGGGGAGCCCTTATATCTTTACCTTTCGGCGTCGGACGAAGTGATTTGCACCGTCCTTGTACGAGTCGGAGAGGACGGACAACAAAAACCTATCTATTATATCAGCAAAGTCCTCCATGACGCCGAAACAAGGTACCCCAAGATGCAAAAATTAATATACTCCTTGGTCACATCAGCTAAGCGGCTCCGACCGTACTTTCAAGCACATCCGATCGTGGTGCTGACCGACCAACCTCTCAAGGCGATCCTTCGGAGTCCGGACACATCCGACCGACTCGCCAAGTGGGCCGTCAAGTTAGGAGAGTTCGACATCTCCTTCCAGCCGCGATCTGCCTTGAAGACCCAGGTAATTGCTGACTTCATTGCAGAGTGTACGTGGAAGCAGAAGATGCCTCCTCGGATGGCCGAAATATCCGAAGCTGATGCTGTCTATGAAGCAAAGCCAGCCTGGACCCTCCATGTGGACGGAGCGTCCAACCTTGCAGGCTGTGGGGCCGAACTGATTCTAACCGAGCCAGATGGGGAGAACTTGGAGTACACCTTACACTTTTTGTTTCAGGTGTCGAATAATCAAGCAAAGTATGAAGCCCACCTTGGGGGCTGCAGATCGCCCACGAACTGGGCGTCAGCCGGCTCAGAGTTTTCTCCGACTCCCAGCTGGTGGTCAACCAGGTGAAAGGGGAATTTGAGGCCAAGGATCCGACCCTGGCAAAGTATCTAAACCAGGTACAAACCATCGTCTCTCGGTTCAAATTTTTCGAAATCCTCCACACACCTCATTTGCAGAATTCCCAGGCGGATGCTCTCTCAAGACTGGCTACGGTCGCCAGCGGGACTTCCGACCAAACCTTTGTGGAGTATTTGCAGCATCCTAGCATTGCCGAAGAGCCAACAGAAGTCCATCAGGTGGAATACGAAGCTCTTGGATGGATCCGATCCTTACTTTCTTGGCCAAGGGAACTCTTCCTGAAGACCCGATGGAGGCCAAACGGGTGTGCTTGACAGTCTCTAAGTACGTCGTCCTTGACGGCGTCCTTTATAAGCGGTCATTCTCCCAGCCACTATTGAAGTGCCTAGGGCCGGCGGACGCCGACTACGCCCTCAAAGAAGTCCACGAAGGTATTTGTGGCGACCACCTCGGAGGAAGATCGCTGGCTTATAAGATCATCCGACAGGGATATTACTGGCCCACCATTTAGAAGGATGCATCGGACTTCGTCCGAAGGTACGATGCATGTCAAAGGTACTCCGTTATTCAAAGGAGGCCTGCCAGTAAGCTGACTCCGATCACCGTCCCATGGCCATTTGCACAGTGGGGCATGGACATCCTGGGACCCTTTTCTTCGACTTCCAGACAACGAAAGTTTTTGCTTATGGCCATCGACTACTTCATCAAGTGGATGGAAGCCGAACCATTAGCACAAATAACGGAGGCTAAGGTGGAGAACTTCGTCCGGAACAATATCATCTTCCGATTCGGCATTCCTCGTACAATCATTACTGACAATGAGAGACAGTTTGACAACTCCAAGTTCCAAGATTTTTATCAGCAATACCAAATCTCCCATCGACTTACCTCGGTCGGTCATCCACAATGCAACGGAGAGGCTGAAGTCACCAACAAGACAATCCTGCATGGGCTGAAGACACGTCTCAATGAAGCAAAGGGACTCTGGACCGATGAACTTCATTCAGTGTTATGGGCATATCGGACGACCGCCAGAGCATCGACCGGTGAAACTCCGTTCAACCTCACCTACAGAAGCGCAGCCGTCATCCCTATTGAAACCTCTCTCTAGTCTCTCTGGATTGACCACTACTCCGAACCAACCAACTCCGAGCAGCGAAGGGCTGATCTAGACTTGCTTGAGGAAACAAGGCTTTGGGCAAGCGTGAAGATGGCGATATGTCGCCAAAAGATGGCGAAGTATTACAACTCGCGAGTCAAGGCGTGAGCTTTCCGAGTCGGAGACTTGGTTCTGCGAAGGGCCGAGATCTCGAGACCGACCGAGCAAGACAAGCTTTTTCCAAATTGGGAAGGACCTTATCGGGTCGCCGAAGTGGTTCGAGCCGGCACTTATCGACTTGAATTTTTGGACAGACGGTAGTTGGCACGTCCATAGAATGTGGACAACCTCCACAAATATTATCAATGAAGTTCACATTTCTTCTACGAACCACTTTCGAAAGACCGACTCTGGTCGGCAAAGGCTCTAGGGCAGCCCACTTCCGAAAGTCCGACTGCGATCAGCAAAGGCTCTAAGGCAGCCCACTTCCGAAAGACCGACTCCGGTCGGTAAAAGCTCTAGGATAGCCCACATCCGAAAGTCCGACTTTAGTCGGCAAAGGCTCTAGGACAACCCACTTCCGAAAGTCCGACTCCGGTCGGCAAAGGCTCTAAGACAGCCCACTTCCAAAAGTCCGACTCCGGTCGGTGAAAGCTCTAAGGCAGCTCACTTCCGAAAGATCGACTCCGGTCGGCAAAGGCTCTCGGGCAGCCCACTTCCGAAAGTTCGACTCCGGTCGGCAAAGGCTCTAGGGCAGCCCACTTCCGAAAGTTCGACTCCGGTCGGCAAAGGCTCTAGGGCAGCCCACTTCTGAAAGACTGACTCCGGTCGGCAAAGGCTCTAGGGCAGCCCACTTCCGAAAGACCGACTCCGGTCGGCAAAGGCTCTAGGGCAGCCCAGTCCGGAAAGCCGACGGACCAACACTTAGGATAAATTTCCTAAGCACGTTGCTCCGGCCTGAGCTGATATCTATCTGCTGCCTCAACCGCTTCAAGGTCCGGAAAGCCGACGGACCAACACTTAGGATAAATTTTCTAAGCTCGTTGCTCCGGCCTGAGCTGATATCCGACCGCTACCTCAATCGCTTTAGGGTCCGGAAAGCCGACGGACCAACACTTAGGATAAATTTCCTAAGCTAGTTGCTCCGGCCTGAGCTGACATCCGACCGCTGCCTCAACCGCTTCAAGGTCCGGAAAGCCGACAGACCAACACTTATGATAAATTTCCTAACCTCGTTGCTCCGGCCTGAGCTGATATCCGACCGCTGCCTCAACCGCTTCATAGTCTGGAAAACCGACGAACCAACACTTTGGATAAACTTCCTAAGCTGGTTGCTCCAGCCTGAGCCGACATCCGCCCTAACCTATTCTCTGTCCGAAAGGCCGACGGGCCAGCACTTCGAGTAAAAATCCTGAGGATCTAGTTTGGCCTGGGTTTCTACTCAGTACTTACCCCGAAGGTCCGACCACTCGCCCTGATATGCCGACTGACCCACACTTAGCAGATTTTTAGAAAGCAAAAAAAAACATAGAGAGAAACAGTATAAGAAGAAAAGACTGTGAAACGGTTCTTCATTGACTTAAAAGGTTTTTACATAAGCTGAAGGTCAGACCCTTATAACCAACTAGGTCTGACCTTTGGGGATTACAACAAGTGCCACTCCGGCCTCTTCGGCCGCCTTCGTCTCAGCCTCAGTTAGGATGTCTGCTCCAACCACCTCCGCAACGGTCTCCGCTGGGGCTTCAACCGCTTGGGCAGTCGGGGCTGTCCCTTCAGAAGTTCCTGCCTCTGCTGGCTTCGGCAGCTGAAGGAAGGCAAGGTCGAACTCTGGGAAGGCAGCGCTAACCTTCCCCAGGCACTCGTCGTACCCGTAATTGAAGCCGATCATCCCGGCTTCGTTCATTTCTTCTACAAAAGCCTCGGAAGCCTTGTAGTCCGCCACGGCCTTCTCACCGGCGGTCTTCAGCAAGTCTTGGGCCGACTTCAGCAGGCCCTTGTACCTTTTCGTCGATGCTTGGTACCCCTTCGCGTGGACGTCGAGGTTGGCCAGGCGACCTTCCTCGACCTTCAGCCGACGTGCCAGGGATTTGATCTTCTTCTTCTTTTCCTTCAGCCTGGCCTCCCGATCAGCTTTTTGGGCAAGTAGGTCCTCCATCTTCTTCTTTTCGGCCTCCAGCTCGGCCCGCAGAGGGGACACCTCGGCCGCTGTGGCTTTCAAGCCGAGCACCTCTTCCCTGGAAGCTGTCAGTGCTTGCCAGGCGGTGTCCCTTGCCAGTTTGGCCGCTTCGGCCCTCTGGGTTTGCTGCTCTCTTATGTGTAGCAGCTCACCCAGCCCTTGATCCAATAGGAGGTTGTCCCTAACGAGCTGTCGACAAATGAATACAGTTAAGGAGCTTCCAGTGATAAGCTTAAAGTGAAAGAAGGAAAAGCGAAGCTTACCTCCAGAAGATGGCGGAGGGAACTGCTAGCCACCTCGTTCGCTGACCTCCCGTCAGTTTCGGGGATGGCTTGTTGGAGCTGCTCCCTTGCCTCCTCCATCGCGCGCCATAGCAAGCACTCCTCTTCTTCACCTAGGGCCTAGGCGGCCCTCTCGCCAGAAGCCGACGGCCCTTCATTCGCAGGGGCCCTCTGGGTCATCGGGGGGACCATCGCAGTCGTCTTCGACGGTGGGGGCGTAGGGGCCGCTACCGTCCTTGCCGACGTCGAGTGCCCTCCTTCCACCTGGACTGCTGGCTTTCCTGTCGAAGATGACCGCTCGGACGCGATCACCTTTCGTCGCTCGGTCAGGGGCATGTCGTCCCCTGAGCTGATCGACACCACCGGGACGGACGGCTCCACCGTCCGTTGCTTCTTCGGCCTTTCGGGCGCCGGTTTCGCCACCCGCTTCTTCGGCTCCTGTTGTGCCGGTTCTGCGATCTGGATGGCTCTCCGTTGCGCCGACCATGCAGAGAGGACAGCCCGATCTAGCTTCATTTTCCCACCTGTCAACAATGAAAGCAGGGTTAGTGGCAGTCGCCAAACCAACAAGAAATAAAAAAAGAAAGGAGGGTAGCCAATCTCTCCCTACACGACTCTCGCCTTACCTAACATCGGCTATCGGCTGAGCCCGGCCCAGTGGAGGCTATCCTCAAAAAGCATGGTGCCGACGAATTTTGGATCTTCGCCATCCAACTTATGGAAGTCAGCCTCGTCGGCCCTTGAGACCTTCCTTCCGTGCAGGGCATCTGGCCTCGGCCCCCTCTAGGCTGCCTCGAAGCCCCACGGCTCCAGGCTATCTACGAAGAAATATCTGGACTTCCATCCATGAATAGCAGATGGAAGCCCCCTAAGGATCTTCCGATTCAGACGGGGACTGAACAACCACCATTCCTGACTCTGGAAGTATTGTTTCAGTAAGAAGAAGTTGGAGAAAAGGGTCATCCTAGGCTCTATGTCGACCTCCCGACACAGAACTACAAAGCCGTACAGGACCCTAATGCTGTTCGGCGTCAGCTGGGAGGGCGTGATCCTAAAAGTATTAAAGACCTGAGCAAAGAAGCTATGGATAGGGAACCGAAGACCGGCCTTCAGGTGGTCTTCGTATACAGGGAGGGCTCCTAAATTCAAAGGTCCGTTTACCCTACTCTCTCGGCTGGGGACGGTCAGATGCAAGGTGGACGGAATATTGTAGACGACTCTAAGGTCTTCGACCCTCTCTCGGGTCATGGTCGACGAGATGTCAAACGACCCGGGTTCCCTACGACCGTGGGCTGCAGCCATCTTAAATGGGAAGGAAGGAGATGGGGGAAGGCGGAGACGGGGCTAACCTGATATCTGGTCTCTAGAAGAGCCTAGGAGCAGCGGGGAGGGGGTGGAGGCGATTCTCTCCTAGCGCAAATGCAGCAGCAAGCGCCTTCTAGGCGATACCCCCCTCCTTTTATAGGCATCCGGGGGCGCGTCCCAACGCACCCCCACGTGCCGAGCTCCGATGGCCGCTGCTTCGATTCCTGGATTGGGCGGGAATCCGAGGGGACGCACCAGATCATATCCGATCACAATCCGCTCAACAGGCAAAGCAACGGTGGATGACCACTTCGGCAGGGGCGCCAACCGCCCTGATGGCGCCACGTATCTCATGTCGCTTCAAAAATCCGAATGGGCAGCCACTATGCGCCATACCGGCCATAACTGCTCCCTCGATCCTCGCCAACCAGGTACTGACACCTGTCCCAGGGCAAAAATCGAAGCAGGAGGTGGCCGGACGCGACACACCGAATCGGATTCGCCATCATTTGAAAGGATGGCGCATTTATTGCCATTTAATGCCCTCGCCCTTTGAGCCTATGGACTCGCTTGAAGCATAAGGGCAAGGGGGACAGTGTTGTACCGCGATGGCTCACCCTCTATCAGGACCAGCCTACTGGAGCTGAGGTACGAACGACCCTCTCCTGCTAGGATCCGGCCCGCCGTCCTCCGCCAGAGGTCCGACCCACTAGAGTTGAGGTCCGAACGACCCTCTCCTACTGGGGTCCGGCCCGCCGTCCTCCGCCAAAGGTCCGACCCACTGGAGCTGAGGTCCGAACGTCCCTCTCCTGCTGGGATCCGGCCCGTCGCACTCCTCCGGAGGCTCGTTCTCTGGTCCGACCGACCGACCGCCTCACGATCGACGTCCGACGGGCGAGTCTTAGCATCCAGGGTGTTCCAGAAGCATCTTTCTGTTGCGGTGGGATCCTGCTATCCCAACGGCCCTGCTCCACTACTTCCACGATGCCGCCATATCCGCGCGCCACGTGGCCACTCTCCAGATTCTCCGAGGGACAGATCGATCTTTCTCAGCCTCTTTCCTAATGGATTTTGGACTGTTCCGCGCCTATATAAGGTACTTGGGAGACCCTGTTTGAAGGTAGAACAACTCTTTCCTCTCCATACACTGTTGATCCTTTGATTCCTCCATTATGTTGCCTTCAATCTCCTGCTAACTTAAGCATCGGAGGGTCCCCCGCCGGAACACCACCGGTGCCCTTGGAGACTTTGTGCAGATTCGCCCGGAAGAGGAGCGCCCCAGCCGATCCAGCCATCCCAGTCCCCGGTCCAGGAGTTGACGCGACAATAGCTGGTAACAATTTTCAAAGAGCCAATCACTACTTAGAGGATAAAAAGATCTGTCCAACTCTTGAGACTGATAGAGTAATTACTTCATTCATCCAGAGATAACAAAGCTTGATAAAGTTACTCGACAATGCTCTAAACTTGAGAGTAGGGAGCATCTGTTGTTATAATTGCTTACTTGACCTTGAGAAACAATCGAACCACTGATGGAGGAGCTGGACCACCATCCAAGAAGGAGACGGCTACCGACTATCAATCCATCAGGAAACCAATTGAGTGAAAAATGACTAAGCCGGCTACAACACTGACTATCTACAACACTGCACCAAGAGATTATAAACAATTGGGTTCGACCGATAGGACATCCCCTTATGCACATCCACCAAGTCTTCACTCGAGCCTGACTAACTATCAATGTAGATTAGTCAGGTGCTGCAGGATACAATATCAAGGCCCCCTCTCTCTCAACAGGGTCCTCTAAATCGGTGACAAGCAAGGTGCCCTAATACTCAGAGTCTATGACATCCGAGTAAGTGACAACAATCAAGCCTAGCTATCCTAATAGTGATTATGATGGACAAGATCGTGGAAAATAGGATCCCAATAAAATCAATTATCTTAATAGAAAAATACTAACAAAAAAGATTTCAAGCGACAAAATCCCAACATCTTACCAGAAATCTATTATACATGTTAGAGAATGCCACTTCCCTAATGGCATTTCGAAATTATATCGGGTGGACACTATAGAACATTATATGGGGCAGGTTTCATAGTTTGCCATGTTTTATTTAACACCAATCTTAAAGTATAAGTTTAAAGTTAAGCATCTTTTCTGGTAATTGAGTTATTAGTTCCATAAGTATAGTATTCTTTTTCTTTCTCGTTTTAAGTACAAACTTTTTCACTGATACATACTATATGATCATATAATACACACTGAACAAATTAATCATCAATAAGTCAATACATACCTTTAGGTAAATCAATACATAATTTCTAGAATATAAATGGTCATTAATATATAGTATATAACCAAATGATATATACTTGATTGCTTGCTGATACATATTATAAGCTTTTTTGATACATACCCAATAGCAATCCTAATACATATCTATAAATAAATTGATACATAGTTTCTTAAATATAGTATTTATCAATACATAGTATATGACCAATTGATATATACCTAAAATTTTTTTTTTGAGATTCCAATATACACCTTCAAGTGAATGGATATATGATTTTTAGAATATCATGCTTACCAATACACAATACAAAATCAAATGATACATACTTCATGACTTACTAATATATACTGTAAATTTTTTGATGCATACCCTGTAGCGATCTAATACATACCTTTAGATAAATTGATTAATTATTTCCTGAACATAGTGCTCATCAATACATAGTACATGATTATTTGATATATACCTGATAAAATACTCATTCGATGTCTTACTGTTAGATAAATCGACATACTATTTTTAAAATATGATACTTATCAATATATATCACATAATTAAATGATATATACTAGATAGTTTACCGATATATACTATGCATCGATAAAAAGTATAGACTGATAACAAAAAAGAAAGAAAATATCATAATTATGAAAATAATAAATTCGTTAGTAAAAAAGATGTTTGATTTTTAGATTTATTCTTTAAAATTAGTGTTTAAGAAAATATAGCAAACTATGAAATCCATAAAATATGATATTTTATAGTACATGTCTTATATAATTTTTGTTCAACAGAGTGGCATACATCTACAATTGCATTTAGTAATTATCCGCTTCATTATTTTTTTTATTTAAAATTGGCATTCAAATTTATTGGCAGAAACTACAGAACAACTTCAGCAGTAATGACATGCAGATGTAATATTGGGGACACGTAAAAAGAAGGTGATAAACTATAGACGGCTAAAAGGAGAACCAAGATTCGTCAACCTGGCAGGCATAAACCAGCTTGGTTGCAGTATAGTGCATGAGAGAGAGAGTATTCAGAGCATTATATATATCGTGGTCTTTCTCTATGTCCCCATCCAGTGGTCGATCTCTTAATGTGTTGAGATATTTATCATTAGATAAGAAGAGACTATGAAAATCTGAACGTCTCGAATCGAATATTATTCGATGGGATAAAAATCTACGGATAGCTACATCAAAATTTATCCCTCTTATCTCTTTTATTTATAAATAAAATAAAATAAAAAAAAAAAAAAAAAAAGAAAGAAGAAGAAGAAGAAGCACCTGATACATTGCTCGATAACTTAAAAGAGTCCGAAAGTTTGCCAAAGTACCAAAACACTTGTAGAGAATATTTTTACGGTGGGAGATTTTCCTTCTACATATCTATTATCTCCCTTCTTTGCAGCGAAAAAACAGAAGGAAGTATTTGATGCTTGACATGCTCTTGCAGGCTTTTCTACCTCACCAGATGGTAACCTTCACTTAGCTTCCAATCACCTCTCTTCCAACTCCTTGGCCAAGCAAATTATAATATTAAACTCAAGCCATTCCCTCTAAGCAAGAACCATATAATTCTCTTAAAATCCAAACCAGAGACTAAACTACATTTAAATCTATATACCACATCCAGAGTTCAATTATCATATATATCTGTAATCTTTTAGTTCAAAGCAAACTGCTTTCAAATCGTCACCATCAACAAAAGCAACTTCATTGACTCGAGAACATAAACAAGTACTAACTGCGGCAGTAAAAGAAGATCCAAGCACTTAAAAAAAAAAAAAAAAAATCTATGCTTTAAACATATTTCCCATGTCGTATATAAATCAAATACCAACATTCATCGAAGATCTAGAAAATTACAAACAAAAGAATAAGCACGAGTACCTCAAGCAAGATCACAAGCATTCCACCAAATATGCGAGGCAGAGAGATCTTATCTAGGGCTGGCCGAGTTTCTGTGCAACTTGGTCTCCGTTCCAAAATTTTAAAAAAATTGACGGGGCCGTAATGTGAAATTTCTTCCGAGAATTTCCGCTGGCCCGAGCCCCGGCTCCGATACAAAGCGAGAGAAAGAGGGGAAGAGAGAAGAGAGCGGTGGGGAGGAGGGAGATCGAGGAGCGGAGAGGAGGAGGAAAGATTAGCGGGAGAGAGAATAGAGGTGTGAGAAATCCGGAGGGACACAAAGGGGACGCAGCAGCCGTTTACCGTACGAGTCGCATCAAAATTTTATGTGCCCTGAGATGATCACCAGGACCCAGTCTGCGGAGATCGTTGAGCCATCACCATCTGATGCAATCTTGGGGGCATGGACTTTGCCATTGGCTTGTCATAAGATGTTGGCATGAACTAGCACGGTATTACAAAGGATTTAGCATGATCCAAACTTTGTAATATTCATTGGAACCTTGGAATCCTGGATAGAGTTTAGATGGATGGCTCGTTGGATAGTGAGGGGGAGTAATCAAGAAGTGGCATAGTCACAGCATGATATCTTAGAAGGCGGAGGAGGGCTCGAGAAAGTTGATATTTGGCATGGCGATAATTCATCAAGACATGTATTGAGATTCGAGAAATCTTTTTGATTTTGAGAAGGGATGCAAGATTTTTACCGTATTCTCTATTCTTCCGAATCCATCGTGGCATAGTTGCAGGGTAAGGTGGTACCATGCCTAGATGATCTTATATAGAGGCATTTGGGACAATGCTGGTTAGACGAGCTAGCTACATTATGTGGGATAAGGATTTTTGAGAGATCTATCCTCAAAAATTTATCCGAGCTACTCAATGCATTCTTGATCTTTATGATAGAGCGTAGAGATGATAAAGGACCAGTAAGGCAAAGATTTGACCTACTCAAACAGGTAAGTCTCATGAATATTACAAGATGATATCTTAGGATCCATAGGAGCCGATCGACCGTGGAGTACAAGTATGGCTTATAAAAATTTGATCGGGGCATATTATTTGGAGCTCAGCCAAGGATCAAGGACGGCCAAAAGGATTGTGCTGAGAAGAGGATAGTTAGATGCAAGGATCAGACTCTCTTCCTTATCTCATTATCAGAAAGAGGATATTTATCTCTTAGGAGCTCTTACTCTTGACATTCCTAAAAGTTAACTTTGATGCCAGCGTGATAGATGGGAGAGGTGGAGCAGAGTTCATGATCCAAGACTTTGACTCTCGGTATGTTGCGACTAGAAGTGTTTAGCTACTGGACACCTCTATGCCCAGGGCGGAGTTAAGGGTAGCTTGGAAGGGTATCATTTATATAAGGATAACTCTTGGGGCCGAGCGACTGTTGGTGGAGAAGTAATCTATGATGGTTGTGGCCTGGTTATAAGGGGCTCCTCGATCGTAGTGTTGCCACTCATCCTCTGGTGCACAACATCATGGGCTTGCTTCTTGGATTAGTATCTTTTGACAATAAGCATATTTACCCCAAGGCAAACTACAAACTGGATTACTTTTTTCGTTACTCAGCATTCTAGCGGGGGTATTTGGAATGATATTTATGTTTTACAGATGTCCTTTGGGACTTTTTTTTTTTTGATTTTCTAGGATGTACTCATACTCATTTTGTATGACTTATCCGCTATATCAACAAAAAAAAAAAAATTGATCTATTTATTATCGGGCTAAAATAGGTTTGGAATGGAATACCAATATATCCATGTCACATTTATTTTATTTAACAAATATAAATATAAAAATAGATATTAATTAGATATAAAGATTTGTATCCATATTTATTTTAAATGGATACAATTACAAGAAATATGAATGGAAATATGGATATAAATTTGATAATAAAAATTTATGATTACAAAACCAAAGAAATTATCAAAGGTATAATAAATCAAGTTAACAGTATATTAATATAGTTATATGTTTTTCTTAAAAGTTAACGAGTGTTATATAAAGTTATATAAAATTATAGATAGAATCAAATATTTGAATACAGATCGAATAGTTTTCTATCCATATCCATATTTATTTTTCTTTGATAGATATAAATACAAATACAGATATTAGTTAGATACTAAAATTTCTATCCATATTCAGATAAATTCATATACGAAAATAAATCATCAAACCTAATCTACATAATTTATTTTTGAAATAGATCGGGTCAAATTAAATAAATTAAATAGATTTTTAATGAATTGAATAGATTAAATGGGTTAAAAAGATTAAGCAAGTTAGATTAAAAAAGTAAAAACAAGTTAAGCATATTTTAAATAGGTTCTATAGACCTGATTATAATTTGGTCAAATTATAGATTAAAATGGATTAAATAAGTCAAAGATTTAAACCTGGACTTGACCCATTGAATAAATAGATCTATATAAAAATGGTCCATTTATAATATAAATCTATTTTTGTTGAACCTAAACATATTTAAAACAAGTTATTTACAAATCAGATTGATGGATTGGATCATAAATTATCATCCTTAAAGAGAGATTGGGTCATAAATTATCATCCTTAAAGAGAGAGAGATAAGAGAATAGACATCAGTATATTTTTAGGTTTAAACTAGAGTGAGGGTTTGGACTAGATCTATTATTGGGCTTGAGCTTTGGGCTAAACCCTGTCGAACCAAGCATTGGCCCGTGGCCGAGGCAAAATTTATTTAAGCTCTATTTTAAAACTTGAGCTCAAGCTCTATTTTAAAACTTGCGCTCAATCCCAGCCATATACTATAGACCTATCCTAAGATCTATTCCGAAAGCTGGTTTGGCCATGCAAGCCTCTTATGCCATGGCCCATTTCCAACCGTATGCATGAAAAAATTATTACATCCACAATCATGATGCATGCCACCACTCATCAAGATGTATTAGTATAGATTTTTTTTTTTGATAGAACGGTGTATTTGTTGCACATAACGAGAATGAATACAATCCAAAAAGTCAGTAAAAATAATATCCTTAAGCTGTACAGGGACGGAGCGCCAATTAGACCACAATACATATCCCGTATGCTGAGCAACAAAGGAAGCTACCCAGTCAGTAGCCGAGTTAGCCTTCCTGTAAATATGCCTAATAGTCAGAGAACGGCAATCATGCAGCATAAGTCTAATATCCCCGACTATCGGATGAGCCGCGGGCGTGGAAGAAGAATGCAAGATCCAAGAGACAACAGTGGCAGAATCCCCCTCGATGATAAGACGATCAAGATAAAGAACCTGCCGGGCATACCTGATGCCAGCCCATGCGGCGTAAAGCTCAAGAGCAGGAACAGAAAATCCATGAGGGGAATACCTCCGGCAGCCAGGAACCCCAAAGTAGAGTCCCTGATAACAAATCCCGCTCCACCCATTCTACGGCGGAGGCTCCCATCAAAAGTGATTGTGACACAAGACGGAGGAGGGGGTTCCCAGGAAATAAAAACCGTCCAGGTCACTTGAGGAGCGGAAAGGGAACCCCAGATCTTCGTAGGCATCACAGTAGACCTACAGTACTCCACAGTAGCAATCCTGGCTCTCTCCACCAGTATCGTCGGGGAAGACCTGACCGATGCAAAGATCCGGTCGTTTCTAGAAATCCAAATGTGATAAGCCAGGTAAGCAATAAATGATACTAGTATCGTAGGAGCTGTCCGAAACAGAACATAGAAGGCATAGGCATGATGTCAGACCATCGGAGCTGTCCAAAGCCCAGATCCTCCTCGCCCAAGCACAAAGGAAAATAGTATGCGTCTGAGATTCCACCGGGATGTCACAAAAAGGATAATCCGGAGGGATATGGACGCCCCTAGAGCTGAGGAACTCCCGGGTGGGAAAGTGATGCCAAGCGAGTTTCCATATGAAAAAGGAAGCTCTAGGATGAACTGGTAGCGTCCAAATCCGTCGATAGCTCCTGATCGGAAGAGGTCCATCCAGTGAGATCAAAAATGGAAACCCGGGAGGACATCGAATGTCGCCAAACTATGGTGCCAGGGCATCGATGAACTGAAGAGGGATGGAAAGGACCCTGGAACCGAGTATGTGGCCAAATATCGAGAAAACCAAATCCGCATCCCAAATGGCAAGCCCGAGCGGCGAAGATCAGCAACAGTCATGGAGAGGGGCGTAAGAACAGAGATGAATGTAGGCCATCTAATCAGAGGGATATTCGATATCCAGGGGTCATCCATAAATCTGATAGAACTGCCATCCTCCACGACCCATAAAAGCTGGGAAATGACAACATTAGCATAGATTTTATTCATCATATGCCCATCTCATTGTTGGGCCCTTAATAACACATCCTAGTAATTGATGATGTACATGAGCATAGTCATGCACGCAGTGCATGTAATAATTTTTCCTATATGCAAAAGTCATGCAAAAAATAAAGTTTGAGTGAATAAGGACTAAAAGGGATAGGCCAGTGAAATTAGGATTTCATCGCAACAAAATAATTATTTTTATGAAAACTTTGGCATATGATAATTAAATTTATAGATGTTTTTGTATACTGAAATTTATCATGGAAATTTTTTATTGATGATGATGTGAACATCATCATGAATAAAAACTTGGATAAAAAGTTTGGTGACACTTCTCGTCATAGAAAATATTTAGTACCAAAACCTAAATTACCATCATTAGTTGAATATCGTCATCCCTCCATAATATTGCTGGTTCCAGAACTATAATGTCCATTCATACGATAAATGATATTGGTTCAAACTTATCAATTTGTGATGACATTTTTCTTATATAGTTTGATATTTATAATTTGTAATAGTTGATGGTGCTAAAATTTGTTCAATCACCGGAGTGAGTTGAAAATAGAATACCGATAGTTGTACCTATAAAAGAAGTCATAGTCGAAGGTAGCTCCGGTGAAGACCCTTCGATATTCAAGTCAGTATCTCAAACTATAGAATAAAAATATAGTGAAGTTGACATTCTGCTTGGTATTTCCTTCCAAAAATGGGTGAATAGTAGCTCTTTGTTCCCATAGACGGTACCAATCTGTTGTCTCTACTTCTCACCTATACGCTATAGATTGTTGGAGGGGGCATACTACAACTGTACCTATAGAAAAGCCCACCGGGGTAGCCTTGATGCGGGCACTCCAATACTTAAGTTAGGAGCAGGCAATAGTGGAAAGAAATTTTAGTAGAATAATAAAAGAGATAGAGAGAGAGCTCTGCTTAGAAAAGCATAAAGAGAGTATATATATATAATAAGAATACTTGAGGCTCCCGGGGAGCCCCTTTTTATAGGTTAATAGAGAGGGTATTTTGGAAACGTAGAAACTTCTAGTGGAATTTGATGAGAAGTGACTAGCCTGCAAATTTTTGTCAAAAAGCCTGACAGTGAGCCATTTTATCTGTCCAGAATATTCGCCTCTCATTAATTAGGATCTATCTTATTCATGTTGCTAGTTGCTCATATTAATAGTGATGGGGACTGTTGCCTGAAATGTGTCACGTCTTTCTTAATTGAAAGGGCTCGTTGGAAATTATAGGATATATTTTCCTGGCCATGCATGAAAATGAGCATCGATTATTTGTTTTATTATGGTTGCCTGGAAATATTTTACTAAGGCATTTCCCTCTTCTTGAGCTCAAGGATCCTAATCCCGACCTAATCCTCTTGCTAAAGTTGAGGGCCGAGAGTTAGCTAAAGCCGAGGATTTTTTGAGAATGGCTCTGGTTGGTACACCAAGGTTCTATTGTTGAAGGCAAGGTAAGCCTTTTGAAGAGGCTAAAGTTGATCAAGCTGAGGGTCAATCAGGTTGAGTAAGAACCATGTTGAGTATGAACCATGTTGAATATGAATCATGCTGGGTGAATATAAACCAGGTTAATTATGAACCATGCTGGCTGAATATGAACCATGCTGAATAAATATGAACTAAATTGAGTATGAACCATGCTGGTTGAATATGAACCAGGTTAAGTATGAACCATGCTAAAGATCCTACAGGCCGAGGGTTTTAAGAATGAACCAAGCTAATGGTTCTCTAGGCCGAGGATAAATTAGGTCGAAGGTCCATACTTGGCTAGAATATGCAGAATAAATATTTGCCAAGCTATGGGATAAATTAGGTCGAAGATCAATTTGACCGAAGGTCCATATTTGGCTAGAATATGTAGAGTGAAGGTCTACCAAGCTATGAGATAAATTAGGCTGAAGGTCCATATTTGGCTAGAATACATAGAGTGAAGGTCTGCCAAGCTATGGAATAAATTAGGTCGAATATCAATTTGGTCGAAGGTCTAGACTTGCCTAGAATATGCAAAGTGAAGGTCTGCCAAGCTATGGGTAGGGCTAGAAGTGGGCTCGGGCCGGCCTGATAGGCTTTGGGCTGGGCTTCGGGCCAAATCCTAATTAAATCAGGCCGGGCTTGGGCCTAAAAATAGGATCTATTTAATTTTCGGGCCTGGCTCGGGTACCCTCTTGGCTCGACCCGGCCCGGCCTGACCCGAACTCAGCCCAAATGGGGCTCGAACCAGGCCTGGGTGGAGTCCAGGTTTCTTGTGGATCATTGGTTTCTTCTCGATTTATATCCGGCATTGCATTGGAGACCAGGTGGAGTCCGTTCGCCTCCCTGTGTGCGGGAGAGGAGGGCGGTCACGGTGGCAGCGGGAGACATTCTTGATGCTGGTGTACTCGGAGGTGAAGGAGCTCAAGATCGGGAAGGGGGTGCTGGAGTGCGTGGTTTGCCTCGGCGAGTTCGAGGATGACGAGACCCTCCGACTCCATTGGTGTACTGTCCCGTCTGTCGCTCCCATCTCGTTCCCAATCCGGAAGGCCCCTCGACGGACTCCATCGATCTCTAACCGCTAGTGCAAGCCACCATAGAGGCGACGAAGAGCGACGACCAGAGGTCTAATGTGGCAACCGCGACAGAGGGGGCAGCAACGTCAATGGATCATGTGGTGATTACGGTGGACGAGGAGGCGGTGGAGAGCGAGAGGAGGAAGGAGGCGGCAAAGCTAGAGAGGATTGGGAGCAGGAAGATGGATGATTTTTTTTTGGGGTCACTTGGGCTTTACTCAGGTTGGCCCAATCGGGCTCGGGCTAGGCTCGGGCATGATACTTTGAGAAAATTTTAGGTCTAAGCCCGGCTCGAAGCCCAAAATATTTTTTTGGGCTAGACTCAAGCAGAGGTGTGGCCCGGTTTAGCCCGGCCCACTTCCAGCCCTAGCTATGGGATAAATTAGATTGAAAGTCAATTTGCACAAAGGTCCATACTTGACTAGAATATGTAGAATGAAGGTCTACCAAGCTATGGGATAAATTAGATCGAAAGTCCATATTTGGCTATAATGTGTAGAATTAGGGTATGCCAAGCTGAGGCATATTTAGGTCGAATCTCCATACCTAGCCATAATATACATAACTAAAATTTGCCAAGTTGATGCACATTTAGACCAAATCTCTACCCTTAGTCATAACATGCAGAACTAGGGTCTGCCAAGCTGAGATACATTTAGACCAAATCGCCACACTTAGCCATAATATGCAGAACTAGAATCTGCCAAAATGAATATGAATTGAGCAGAAGGCCAAGGTTCCGCTAAAATGAATATGAATTAAGCAAAAGGCTGAGATTCTGCCTCTAGTTTTATTCTTAGATTACTAATAATATGCTGCCTTCATATAATTGGTATTGTTTTATCAAAGAATTCCAAGGATAACTCTGATGATTGCCTGTGCCTTCATTATTTTTGGGGATCCTTGAATTTCAAGGATGGGGGCTGGGGATCCTTAAAATTCCGAGGATGGGGGGTTTACCCCACATCAGTTATAAATTATTGACATGAATTAACTATATGTTTTTGGTAATAAGAATTTATATTGTCATAAATAAATCATTCTGGTAGAACAGTTTTTGTGTATTATTTGTATCAAATTATAGAAAGAGTTATGAGTTGTGACAGATTTTTCAGAAATGGAGTTCAACAAGATTTGGAGTGATTGTAAAATAAGCAAGTTATTTCATCCTAAGAAATGGTTCATCCAAATCCTCCGTCTTAAAGGGAATAAATTAGGCCTTTAAGAAAATATTGCTTGCTTCATACCATATCCCGTATCTAGAATAAGATTTGGATCGATGTTTTCACATCCGTAGAAGAAAAAGACTTGCGGAGAGAAGAAGACTTAGGGCGGAATAAAGGATATGGATGAGTTTTTTTTTTTTTTTAACATTCTTTCTTGGCACATATTTTTTTATTTTTTTAAATTTATGAAATTGATAGATTTTGTTATAGCATGCAAGAGAAGTTAGGAGTTAGCATGCAAGAGGAAACCTGGCATGAAAAGGAACCCATCAGGGTTTGGAGCTAGAAAAGTAGTAGTAGAGGGTAATAGAGCTATTCGGCATGGTTCTACTATTTGGAGAGAGATAGTTACCAGGATCTCGGATATTCTTCATCACTTTTCTTGGGTGGTGGGGAATGGTAGATCTATCAAGTTTATGATAGACCCTTGGATCTCGGATGTTCCCTTAGCCAGGTGGCCCACCTTTATCTCCATGGATACTCTAGACACGTTCTCCATCTCGAATCTTTATGTTCATGATGATCTCGGTGGGATTCTACCACGGTTACTCGGACTTTTAGGGAGATCCTAAGACAGAGGGTTTTATCCATTATTCTGCATGTCTATTCTTGTCCGGATGTCAGGGTTTGGAGGCATTCTACCATTTTCAAAGCCCAGATGTCTGACTTGATGTCTATTTTTGGCCCTCAGCCTCATATGACTCTCCACATTGGTTGGATTTGGTTGTTTCCGATCTATCCTAGAGTTTCATTCTTTTTGTGGAAACTTGCTTGATGTCGCCTTCCTACGAGATCTTTCCTTATTGCAAGAGGTCTCCATTTGCCTTCCTTCTGCCCAGCCTATGGGGCAGATGGTGAGATGCTGTTGCATGTTCTATTTCTCTGCCCGAGGGCTTGGCAGGTTTAGTGGGTGGCTGGATTTGATGAGCTTTTCATTCATGCTGAGAATCTGGTGGATAGATTCCTACACTTGCTTAATTCTGGTACTACTCTTCATACTACTATTTTTCTGGATTACACTACTTATCATATTTGACTCTCTCAAAATGCCATAGTCTTTAGCTCTGCCATATGCCCTAGTAGAATTATTGTTAAGCGACTGGAGTATCGGAGGATGACTACGATGACTATAGAGACCTGGGGTTCTATTATATCTCCTCGAGCATCCCGTCGGATTTTTATTTCTTGAAAACCTCTTTCTCCGCAGTTCTTCACAGTCAATTTTGATGGGAGTGTCAAGGATAGACGAGGGGTGCCGCCTTAGTCATCCATGACTCTAGGCTTAGTATTCTTGCTGCTGGTGGATACCATCTTTATGACTCGATGGTCCCTGGAACGAAGTTTCACGCTACTTGGATAGGTATTCGGTATGCCCGAAGGATTTTATATCTAGACCGGATGATTATAAAGGGAGATTCAGCTACAATAGTTTCCTGGATTCGTTAGGTGTTGAGGTCTTCGTTTGCTCACCCTATTATTCGGGATATCGATTTTCTTTTACAAGAATGTGCAGCGATTATTGTGCAGCACGTTTATCGGAAGGCCAATTCTGTAGTGGACTGGATGGTTTTTCATATAAGGGTGGTCCCTGTTCAACTCTGTAATATTATTCTTTATGGATTGTATTCATACTAGAATTATATTTTGAAAACTCCGTTCTTATAAAAAAAAAAAAAAGCCTGTCCCATGAGATCCACTGTGGTGTACGCCCCATCTGATTTTGTTTCAGTATCTATGTTATACCAATTTGTACGGGTATGTAATATTGATATTGAAATATATACCATAAAAGTGGGTGGCGGGGGTGGGGCTAGCATAAGATTTCTATTTGTTTTGGTACATTATATCGCATGTAGCATAAGATAAATGTGTTTTTGACCCTCTCTCCCGCACTCTCCAGATGTTTCGGTTCCAGTAACGCCTACCTGCCTCACATCTATTGGACCAGCTGAAAGCGATGACCGGAGGTGAAAGTAGCAAGGGCGCGTGAGGCGGTCTGAGTGACTTGGTATCTGTGCTGTCGTCCCCGTGGGTTTCAACAGTGGGTTTAGGGTTTCTTGCTTTCCGATGTACAGTGGCTATGTCTGGTGGATCTAAGGCGAAGGAGGGAGTCCAGGAGGCCGTTGAGGTGTCGGACTCTGAAGCGAAGGGTGGTCCTGATAGATCGTGGGCGGAGGTGGTGCACGACGCTCTCCGACCTTCGGTTTGGTCTCCGTACAAGTTAACCGAAGCTGAAATAAAGAGGCTCCAGCAGAGTTTTACGAAGGTTCTTGTTATGCCGGACTCCATTGACATCACCTGGCAGAAATGGGAAGGCGTCGCCATTATTTTTCGAAGTTTGGGTCATAGGGTTCAACTGGCGCGGGTGGCCAGGGATATCCGGCTTCGACTGCAGCTTCAGAAGGAGTTGGAGGTCTTTCCAGTTGGGGAAGATCATACTGTACTCAGAACCAGCTCAAAGGAAGAATGTGACCGGGTCTTAGCGGGGGTCCCTGGTATGTAGCAAGTCAGTTGATGGCCTTCGCCCCTTGTAATGCGGATTTTCTTCCAGGAAGAAGTCCGATGACCAGGATGGTGGTTTGGATGCACCTCACAGAGCTGCGGTTGGAGTATTGGGAGCTAAGGGCGATAATGGTGGTAGCCAGTGAGGCAGGTAATCCTCTTTCTCTTGATAACTTCACTGATTTGATGAAGAAAACCAGGTTTGCCCGGGTGAGGGTGGAGATAGATTCCGCCAAACCATTGCTGCCGGGGGTTTTAATCCAGGGGAGGGAGGTTGTCTTTTGGCAACAATTCGTTTATGAGAGTCTTCCCTCTGTCTGCTTCCTCTGTGGATGTATCGGGCACATGGTGGGCGACTGCAAAACTCCCCATAATTGTCATACGAGCGAAGCTTCTGCAACAAGCCTGTCCCAGGGAAATTTCACAGAGCACCCCCCTGAGGCAGGCATAGGCCTGAGGAACTCAACGGAGGATGGTGGACCTACTTCAGGGGCTATGGAGGGAGTTTTTCCCTTCGGTCCATGGTTGGCAACCGCACGGGTTCGTCCTCGCCAGGCTGCTGCTTCGATGAAGAAAGGAGCCTTCGGGGAGAAAGGGAAGGCCCCGGCTTCATCCTCTGAGGCTCCTTCCTCTTCTCCCTCCCGATCTTCTCCAAATCGGCCATCGTCCTCTCCAGGATTGCCTCATGATTCCGAGGGTTGGCAGAAGCCCTCCAAGGTTGCCTGGCGGTGATCCCCTGACACGTCTGCATCGGAGGCATCAGAGGGAGGTGGTGGGCTTAAGCCAGGGGGAGGTTTATTTGCTCCCATAGCAGACTGCATGGAGCTCGTTCCGGTGGAAGGTGGGCATAAGGATCTCCTTATGATTGACTACAGGACCATCTCTCTCAAGAGGAGCAGGAGCCCCTCTAGGTCATCTTCTCCCTCCTCTTCGAAGTCCATTCCATCGCTCCCGGAACAGGTGAGTCCTACCATCCCTCTTGTGGATATTGAGCTGCCTAATGTTCCATCGATACTCCGGGTTTCGGCTACCTCTGAGAGTACATAAAGGAGAGGGGATAAGAAAAAGGAATGGAGGAGAGTGGAGGGGAATGGGGGGTGGGATGAGGGAGACCTTGGTCTTGGGTGGGGGGTCCGGTGGCTCCTCGAAGGGGAGTGGCATGCTTTTGGTGGTTTCTAGGATAGGGATTTCTCAGGGTGTTGCGAGGGGCAAAACGGTGCAAGGTGATATCACTTCCTTATCTGGCCAGGACGGGGGGGAGGGGAGTAAGCAGGTCTCTGGGTGTTCCCCTGTGTTAGGGGAACAGGGGAGGGTTGAAGGGGGGGTTGGCCTGTCTGGGGGTCAGGGTGAGGGAGGGGATCAGGAAGGTTTAGGGATCCGGGGGGGCAACGTTGCTGGGACTCGGAAGAGTGAGGGTGAGCCTCGAGGGCTCCAGTTGAAGCTGGGCCAATTGGAGGACAGAACCCTGCTGCCTTATGCCAAGCCTCAGTCTGGGGTTATGCCGGCGGTTAAGGATGCAGGGAGAATGCAATCAAAGGGGCAGGGGAAGCAACAGGGAGGTACTTTTAATGCTCTGGTGGGGAGTCATGAAGAAGCCTGTAATACTGTTGCCAGAACTCTAGCCTCACTGGGAGGGCAACAGAAGTTCAGTGCTGTGGGTGTGGTTGCAGGGGAGGCATCCGAGGAGGGCAGTAAGAAGGTTTCTGTTGTAGAGGGGAAGGAAGTGGTATATCTGGGGAAGGGAAAAGGGGATCGGCAGGGGCCGATTCTCCTATGCTATGATCTTGTAATGAAGGTACTTGTCTGGAATGTTAGGGGGGCTAGGAAGCCCTCCTTTGTTCCTACCTACCATAGGTATTAGTAATTGTATAATCCTCTTATTTGTGTTTGGTTGGAGACAAGAGTATACGGATCCAGTGTGGAGTGGATCAGACATTGTGTTCCCCGTGACTGGGGATTCTATTCGGTGCCGTCCCAGGGCTTAGCTGGGGGCATTATTGTCACCTAAATTTTGGGTCGTCTGAAAGTCAATGTATTTAATAGATCCGACCAATTGGTTACTATTGTAGTCTTGGAACCTAATCAGCCCACTTGGCTCCTATGTGGCATGTATGTTAGTACGTCATATAAGGAGAGAAGGACTGTTTGGGAAGAGGCTTCGGTGCTATTGAATCAGGGTATTCCTTCTGTTGTTGTCGGAGATTTTAATGTCATTGATCGTCCTGAGGACAAGTAGGGAGGCAGACCATCCATTCAAGACTCTGGATCCAGGGAATTCTCTGATTTTATTCAGAATAATGGGCTGATTGACTTGGACTTCCTTGGTCCTAGATATACTTGGTGCAACAACCGGATGGGGACGACCAGTGTCTGGGAAAGACTCGACAGATTCTTTGCCACGCCATCTTGGTTGTCTCTCTTCCCCGATCATTCAATGCAGCATCTTAGGCGGATCGCCTCAAATCATTCCCCTATTCTCCTATCAATTGATCAGAAGAGCAAGGGTCGGACTCCATTCAGATTTAAAAAATTCTGGCTGTCCTATCCCAAGCTTAAAGATATTGTCTGGGAGGTTTGGAGGATGCCGGTGAGGGGTGATACTTCTTATAGGATTACTCGGAGGCTGATTATTCTCAAACATCGCCTGCTGCATTGGAATAGGGTTGAGGTAGGCAATCTTCAAGAGCAATTGAAATCTGTCGAAGCCTCTATTGATTCTTTATAGGAGAAGGAGGACTCACTCGGCTTTCTATCGGATACTGATATGGACTCTCTCTGTAATTACCTATCCTGTCATCATTCCTTATTGTCGAGACAAGAGATTCTCTAGAAGCAAAAATCCAGGGTTCAATGATTACAGGAGGGTGATAGAAATACTAAGTTCTTTCACCAGGCTACTATTATTCGGAGGCACTCCAATATTATTCGGGCCCTTTTTTTGGATCAGCAGGGGTGGATCAAGGAGGATGCTGCTATTAGAATGGAACTGTTTAACTTCTTCTCCTCCAGGTGGACTTCTCCAACCCCTACTCTTTCTTTTGATTCTTTGCCTCCTCGAAATCCAGTTACTGCTCTCCAAAACTCTGTGCTCCTAACTCAGGTCTCTGAGGAGTTAATTAAATATGCTCTCTGGTCCATGGGAGAAGACAAAGCTCCAGGTCTTGATGGTTTCCCCCATTCTTCTTTCGCTCCTGTTGGGATATTCTCCATTCGGATATGGTCAATGCCATCCAATCCTTCTTCCAGTCTAGGAGGATGCCTCAAGAGTGGAAGAAAATGTTTATTATTCTAATTCCCAAGTGCCAAGATGCTTTCGAGCCATCTCATTTTTGTCCGATTAGTTTATGCACTGCCCTTTATAAAATATGTGCAAAACTTCTGGCGAATAGGATGAGGTCCATTCTTCTGAAGCTGATTAGCCCAGAGCAAGGGGCTTTTGTGGCTGGTCGGAGTATCTTTGATAATATTCTAATTGCCCAGGAATTTATGCATGACCTCCGTCGAGCTCCTAAATGCCAGAGTTTAATGGCTATCAAATTATATATGGAGCGAGCTTATGATAGGGTCAGCTGGACCTTCCTGCACCGGGCCTTGCTGGATCTTGGATTTCATCTCGACAAGATCTCCAAGCTAATGGCGTGTATTTCTGGTCCCTCCTTTTCTATCCTGGTTAATGGTTCTCCAACGAAATTCTTTCATTCATCTATGGGTCTTCGGCAAGGTTACCCTCTCTCTCCATCTCTGTTTATTATTTCTGCTGATTATCTTTCCATATCCTTATTTGAAGCTATGTGGAATTCTGTTGTTCAGCCGTATATCCCTGCCCCTGGAGCCCAGCCGATTTTTTATTTATTATTTGCTGATGATTGTTTACTTCTCGGTCGGGCTTCCATTACCAATGCTCGGGCCTTTCAGAGAGTCGTGGAGGGGTACTGCTATGTTTCGGGCCAGAGTATTAATTTGCACAAATCTGGAATCTATTTCAGCCCTAAGACCTCTATCAGGACTCGACATAGGGTTCGACATATTATGGGGATTTTCGGCATTCAAGGTCCTTTGCACTATTTGGGTATCCCTATCTTTGGAGGCAGACTTTCTAGGGTTGAGTGTGCTCCGCTTCTTGCGACTGTCTGTCAAAGGATCGATGGTTGGCAGGGTAGGGCTCTCTCCGCCATGGGCAAAATTACTCTTATTCACGCGGTGCTGGCTTTCCTTCTCATTTATTTGTTATCTAATGTGGTCATCCCGAAGCGGGTCATTCTCGATATTAAGCAGATGATGCGATCCTTCCTTTGGGACTCCTCGCCCAGTCGCCGTAGAATTCACTTATTGGGCTAGGAAAGGGTGTGCCAGCCTAGGTCAGGGAGGGATTGGGTATTCTCGTGCTTCTTGCTCGCCAGGAGGCTTTCCTCACGAGGCATGTCATCAGGTTCCTTCTTAGTCCGGATGGTCTGTGGTCCTCCTTTATGAGAACTAAGTATGGTGATATTTTCATGGATTTCAATGCTATTACTGCTCCCCCTAGAAATTGTTCTATTATTTGGAGGGAGATGATTAGGATGGCCCCTTATGTGGTTTCTCATTTTTCTTGGGTAATTGGGGATGGCTCTTCCATTAGATTTATGGAAGACCCTTGGATTTCGGAGATTTCGCTCAGTTGGTGGCCCACTTTCATTTCGATGCATATGTCTTTATCTATTTCTATTCCTGATATTATGTCTCCTGATCGTACTGCTTGGGACCGACGAGCTGTGCTCTCTATATTCGGCGACATTCTAGGTCTCTGTGTTCTATCTATTGCTATTCCAATTTTTTCTGGCCCTGATGTCAAGGTCAGGAGGTACTCTTCTACCCAAAGGGCTCCGATTCCTGACCTGATGATGATTGGGGCTCCGCAGCCACCGGCGGCCCACTCCTTTGCTTAGATCTGGTCATTACCAGTTCATCCAAGAGTGGCTTTGTTTATCTGGAAGCTTGCTTGGGGGAGGCTTCCTACCTGTTATATGCTCTCTTCGAGGGGTCTATCCATTCCTTCGGACTGCCCCTTCTGCTCTAAGGAGAGTGAGACCCAGACTCACGCCATTTTTACTTGTCCAAGGGTGGCGTCTATTTGGAGAATGGCGGGTTTTCCTCATCTTGGTGCACAAGCCCAGGATGTCAAGGAGCTCTTCATCTCCTCGCTGCGTCATTCTGCTTCGTATAAGCTTTCCTATATTGTCTATCTAGCTTATCATATCTGGTTGTCTAAGACAACCGGATATTCTCCTCTAATGCTTCATCTCCTAGATTTGTGGTGGAGAGGGCTAAGGCGGATGCTACTGAGTACTGGGGATTGACTGATTCGCGGTTGGAGATCTGGGGTTCCCTTTCTGCTCCCCGAGCGACCCCTCCGGTATTTGTCGCTTGGGAACCCCCTCCTCCGACTCTCTGCACTGTCAGTTTTGATGATAGTCTCCGCCAGGACAGGGGAGCTGCTGCTTTCATTATTCGGGACTCATCTCTGGATTTTATCGCTGCTAGGGTTATCCCGATCTGGGATGCCTCTGTCCCACAGACGGAGCTTCTGGTGGCTTGGGCTGGGATCAGATACGCCTGTCTCATCCTTTAGATTGATTGCCTTCTTATTAAGGGAGACTCCACCACGGTTGTATCTTGGATTGATCGGAGGATAGCAACGCCTGCTTACCATCCTATTATTAGAGATATCCATCTTTTGAGGCAGGGTTGTGTTTGTTCTTCGGTTAGACATGTGTATAGGGAGGCGAACTCAATGGCTGACTGGATCGCCTCGTATATAGCCAATCACTCGGATCCGATCTTGTGGACCGATTGGTATTCCGCTCCTCTCCCGTTGCAGGATATTTTATTATCTGATTATATTGATTGTATTCATCTTCGCTCTTAATTAAATACATTATTTTATCAAAAAAAAAAAAAAAATGGTGACAATCCTTTTAACCTTTGATTAAATCTTTCCTATTTCATAATTTTTATGCAAATAAACCTGTAATGCACGCAAAAAAACTCTCGCGGTCCATCGAACAAGGCAACCCAGTACTCTCAACAACCATAAAAAACAATCCATGTTTTTTTTAAAAAAATAAAATAAAAATAATAAAAATAAATCCAATATAGCTCTTATAAAAGGTAAAATTTTAAAATTTATAAAATAAAATATTATTTTTTTTCATAAAATAAAATATGCTGGCATTCCATCTCATCCCGGCCTTCCAAGTAAAAAATATTTCAAGATATCCTCGATGCATGGAATGGTATCATGTTTTGATATTCCATGAAATATTTTAAGTTGGAGCTTGAATTCTTGGCCAAAAGCCTAAACAGCCTGCTCTAATAAAAAATAAAATATTTTTAATTTTTTACTCATCTCAATCATCATCATATTTTATTTTTTAAAACTTAATTAAATTATTAAAAAAATAAATTTCAAACCTGCGCCAGTTGAAACTAAAGTAAGGTCCAATCAATCCAGCTAGCATTATGATGTGACAACCCGGTGGTTCGTAAAACCATTTCTTTAATGAGAAAACGCATTAAATATATATATATAATAACTAGTGCTCCGACCAGCTTCGTCCCGCCTCCATTCCCACCTTCATCTCTGTACGAATCCGTATCTTACAGGTTCCGGAGTCCGGAGGAGATGGACGGCCCTGATTCTGCATCTTTGCCATCGGCGGTGGCGACGACCACCGTCTGTGTGACGGGAGCGACGGGTTACATCGGGTCATGGCTCGTCCGGTCACTGCTCCAAAGAGGCTACAGCGTTCATGCCACCGCCAGAGATACAGGTCCTTGCCCTCACCACCCCTTCCTCTTTTATATTCTCAATGTAGAGAGAGAGAGAGAGAGAGTCTTGTGGAGACCGAGACCAAACTCAAAGGCCCACTTGTCATGCATTTTATAAGTCATAGGCATCAATCCCTTACGTTTAGGTTTCCAATAAAACGAAATGTGATTTGCATCTTCCTCTGTGATCTTTCATCTTATTCTGGCTTTTCAACAAAAGTACGTGTAAGAACATCTTACCCAGCTCGTGGACTTTTCAAACCAGAATCAACAAGATCTAGGGTTTGGGCATCCAAGATCAGCCAACCTTTTCAAACCCCCAGCGCCTCCTCCAATTTTTTTTTTTTTTTTTTTTAAAAAGTCTGACTTTGTGCGCTTAGACATTAGGATGGGAGGGCACATGGCACAAAAAGGATTTCATGGTGTTTTTTCCACCTGAGAACAACTAGACTTTCTCTGGAGCTAGGGCCGGCCACAAGATGGGATGCGTGGAAGAAAGAGTCCTCCGAGATTGGGACTCTCTGGCGCCAAACCAAGGGAGCCGCGTGCTTGAAGGAGAGGAGAGGAGATGGGGGTGCGTGGCTTGCTGGGGTTTTTCCTATCTTAGGACACGTGAAGCAGAGTGAGAGGGAGAGGAGAAAGAGTAGATCAGCATTTGGGAGAAAAAGGATTCATTAACCATCTATTAAAACTCCAAGTATCAATATATATATATACATAGATTTTCACTATCTAGTTTAGACACATGATTCCATACTCAATCCAAATAACTTTTATGCTAATTCAATATATAAAAACACTCGTTCAAGCCTCATGTACACGGTTTCATGTGTTCTTTATCTCTTTGGACTCAAATCTAGCCCAAATACGAGTTGGCCCATCAAAATAAAACTTGGAAGCATCCCATCTGAGTCTACAATCTTCATTTTGGTATCCTATAATCTTTGCAAAGTCCGATCTATCTATCTAATCCATCAGTACCACACATTTGTAAAAGCTATCATGGAGAAGAGTCTTTGTCAGTGCATCAGCTTGGTTCTTCTTAGTCTGAATTTTGACCAGCTCCACCTCATCTTTTTTTATGAGCTTTCTGACCTGGTGATATCTAGTATCGATGTGCTTGGTCCGTGCATGATATATTGCATTCTGAATCAAAAATAGTAAACTCTAGCCCCTGACAGTCTGCTGTGTAAGCCCCATTTTCAATGTTAAACCTTTTAGCCACAATGTCTCCTTTGTTATCTCTATAATGTCAATATACTCCGCTTCAATGGTGGATAAGGTCGTTATGGATTGCAAGCAAGATCTCCAAGAAACTGGACCTCCATTCAGGCTAAATACAAAATCTATGGTAGACCGTATGGTATCCATATCTCCTCCAAAATTCACATCCACAAATCCAATCAACTGATCCCGAGACTCCTTGGATATGTTGGAGCTTCCCTCAGCTTCACCATGCTGCCCCTAGCAAATGCTGATTCAAACTATATCACCAAGTACCTGAAGATGCCCTTCAGTGCTTGCCAGTGCTTTTTGCCTGATTCCACCATGAACTTGCTGACCTGGCTAACTGCATTGGCAAGATCCCGCCTTCAATATACCATCGCATACATGAGACTTCCTACTCCAGAGGTATATGGTATCCTCTTCATCTCTTCAGCGTCCATCTCATTTTGGGATGACATCTACTTAAAAAGATTGACATGATGGCTAATGCAAGTGCTATCAGTTTCGCTCCTTCTATGCCAAATCTCTCTAATACCTTGCTGATGTAATCCTTTTAAGACAATTGAAGCACCTTCTTCATTCTATCTCTGAAAATTTTCATGTCTAGGATCTTCTTAACATGATCCAAATCCTTCATCTCGAACTCTCGAGACAAGGCTGCCTTCAAGTCCTGTACTATCCTTCTATGTTTGATGTAATTAACATATTATCCGTACACAATAGTAAATAAAGCCTAGACTCATCCTCAAGTACCTTCACATATATACAAGGATCATACTTATATCTAGAAAGGCCAATGCTCCTCACATATATATCGAAGTGCTTGTACCATTGCCTTGGCAACTGCTTTAACCCATACAGTGAATGCTGTAGTAAACAAATCTTTTCTTCTGATCCTGGTTTCTCGAACCCCTTTGGTTGCTCCATGGAGATCTTTTTCTCCAAATTTTCATGAAGGAAGGTCATCTTGACATCCATCTAATGCAATTCTAAGTCCTGGATTGCCACAATGCTCAACAGTACCCTGATGGATGTATGACCGATGACCGGGGAGAATACCTTATTATAGTCTATGCCTTCCTTCTGGGAATACCTTTTGGCCATCAATCTCATCTTGAATCTGATACACCGTGCTCTGAAGGCCTTCCCTTTCATGATAGATTTCTTACCACTCGGCAGCTGCACTAATCGCAAGTCTGATTTTTCTGGAGGGGTTGCTTCTCTTCAGTCATTGCTTGGACCACCTATCTCTGTCTGGGCTTTCCACTGCCTCAAATATATAAGGGTTCCCATTTGCTATCACCAGAGCATAGAACATCGATTCATCGAATCCATATCTCTTCAGTGGTCGCATGTTCTGCTTGGACTTGTGCAGTGCGACACCAACACTGGTGTTAGATTCATTCTCATTGCATTGAACCCCTTGGTCTCTATTATTTGTCTCAGCACCCTTCACATATGGAGGCACCCTAGGAGAGTGCTCCACCTGAATATCATGTCCTCCAGGTATTCTTGTAAAATGCAAAATAGAATAGGAAGTTAGCTGCCCAACTTTTCCCTGTTGGGCCTCCTTCTCTCCATATATTTCTCCATGCCTCCTTGCCTCCTTAGGACTAAAAATTCATCAGAGACTATCTCTACTGATGATGGCATTCTTCTTTAAAGGATCCCATAGCCGGTATCCTTTGACTCCATGTGGATAGCCAAGAAACACCATCTTCTTCGACTTGGCATCCAACTTGCTCCGCTCACCAACATCCACATGCACATAGGCTATGCACCCAAACATCCCGAGATGACCGAGCTCTACCTTCTATATCATAGCTCCTCTAGAATCCTTCCATCTAACTTGGTGTGCGGTGATTGGTTCACCAAATAACATATTGCATCGACTGTATCCATCCATAAAGCTTTGGAAAGTCCTAATTGCAACCTCATACACCTAGCCTTCTTCAGGAGGGTTCGGTTCATCCTCTCGGCCATCCTATTTTATTGAGAGCTTTCCTTAATTGAGAAATGCCTTTTGATGCCACATTTCTCACAAAAACTTTGAAACTCCTTGCTAGTAAATTCCTCGTTGTTATCTGATACAGGTACTTTACTGCAATCTTGTTTCTTCTCATTTTTTGTTTTCCAGACTTTGAGTTTCATAAAGATTTTTCTCTAAAAAAAACATCCACACCTTTCTTGAGAAGTCATCTATCATAGTCATAAAATATCTTGCCCCATTTCTGGCTGAAACTAGGGTAGGTCCCCACAGATCAGTGCATACTAGCTTCGGTGGTCCTGCACTATAGGCAGCAAACTTGACTCTATGCTGTTTGCCCATCTGGCATGGTTCACATACATTTGAAAGACTACCATGCAGATCAGGGATCATCTCACTCTTGCTCAGCTTTCTTATATTGCGATCTCTCATGTGGCCCAGGTGGTAGTGCCACAAACGGTATACATCCTACTACTCGTGTGCTACTACTGCTATCTCAGATATTCTAGTCATAATAGACCTCTCCATTCTATACGGGTTATTCTCTAACCTCCCTTCTCATCATCACCATGGCTTTCTTGGAAATGTTCAAAATACCACTCCCGGAATGATTACTGAAGTTATAACGATTCCTTTCCAAGTAGCCTAATGACATCAAATTCTTCTTCAGCTTTGGAACATGCTTTACATTATGAGGGTCTGCGCCATCCCATCAAATATCTTCACTTTAATGGTCCCAATGCTAGCCACCTTATAAAGATGATCATCTCTAAGTATCACACCTCCATTATCAATTTTGGTATATGTAGCGAATCAAGACCGATTTGGAATGTAGTGGTGAGAACAAGTTGTCATGTCCCGAACCCAGCACCGGGATCGGCCACGCGATTGGCCGCACAAATCCTAAGCATCGTCCTAAAGATTGTGCTAGATCTAAAGTATACAAGAATCTCATCATCTCTAAAATTAAATTTTAAATAATCAAGTACCTTCAAAATAAATTCATAATAACTAAATGATCAACTTGATTGTTACATTGGTATCAGAAAGAGAACTAACTAATCAATCTAAAAATGCTGGAATTTAAATCCCATGCTCGACCCGACTCATGCTACACGTTTTGCGATTCTAAAAGAAAAAAAAATAGAGAGTAAGCTTTACAGTCTAGTAAGAATTTTTGTACACTCACACTATCATAATAAAATAATTACAAAGTAATATATAATGTCACAAAATATTATGATCATATATAACAATATATCATGTGATGCAAAGTGTCATATCATATAACTCTTGAAATTAAATTTAATCATCTTAGGATGCTCGGCTCTAGACTACCATAACCACGTTTCCGGCACGTGGTGGAGTATCAATAGTTCCACATTTTCGATTCACGGCGAGATATTAATAGTTCCATATTTCTAGCCTATAGCAAGGCATCAATAGTTTCACATTCCGGCCTGTGGCAGAGCATCGGTATTATTACATTTTCGGCCTGTAACGGGATATCAATACATAGCTAGTCCAGTGCACCACCACCTATCATATAATCTCAAAATCAATTCATGCTTGTTAACAAATTTTATACCAAAATACACTTTCATCCAATGAAATGCACATGAATACTGGAATTATCCAACCAAGATCAACAATATATAACTCATAAAACTACATATACTTAACTTATGAATATATATAATAGATGACTATTAAATACCATATATACTTAATAAATAAGAATATTACATGCACTTATCATGTCACATGGAACAAAATTATCGATGCACAAAATAATTTTTATATAATTAGATGATCGATGTCCAGAAATTCTTACCTTCACTGAAGATAGGTTTAACACGTCCGATATCAGTCTGCGCCCGGATTCTCGATCTAGGTGTTAAAAAACTCGCTCAACACCCTCCCGTCCAGAAAAATTTATCTTTATACATTAGTAATCTTATTTTTAATAAATAATTTCATGGTGCGGTAGTTATAGGTTTAGAACCCTCTACCTGGTTTTATTAGCGATCCATCCACTGATATCTAATCCTGAATTTGCAACTTCCTTAGAAGAGAATATTTTAGATCTTCTTTTTTGAATATTTATTTATTTATCTTACTCTTTTTTTCTGTCTCTTTTCTCTCTTATCTCTCTCTTCTCTTTCTCTCTCCTATTCTCTCTTCTCTTTCTCTCTACTCTCTCTCTTCTTCTCTCCTCTTATCTTATTTTATTATTAGTATTATTTTCTTTTTCTTTTTTTCTTTTCTTTTTTTCTTTTTCCTTTCTTTTTCTTTTCTTTTCTTTTCTTTTCTTCTCTTCTTTTTCCTTTCTTCTTTCCCTGTTTCTTGGACGAAGCCCTCCTCTTACCATAGGTCCCCGCCGGTGACTTCTTCGATGGTGGCGGGCACGACAACACCGTCGGGATCAACCTCTTTGATGTCTCCCTTCCCTCCCTCTCCCTCTCCCTCTCCCTCTGTCTCCATCTCTCGGAGCCAAAGTGGAAAAGTAATGGAAGGGAAGAGGTCTTACCGGTGAGGCGCGACAATGGCGAGGTGACCAACTACGAGGAGCTTCGATTTCGGTTCCATAGAGGGTGATGTGGGCAGGATTTAAAGAGGAGAACTCGGAGGAGTTAACCTTCCTTACAGTGGATAAACCTCGTCATTCGAGAGTCCCGCCATGTCTCCGGCCATCTCTCACTTCATCCCGACATCGATCTCTGACTCCTCCTGCGAGATTCTGGCTTGGTCAAATAGGGATTTCATCTCCAGTTTCGGTGAGTCTCTCTTCTTTTTTTCTTTTTTTTGTCGGTTATTACATTTTCATTCCTTAAAATAATTTTGAGGAACATATCTAAAGTTCACAGCACTATCCTTAATATCCAGAACATCATTCTTATAAGCTAAGTTAGCTAAAATAATATTTTCACTTAATATATAGATATAAATATCAATTTCTAAGGGTACAAATAATATCTTATTATTTTGCTTAATAAAATAAGCTAATATAAAAGAACGGTTAGCACCAGGATTGAACAAAAATAAATACCTTTTGGATGAGAGCTAAATCATACTTATCACCGTTGAGTTAGAAGCATTGGCATTATGCGATATGAGTGTATAAAGTCATCCTTGAGTTCTAAGCTTTTATTGTCCTTGTTATGATTCTGCTTGAAATGCTTGTTGCTCTTATAGCTCCTTTCCCTTAGGACAATATTTTGCTTGGTGACCTTGCTGCCCATATGTACAATAGTTTCCACGAAACCATTTGCATTGGTTGATATAATGGGGCCCTTCATATTTGTGACATTTGATTTCACTCTTTTGTGAAATTTCGTTATTCAAAGTATCATCATTAAACTTCTTAGATTTTGTGTTAGTATTCTAGTCATATTGCCCTTGATAATCCCCTAATCTATACCTCTTCTTTAAAACTTTTTTCCTTTATACTTGAGCAATATCAAAATCTCTTTCTATTATCAATGCTTTGTTAACGACCTCCTTATAAGTGGGTAGTTCACATGCAGTTACATGTTGTTGGATCTGATCTCTAAGTTCATTCTTAAATTTTTCAGTCCAGACCCCTTCGTCTACTATTAATGTCGGAGCATATCTAGACAATTCTTCAAACTTTGCTGCATGTTGAGCAACTGTCATGCTATCTTGCTCCAGACGATCAAACTCTTGAAAATTTTGAAATCGGATATTCTAAAAAAAGTACCTCTCATAAAAGACTTTTCTAAAACTTTTTCAAGTAAAAGGTGCATCATTGGATCCCAACTTTTCGAGCTCCATATTCCATCAGTCAGCTACCTCATCTTGTAACATAAAAGTGGTGAAATTAACTTTTTCCTTCATGGAACATCTCAGGGCTTGAAATACTTTCTCTATTGCTTTTAACCAACTCTTAACCTCCATAGAGTCAAAAGTTTTCTTGAATACCGGTGGAGCATACTTTTTAAAGTCTATCAAGATGATTTGATGCTCTTGCTGTGTCTCGATCTCCTACTGCCATTAAGAAGTTTCTTGTTGCTGTTGCTATTGTAGTAGTTACTGCATAAACTATTATTGATGTTGCATAAGTTGTTACTGCTGTTGCACCCCTATTATCCTTATCATATCAGTCCTAGCAGTGGCTTGTTGTTGCACTAGTAATTATATAAGCAAGGGAAGCTCACTTGTTCGCCAAGCTGAATCTCAGGTCCACCTAAGGTTCCCATTTCTATCATCCCAGTCTTCGGAATATTGTTCGCGAGATCATGTAGTGGTCCTTGTCAGTGCATACCACTGTCTAATAAGGGTCCAGCATCTTCTTGTTGGTTTGAGGGCTCCTAAGCATTTAAGCCATCAGCAAATCATGTAGGCCTCCTAGCATGCCCACACCTGCCTCCATGCGCCATGAGATCCTACATCGATCATTGTTAGCATTTACGTATTACTTAAGGCTATACATATATTATGCTATCTTATCCCAACATAATAATCGATCCGCACTCTTTCCCTGGACTTATATCCTAGGATCCTATGATCTAAGCTCTGATACCATTTTGTCATGTCCTGAATCCAACACCGGGATCGACCATGCAACCGACCGCATAAACTCTAGGCATTGCCTTAGAGATTGTGCTAGGTCTAAAGTATACAAGAATCTCATCATCTTTAGAAATTAAATTTTAAATAATCAAGTACCATCAAAATAAATTTATAATAACTAAAAGATCAACTTGATCGTTACATTGGTATCAGAAAGAGAACTAACTAATCAATCTAAAAAAAGCTGCAATTTAAATCCCATGCTCGACCTGATCCACGCTACGCATCCTGCGACTATGAAAGAAAAGAGAAGTGAAAAGTGAGCTTTATAGCCCAGTAAGAATTTTTGCACTCACACTATCATAATAAAATAATTAAAAAGTAATATATAATGTCACAAAATATTACGATCATGTATAACAATATATGTCATGCGATGCAAAGTATCATGTCATATAACCCTCGAGATCAAATTTAATCACCTTAGGGTGCTTGGCTCTGAACTATCATAACCACGTTTTTGGTTCATGGCGGGGCATCAATAGATCTAAATTTTTGGCCGGTGGCAGGGCATCAATAGTTCCATATTTCTGATTTGTAGAGGGTATTAATAGTTTCACATTTTTGGCCTGTGGCGAGGCGTCAATGTTACTACATTTTCGGTCTGTAGCAGGCATTAATACATGGATAGTTCAATGCACCACCATTCATCATGCAATCTTAAAATCAGTTCGTGCTTGTTAACAAATTTTATACCAAAGTATACTTTCATCCAAAGGAATGCACATGAATATCGAAATTATCCAACCAAGATCAACAATATATAATTTATAAAACTACATATACCTAACATATAAATATATATAACATATGGCTATCAAATACCACATATATTTAATAAATAAGAATATTACATGCAATTATCACGTCACATGGAACAAAATTATCGATGCACAAAATAGTTTTTATATAATTAGATAATCGTTGTCCAAAAATTCTTATCTTCACTAAAGATAGGATTAACATGCTCGATATCAGTCTACTTTCGGACCTTCGACCTAGATACTAGAGAACTTACTCAACACCTTCCTACCTGGAAAAATTTATCTTCCTACAATAATAATTTTATTTTTAATAAATAATTTCGTGGTATGGTAGTTATAGGTCTAGAACCCTCTATCTAGTTTTATTAGTGATCCATCCACTGATATCTAATCTTGACTTCATAACTTTCTTAGGAGAGAATCTTTTAGATCTTCCTTTCTGAATATTTATTTATTTATCTTACTCTTTCTTTTCTCACTCTTTCATTCTCTCTTCTCTCTCCTCTTTCTCTATCCTCCTCTTTCTCTGTCCTCTTTCTCTCTCCTCCTCTCTTCTCTCTCTTCTTTCTCTCTTCTCTTTCTCTCTCTTTTCTTATCTTATTTTATTATTATTATTTCTTTCTTTTTTCTTTTTTCTTCTTTTTTTTCTTTTTCCTTTCTTTTTCTTCTTTTCTTTTCTTCTCATCTTTTTCTTTCTTTTTTTCTTTCCTTGGATGAAGCCCTCCTCTTCCTGTAGATCCCCGCAGGTGACTTCTTCTTTGGTGGCGGCGGGCACGGTAGCACCGCTAGGATCAACCTCTTTGGTGTCTCCCTTCCCTCCCTCTCCCTCTCTCTCTCCCTCTCCATCTCCATCTCTCCGAGCCAAAGTAGAAAAGTAATGGAAGGGAAGAGGTATTACCAATGAGGCGCAACGACGACGAGGCGACCAGCGGAGAGGAGCTTTGATTTTAGTTCCATGGAGGGCGATATGGGATAGAATTTAAAGAGAGCTCAGAGGAGTTGACCTTCTTTACAGTGGATAAACCCTGTTGTCATTAGAGAGTCTTGCCAAGTCCCACCACATCTCTGGCCATCTCCCACTTCATTCTGGCATCGATCTTCGACTCCTCTAGTGAGATTCTTGCTCGGTCAAACAGGGGTTTCGTCCCCTGTTCCAGTGAGTCTCTTCTTTTTTTTGTCTTTTTTTCGTCGATTATTATACAAGCTGATTCCAAGGTCTAAATCTTTGTGCTACTTCTGTGACCATATAAGACAACCAAGAGATCATCCTCCACTTCACTATCAGCCACTGCACTCAACAAATCAGATCCGCTCTTCTCTCATTCTTCTTCCAAAGCAGGCAATCCTGCTTGAAGTACCCTAATTCCTTGTACTTGTAGCATCTGACTTCCTTCTTATCCTTTTGGGATTGGATCATCCTCTAGATTTGCTCCTATCCCTATCTCTTCTAGACCTTTCCCCTATGACCCCTCATGAGGGCTCCTTCTTTGATCAACTTTTTTTTACCGTTCACTAGATCTAAGTACGGAGATAATGTCTTTGTAAAATAGGATCTCCTTCCCATATGGCAATGTAGTCACCAATGGACCAAATGAAGAGGGCAGGGAACATAGCAAATGAAGGTTCTTATCTTCCTCCTCCGTGTTCATTCCAAGCAAGTCATTGCTCAATTGGTTGAACTACTAAATGTGCAGCATGACATCTCCGCCTTCATGCATCCGAAGGCTATATAGCTATTTTCTCAACATCAATTTATTACAAATATTTTTTTGGATATATAATGTGTACAACTTTGACTATAATTTTCTTGGAGTCCTCTCTTCTTGCATCAAATATAATGCCGCATCAGCCAACGACCTCTAATGGTAGTACATGCTCGTTTCTTCAAAGACATCTATTGCCAATCATTTATCTCGTTAGGCCTATCCTCCAATGCCAGATCTAATTCATATTGGACCAATAGGTCCTCCACCCTGGCCTTCTATATGGAAAGACTCCCTTTTCCATCAAAATTTTCAAAATCTATTTTAACATTGCTTTCCATGGTTGATCCTACCACAAACAGCAAAATAACCAAGTAGATCTAAGAGAAAGACCTTGAAGGGGGTGTGCTGAATTTTCTTTCGGCAAACTTCCTTGCTTCTGGCTTCTTTCTCTAATCTAATGCTTTGATACCAATAGTAAGAACACCTTGCCCACATTATGGGCTTTTGAAACCAGCAAAGATCGGCAAGATCTAGGACTTTAGGCATCCAAGATCAGCCAATCTTTCCAAACCCTAGCACCGCCTCCAAAAAAGTCTGAATTTGTGCGCTTAGACTTTAGGATGAGAGGGCACACAATACAAAGAGGATTTTATGGTGTTTTTCCCATCCGAGAACAACCACAACCTAGCCTTTCTCTGGAGCTAGGGCTAGCCACAAGATGGGATGCATGGAAGAAAGAGAGTCCCTAGAGATTGGGACTCTCTAGTGCCATACCAAGGGAGCCGCGCACGTGGAGAGGAGAGGAGATGGAGGTGCATGGCTTGTTGGGGTTTTTCTTGTCTTGGGATGCATGAAACAAAGGGAGAGGGAGAGGAGAAAGAGTAGATTAGCGTTTGGGAAAAAGGATTCATTAACCATCTATTGAAACTCCAAGTTTCAATACATATACATGGATTTTCATGGTCTAGTCCAAACACATGATTCCAAACCCAATCCAAACAACTCCCATGCTAACTCAATACATGAAAACACTCATCCAAGCCCCATGTACATCCATGGTCTCATGTGTTTCACTTCCTTGGATTCAAACCTAGCCCAAATAAGAGTTAGCCCATCAAAATTCCTGAATCCTGGGCTTCGATGCTTGAAGGCTGCATACCTTTATCCTATGACCTAAACCAGTCCTAGAACCTCCCTGATAACCTCATGGAGTCTAAACTTTGACTCTTTCCTTGACTATTAAAGGCTTGGGAGCACCACATCTGAGCCTACAGCAAGTGGTAGCATTTTTGATATTGGAAATCAATGCAATAGTGAGGAGGCTGCCTTGATCAATGTTACATATACTAGTATTCACTCCAAGAAACAAATAATGTGTCATGTACCCCTTCTGAGGTCAGGAGGCTGCCTTGTTTTCTTTTTTGTGCATACAATATTAGCATCTTTCTACCATTGGACACTGGCCAAATGTCATAAAGAAATTCTCTTGAAGAACAAATTACATGATGTCATGTACATCTCGAAGGTTTGGAACCTGCCTTATGGGTCTAGTAGGCCATTACCTGTACCTTCTCCATACTTGCCTTGAGGTGGAGCAGGGCAAGTAAAGTCTCTGATTGGAGAGGGGTGGGTAGAGTTAGATGGAGTGGGTCCAATGGTTCAGATTCGGTAAAGCTATAAATCTCTCTCTCTCTCTCTCTCTCTCTCTCTCTCTCTCTTGGCCTCAAAAAGGAAATTTATGAAGAGTTATTTATATTTGGTTGGGTTCGTAATGAGTTCTCTCAGTATCCATACTTGTCTCAAATCCACTACGGTCCAAATCTTCTACGGGTTAGGTAAAACTTATCCCATTAGGGTCCGTTCTTTCACAGGTAAAATATTTAGATGGGAATTTATATGTTCCTGGATAAATATTTTTTAGACAACATTTAGACATGAAAATGATTTATCCATGTTTTTTTATGTATGGAAAAGTAGTTTCGAAATTTGTTATCCATGTTCTTTTACATTATTACTTTCCTGGATAAGTTGCTAAAATTTATCTATATTTTTTATAACACCCTTTATGGGGACTAAAGTTTGGGGGTGGTGAACAACTGAGTTATTAGGTATTGAATGAGGAGGCATTGGAAATCAGATTGGAAATCAGGAGGACATTTTAGAAATGAAATTGAATGTTTACTTTGTTGGCTAATGGGAAAATGATTTTGCTACCTTCTGGGTGGGTAAAATTTTTTTCCATTTCATGGATAAATGCTATTCAAGTAAAGTAACTTACTCATCTTGAAAAGTACAAGAACATAAGTAAATTGGTCGATAAGAAAGTTGACTAACTTTTTCATAATATTTATCTACAAAAGAATGGGCTCTTAGTGTCAGATTGGGATGGATATCCGATGGGATGGAGTAAATTGCTACCCTAATTAACTCATAGGATAAAAGTAAATATTTTTCTGAACAGCCATCAACCCAATGTCAACCTTCCATTTTTCTCCAGCGTTGTCTAGAAGCACCCCATGTTATGGACGCTATAGATTTCTATAACTCCATAATTTATCTCTTGGAACTCTCTTCCCATCAAACATGATTATTGAAGTTTCTGTTTCTAAGTAAATCAATTCCTCCTTGAAATGACACATTCCAGGGATCATGTAGCCTTAAAAAGAATTCTTAGCTTGAGCATGCACAAAATATGGCAAGTAGGAAATAAACATGCGGTGAGCTCATCTTTATTACACTATGATGCTTAAGCTAAAATTGTATTCAACATAATCTAATATATAGGGTTTGTTTGAAGTTATTGTAGCTTTTGACCAAAAAGTAATTTTTGATAAAAACTACGTTTTGATATCAAAAGTTATTTTGGGACAAAGTAGTTTTTGTTTGGCTATCAATATCTTAAGTTGTTTTGAAACAATGAAAATATTTCATTGTATGTTTGATTGACAAATCCAAAAACTGTTTTGAATGACAAAATGAATAAATATGATAAATATAAAAAATGTGAAGATATTAATCGAGGATCTAGATGAGAGGAAATTAATCCAAAGAAAAAATTCTAATTGACAAGGAAGTCAGGTAAAAAGGATATAGATGGAGAGGGAGAGGAGATTAATGAAAGGAATGTGCAAGGGGTATTGGGAGGGCATTGCATTATTTTAAAAAAATAACTGATATTTAGTTTGCAATGCCACATCCAAAGGAAGCGGGAGGGGATCAACTTTATGTAAAATGAATTTTTAACGCAATCTAAATTTTTTTGTAGGTTGCAGCAAAATGCTCAAAATTTTATTTTTAAACCTGGAATCACTTTTGACAAATTCAAATGCACTCCCAAATATGCACATAATTGATTGTGGAAATAGGTAAAGCATCGCTCCTCCAGTCAACATTCAGTGGAAACAGTCAGTTGAAAATCTTCAGATCTGATCTTAATGAGGAAGGAAGCTTTGATGAGGCAGTAAAGGGTTGTCTTGCAGTTTTCCATGTAGCAGCTCCTATGGAGTTCAATGTATCAGTTGAAGAAAACATCGGTAAATACTCTTTGGTTTTTGTTTTTTTGATGAATATCTTTGGTTAGTGATTGCTCTCTTTTGAAGAGAACTGTTTATTGCACTGTGAGTAATTGTGACCGAAGTGCACCCCTGCTACTGAGTATGGTACTTGTTTTGCCAAATAATTCTTGCTTCCCAGCTTATGTTCAAATAATAAGATCGATGAATCTTCTTGTTGTTTACATTCTGTTAGCTTTGATCCAGTCAACCTTTCCTAGTAGGAGTTTATAAATCACAATGTGGAATATATGTGTATTGATTGAGGATTAAACTTCATGGAAACTTCTGAATTTCTTAGTGATCATTTTTGTAAAATGTAACATGCTAACCTTTTTAGCATGATCTATTATTGATATTTTGGGTCTTTAGTAATAATTTCTACCCTAGAACTATCTGGCACTCGAATGTATTGAACTATTTTAATTGGTCACCTTAAAAATTTGTCCATGTTGATGTTTTTTCTGGAATGAACATCTTTCATATTCAAGAAAGTGCTAATACAAGCTATCTTTGATTAAAGAGGATCATGTACGATCAAAGATTACAGAACCAGCAGTTAGAGGAACACTCAATGTACTGCAGGCTTGTTCAAGAGCAGGGTCAGTTAAGAGGATTATATTTACATCTTCTATCAGTACCATTACTGCCAAAGATAATAAAGGAGAATGGAGAGAATTGGTAGATGAATCATCTATTACACCAATAAACGGAGTTTGGAACACAAAGCCTAGAGGATGGGTAAATTTCTCACTCTTGACTAGTTTTCTTAGCAATCATATATGATTAACCTAACATATTTTTATCACAAACAAAAGATTGATTTTCTAGCATGGCTTAATAGTATGCTATTAGAAGGCAATGTATTTGGTCACAACATTGTTATAAACTTACAATGTTTCAGCCTTCAGGTACCATTATATGCTGAAACTAGAAATGACCTTCCTTATGAAGTATTTATGTAGAAATTTTACCGGCAAATGAGTTGTTTACATAGAGGTTCTAATGCATTCTTTTCAATACTTTCCCAAAATACAGGTCTACATTCTATCAAAGCTCCTGACAGAGGAAAAGGCCTTCCAGTTTGTTAAGGAGAAAGGTATTGATTTGGTATCGATTATCCCACCTACAGTAGCAGGTCCATTCCTGACAACAGTTGTTCCTTCAAGTGTTCAAGTTCTGCTGTCACCTGTCACAGGTGATTCCGAATTCCTCCTCTAAGTTATATAAATTTTTTTTTTTGGAGGATACAGAAGGGTCAAGAAAATTATATACATCTTCATTGGTGGTTTCCCTGGTTTGAGCTTGATATAAACTCTCGTACTCTTTACTGTTACGAAGATGAGTACTTCAAGACAACATTTTATGGCCCACCAGGACCAAGGGCATCCTGGCTGTCCTGTACCGTTTTTGTGAGAAAACATGGCCAGGATAGGATCGGGATCCGAAATCCATCCACACGGGGAGAGAAGAAGAAAGAAAGAAAGGAAGAAAGATGAAAAAGAAAAACTGAAAAGAAAGAAGAAGAATAATGAAAGGAAGAAAAGAAAGCGAAACAAAAAGGAAGGGAAGAAGAAAGAAAGGAAAGAGGAAGAGGAAGAAAAAGAAGTAAAAAAAAGAAAGAGTAAGGGATCGGAAAAGAAAGAAAAAGAAAAAGAAAGAATGGAAGGTAGGAGAAAAAGAAAGAAAAGAAAGAAAAATAGAAAAAAAAGAATGAAAGAAAAGAAAGGAAAGAAGAAGGGGGAGAGAAACAGAGAATATTTATTAGGATGCATGGCTATAACTATTATCGGGATGGGATTGGACTATGGGGCATTCGTCTCATGAAAAAATCAGGACACCTAGATTTAAATATTGTTTAAAGATGTTCATAAAGATCACACAAAAGTACTGATTATAATATTTTTTATAAAAAGTTATCTTTAATTTTTTTATTGGATAAGATGTAGTTTGCAATGTTTATTAACCTAATTTAGATATATCATTACAGTGAAAATATATCTCATCATATTGAAGCACTGTTGGTTAATCAGTTGTGAAGGGCAAGGTAGAAAATATTCACATGTTCTATACTTCTATATAACAAACTGACATTTATTGATTCCGTTAGAAAATGGTGTTAGAAGAAAAATATAATTGGATAAAATTTGTTTTCTATAACTATTTAAAACTCACACCTATTGTTAAGTTTGTAAAGCATGTTCAGTAATATGACCTTACTTTAGAAATCAACATTGCGAGATAAAAGGATCTTAGGAATTATTTTGTCTCTATTTTCTTGAGATCTAATGAACAATCTATATTTTAAATATTTGGAAAAAATCCAAATATATTCCCTTTATCCCAAGAAAATATCATCTACATTCTAACATAATAAGATACTATGATCCATGTGATCACAAATTTTGCTTGACCATATACATGTCGGAGCACTTCATAAACCTTTAGGACAATCTCTTTTTCCTCTTTTTGCATCTAAGAAAGATGCATCATCCTCAATTTCATGCTTCATCTGTTTTTTAACTTGATATTTTCTTCTTCAAGTGGTGGTTTCATTTGATATATAGTTAGCTGGCTTCCTCCACTTGCCTTTTACTGTTTTTCTGAATTCTGGCATTATTATTGCCCAGGTGATCCCAACCTCTACCCAATACTGATTTCAGTGCACTCAAGATTGGGATCGATCCCATTAGTTCACATCGAAGACATATGCAATGCACATATATTTCTAATGGAGCAACAAGGGGCTGAAGGTAGATTTATTTGCTCTGTTGGAAGCTCCACCATGCCTCAATTAACCGATCTTCTCTCTTTGAAATACCCTTCATTCAGTTCCAAAAGGTAAGTATTTTGCATGTCTTAATTGCATTTAGTTTTTTTTTTTTTTTAAAAAAAAATCTAGGTCTTGATTATTATCTTTTGCTTGCTGGAAATCTACACAGGTTTGCCAAGGGATTCAACGATGTAGTCCCTCCGGTGATTTCTTCCAAGCGTTTAACCAATTTGGGTTTTAAATTTAAATATGGTGTGGAAGATATCATAGAGCAGAGTGTTGCCTGTTGTATTGAGAATGGTTTTCTGAAGTGCCCCATTACAGAAGGCATTCACAATTGAAGCATGAACACTTTTTGGTCAAGTTTTTTAGAGAGACTAGAAGAGCCTGAGAGCATGGAGAACATAGAATAGAGTAGGTAGCAATAAGCAGGGTTCTTTACACCATACAATGTAGATTTTGTTCAGTATTTTGTTGTTTATGATAACTGAGGAGATTCATCAAAAGATGGCCATGGCAAGATCTACTTAGCCAAACCACTTATCAAAGGATTCTACCTGCGTATGATGCTCAATTGACAAAGTTGTTATTGAGGGATATTTTGCATGTTATTGAAACCTTACTTCTAATAAGGGAAGTACTATTTGAAATTTGCCGTACCATCGAGTATAGATTGTCGTTCTTTGGCTAGGTAATGAGCATCCACTCTCATTATCATTTTGTGATTTGACTATAAATACTTGGTCACAAATTGTCCTCTTTGGGAAGACCCAAAAATCATTGGAACTTCTTTACAACCTTCACCTCATTTATATGATTGATTTGCAGGTGGACAAAAAAAAATTATTCACAGAGAGATGCATGGTTAACTAATAATCTTTGAAAATCAATTCTGCAATATTGTTTATAAATTTGCAGAAAATATGGCTTTTAGGAAAGATATGACAAGGGAAAAATATCTCAACTTCGTAGAAATGCAGGAAGCCTGCCAAGTAATGGTGACTCTCAGAAATGAGAGAAAAGATAATACAGGACATAAAAACGATTGATATTATTAAGCAAATGGAAACAAAAGCTTGAAGAACAGGAGAGGTGAGAGGAATGGTAGAAGAGAAAGAAGAGGGTGGAACTCCAAATACATCAAAAAGCATTTACCATTTAATAATTTTTTTCATAATTAGTGAATGATCTATGAAATTCTGAATAATTAAATAGCTGGCAAGGAATTCAGTTATTTTGATATCAGAATCATTTGGCCAAAGAAAAAATCTCTATTAAAAATTTTCTAATTGGAGAATTTAAAAGGCTATGAAAGTTTTGACAGTGATATGCAGCATTTGATCTTCTATTTATCCAAAAGACAAATAAAGTAGTGCCTCCCTGACCATGTACCTGTCCCGAAACAACATGGCTTCAAACATCCATCCAACAAAAGATAAATGAAACTTAACATTTCTGCACATTAAAGAATGGGGAAAATTATCTAATAAAACTGAAATTCCCATCTACAAATAAGTTTATCTTCTTCTGTCGTAGCACGGATGTATGATCCACTGGTTTGGTTGCTAGTGGGAAGTATCATTTTGCTTAGTTTTGATGCTTTCCAGTTCTATGAGGCTGGTTAAACCAAGAGCAGATGCCTGGTGTCAATGGTCAGATCCCATATCATAAGTTCATATCTTCTGTATAATGCTCCAATATTCTAGGAATTCAAATTCAGTTTTACCTTTTTTTTTTCTAAATAATTTGGTTCGAACAAGTTGCTCACTATCTTGTGAGAACCACTTAGTTAGTTTACTCAAACTTTTGGACGTTTTTTGAACATGCTTGTGGGTTTGCGTGTTTCTCTTGGTGGGTGTAGGGTCATGGGAATTAACATGCTTTTCCCATGCAGGCATCTCCTAAAGTCAAATTCAGAGGAAACCACCATGGATAGGGACCGCAAACTTTCCTCACCCTAAAATTTAATCAAGTTGTTGTCTTGTACTTATAGAATAGTCATCTAGAATGTAATCTTGAATCATGATGCAATTGATTGGTCTTTGATTTTAATGTTCAATGACCCTTTTGACTAGTGGATTATAATTCAAACCTACGAACTTGCTACCAGTTTATACTTAGTCAAGTTTCTAGATCAAAAAAGAATTACACCCGTCATCGGAGGTTGTTGAGTTGAAAAATCTAGCAGCAATAAAAAAGATAATTCACAGAAGGTATTGGACACTCGAGAAGTAATCTTTTTTTAAGGCTAGCAGAGGCAATATGCTGGCTTCGAACCTTGTTAGATTCTAAGACCAAACTAACTAAGCAAAAGAAGGGTATGATGGAGTTATGTTCGGTGACTAAATTGCAGCTAAAAAATGATAAAAGTAACATAGTGATGCTATTGGATATTCTTTTTATTAATTCAGTCAGATCGTATTTGCTAAAACATCTAGGTAGATGCATTAGAATCTTACATTTTGTGGAAGTTTAATCAGTTTTTAGACGGTCAGTGAAACCTTTCATAGGGACTTTGAGAGGTTATGACACTGAGGTTTTCCAAGTCTGAAACAAAAGAAGGATAGATGTTGTCAGAAAGTAAATAAGGTCATATATTAAGAAAGATTGGACAAAGAGGTTAGTTTGGGAGTGAAATAAGAGAGAGATAGAGAGAGAGCAGCAATTCTATAGATCAAATTTAACATGCCAAAATGACCATTTCTTTGTTCTTTGAAAAATGGGGTATCACATGCATACCAGTTCGTCAAAAATGAGCAGTTTAACTCATATTTCTAAAATCTAAATTGCTTCTTGCAGTTATATCTCTGTTTTAATTAGATTGCGTTTTCCTTCCATTGAAAGGTTGTTTTGTATCCTTGTACTCTCTGTTTTCATTTCAGTTTTCACGAAATGAATTGAAGTGCTCTCTCTCTCATATATATATATATATATATATATATATATATATATGAAATTAGAGCTATAACTTCTCCTGCTAAGATTAGAGAATCAAATCATAAAAATTAAATTGAACCAAACTGACTTTTCTACATATCTATCGACCATTGTATGTCCATCGATCTATTTATTTAGCTACTTTCTATCAAAGATTCTGTAAACCTTACCTTTATATCTAAAGCACATAGATCCAACAGAAAGGCAGAGAAACCAACAAACAAGCGTATAAATTTGCTGACACCAATTCACATGCTATCAATGTAGAATAAGGAACAGAAATGTGATCAAATATTGTTTGTAATTGGACATCAGACAAAAGGCCTCAGAAAGGAAGTCTGTACTCAGTTGGCAATTGGATTAGGACATGAGATCAAAATTCCTTGACAACATCAACTCAAAATCTCACAAACAGTATGCTGTAGGGTAGTTAAGACATTTGCTATAGATTCAAAAGTGCTGCCAAAAATACCAATTTAACTTTCTTCAGTGTTTACAGATTACCACAAAGCATGGTAGAAGTGCTCGTGGATTAAGCAGATAGAGCTCCTCAATATTTGCATACAGACCAACTTTCCCAGCCACTGAGTCGAACCCTGACTGACTAGCCAAATCTTGGAGGTAATCCATTGGCTTATGAACCCTTCCTGCGATCACTCTACAAACCAGTAAAGCTTTTCTGCTAGAAGGGTTATCGTCAAATACTTCAATAGATTCCAGTGCTCTCCCACTAGTAGAAGTTGTGAATACTCCTACGCCACCCTTCAGTTCCTTCTTTGTGGAAAACCCATGTCTTATAATACGGCAAACATTGCACTTCTCTGATGTGCAAAGGTTTGAAGAGCCATTCATGCCCAGAGAACAGGAAATCGTGGTGCCATAGAACCTTAACAGTTCATTGCCATCAGCTAGGCAACGGGGATGCTTCTTAGGAAGTTTGCTGGCTTTTATCTTTACCATCTCTCGATACTCTTCAAATCGGGCAAGAGTTCTTTGCACATTGTGGACCTTTAAGACCCGTTCTATTCGCCCACAACTGCTCTCGGGCTTCAACAAGCTTGCTTTGCATATTATCTCTACAATCTTTCGAGATGAGTCCCCTTCCACTAGTTCAGTAACTGCAAGGTCAATGGAGAAGGTACTATTTTCAAATCATACAAGTTGGTTAAGGAAGGACAGCAAGGATACTTTTTTTTAAAAGCATGATAATTTTAAATGCTAGGGGAGAAACTTAAACATCAAATACAGCCCAAGACCTTCTACATGATGCACATCATCTAGATGTGTTGTAATGGGAATAGATCAGCAAAATGTGGTAGGCTGAGGAATGCATGATAGAAAAGGCATATCAGAGCAACAGATACAAACTAGTAGTTGGGTAAAGGATCAAATGTCTCGATATGGATGATTTTTTTCAGTGATATAATTTGCATAGTGCCTCTTCTGCTGACTGCCAAAAGCTAATTTTACATTTTGCTGCTTGACTCTCCTTCGAAAATGAATTGGAGTCCAAAATTTATTTAACTATTACCTTAATCTTTGTAGTATTAGACTACATTAGGCTTAAGCCAGACAGGAGATCGAAATCACCAGTAGTAGACATGAAGCAGACAATGCAGCAATTACTAATGAAAATACTCAACGATTTCTGTAGTACAAATTTAAAAAAAAATAAATAAAAAGAATGAAGAAGAAGAAGAATGAGAAAATGAATTGAATGAGTGAATGAGGGGGGATCCTATATGAATCCTATTAAATTGCACCAATAATAAACAGCACATACATCTCATGGGAGATTCAGCACACAAGAATAAAGTTTACGACTAGTGATAAAAAAGCTTAACATTTTTCCTCCTACATTCACTGAAGGATAGAAAGCGAGAGAGAATAAACAGATGAAATCGATTTGGACTACAGGGCCGGATGAATCAGATCTAAGATATGCAATTACCAAAATTTCACCTGATAAAATATCTCAAAAACACAAATTTGGGAAATGCAGTCTCAAAATTTTAAATGAGACCCACAATTTTAAGCTCTAAAATTTCAAAGCCATACGGATACTAAAGGAGATACTTGATGATGCCCAACATCTAATAAGGGTCAAAAAGAAAGGTACCAGCCCAAAGCCATCAAATCTAATATATATAATCAATAAATTTATAACTGCTGAGCCTAATAAATACGTTTCAACAAAACCAAGAGAAATCACCATAATAGAACGAAGACAACATCAATAACACTTCTGAATGAAACATGCAGTCTATTAAGTCCTACAGGAAGGAACCAAGTATTGGGAAGAAACCTAATGCTCTTACCTGCATGCCTGGAGAGATGATGTGCCTCCAAGGCCTCCCACTTCCCAAACTGATCCCCACATCTGTGGCAGGTTATGGTAGCAGAAGGCCCATTTGAACCAATATCATGAAAAGCCCTTGGTGCTGAAAAGAAAAGAGAGCCTCCTCCACCATTCCCAAAAACAGCATCATGAAGAGAGGAACCCCCCAAGTTATGGCCCTCCCTATTGGCAGCCGCCCCAAGGGCCCTCCTTGGAGGGGTGCCGCCCCTCAAGGGAGAAGAAGGGCTATAGTTCAGGGCATGGTGCCCTCCCCCAGGGCCTGGTGTCCCTGGCCTCAGGGTGCCCATATAGGCGGAGCCCACCCCTGCACCACCCTCAGGGCCACCACCACCACCACCAACCCCCCCGAGACCTGTTATCTTGAGCTCGCACCTGGAGTCACTGAGGATCACCTCATGGGTTATTGGGTTCAGAAACTCACTGCTCCCGATGGACCTTGGGCTGCAGCTTGCTGGTCTCTCATGGTGCCTCCTTTGCCCATGGATTACATCTTTGAGGTTGGCTATGGATCTGGAGCACCCTGACCTGCATGGTTTCCTGGTTAAAATGGTGCTCGGGTGCCCCTTGGCCTTTGGCTCATGGACATCAGAAGGCTCAGACTTGCAATGGAGAGTCTTCTTGAGAGCAAACCAAACTGCTGGCATCTTGTCTCCCTTCTTCTTCTCTGCTTTTCCTTCTCTCCAGTGGCTTTTACTCATTTGACTCAATGCTCCATATCTCCTCTCCATCTATACAGAGAAAAATCCATTAAAGCCATTCATCTGCGTGTGTGTGCGTGTGTGTGTGTGAGAGAGAGAGAGAGAGAGAGAGAGAGAGAGGGAGGGAGAGGTTAGGATAGACCATAAAAAGCTAAGAGAGAGAGAGAGAGAGAGAGAGAGAGAGAGGTCATCGTTTATTTCGGCTTCAATGTCCTCTAAAAGCTGCAGACCTAGAACTTGGATGACTTGACTCAAATAAGACCCATAGAAAGGATAAATTATTAGATGGTCCAGGTCCAGTGAACCGGTCTAAATTCCAATGCATATTTAAATAAAAGAGGTAACGTGGCGAGTGACTATTGGATCAATCTACTGGACCTGGTTCATCAAATAATTAGAACCAAATAATTAGGTGGACCACAAAAGATGAGAACCAAATGCCAGATGGTCAAACGCATCCAAAGTTAACCTCCAGGGCTGCAGATGGGAGGAAAGAGACAAGGGTTGGCTCCAAACCAAAACCAAAACCAAGAAGAAGGAGGAGAGCAAGATTGGATTTTAAAAAGAAAGAAACAAACAGCTAGGCGTTCAGGATGGAATCTTTTCTCCAAGATCCATGAAATCCAACCAGAAAAGAGAGGGGAGGGGAACTATATTAATTGCATTAATGCACGGAAAGGAAATCAGATATGCTGGGCTTGAAAGATTTTGGCTACATGAATTTAATGGGAATGTTTATGTGGCCAGCCGGTCACAATCCCAAAAAAATGGCTTGCACTTGGTTAAAATTACAAGAGTAGCCATTCCATGGGATCCGGCATGTTAGCAATAGTATGATCGCATCCTATACAACGGTTATTATTTTTCATTTCTCTCCGACAAAAATTTAGTTTATTTCGGTTGATCTTATTTCACTTTTAAGCTATTATATGTCCAACCAATATGTATGCACATTGTCTAAAATAGATATGTGCATTCATTAGAAGTAGAGGCATAATGGCCTGGTAAATCCAAAATGAAGTGTTTTTTAAGAAAACACAATTTTAATTACAAAATAATCTTCGAGTTTTATTGAGTCCTTAGAAACAGCTTTAATAATTAATCATAAATTTTCATTTCCATGAAAGTAAAAGATCCAATTTAGCACTTAGTAGATAATAATAGAGGGAGAAATAAATTACCTTAGAATTTGGTATTCCTAGTTCCGTGGATGGGCAAATATTTTCAAAGGATAATACATGCGGGTCGCGGTGCGAGACTCGACTATTTAACCTTACTGTCCTGCTCTTGGTGCATCTCTGATCTCACATTTGCTGTTTGTAGATGCCTTCTATTGGGTCATGCTTCTATATTGACAGCGGTGGGATTCAGGACGATACTTGAGCACTATTGTTTGTCTTCGGGTCAAAGGGTTAACCTCCATAAATCAAAGGTTCGTTTCAGCCCGAAGACTTCCACCCGGTTATACTGCTCGATTTAGGAGTGTTTGGGGATTGCTACTCAGGATGGATGCTTTCATTATCTGGGAGTTCCTATCTCTGAAGGGAGACTTCGGAGGTCAGAGTGTCACAGGGTGGTGTAGTCCATTCAGGAGAGAGTGGAGTGTGGAGGGTTGGCAAGGTAGAGCTCTTTCTTTCATGGGCAGGTTGACCTTGGTCAAGTCTGTTCTTTCTTCTCTCCTAGTGTATATGTTATCTAATATTATTGTCCCCAAGTTTATCATCCTCAAAGTGGAGCAAGCTATTCGTTTTTTCCTCTCGTCTTCTTCGATCTCTCAACGGGGAGTTCATGTGCTGGGGTGGAGAGTGGTATCTCAGCCGATTCGTGATGGTGGGCTTGGCATTCACCCCCTTGGTGACTAGGGAGGCCTTGAATACAAACATATCACCAGACTGATATTGAGATCGGAGAGCTTATGGACTTCCTTGATGCGGATGCAGTATGGGTCCCTTTCTTTGCCGACAGGTGGAGACCTGAATACTTTCTGGCATTCTTCTGTCATGTGGAGAGAGATGGCTCAGAGGGCCCCTGCTGTTATTTTCTAGATGAAGTGGGCTATTTGGGATGGTAGATTGATCAGCTTCATGGATGATCCTTGGATCTCGGATGTGCCCTTAGCTCGGTGGCCGACTTTTATTGCGATGGACCTTCTGCACATCAGGACTATTACTGACCTCATGTCTGGGGAAGGCTCTCAATGAAATTCTTCGCTGGTCATTCGGGCATTTGGAGCCATTTTGGGAGCTAGGATCATTTCTATTACCCTTCTGGCATACCCCTATGCCGATGTTCGTGTTTGGAGGTCGTCGATTGTGCCTAGAGTCTCCTTGTCGGAGTTGTATCCTTTGTATTCGGCGAAGCAGCAGAGGACCCGTCCCACTGGCTAGATTTGGTCCTTAGGGGTGCACCCCAAGGTGGCTTTGTTCCTCTGGAACGTGGCTTGGCAATGCCTTCCTACGAGAGCGCTCCTAGCTGCTTATGATGTGGAGATGGAGATTGTTGAGCATGTTTTATTCACTTGCCCTAGGGCTTTGTCTGTGTGGAGGGCAGCTAGATTGGGCTACATTGGAGAGCAGTCCGAGGATCTGGTGGCTTCCTTCCTAGACATCTTGAGGTCACGATTGTTGCCTCCTCTCCTAGTTACCTTGCTTATGTTGCTTATCCTATATGGCTAGCGAGGAATGCTTTAGTCTTCAGTTCCTCGAGTTGCTCCTCTAGAGTGCTTGCTGAGAGAGCTCGGGCTCACATGAAGGAATTCCAGATGGTGACTGTGACTTCTTCGGAGACCTAGGATTTCGGTTTCGCTCCTCGAGCACCCAGACGGTTTTTATTTTTTGGGAGCCCCCTCCTCTGATGTATGTCAAGGGCAACTTTGTTGGGAGTGTCAGAGGCCCTGAGGGAGGGGCTACTTTTGTGGTCTGAGACTTCAGTTTGGATATTTTGGCTACTTGGGGTTGCCATCTGGTTGACTCTACTGTCCCCCAAGTGGAGCACACTGCGGCTTGGATTGGGATTCAATATGCTCGTTATCTTCTCCAGGTCGACCACCTTTTTATTGAGGGGAATTCTTTCGCGGTTATATCTTGGTTCAGGGGTGCAGTCCAATCTCCTTCGACCCATCCTATGCTCCAGGATATTGCCATTTGGCTGAGAGGTTGCTCCTCTTTTTTTTGTTAGACATGTGTACAGGGAGGCCAATTCAGCGACTGACTGGGTCGCTTCTTATATGGCCTTTTATTTTGATCAGGTATTTTGGTCTCGTCTCGGGGAGATGCCTTTGCCTTTTAGGGACTGCATATATTCTAACTTTTTTAGATGCATTCACACCATGATTGTTGGTTGAACCATCCACTTTATCCATATATATATATATATATTAATATATTCTTTTTGGTAGGAGATTCTTTCAAAAGAAACACCTAATGCATCAAATTTCTATCTTGATGGAACATACCACCCAAGTTCCAGCAAGATTGATTTAATAAATGCTTTTGTTTTTTGATAAAACAAAAAGGAGGGGGAGGAGTTAGACCCCAGGCGTAGCCACCCCCAGACAGTCCCCTAACCCCAGCCAGAAAATATTCGATATGCGGTGCATATTAATTTTCACAGCCGTTCCCCACCTGAAAGTGAGTACGTCAACCTGACTGCCATTGGCATCAGCCGAGTGAACAAAATTTATTATATATATCCCTAATTTTTTCACTACCACCAGTCAACAGGGACTCCAGGACTATTTTATTAGTATTTTTCTTTTTTTATTTTATTCTCGAGATTTTTAATCAAAAATATCCAAATCGAGACTCGAATCCCTTCCAACTGGTTGTGAGAAAAGTCTCACAGCCAGCCGTGCCAATTTAACAAATGCTTTACTACCTCCATGCACCGTTGATGTGGCAGGATCGCTGACATGGAACAGCTGTCAGGCACCACGACAGGCAAGACCGCCACGTCAGGTCCTTCGGCCTGACCCCTTGGCCAGGTCGGGCCCCTTCGGGACAACAGGGCCGACCGCCGAGCCGAGCTCTGTCCTCCACCAGATTAAGCCCCTCCGGGATTGAGCCCTGTGGTTGGAGTCGAGCTCAGCCCTCACCCGCCACGTGGAGTCTCTCTCCGAGGTCGAGCCCTCTAGGCCGGAGCCGCCACCTGTCCTCCACCAGATCGAGCCCCTTCGGGATCGAGCCCTGTGGTCGGAGTCGAGCTCAGCCCTCACCCGCCACGTGGAGTCTCTCTCTGAGGTCGAGCCCTCTAGGCCGGAGCCGCCACCTATCCTCCACCAGATCGAGCCCCTCCGGGATTAAGCCTTGTGGTCGGAGTCGAGCTCAGCCCTCACCCACCACGTGGAGTCTCTCTCCGAGGTCGAGCTCTCTAGGCCGGAGCTACCACCTGTCCTCTACCAGATCGAGCCCTTCTGGGATCGAGCCCTATGGTCGGAGTCGAGCTCAGCCCTCACCCACCACGTGGAGTCTCTCTCAGAGGTCGAGCCCTCTGGGTCGGAGCCACCACCTGTCCTCCACCAGATCGAGCCCCTCCAGGATCGAGCCCTGTGGACGGAGTTGAGCTCAGCCCTTACCCGCCACGTGGAGTCTCTCTCCGAGGTCGAGCCCTCTGGGCCAGAGCCGCCACCTGTCCTCCACCAGATCGAGCCCCTCCGGGATCGAGCCCTGTGGTCGGAGTCGAGCTCAGCCCTCACCCGCCACGTGGAGTCTCTCTCCGAGGTCGAGCCCTCTAGGCCGAAGCCGCCACCTGTCCTCCTCCAAATCGAGCCCCTCCTCGAGCCCTGTGGTCAGAGTCGAGCTCAGCCCTCACCCGCCACGTGGAGTCTCTCTCCGAGGTCGAGCCCTCTGGATCGGAGCCGCCACCTGTCCTCCACCAGATTAAGCCCTGCCTCCCCTGATCGACCTCCAGCTCGGGCAAAGGCGACTGCAGAAGGGAGGACAGTACTATCACCCTAGGACACCGGAAAGCCACCCAAGGATCGCTGAGCAGTGCCCACTATACCGTAATAACTGCCTGCCCGCCACTTACACCAGAAAAAAGGGAAACACCCTGATCAAAACGCCACACCCTCCACCGGCTGCCCGTACTGCTAGAGGGATGGGCTAGCCAAAGGGCACAAATCCCGGGGGCGGTGGCCCACGGATCGAGGCTCTGCCAAGCTTCCTGGAATGGGGCGACCGAAGAGAATGTCAAAGCGAATGGAAGTTTTCCATACCGTATGTCAGGAAAGGCATCCCGTCTATGGCACAGTACCCCGCCGCATGCACTTGCCAGCCCAACGGGAATCCCAAGGCAAGCGCCCAACAGTCACCTTAACTACAAAGAGCAATCGACACCCCCGAAGGGGGAGGTAACCAAGCTCAACTCAACTCAACTCAAGAAAATACAAGCAACACAAAAAGACCGGGTGCAAGCTCAACCAGAAGGGCGACGCACCACCACCACTCTAAGTAAACAAAGGAGGAACGGTTATGCAAAGAATCTCTCTAACTCCACCGTCATCCTCCTACACACTTTCATCTTGTTCTCATACCATCAACTCCACCTAGCATGGAGTCCATCAAGAGGGGCTCGACCAGGAGGATCTGTTCCCCTGGATCGTCACTGACTTGACCATTGAAGTGCCCCCGCCGGAATCCCTGGCCCGGGTCACTAACCCCGTTTTTGCAGGTCTTGCAAGACAGGACCTCCCAGGAGCATCAAGTCATGCACTCCGACGCCGACATCAGCTACAGGCCATGACGATCTTGGCGGCAACAGATTGGCATGCCAGGAAGGGGTTGCCGGCAATCGGTCCAGTCTAAGCCGTCCCCCATTCTTTTTACAAGAAGTCCTATAGAGGGATGGTGACAACACGAGCGAGAGAGGCTTCCACCAGTCATGAGGGGGACTCCCCATCCCGGGGAAACCCGTACCACCAGGAGGTGGAGCCACCCATTCCAGTCCAACCACCTCCGTCGGAACCCCAGCTAGCCGCACTCACCCAGCAGATGCAAATCCTCTCCACAGCAGTGTGCCAGCTCGAGCATCAACACCGATCCTTGGCTACACACCAGCAGCCAGGGACCCCCGCGGCCCATGCCACAGCCCCCTACGATAGCCTGCGCTCCTTTCAGGGAAGCAGCCACAGGCCACTACTGACAACCGGGGTAGCCATCAAACTCCAGTGAAGAGACAACGAGTTGGCTCTGCCAACAGGGAGAGCCGCTTGCCAAACCTCGAGCAGGTGGCATCAAGCCCCGCTGAGGTAGAAGAGGCAAGACCTCCCATCACGGAGACCACACACCCATGTCACCTTCTCCGTCTCCTTCGGCGAAGGGGTCTACTGACGAAGCCGTCAGGCACACGGTGGAAAAGCTCCTGGAGGAACATGAGCGCAAGCTGGCGGAGTTCTCCTGCCGATTTGCCAACATGCAGGGCTCCGCTAGTGAGCCACCGGGCTACGACGCCCATCCCCCATTCTTCCAAGAAATCCAAACAGAGCCGATCCCGCACCGGTTCCGCATGTCGCAGGTAAATCCTTATGACAGGACCACCGACCCCCTGGACCACCTGAAAAGTTACAAGGCCCTAATAAGGGTCTAGGGGGCCACCGATGCTTTCCTTTGCATCACTTTCCCCATAACTCTTCGGAAGGCAGCCCGGGTGTGGTTTACCCACCTGGAGCCGGAGAGCATCAGCTCTTTCGCCCAGTTGGGGCAGAAGTTCGTGGCCTACTTTGATGCCTGCTGGAAGGTGCCACGGGAGGCAGACAGCCTCTTCTCCATCTGGCAGCAGGACCGTGAGCCCCTACGGGACTACGTGGCCCGTTTCAAGGCTGCCATACTAGAAATCTACATCCTTGATGAGCCAGTTGCCATGCTGGCACTGAAGCGAGGGCTCAGGACCTCTTGCCTGACCTACTCGCTCGACAAGAAGCCCCCCAAAACTTATAATGAACTCCTTCTTCAAGCTCAGAAGTACATCCACGTCGAGGAGACGAATCGTATCAGACGAGAGCTCAACGGCAAGCCGCTGAAGAAGCCGACCCCTGTCAAAGCATCCGGGGTGCGGAAGCCTAGACCACCAGCTCCGAGCCCCCACCAAAGACCAAAGCCGAGGGGCCCTCCCATTCCTGAAGGGAGTTACACCCCCCTACTCTCCCCAAGAGCGAAGATTCTCATGGAGATCAAGAGCGAGAGCTATCTGAGGTGCCCGCCCTCGTTGAAACTATCCGCTAGCCATGACAAATCGAAGTACTGTCACTTCCACCGTGACCACGGCCACGACATCGAGGAATGCCACAATCTCAAGTGGGAGATCAAAGAACTCATCAAGAGGGGCTACCTCGGGAGGTTTGTGGGGGGCAGACCTCAAGCAGAATCTCAGGCGCTTGTTGCTCTCCCTCCAGTTTCAGCTGTTGACAACCACCCTACCGAGAAGCCGATAGGGATGATAAGTTGGGGAGCCGGGCGCGCGCCCAAGAAGGCCGGGGGGCAGGGTGCTCTGAAAATGTACTCCCCTTTATGAGGGAAGGAGAAGATGGGGAGAGAAATGTAAATAATGATGCGTGATCATGGAGATGACGATCGCGAAGCATCCTGTAAGACGGATCATGGTTAATAGTGGAAGCTCCATCGATGTGCTTTTTTACGATGCCTTCTCCAGGATGGATCTCTTCCATGCTCAACTCAAGCCTGTGCACACCCCCCTTGTTGGTTTCACAGGTGATTCTGTAAGGGTAAAGGGAGAAATAACTCTCCTAGTCACTGCCGGGACCCCACCTCGGCAAAGTACAGTCATGATAATTTTCAAGGTTGTCAGGCTTCCCTCAGTCTACAATGTGATTCTGGGCCGACCCGGACTCAACCTACTTGACGCCGTCATCTCCACCAAAAGGTTGCTCATGCAATTCCCAACTCCTTACGGTGTCGAAAAAATAAGGGGAGCACCCTAGCCAGTGCAGCACTGCTTTCAAACCCTCCCTAGAGCTGAGACTCCAGAGGTCGATCCCAAGACGGACGACCTCGATCAAAGGGCTCAGGACCCTAGGAGAGGCCCGGTTGAGCGTCTACTCTCTTATCCGCTCGGAGATGATCCCACGAAGATGGTGCAGATTGGAGCCCAGCTACCTGAGGAGGAGAGGGCTCAACTGTTGGAGTTCTTGCGGATCAATGCGGATGTGTTCGCCTGAACAACGACAGACATGACAGGTATTCCTCCCGACATCATTACTCATAAACTAAGTGTTGATCCAAGGCACAGGCCAGTCCGACAGAAGAAAAGAAGCTTCGCCCTGGAGAGGCAGGCAGCCATCAAGGAGGAAGTAGACAAACTCCTAGCCACTGGTTTCATCCGAGAGGTCCAATATCCGAGCTGGTTGGTGAATGTGGTGATGGTAAAGAAGAACAATGACAAGTGGAGGATCTGCGTAGACTACACCGACTTCAACAAAGCATGCCCGAAGGATAGCTTCCCTCTACCAAAGATTGACCAGCTGGTGGACGCCACCTCTGGCCACAAGCTGCTCTCCTTTATGGATGCATTCTCCGGATACAACCAGATCCGCATGCATTTCGAGGACGAGGAGCGCACCGCCTTCATCACCGACCAAAGGACATACTACTACAGGATGATGCCCTTTGGCCTAAAGAATGCTGGGGCCACATACCAGCGTCTGATCAACAAGGTCTTCAAAGACCATATTGGCCGAAACATGTAGGTATATGTGGACGACATGCTGGTAATGAGCAAGCCGAGCTCTGACCATGTCGCCGACCTCGCCGAAGCTTTCCACAACCTCCAGAAACATCAGATGAAGCTTAACCCAGCAAAGTGCGCCTTTAGGATAGCAGCCAGGAAGTTCCTCGGCTTCATGGTCACCCAGAGGGGCATCGAGGCGAGCCCGGAGAAGGTCCAGGCAATCATCGACATGGAGCATCCCACATCCAAGAAGCAAGTCCAGCGCCTAACGGGGCGCATCGCCGCCCTGAGCCGGTCATCTCGAGGTCGGTTGATCGTTGCCTTCCCTTCTTCAAGGTGCTATGCAAGAAGCACGACTTCACCTGGACGGAGGAGTGCAGGAAGGCCTTCGAGGAGCTGAAGAAGTTTCTTGCCTCTCCCCCGTTGCTCTTCAGGTCGGAAGAGGGGGAGGAGCTCCTGCTCTATCTGGTGGTTACACCCGCAGCCGTCAGCTCGGTTCTTGTCCGCACAGACGAGGACAAATCTCAAAAGCCGGTATACTATGCCAGCAAAATCCTCCGCGATGCGGAGATCAGGTACACTCGCTCTGAAAAACTCATTTTTGCACTGATAATGTTTGCTAAGCGCCTCTGGCCCTATTTCCAAGCACACCCTACCGTGGTCATGATGGATCAGCCGCTGAGGACCATACTTAGCTGCCCTGAGACCTCCGGGAGATTGGCCAAGTGAGCCCTGTTGCTCAGCGAGTTCGACATAGTGTATCGACCAAGGTCTTCATAAAAAGTCCAAGTCCTAACTGACTTCATGGTTGAATGCACCGGATTCGTCGAGGAACCGGAGTAGACAATGACGGAGCGAGAAATGGAGCTCGAACCAGAGGAAGAACCCTGGATTCTTCATGTGGACGGCACGTTCAACTTCGACGGGAGCGGGGCAGGACTCATCGTCGCCAACAGTGATGGTGTGGTGGCAGAGTGTGCCCTCCGCTTCAAGTTCACCGCAACAAACAACCAGGCAGAGTATGAGGCACTCCTCGCGGGTCTGAAAGTCTCCCGCGAGCTAGGTATCTGGACATTGAAAGTCTTCACCAACTCCCAACTGGTTGCCGGACAAGTCTCCGGAGAATATGAGGCCAAAGATCCCCAGATGGTGAAGTATCTAGGTCGGGTCTGTTCCATCATGGCAGGCTTCCAGCGCTTCGGCATCTTCCACATCTCCCAGGGTGAGAATGCACGCGCGGATGCACTGTCAAGGCTCACAACTCTGCCAGACTCATCACTGGGACCCGCCTACATAGAGTACCTCGACAATCCAAGCTACGAAAGCCCGGAGGAGGTGCACCAAGTCACCCCCGAGTTGAGCTGGATGGACAGGTACATCAGATATATCACTGATGGCACCCTGCCAGAGAACCGCATGGAAGCCAGCCTTGTCAAGAAAAAGGCCTCCCGGTTCGTCCTAATGGAAGGCCAGCTCTACCGTCGATCTTACTCCTACCCCCTCCTAAAGTGCCTCAGGCCTGTAGACGAAGGCCTCTGTGGGAGTCATGTGGGAGGAAGAATACTAGCTTACAAAGCCCTTCACTAAGGATACTTCTGGGAAACTATGAGGGAAGATGCCGCCGACTTCGTCAAAAGGTGTGATAAATGCCAGCGCCACACTCACATACAGCGCCAGCCGGCGGCGCCAATCTATCAAATCTCATCCCCTTGGCCCTTTGCTCAGTGGGGAATGGACATCTTAGGGCCATTCCCCCCTGCACCTAGACAACGGAGATTCCTGCTGGTGGCGATCAACTACTTCACCAAATGGGTCGAAGCAGAACCACTAGCTCGGATCACTGAAGCCAATGTCCGCCAATTCTTCTGGAAGTCAGTCATCTGCCGCTTTGAACTCCCCCATTGCATCATCACCGGCAATGGGCGACAATTTGACAATCGAGAGTTTGAGGGGTTCTGCGCCAAGCACGGCATCCAACACCGTTTCACCTCGGTAGCTCATCCCCAAATAAATGGGGAGGTCGAGGTGACCAATCGAACCATCCTCCAAGGACTCAGAACCCGGTTGGACCAAGCCAAAGGTAGATGGGCGGAAGAGCTGCCAAGCATCCTGTGGGCCTATCACACAACGTCCAGGATGGAAATCGATGAGACACCCTTCAACCTTGTCTTCGGTATCGAAGCAGTCATCCCAGTTGAACTCGGTGTGCCTACAATACGAGTGCAGCAATACGATGAAGCACAGAACTCGGCACACCTCCTGCTCAACCTAGACCTTCTCAAAGAAACAAGGGATAAAGCTCGACTCTGAATGGCGGTGTACCGGCAACGAGTGGCCCAGTACTACAACACACAGGTGAAGCCAAAGGTCTTCAGACTCGGAGACTTGGTCCTGCACCGAGCAGAAATGTCACAACCTCAGGAGTGCGGCTAGCTCTCGCCGAACTAGAAAGGCCCTTATAAAGTAGTTGAGGCTCTCTCACAAGGGGCCTACTACCTCGAGGACCTGGACGGTGCCAGGTTCCCTCGAACATGGAATGCCTGCAACTTGAGGAGATATTATCAATGACGTAAGGTTTCTCTCCAATAATAATAAAGATTCTCTTTTGCGCATGTCACTATTTGCCTTGCAGGAAAATCTTAAACAGGTCTTCGAGCCCAGCTCCGAGACCCAAACACCCTCGGAGTCCAGCTCTCCGGCAAACAGGTCTTCGAGCCCAACTCCGAGACCCAAACAACTCTGAAGCCCAAGCCCTCTGGCCAAACAGGTCTTCGAGCCCAGCTCCAAGACATTAATGTCCCCGGAGCCTAGCTCTCCGGCAGGCAAGTCTTCGAGCCCAGCTCCGAGACCCAAACAACCCCGGAGCCCAGCTCTCCGGCAAGCAAGTCTTCGAGCCCAGCTCCAAGACATCAACATCCCCGGAGCCCAGCTCTCCGGCAGGCAGGTCTTCGAGCCCAGCTCCGAGACCCAAACAACCCCGGAGCCCAACTCTCCGGCAAGCAAGTCTTCGAGTCCAACTCTAAGACATCAACATCCCCGGAGCCCAGCTCTCCGGCAGGCAAGTCTTTGAGCCCAGCTCAAGATATCAACATCCCTGGAGCCCAGCTCTCCGGTAGGCAGGTCTTCGAGCCCAGCTCCGAGACCCAAACAACCCCGTAGCCCAGCTCTTTAGCAAGCAAGTCTTCGAGCCCAACTCCGAGACCCAAACGACTCCGGAGCCTAAGCCCTCTGGCCAAACAAGTCTTCGAACCCAGCTCCAAGACATCAACATCCCCGGAGCCCAGCTCTCCGGCAGGCAGGTCTTCGAGCCCAACTCCAAGACCCAAACAACCCCAAAGCCCAGCTCTCCGGCAGGCAGGTCTTCGAGCCCAACTCCGAGACCCAAACAACCCCGGAGCCCAGCTCCGAGACCCAAACAACCCCGGAGCCCAGCTCTCCGGCAAGCAAGTCTTCGAGCCCAGCTCCGAGACCCAAAGAACTCCGAAGACCAAGCCCTCCGGCCAAACAAGTCTTCGAGCCTAGCTCCAAGACATCAACATCCTTAGAGCCCAGCTCTCCGGAAGGCAAGTCTTCGAGCCTAGCTCCAAGACATCAACATCCCCGGAGCCCAGCTCTCCGGCAGGTAGGTCTTCGAGCCCAACTCCAAGACATCAACATCCCCGGAGCCCAGCTCTCCAGCAGGCAAGCCTCGAGCCTAGCTCCAAGGCATCCAAGACCTGAGAAGCCCTCAAGCACCCAAGCTCGAAGAAAAGTCCTCCGGCACCAAGACCTAAGAAGCTCTCAAGCACCCAAGCCCGGAGAAAAGTCCTCCAGCACCAAAGCCTCGAGCCTAGCTCCAAGGCATCCAAGACCTGAGCTAGCCCTCATGCACCTTGGACCGGGGCCAGCTCTCCGGCCAAGGGATCTTTGAGCCCGGCTGCTCCTAACTACCTAAGTCCTGAGCCCAACTAGCTGACATTGAAGCCTCCTCACCGAATCTAAGACGAGATGGAATACTTCTCCCTGATCTCACTACATACAAAAAAACAAAAAAGAGAAAAGAGAAAGAAAGAAGAGAAGAGAAAAGAGGAAGTGGGAAGCAATGAAGGAATAGGATGAGGTAGTTCAAAATCTTACTTTCATTAAATAAGATGTCTTTACAAAGCATCTTTGGGCCCCCGACATGCCGAGCGATCCAATTCAAGTATAAAAAAAGAAAAATGGGGGAGAGAGGAACTACTCCCCGGCTGGCCCCCTAGCTGGGCCACAAGGCTGAGAGGTCCCATCCGCGGGGACCTCTGGTTGAGCAACTCCGGACTCGGGTGGTGCAACTCCGTCCTCACTGGCGTAGAAGGCTTGGGAGCGACGGCTTCCCCGGCATACATCTCCTGGTCTGAAGCCCTGGGGTAACTGAGGTGGCTACGCCCCTCATCAGGAACGAATCCCTAAACTCGGCGGTGCAGGTACATGAAGACCTTATAAAAGGAGTCCAATACCGTTTGGTGGATTTCGACGAGGAACTCCTTTGAGGCCTGGTACCTCGCGACCGCCTCCCCAGCCTCCTTCTTTGCCTCGACGGCCTCACATCTGGCAGCCTCCGCCGACTTGGTCACCTCATCCACCACCTTCAGGGTCGCGGCTGATTTCTCTTTCTCCGCCTCCAGCTTGGCCTAGAGGGATCGAGCGACCTCTTGCTGCCGGGAGGCCTCGGCGTTGAACACACCCAGCCTCCTCTCTACATCGGCGAGGTCCTCCGCCTTCTTCTTCAATTGGGCCAGCTCCCGGTCGAGGCCCTCTTGGAGCTCCTTCGCTCACCCCTCAGAGCTGGTGAGCTGCTTCTCGAGGTCCTTGACCCGCCGGTCAAGCACCCCGACGGCGTCAGCCCTCTTCTTCAAGTCGGCCTTCAGCAACTCGACCTCTGCTGCCCACTGCTGGTCATTACTCTGCCAGTTCCGACAGCAGTCCCTGATGAAGAGGATCTCAACACTGATCTGCACCATGCAAAAGGTCAAAAATAAAAAAAAGAGAGAAGAAGAAAAGAGGAGAAGCGGGGACACTCACCGAATAAAGCTGGGAAAAGATGTCGCCGATCACATCTCCCAATCGCAGCCCAGCCATATCCTGCCGATCGCATTGCTGGATGGAGAAGTCCATCATGCGCTCGGCCAGGGTGAGGTTGCCAAGCAAGGAGCTCTCCGGCCCTAGCTTGAACGGAAGTCGGTGCCGTGCCACTTCCCTCCTGCTCTCTCGAGGAGCAAGCGCACCCATCCCACTGACAGAGGAGCCCCCAAGCGCCGGCTGAGGATCCGGCACCCTCGCAGGTGGAGCCCTCATCGTAGGCTCACCTTCGGCTCGAGCTTCCTCCTCCTCGACCTCCACCACAGCCGGGCTTGGGGAGGCGGGGGACTCAGCAGCGGCAACGGTGGCCCTAGCCAGAACAACCACCTCAGGCTCTAGGGCGGGGGCCACGGCCTATTGACTCGGCCGCTCAAGAACCTTCTGAGCCGCCCACTGGCTTAGCCTTGGCGTTGCGGATGGCACGGGAGCGGCTTCAACCTCCCCCCTGCTCGAGGCGACCGGCACGGCGGGAGCGGCCGTCGGAGCACTCTCGGCCCAAGCCCACCTCGGAGGAGGCTCGTTGGCTATCTCGGTGGGCGGCCTCTTCCTAGTGATCGATAGTAAGTCGCTCTCCGAGAAGATCATCCCTGCACACAGATCAACCACAAGTTAGAAGCCAGGAAGATCAGTACAAAAAAAAAATGAAAAAAAATGAAATGAATGAAATGATGAAGGAAAGAAAGACCTAAGCCAGACTCACCCGACCCCCTTGTCGGGTCGACCCTGGTGTCAAAGAGGTTCTGCTCCGATAGCAGAACCTCGAGAGAAGGGATTTGAGCGGTGCGAAGCTGCTTGTAGTCATCACGGTCAGCCGCATCAACTGCAGAGATTCGGTTGGGAGACTGGTCCGGATCACTCCAGACCCAGTCAACCCCCTCGGCGGTGGCGAAGAAGAACTTACTCTTCCATCCCTTGATGGAACAGGGGAGCTCAAACTTGTACCCTTAGGGCGCGAGACAAGGACCCCACCCGTTCTCGGTAGGATGGCATTTTAGGGCAAAGAACGCCCTGAACAAGAAGAACCGGGCAACAAACTCGTGGAAGTGGCAGAGGACGATGAAGGAGAAGATGGTCCTAATGGCGTTCGGGACTAACTGGGCAGGGACCAAACGGTAGTTGTCCAGCACGGACATGAAGAAGAGGTGGAAAGGAAAATGAAGCCCTCCCGAGAAGGTCTCCTCGTAGAAGGCAATCCGGCTCGGGCTACTTGAAGTAACCCTCTCTCCAGGACGAGGAACTTGGAGCCGGACAGAATGTGGGATGTCATAAACATCCCGAATGGTCCCCAGCTCCACAGTAGAGATCGTCGAAGCGACCCCACTAGGACCTGTTGACCGGGCAGGTTCGGGTGGAGGAGGAGCATGAGAAGGATGAGAGGAAGCGACCCCCGGTTCCCTAATAGACACGGGGTGAAGTGAAAGGGCTGGCCTCCTACTGAACTCAAATCGCGCCCTCTCCGACTCCTCATCGGAGAAGGAAGACGATTGTCCCCGTGTAGAAGGGCCGGCTTCATCCTGATTGGAAGGATCAAAACCAGGACCGGGACGAGACATCCTATGAGAAGGAAGGAAGAAGGAAGATGGGAGACCCAGGAAGAAGAAGGACTGGACTCGATTTGCGGAAGGCCCTAAACTCGGAAGATTAACCCTACCGCAATGGCGGAGGAGGAAGAAGGGAGACCAACCTGGTTTCTTAGGAGAAGGAAGGGCAAATCGTGAAGAGGGAAGAGTCCAACCATTGCAGTAGCTGCGAAGGATTTGAAAGAATAGAAGTTTTGGATAAAAAATTTCTTTTCATTTCGAAAAGACCCTTCAAATCCATACCGTTACGACCTCTCCGCCAACGGATCCCCGACGCGTGTCACCCATCGACCGCTTTGAATTCCGTACCAGCATTAACTATTCCTCGGACGTGGCCACGTGGCACCTTTGCAATGGCCTGGGGGACCGTCCCGCAAAGCACAGGAGATCGTGGCCATCATTGCACCGGATCTTCATCTTTCCATGTCAGCAGTGCATTTACTCCCCTCGACTCGAGCACCGCGCACTAACGAGCCTCGGAAATAGGGGGCAAATGATGTGGCAGGATCACTGACATGGAATAGCTGTCAGGCACTACGACAGGCAAGACCGCCACGTCAGGTCCTTCAGCCTGACCCCTTGGCCAGGTCGGGCCCCTTCGGGACAACGGGGCCGACCGCTGAGCTGAGCCCTATCCTCCACCAGATCGAGCCCCTCCGGGATCGAGTCCTGTGGTCGGAGTCGAGCTCAGCCCTCACCCGCCACGTGGAGTCTCTCTCCGAGGTCGAGCCCTCTGGGCCGGAGCCACCACCTGTCCTCCACCAGATCAAGCCCCTCCGGGATCGAGCCCTGTGGTCGAAGTCAAGCTCAGCCCTCACCCGTCATGTGGAGTCTCTCTCCGAGGTCGAGCCCTCTGGGCCGGAGCCGCCACCTGTCCTCCACCAGATCGAGCCCCTCCGGGATCGAGCCCTATGGTCGGAGTCGAGCTCAGCCCTCACCCACCACGTGGAGTCTCTCTCCGAGGTCGAGCCCTTTGGGCCGGAGCTGCCACATGTCCTCCACCAGATCGAGCCCCTCTGGGATCGAGCCCTATGGTCGAAGTTGAGCTCAGCCCTCACCCGCCACGTGGAGTCTCTCTCCGAGGTCGAGCACTATGGGCCAGAGCCGCCACCTATCCTCCACCAGATCGAGCCCCTCCGGGATTGAGCCCTGTGGTCGGAGTCGAGCTCAGCCCTCACCCGCCATGTGGAGTCTCTCTCCGAGGTCGAGCCCTCTGGGCCGGAGCCGCCACCTGTCCTCCACTAGATCGAGCCCCTCCGAGATCGAGCCCTGTGGTCGGAGTCTAGCTCAACCCTCACCCACCACGTGGAGTCTCTCTCCGAAGTCGAGCCCTCTGGGTCGGAGCCGCCACCTGTCCTCCACCAGATCGAGCCCCTCCGGGATCGAGCCCTGTGGTCGGAGTCGAGCTCAGCCCTCACCCGCCACGTGGAGTCTCTTTCCGAGGTCAAGCCCTCTGGACCGGAGCCGCCACCTGTCCTCCACCAGATCGAGCCCTGCCTCCCCTGCTCGGCCTCCAGCTCGGGCAAAGGCAACTGCAGAAGGGAGGGCAGTACTATCACCCTAGGACACCGAAAAGCCACCCAAGGACCTTTGAGCAGTTTCCACCATACCGCAATAACTGCATGCCTGCCACTTACACCAGAAACAAGGAAAACACCCTGATCAAGAGCCACACCCTCCACCGACCGCCCGTACTGCTAGAGGGATGGACCAGCCAAAGGGCACGAATCTCGGGGCCGGCGGCCCATGGATTGAGGCTCTGTCAAGCTTCCTGGAACGGGGCGACCGGAGAGAATGTCAGAGCGAATGGAAGTTTCCCCTACTGCATGTCAAGAAAGGCATCCCGTCTATGGTACGGTACCCCGCCGCACGCGCCTGCCAGTCCAACGGGAATCCCAAGGCAAGTGCCCAACAATCACCTTGACTACAAAGAGCAATCGACACCCCCGAAGGGGGAGGTAACCAAGCTCAATTCAACTCAACTCAAGAAAATACAAGCAACACAAAAAGACCAGGTGCAAGCTCAACCAGAAGGGCGGCGCACCACCACCACTCTAAGTAAACAAAGGAGGAACGGTTATGCAAAGAATCCCTCTAACTCCGCCATCGTCCTCCTACACACTTTCATCTTGTTCTCATACCATCAACTCCTCCTAGCGTGGAGTCCATCAAGAGGGATTCGACCAGGAGGATCTGTTCCCCTGGATCATCACTGACTTGACCGTCGGAGTGCCCCCGCCGGAATCTCCAGCCCGAATTACTAACCCCGTTTTTGCAGGTCTTGCAGGACAGAACCTTCCAGGAACATCAAGTCATGCACTCCGGCGCCGACAGCAGCTACAGACCACAGCGATCTTGGCGGCAACAACCATCAAACAAAGCTTCCCAAGGATCCCATGACAAGATCATCTCTACCATTGATATAGAACACCTGGCATGCCATCAAAAGATCAAAGATCGGAAAGTTCACTCCAGTTAAATCCGAACAAAAAAATTTCTAAAGCTATCCAACTCAAACACGCTTATGATATTTGGCAAGCTATTTATGAAAATCTGATATATATTTAATTCACATGAATTATTTATTAAAAAAATTAATTATTTATGTAAAATTAAGAAATTTAAATAAATATATATATATATATTTTTTATGAATCGTTTTGGGTGAGGTTCTTGGTTATATTAATCCTGTTAACGTTTTTATTTATGGATTGCCAGAAGATTATAATTTCCAACCGTTGCTTTGCTTACCAACAAAGCAAACGGTGCATCTGGAAGTTGCACGATTTTTATGTTTAAAAAAATCGTTTTAATAAAAATCGCAGGCGTGGATGTATAATTATCAATATGGTCAATCAAATCAAAAACCAGAAATGACGGTCCGTATGTTCCTCAGCAATGAGATGGATCATATTGCAGTTTCTTGGATCATTCACATCAAGGTCGTCAGGCCTCGTGCAAGTCAACTCAAAAATTATTTTAAAAAAAGCTACTTGCTTACCGATTCATCCATCACATTGTGTCACATCGGATCTATCAAACATCCCTTTTCACTCAAAATACCATGGAAGAAGAGACAATGTACCTGTTTTTTTTTTTTTATTATTATTTTTTAAATAATATTTTTTTTAATTTTTTATTTTCTAAATTACGCTGCGGTAACTATATTTACGGATCAGGTATACGGCCCAGAAAAATAAAATAAAATAAAATAAATTTCAGGTATCCCTCTTTTCACCGCTACAAAACTGGGCCATTTCTTGATAAATAAATATTATAAAAAAATTAATTAATTTTTTATTTATCAACTTATTCATATTTTTATATTTTTCTAGATAAATAAATTATTTTTCATTGATAACATTTATCTATTTAAAAAAAAATCTTATCCATATAGAAAGTAGATAAGTAAGTTTTCCATGATCCAAAAATAAGTTTTTTATTTTATTTTCAATATACCCTCTATATAATAATCATATAATAATATAATAATGATATAGTGAATAATATAATATAATATATTATGTGATATATAACACGATATAGTATATAATATATAATATTATAGTAAAATAAAATATATGATAATATATTATATAATATATTATGATATATTAAATATCATGATGTATTATATATTATTATGACAATATAGCGTAATATTATATTACATAATAGTACATTATCTTATTATAATTAATCTATTATTAAAAATAATTTATCATTATTATATAGTATATACAATATTATATGATATAATATATAATAATATAGAAATATAAAATATATTATTTATATTATATTATATAATAAATTATATATCATATAATATAAATTATTATATGTATAATAGATATATGTATATAATAAAAGATATTATGGAAAATATGGATAGACTTAGTAACCTATCTAAGAAAGTAATAATATAAAAGAACATGAATAATAAATTATAGAATTATTTTTTAATATATAAAAGAATATGGATAAATAATTTTTTTATATAAATATTATCTAAAAAATATTTATCCAGAGAAATAGGTATTCTTAGATAAATTATTTACTCTCCATAAAATGGGCCTAAAGAAAGGGCTTGGCAAGTATTGTCTATCAGGTTGGCAACCGAAGAAAGGGCTTGGCAAGTATTTGTAGAAAAAGTCAGCATCAACAGGATTAGTAGCAATTAATGGGTATGCTGCTATTTCCTTGATTATTTTTCAATGCATCATCATCATCATCATCCACCCTAGCATTACAATTAAGCTTGCAGCCAAACTTACTATTTTTATTTTATTTTTTTATGTAAGCAGTAATTGCTCAATGCGGTCAAGTTTCCAGACCGGAGAACCAAGGAGGACTTGATGTAAAAGATATGAAAAGCACACCGAAGGAATCTCTACCAGTAAAATGGTGGTGGAATTCATTGGCCTACTGCCTGCCTCTGGAAAAATTTGATTAGAAGAATCTAATACTACATAAGAACAGCTCGGTCACTCAGTCACGGAATCTTTGAAATTTGAGGCCTCAAAACTTTTTTTCTTAAAGTTTGTTAAAATGCAATTATATTTTCCTGCTTGGTTCTAATTTTTATAGTTTGCAGGGAGCGGACTCTTTCAGAATACCTTTCCATTTCTGTTTCATCCGGCTATTAGAAACAAATGATGACCTACCTTGGTACGTTAATTTAACTCATACGTGACAAACTCTTGTAGGGAGCTCTTTGGTTACTTCAACGTATTCAAATAGACTTGGGAGCTGATAACATTTGCTGGATGTGGAGCAGAAGCAATGTCTTTACCGTGAATAATTGCCATGCTAGACTGGATCATGGTGGTGTGACTCCATCTGAAAAGAGTTAAAATCTTTGCCATTCATTCCTTCATTCAAGATGAGTCTTCAATCTATAGAAAATTAAGCTAAATGAAAGAGAAATTGGATTGGCCCTTTCCATGCGAGTCTGATTGGAAGATGTTTGATCCTTGTTTATTTTTAAAATCTGGGAGCAGTTCCTTCGAAAATTGTTTATCTCGATTTTACCCCCTGATGATACTATTTTATTTTGGACAAGCAGGAAGGACTCCGGTCGAAAGAACTTGGAAAGTAGGCCAGAACCGTGGCAGTACTGAGACAAATATGGTCCGACAACCGATAAATGCTGACGTGGTGACATGGGATCCCGACTGGTGAATACTCCAGGACCTCGCAAGGGACCAATTTGGACCAGGCCCAGATGGGGCCCATCCCATGTTGGCCTTTCGGAACAGGGCTTCTGTTCTTATCTTGCTCGGACAACCCTGCATTCAAGTGGGACAGAGGTTGTCCTGCTCCTCTTTGACGAGTATATTGGACTTTAGAACTCCGATAGCTTCTGATTGCAATTTGCAGGAGAATAGAAGTAGTTTTACACTAATTTCCACGTAAACAAGTAAGAAAATTTTAATGTTAAACTTCTCCTCCAATCCGAGGAACGGACCTTATTTCGAGATTTGTTATTTTAATAATATAAACTATCCTTCGATAAACCGCATCAGAGTTCTAGCCACGAGAACAAGTTGCCGAACTAAAATTAGGGCCGGAAATAAGCCGACCCAAAAATCAATTATTTAGGACTAGACTAGACCAGCTCAATAAATTTTGGACCGGTCTGAAATTGATTCAAACTGCGGATAAAATTTTAAGCATGTTCGACTAGTCTTAGGACCGTAAAATAGAGTCAATTTAATTTTTGGATCAAAGGGATACCCGGATTCGGTCCAAAAAATTTTAAAATATAATTTTTGGACTGGTCCAATAAACTTTGGACCGGTCCATTTCAAGCCCTAACTAAAATATTTTTAGTAGGGATGTTAACTTTGTCGATCACGGATAGCTTTTCCGTGGTTGTTTTAGAGTTTAGACTAACAAAGCCGTGTAACCGCATTTTCTTGCCTGACGCAATCATCTGTGATGGTCCTGATGGACTTGGCTGGTCTGGGTGGAAGATGTATCTAATGGACGACTGAAGATTCCATCAGCCGAGGAAATGTTTGAGATAAGTTTATTATTCTTTTTCTTTTTTTGGTTCCTCGATGGAAAGTTAAAATATGCTTCCAAGCTTGAGTTTCTTTTTCAAATAATGTATTTTAAAAAATAATTACCAGTTTAAAAAATAATTTCTAAACTACGGTTGTTTTGCTGAAAGGATGCCAGGCCTGAAATTATGAATTCAATCTACAATTTTCTATGATTAGATTATTGCTATGGTGGCCACTTGAAATTGTGGGTTAAACTCATAATTTCAGGTAGTTAGATCGTTACTAAAGTGACGATTTGAAAGCATGGGTTGAACCCGTAATTTCAAGATGATCAAAATAATTTCAAAAAAAAATCTTCTCTTCTTCTTCCTTGGTTCCCCCGCCGATGCTTACTTCCCTTTTGGGCCGGCACCCCCTCCTCTTCTCCTCCTTCGACCTCCACCTATCATATTACTACCTGCACTGATATCACTAATTAAGAAACCTCTTATGTAGAATATGGATTTCTGTTCATAGAATCATGAATCGGTATTGATGCCGCAAGAGAAGGAAGAAAAGAAAAAATAAAATAAAATAAATGCAATCAAATAGATATACAAGATTTCACTATGAAAAAATAAATAATTATAAGATTGGAACTTTCACTCTCAATTCCATACAAATTATCTCAACAAAAAATTCCAAATCCCTCACTCTCAACTTAGGAGACCCTCTAGTCTCCACAGGCTTTTCTAATCACAATCACATTTTCTAAAAGTCATTTAGATCCTTACACCTAGTTTCTGGCCATCTATTCTATTTTTTTATAGCCTATGGCACGAAGAGTGTCTCAATAAAAGTTCAACTGTCCAAATTGTATTCAAACTGGAGTCTTGTATCTTAAACAACACATGTTTCATTCTAGAAGGATTCCAGACCATCCGATCACCTTGATAGCATGCAAATCATGTCGATCAATGTCAACCACATCGGATCATGCCGAGGGACTCGTGCTACAATCCGATCCGCTGCTGGATCACATGCAACTATTAGATCATGCGAATTGTGCATCTGGACCGCAAGATATCGCCGTAGACCGTGTTAAACAGTGCCTAGACCGTGCTACAATACCCTATGAACTGCTTGGTCCAAGTGCACCATGATGGGGATCGCTTGGGCCCGAGAGGGCTCCATGGGATGGCCTGCTATGAATTCTGGGCTGTCCTGTCTCGTTCCTAGGTTCAATTCTCTACGGGTTTCTCATCTGGATTCGGTCCTGATTTTTATTATTATTATTATTATTATTATAAACCAAATCTAGGTGCTAAACCTCAACACCCCCCACGGCGGCGTATCTGCGAGCAGGAAAGGTCGGATAATATTTGCACGTAACCCTGTGGGCCCCAACCAGCTTCAATGAAAGAATGGGAGCTCAAAGTTTGGAGCTCAGGATGCGTGAGGAAAACCGGTTTGAGATGCGGCAATAAAAGCTCCGCTGGTGGAGAAGGGGATAGATTCCTTGAGATGACCGATATGCGATTGCCTGCCAATCCACAGAACTTGACCGTTGGGAGTGCTAAATACTGTGAACAGGCTTGCTTGAACAACTCCTCTTGTAATGCATATGCTTACGTGAGTGGATGCTAAATTTGGTCCAGGGACCTCCGAAACCTTGAGCAACTCTCCGGTGATGATGATGATGATGATGATGAAGCTCTTTATCTCTAGCTCGCTACTTCTGATTTTTCAGGTTCAAGTAGCTAGCCTAAGTTGGTAATTTATCTAATGTTTAGTATCATCGGTGAAAATCATGGGATCTTGTGTATTCTCGTCGGACTATTTTGGGCATTTCGAAGGAGCAAACAAATTCGGATGGTGTTACACCCCACCGGTTCACCGTTTGAACCAAGCCGCTTCAAGGGCCCGACCGATCCACAGAAGGAGAGGTCCGAACGGCCCACTTCTGCTGAGGTCTGTCGGCCCCTCCTGTTGAAGGTCCGGCCCACCGTTCTCCTTCGAAAGTCCGATCCACTTTTGTTGAGGTCGGTCGGCCCCTCCTGTTGAAGGTCCGGCCCATCGTTCTCCTTCGGAAGTTCGACCCACTTCTGCTGAGGTCTGTCGGCCCTTCCTGTTGAAGGTCCGGCCCACCATTCTCCTTCGAAAGTCCGACCCACTTCTGCTGAGATCCGTCAGCCCCTCCTGTTGAAGATCCGGCCCACCGTTCTCCTTCGAAAGTCCGACCCACTTCTCAGCAGGCCCCTCCTGTTGAAGGTCCGGCCCATCGTTCTCCTTCGGAAGTCCGACCCACTTCTGCTGAGGTCCGTCGGCCCTTCCTGTTGAAGATCCGGCCCACCGTTCTCCTTCGAAAGTCCGACCCACTTCTGCTGAGATCCGTCAGCCCCTCCTGTTGAAGATCCGGCCCACTATTCTCCTTCGGACACCTTCCCTTGGAGGACCGATTGGCCCTCTCGGCCGGTGTCCGACCGACCCACTTCAGGGCCTAGAGAAGTCCAGAAACCTCTTCTGTTATAACGAACTCCAGCCACATCAGCATTACTGCTCCACTACTCCCACGACGCTGCCCTATCCGGGCGCCACGTGACCACTCTCCAGATCTTCTTAGGGACAAATCGATCTTTTTCGGATTCCTTCTTAACGGATTTTGGACTGTTCCGCGCCTATATAAGGTACCCGAAGGATCCCGTTTTGAGCTAAGTACACTCTCCATTCTCCATACACTGTTTCTCTGATTCCTCCATTATGTTGCCTTCAAGCTCCTGCTAACTTAGGCATCGAAGGGTCCCCCGCTGGAACACCACCGATGCCGCAGGGACTTTATTGCAGGTCGGCCGAGAGAGGAGCACTCCAACAAAGCCAGCCGAGCCCGGTCCAGGAGAAGTCGCCGTAATAGATGGCAAAACAAGTTGAGGGTCTTTTTAATTCTGTCTACCTTATTTTAAAAAGGACATTAATTGATTTAACTATAGGAATGACAACAAAATTCAAATCCATAGATACCCGACCAAGCCTGACCTGATTGAATTGGATAGTCAACGCTTTAACTAGATTTGGAACAAGTTTGGATAAAACCCGAATGCTTAACTTTGGATTGGAGCCAAGACTGGAGAGATATGCACCCGATCCAAACCCAGCTCAAACTATTTTAATATTTTAATATATTATAATTAATATATTTTATATTAAATATATTTTATTAATTATTATATGTTAATTATTAAATTGTAAAATACTTAAATCCTTAGGAATTGGAAAGTGCTTTAATCGGCTAATCTTCCGATTCTCCTTTAATCTCCCGATTCAATCATTACTAACAATGATTATTTATTTGTAGATAGATCGGGTGAAAAATGATGTTGCAACTAAGAATTAATTAAGAATTATTCTTTAAGTCTTTTTGGAATATGGAACTTAGATGTATTTTTAAATTATGCTTATATCTTTATTTGTTTTAGAGGTATTGAGCTAAGCTTTGTTGAATTTTATTTGCCTAAGATAATTTAAATTTAATTTTAATTGAATATGGAACTAAGTACTGTTGAACTAAAAATGTAGTTGAATTTTATTTTTTTAATGTATGGTTTATGAAATAGTAGATAGATTTAGAATTGACAAAAATAAAAAAATGTTTAATATGAAATGATAGATAATTTTAGAATTATCCGATGCCTTGAGATGGATTTAAATAAAAAAATATAGTCTTGTTATTGTTTGAGCTCAATTTAGATAATTTATTAGATATTAGAGTTTGAATTTAGATAGTTAAGAATCCAGCCCGAATCCTACATGGACAGCTACAAAAGAATATTGATATATTTGCATGGATAGCTGCCAATATGCTGGGGATTCCTCCTGAAGTGATCATGCATGAACTTAAGGTGGATCCACTTAGTCGGCCTATTCGTCAAAAGAAACTGAATTTTGCCCCAGAAAGGCAAAAAATCATCAATGAAGAAGTAACCAAATTGCTAGATGCCGGATTTATCCGAGAAGTCCATTACCCTGACTGGCTTGCAGATGTAGTAATGGTGAGAAAAGCTAATGAAAAATGGAGGAATGCATAGATTATACTGATTTTAACAAGGCGTGTCCTAAAGATAGTTTTCCTTTACCTAAAATTGATCAATTTATTGATACAACAGCAAGACATAAATTTTTGAGTTTCATGAATGCTTTTTCTGGATATAATCAGATACGAATAAATCCAGAAGATGAAAAAAAATATTCTTTGTTACAAACTGAGGGATATATTGTTAGAAAGTAATGCCTTTTGATTTTAAAAATGCCGGAGCTACGTATCAGAGGTTAGTGAATAAGATCTTTGAGGATCAGATTGATAAAACCATGGAAGTATATGTAGATGTCATGATTGTTAAAAGCAATCAATCTGATGATCATATTAAAGACTTGCAAAGAGCCTTTGACATTTTGTGGAGAAATCATATAAAGTTGAATCCGACTAAGTATGTTTTTGGGATAACTTCTGTAAAGTTTTTGGGCTTCATGGTCACAAAGTGAGGGATTGAAGCTAATCCAAAAAAAAATTCGAGCCATATTAGACTTGAGGCATCCTATAAATAAAAAAGAAATTTAGTAGTTAGCCGGACGGATCGCTTCATTAAGTTGATTTATTTCTCGTTCGGCTGAAAGATGTTTGCCTTTCTTTAAAGCCCTACGACAAACCAAGGAGTTTAATTGGTCGGATGATTGTCAGTTGGCATTTAAGGAACTTAAAAAGTACCTAGCGAATCTGATCATACTATCTAAACCCCAAGAAGGAGAAGATTTATATCTCTATTTGGCTGCATCTGATAAAGCAGTTAGTTCAGTATTGGTAAGAAAGGAATCCGATGGATCACACAAATCCATCTATTACATCAGTAAGGTCTTTCATGATGCTGAAACAAGATATCCAAAACTTCAAAAGATTGTTTATACCTTGGTGATATCGGCAAAGCGCCTCAGACCATATTTTCAATCTCATCATATCATTGCATTGACCGATCAACCATTAAGAACTGTTCTGCAATGTCCTGATACCTATGGTCGGATGGCAAAGTGGGCAATAAAGTTAAGTGAATATGATATTACTTATCAGCCTCGTTCTGCAATGAAAGCCCAAGTATTGGCTGATTTTATAGCCGAATGTACTTAGAATGACAACGAAGATGGAGATCGGACGTCTGTTGAAGCAGAGAAGACTGATTGTCCTTGGGTTCTTCATATGGATGGAGCTTCAAATTCTTCAGGTTGTGAAGCTGGATTGATTTTATCCAGTCCAAATGGGGATGTCACAGAATATGCACTCCGATTCTCTTTTAGAGTTTCTAATAATCAAGCTGAATATGAGGCTCTCATGGTTGGATTGAGAATTGCAGAAGAACTAAATGTTAGGAGATTAAAAGTATTATCTGACTCTCAGTTAATCGTCAATCAGATAAAGGAAGATTTTGAAGTTCATGACACAACTTTGGCTCTATATCTGAAGAAAGTTCGAGAACTTGGAGCTTTATTTGACTCTTAGGACATCAGTCATATTCCTAGAACTAAAAATTCTCGAGCTGATTCATTATCTCGGTTAGCTACTTCGACATCTAATCTAATGGGTCGAACTTTTGTGGAACATTTGGAAAATCCAAGTATTTCGATGAATGAAAAAGAAAAAATTCTTCAAATAGAACTAGAAATGAATTGGATGAATCCAATAATCAGATATCTGACCGAAGGAGTATACCTGAAGACAATATAGAAGCCAAACAATTCCGAAAGATTGCTTCTCAATATGTCACTTTAGACGGATTATTATATAAAAAATCATTCTCTCAGCCATTATTGAAATGTTTATCTCCTTCGGATGCTGAATATGCTCTCAGAGAAGTGCATGAAGGGATATGTGGTGACCATTTGGGAGGCAGATCATTAGCTTATAAAATCATAAGGCAAGGATATTATTGGCCGATAATACAAAAGGATGGAGCGGATCTTGTAAGAAAATGTGACCCTTGCCAGAGGTATGCAAATATACAAAGACGTCTTGCTAGTCAGCTGACACAATTGACTGCACCATGGCCATTTGCTCAATGGAGAATGGATATTCTTGGTCTGTTTTCCCCAGCTTCTGGACAACGAAAGTTCTTGATTGTTGTCATTGATTATTTTACCAAATGGGTAGAAGCTGAGCCTTTGGCCCAAATTACTGAAACAAAAGTGAAGTCATTCGTTAGAAATGCTATCATATATAGATTTGATTTTTCTCATGCTATCATTACTAATAACGGAAGGCAGTTTGATAATCAGAATTTTAGTAATTTCTGCGTCCAGTTTCACATTCTTCACAAACTAACATCTGTCGGACTTCCGCAAGCTAATAAAGAAGCAGAGGTAACTAATCGGACCATCCTTCATGGGTTGAAGACCCGATTGAATGAAGCCAAAGGATCTTGGGTTGATGAACTCAACTCCGTTCTATGGGCTTACCAAACAACTCCTCGATTTATAATGGGAGAATCTCTATTTAACCTTGCTTATAGGAGTGAAGCTATGTTACCTATAGAAATTATTCTTCGTTCTAGAAGAACTGACTGCCTTGAAGAGTCGAATAATGATGATCAAAGAAGAGTTGATCTGGATCTACTTGAAAGTTCAAGATTACAAACATAATTGAGAATGGCAGCATATCGACAAAGAGTGGCACGTTATAATTCAAGAGTCAAGACTTGAATCTTTCGGACTGGAGATCTTGTCCTGCGCCGAACAACAATATCCCGACCAACTGATCAGGATAAACTTGCTTCAAATTGGGAAGGTCCTTATCCCATCACTGAAGTTGTGCGACCTGGGATCTATCAACTTGAAAGTTTGGATGGTTATCCTATGGCTAGACTATTGAATATAGAGAATCTTCGTAAATGCTATCAATAAAGATATTTTCTCTTTTCCATTCCTTTCATGTAAAGGAAAAGAACGAAATTGATACATTCCCTAAAAAAAATGGTTGGCCCGATAAGCTGACCACAATCTGACAAACTGAGTTGGTCTGACCCACCATCTTGTCGACATTTTATGATCAGAATAAATGATCAATTAAAAGGTTGGCCTGATAAGCTAACCACAATTCGACAAACCAAGTTGGTCTGACCCACCATCTCGTCGGTATTTTATGATCAGAATAAATGATCAATTAAAAGGTTGGCCTGATAAGCTGACCACAATCCGACAAACTGAGTTGGTCTGACCCACTAACTCATCGGTATATTGATATCGGAACATCTGATCAATTGGAAGGTTGACCTGATAAGTCGACCATGATATAGGTAATAAGAGTTGGTTTGATTTGCCACTCTATCAATGTTATTACCTTAAAGTATCAAAGATATTCGAAAGACAGTCCGATATATTGAACAGATTATTACAGTTGGCCTGATACGCTAACTATACAACATTGGAAAGGGAAAAAATGATTTCATTGATATTATGTTAAAAAAATTAAAAAAAAGAGAGAGAAGAAAGAAAAAGAAAGAAGAAGAAGAAGAAGAAGGAAAAAGAAGCTTCTGATATTTTCTGACATTCAATTAATGAATTCAGAAACTGGGGGGACTAGTATTGGGATATGACAGATTTGATCTACTTATGTTGATCTGATGGAGATTGAACTTGGTTGATTAAGTAATATATCGACGATCAACGCCTAAGAGGCGCAAGGCCGATCAATGCCCATGAGGCACGAAGCTGATTAATGCCTAAGAGGCACGAAGCTGATTAATGCCCAAGAGGCATGAAGCCGATCAATGTCCAACAGGCACGAAGCCTGATCAATGCCCAAGATGCACAAAGCCGATCAATGCCCAAGAGGCACGAAGCCGATCAATGCCTAAGAGGCACGAAGCTGATCAATGCCCAAGAGGCAATACCCAAGAGACATAAAGCCGATCAACATCCGAAAGACAGGAAGCTGATTAATAATGGATAACGATTGCTGCACGTGCTGGTTTATTAACGATCTAACTGTGTATAGCTGGATTCAGTTGGATTCTGTTAGGATCGTGGCCTATAAATACCTAGGAGTATGGTGAAAGAGATGACGAACTTCAAAGAGACAAAGAGATTCTGGGATACCTTTGACTCCCGATTTCTCTCAGATCTTATCTGTTTTCTGTCTAGACTTTGAGGCAGATTCGAGCTTGGAAGCCTCTCCCCACTAAATTCTCTTCAGAAAAAAAAGGAAAGCTTGATCAACATGTTGACCTCATCTTCATCAAATTTAATTTAAGCTCAAACATCACTTTAATCTGGACGCAACAGCAAGTATCACTTAATATGAATCTAATATTACAAATTGATATATCAATAATGTAAACAAACAAACCTCCCATTAATAAATATAAAATAATAATTTTGTATATGAGTTTTTTATTTAATTTCAGAAGTGCAATGACAATGCAATAAATTATCTTAAGATATTAAAATAATATGAATGTGCAATTCTTTATTGACCGATAGGTGGTCCATAATTGTAAATAACTCTCGTATATGTGCTTGTGAAGCCCTTGTGATGGTGATATTGCTGTTTTCCAAGCCCTTCATACTTCTTATGGCTTGGACTTCCATTTGCTTGAATTTCTTTTAATTAAAACTTGGCTTCATTTGAAGGAATATTTTCTTAAGCTCAATATTGAAATTAATGGTAGATCTTGAATTATTCTGTTGATCGCAACCGTATGTGAGTATGTTTAGAGAACATGGCAATTATATATGATTTTTTAGAAAAAAAATAAAAAATGAAGATTTTTAAAAATTGTCAGAAGTGGGATTTGAACCCACGCCCTCTATCGAGGACCAGAACTTGAGTCTGGCGCCTTAGACCACTCGGCCATCCTGACGGTGGTAATCAAAATCCAGGGGATCCCTAATTATTTGTAAGCTCTATTGTTGTTCTTTCAAATATGAAAATGCAAAAAAAAATTGAAATCATTTATATAAAGGATTACTAGAAGGAATCTCATTGTTTTGTGATTATTCAAAATTATATCTCCCTCTTTTGCTCTTTGTAATTTTCACATATCTAGTTTTGTTATTTAGTGACAATATTTCATTACCTAGAGAGGTTACCAAGAAACTATTCCAAGCTAGAGGAATAAAACTTAAAAATATCAGAGTGTTGAAAAGATGTAAAGTAAATGAATTTTTTGTAAATGAATTCAAAAGGTATTAGAATAGAAGAGGCAGCAAAAAATATATATATAGAAAAAAAAGAATTACTTCCTTTTTTTATTACTGTTTTTATGTACATATAAGATCAAATCTATTCAATTTATAAAAGGATTACTAATCCTCAACATCTCCAGGCATACATCATCAAAATTATTCAGTAATACCATACATTTCATCGATTCTCTCTTTTGAGAAGAATAATGTTTCACCAGTAATCCATGACACGTTCATAAATATTTTGCAGTACCACGAATTGTTACAGCTAGTTGAGAACCATTGCATTAATCTATCTGATGTGAAAACATAAGGAATTCTTCACTATTGTGGAGATTATATGATCACACTTGGTAACATCAAAGGAAAATTGGATTCTTCCATGAACTTTTATTAATCAATCATGTTTGTGTGTGTTATTATAGGTTCTAAGACGTACCTGTAATTAGATTCATTTCAAAAGCAAAAAATGACTTCAGAAATAGATCCGTTCAGATCGTTGGCGAATGTTTTATCCAGGTATTGAAAGACCTGAGTCATGTTTTTTCGGTTGTCAACCAAGTGAATTGCTTCAAGAGAGTTATTACTTGGTAAACAACAACAGAACTATTAGTTTGGTTGGAGAGTTATGGCTTTTGAATCGTATTATGCACATTCCACGGTAATCTTTCTAGCTCAAGACTGTGAGCTTAACTTATATTATCCAGGAACTCGGTCATTTGCACCTGATAAGAATTCATATCCGTAAATGCAATAAACAATTGAAACCAAAGTAAATAAATGGTAGCTGTTAAACCTTCACAAGAAGATCACTCTTTTTTTTTTGTTTTTTTGGTAAACAAATAGATAATCTCCAAAAAAAAACAGAGAGAGCTTTTACTTCCAAAATATTGGAAAACATGAAGCAAGAACATTATCTATCTGAGATGGATACCAATAACTATGTTATAGAGACCCTTGCTGAAAAAAAAGTAAGAAATGAAACAATGTAATAACCAAGGCAGCCATTTAAAAATAATTTAGAAACCCAAAGATCAATCAAAATTTCTGTCGTTAATGTCTCATGAATGTGTGATGACAAGACATAAAAAGGAGCTATGCTTGTTAAACAGCTGATCCACTGAAGCCATTTACCTCAGCAAAATTGGTTCACTGACATTCATGAAGATCATGTGCTGTACAATGATAGGGAACAAAAAAAGGGATGATTTTGAGAATCTGCTCTGCAATTCGAACCATCGTAGGCACCTGAATGGCAGATCCATGCAGACTATACAATGGAAATTATTCCATTACAGCCTCCCAGGTTATACAAAAGAGATCTCGAGTGCATGCTTCTTGAGGTGGGTTAAGGCTTCCTAGACGAACACTTGAGTGCTAGGCTTTGATCTAGAGATCAGAGGCTGACATTGTCAGAAATAAGAGCTTCGAGTGTACATCACTAGTAGAAATACCAGCCATCCAGGTAGTATTTAGGGTTCAACAGAAGGGAGTTTCTTGAGCAGAAGTTGCTATAATTGGAGTGTTGAACCACCAACATTATTGACAGAGATTCCGCAAAACTATTTCAATCCCTTCGGAGGGACTTTGAAGTGTATACACCTTGTCCAATTCCATCACAAGAACAAACACTGCCGAAACTGAGACCCACCTACCAATACCTTTGTAATCAGGATTAAAAGTGTCCTCAAAGAATAATAACATCATGATCCTCCTAGTTCAATCCTAGAATCTTTACAAAGAATCTCTGTCTGATTATTTGGCAACGATCCATCTCTTTTATAAATATGAATTGCCGACATGGACTGATCCCAACCAACTTTGCCTTGCTCCAAAATAAATGTCATTGAAGACTTCATACTGCAGATAGCAATATTTAGCCTAGAAGAAGACATTTTGAAAGCTATATTGAGATTACCATATTTGACAAACTCCAAAGAACTGCAAATATTTCTAGATGTGACACATCACCATTCACAAACTCATGAACCTTGTCATTCACCTCAATCACACTCCTTCCAACTTCCTTCTTCATCCCTCTGGCACTCATCAACTTCCTTATCCTCCACACATCATCCCACATTCCCTCTTCTGCATAGATATTGGATAAAAGCACATAAACCCCACTGTCATCCGCTCCAAGAATCTTGAGCTGCTCGACTGAAACTTCAGCCAAATCAATACATCGATGTGTCCGGCAAGCTGCAAGAAGGGATCCCCACAATGCCGAAGTAGACTTCATTGGCATTGTCTCTATGACATGTCTAGCTTCATGCAACCTTCCGGCACGCCCAAGGAGATCCACTAAGCAACCATAGTGCTCTGCCTTAGGAGTTATCCTGAAATCGCTCCGCATCCTCTCAAATATCTCCCATCCCTTTGCAACTAAACCAGCATGGGTGCATGCCGTCAATACAGCAAGAAAAGTGAGATCATCCATTAATGCTCCTTCCTTCTCCATTTGATAGAAAAGGTCCACAGCTTCTCCTCCATAGCCATTAGCCCCAAGTCCAACAATCATTACATTCCAAGTAACAACACTCCTCTCGCACATGCTGTCAAAAAGCCTCCTTGCAAGATCCAAACTCCCGCAGTTCATGTACAAATCTATCAGGGCAGTTCGGACTACAACATCAAACAAGATTCTGTTCTTTTTCAGATAGAAGTGGACCCATCGACCCTGATCGAGAGCGCCCAACTGAGCGCATGCTGAAATCACACCAACAGCACAAACCTTATCAGGCTTCATACCGTGGTGAAGCATTTGCTGAAATATGTCCAGAGCTTCCTTGGGATCCCCATGGCGGACATAGCCATCGATGAGTATACTCCACGAGATGACGTTCCTCCCAGGCATCGCTTCAAAGAGTCCTCGGGCTGGACCCATCATGCCCAGACCGGCGTACCCATCAATCATGGAATTCCAACAGACCAGATCCCTATCAGGCACCACATCAAACAACTCCCGAGCACGACCAACATCCCCTATTTTCTTTCCATAGCCATCAATTAAGATAGCCCAAGAGAACGCATCTCTATCCGGCATTGCATCAAAAAGCTTGTGGGCTTCTCCTATCTGCCCACAACTAACATAACCAGAAATCATAGAGTTCCATGATACCAAATCTCTAGACTGGAAACCATCAAAAAGCTTCCTACCCAATTGAATGTCTCCACTCCTGCAGTACATGTTGATCAAACCATTCCTCACGAACAAATCCTGGTCAAATCCTCTCTTGACAACCTCCCCGTGCACCACCACCCCTTCTCGACGGCCAGGCATCGAAGCACAGGCCTTGAGAACAAACGGATACGTGTAATTATCAGTAAAAATCTCATTATTACGCATGTGGGAGAAGAAAAGGAGTGCCAGGAGGGGGTTTGAGGTCTGCGAATGGAACTTGATGATGGTATTCCAGGAGAAGGTGTTGGGGTGATGGATTTGGGAGAAGATGAGCTCGGCGTAGGCTGCTGTGAGGTGGACGGAAGAAGGGTTGGCGAGCTCGCAGGCGGCGAAAAGAAGACGGCTTGCGACAAAGGGATCGGCTACGAGGGCTCTGCAGATCAATTGGGCGTGGATTTGGAGGATTTGAGAGATGGTTCTGGCATCTTGGAGGAGGGAGAGGAATGTGTTTTGGGAGAGAAGCTTGGAGAAAGAAGTGGTAGCCATAGCTTTGAAAGGGAGAAGCCATTGGGAGTCGTTGGAAAGAAAGCCCAATTTACCTGACATTTTAATTGGAGCTGCTCAATTTCCCTTCAAAATCAATTGCAGGGAAAAAAAATCGATTTTTTTATAATCTTCATCTTAACCCCTAAAAATAATACTTGATTTAGATTAAAAAACAAAAAAAAATTAAAAAAATTTATATTTAAATAAAAAATGGTAAAGAGATGAGGCAAGAAAGTAAGAAAAAGAAAGAAAATAAATGACATTCTTTCAGATTTTTTTGTCTCCATGGATGAAGGGACGAGAAAAAGAAAGATAATGGCATAATTTTTTTTAATTAACTAAAATATTTTTTCAAGAAATAAAATAAAAAATTCAATTCTTTACCCTTTTTTTTCTCCCCATCATCTAAAAGCCCCTTCGATTTTTTCCTTGGCTGCTTTCATTTTTCTTCTTAGCCCTTCTGACAGTCATGTGATACATCAATGGTAAGCATATTTTTTCTATTTTTCAGTTCTAACATTTTTAAAATATTTTTTTTCTTTATACTGTTTTTGTTCTTCTTTGCTTGTGATAGTCTGTATATGATTTTAGAATCAAATAGAATGGAATAAATTTTTCATAGCCCAATAGAGTTCATGTAGATCTACAATTTTTTTTACTGGTTATCTAAGCAAAGTAAAGCAAGGCCAGAGAACTCCACTTCTATCAGCATTTTTGAATCTCCCAACATGTCTAAGGTCCTCACATGGCCACCAATACTTAAGAACGTGTATTCTCTGCTTGTAGTGCAATTGTCTTGGACAACCAACTACAATTTTAATGGGCTACTAAAAACATGATTGTTCAATTATATGATTTATTATTTATTAGTGTACCTAGGTTTTGCATTTTATGCTTGGTAATTTGTTTTCTCATCACTTTTTGGTTTTTTATTTGATAGACGGAAGATAATGAAATTTAGAAAAGTTTGATTGTTCAATGGGATAAAAGGCAACATTTTAACATAGTTTAAGTTCTTTGTTATGTTATATACTTCTTAAGTTTGCGTCGATGGAACCAACGAAAAAGTTATATAGATCAAAATATTAGTTAAACTGATGCACAAAGAGAAAAAAGAGAAAAGTATGAGAAAAAATAATGCATCAACTTATGATTTTTAGAAAATATCATGAAATTATACATATAGAATCAAAAGTATTTATGAATATATGTAGTATACTTTGTAGACATGCCAGTCTTACTAACACACGATTATCGACTGTTGAAAAGCAAGTTGCAAAGTTTCTATATATCTTATCACACAATATCAAGAATTATATGATTTCATTCTTCTTTCATCATTCCGGTGAAATTGTAAGTAGACATTTTCATAAAGTTCTGAGGGCAATCATATTATTGAAAGGCCTATTCCTTATACAATCCAATGGATTAGAAGTCTCTGCAGAAATACTTAATTGTAGTAAATTCTATCCATACTTCGAGATGCATTTGATTTTAATTTAATTTTTGAAATGAGATAATTATTTTGGTAATTAAATTCTTACCTAGAAAATTTATATCAGAATTGCATGGGTGTACTTGATGGAACGCATAGTCGAGTGAAAGTGTCTAAAAATGATGTCCCAAGATTTCATGGTAAGAAGTGTTATAGTAGTAAACAAGATCCATTCAGCCGTGCCACACATCCTCCTTGGAGGCTGGCGCGGCAACGTACTTCTCCACCTCGGCCCCAGCTCGGCCACATACTCCGCCACCTCGGCCAGGTACTTCTCCACCTCGGCCTCACCTCGGTCCCACTTCGGCCATGTGGCGGTTCAGCCCAGCTCGGCTCGGCCCCACTTCGGCCACGTGGCAGTTTGGCCCAGCTCGGCTCGGCCCCACCTTGGCCAGGTACTTCTCCACCTCAGCCTCACCTCGGTCCCACTTCGGCCATATGGCGGTTCAGCCCAGCTCGGCTCGGCCCCACTTCGGCCACGTGGCGGTTTGGCCCAGCTCGGCTCGGCCCCACCTTAGCGGGGAATCTCAGTATCTCGGCCTCCCTTCGGCCGTCGAGTCCAGCTCGGCTCGACCACGGCACCCCGGCAGCGACTCGCGTGGCTCCGCCTGACCTCGCCCACGGCGCGAAGGCCGGCCCCCAACCTGCCCACTTTAACCGGGTCAAGTCGGCACCTGGCTCTACACCGCCCAAGCCCGTGCCAGCCCAGCTCTGCGCCTCTCCTCGGTCCGTGCGCAGGGGATGCGCAACCTTGATCGAGTCCGGCTCTGCACCGCCCAAGCTCCAGCTCCGCGCGGTCCAGCCCGGGTCCCCATGCGGCAGGCACGCGCGACGTCGCCCTCTCCGGCGCCCGACATCCACCAGCTGGAGGCCGTCGCCCGGACCGGCGTCCAGCCAGCCTCGGCTTCGCCCGACCTCGCTCGCCTGGCACGCCCCCGCGACAGGCGGCGCTCCGCGCGGCTCCGGCTCCTCCCAGCAGGACTCCGACGAGCGAACCCCCCTCCGGCTCCGGCGCAGCTCGGCGCGCCCGTAGGACCCCAGTTCGGTCCGCACCTGTACCGCTCGCAAAGCACCCGCATGGGGTTCTTCCGCCCACGGCGGCCCGGTCTCCGGTGCTCGCGCCCCGCTCCAGTTCCGCGTGTCCCGCTCCGGCTCTGGCTCCCCGTCCGACGCCCAGCTCGCCCACGGGAGGCCTCCGCCTCACCCATGTCCGGTTCTGCCCGGTGTGGGGAGCGGTCCGGCATGCCTACAGTCAAGGCAGCCCTCCGTGCGGATCCAGCTCGGCGACGCCGTGCTCCGGGTCCAGCTTGGCCTGACCTCGCCTAGGGCAACGCGCCCCGCTCCGGCCGGCCGCGGCACGCCCGAGCCCGGCCACGCTTCATCCCAGGTCGGCTCCGCTTGCGGGGGAGCAGGCTGGCTCCTTCGGCTCCGCACGATCCAGCTCAGCTGTCCAGCCCGACACGGATGTGCCCAGTTCGGCCGTGCCAGCTCGGTTGCCCGCGCCTAGCCCGGCAAGGACATGCCTAGGTCAGCCCGCTCCAGAGTCGCGCCGGCGGCACGAACCTGCGCCGCTCCGCTCGTCCACTAGTTCGGTCCCACGGCTCGACGGCGCGCCCAGCTTCGACCCCCCGTCGGGTCGTCCGCAGCGGGCTCGGCCCCGTCCGCCCGTGGCACAACCCCGCAGCATGCCTCCACCCCCTTCGGCTTAGCCCAGCGGGACCCGGCTCGACGATGTCGCGCCCTGGCTCTTCCGGCTTCGGCCCGCATCGCTTCGGTTCCATGTTCGCCACCGGCGCCCAGTTCAGCCACTGCACACTCATCCACGTATGCGTTCGCTGATGGAGCCCCTGCACTAGGCACACGACGGTCCATGTGCATGGGAGATGCGGGCCTTCTCTCGATCCGCGTGCCTGCATGATACCTGAAGTAGCATCCCAGCCAGCTCGACACTTCGGCATTTCATCCCAGCTCGATCGCTGGGTGCATCGCATAGTTCGCCTCATTCATGTGGACCCAGCGCGCTTCCCGAGGGGCCCATCCACATGGACCCGGTGCTCTTTCCATGGATCCCCCCTCCACGTGGGTCCTATGACACGCCGCCTGACACGCCGCCTGCAAAGAAAGGTTTGCATTTAAGTTTCCTAGGCTACCGTTTACACTAACTAGTGAATAGTGCCACATCCAAGGCACTGCACCCTTGCGCCAACTTCCTGAACCATCCAGAAGAAGAAGGTTCACCAGCCCATCATGGCCTCACAAGCTGACAAGTCTACATCAAGACCAGTACACCTCCCCAAAAGTAACAGGAGCCACTCGTCTACATAAAGACCGGCATGGAAAGGTAAGAGTGGGGAGGAGGTAAGTAAGAGACAACACACTCTCTTCATTCTTGCATTGTCTGTCACCCTCTGATAGCGGAGAGTCCCCCAAGCTCTCCGCCTCAAAGGTCCCTTATTTCCTTCGATCATCCCGCTGACTTGATCAACGGAGTGCCTTTGCCGAAATCCCCGGCACAGGTCTCCCCTATTTTGCAGGTATCGCCCGGCGGAGGGACAGTAAGGAGGAAGATTACTCCTCATCGGAGAGGCCCACAGAAGGGCCACTACAGTACCAAGCCCCTTTCATCCCAACTACAACTATGTTCCCCTTGATCATCTCCGACCAACAAGCCCGGTGACACTGGCACGGAGCCCACTCACCTAGGCCACATGAGAGCTACCGGCCATGGCGATCTAGGCGGCAACAAGAAGGATTATCCAACACAAAATGTGTTGGCTGTATGTTTGTTTGACTGGAAGTTTACATATATTTTTTCTGAATGGAAAGGAACTGTATTTGACTTAAGGATTATTAAGAATGCATTAGTTAGAGAAGATAATTTGAAAATTCCTCAATGTAACATTTAGTTATAAGCATTTTTTTTAATTATTCTTATAGGAATATCATTGAAGTAATAGTTTTTATTTCTAATAGGTAAATTCTATCTTGCTGATACTAGATATTGTTGCCCAGAGATGATGCAATCCAAGAGGTGGGGTAAATTGGATTTTATAAAACTTTCAAACTATTTGCAATAAACTAAAGCAAGTATGTGCTCGATCAATTCAATGCTTGTGTTTTGGCAAAGTATTTGTGTGCTTCAAAATAATATGCAACGACATTAATAAAGTAAATGCACAAGAGTAAAAAAGCACTAAAGAAGCAAGCACAAACACAACAATATATAGTGGTTTGGTGCACTCCAAGGCACCTACATCCACTCTCCAAGATCTCCTTGGAAATTCACTATAATCTCAACCGATTACAGCCGATTAGTTTTCCAGGCTTACTAATCAAAATCCGACTTGTTTTCGCAAGGCTCACAAGTCACAACCTCACTTAGTTTTACGGGCTAACCAAGAACCTAATTGGTTTTCACAAGGCTAACCAACAACCTTCCTTGGTTTTCCGGGCTTAACCAAGAACCTTAGTGATTTTGCGGGCTAACCACCAACCTAATTGGTTTTCCAACGCTTACCAATAACCTCACTTGGTTTTACAATAGGCTAACCAAGAACCCTTACAAGAAATACGAGTTTGAAATAAAGAAACAATGAAAGCTTTCTAAAATAAAATAAATATCTTTTTGAAGCTCTTGAATGATGTTGCAGAAGCTTGTCTTCAATTTATTGAAGCCTTTGAATAAAGCTTGATGTTGTGGACTTGAAAGCTCTCTTTGAAATTGGATGCTTGAAGGCTCAACTCTCTCAAAATATGAATCCTTAAGGTGTATGGAATTTTTCTTTTCAAAGGATTACCACTCCATTTGATTTGTGTTGATTATATAGCTCTCCAAACCTTAAATGACCGTTAGAGACCATTGGAGAAGAAAACTAACCGTTACAAACATTTTGGGAAAGTTCTATTCTTCAGAAAACTAGTCGTTACTATTGTCAGAACTCCATGTGTTGACACTTCCTCTTCATGTGTCGACACATGTTCTTCTTGAGTCGACACATGACCAAACCTTGAAATTATCTCGTTGTCTTCTATTGGTCTCAGACCTTGAGTCGACACTTCACTGTTCATGTCTCGATACTTTGAGTCGACACTTGGTTTCCATGTGTCAATACTTCAGCGTGCCGAAAAAAAAAAAAATTCTATGTATCAGTCCATGTATCGACACATTGAGTCGACACATCACTGAGATTTTCTTCAAAACTTCTGAACTTGTGCTGAATCAAGTTTGTATTGAATTCATATGTCCATTCAAATAATCTTCAACTATCGAAGTCTTCTTTGAGCAGATTTTTTATCTAAATTTGGACTTCTTCAACTGAATGACAATCTTTTAAATCTTTCAACATTTAATGAGTACCTGAAACTACTAAACACTTTTAACATGCATTAGTACTCATATATATTTAAATATTTTATCAATCATCAAAATCAAGACCAGAGTCAACAGATATATATTAAGGAGTTGAATTATTACTTCATATAAAGATGTTATCACTTGAAAGAGTACTCTATACATAGACCACAAACTCCTAAAGAGCTACTTAATTTTCAACATGCATTTCTACGTAATGCAATTAAAAGAGCATTTGGCATCCTTAAGGAAAGATTTCCTATTATTGCTAGTATCACTAAGCCAAATTATGAGTTTGTAGCATCCAAAGATATTTTTAGCATGTTGCATTTTACACAATTACAGAGGACGAGGAGCACACTGCCTTCATCACTAACCAGGGGATATACTGCTACAGGATGATGCCCTTTGGCTTGAAGAATGCTGGGGCCACGTACCAACGTTTGATCAACAAGGTCTTCAAGGACTAGATTGGCAGGAATGTGCAAGTGTACGTAGATGACATGCTCGTTATGAGCAAACCAAGCTCGGACCATATCGCCGATCTCGTTGAGGCCTTTCATAATCTTCGGAAGCACCAGATGAAGCTCAACCCAGTGAAGTGCACCTTCGGGGTGGCGTCCAGGAAGTTCCTCAGCTTCATGGTCATCCAGAGAGGCATCGAAGCGAATCCGGAGAAGGTTCAAGCAATCCTCGACATGGAGCACCCAATATCCAAGAAGCAGGTTCAACGCCTGACGAGGAGAATCGCAGCCCTAAGCCGGTTCATCTCAAGTCAGCTGATCGCTGCCTCCCTTTCTTCAAAGCATTGCGCAAGATGCACGACTTCACCTGGACTGAAGAGTGCAAGATGGCCTTTGAAGAGCTGAAGGAGTTCCTGATCTCCCCACCTCTGCTGTCCAGACCGGAAGAAGGAGAAGAGCTCCTGCTCTACCTGGCGGTCACCCTAGGGGCCGTCAGCTCGATCCTTGTCTGTACAGATCAGGACGGATCACAGAAGCTGGTGTACTACACCAGCAAAATATTCCATGATGCGGAGATCAGGTATACCCACTCCGAAAAACTTATTTTTGCACTAATTATGTCTGCTAAGCATCTCAGGCCCTATTTCCAAGCGCATCCCATCATGGTCATGACTGATCAGCCACTGAGGACCATGCTAAGCCACCCTAAGACTTCTGGAAGGTTGGCCAAGTGGTCCCTAATGCTGAGCGAGTACGCATTGCATATCGGCCGAGGTCATCGCAGAAGGCCCAAGTCCTAATCGACTTCATGGTCGAATGTACAGGGCTTCCCGAGGAACCAAAGCGGAGGTCCTGGAGAGCCAAGCTGAGCCTGGCCCACCTGGGGACCCTTGGGTCCTTCACGTGGACGGAGCCTCCAATTCTTGCAGGAGTGGAGCAGGCCTCATCCTCGCCAATTCTGATGGAGTGGTGACGGAGTGTGCACTTCGCTTTAAGTTCCCTGCCACGAACAACCAGGCGGAGTACGAGGCGCTCCTTGCAGGCCTGAAGGTGTCCCGTGAGCTGGGCGTACAGAACCTAAAGGTCTTCATCGACTCCTAACTGGTTGCCGGACAAGTCTCCGGAGAGTACGAGGCCCGAGATCCCCAGATGATGAAGTACCTGGAGAAGGTCCGTTCGAGTGCAGCAGGCTTCCGTTACTTTTGCGTTTCCCACATACCCTATGGAGAGAACGATCGTGCGGATGCATTGTCGAGGCTCGCAACCCTACCGGACTTGCCCCTGGGGCACGCCTACGTCGAGTATCTCGAGAATCCAAGCTACGAAAACCCCGAGGAGGTGCAACAAGTAGCCCATGAGCCGAGCTAGATGGACAAGTACATCAAGTACGCAACAAGTAGCCCATGAGCCGAGCTAGATGGACAAGTATATCAAGTACATCCAGGATGGCCTACAGCCAGAAGACCATAAAGAAGCTGGCCTCATCAGAAGGAAAGCCACCCGCTTCGTCTTGATGGACGGCCAGCTCTACCGCCGATCTTATTCCTACCCCCTCCTGAGGTTCCTCAAGCCCACGGAGGCGGCCTTCATGCTCCAAGAGATACACGAGAGCCTCTATGGGAATCATGTAGGGGAGAGGACTCTAGCGTACAAGGCCCTTCGCCAGGGATACTTCTGGGAAACAATGAGGGAGGACGTCGCCGACTTCATCAAGAAGTGTGACAAGTGCCAGCGCCACTCCCACATTCAACGCCTACCGGCTGCACCAATCTCCCAACTGTCGTCTCCCTGGCCTTTCGCACAATGGGAGATGGACATTCTGGGACCGTTCCCCACCACACCTGGGCAGCGGAAGTTCCTACTAGTGGCGATCGACTACTTCACCAAATGGGTCGAAGCAGAGCCCTTGGCTCGGATTATTGAAGCCAATGTTCGCCAATTCTTTTGGAAGTCTGTCATCTGCCGCTTCGGACTCCCCAATTGCATCATCACCGACAATGGGTGACAGTTCAACAACCGGGAGTTCGAAAGATTCTGTGCCGAGCACGGGACCCAGCACCGCTTCACCTCGGTTGCTCATCCCCAGACCAACGATGAAGCTGAGGCGACAAATCGAACCATCCTTCAAGGACTCTGCACCAGGTTGGACCAGGCGAAAGGCAGATGGGCAGAAGAACTTCCGAGTGTCCTGTGGGCCTACCACACAACGCCCAAAATGGCAACTGGCGAAACATCCTTCAACCTCATTTTTGGATCTGAAGCGATGATCCCAGTCGAGCTCGACGTGCCCACGCTCCGGGTGCAACGGTACGACGAGGCCTCGAACTCGGTACATCTCCTGCTCAACCTTGATCTCCTTGAAGAGACGAGGGACAAGGCCCAACTTCGGATGGTGACATATCAACAACGAGTCGCCCGATACTACAATGCACGGGTGAAGTAGAAGACCTTCCGACCTGACGATCTGGTGCTGCGCCGAGCAGAAGCGTCCCAGCCCCGGGAGTGCGGCAAACTCTCGTCGAACTGGGAGGGCCCTTATAAAGTGGCCGAGTCCCTCTCGCAGGGGGGCTACTACCTCGAAGTCTTGGATGGTGCCAGGTTCCCCAGGACCTGGATCACTTGTTATTTGAGGAGATACTATCAGTAATGTAAGTATTCCCTCCATGAGAAATAAAAATTCCTTTATGCACAATAATTTATCTGCCTTGCAGGAAACTCCAACCGCGAGCCCAGCTCCTCGGCACCAAATCCCAGAGAAAAGTCCTCCAGCACGAAGACCTGGGAAGCCCCCAGGCACTCCAGCCGCGAGCCCAGCTCCTCGATACCAAAGCCCGAAGAAAAGTCCTCCGGCACGAAGACCTGGGAAGCCCCCAGGCACTCCAGCCGCGAGCCCAGCTCCCCGGCACCAAAGCTCGGAGAAGATTCCTCCGGCACGAAGGTCTGAGCTATGCCCTCGGGACATCAAGTTCTCATGTCTTCGAGCCCAACTCCAATACGACAACTCCCAAGCCATGCCGCTCTCAACTATCAAAGTCCTCGAGCCCAGCTCCAGGATGCCAACCCAAGGCCGGAGCTCAGATCTTCGGCCAAGGGAATCTTCTTAGATATCATCGTCTTCGAGCCCAACTCCAAGACGGCAACTCCCGAGCCACGCCGCTCTCAACTATCAAAGTCCCCGAGCCCAGCTCCAGGACGCCAACCCAAGGCCAGAGCTCAGATCTTCGGCCAAGGGAATCTTCTCAGCTATCACCGTCTTCGAGCCCAACTCCAAGACGGCAACTCCCGAGCCATGCCGCTCTCAACTATCAAAGTCCCCGAGTCCAGCTCCAAGATGCCAACCCAAGGCCGGAGCTCAGATCTTTGGCCAAGGGAATCTTCTCAGCTATCACCATCTTCGAGCCCAGCTCCAAGATGCCACTTCCGGAGCCACATCCTCAAGCAATCAAGCCCTGAAGCCCGGCTCTCCAACAAGCAAGCCACGAGCCCAGCTCCTCGGCACCAAAGCCCGAAGAAAAGTCCTCCGGCACGAAAACCTGGGAAGCCCCCAGGTACTCAAGCCTCGAGCCTAGCTCCTCGGCACCAAAGCTCAGAGAAAAGTCCTCCAGCACGAAGACCTGGGAAGCCCCCAGGCACTCCAGCCACAAGCCCAGCTCCTCGACACCAAAGCCCAGAGAAAAGTCCTCCAGCACAAAGGCCTGGGAAGTCCCCAGGCCACCTCGAGCCTAGCTCCAAGGCGATCAAGACCGGAGCATCCATCCTCTGGCACAAAGGCCTGGGAAGCCCCCAGGCCGCCTCGAGCCTAGCTCCAAGGCGATCAAGACCGGAGCATCCATCCTTCGGCACCAGAGCATCCATCCTCCGGCAAAAAAGATATGGGAAGCCCCCAGGCCACCTCGAGACTCGCTCCAAGGCGATCAAGACCAGAGCATCCATTCTACGGCAATCAAGTAGCTCTCAATCTCAAACGTCTCCGAGCCCAGCTCCGAGGCGCCAAGGGACTCCCAAGACCTAAAAGACCCTCAAGCCCTCGAGCCCGAAGATCAACTCTCCGCTCGACATGTCCTCGAGTCTGAACACGAGACTCGAGCCTTCACAAGATGAAGGCTTCCGAGCCCAGCTTCGAAGCCCTCGAGCCCGGAGATCAGCTTTCCGCTTGACATGTCCTCGAGTCCAAACACGAGACTCGAGCCTTCACAAGATGAAGGCTTCCGAGCTCAGCTCCGAAGCCCTCGTGCCCGAAGATCAACTCTTCGCTCGACATGTCCTCGAGTCCGAACACGAGATTCGAGCCTTCACAAGATGAAGGCTTCTGAACCCAACTCCGAAGCCCTCGAGCCCGGAGATCAGCTCTCCGCTCTACATGTCTTCGAGTCCGAATGCGAGACTCGAGCCTTCAAAAGATGAAAGCTTCCGAGCCCAGCTCCGAAGCCCTCGATCCCGGTGATCGGCTCTCCGCTTGATGTGTCCTCGAGTCTGATCGCGAGACTCGAGCCCTTCCAAGATGAAGCACCCCTCTCCGCCAAAACAAAAAACATCCATACAAGAAAGAAAAGGTGGAGTATTATTGACCAGAAGGATTTTCATTATACTGAAAAAGCATTACATTATCTCCCGGGCCCCGACATGCCGGACAGCCCGGTCCAGAAGAAAAGAAAAAACCATACAAGGTGGGAGCCCAGTCTACTGCGTCGGCTCCTTCCCCGGACGCCGTGCAGTAGCAACTTCCCCCTCCTCCACCTCCGTTGTCAGAGCGCCCCCCGCCGGAGGAATTGCTTCGATCGCTGCAGCCATCGGATGTAGCTCGGTCGACTCGACCCGCGGCACTGGTTCGACCATCGATGTCAGTTCGACGCGACCAGGCACTGATGTGACCACCTCCGGGAGAGGTCTGACCTGGGCAGCCTCCTGCTCTACCGCAGCCACTGCTGGGGCCAGGGCCTTCTTCCCAAGAGCTTGGAGCATGGATAACCGCTCCTCGGACAGCATCCCCCGTAGCTAGGAGACACAGTAAGAATACCCCTTCGCGAAGGAGTCCGTCACCGCCTCCTTGAAGTCTTTGAGGTATTCGGGAGAAGCTTTGAAGGCGGCCACCATGCAGACAGCATTCCTTCTGGCGCCCTCCGCTTTGCTCTTCGCCTCGATCGCCAGATCCTCAGCGCGCTCGGCCCAACGGAGGGTCGCCACCATACCCTTATCGAAGACCTCAGCGGCGTGGTTGGCGGCAGCGGCCCTCTCCTCAGCCTCTGTGGCCCTCTTTTCAGCGGCCGCCACCTTCTTTTCAGCGGAGGTGGCCTGCTCCCTTGCTGCCTCAGTCTCGGCCCGGAGCTCTTTCAACCGAGCCCTCTTCGATTCAAGCTCGCCTTCAAGCTCCTTCTTTGCTTTAGCGGCGTCCGCGGCCTCAGCCGTGAGGCTCCTGATTTTGAGGTTGGCCTCCTGGGCCTCCCCGTTCTTCTGGCTCACCTCAGCCCACAGGGACTCAAGTTCGGTCAACCGCTCCTTCTCCCCCTTCACCCAATTCCGGTAGAAGTCCCGGATGAGGAGCAGATCACTACCTTGCTGCATTGAAGAAAGCAAGTTAATTATCAAGTGAAAAAGAAGCTCGGGAAAGACAAAATGGGGCGAGAAGAAACGTACAGCATAGAGGTTGGCGAATGTCGAGCAGACGACGTCGCCCAGAAGCCTCCCGCTCCCGTCTCGCCGGTCGTAGGACTGGATGGAGAAGTCCATCATCCGCTTGGTGAGGTTGGGATCCTTCATCAGAGAAACATTTGGTCTCAACTTGAAGGGGACCCTCCAGTAATCTCTGTCTCTGGTCCCCGCCTGCTCGGACCCTTCAGCAATGGAGGGTGTCTTCGTTGCCGGCTGCGAGCTCGGCACCGCCTGGGATCGCGGCAAAGGGGCCGGCCCTACTTCCCTTGGCTCCCCTTCCTCGAGAACCACGACATCAGGGGAAGGAGCCTCCAACCTGACGGCAGCAACCGCCGACCTAGCCCTGACAACCACCTCAGGCTCAGGCGCAGACCCCTGATTGTGCTGCCCTGGGGTCGCCGGGAAGGGCTTGGCAGCCCTCTTTCACCTTCGCTTTACAATCGGTGCGTCCGGCATGGCTTGCACCGGTAGCGGGCCTCCATCGACGCGTGCCTGCTTTGGAGCGGGCCCGCCAGCCTCAGCAGCTTGCTCTCGCTCCTCAGAAAAGGATAGTAGCTCGTCCATCTAGAACTTCATCTCTGCATCGCAAGAGACGAGGTCAGTCCCAAAAAAAAAAGAAGAAGAAAAAAAAAGAGAAGAAAAGAGAGAGAAAAGTAAATAAGAAATGAAAAGGGGGTGGCCAAGTTGAACTCACCCGACTCCCGCACCGAGCTGACCCCAGCCTCATGGAGATTCTGCTCCGACAGCAAGACCTCAAGAGATGGGGTCTCGACCGATCTGAGCAGCTCATACAGGTCGAGGTCGGCTGCTTCGACGGAGGAGTTCCTATTATGAGACCGATTTTGGTCGCTCCAAACCCAGTCGATCCCCTCGACCGAGGCAAAAGAATATTTGCTCTTCCATCCTTTGATAGAAGAGGGGAGCTTAGAACGGATGCCCTGAGGGCGAGAAGAGAGGGACCACCACCCCTCCTCGGTGGGGTGGCATTTCAGGGTGAAAAAAGCCCTGAACAAGGAAACAGGCAATAACCCCATGGAAGTGACACAGAACGATGAAGCAAAATTTTGTTCTGATGGCATTGGGGACCAACTGGGCAGGAACAAGTCGGTAGTTGATCAAGAAGGAAAGGAAAAAGGGATGAACAGGGAACCGGAGGCCCCCAGTGAAGGTTTCCTCATAGAAGGCGATCCACCGAGGGCTACTGGACGTGACCCTCTCCCTGGAACGAGGAATGGAGAGCTAGACAGACTCAGGGATGTCATATGCACCCTGGATGGCCACCAGATCCTCGGCGGAGATCACCGAAGCAATCCCTCCGGGACCTGTCGACCGAGAAGGCTCGGGCTCACGGAGGGAAGCAGGAAAAGAAACAATAGCAGGAGGAAGAGCCAAACGGGGAGGAGGAGAAGACCCGGGTTCCCTAATGGCTAAAGGACCTTGAGGGGGCCTCCTACTAAATTCATACCGTGCCGCCTCCATTTCCTCTTCGAAGGAAGAAGGAGTCCTCGGCCGGGAAGGCCCGACTTCGGCTTGGCATGAAGGACGGAAGTCTGGACCGAAGCAATCCATGGAAGAAGAAGAAGAGAAAGGGAAGGACGGGGGAATACCTAAGACGACCCCTAGTCGGCTAGAGAAGAGGAAAAAGAGGAGGCTAACCTGCTAAGATCCTAAGCGGATGATGACGACCGGAGTGGAGGAAGAAGGAGACTGCTGCACAACGTCGGGCGTGAAGAATTCGAAAAAAGGTATGGTTCAAAAAGACGTACTCCTTTTTCTCAAGGCAACCTGTGCCCGACCGTGCCGTTACGGCTTCCCAAGAGTCGCACCACGTGTCGCTGATCAACGGGGCCAGCACTCCCAATCCGACCGTGGTCGCTCTCACTTCCATGCCTGCCATAACCGCTTCCCAGACATGGCTGCGTGGCATCGCCGCACAGGCTCAAGGGCCCGCCGGGCGAGACGCCACTGATATCGATCATTATTGCACCAGATCTCTCCACCTTTCCATGTCAGCACCGTAATTACTTCCTTCGCCCCGAGCATCGCGCGATAATGGGCCTCGAGAGTGGGGGGCAAATGATGAGACCGGGTCGCTGACGTGGAGCAAGGAGCCTGACGTGGAGTCCTCATCAGATGCCATGCTGGATTCCCACCACAGGCCCCTTCGCTGGGCTAAGCTCCCCGATGTCAACGGGGTCGCCCGTCGAAGCCGGGCTCCGTCCTCCGCCAAGTCGATCCCTGCCAGGTCGGCCGCCTAGGTCGGAGCCGAGCTCAAGCCCCACCAGAGGTAGACCCTTCGAGCCCAAGCTCGGGCCCCGTGACCCGGAGTTGAGCTCAAGTCTCCTCCGCCACGTGGGACCCCTCCGAGGTCGGGTCCCCTGGGCTGGGCGTGCCTCATCCACCTCTGCCAGCCTGAGTTCGGTCAAGGCTGGGCCCCCTGGCCTGGAGCCGAGCTCGGCCCTCCTCCGCACAACCGAGCCGCCACGAGGCGGGTCCCCTACAAGCGGGCCCCATCTTCCAAGCTCGGTTCCCAGTGCAAATTGAGGCATCAACCACCAAAGGAGCAGCACCTCCCCTCCGAGGACAGTGGCGTGCCCCCCGAGGACCGCACAACAGCACCCGCCACGTCGCCATTAATGCCCACGGCCGCCATTCACACCAGAAAGAAAGGAAGCTCACATTAAGGCGCCATGCCCTCCACCGACCTGCCATACGACCGGATAAAAGATCCCACCAAGGAGCATAATTCCCGAGAGTGGCGGCATAACAGTCGAGGTCCTGCCAGGCTTCTAGGAAGGGCAAATAAAAGGAATGTCAGAGGCATGTAGAAGCTTCCCTAACTATCCAATAAAGAAGGCATCCCGTCTACGGCACGATACCTCATCGTACCCATCTGACAGCATGGGAGAACCCCGAGGCAAGCCAAAGTAGAAGACTCAGCCAGGGTAAGCAAAGAAGAGGTAACAGTACTCATATTACGATATAGCAACATTCTCTCAACAAGAGAGGCACCCAAAATTTTCCAACAACACAACCATCACAAAGAAAAGAGAGGAGAAGGGGGAGAGGCCAGACAGGAGGGCAAGACCACCTCGGCCACCACATCCCCCAGCTCACACTCACCCTCTTACACACTCCACTCTCTCCTCCTAACGTGGAGCTCATCCAGAGGAGCTCGACCAAGAGGATCTGTTTCTCTAGATCGTTACTGACTTGACCATCGGAGTGCCCCCACCGGAATCCCTAGCCTGGGTCACTGATGTTGGCTTTCTTGCAGGTCCCGAGGCCCCGGAGGCATCCCCCGCGAGCGGACGCAGAATACTCGACGCCATCAACAGCTACGAGCCACGGCGATCTGGGCGGCAGCATAAGGTATAATCCTATGCAAGCTTAATGAGACTAAGTCCAGAAGTCTATAGCAATAGCAAGGTGATAATGAAAAGGTGTTTTCATTAATATCATAATTGGACTTGAGTCGATTATGAGCATATGACTGATGGGTTTGATGAGTATCCGTAACCAACATCATGTCGAAATTTTGATAGATGAACCGAATCACATGATAACTACACCTAGGGGTTCCAATCTTATTTTGCTGGGTTACCACTACATACTGCTAGGTGTCACTGGTGGATTATGAGAGCCCGTTAGGATCATTCTCAAATCGATGATCTTAATTAGGGTTGAGCTGAAATTATTTCAGTCCATCGAAAGGAGTTTGGATGATGTATAATGGAGATTATAGCATGTCTCATTACCAGACAGAATAGGACCTGAGGGGTCACACACATTAAGAGCTCAAGTAACCAATCAGCAAATCAATTTGGACCTAATTATAAGTGTTATAATTAATATTTGACCTAATTATAAATGTTATAATTAATTGATTATGGATTAATTATTAATTAATTTAAATTAGATTTAATTTAATTGATTTAGAATCAATTAATTAATCCTAATTGATTCGGATCAATGTCCGCTTCGAAATAGTTCGATCGGATTTAATTGATTCGAAGAGCTAATCTGGCATGGCTATCTCAAAAAGTTCATCGGGGAAGAAGCTCCACCCAAGACCCAAGGCATCGAGGCCTGCCACACCAACATCGACAACTAGCCCATGGAGAAGCCAATTGGAATGATAACTTTGGGGGCAGTGCGGAGTACAAAGAGAGCTAGGGGGAGGGGGGACTGACACTATAATTTCTTTCATGGGTGAGGACCTGGTTAGGATAGAGAATCCAAATAATGATGCTTTCATCGTAGACATGATGAAAACAAAATATCCTATAAAGAGAATCATGATTGATAGTAGAAGCTCCACGGATATCCTTCTTTAGATCCCTTCATCAGGATGAATCTATCTCCAAGCCTACTAAAATAAGTTTTTACCCCTCTGGTTAGCTTCACTAAGGACTCAGTTGGGGATGAGGGGGAATCACCCTGCTAGTCACATTAGGACCCTACATTAGCAGAGCACCATCCTAATGACTTTTACTATTGTCTGACTTTTCTCAACTTACAACATGATCCTAGGATGGCCCAGGCTGAACCAGCTCGACACGGTTATCTCAACCAAGCATCTTCTCGTTCGGTTCCCGACCCCATACAAAATCGAAGAAATATAGGGAGACTAGCAGGTGGCCCGACATTATTTCCAAACAATCATGAGGGTCCAAAGAGTCGAGGAGGGACCTACAGTGGACCGGTTGGACCAGAGGGAGCCAGAGGTAAAGGGGGGACCGGTTGAGCAGCTATTGACATTTCCTCTCAAACAAGACCCCACAAAGATGGTGCAAGTCAGGCTACTTCTATCGAAAGAAGAAAGAGCCTAGTTGCTTGACTTCATATGGGCCAATGCAAATGTTTTTGCTTGGACTACATTGAATATGCCGGTGATTCCCCCCGAAGTGATCATGCACAAACTAATAATCGACCCCAAGTACTAGCCAGTCCATCAGAAGAGGAAAAACTTTACACCAGAGAGGTAGAAGGCGATAGACAAAGAAGTCGAAAAGCTTCTTGATGCGGGCTTCATCCGGGAGGTGCACTAACCATGCTGGCTCGCGAATGTGGTTATGATCAAGAAAGCTATGAAAGTGGAGAATTTGCATTGATTACATCGATCTCAATCGAGCATATCCAAAGAATAGCTTCTCACTGTCCAAGATCGATTAGCTTGTGGATGCGACATCCAGGCACAGGCTCCTCAGCTTCATGGATGCCTTCTCGAGGTATAACCAGATCTGCATGAATTCGAAGAATGAAGAGCACACCGCATTTGTGATGGACAAGGACATGTTTTGCTACAGGGTGATGCTTTTTGGCTTGAAAAATGAGGGTGCAACCTACCAGTGCCTAGTTAGTAAGGTCTTCAAAGATCAAATAGGCCGCAACATGAAAGTCTACATTGACGACATGCTTGTTATGAGCGGACAGGAGGCTAACCATGTCATCGACCTGAGGGAGACCTTCGACAACCTCTACCTCTATCAAATAAAGTTGAACATGGCTAAATGTACATTCGGTATCACAACAGAAAAGTTTTTCCATTTCATGGTCACCTAGCACGGGATCAATGCGATCCCGGAGAAGGTATGGGCGATCATGAACATGAGGCACCCGACTTCAAAGAAGGAGGTCCAGTGCTTGACCAACTGCATCACTGCCCTCAACCATTTCATCTCTTGCTCTACCGAGCACTGCTTGCCATCCTTTAAGGTGCTGCAAAAGATGTATAACTTCACTTAGATAGAGTGCAAAGAAGCTTTCAAAGAGCTGAAGAAATTCCTCACTTTATCCCCTACTCTCTAAGCCAAAGGTGAGGGAGGAGCTCTCTTGTACTTAGCCATATCCCCAGAGGCGATCAGCTTAGTGCTCATCCACACCGACAAAGATGGCACCAGAAGCCTGTTTACAATGTCAGCAAGGTGCTACACGACATGAAGACCAAGTATACCCAATTCGAAAAAATTATTTTTGCACTTACTATCTCTGCCCAGCATCTCAGGCCATATTTCAAGCCTACCTGATCAAGGTCCTCACTGACCAACCTCTGAAAGCTATGCTAAGCCAGCCAGACACCTCGGGGTGCTTGGCGAAGTGGGCGATGAAGCTAAGTGTGTTTAACATCTCATACTATCCAAGGCCATTCCAGAAGGCCCAAGTCCTGGTTGACTCCTGGTGGAGTGCACGTAGGTGGATGATGACCTGGAGGAGGGCCCAACTAAGCCAGCACAATAGCCACCCCATAAAGAGGTCATTTGGATCCTCCATGTGAATGGTGCATCCAACTTAATAAGAAGTGGGGCCAGGCTCATCCTCACCATCTCGGATGGAGTGGTCACTGAAAATGCGCTGCATTTTCTTTTTGAAGCAATGAACAACCAATTCGAATATGAGGCACTCTTTGCAGGGCTGAGATTATCCCGTGAACTGGGGGTGGAGAGCCTAAGGGTCTTCACTAACTCACAACTCATGGCATGCTAGGTCATTGGCGAGTTAGAAGCCCGGTATCCCATAATGGCAAAGTATTTGGATAAGGTATGCACCTACACAGTGGGTTTTTGGCATTTCGGCATCTCTCACATCCCTCAAGAAGAAAATACCCATGCCGACACCCACTCCAAGCTCGCAACTAGGGATGGCAACGGGTCGGGTTTGGGTTGGGTCACCCAAAACCCATACCCGTCTCGCTAAAAAATTATTCGCCCCATACCCACCCCATACTCGTCTCGGGTCGGGTGGAGTCGGGTATAAAAAAATCACATGTGGATCGGGTCAAGTCGGGTATACCCGGTCTTATAAAACTTAGTTTATTTAAAAGCTAAACGGATCGGGTCGAGTCGGGTCGGGTCATGTATATTCGTCCCATATCAAATTTACTTAAATATTTTATAAACATAATTTTTTTTATATATAAACGGGTCGGGTTCGGGTCGGGGCATACTACTACCCGTACCAGACTCGAGCCGGAGTTTGGTTTTTTTTATATAACCCATATCCGTTTATAAATTAGACGGGTCGGGTTTTACGCGCCCCATTAGGGTCGAGTCAGGTCGGATACCCATCGGATTGGGAAAAATTGCCATCCCTACTCGCAACCTCGACTGTTCTTTGTTAGGATGGGCATTCATCGAGTACTTAAAGACCCCAGCATTACAGCTGCTAATGAGGTCCATCGGTCATCCACGAGCTGAGCTGGATAGACCCCTACAATTAATACATAGTCGAGGGGACCCTACCCGATATTCTCTTGGAAGCCAGTCTCCTGATGCAGAAAGCTGTCCGATTCATGCTTATTGATGGGCAGCTTTACATGAGGTCCTACTCTTATCCCGTATTGAAGTGTCTAAGACCTTTTGATGTTGCCTACGTTCTCAAGGAGGTCCATGAAGGTATCTGTTGAAATCACTTGGGGGACAGGACCCTAGCCTACAAAGCCCTTAGGCAGAGATATTATTGGGATATTATGCAAGAGAATGCGACCGAGTTCGTACGGAAATGTGATCGCTACTAGTGGCACGCCCATATCCAATGGCAGCCAGCCACCTCATTGTCCCAACTTTCTTTTTCCTGGCCGTTCATCTAGTAGGGAATGGACATACTGGAGCCATTCCCGCTGCCATCCAGCCAAACAAGGTACTTTGCTCATCGACTGCTTCACTAAGTGGGTAGAGGTAGAGCCCCTGGCATAAATAATCGAAAATAAAGTGAATTCCTTTTTTCAGAAATCTCTCATCTGCTACTTTGAGCTCCCTCATGTTGTCATCACGAATAATGGATGGTAGTTTTGACAATCAAGCATTCAAAGAATTCTGCGTCGACTTGCATATCTATCACCAGTTCATATCTATAGGTCACCCCTAGACTAATGGAGAAGTCGAGGTGACAAACTAGACGATCCTCCAAGGCCTTTGTACCATACTGGATGAAGCCAAAGGTAGGTGGGTGGAGGAGCTCCCCAGCATGCTATGGGCGTACCACACTATCCCCTGGGCTTCGACCAACGAGACATCCTTCAACCTGGTATTCAGTAACGAGGCAGTGATACCCATGGAGGTCGGCCTTCCGACATTGTAGGTGGAGCAGTTAACAAGTCAAGCAACCCGACGCACTTGCTTCTTAACCTTGACCTACTAGACAAGGCTAGAGATAAAGAATGTCTCCGCATGGCAACATATCGATAATGGTTGGCTCGATATTACAATTCGCGCATGAGATCCAGGTCCTTCTATCTTGGGGACCTCATCCTACGATGGGCAGAGGTTTCTCGATAGGCGAAGTAGGGCAAGCTATCCCCGAATTGGAAAGGCCCATAGTGGATGGGTCAAAGTGCTGCACCAGGAAGCATATCGAATTATCGAACTCAACGGAGCTCAAATCCCATGGACATGGAATGCAGAGAACTTGAGGATGTACTATTTGTGATATGTATTCCTTATTTAGAGGTATAATTGAGCTACTTTTTCCCTAGAAGGATGTCTACTCATCTGATCTGAAGTCAAACGAAGCCCGATAAGATGCTCTACAGTACCATCCTTCCAGATTGCCTGCTCCACAGCACCCATGCCTATTTGTCCAACCCGAAGTCAGACGAAGCCTCATAAGATGCTCTACAGTACTGTCCCTCTGGATGACCTGTTCCATAACACCCGTGCCTATCCATCTGACCTGAAGTTAGATGAAGCTCGACGGGATACTCCATAGCACCGTCCCTCTTGATGGCCTACCCTACAGCATCCGTGCCTACCAATCTAACCCAAAGTCATATGAAGCCTGATAGGATGCTCTATAGTACCGTCCCTTTGGATGGTCCATATCACCCGTGCCTATCCGTTTAACCTGAAGTCACATGAAGCCCATTGGGATGCTCTACAATATCGTCCCTTCGAATGACCTACTCCACAATACCCATGCCTATCCATGTTACCTGAAGTTACACAAAGCCCGACGAGATGCTCTATAGAACCATCCCTCCAGACAATCTTCTCCACCACACCCGTGCCTACCCATCTGACCCGAAGTTAGACGAAGCCCGATGGGATGCTCTCTAGCACCATCCCTCCAGATGGCTTACTCAACAGCACCCGTGCCTATCCGTCTGACCTAAAATCAGACGAAGCTTGTGGGATGCTCTATAATACCATCCCTCTAAATGACCTACTCCACAGCACCCGTGCCTATCCATCTGACCCAAAGTTAGATGAAGCTCGATGGGAGACTTTATAGCACCATTCCTCTAGACGGTCTACTCTGTAGCACCCGTGCATATCTATCAGACCCGAAGTCAGATGAAACTCGATGGGATGCTCCACAGCACCGCCCCTCTGAATGGTCTGATCTACAGCACTTGTGCCTATCCATTTGGCAGGTAGCCAAATGAAAGTCCATGAACCCCTTCATGATGCCATCCCCCTGGTAATTTGTCCCGCAACATCGTTATCTACCTATCCTGTTAGGAGCCGGGCAGAGTTCAGCAAGCCAACAGTGGGAGTTCAGAAGGGGAATAGTAAGAAAAAGAAAAGATGGTGATTCCAGTAGTGAAATTAGGTAATTTCATTCCTAGAAGGAAAACATTATAAGAGACAGTCCCCTGATAGGCCAGGGGAAATTACAAAATTCCTAAACAAAAACTAATTACATCATGGGCTCCTATTTGTCGAAGTCCTGAGTGGGGACCCCGCCAAACCAAAGGGCCTCTAAGGCGGTGTCCATCATCACCCCCATCTTGACCATCACTCGCATGATGGTCTCTCACATCGAACTCGGCTAGCCTGATATTTCGGCAGCTTTGATGGGTTGGGACTCCTACAAGGGGTTTGGGTCAGCCTTGGGCTCAATGACCTTACCAACTTTGGTAAGCTCATCTTAGGTGACGACATCCGCACCTCCCTCCATCTATTCAGGCACTCCAGCGATGATGTCTATCAAGTCAGGTAGGTAGAAGGCATGAGCAACCTTCCTTTTGTATTCGTTGAAGCCCTTGTAGAAGGCATCACTGATCACTTCATTCACCTTGTCCTCAAACTCTATAAAAGCCTTGTACCACTCAACCACCTAGGATGCCTCTTCCTTGGCCGCCCTGACCACCACCTCAATTGCCATGGCCTTCTTCTCAATTGCCATGTGTTGGGTGGGGCCAGCTCATACCCTCGAGGTCAAGGGTTTGGACCCACAGAATGTGGGTGCCCCTGTTAAGATTAGGCTGGGGCCCATGCCAAGGTCCTCTGCCCTCAGGATGGGAGCCAGCTCGAGGTAGTATGCTGGTTTGGTCTTGAGGGGCTTGGCGAGGGGTTGACTCGTGTGCCCCGGGGGGTCGCTACGCTACCAGTTTAAGAGAGATAAACATGCCTCTTAAAATAGGGGTGTTCCTTTTGTATGAATGGTTAGGGGCATCGATCCAACAATTGGTATCAGAGCCGAGGTCACGGGTTCGTGTCCCCGCAGGCAGAACTCTCTGAAGGTTTCGCTGGAGGGAATTATTGGGTGGGGCCAGCTCACACCCTCGAGGTCGGGGGTCTGGGCCCATGGAATGTGGGTGCCACTATTAAGGTGAGACTGGGGCCCATGCCAAGATCCTCTGCCCTCAAGGCAGGAGCCGGCTTGAGATAGTACACTGGTTTGGTCTTGAGAAGCTTAGCGGGGGGGTCGACTCGTGTGCCCCAGGGTCACTGCGCTACCGGTTTAAGAGTGATAAACCTATCTCTTATAATAGGGATGTTCCTTTTGTAAGAATGGTTAGGAGCATCGATCCGACACCATGGTCCTGTCCTTGGCCAATTCGAGCCATACTTGAAGAGTGCAGATCCACCCCTCTTGGTGGGTCAACTTGGTTGTGGCCTCGGTGAAGCAGTTTTCTATCAGGACGATATACTCCTCCTTAACGATCTCCACTTCACGGTCACTCACTTGATCTTCGAGCTCGATGATCGAGTCATGCTCCTCTCGAAGCTCAACCTCCAGCTCCTTTATCCATGCCTTATGGAATAGAACTTGGTCCCCCAAGGCCTTAGCCTTCGTCGATGTGAAGTTGACCCTACTTCGAGACTCCTTTGCCTACCTAACCAATTGCTGGCATGTCGAGGAAGGCATCCTGGATGACCTAGAATCGAAGACTGAAGTGAGGTGGTTAACTAACCTCTCCCTTCTCAACTCCCAAGCTCATTGAAAGCATGGAAGACTTATCGCGAGGAGCTGGGAGAAAATTCTGGTGATGGTTTCACCCACAATGCACCAACTCCTCTCCATTCGATCGCAGGATGGCAGGATGAAGTCTAGCAGCATCTTGACCAGCCCGGCATCTTGGATGACCAACGCATTGAGTGGCATGGTCACCGATACCTCCACCATCTCAGGAAGTGGAGTGGTCACCCCGAAAGGACCAACCAGTGTTAAGCATGGGGGTTGCACTTCCGTTGCGTCGGGGGATTTAGGCAGGTCAAGACCCTTCCCAGCTCAGCTGGGTTGCTTCCCTTCGGGAGACGATTGTTAGATGTATGCCCTAAAAGCCATGTTGGCTTGACACATTTTAATTTTAGGGCATGAACTTTGTACTTAATTTTTCTTGTTAATAAAAGGGCATTAGTTTCATTTATATTATTGTGTCTATGAATCATCCATGGAGTTAATGGACAATGACACATATTCTTAAGAGTTGAGAATCTAAGGCATGCATTTTTATAAATTAACTCCTAAAAGCTCCCGATTGTTAGAATATCACGAGGACGGTGATTGATCCATTAAAATCGATGCACATATCACTTCCCTTTTAGGGTAGATGAGTCTCTGACTTACAGTGTAGTGACACTGGAGTGAGAGTGCAGGTAGTTGATAGAGATCAACGATATTGAGGATGACCAAGTACAGGAAGTTATATGGATGGCTACTCACTCATCGATAACTTCCTGATACTATAGTCGTGTGAATAGTTTCTTGACCTAGAGTGTCTCAGCTACTCACAATAAGGTTGCTGTAGTTTGATAGCACAATCACATGGTTCCTATCCATATGAGACCTTGCGGTGTTCGTTGACTGCAGTAAGTTTATTATAGGAGTAGGGTGTTCACTTGTAGGGATCTATCAGCCTTAGTAGTAAGGAATAATCCTATGCAAGCTTAATGAGACTAAGTCCAAAAATATATGGTCATAGTAGGGTGATAATGAAAAGGTATTTTCATTAGTATCACAATTGGACTTGAGTCGATTAGGTTAAGCATATGACCGATGGGTTTGATGAGTATCCGTAACCAACATCATGTCAGGATTTTGATAGAGGAACAGAATCACATAGTAACGACACCTAGGGATTCCAATCCTATTCTACTAGGTTGCCACTACATATTGCTAGGTATCACTGGTGGATTATGAGAGCCCGTTAGGATCATTTTTGGATTGATGATCCTAATTAGGGTGAGCTGAAATTGTTTAAGTCCATCGAAAGGAGTTTCGATGATGTATAATGAAGATTATAGCATGTCTCTTTACCAGACAGGATAGGACCTAAGGGATCACACACATTAGGAGCTCAAGTAACCAATCAGCAAATCAATTTGACCTAATTGTAAGTGTTACAATTAAGATTTGACCTAATTGTAAGTGTTACAATTAAGATTTGACTTAATTATAAATGTTATAATTAATTAGTTATGGATTAATTGCTAATTAAATTAAATTAGATTTAATTTAATTGACTTAGATCCAATTAATTAATCCTAATTGATTCAGGTCAATGTTTGCTTCGAAAGGGTTCGATCGGATTTAAAATCGGCTTCAGTTTGACTATAATATCATCACATTTGGACCATGACCTAGAGTCCAGTTAGACTTGGACTCTCTCTCTTTGTCTCCCCTTCCCTCCACACGTCTATGTGGGGCCCCTTGTGTTTGGGCGACAAAAGAAAGGTTGGGGCGTGTAATAGTGGGCACTAATATGGTTTTGGCGTGAGAGAACAAGAGAGGAGGAAGAGTCCTTCTTTTCTACTCCTCTTAAAACCTAAACCAGAAAAATCAAATTCCTTTTATTTAGGCATGGAGAAATAAAAGAGATAAATTATCATGATTTATAAAAAGGGGAAGAGAGAGGGGTGGCCGACCATAAGAAATATTGGCTTGAATATTTTTGGGCGTCTTCTCTTCTTTCGGGCGCTAATACCAGGGAGTCTCTCTCCTGGTGCCATCGTCTCTTCTCCCTTCCACTATATTTCTTCCTTGTGATCTTCAAGAGCGTTGAGAGGTCTTCTACATAAGAGGAAGAAAAGAGAAAAGGGTTCAAAGGTCTTACATAGCCCGATTTGCAAGATAGAAGCCGAAAGCCGGTCCGGATTCGTATCAGCACAGTTTTTAAAGCAAGCGATTTGCTAAAAGAGGAGAGGGCTACGAGGATCTAGTAGTCCGGTGCCCTCTATGACTCAGTTGCAAGAGCTTCGTGTGGATACCAGTAGAGGCCGGGCATTTGCACGGCTCCGATAGAATCCCAGCTTTTCAGTAGCAGATCTGCATGTTTTTCAGAGCATTCCAAGATAGTGATCTAGAAAAGTATTTTATGCTTAAAATAATTTTTATTTCAGATCTGATATTTTTCTCATATGTTGCAGCATGTTAGAAATTTATGATAAATAAATAAGATTTATTTATGAATTGCATGATTAGATATAAATTATTTTTATATCTGCTTCCACTGCGACGGGCTGTTGATGCTTGTTCAATTACAATTTTTTTGTTCCTGGGAGAATTTCAACAGTGGTATCAGATCCATGGTTCTCCTTTTAACATGCATGCATGAAAATCAGATCTGAAAAATATTCAAATCAGTTAGAAAGATTATGATTTTTCATATCTATGTTGAACATGAGATTGTTTTAGCATAGAATTTTATGTTTTGAAAAATTATTTTCGAAATAAAATCATAATTTTCAGATCTGAAATTAAATTTAATAATCTGAAATTTTATTGATCAAGGGTTGCACAAAGTGACATAAGGTTATCCTACTATAGGGTTTATCCCTTATAGTGCAAAGGTTGTCGTACTTTAATGTATACCTGGTTTTGAAAAAAAGTTTTCAAAAATGGTTTTGATCGATTTATGATTATGAATGTTGTTGTATGAGATGCACAAAATTAGGGTTTAGATCTTAATATAATTTATGATCATAAGCCATTAATGTCATGCACTTAAACCTAATTTTAAAATTAATTTGATCAAGAAAATCAAATTAGGTGCATGAGGGTTTGGGTTGAACATATTAGGTCTAGAGATTGGGCTGCGGGAATTAGGGCTTGATTTTATCAACAAGGAACCATAATATGATTTTGAGCAAGTGACTTAACCTAATCGGATGATGATTAGGGTTAGGTCAAGTATGCTCAAAATTGGTTTTAGATGTAATGCCAGATCGACTCATTTGATAGTGAATCAATAAGTTAAGACCTAATTTGGCTCAGTGATGAGCCTAGATCATTAGATGACCTAATGAATCTTGTCAGTCAATTGGTGTCTAAGGAAGGTTTCGATCATGGTTTTAATTGGGGCTAACTCTTTCTCAACCAACTAGTTTGGCGAAAAGATGGTAAATTGGCAGAACCCTCCCATGGATCAAATTGACCTGGCCAATTTGGTTGATTAAGTTTTTAAAAGGGTCACTTTTGATTTGAGTTCATCCATGCTAACTAATTTTAGTCAGACATGAGATTGTATTGACTTAATGTAATTGGTTAGTCATGATTTGGCTGATCAATTTAGAAGAGACCTGAACCTAAGCTTCTAATAAATATTAAGTCATAGGTCTTCCACCATTGTAGGTGTGCGGGTGTCCTACTGGTGTTGACTATTCTCGGCTGGTTACAGTGGTCTAGTTGCATCGGAAAGACACAACCATCCTATTAGGGGCTTTGTCTAGCATGAATAGTGGGTCTGACTTAACTAATTATTGGACCAATAAACGGGCACGTTGAGGTTCCATGATTTAGAGACCAAGAGCTACAACTTGTACTAGATACATTGGACAAGAGTTGACCACTTATTGGTGTAGCGTGTTACCAATAACCGGATACAGTGAGGTGCCGCACATCGATTTGACCGTAGCACCCACTAGAAACCTAAAGTCGCTGGATTTTCGCATCTCCATGGGGAGTGTGAGAGATCTGAAAAAATAGTGGAAGTTTTAAAATTATTTCTTAAAGACTTTAGAATAATTTTTATAATTAAGTATAAAGCATCTAATTTGAATCTTCTACTCCTGCAGTTAACCATGTCTACTTCAAATCCCTTAGTTCGTATTCTAGAGATAAACTGACTAGTAGGCCTCAATTTTAAAGATTGGTTGAGAAACTTCAAAATTATTTTGAGTTCTGAGAAGTTGGGCTATGTGCTTGACCATGAACCCCCTGTCTTACCTGACCATCCAAATGCTCGTCAAACAACTGCATATGAGAAATGGATGGAAGATGATAATAAGGTTAAGTGTTATATGTTAGCCTCAATGTTAAATGAATTGCAGAGCCAACATAAAGATATGCCAACTGCTAAATCGATTCTGATTCACCTACAAGAGTTATATGGTGAACAAAGTTGGATTGCACGCTTCGAAGTGTCGAAAAGGCTTTTCAACAACAAGATGCATGAAGGGCAGTCAATGCATGATTATTGTTTGACAATGATCAAGGACATCGAACAGCTTGAGAAGCTGGACATTCCTATTCATAAGGAGCTTCAGGTGGATTTGATCCTCTAGTCCTTGACTAGTTCATATACTTAATTTGTTATGAACTATAATATGAAAAAGTTGAACTACACTTTGCCTAAATTGTTGAACATGTTGGTAAGTAATGAGAGGATCTTGAAGAGTTCAAGGGGCTTTGTTTACTCTATGGAGCAGTCTTCCTCCAAAAGAAAGTCTACTTAGAAGAAGAAGAAACCTATAAAGAAGCAAAAGAAGGAAAGCAAACAGAAGAAGAAGGACACTCCCAAGAAAGCCAAGGTTAGCAAAGGAAAATGTTTCCACTGCAATACAGATGGCCACTAGAAAAGGAATTGTCCTCTCTACCTGGAGAGCCTAAAGAAACAGAAGGAGGTTGCACCTTCTGAAGGTAAGCCTATACTCATTATTGAATCTAACCTAACAGTTTCATCTACTTCCAGTTGGATTTTAGATCTTGGCTCTAGTGCTCATATATGCATTTCAATGCAGGGCTTGGAAAGAAGTAGAATGCTGAGAGAAGCTGAGATGGTCCTACGTGTCGGAAATGGAGCAAAAGTTGCTACTCAAGCCATTGGATCATATTCTCTAGTGTTACCTTTAGGGTTTAGATTAGTACTTAGTGACTGTTATTTTGTGCTTGAAGCTAGTAGAAATTTGATTTCTATCTCTATGCTAGCATAGGAAGGATTTGAATTTATATTCAATAAAGATTTTTGTAGTATTTATTTGAGAAATAAATTGGTTGCAAAAGCTATTTTAATTGACAGTCTCTATCATTTGCATGCCGATGCATCTTTGTATATTAACAAGAAAATTGAAGTGAATGCCATAGGACATAAACGTCCTAGAGATGACCTAAATGAAAAATACATGTGGCACCTAAAGCACGGTCATATAGGTAAGGACAGAATAAACAAACTGGAAAGGGATGGGATGTTAGATTCAGTTAATTCTGAATCATACCTACCTTGTGAGTCATGTCTTCAAGGCAAAATGACCATGTTACCCTTTGTAGGACATGGGGAAAGGGCCATAGAATTACTTGCCCTGGTACATACTGATGTATGTGATCCATTTGATGTGCAGTCCAGAGATGGTTTTTACTACTTCATAATCTTTACTGATGATTGTTCATGGTATGGTTATGTGTTTCTTATGAGACACAAATCTGAAGCTTTTGAAAAGTTCAAGAAATTCAGAAATGAGGTAGAAAAATAAACAGGTAAAACCCTTAAGGTTCTTCAATCAGATCGGGGAGGAGAATACCTTAGTAGAAAATTTTTAGGTTATCTTAAGGACAATGGCATAGTCTCATAATGGACTCCACTTGGTATGCCTCAGCTCAATGGGGTGTCTGAGAGGAGAAACAGGATATTATTAAATATGGTTCGATCCATGATGAGCTTCACTGACTTGCCTTTATTTTTTTGGGGAAATGCCCTACAAACTTTAATTTATATTATAAATAGGGTTCTGTCTAAATCTGTTCCTACCACACCATATGCGATTTGGCATGGTAAAAAACAAAGTCTTGCCCATTTCAAGATTTGGGGATGTCTTGCCTATGTCAAGAGACTAATGGTGAACAAGTTGAAATCTAGATCTGTGAAAGCTCGGTTTATAAGATATCCTAAAGAAACTTATGGATATTATTTTTACCTTCCAGAAAATTATAATGTGATTGTGAGCAGACATGCCACATTTCTTGAAAAATAGTTTATTCAGGAAGGTGGTAGTGGAAGGTTAATTGAACTTGATGAAAAAGTCTCTGAAGAGCAACTAGCTGGAGATAATATCGAACCTAATCAACCAATACACGTAAATGCTCTTCCACCTCGTAGATCTATTGGAGTCTTTAAACCTCCTGAAAGGTACTTGGGTATGCTTACAAAGGATATAAAAGAAATGTTTCTTATTGGGAACAAGGATCAATTGATTGATCCTAAGACTTATGATGAGGCGATGTCAAACATTGACTCCGAGAAATGGTTGAGTGCTATGAAATCAGAAATTGATTCAATACATTCTAACCAAGTTTGGTCCTTAATGGATCCACCAGAGGGTATTGTACCTATTGGTTGTAAATAGATCTACAAAAGAAAAATAGGTGTAGATGGTATGGTAGAGACCTTTAAAGCAAGGTTGGTGGCGAAAGGGTATAGTCAACGTGAAGGCATTGACTATCATGATACCTTTTCACCAGTAGCTATGCTGAAATCCATCCGTACATTGCTTGCAATTGCAACATATCATGATTATGAGATATGGCAGATAGATGTGAAAACTGTATTTCTGAATGGATATCTTGAGGAAGATATCTATATGGAGCAGCCTTTGAATTTCACTTCCAATGATGAAGATCATAAGGTTTGCAAGCTGCATAGATCAATCTACAGATTGAAGCAAGCTTCTTGAAGTTGGAATACGCATTTTGATGATGCAATCAAATCGTTTGATTTTATCAAGAATGAGGATGAGCCATGTATTTACAGGAAGGCTAGTGAAAGGGTAGTAACATTCCTCGTATTGTACGTGGATGACATCCTCCTTATTGGGAATGATATTTCCATGTTGACTTCGGTCAAAAGTTGGTTATCTAAGGAATTCTCTATGAAAGACTTAGGTAAAGCATCTTATATTTTGGGGATTAAGGTCTATAGAGATAGATCTAATCGGATGCTTGGCCTTTCACAAAAATATACATAGAGGAAGTGCTGAAAAGGTTCAGCATGGAGAACTCTAAAAGAGGATTGTTACCTCTTCGGCATGGCATTAATCTCTCCAAGAAAAAAATGTCCTAACACACCTGAAGAGATTCAACGCATAAGCAAGATTCCATATGCTTCGGTAATTGGAAGCCTTATGTATATCATGTTATGTACTCGACCTAATATAACTCTTGCTGCGAGTGTCACGAGCAGATATCAGTTGAATCCAGGTGAAGAACACTGAACAGCTGTGAAGAACATTCTAAGTACTTGAGAAGGACTAAAGATTTATTCTTAGTCTTTGGAAGGAGTTCAGAATTAGGGATAAAGGGATATACATACTCAGACTTTATGTCAGATCCTGATGATGGAAGGTCTACATCAGGGTCTGTGTTTTTGTGCAATGGTGGGGCAACTAGTTGGAAAAGTTCCAAGCAGCTCATCATAGCAAATTCAACAATAGAAGTAGAGTACATCGCTGCCTCTGAAGCTGCAAAAGAAGCCTTCTAGTATAAAAAGTTCATTGCAGAGCTTGGAGTGATGCCATCTGATGTCATTCCCATATATTGTGACAATAATGGTGCAATAGCTCTTGCTAAGGAGCCCAGGTCTCACTAGAAGTTTAAGTATATTGAGCGACGGTTTCATATCATACGCGACTACCTCGAGAAGAAATATGTTGAGGTGCGAAGAGTAGACTCCACGAATAATGTGGCAGACCTGACTAAGACTCTGAGCCTTCAAAAGGCTGAAGTCCACTTTGAGAAAATGGGACTTAGATATGTAGCCAATTGGCTTTAGTGCAAGTGGGAGATTGTTAGATATATGCCCTGAAAGTCATGTTGGCTTGACACATTTTAATTTTAGGACATGAACTTTGTACTTAATTTTTCTTATTAATAAAAGGGTATTAGTTTCATTCATATTGTTGTGTCTATGAATCGTCCATGGAGTTAATGGACAATGATACATATTTTCAATAGTTAAGAATCTAAGGCATATGTCTTTATAGATTAACTCCTAAAAACTCCTGATTGTTGGAATATCATGAAGACAGTGATTAATCCATTAAAATCGGTGCACAGATCACTTCCCTCTTAGGGTAGATGAGTCTCTGACCTACAGTGTGGTGACACTGGAGTGAGAGTGCAGGTAGTTGATAGAGATCAATGGTACTGAGTATTACCAAGTACAGGAAGTTAAACATATGGCTACTCACTCGTCGATAACTTCCTGATACTGTAGTCGTGTGAATAGTTCCTTGACCTAGAGTGTCTCAGCTACTCACAATAAGGTTGCTGTAGTTTAACAGCACGATCACATGGTTCCATCCATACAGGACCTTGCGGTGTTCGTTGGCTGTAGTAAGTTTATTATAGGAGTAGGGTGTTCACTTGTAGGGATCTATCAGCCTTAGTAGTAAGGAATAATTCTATGTAAGCTTAATGAGACTAACTCCAAAAATCTATGACCGTAGTAGGGTGATAATGAAAAGGTGTTTTCATTAGTATCACAATTGGACTTGAGTCAATTAGGTTAAGCATATGACTGATCGGTTTGACGAGTATCCGTAACCAACATCATGTCAGGATTTTTATAGAGGAACCAAATCACATGGTAACTATACCTAGGGGTTCCAATCTTATTCTGCTGGGTTGCTACTACATACTGCTGGTGTCACTAGTGGATTATGAGAGCCCGTTATGATCATTTTCGGATCGATAATCCTAATTAGGGTTGAGCTGAAATTGTTTCAATCCATCGAAAGGAGTTTCGATGATGTATAATGGAGATTATAGCATGTCTCATTACCAGACAGGATAAGACCTGAGGGGTCACACACATTAGGAGCTCAAGTAACCAATCAGCAAATCAATTTGACCTAATTATAAGTGTTACAATTAAGATTTGATCTAATTGTAAATGTTATAATTAATTAGTTATGGATTAATTGCTAATTAAATTAAATTAGACTCAATTAATTAATCCTAATTGATTCAGGTCAATGTCTGCTTTGAAAGGGTTCGATCGGATTTAAAATTGGCTTCAGTTTGACTGTAAAATCATCACATTTGGACCATGACCTAGAGTCCAGTTAGACTGGGACTCTCTCTCTTTGTCTCCCCTTCCCTCCACATGACTATGTGGGGCCCCTTATGTTTGGGCGACAAAAGAAAGGTTGGGGCATGTAATAGTGGGCGCTAATATGGTTTTGGTGTGAGAGAATAAGAGAGGAGGAAGAGTCCTTCTCTTCTACTCCTCTTAAAACCTAAACCAAATAAATCAAATTCCTTTTATTTAGGCAAGGAGAAATAAAAGAGATAAATTACCGTGATTTATAAAAAGGAGAAGAGAGAGGGGTGGCCGACCATAAGAAATATTGGCGTGAATATTTTTGGGCATCTTCTCTTCTTTTGGACGCTAATACGAGGGAGTCTCTTTCCTGGTGCCATCTTCTCTTCTCCCTTCCACTATATTTCTTTCTTGTGATCTTCAAGAGCATTGAGAGGTCTTCTACATAAGAAGAAGAAAAGAGAAAAGGATCCAAAGGTCTTGCATAGTCCGATTTGCGAGACAGAAGTCAAAAGCCGGTCCGGATTCGTATTGGCACAGTTTTTAAAGCAAGCAATTTGCTAAAAGAGGAGAGGGCTGCAAGGATCTAGCAGTCCGATGCCCTCTATGATTCAGTTGCGAGAGCTTCGTGTGGATACCAGCAGAGGTCGGGTATTTACGCGGCTCCGACAGAATCCCGGCTTTTTAGTAACGGATTTACACACATTTCAGAGCAATCCCGGATAGCGATATGGTAAGTATTTTATGCTTAAAATAATTTTTATTTTAGATCTGATATTTTTTTCATATGTTGCAGCATGTTAGAAATTTATAATAAATAAATTAGATTTATTTATAAATTGCATGATTAGATATAAATTATTTTTATATCTGGTTCCACTGCGACAGGCTGTTGATGCCCGTTCGATTGCAATTTTTCTATTCTTGGGAGAATTCCAATAATGATGACATCGATGGAACTTCAAATAGAATTAGGCCAGGCTCCTGGGCTCCTTCCCTTGGCTCCATAGCCTGGCTGGCTTGCAAAATCATGGCCTTGGTCACCTCTACTCCCGAGGCCAGAGCCTTCTCTGTCTTCCCCCTCGGGGCTTCCTCACTGCTCCCACGCGGGGACTCATCATAGCCATCCACTTCTGTGTCATTTGCTTGATCTTGTCCATGGAAAATTTCATGTTTGCACCGACAGAAGATCTTAGTTAGTCACAAGGGACCACTAGGAGGAGTGTATACAGTTTTTACCTAAAGACCAAACTGGATTGATCCCAGCATCGAAGAGTTTTATTCAAAAAGGAGGTCCCGCCCATGAGGAATCCTTAAGGTGATAAGCTGGTCATACACCTCTCGATCGGTGGGCTCCATGGTGGCATTTTGATTTGGAGACCTATCGAGATCCCTCCAAACCCAGTTGATCCCTTCAATGAAAGCAAAAAGGTACCAATTCTTTCATCCCTTGATAGAAGTAGGCAATTCAAAATGCAGGGCCCCCGATTGAGGTGCAAAAAACCACCAACCCCCTTTTTGCAAGATGGTGCTTCAGGATGAAGAGGGCCCTGAAAAGAGAAAATCATGCAACTATGCCGTGAAAATAGCATAGGACAATGAAGGAGCAAACAACCCTAAAGGAGTTTGGAGTAAGCTGGGCAGGGACCAACCTATAATTGTCCAAGAAGGATAGGATGAAAGGATGAAGGGGATGACAAAAGCCTGCAAAGAAGAAGTCCTCGTACAAGGCAATCCTCCTAGCTCATTAGAAGTAACCCTGTCATTCAGGGCTGGGGCCAAGATCCGGATGGTCTCTGGGATCCCGTACATCCCCCGGAGGCGAAGGGAATCCACCTTGGTCATTATCAAGATGGTGCTCGATGGTGTTGGAAATTATATCCCAAAGCCAATCATTTAGACTGTAGATGGTTGTATTATTTTATAATTGTATATGAATTTCTTAATGAATAAAAGTTATATTCTTTTGGCTGTTCATCACATATGTATTTTTCTAAAACGAACTCTTATGTGATGGAGTCCTTAAAACTACATTATATTTGATATAGAGAGGATATATTGGGTAGTTCTTAAGCTGGTTCACAACCAAAGGATATATTGTTATAGGATGGCGATGTACATTTGTTGGTTGTCCTCTTAACCAAGAAGTGTAGAGACACTGATGTGACATACAGGTGAAATGTATGATATCTCACTGAACGTGACCAACTGCGGAGCTCCCTTCTGCCAAAAGGTTGCTCACGAAGGGATATGGGTATATGTGTCCCTCAGACCTGAGGTCATCATGGTAGCTTGCAAGCAACTCACTATACTTTGGTGCCAGACTACCTAGATTTCTAATCCAGTGATGAAAGATTTTTGGGTACAGTCAAGTCCTTGTGAAGCAGTGGTAGATCAAGATGGAATTGACTCCTCCAAATAGTTTGGAGTGAATGACTCGTTGTGTCTCAATTTAGCAAAATCTTAGCCAGGATAGTTCTTGTGAGAAGTCATAGAACTTGTAAGATTGAAACACGATCTGAATGAACCAAATTAGGGTTGGCGGTCAAACCCTAGGTCATCCTGAGTATTATGAGGTCAAAGGGATGAATTATGCAGTAATCATATGCCAGAGGTTCTAGAAAATTGCTCTACAATCTTCGACCTATAAGGACGTCGGGTATCATTGCTAGATGAGGACTTTGACTGGTACTGGAAGTGATCCAGTGCTACCGGCTTTGTGTTCGAACCTATGGGGTCACACACCATAGGGGTTTTTATCTGATCTAAAGGTTGATCAACGATTGAGAATCGTTTGCCATCATTGGAGGTCAATGTGATTGACCATGTTCCAAGTATCGACACTTCCAAGTGTCGACACTTGGCTGTGACGAGCAAAAATTTTGGAAAGATTTCTGGAAAGGTTTTGACTTTGAATTTTGAATTCGAATTTCGAAATCTAGTTGTTTTTGGCTCCAAGCTTTCATGGAATGATGGTTATTCTTGCCATTTAAGCTTGGAACCTATTTGGTATAATGCTCAACATTCTCTCTTAATCACTCCTCCTTCCTCGGGTTCCCTACTTGGCAGGGTCCTCGAGCAACCCTAAAGGGGACATCCTCCTCCTCACTATCTAAGGGAGGAGGAGGCCTAGCCCAAGGCAACTCCGTAATGCCCGGGAGACCTAAGGCATGCCCCGAGGAATGGTGATTGCCCCTAGGATATCTCATGGCTATTTAAAGAATTTGAAGAGAAAAGAAAGGCCTAGGCAAGGAGAAGAAGACCTGGGACCGCAAAAAAGAGCACCCTTCCAAGACAGACTGGAAGGGATGGGAAGAACAAGGAGGAAGGACTAACCTAAAGAAAGCGGGGACTCGAGGTTTTAACATGGGTCAGGAGCCCCCTCTCTCCTCTCTCCCTCCTCTCTTCTCCCTTCCTTTCCTTTGTGATTTTTTAAAAGGGTGGTAGAGCAAGGAGTCTTCCTAAAGAAGATGAAGAGCCTTTTTAAAGCCATCCACAATGATCAGATGTAGCTCTCTCTCCATATCATTTGGCAAGATCTAGGCACGTGGTGGCATCTCATTGAGAGAGAGGCATCGAACCATGAATCGCCTGTCGAGGGGTGCGAGAACATCATTTTGAACCATCGTCCTCTTGTATGCATGATGGCTCCCCATTGCTGGACGAGAGATATGCAGATCACCAAAGGTCATGGTAATTAAATGCCAGGCCATAGGGCCCTCCACATCAATAACCTCGAATTACTCCCTTCACCCCAAGCCTGGAAGACTATAGTGCACTCCAGACTCAGGAGTGAGGGACATCTGATGTGGCTAAATGCCAGCATGGTGCCTGCAGAGCCCCGAGCCAAGTAGAGCTCTGTGATGGGTTAAGCTTTTGGTCAAGCAAAGCTCCTGGCTGAGTAAAGCTTCGAGCTAGCTAGATCCCCTGGCCAAGTAGAGCTCCAGGCCGGTTGGATCTCCAGGTCGAACAGAATCCCTGGTCGGGTAGAGCTTTAGGCCGATTAGAGCTCCAGGCCAACTAGAGCTCCTAGCCAAATAGAGCATTAGATCAAGCAGGGCCATAGGCCTGGGTGAATCCCCCTACGAGCTGTGGCAAGAACCGACTTGACAAAGGCTGCAATCCCCAATGGAAGGTATACGGGCCACTGGATCACGACGCTACCATGAGGGAATCCTGACAACAGCGATTCGGAGGTGTGGTATCTTCACCTCCGTCGAATCCATTATAGCGATAAAAAAGGTACGCACCTCAGGAATGTACTCTGCCAAGCTCTCAAACTCTATCTCACAATGCCATCTTCTGTATAGGTAAGAGAGACCTCCGACCAAGGTAAGCAAGCAGCCCCTCGCACACTTACGAAGAAATTCTTACCCTTCTCTCTGTGGTGGCCTAGGCCACCGTGGCATAGACTGTTGCCCTCGACCACTGTACTAACTTGAGCATCGGAGCATCCCCGTCGGTACCCCTGGCCCGGGTTTTTTCTATAGGCATGACTACCCGGGATCGAGGTTGGAGAGGCATGAGAGCTGGTCTTCTCTGGTGAACCAAACAGGACTTTCAAACCCATCAGAGCTGCAAGCGAAGGCGATCTAGGCAACAACAACAGTGTATTTCTTTCCTCTTAATTGGGAGTTTAAAAAAAGGAAAGAAAATAATTTCTTTCCTTATTGGAAGCAAAGAAGAAAGGAATAGAATAAAATTGTTACAACATTCTTTTACTATTATATCCTTGAACATAACACATACAATACCAATTTGTAAAAATAACATGAATATATGCTAACTGCTATTAGACCATGGTATGCTTAACTTGAAAATATATACTATGGTATGCTTAGGAGGTGCTAGGCTTATAGAGTTTGTTGGCATCCCTTTATTTAGAATCAAAGGAAGCACTACTTGTGACCATCATGTGAGAGTGACCACTATTGCCATCCATTAAAGCTCCATTCATAATCAACATTGTTGCGGTTCCACTAAAGATGTGCTGATCTAGCTGGATGTGGTTGCTTTAGTATACGGCTTCAAGATTCCCTTCGAGATACATGGGCATTCCAAAATCTGTAAAAGTAATAAAGACATGAAGATCTGGCCACGATGGGAGGTTCCCCGATGGTAGACTCTCTGATACCTAAGTCAGTCTCTCACGGAAGCAAATAGAAAAGAATGACCTATAGCCTTTAAGTGGATGGAAGTGTGTTGGGAAAATACCTTGAATTAGGCCCCTGAAGAAGCCCAGGATAGATTAGAAGCCTAGCAAAACCAGCCTAGAAGAGAACCCAAAAGAAGCCAAAAAGAGAAAAGAAAAAGAAAAAGCTCAAATAGGCCTGCATGCACCAGCCCGCAATCAGCGTGGCCCAGCAAGGCACAGGTGTGAGCAGCCGGCCCAGGCTCGGGCGAGTGCGATCACGGGTGGGCATGCTTGCAGGACAAGGCCTAGGTGGGAGTCCTTTCAATAGTATTTTTTTCCTTCATGCAGCGTTCGAGTGGTCTACACAATGGGAGCTAGTACATGGAATGAGCGATGCGGCAAACATGCACATTGTGCATGATCTAATGGTCGTGCATTGATCATGTTGAGATCAAACAGTCTAGAGGGCAATGTGGCATGATCTGGGTTGATTTGGCCAATCGACGGCCAAGAGTTGATTTGGAGTTCAACTATAAATTGGAGAGGCTACAGGATTTTGATTTAGACATGATTGAGACCATTGGACTTCTAGTAAGATGCTCTTCATAGCAGAGCTATAAAATCATGGGCAAGGACTAAGTTGGATATGAGAATCAAGAAAGTGATGAATGATCTCTAAAGAACCTGTAGAGGTTGTGAGTTGAGAGCTTGTACTAGAAATTTTGGATTTCTTGTTAAAAGAATTGTACGAGATTGAGAATGTGAGTTCTAATCTTATAAGTTTTATTTTTTCTCATAGTGAAACCTTACATGTCTAAATAATTGTACTTTCTTTTTATTTTTCTCTTCTTCCTTCTTGTACGACACCAACACCAACAATCATGATCCTGGAAATATGGATCTTATTCCATATAAGTGATTTTCCAATGAGTGATATCAATGCAATTGATATCACAACAACCAGTATCAAAGCTCCAAGTTGTCATGTTGATAAAGATCAAAGAAGATAGCAAGTATAATCAAAGTCGACATCAATCAATTTGATGGAAAGAGCAATTTTCTCTCTAGCAAACAAGGATGAAAAACATGCTTATTTAGCAAGAGTTGATCGATACTCCCTTATACAATGAGAGACCAGCTATCATAGAAGAGAAGACTTGGAGGCAACACCAGATACAAGCAGTGCATACGATCTACTTATACCTGATAGATGATGTGGTGATCCATGTACTGAACGAGACTTCCCTGATGGTGCTATAGGCAAAGCTCGAGGAGCTATACATGGTCAAGTCCCTCACCAATAATCTTTTCCTTTAAAACCAATTTTACCAACTACAGATGATCGAAGGACAGAGCATGCAGGAACACCAAAGCAACTTCCAGAAGATCCGCACCAACCTTCTTGATATAGGTGAAAAGGTAGAAGAAAAGACCAGGATATTAATCTTGCTATCATCACTATCATACTTCTTCGAGTCCTTGGTGATTATTCTTCTAGTAGGAAAAAGCACCATCAAAGTGGAGGAGATCACTTTGGCGTTATTCTAGAATGAGATTCACACGTGGTAGAACCAAGCTTCGAGTTTAATTTCTGGAGGAGCAGCAGTAGAAAGTAAAGTGACACAGGATCGTGAGGCAAGCAGTCCAGTTTGAAGGATGCCAATAAGATCAAGTATTACCGATGTGATGAGTTGGAGCATCGCATCAGAGATTGCCCATAGTTCAAAAATAAGATGATGGCTATTGTAGTGGTGGTCAATTATAGCGATGGTGATGGATACATCAATGATTCACTCATGATATCTGACGAGGTATCCCCTTCTTTCCATTGATTTTAGAGTCTGCATGTTCACATCATATTTGTTGTAGAAAGTAGCTATTCGACTCTCTAGAAAATAGAGAGGGTTCTGTCCACTTACAAGATGGATCAAGCTGTACGATCGATGGATAGGAATAGTCAACTTGAAGGTACATGATGGGACAGTAAAGAAATTAGGTGAGGACCAATGTATACCCAGTTTTTACAAGAATCTAATTTTTCTTAGCAAACTAGATTCAAACGGCTATACATGAAAAGCTAGTAATAAAGTCTTGAAGGTCTTGCATGTCAGTAGGATCATTTTATAGGAAAAAAGTGAGGGCACTATCTCTTGACTGGAAGTGCTATGCGAGGTGGAGTTCCTGGTACAGACAAGAGTCTAGTCCGATGTGGAGCTCCGAGAGTAGGTGGATCAAACAAAAGACAAGAATCTCAGGAGGATAACAGGTAATGTCGTAAGGTAAAGTTCCTATTACCATAGGAGGCTTCTCCGAGTACATCTTAAATCGAGGTGAGCACAGCACGTCATAGAGATAGGATCGAGTGACCTAGCTTTACTCCCATGTTTACCCATTCATGATTAGTTGGCATTCACCCTAGGGCGTGAGGGCGAAATCCTTCAAAAAGCTCTCAAAGTCAAGTGAAGGCTAAACGTCAAGTTGAGATGGAGGTTATTGAAAAAATGCCTTGAATTCAGCCCTTAAAAAAGCCTAGGATAAAAAGGAAGCCCAGCCAGAACTAGCACAGGCAGGAATTCAAAAGAAGTCCAAAAGAGAAAAGAAAAAAAAGGCTAGAACAGGCCCATAGGCATTGGCCCGCAAGCACCGACCCGCAACTAGCGCACCTAGGTAAGCGGGCATGGTTGCAAGCAGGCGCACACATAGGCTTGGGCCTAGGTGAGAGTCCTTTCAGCGGTGTTTTTTTTCTTCATGTGGCATGCAGGTGGTCTACTCGATGGGAGCTGGTCCATGGAGCGAGCGATGCAGTGCACATGTGCATTATGCACGATCCAAAAGCCACGTGCTAATCACAATGAGATCAAATAGTCTAGAGGGCGATGCGTCATGATCTAGGCTGATTTGGCTTGATTCCACATAGATTTCAGTGCGATCAAGGTTGATCGATGACCTGAAGTTGATTTGAAGTTCAACTACGAATTGGAGAGATTATAGGATTAAGATTGTATGAGAGATTTGGAATTTCTTATTGAGAGACTATATGGGATTGAGAGTGTAAATTCCAATCTTATAAGTTTTATTTTTACTCATAGTGAAACCCTGTATACCCAAATAATTGTGCTTTCTTTTTATTTTTCTTTTCTTCTTCCTTCTATGTTATTGACACCGACAATCGTGATCCTAGAAATGAAAATCCATTTCCATACTAGTGATTTCCCGATGAGTGATATCAATGCAGTTGATATCACAATAAAGAGTAGTGGATCGCGGTGTATGGGAGGAGCAGAGTTGGATGAAGCAGTGGAGGTGGTAAATAAAAGTGGCGGAATGGGGCGAAGCTTGATAGAATGCGGGCAAAGCATAAGAGTAAAAGGGCGAGGCTCAAGAGGGAGAGGGCAAAGCTTCAAGGAGAGTTTGAGAAGCTTGCAAGAGTGCAGGGATAGCTTAGTGCATTCACTCCTGGACTCCTTTTGGCTTTATCTCCCTACTTCACCTTGCTTTGGCTCTCATTGGCTTGGCTTCCTCTTAGTTTCAGCTATAGACTTTGGAATCTTAGAATTCACTCACCTCAAACTTACCTGGAGGGTCCATGTAAAATGATTTTCATAAGCGGGCATATGAAGTATCTGTCACCTAACATACATGCTTTATGGTGCAGAAAATGGTGTCTAACATGTCTTCATGGTAGGCAAGCTTCTATAAAGTGCATAGCCCTGAAGGAGTTGCTAGAACAATTAGAAGCGACATGGAGCACATCTTCATGACAAGCACGCCTCTATCGGGCACATGTCCTAGTAGCAGTAGATGTTAAAGGGGCATGGTGCTAGATTACGGGCTCCCTTACAGAAGATAGGGTGCGCATGATTTCTTCTGACATGACTTCTAAGGATCATGTGGCAATATCTGAAGAGTCTTCTCTTTGTACTAAGTTGGCAAGTGATGTTGCGAGCAATGCTGGACTCCACGTGGGCCTAACTATTTCCGGGCATATTAAACATCAAATCACTAAATGCAAATGATGCACTTTAAAGACAATGCTTAAAAAAAGAAAAAATAAAAGTAAGAAAAATAAAATAAAGAAATATCTAGATATACAGGACTAATACATGTCATTCACCTACACAGAAGTCAACTATCTCTTTATTTCCGGTATAAACATAATGAAGTTCAAAGGCTTTCATATCTTTTAGTATTTGGTATATTGATGGTGCCTTTGATAACCAAAGTCCAAAATTCATTCAATTACTGCAATATAAACTAGATATTAAGAGTTCCAAAACTAGTCTAATAAGAGTTTGATCAAGGATAATCAAAATATACTGGTCGTGCATCATTTTTTTTCAGTTAACTAATAATAGTTCCGGTCAACATATACCGGTCAACTAGTAAGAGTTCTAAACTCCAACAATTTAGTAAGAGTTTCAAAACTAATTAAACAATCAAAAACAATCATTACTATATTTCATTAAGAACTTACATAAATGCCATACATCATTTTTTCTAATATGTTCTTATGCCTCTCAATTGGACAACCAAACATAGCCCTTGCTTTTTCTAAACTTTGGATGAAAAGTAAGGAAAAGAAGATATGTGGGAAAAGGCCTACTTTTTTTTTCCATTTTATCTCTGTCTCTCTCAATTTGTTTCTTTATTTTTTTCTATCCTCAAGGTCTGAATCGGGCGAGAGGCTTCGAGTGGTCAAATAAAGAAGCTTAGACTTAGTTTTCCCCTAGCTATTCGTTAGTTTCTTCCATTCTCGAAGTCTTAGTAGAGTGGAAGTTTTGGAGCTAAGGCTGTAAATAGGTCAGGTTGACCCATGACCCGACCTAATCCGACCCGTTTAGATTCGATCTAACCCTTTTTTTTGGACCTGTGAATCCGGGTCAAGTTCTAAAATTAGACCCATTCCATTTTTTGGGTCAGACCTGGATTTACTGAATTTGGACCTAACCCGACTCGAATATACTAATACTGTTATGATCATATCTATTTAGACTTTTAAATTATAATTTAAAATTTATATGAAACTTAATTTTAACATAAAAATAGAGTTATAATTATTTTTATATCTTAACTTATTTTGAAAATAATATTGTTTGTTATCTATTTTATGGTTAATAATAGTTGGCTATATAATAATTGAAATATTATTATCTATATTTTATCTAGATCATATTTAGATCTAATTTTTTAGATTAGAATTGGATTATTTATGGACTCGATCCAACCCGAATGATCCATTGGTTTGAAAATTTTAATAGTAAACCCGACCCGACTTTCTAGTAGGTTGGATCTGGGTCTAATATTAAGTTCTGATCAAAGAACCGAATCAGATCGGGGTCACTCATGACCCGATCCGACCAGACACATTTGTACCCCTATTTGGAGTATCCAAGTAGGGAAGTTGAATATGGGCATCGGGTCGAGCCACCCATTACACGGCCCACCCAGCACAACTAGGGTTGTGCCTTGCACAGCCCACTTGTTATAGTCACAGAACATGCCTGGCATGGCCCAAATAACGGGGTCAGGCTGGGCTAGGGATTTGTGACTTGTGGCCCAAGCCCAACACAGCCCATAAGGGCCTAGGCTGTCATGGCCTGTGTGCCAGCCCGGTTCCCTTAGAATGGATTGTGTCAAGACGACAATATTTTTTAAAAAAATATAAAAATATTTTTTTATATAAATTAAAAAAATAGATAATAAATATAAAAAATATAAAAGGATGTTAGATTTTTGCTTCCTTCGAATTATCCCTAAAACTAGACTTTAGGAAGCTAAAATAGTAAAAATTAAAAAAACATTAAAATTTAAAAAAAAACTATTACGGGTCATGCCCAATGAGCCGTGTTAGCCATGGCCCGTTTGGAGCCAATTTTTTTAAAAAAAAATAATAAAAAAAAAGGCTCACGAGCCAAACGAGCCATGCCTAGCACGACCCACCACCCTCGAGCTCATGGCCATGCCAAGCCAAGGTTTGGTTTAATTAAAGCGTGGCATAGCCCATTTAACCTTTGGCTCGATGAAACTAAGTCGGGCCGTGCTTAGCACGACCCACTGCCTAGGTTTAAGAGAAGTTTAAACTTTGTTTTTCCCTAGTTTTTTCTTGGTTTCTTCCATTCTCAAGAGTCTCAATATAGTGGGAGGCTTGGAGCAGCCAAATAGGAAAGCTTAGACTTTGTTTTCTCCTAATTTTTTCTTGGATTCTTCTATCCTCAAGAGTCTCAATCGGGTGAAGACTTGGAGCAACAGAACAAGGAAGCTTAGATAATGGCTAGGGTTTTGCGTTAAATATTTATTTATCTAAATCCTAGAATTGAATTGTAATATTAATTTTGTTCTTTATTAGTAGATGGCAAGATGGAAATCATATAAAAAGTCATTAAAATTTCAATTCCTTCCTTTCGAAATCTATTCAATTTGGAAGAGATTCAATTTGGAAGAGAAAAAGTTCACAGGTTTGTGTAGAGTTGTATTCTCTTTGTTTTTCTTTTTTTTTTCTGAAAAAACTCTCAACCAAAAAAAACTATTAATTCTCTTTGATTTTTTCCTCTTCTCTCTTATTCTTCTCTCCCAATCAAGATGTAAAAGCTTCAGGCTGTGTTTGGAAACGGAATAGGAGGCGGAATAAGGCCCTTATCCCTCTTATTCTGCCAAACGGTACAAAAATCGATGAAGAATAACTAAAGTAGCTTATTCTCGTCAACACCAGTAATTCCTGAATTGTCCCCATGGAATAGCCCTATTCTTACTTTTCTTATTCCAAGGATATTATTGAAATTTTCAAAAATTAATTTTATATGAAATAATTTTTAATTATTTTAATATATTATAATAACAAATTAATTAATATAATATAATTTTAATAGATCATAATAATAAATTAAATAATATAAAATAATATATTTAATTATATTAATATATCAATTAATTAGTATAACATAATTTTAATATATCATAATAATAAATTAAATAATATAAAATAACTTAATTTGTTATTTTAATTGATTATAATAGATCATACTAATGAATTAATTAGCATAACATAATTTTAATAGATCATAATATTAAATTAATTAATATAAAATAATTTAGTTAAATAATTATAAAATTAAAAAAATATTTGATAACTCATTTTACGTTATTATTTGAGCAAGAGTATTTTTGGAATTTCAAAAAAATCCTCCCCTATTTTTAATGGAATACAGACTTATTTCCATGTCATCCAAACACCAATTGGAATAACAACACATTAATTATACTGGAATAAAGTGAAATATCAAATTTTGATCCAAACAGAAATTGAGAATAACAACAAGAATAAACTATTCTTGAAGAATTTTTTGCCATTCATCAAACACTATCTCAATGAATGAATTAGTTAATAAAAATTTTGATCAATTTTTTACCATATTTATCCATTCTAAAAAAAAAAAAAAAAGTATGACTAGCTTAATAGCATCTTATATAGTTTAGCACAATAACACCATTATTTGAACCTGTACAAAGTAGATTGCTCATCTACGTTACAATATGTGCTTTTATCAGATGCTTTCCACTCTATTCATACATAAGTTTTTTAAAATAGCTGGATCCAAAGGAAAAAAAAAACGTATTTGATTCTTACCCTGTCCTTCGTATTGTTGATTCATGGGCTCAGGAGCTACTCACAAAGCTATTTACCATCAATGAGCTACGGAATACTTTTTGGTCCAAACAACATAACAAGTGCCCTGGATACATTGAGATGTTTGTTGCAAGATGCGGCAAACAAATAATCATTTTAGTCGACTGTTCCCTTGCCAGCCGAACAGAGACAGACCCATGCAGCATTCACTCCTAAACTCCTAAATAGGATAAGCCTGCGCAGGCAAAATGCTTCAGGACTATTTGGATATGTATCGTTGACTATCACCTTGCAGCAGAGTCGCTTCTCAATGGAGTTAAGCCTCCCTTGCAGGGACTCATCGCGTTTAAGTTAAGTAACACGCTTTTATTACAAAAGAAGTTACTACAGAAACACCAACTAAATCTCAAGCATAATTGCCTACCATCAATGGCCTTTTTTTTTTCCCCACTTCTTGGGAGAATTTGGTGCAGATAGTTTGAGAAAAGTATAAACTATCACCCATGAGAAATGCATTACTCGCATGGGAAAAGTCGAATTATTAGAATTAATATCTTATTTGCTTCATCATCCACACGCATGACACCAAGCCAATTCCAATACTTCAACGCCTAATTCACCCATGATAACAATCCTCAAAAAGTGAAAGTTAGAAGAGAGACAGATTCCCCCTTTTCCATTCGCCAAATTCAAATCTTAGAACAAGCGATAAGCACATCAAATTACACAAATTTAAAAAAAAAAAAAACAAGGAAAAAAGAAGAAATCTAAAGATGACATATTTTCCACCGAACATTAGTCTACGAGAGGAAGACAAGGAAGAAAGTTTAAAAAATGGAGCTTTTAACTATCATCATCAGCAGGGCCAGACTTGGAGGAGCCGCCGGTCTTCTTGGGAAGGAGAAGGTTGTGGATGTTGGGCATCACACCACCGTTAGCAATGGTGACAGTCCCCAGAAGCTTAGAGAGTTCCTCGTCGTTCCTCACCGCCAATTGGATGTGCCTGGGGACTATCCTAGTCTTCTTGTTGTCCCTCGCCGCGTTTCCAGCGAGCTCCAAGACCTATTCACAAGGCGAAATAGAGAATTGGATGATTGATTCCCTGAAATATCCCAAAAAAATTGAAACCATCCCCAACAAAACACAGGCCGCAAGGCGCAAGGGAAGGATTTTTTTTTTTCCCCCCAAACAAATACAGGGTTATTACCACAGATGCGGTAAATAACCAGAGAAAGAGAGAAATATCCAAAAAAAATACAAGCACCAAAAGTATAATATTATCAGAATAAAAAAAAAAAATAGGAAAACGAAGAAGTCTAAAATCAGCAATTAAAAAAAAAATACATATGGGACTTTTAATTAAAATTACAAAATATTTTGAATCGCTAATATCGATATTGCTCAGATTTGATCGATTAGGAAAACATAAAAAAGGGGAACCCTGAAACTTTTAGCGTACCAAAACAAATCCCAAGAACCCGAACCCGTAACAGCAAATGTAATCAGAAACAGCAAACAATATACCAGCATAACCAAATCCCCAAGAAAAATTCTATGACAAATGATATATATATATATATATATATATATATATATATAACTGCATGAAGAAAGAAAACAAGAAAATCTTAAGAGTACCAAATTCGTTGACAAAATACCTAAAACCAGATCAGAGAAAGAAAGCGAGAGAACGGAAAGTATCCGTACCTCGGCGGCGAGGTACTCGAGGACGGCGGCGAGATAGACGGGGGCGCCAGCACCGACGCGCTCGGCGTACTTGCCGGCCTTCAGGAATCGGGCGATCCTACCAACCGGAAACTGAAGCCCCGCCTTGCTACTCCTCGACATCGCCTTCTTCGAGGCGCCAGAGCCGATAGCTTTCCCTCTTCCGGCCATCGTGATAGAAATCTAGACCTAGGGTTTGCGAGAGGGAAGGTTGCGTTGAGATTTCAGACGGGAAGGATGGGCTTCAATCTTTCCCTAGCGATTGGCTTCTTGGGGCGAAGGTTGGATTCGCTTCTATTTATATAGCCGTGGAGGAGGGGTTTGACCGGCCCAATGAGGGAAGAGCACGCGGATCGCTATCTTCAGCCGTTGGATGGGATTCGTTTGAACGGCCGGATGATTGAGATTCGAGCCCGGAGAGCCGGTCCTGGATTTTACTGAGGATAACTCTAGTTACACCCGCTTTTGCTGCACCCGCTTTAGTATGTCCCATGGTATATGTAGGGCCCGCCTGCAATTGAGGGGTGCGGTGGCGGAGTGCTCTGGGTTTTTTTTTTTTTTTTTTTTTTTTTTTTTTTCTGTGGCGAAGTAGGTGCATTTGGCGGTTGACGTAGGTTAACAATTAATTATTTAATATATCTAAATGCGGTGCGCCATTGCAGATTCCATTGCGTTTCGTGGCTAAACTCAGCACCGCATCTTACGCGGTCAAGCATCAACTTGGAAGACAAGGGGTATTGAGGAATGGTGGACCAAGGAGGTGGCTTTTTATCTCTGTCCCCGCAAGTAGTTGGACCAAGGCTATGGAAGAACTCAGATTGCTCCTTTACAACAATCAATCTAAATGCGTTGTATCGAGAGTCCCGAAACAGGGTTTGGACCCTTTGCAATGCGACGGTGGCTAAAATAATAGATAAAGCTATCATATCGTCGGCCGCTCGTATTTATTCTGAAACATGTCTAGGTATTTTTCAGTGTGGTAAACGATACGATATATATGGAGATGAAGGATAGCCGTCCATCTTCAAATAAATGATATGATATATGGCATCACGCACTGCGAGGTAAAAGCTTAACCATCGATGATACCGCTTGGAGCTGGACCCACTTTTCCTCGTTCACCCAGCTATCGTCCGGGCGATTGCTGGAGATACTCCATTTTTTTTATTTTTATTATTTTATTGCACCCGTAAAGTCATAAGGAAGGTACAAAAGCCAGTACTCACTATTTTGTCACGCGAGATGCTACGAACCAAAAGCCGGTACTCCTTCTGGTTGCCTTCTTATCGGAAAAGATTTTATCATGATTTTATCTCGGATCGATCGGAGAACAGCGTTTATCATTTTATTATTAAAAATATTCATCTTTTGAAACAGGATTATGTTTATTTTTCGATTAGACACGTATACAGGAAGACGAACTCGATGGCTGATATGATCAATCACTCGGATCCAATCTTGTCGATCGATTGATATTTTGCTCCTCTCCCATTATAAGATATTTTTTGTTGTCAGATTATCTTTGATTGTATTGATCTTTACTCTTGATTGAATATACCATTTTACCAAATATATATATATATATATATATATATATATATATATATATATATATCAAACATGATGCACCGTTAAGATGATAACCCGATTAATAAAAATTTTATCTCGTTATCAACTTATGAGATTAGAATATAATTTCATGAATACCTTGGTTAAATTTAAATTATTTTTAAAAAATTTATAATAATTTGAGTTAGAGATCAGAATCACTTTCTCGTTCTACTGACGGCATCTCGACGATGCTAGGTTGACGCGAAGATATAATTACATCAAAATTTATCCTTCAATTTTTTTTGTTTAAAAAAAAAATATATATATATATATATCTAAAAGCTAAATGTATGGTTTGGCCATCCAGGCGACGAACCGTTTGCCAAAGAGATACTGCAAACGGCCCATCTTATTGCTTCCAGAAAGGAGTTCTATCATTAGCAGCGACGAAAGGAGATCCTCACTTATTCTCTTCGAAGATTTCTTTGTTCTTCTGCACTCCGTGCAGTATGCACGGAGAATCTGTCGCATACCCATCTTATTGCTTCCGCAAAGGAGTTCTATCATTAGCAGCAGTCAAATTTTGAAAATAGAAAGGGGAAAAGAAAGAAAAAGTAAAGAAAAATACAATCAGGAAAAAAGAGAAAGTAATAAGAAGCAAAGAATGATCAAGAAAAACCATGAATTAAAAAAAAATTTGCCTGACCATCTCTTCTTCTTTTTCAGGCCAATACCGTGTTTCTAATATTCAACTACAATACAAGGGTTTGGAAGTGAATGAAGAAGGGTTTCAGTTTTCTCATCAACCATGCCACTTCAGCATCTTACCATGGTTTAACATGCGCAAATCTACACTGACCATACTTCGCTTGGGATTTAACAGTTCTATTCCTCATACTTCATCAACATACCAACATTACATTCATCAATATTTCCTGCCGGGAAGGTCTATTACATCAACAATCTCAATGCCTACGTATGCATTCTACGACATTAGACCTTGATCAAACTTGGGGGTTTCATATGTTACAGACTTCTATACAAATCTACTTGGGCTATCCTCTTATTACTAGATGGATTACAGATTGGATTTTCTTACCTACAAAGTTGGATCCCGTAGTCCAGATTACATGCTTCGATTGCCCGAAATTCAATGGCACAACAACAAACGTATGCCACCGCAAAAAATGGGAAAGGCAAGTGGGAAAAAAAAAGAAGAAGAACCAAAGGAAAAAACAAAGGAGTGCAAGATAGCAATGCCCCCAGAAAAAAAAAATGGAAAAATACAGGGAAAAAAAGAAAAACGAAAAGAGTACAAAAATGAAAGAAGAAGGAAAGGAAGCAATTTATATTTTTTCTCTTTTTTGCAGGTTAGCTGGCTCCGTGCCGATGGCACGTCCGATCGGGTGGTTCAAATTTTTTTATGTTCTTTCTTTCCGTGCCAATGGCACGCACTATTTTATCATCCAGCAGACCATGATACATTGCTGCAGCCATATGCTACTTCGTACTGAAAGTCCTGCAGATCATGGGATTCAAATTAAACTTTGGATGTGCTACAACTAATCTATATATGAAAGGCTTGTTTTCATACCTATTACCTTATTATCGATCTTACTTTTCCCTACCGTCTCACAGCCAATTTAGACAGGCAGCTTCACAGATCATCTATGGTTGGGATTCTGGTCAGCTATATATCTAAGAGGAGACATCAGCCCAATGTGCCTTGCTTAGTTTATATTGCTCCTTTCCATTCTTTAAGCAATGTTTTTCTCTCTAGGATCTACATACTTATTGCTTACCAGGTGGATGATCAACAATCACTCCATCTATATTCCAGATGGTTATATCCTATTACAAAGGAACAGCAAAACTATCATGGGCAGTACTACAAAATTACCCAACCAGTTCACTCTTTTATGCTATGTTTGTTGAGGCACTTACAAGAGTGGAGATGGGATCTTTTACTTCGCTGTCCGGATTTGCATCAACTCGAAAGCTATCATATCCCGAGCAGTGCTTCTTTTACTTCCGGATTGTATTATCACGATGTTAGCTGGTTGCTTACATCCGTTTACTCCAGGACACTCCAGAACCAAAGCTTTAGCATCCAATCGGTGTTGTCTCAGTTTTCATATAAAGGTTTAGGTTTAATGGCCCCAGTCTATGTCCCTTTTAGACCATTACTGGTTGCTGTTATGATCATTTCCTTCGGCTCTTCTTTGGATTATTCTACTTTCAATCTGTGCAACTTACTTATGTGTAATTACTATCGTAAATGTGTTTAGGTAGTCCAACAACTTTTTTTTTTTTTTTTTTTTTGGGAGATGTAATGTTTCAGGTTTTTTTGAATATTCAGGATATTGTAAAGTTTAGTTCTGTATCAATATATGGAGTGAAGGCTCCTCTTCCTACCAAAAAAAAAAAAAAAAACAGAGAGAGAGAGAGAGAGAGAGAGAGAGATGCTGCAAACGAGCTCGCCCCTGCAAGTAGATGCCTTTGTCTGTGTTTGTAGTAGCACGTAGATCGAGTGTTTCTGCATGCAGATCATAAAACCAAATATTAAATAATTGTTCATCGTTTTCATCGTTCCAAATATTCTCGAATGAAATTTTCCGTTGCTATGGCGTGGCATGTCAAGCTGCTAAAAATTTGGGTTGTTTAGGCTAGTTTCATCCCTGGCAAAAATTCTGGTTGAAGAAAAGGAGAGCATCTAAATGACAGAAGAGTACATTAAATTCTGAATTTTGAATAAAAAATACCATGAGCTAAGGTATTATATATTTAAACCTAACCAAGATCATTTTATATAAAGAATCCGAGAATGCAGTCCGTTCTACTGGAAGATGAAGTGGAAGATATTTGCGTGGTTAGCATGCTTGGAATTGCACCCTGATTTTGTGCCGACGGCTCTACATCTACCAAAGTTTTTGTCATACTCTGTATCTGGAACATAATACGGTCATGTTACCATGGATACTGTCCATAATAACATGAAGCCAACATTTATAAACTTGTACAAGATAAAATAACATAAATAAAGTATAATCAAAGAATTTAAATCAAATTATTAATTAAACCAAGATAGGCTCTTAGTATCTAAACATAAAACCAAATGTTAAAATTCACATCTCAAAATTTATAAATAGTTGATTACATGTTCATAATTATCCAATAAACTAAATTTAAGTGCAAAATTTTGAACCTTATTGGCTATCACAGAGATCTGTAGATCGACTTAGATCATCCATTCCTAAACTTATTCTCCTATTTAAAAAAAAAAAAGAATAAAAAGGTATAAGCTATGCTACTTTAGCAAGTAAAACTTATATTTCTTTATCAAATCAAACATAAGTCTGTATATACAACAATAAATTATTTAGAGTAGATGATTATTATTTAAAAATAAAACTTTTCATATAACGGTATAATCATAATCAATCATGTTCTTGTACATACATGAATCTTACAATTTTCATAAATAGGATTTTCGATGTGAAATTATAAATCATGGTAATTTATAAATAAAGTCATAAATAATCTATCATTCTATCACATCACAATTCTTAATAATTTTTCAAACTAAATACAAAAGTTACTTTATACCAATGGTATGATTGTAATTAATATCATACCAACTATTATAACCCACCAACGAAGACCGTGTACCAAGCTATTATAACTTACTAGCAAGTGTTATGAGCCCAGCTACCATAATTTGTTGGCAAGAGCCATATACGAAGCTATTATAACCCACTTGCAAGGACCATGTGCCAAGTTACTATAATGCGCTAGCAAGGATCATATGCCAATTACTATAATCCACTAGTAAGAGCTCTACATAGCTATTTGAGATCCAATATATAATCGTATTTCTTAAATTATATCTTCTTAAAATATATGTTCTTATATCATAGATAAATAAATAAGTCAAAAGATATTAAATGACTTTACAAAGTTCGTAGTCCATTGTCCATAAAATGAAAGAATCATGAAATTAGTATTTCTTAAAATCCTGATCATAGATAACAACAAGCAATTCAGTGGTATGCGGCTTCATGAGTTCTATCAAGATATGGGATTACATATCGTTTTACATCGATGGAATATTCTCAAACTAATGGAGAAGCTAAAGTAACCAACATAACTCTTCCATCAGGTCTGAAAACCAAGTTGGACCAAGCAAAGGGATATAGGGTCAACAAACTTCCTCGTGTGTTGTGGGCCTACCGAACCACACAGAGGATCCCAACAAGAGAAACTTTCTTTAACCTTGCATTCAAAATAGAGGCGGTCATTCCTTTTGAAGTTGGAATCCCTTCGCTCAGAGTTGAGGAATAAAATGAAGCAAAACTCCAAGTGGCTTCGGGCGAATTTGGACCTTCTCAAGGAAAGCAAAGAGTTAGCCATAATAAGGATAGCCGCTTATCGATAGAAGGTAACTAAATACTATAATGCTCGAGTCAAAGCTAAGGAACTCAGAATTGGTGACTTGGTGCTATGTTAGGTCGAAGCATCCCAGCCAACCAAGCAAAAGAAGCTATCCTCTAATTTGGAAAGTCCATATCAAGTGGATGAGGTGGTTCATCTTGGTATCTATCAATTGAAACAACTTGACGTGACTTCGCTGCCCAGACCCTGAAATTCTTCTAATTTATGCATATATTATCAACAATAAAACTACATTCTTTCTTAAAGAATTTCAGGTCCATCCAACAATTCACACTTGTTTGAATGAAGGTTCATGTTCTCTGTAACGAGGGATTAACCTATGATGATCCTTGAGTATTTGAAGTCCTTAATTCTCTAAGATATAGAGGATTAACCTTAAAATGACCCCCAAAGGACCCTCGTCTTTTCAGATGAACTGAGTTGACCTAAAGTCTTGGTTTACTAAGAAGTAAGGGAGTAACTCAATATGATCCTTGAAGGGCTAACCTATCGAAATGATCCTTTCAATCATCTTCGAAGGCCAAAATCCTAAACATCTAAAAATCGAGGGATTAACTTTCAATAAGCCTTTAAAGCCTAGTCTAATCAGACTACTCAAAGCTAAAAGCCTCAATGTTTAGGAAGTGAGGGATTAACTTTAGATGACCCTTGAAGCCCGGTTAAGCTCCTAGCGCCTAACGAGAGACGAACCTACAATGACTCTCATGAAAATTGGCTTATAATTGAAGCTAAACATGCTTATCTACATGCTAGAAAGGTTCAACAATTATCTCAAATTAAAATTATCAAAACATGCCTTTCTGTGTTAAAAATGTTCTGCAATTATCTTAGATTGGAATTGCCAAACAAACAAAGAAAAGACTTGGCAAAGTGCGATTCGAGATAAGCAATTAGTCGACAAGTTTTGACAAGAAAAATGATCTTTATTCATTCGAAGTGGATTACAAAAATGACCTCCCTAAAGGGTCAAATGATTTATATCACATCAAAAAGAGAAAAGAAAAAAAGCTAAGTCCTAGCAGTTGAAAAAGTTTTGGGTATGGAAGTGTCCATGGGGGTGTCGACAGCATTAGCTTCCTCCTTCATCCAAGTCATCTTCATCGAGGAAACTTAAATCCAGCTCAGGATGATGTGCTATGACCTTGTCTCAAATGAACTGCTTGTCAATATTATAGGTGTCGGAAGAGAAAACAAGCTTCTCTTCGTGAAGCTCCTCCAAGCCTTGAAACACTTCCAATGCCTTCTTTCTCTCCACTGCAGCTTCAGCTTTGCTTCTTTCGAGCAAAGCCCTCAACTTTTTCATTTCGGCTATCCTAGCCTCTTGATCAGCTTGTATTTTGGAGGCCTCTTCTGCAGCCTTATTTTGGCCATCTTCACTGCTTCGTCCTCTCTATCAACCTTATTCAACCTCTTTTTAGCCTTCTCCTTAGCTATTTTTGTTGTTGTAGTAGCACTTTTGACCTTCCTAACTTCAACCTAGGCTTCTTGAGTGAACTCTATGAAGCCATTCAAATAACAGCTGGCTTGTTAACGAAAAATTGTCAACTGAAAGAAATAAAAAAGCTAAAGAGAGATTCTGGAGCATTAGCTTACCCGGATGTAGGATGCGATGACATCCCTTCTCTATGTGGTGAATCCCTCCCTTAATAGTTTTTTGGCATCGATGGGGAGGAGAAACCTAGCAAACATTTCCTGGGCCACCCTCCAGTCTTCTAGCATGAAGTCTATGGGTTGCATGGTAGGGAAGGTGAACCCAGAGCTGGTCGAATTGGGGTTAGATGGCCTAGCTACTTTGGCCGATGTGGCCTAGTTAGCAAAATCCTTGATCCATAGGGTAGGAGGATCTCCATGACCCTCCTGCAAGGTTGCTTGAGCCAAAATGGCTACGACAGCCTCAGATCGGGTGGTCGATTCTAATCCCGAAGTTTCTATTGAAGCAAGCATTAGAGTCAGCTCCTCTGTCCTAGGGCATTTGCTTCAACCAATTTCAGAACCTGTAGCTTTTTTTTGCTATAAGATCTTCTCCAACATCTTTTTTGCTTCTAGGTCCATCTCTACAACAAACAAGTTGGATGTGAGAATATTAAAACAAAAACAAGAAGAAGAAAAAGCACTAAAGTGGGGCAGGCGATCCTTGCACACCTTAAGGGTTGGCTTAACTAATACCAACATTATATAGTGTCTGGTCAAAGAGGAGCTCCTTCAGTGCCAGGGCCCTAAATTTGTGGACCCTGTAGTCTACTCCTGGTGATTGTCAAGGCTAGGCTCCTAAAGAACCAACTCCTGAGATTTGCCCTAGGTAGCAAACCCCCACTCTTCTCTAAATGTTTTTGACATGAATAAGAAGCACTCCTTCCAATCGACCATAGAAAAAGGAGCATCCTGGATTAATGGTCGGATGCCTTGTTTCTTCTGAGGTGACAGGTACCACCACCTGCACGATCCTGGATGATTCTTAAAAGTGAATGTTGATCTCGGAATGATTTTATTGATCACAAAATATTGGAGCATGTATTTGATACTAATTCTTTTCAATTATTTAAGAAGTTTTGTAGGAAATTTGTTACCTTAAGTATAAAATGGTTTTCAAACTGATTTGAGGGTAATTCAATTGTATATAAAGATTTATGAGCTTGAACTTGTAAAAGCCCTAAACTTATCAATCTTGTAATCTTGTAAAAAGGCTGAAAAATTGTAAAAATTATAAAGTATGTAGATTAGCTTCTAGTTGATTCAATGTTGAAGATTTTTGAAAAAACTTGAAGCATTTTTTGAAGATTTGCAAGAGCTGACTCTTGGATCAAGAGCTGACTCGTGGTGGCATGGCACGAAGGAAGTTTCAATGTTTCAGCATTAAGAGCTGACTCCCATCTTAAGAGCTGACTTATGGAAGAAAGAAGTTTTCAAAAGCCTAAGATCTCGAGCCGACTCCTGCCACAAGAGCCGACTCTTCCAGAGTTATGTATTTTGAAGTTCTGAGAATCCGAGCCGACTCGCCTCTTAAAGCCGACTCTATGTATTCATGATTTTGAAGTGTCTGAAGGCAAGAGCTGACTCTAGCCTAAAGAGCCAGCTCCTACAGAAAATTATTTTGGCATGTCTGAGACATTAAGCCAACTCCTGGATCTCGAGCCAACTCGTGGTGCCGTTTTCTGCACTCCAACGACTAGTTGCTGAAGTTAAATTTTGAACTCCAATTCATCTCCAACGGCCATTTCACTAATCCCAAGGCCCTACAATGGCCATATCTCATGGAAAACTATAAAGGAGATTATTTTTGAAGGATTAAACAATTATTAGAGCTTTATTATTGAATTTTCTTGAGAAATCAAAGAGCTTTCAAGTCACTCAACTACCTACCTCAAAGAGCATTCAAGTGGGATTCAAAGCTTCAACAACTATACTCCATCATTGAATCCACTCATTAAAGAAGGGAAGAAGGAGCTTGAAGAACATTGAAGAGCATTCAAGGCTTGACTTTATCTTGATCTACATCGGCAACTCTTATATAAACTTGGATTGTTGTAGTTGCATATTTATCATTCCTTTATTCTTGTTTACTCTCTAAGAACAGCAAGGGGCTGTGTCTTAAGAGAGAGTTGAAGGTTTTTAGGTGAACCTCTTAAAACCTAAATTTGGGTTCTTGGTTTTTCCGGTTTAAAACCAAGTGTTAGGGTTTCTTTGGTGATCCCGTTCAAAACCAAAGGAAGTTTGGATTTCTTTGGTGATCCCGGTAAAACCAAAGTGTATAGGTTTGGATTGTGAGCCTGGTAAAACAATCCGACTGTATTCCGATTTGGAGGATATAGTGAAAATCTCAAGTAGTCCTTGGGTAGTGGATGTAGGAGCCGGTTGCTCTGAACCACTCTATTTCTTGGTGTTTGTGATTGTACTTTATTTGGTTTATTTCTTTCACTTAATTACTTTCGCATTATCTATTACACCACAACACTAAAAGAATTTTGAAAGTGCACATAATTGTAAAAAGTTTTCAATCCCAATTCATCCCCCTCTTGGGAAGCCACCTGGGCAACAAGTGGTATCAGAGCAGAGTCTCTGAAAGTTACTTAGAGTAAAGACATATGGCACATCCCATGAGCACTTCATTGGCCGAAGGTCAATCCATAAATAGACCTCCACTTTTCACCGGAACTAATTACATTTATTGAAAGGCAAGAATGAAGATATACATTCAAGCCGTAGACTTTCACTTATGAAAAATTATTCTGAAAGGATCTCATACACCCATAATTAAAGTTAATGATGTAGAGGTTCCTAAACCAGAAGATGATTGGGATGAGAATGATATGAAATTAGCTGAACTGAATGCCAAAGCAATGAATTTATTGTATTGTGCTTTCGATCCAAATGAATTTAACAGAATTTCAACTTGCAATTCTGCTAAAGAAATTTGGGACAAATTAGAAATCACACATGAAGGCACTTCTCAAGTTAAAACATTAAAAATTAATCTTCTTGTGCATAATTATGAGCTATTTAAGATGGATCCTAGTGAGACTATATCTACAATGTATACTCGCTTTATTGATATCATAAATGATCTGAAGAGTCTTGGTAGAACTTATACTAATGCTGATCTTGTCCAAAAGGTTTTAAGATCTTTACCAGATAAGTGGAAAGCCAAAGTGACAGCAATCCAAGAAGCGAAGGATTTAAATACACTGCCACTGGATGAACTGCTTGGATCCTTGATCATGCATGAATTGGCTATGCAACAAAGAACTGAGGAAGATACAAAAAGAAAGAAGGCCATTGCATTTAAAGCTACCGAGAAAGATAAGAATGAAGAATCAGATTCATCAGATGATGACGATCTTGGAAATGATGAAATTATCCTAGTCATGAGAAAATTCAAAAGATTCATGGGCAAAAGAAAAACAAACAGATGGAGAAGGCAATATAGAAAAGGTGATTTTGGAAAAAAAAAAGAAAGAGATAAAGAAAATAAAAAAGATAAAGATAAAAATCAAGTACCTATCTACTACGGATGTAAGAAGCCTGGACACATCCGTCCTGATTGTCCTGAAATAAAGAAAAAGATATTCTCTAAAAAGAAAAGGAAGGCAATGCTAGCTGCTTAGAGTGATAGTGATGAAATCACATCTACTGAAGAGGATGAAGAGACAACAAAAACTGCACAAATCTGTCTTATAGGTTTGGAGGACGAGGTAAGCACTTCTGAACCTTGTTTAGAATTCACTTATGATGAATTGCATAATGCTTTTTGTGAACTATTGGTAGAATACAAAAAAGCTGGTTTAAAATGAGAGATTTAAAAAATCAATGTGATGTATTTGAAAAAGACAAAAATGAATCTTGTGAAAGAAACAAAATCTTGCAAAGAGAACTAAACTTAGCTTGTGAAAAACTCAAGGTTGTTTAGTTTGAAAAAGAAGAGCTTTTTGAGAAAAATAAAGTTTTGAAAAATGAAAATGATGATTTAAAGAAGGAAGTTCAAAAACTAAAATCCTTGGTTGAAAAACTAACCTTAAGTTCTAATAAACTTGAATTAATTTTGAAAGATAAAAAAGAATCAAATAATAAATTTGGAATTCGGTACAAAGGTTCTATCTTAAACAAATTTTCAGCATCTGCTTCATATGCTCCTAAATTCATTAGTTCAAATCAAGTTAGATCTAAATTTGCATCATCTCATACTTATTACTCAAAATCAAAAATTATGTGCTATGCTTGCAATAATATTGGTCATAAAGCTTTTGAATGTCATTTGAAAAACAATGGCAAAAAGAAAATTAAGAAAGTTTGGGTTCCAAAAGAAACCATTTTCACTAACTTGCAAGGATCCAAGAAAGCTTGGGTACCTAAATTTATTAAAAATGATTGTTTTACAGGGATGTCTTGCAGTAACAAGTATAAAGAAATGATGGTATCTGGACAATGGTTGTTCAAGATACATGACGGGTGACATTGATCAATTCTTCATCCTAAAACAGAAGGATGGTGGAATGGTAACATTTGGTGACAATCAAAAAGGAAGGATAATCGGTATTGGTAAAATCAAAATTACTCCTTCTACTTTTATTGAAAATGTATTACTTGTAGAAAAATTTAAACATAATTTTTTGAGTATTAGTCAGCTATGTGACATTGATTTTAATGTTTACTTCAAGTCATCAATGTGTATAGTAGTTGATCCACTTGACTCTAGTACTAAGTTCATTGAACACAGACTTGGTAACATTTATGTAGTAGATCTTAATAATCTAGTTATGTCAAGCAATACAAGTCTTGTAGCAATGAATGACAAGAGTAAGGAATCAAGTTTACTATGACATAGGCGACTTGGTCATGCTAGTATGGACACAATAGTTAAACTGATTTTAAAGGACTTAGTTAAAGGTAGAGATGGGCACTTGGTCGGGCCGCCCATGGGCCAACATGGCCTGGCACGAAGAGGGCCGTGCCTGGCATGGCCCGCTTGCTACAGTAACGGGCCGTGCCAGGCACGACCCATAATAAGGGGCCGAGCCGGGTTTAAATTTTCTGGCCCGCGGGCCAAGCCCGGCACGGCCCGCGGGTCAGCACGGCACGGTCCATTAGGGCCTGGAACGAGCCAGGCACGGCACGGCCCATTAAGGCCTGGACCGGGCCCGGCACGGCACGGCCCACTTAAAATAAATGAAAATAAAATTTTTATTTATAAAAAATATTTTTTAATAAATTAAAAAAATGTTGGGAACTAAGAATTTATTAATATAAAGCCACCATAATAGTGGGGGGTTTGGCATAGACCCCTACCAGTTTATTAATTTAAATCAAAATGGTACATGAAAGGAGGGGGACTAGGCCTGACCTCCAGAATATAATAAGAAAGGAGAAAAAAATAGAGATAACTCACTTTAATAATTAAAAAAATAAAAATGTACAATTATAAAAAATTAAGAATTATAAATAAATGATCAAAATCTTACTAATCATCAATAGTGTTTATATCATCATCATCAGACCGTATGTCGCTTCCTTATTATCTTCTTACCTGTGGGGACTGGGTTTGGACAGCAGCTCGACCTTCGCTAGGAGCTTGACCTTAGCTACGAGCTCGACCCCGGGCGGGAGCTCGATCTTGGACGGGAGCTCAACCTCAGCTGGGAGCTCGACCTCAGCTGGGAGCTCGACTTTGAATGGGAGCTCAATCTTGGCTGGGAGCTCGACCTTGGACGGGAGCTCAACTTTGGACGAGAGGTTAACCTCAGCTGGGAGCTCGATCTCAGATGGAAGCTCGACTTCAACTGGGAGCTCGACCTTGATCACTTAGCTCAACCTTAGTCAGGAGCTCGACCTCAGCTGGGCCAAGTGGCGTTCTTCGCCACCTCATCACTTAGCTAGATCCAACATGGGCACCATGTCAGTGGCTCGCCACATCAACTGGCATTTTCACCGTCTTCGTAATATGTATGCATCATGTAAATAAAATCATTGTAGCTGTCGTGTGCTTCACAGGATCTCAATAATGAAGTTGCCCGAAGAAAATAATAGTCCCCTTCTCAAATCAATGTTCCTCATTTGTTAGTCCGATCTGAGTTGATTGTAAAAATTAAATATACAATTATAAAAAATTAAGAATTAAAAATAAATGTGCCCGTTTTATGACAGTTTGGAGAGTTAAAATAGTAAAAAACCAAAAAATATCCATTTTTTAGATGTTATGGGCCAAACGGGCCATGCCTGGCCCGGCCCGTAACAGGCCCAAACTGGCCATGCCTGGCCCAGCCCGTAATGGGCCCAAACGGGCCGGGCCAGGCTTGGCCCATTTTTTTTTAAAAAATAACCGGGCTGATGGGCCAGCGGGCCGTGCCTGGCATGACCCGCCACCCCCCGGGCCTAGGGTCGTGCCGGGCCCGGCCTTCAGGTTAAGCGGGCCGTGCCAGGCACGGCCCAATGCCCATCTCTAGTCAAAAGTTTGCCTAAATTTAAAGTCAATTTTGATTATGTTTGTGATGCATGTCAGTTAGGAAAACAAGTGAGGGGGAGTTTTGAATCTAAAAATATTATTTCTACAACTAGACCCTTAGAGCTACTTCACATGAACTTATTTGGACCTACTAGGACTACTAGCCTAGGTGGTATGAATATGGACTTGTGATTGTAGATGATTTTTCAAAATACACATGGATTTTGTTTATTACACATAAAGATGAAACTTTTAATGTATTATAAAGTTTTTCAAAAGAGTTATAAATTTAAAAAATTTATCTGTCATTTCAATTCGTAGTGATCATGGAACCGAATTTGAAAATCAGCATTTTGATCACTTTTGCACAAAGCACAGTATTGATCATAACTTTTCTGCACTTAGAATACTATAGCAAAATGGTATTGTAGAAAGAAATAATCGTACTTTGGAAGAGATGTCCAGAACAATGCTTTGTGAAGGAAATCTTCCAAAATACTTTTGGGCAGAAGCTGTTAATACCGTTTGCTATATTTTAAACAGAGTTTTAATTAGACCCATTATCAAAAAAAACCCCTATGAACTTTGGAACAATAGAAAACCAAATATTAAATATTTTCATATTTTTGGATGCAAATATTTTATTCTTAATAATGGAAAAGACAATCTTGGTAAATTCGATGCAAAATTCGATGAGGCTATTTTTCTTAGATATTCTTTAAATAGTAAAGCCTATCATGTTTTCAATAAAAGAACTTTGACTGTTGAAAAATCTGTTTATGTTATTTTCAATGAATCTGATATTACATCTTCGAGAAAGGAAAATTTTGCTGATGATGATGCAGGTACTTTAGAACATGGATTGAAAGACTTGACCCTCAAAGACAAACAATCAAGTGAACCACATGAAGAAGAGGTGAGTAAAAAGCATGATGATATACCTAAAGAATGGAGGTATGTACAATCACACCCTAAAGAATTAATTATAGGAGACCCATCTCAAGGTGTTAAAACTAGATCTGCACATAGAGATGCACATGATTTGATTGCTTTTGTTTCTCATGTAGAACCACATAATATAGAAGAAGTCGAAACTGATCCTAATTGGATGTTAGCAATGCATGATGAATTAAACCAATTTAGGAGAAATAATATTTGGACCATAGTTGAAAGACCCAATGATTATCCTGTTATAGGCACTAAGTGGGTTTATAGAAATAAACTAGATGAAGATGGTAATGTAATTAGAAATAAGGCTAGACTGGTTGCACAAGGATATAATCAAGAAGAATGAATAGATTTTGATGAAACTTATGCACCAGTAGCTACGTTAGAAGCCATTAGATTGTTACTAGCTTATGCATGCTTTATGAACTTTAAATTATTTCAAATGGACATAAAAAGTGCATTTTTGAATGATTTTTATCTAAAGAAGTTTTTGTTGAGCAACCACCAGGTTTCATTGATCATATATTTCTAAATCATGTTTTCAAATTGAATAAAGCTTTATATAGTTTGAAATAAGCACCTAGAGCCTGGTATGATAGATTAAGTAAGTTTTTCATTGCTAATAATTTTGTAAGAGGTAGTGTTGACATTACACTATTTATTTAAAGAAAGAATAATGATATCTTAGTAGTTCAAATATATGTTTATGATATTATCTTTGGATCTACTGATGAATCTTTGTATCAAGATTTTGCAAAGCTAATGCTGGAAGATTTTGAAATGAGCTTGATGGGTGAGCTGAGTTACTTTCTTGGACTTCAAATCAAACAAACTAAAGAAGGTATCCTGATCAAACAGGCCAAGTACATCAAGGGGATAATCAAGAAATTTGGCATGGAATCAAGCAAAGAAAATGGGACACCAATGAGTCCTGTATGTAGACTTGACAAAAATGAAAATGGCATAAATGTTGATCAAAAGCTGTACCAAGGTATGATCGGTTCATTACTTTATTTGATAGTTAGTAGACCTGATATACTATTTAGTATTTGTATGTGTGCACGTTGTTGCTGCCTGGATCGTCGTGGCCCGTAGCTGCTGATGGCGTCGGGTGTGTTGCGTTCGTCCGCCTGGGAATGCCTCCGATGTCTTGGGACCTACAAGGAAGCAACGTCAAGGCCCCGGGCCGGTGATTCCGGTGGGGGCACTCCGACGGTCAAGTCAGTGGCGATCCAGGGGAATAGATCCTCCTGGTCGAGCCCCTCTGGATGAGCTCCATGCTAGGAGGAGTGAATATGGTGTGAGTGGAAGATGAGGACGAGCTGGGAATGGTGTTGGCCGAGGTGGTCTTGCCTTCCTCTCTAGCCTTCTTTCCTTGTGTCGCTCTGGTTCCTCTCTTCTTTGTGATAGTTGTGTTGTTCTTGCTTGGAATTAAGAAATGGGTGTTACCTCCCTTTTTGCTTACACTGGCTGGGTCCTCTTTTGCAGCTTGCCTCGGGGTTCTCCCATGTTGGCAGATGGGTATGACGTGATGTCGTGCCGTGAATGATACGCCTTCTTTATTGGATATCTGGGAAAGCTTCCACGAGCCTCTGACATTCCTTCGATTCGCCCTTCCTAGAAGTACGGCAGGGCCTCGACTGTCGTGCCGCCGCTCTTGGAAATCGTGCTCCTTGGTGTCTTTTTCCTAGTCGTACAGCAAGCCGGTAGGGGGCACAGTGCCTTGATGTGAGCTTTTCTTCTTCCTGGTGTGAATGGCGGCCATGGACATTAATGGTGATGTGGCAGGTGTTGTCGTACGGTCCTCGGGGGGCCCGCCACCATCTTCGGATGGGAGGTGCTGTTTTCTTGGTGGTTGACATCTTGATTTGCATTTGGGGCCGAGCTGGAAAGATGGGACCTACTTGCAGGGGACCCACCTTGCAGCGACTCGGCTGTGCGGAAAGGGGCCGAGCTCGGTACCAGGCCAGAGGGGCCTAGCCTTGACCGAGCTCGAGCTAGCTAAGGTGGATGAGGCGCGCCTAGGCCAGGGGACCCAGGCTTGAGGGGGCTCCTCGTGGCGGAGGAGGCTTGAGCTCGACTCCAGACCACGGGACCCGAGCTCGGGCTCGAGAGGTCTGCCTCTGGTGGGGTTTGAGCTCGGCTCCGACCTAGGCATCCCGACCTGGTGGGTACCGACGTGGCGGGGGACGGAGCCCGGCTTCGACGGGTGGCCCCGTTGGCATCGGAGAGCTCAACCCGGCGAAGGGGCCTGTGGCGGTAATCCAACGTGGCATCCAATGGAGGCTCCACATCAAGCTCCTTGCTCCACATCAGCGATCCGGCCACATCACACGTTTTTAATCTAATCCTAAAGAATCACACATCATGGCTATTAAGAGAATTATAAAATATCTGAAAGGTACATGTAATGTAGGCTTATGGTATTCTAAACACACATCATTGAAGTTAATTAGTTATTCTGATGTTGATTATGGAGGATGTAAAATAATAGGAAAAGCACAAGTGGCACCTGTCAATTTCTAGGTATTAACTTGATTTCTTGGCACTTCGCAAGCAAAACTCTGTAGCACTATCTACTGCTGAGGCAGAATATGTAGCTGCTGGGAGCTGTTGTGCTCAAGTGTTATGGATCAAGCAACAACTAGAAAATTAAGATGTTGTCCAATCTAAAATTCCTATTAAATGTGACAATACTAGTGCTATTAATTTATCAAAAAATCCAATTCTGCACTCACGAACTAAGCACATTGAAATTCGACATCATTTTATTCGTGATCATGTTTTAAACAATGTTATGGAACTTGAATTTGTACCTACTGAAGATCAATTAGCGGATATTTTCACTAAACCACTTAGGTTAGATAGATTTGAGAAAATTAGAGGTGAATTAGGGCTATGTGATCCATTCTAAATCTTTTTGACCTAATTTTTGAAAAATTAAGAAAAAATCATCTAGAAATTTCAAATTTTTCTTTAGAGCATAGGACACCCTAGTTTAGGTTCAAGAAACCTTTAGAAAATGAGTTTGACCTATTTTGACCTTTAGATTGATTTTTCGCTCGAGCCGACTCGAGTTATTTGGACGCTTGGCGAGCCAACTCGAAGGTCGAGCCGAACATTTTTTAAATAGGGTTTCCATGTTTCCTATTCATTGTATTTTTAGGTTTTGACCGTTCTCTCCTAGCCAACTCCACATTCCACTCTAGAAAACCTTCAAAAAACTCTCTCAAACCCCTTGAATCCTTTAATCTTAGCACAATGGCACCTCGCAAGGCTGTGGCAAAGAAAGCAAAAAGGGTAGTTTGGACTATCGCGGAAGAACGGAGGACCAAGAGGCGGTTAGACACTTCGATTCCGGAAGAAGAACAACCTATTGAGCAGGAAGAATAGCTTCAAGCACCCCGACAAGTAATTCTTATGGGAAATCGTCAGGTTACCCTGGGTAGGTGCATCGATTTTAATTTTCTTAAGCAAGAACACTTACATATAGGTGATTGGCTTGAAAAACAAGGATAGAAAAATTTTTGTTTGCTGAATGTTCCAACATATCCAAATCTAGTTCGTCAGTTTTTTGAGAACATGTCATTGGGAGCTTTTCACTTAAAAGGAACAGTAAAAGGGAAGCACATAGAGATAAGTGAGCAGAAGCTTTCAAGTGTACTGAATATGCCAAAGGAAGGAGAGTGTTACTTGGTTTTGAAAGAAAAACAAAAGACCCTTAAACTTATATTGGAAAGGACTAATGTGAAGGGCATTATACATGTGAGTGCAAATCAGCTTTCATTGGAAATGAGGCTGTTGCACAATATTATTAGCAGGATTTTCTTATAATATTATTAGCAGGATTTTCTTATCCCGGATGGGGAGATTTGATTGGGTCAGCGAGAGAGACCTTATGTTTATGAGGTGACTGATTGAGGGGGAGCCCCTCAACCTACCATTTATTATGATATCTCAGATGAGGGAGGCAGCACGTAGGGCACGGTCTTGTTTGCCTTACGGGATGGTGTTTACATTGTTATTCCAGGATGCTCATGTAGATCTGACTGGAGAGGATAGCCGTCTATTGCTGCACACCGACAGGTACACTATGAAATCCCTTACTAGGATGGGATTCATTAAAGTAGAAGGCAATTGGATCAGGAAGACATCAGGAGTTCCTGTAGTACATTCAGAGGATTCAGAGGATGATTCACAGGCTGCTCAGGGACATGGTGAGGAGACTGAGGCATAAACTAATGAGGCTGGACCATCTGAGCCAGCTCCTACTTCACCTCATTCACAGCTACTAGACCTGATACAGAGGACATATTTCAGAGAGTCTTGGAGGAGATAGCGTGTCTCAAGTCAGATACTGAGAGTAGGATTACGCTACTCCAGTCCGAGATGTAGCAGGGTTTTCATGATGTTATGGCTATACTGAGACAGCATTCTACTGTCAGCCAGCATGTTCCATCAACTTCCACAGCACCTGGCACTAATCATGAGCAGAGAGAGCCTATACAGTTTATTGATGTTCCTGCTAATGTTGAGCCCGAGGTTGGTGTAAAGACTACTGGATCTGTTGATATTGGACATACTCCGGCTACCCAGATACTTTCAACCACCAGCACCTTGGCCCTATCTTTTGATCCACCGACTGCCAGACCTACACCTATCATTACATCATCAGAGTCCAAAACCAAAGTTAAAGCTAAAACTAAAGTGACTAGGACTTCTACTCCTACTAGGACTATGATTAGGGATCTTCGACCTAGGTTCCCTAAGTTCAAACCTAGTCCAGGTATCCTAGAGGTTGGTTCCTCCTCTGACGAGGAAGAACCTGATACTGATGATCTTAGCCCATCTTTTTGATGTTTAGGCTTTTATCTTGTTGTTTTGGGGACTCTATGTTGTTATGTTTTGGTTGTTATAATACAATTTTCTCGTGCCATGGCACATCTGTAAAGTATCACATATGCTATGTACTGACTTGCTTTATATATATATACATCACTTATTATGATACATGTCCATTCTTGTTATCATTAAATTATTATCAATATTTATTCTCTCATATGCCTTTTGTTGATGACAAAAAGGGGGAGAATGGAGACTATGCGTGGCATGAAAAAGCTATAATATGCATAAAAAGCTATAATATGAATGCAATAATATGATATGAATGTTGCTATACTATGAATGCAATGATATGATATGAATCTTCAATCTAAAAAAAGCTATGTTGATTCATGGAAATTGCTTGGAAATTGTTTATAATAAGCTATATGAATGATTGATTTGTTGAAACTTGATGAAATACTTTTACAAATAGTAAGGGGGAGCTTTACTTCAAATATTTTCATGAAATTCACTTCAAATAATTGGTAATTTCATAAGTTTCGATATGTAGTATATAAATGATACTCTTGAAACATTCTGTGTTGATACATCATGTCTCGATACACATTGTTTATTTGATATAGAAAGTTCAATGTATCGATACATATGATACTTTATAGTGTTTAGTTTTATACACTTGATACATTTGATACATTATGTCACATTGTATTGATGCGTTGATACCTAATCTGTATGATACACATAAACTTGAAAATACTGCAATTGTAAAGTGCTTTTAAATCTTTAATCATGCCCAGTGTTTTATCATCATCAAAAAGGGGGAGATTGTTGACCCCGAAATGATTTTGATGATCACAAAATATTGGAGCATGTATTTGATGCTAATTCCTTTCAATTATTTAAGAAGTTTTGCAAAAAATTGGTTACCTTAAGTATAAAATGGTTTTCAAACTGATTTGAGGGTAATTCAATTGTATATAAAGATTTATGAGCTTGAACTTGTAAAAGCCCTAAACTTATCAATTTTGTAATCTTGTAAAAGGGCTGAGAAATTGTAAAAATTATAAAGTATGTAGATTAGCTTCTAGTTGATTCAATGTTGAAGATTTTTGGAGAAGCTTGAAGCATTTTTGAAGATTTGCAAGAGCTAACTCTTGGATCAAGAGCTGACTCATGGTGGCACGGCACGGAGGAAGTTTCAGTGTTTCAGCATTAAGAGCCGACTCACATCTTAAGAGCCGACACATGGAAGAAAGAAGTTTTCAAAAGCCTGGGATCTCGAGCCGACTCTTCCAGAGTTATGTATTTTGAAGTTCTGAGAATCCGAGCTGACTCTGCCTCTAAGAGCCGACTCTAGGTATTCATGATTTTGAAGTGTCTAAAGGCAAGAGCCGACTCTAGCCTAAAGAGCAGGTTCTTACAAAAAATTGTTTTGGCCTGTCTGAGACATCGAGCCGACTCCTGGATCTCGAGCCGACTCGTGGAGCCGTTTTCTGCACTCCAATGGCTAGTTGCTGAAGTTAAATTTTGAACTCCAATTCATCTCTAATAGCCATTTCATGAATCCCAAGGCCCTACAACGGCATATCTCATGAAAAACTATAAAGGAGATTATTTTTGAAGGATTAAACAATTATTAGAGCTTTATTGTTGAATTTTCTTAAGAAATCAAATAGCTTTCAAGTCACTCAACTACCTACCTCAAAGAGCATTCAAGTGGGATTCAAAGCTTCAACAACTCTACTCCATCATTGAATCCACTCATTAAAGAAGGGAAGAATCATCTTGAAGAGCATTGAAGAGCATTCAAGGCTTGACTTCATCTTGATCTACATCGGCAACTCTTATACAAACTTGGTTTATTGTAGTTGCATATTTATCATTCCTTTATTCTTGTTTACTCTCTAAGAACAGCAAAGGGCTGTGTCTTAAGAGAGAGTTGAAGGTTTTTAGGTAAACCTCTTAAAACCTAAGTTTGGGTTCTTGATTTTTCCGGTTTAAAACCAAGTGTTAGGGTTTCTTTGGTGATCCCGTTCAAAACCAAAGGGAGTTTGGGTTTCTTTGGTGATCCCGGTAAAACCAAAGTGTATAGGTTTGGATTGTGAGCCTGGTAAAACAATCCGACTATATTCCGGTTTGGAGAATATAGTGGAAATCCCAAGTGGTCCTTGGGTAGTGGACGTAGGAGCCGCTTACTCCGAACCACTCTATTTCTTGGTGTTTGTGATTGTGCTTTGTTTGCTTTATTGCTTCCACTTAATTACTTCCGCATTATCTATTGCACCACAATACTAAAAGAATTTTAAAAGTGCACATAATTGTAAAAAGTTTTCGATTCTAATTCATTTCCCTCTTGGAAAGCCATCTGGGCAACAGTGAAAAAGGCTTGAAAAAGGATAATGCTTGGCTAAATTCCAGCCAAGACACATGTAGCAATAAAGCTATAGATATGCCACCAGAAGTTTGGTGCAACCGCACTCGGTGACATATCAACAAATAAGAAAAGGCATACAAAGAATGGATGGAGAGAAAGCCTCAATCTGGCCCATAAATACTTTTCATAGAGGCTAATCTGGCCTTCAAGAGGTAGACAAATCCAATCGCTTGGACTTAGAACTTCCAATCGAAATTCTGAGGGGATCTAGAATTAACAATGAAGCAAAACCATATCTACCTCAATGAACCTTGAGCAAACATTCAGGGGAGCGAAGGACTCAATCTCCCCATATGCTTTCGAGATAGGCATATCCAGGTCTACAGATGGAATCTCTAAATGCTCTGATGCATTAATCTTGGTTTTGAAGATAGAACAAGAAAGAAAAGAAGAAGTTTGAAGGAAGAAGAGAAACCCGAGAGCATTGCAGAACTTTTGGTTGCAACAGAGAGATGATTAGGAAGCCTTGGGGGCACAACCCCTACCTTGGTCGAATTATAAATAAAGTAGGAGATCAAAACCCTAGCGAGGGGTGTCTTTTTCCTTTTGAATTAATTTTGAGAAGGCGATGAAAAGTCATGATCTGACAGAGTCTAGCTAGATGATAGCCATGTGGCAGCATTTTGCTAGGTGCAGCCATTGCACGGATATAGCAATTAATGTAAGCGATGGGCAAATTATACTCTATATTGTATTCAAAGTGCGGCTCTGGAATATTAGACACGTGGAGGTAATTCAAACCCTATCTGCACCATGTCAAGAGATATACCAATATTTTGAAAGCATTTGGCTAAGTTATGGATCGGATATTGGATCGATTTGAATTGTCCACATACTTCGGGCTATGAATTGGTTCGGATATGCAGATGGCTTAGGCAACACGACTAGTAGAGGCATGGATGCTTCAAAAAATCCATTCTATTGAATGAGAAGTCCATATTCATGTACGTCAAAAAAATAAAATAAATTAAAATCATATTATTTCAATTTTGGAACTCTAGAGGAGGGACCATCATCGGCTTGAGAGGGACTTCCAATGATATGCAAAAGTACTCCTATGCCGTCATCATCTTCATCACCAGTAGCTTGAATGATGTTGGAAGGAGGAGCGACATCAGCATACTTTTTAGTAGTTTCCATTATCATCCTGGCGGCATCACCTACCATGCCAAGCAGACTTTCATCCCAAGGGTTGGCACACAGTGACTTAGCATTTATATCAGGAAAGCAAGACTTGACCATCAGCTTATATTTGTTGAAGCCAACATTAAAGGTCACTTTGCAAGCTTTCACCATGGCCTCGATCCCCTTCTTCTCTAATTTGGATGCCTGCCCTCTGTCGGCTCAGGCTAAAGCATCTCGAACTGCAAGTTTGCTTTGGAGGTCTCTTGTGGCACAGTGTCTCTCTTTCTAACAATTTCCTTACAGAATCTGTACTCTTTGTAGCCAGTTGGAGCATGGTTTGCAACCTGGATGTCTCTTGGATGCCCATTCTTGAATCTCAGCCACTCGAGCCTTCTCCATAGCATGTTGATTCTTGGCATTTTGAAGTAGCTCCCTCAAATAGCTAACCTGATCCGAAGTCCTGGAACTACTCCTGGCCGAGGTGTCTAACCTTCTCTCAGCATCGAAGCCTCTTGAAGGATGGACATCGTCGAAAACCTCAGCTTGATTCCTACTCTTTTCCCTCTCATCATCGAAATCCTTCTTCGGATGTTTTATTTTACTATAGGCCCTTGAGTAGTCCTTTTCGACCTTAGCAGTTTGCTTCTCAAGATTCTTATTTTTCTCCTCAGCCTCCTTTATTTCTTTCCCCTACCAATCGATCTTCTCCCAAGCTTCTTGGAGGGCTTCTTCGCTGCAATCAATTTCCTTGATCAAATCAGCATTGGCAGACTTTTCATATCTAAGGGTGTACTCTAACCATTCCACCATCGCTTTCAATGCAATGAGTTCTTTCTCAAGCAGGGTTTTCTTGAAAGCCTTACATTCTTCCTCTTAATAAGCGGGCTGCATAGGAACCTCTCTCTCGGGTGCCTTTTGATTGGTGATCAAGGGATAGACCTCCACTGCCATAGCAAAGTTTATGGATGGAAACAAATAAAGCCCTAGTTGCACAAAGGAAAATTAATCGAGGCCAAGTTGAAAATGAACACAGTTGAAGAGAAAGAAAAGAATGTGTGAGCCTTACCTATATGAATGAATCCAAAACATCTTTCACCTAGTTCTTAATGCCCTACTCCACCAACAGTTGCTTATTAGTCAGAAAAAGAAATTTGTCAACCAACTTCAAAGTGACATCGATGTTTCCTAGCATGGAGCCGGTAAAGCGCGTTAGTATCAGTGGACAAGTGGAGATAGGTGCCCGAGGGAGATCCTTCAAAGGCTCCATCATCACCACTAGAGTTGGTTCTGATGGGTTGACATTGTCCCTTATCGAAGCTAGAAAAAGAGAGGGTCTTGATTGCTTTGGAACATATGCATTGGCTCATTTTCTCTTTCATGAGTCTCTCAAGCTCTTTTGCATCATATGGCTTCATTTTTCTTAACGGGTGACTTAAATTGCTGGAAAAGGAGTCACCAAAAGCTTTGTTGTGGAAATTCTCAAGAAAGGGCTAAAGGATGAAAGATTGATCTTGAAAGGGAAAAAAAGGAGAATGCAAAAAGGCACCATCATTAATCTAAAATTTATACAAGATCTAGTGATCCAGATTGGCTGACCAGTCATCTCAATTCAGGATGTGTGAGTGAGCATCCCTGGATCCGAGGTACAGCTTCAACGTTACTCCCTTCATATAATCCATTTCTAGCTCAAACTTAGGATTAGGGGACAAATATTACGGGGTACTGTTAAAGCCTCGGATCTATGGTCTGGATGCTATCTTGCAAGTGACCGACCTTTATTATGATCTACATGCTAAACGAACGCATCTTCGTACTTAGTCATTCTTTGCTTCAAACTCGACTTGAGACCCATCGGCCACATGATTACCCTTGCAACTTCGGACAACTAGTCTCTTGACATGTGCGGAAACCATCCACTCCTTGTAGATAAGATTGAATATAACCACCTTATCCCACGAGAGGAGCAGATAAGGACTAGAATCTTGTGCTCACGACAGCATGACTAACAACCTAATATTTTTGGAATTATACAATTTTTCAACCATCTATTACAAATAACTAAAGGCCCGAGGATCTAAATAAAGGACATCTAACCGAGAAATTGCTTGTTACTTCCCCTCTATTCCAGTTATCTAACTTGAACATCGGAGGGTTTATGTTGGAGCCGATCTCGATCATGAACTTTATTTTACAGGTCTCTCGAGCATCAACTTCAATCAATCAGCCGTTTCTCCAACCTCGAGCCAAAAACCAAGGCAACAACATCCTTCCACCATTACTGCAACAAATCTAGTATTGTAACGAGGCAGCTTAGAAATGAAAAGCTCATGAGCTCATTAAAAGAAAAACAGAAGCATAAACTTAGCTTGCAAACTTTTTCTACCCATATTGAGTTGATCTTAGGTGAATGGTTAAATGAAGTTCTGAGATTTTTAATAAGTGGTTAAACAAAGTTCGAAAACGTTTAATGAATGGTTATAAAGCCAATGTCAACATGAAACATTTACATTTAAATCCTACACAGGACAACTTTGGAAAGAAAAGGGCACTAAATAAAACTTAAAGGATTAGTTTAAAGCAACCAAGCTCGTGATGGTACAAAGGGCTTGTGACTTTTAAAAAGAGTGGTGGTACAATATCTTCCGAGGTCTTTGGGCACTTCGCAAGAGTAACTCCTATGTTGAGTTTAGGCATTGGCTGGTTAATCAGTAGTTAAAGCATCGCCTCCATGGAAGATACGACAAGCACACTATGATTGCATCGTCACTTCTAGCTAGAACGGCACTCACAAGGTTGCCTTTTTTCTCTGAAAGATGAAAGCAGAAATGTTTTCTATTGTATTTTGGAATGTCTCTGAAGGCAACACTAATATGTTTAGAACAAATTTGATGTCTAGAGAGCTTCATCACATTCCCAGCTTCCCTCTTTCCCTCTCTGGGCCGTGACATACAAAACAAGTTACTCTTGTTATGCTGATTCTGACACCCACCGAGTTCGTAAGTACAAGAACATATAAGGTTTGCATGTACTGGACTAGTAGAAGCTAATTCATAGTGGGCAATGCAGAGAACAAAAATCAATGCTAAGAGCAAGACATCAGACATGTTCAAGGCAACGTTTTTTTTCAAACAAAAATAAACTACAACGCCTCTCCAAATAGATGTTACAGAGATCAACAGGCAAAATTCAGTATGATTGGAAGCAAGGAAGCCAGGAATTTTCTTAATCACACACGCGCAGATAGAGTATGATATGGGCAAAATATATCACAACAGCAACATAAAGAAAGATCAGATGCTCTCTCATCCAAGATATAGAACGTAGCAGTGTTCAAGGATTATAGTGCATATAGAAAAGAGTTTGATGTGGATTACTTCCAAATATTCAGTTTCAGTGAATTCATATCCATAACAACGATTATGCATGATGATTCTGGTTGGAAGACTGATGATGTGTTTTTAGTAAAATGTCTACATGGATCACATGAAATTAGGTAACGTGTAAGAAAGTTGAAACCAAGCAGATTCCTTTTCTTGTTGAGGAAAACTGACCATATTATGAGTTCCTGAAAGAGTATAAAAGGCAACAATCAAATTCATTTATACCCAACACAAGAGCTCATGGAGAATATAAAAGGGCCGCAATCAAACATATATGTGTGTCTATATATAGATACAGTGCAAGATCTGGGCACACGGTTGAATTAGAAGTTTCATGGAGTCCAGGATGATAGAGCTACATTCATTTTTTCTTTTGATAAGAAACATATTCTACCCCTTGGTAATACAGCAATATGGATTGTTTTCAGTTTACAAACCCTCCAAGATTTGTAAACCACCCGTGTCAGTCTGGGGAATTAAACTCATATTTATGGAAAAACAGTAATGTCAGCATTGGTAAACCTTATTCGCATTTCACATGGGTGGAGCAAATAAAAGAACCACTCAGAAAATAATCAATTTTTACTGCTCTTTTAACAACAAATGAACATTATCTAGATTGTAATTTAAAAGAATTAGTAGTTAATATACTGTAAGTTACCTAATACCAGTGTCAGGGATTGAAGAACTCCAGTCCCAACTGGTAGCGTTCTTTATCCACAAGACATCACATCCCTTCCAACTGTACAGTCACCAGTAATCCCCACAAGAACAAGTTCCATTTCTGAAATGGTGGAACCGGCTGGCATCCCTCATGACAATCTCCCTTTTCGTAACTACTGTTATAAGCTTAATTACATTATGGCAATCAGTACAGACTCGATGGCCTTGGATAATTTGCAGGGGAGTCAAATTTGGTGTACTGATGAGCCCAAAAGCAATTGCTAACTTCTCGCTGTGATAATTAAAAATCTGCTGCTCATGCTCTCCCACATCAGGAAGCAAAGGTTTATTACCATCGGCAACATAACCAAGTTCGACTATCTCTTCCATCAGGGCATCTAATCTTCTATAGATTTCAACACTTTGTGGATGAGATCTATCTCCAAAAAGAAACAGGTGAGCCTGTCTCTTAATCTCAATCCAACTGCAAGCAGGAAGTAATCTCAAACCCTTTCTATTTAAGGCTTCCAAAACCTTGGCCGCATCATCCACTCTCCCAGAACTGTTGTATATATTTAGAAGGACAATATAATTACTTACTTTTTCAGGTTCCATCCCGAAAAGCTTTTCTGCTGCAAATTTCCCGAGCTCTAGATTCTTGTGAATTCTACAGGCTGTGAGCAATGCCGCCCACATGTTTTTTGTGGGGCTAAAAGGAGCACTCTTTATCATAGCAAATGCTTCATCCAATAGGCCTTCTCGGCCTAATAGATCAATCATACAGGCATAGTGCATTGCCCGTGGCTTCATCCTCGGGTCTCGACCCATCAACTCAAAAATCTCTATCCCTTTATCTAACAAACCAGAAAAGCTACATGCACTTAAGACTGCAAGAAAGGTAACATGATTCGGAATCATACCTTCCTTTACCATTCTCTCAAACACCTCAACAGCCTTGCGTCCCATGCCTTGCTTAGCATACCCACCAATCAAAGCATTCCAAGAAATAACATTCTTGCGAGGCATGATGTCAAACACATTCTTTGCATCTTCCATCCTGCCCCATTTGCAGTAGAAATCCACCAGAGTTGTGTTTGCAATGATATCCAGCCCAAACCCATTCCGTACTAGACCGGCATGAGCTTGCTTTGCATGCTCCAATGAACCTAACCGGGCACATATTCTGATGACAATTGAAAACGTGAAGTGATCCATCTTGACACCAGAACGTTGCATCTCATAGTACATATCCAAAGCCTTCTCACTGTATCCATGAAGAGCATACCCCGCTATAATTGAGTTCCATCCAACAATAGTCTTCTCGGGCATCTCATCAAAGACCCACTGAGCTTCTTTGATGCACCCACACTTACCATACATGTCAATGAGTGAACATGAAATGAAGGTATTCCCATACAAACCCATCTTCAGAACACAGGAATGCAACTGCCCACCGACAAATGGAGACCCCAAACCAGCAGATGCCCGAATGATGGTCGCAAACATGCGTGGCCCAACATCCGATATCTCCTGCCACATCAATAAGAAGAGATCAAACGCCTCTTCACAAGATCCAGAGTCCACAAGTCCTGTTATCATGGTGTTCCACGACACAATATTCCTTTCGGGCATTTCATCAAACAACCGTCGAGCATCGGCCAACATGCCGCATTTCAAGTACATCAGAAGCACCCTGTTCCTCATATACTGATCAAATTCAAACCCCGATTCGACCATATGACAGAACACCGTCTTGACTGCTCTGACCAACCCCAAATTAATGCATGCATTCACCAGTGAATCGTATGTGCCGGCACCGATGACAAAGCCGCTCTTTGACCGCAAGACTTCGAACAATTCAAGGGCTTCTTCGTACCTTTTGAAGAAGACCAGCTTCTCGATTTGACTGCAGAGGCCCGAGGCGCCGGGCGGAGCGATGTGGGCATCATAGAAATAAGATTCTGGGTCGTGTTTCTCAACGACTGGCTGGGGGTTTCGCCTGGGTTTCGGCTTGAGACCTTGCTCCGGTACGGGGGAACACTTGACAGCAGGAGTTGAGATCTTTTTCCTGGCGAAAAGGATATCAAATCCATGTAAAATTTTGATCTTTTGGTGCTTCGGGGTCGCGAATCCGAACGAGGAACAGGGGAAGCTAGAAGAATCGCCCTGGATTCTACGATCCGAGGTCAGGTGGCCGAGAATAGGAAGGAGGTTAAATTCCATTGGAAAAGGAAAAGAGAAGGGGAGATAACTGGCCTCTGGAGATTCTTGGAGAGGGGAAGGTGATGGAGAAGAGAGATCAGGGGATGGAAAAGTGGCTCCTTTTCTTCTCATTTGGAGGTTTTGCCGAGCATCGAGAGCTCCGCCTCGATAGATCGGTGTGACCTGGATTTCTTGGTCGTTCGCGGTGGTTTTTTCGCGCTTGACCTGGGGAAGCGTGGGCCGGCCTAGGCTGATGGGCATTGGGCTGCTTATTCGTTATGGTAGTGTTTGGAATAGGTATTCCTGGAATAGGGATAGGTATTCCTGGGTTGGACGAGATTTGACTTTAATCCATTTAATAAACCACTTGGCTTGTTAGATTAGTCTAATTGATTTAAGCAACCTACATGCTAATTAAATTTTACATGCTACTCATATAAAATTAAATTAGCCATGTCATCTTAGCATGTTAGATATGTCTAATATATATATATATATATATATATATATATATATATATTAGATATAAATGAGAAGCCTGACAAAATTTATGATGTATTTGATTACCCGGCATAATTTCTGATGTATTTAATTTATGATTAGAATTAGAATCAAAATGAGTTAGAATGGAAATCAGAATAGCTATATCCTCTAACATATTTATTTTATAATTATAATTGAAATAAAATTTAAATTTTATTAAATTAGCCGTGTCATCTTAGCATGTTAGATATGTCTAATATATATATATATTAGATATTAGATATAAATGAGAAGATCCAACATAATTTCTGATATATTTGATTTATGATTAGAATCGGAATCAAAATGAATTAGAATAGAAATCAGAATAGCTATATCCCCTGATATATTTGTTTCATAATTATAATTGAAATAAAATTTAAATTTTATTAGAGAAGAGCGTGAAGATTTTGAAGGATTGATGCATTTTCGTCTCTCCCAGAATTGGAATGAAAACTTGAATTTCCTTTATTTGAATTGCTAGAATAGAAGCCACGTATTCTTATTTTCCTTTCAGAATTCAACTCTTCCTGGCCAAATATGTTCTTTTTATCAAATAATTAATTAGATCAAGGTGGGGCCTCCTTGATCAAATTAACAGCCAGGTTTAGCTTTTGATTTCTAACCCATTTATTAAACTAGCAGGCTGACATCGCTTGTTTTCTTAGGATGTGAGCATCAAATTGACATGACATGGATCTAGCCTGACCAACTACCACCCTTAGTTGCAATGGAAACCCAATGATAAATGAAAGAGGCTTGGTATTGCTTGTGGGCATGTTAGCGATATAACATCTTAAGCCCAATGACCGGTGGTTTAGGTGAACTACGCCTGTTCAAGCTTTGGTCGTCTAGAAATTAATTTCAAGGAAGAAATTTGCAATCGAGATTGAGTTATTTTCATTTTCATCACCAAACCTAATCTCAAGTAAGATGATTAGTGATGTGGCGGGACCGCTGACGTGAAACACCTGTCGATGTGGCGGGATCGCTGACATGGAATACCTGTCAGATATCGTGTCAGAATATGCCGCCACGATGGATATCTCCTCCCGGGCCCCTTTCTCGGATTGAGCTCTCTCGTCGGGCTGAGCTCCTTAGAACGCCGGGGCCACCTGCCGAGATCGAGCACCGTCCTCTGCCAGGTCGGCTCCCGCGAGAACGGGATGCCTAAGCCAGAGCCGAGCGACTTTCCAAGATCGAGCCCCTCGAAACCGAGTTCCGCGGCCTGGAGTCGAGCTCGGCCCTCCTCCGCCACGTGGAGTCCCTCCGAGGTCGGGCCCTCCGGTCTGGAGTCGCGTGCCGCCCTCCTCTACCAGGTCAAATCCCTCGAGGTCAAGCCCGGCTGGGCCTAGTCCTGCTCTCCAGCTCGGCTACCACCTCGGCCAGGGCGCCAACCGCCCAGGGAGCGGCACTTCCCCTCCAAGGACGCCAGCGGGTCACCCGAGGGCCACGAGGCAGTGCCCGCCATGCCGCAATAACTATCTACCGTTGCCACTTACATCAGAAAGGAAGGAAGCTCCCTGACTAAGACGCCATGCCCTCCACCAACCGCCCGTACCGCCAGAAGAGGGGAGCTAGCCAGAAGGCATGAATTTCGGGGGTGGCGGCCCGCCGATCAAGGTCCTGCCAGGTTACCCGGAATGGGATAACTGGAGGAAATGTCAGGGCGCATGGAAGCTTCCCCTACTGCATGTCAAGAAAGACATCCCGTCCATGGCATGATACCTCGCCGCACGTGCCTGCCCATACAGGGAAGATCCCGAGGCATGCCAAACTAAAAAGAACCCAGCAAGGGTAAGCAAAAACGAGAAATAAGGAGAGGGCAAGGGAGAAAAAGGCTATACAGGAGGACCCTTCCACCTCGGCTATCATCTCTCCCAGCCTGCTCTCGCTTCTATACACACCACACTCACTCCTCCTAGCGTGGAGTCCATCAGGAGGGGCTCGACCAGGAGGATCTGTTCCCCTAGATCATCACTGACTTGACCGTCGGAGCGTCCCTACCGGAATTCCCGGTCCGGGTCTCTAACGTTATTTTCCTGCAGGTCCCGAAGAACAGAGAGCTCCCAGGAAGACGGTTGGCGGTCCGGCACCTCCAGTAGCTACGAGCCACGGCGATCTTGGCGGCAATAAATTGGCATGCCAGGTAGGGGGGACCGAAAGGCTAACTACCAAAAAGACCCTTTTTGCTCTGAGGGGCTAGTCCCTCTGCAAGCAGTTCGATCGAAGGATGGTGACGACATGCACGAGGGAGGTTTCCACCAGCCACGCGGGAGACTTTCCCTCCCGGGGAAACCCGTACGACCCAGAGATGGAACCATCTGCTCCAGCTCAATCACCTCCGCCAGAATCTTAGCTGGCTGCACTCACCCAGCAGGTGCAGATCCTCGCCACGGCAGTGCGCTAGCTTCAGCACCATCACTGGTCCTTGGCTACTCACCAGCAGCCAGGGACTCCCGCAGCCCATGTCACAGCCCCCCGTGACAGCTTGCGTTCCTTCCAAGGAAGGCCTTCGCAGCCACGGGCCATTACTGACAACAGGGGTAGCCACCAAACTCCTGCGAAAAGGTGACGAGCCGGGTCTGCCGACAGGGAGAGCCGCTCGCCAAACCTCGAGCGGGGGACATCTAAACCCCGCCAAGGCCAAAAGAGCAAGACCCCCTGTCACGGACACCATGCACCCATGTCACGTTCTCCGTCTCCTTCGGCGGAGGGGTCCACTGATGAAGCCGTCAGGCGCATGGCAAAGAAGCGCCTGGAAGAGCATGACCGCAAGCTGGCGGAATTATCCCGCCGGTTTGCCAATCTATCGGGCTCCACTAGCGAGCCAACGGGCTATGACACCCATCCCCCATTCTCTCAAGGGATCCAAAGGGAGTCGATCCCGCGTCGATTCCGTATGCCGCAGGTGGATCCTTATGACGAGACCACTAATCCCCTGGACCACCTGGAAAGTTACTGGGCCCTCATGAGGGTCAGGGGGCCACCGACACCCTCCTCTGTGTCACCTTTCCTGCTACTCTTTGGAAGGCAGCTAGGGTGTGGTTCACCCGCCTAGAGCCCGAGAGCATCAACTCCTTCGCCCAGCTAGGGCAGAGGTTTGTAGCCCACTTCGATGCCTGTCGAAAGATGCCACGAGAGGCAGACAGCCTCTTCTCCATCATGCAGCAAGACCACAAGCCACTGCGAGACTATGTGGCCCGTTTCAAGGCTACCATGCTGAAGATCTACAATCTTGAGGAGCCGGTTGTGATGCTAGCTTTGAAGCGAGGGCTCAAGACTTCCTGTCTGACCTACTCGCTCGACAAGAAGCCCTCGAAGACCTATTCCGAGCTGCTCCTCCGAGCTCAGAAGTACATCCACGTCGAGGAGGCAGATCGTACGAGGTGGGAACTCGACAGGAGGTCGCTGAAGAAGCCGACCCCGCCGAAGCGTCCGGAATGCACAAGCCGGGACTACCTGCTCCGAGCTCCCGGCAAGGACCGAGGCCGAGAGGCGCTCCCATCCCTGAAGGGAGTTACACCCCCCTCCTCGCCCCAAGGACGAAGATCCTCATGAAGATTGAAGGCGAGAATTATCTGAGGCACCCACCCCCGATGAAACCGTCCACTGGCCGTGACAAAATGAAGTACTACTGCTTCCACCGCGACCATGGCCACGACACCGAGTGCCACAATCTCAAGTGGAAAATCAAAGAGCTCATCAAGAGGGGCTACCTCGAAAGGTTTGTGGGGGGCAGACCTCAAGCAGAGCCCCAGGCGCTCGTCGCTCTCCCGCCAGTTCTAGAGACCGACAACCGCCCTATCGAGAAGCCGGTAGGGATGATATGCTGGGGAGCCAAGCACGCGCCCAAGAAGGCCCGGGGGGCAGGGCATTCTGAAAATGTACTCCCCTTTATGAGGGAGGGGGAAGACGGGGAGAAAAATGTAAATAATGATGCCATAGTCGTCGAGATGATGATTGCGAAGCATCCTATAAAATGCATCATGGTTGATAGTGGAAGCTCCACAGATGTACTTTTCTACGATGCTTTCTCCAGGATGAATCTTTCTCCTGCTCAACTCAGACCTGTGCACACTCTCCTTGTTGGTTTCACAGGTGATTCTATAAGGGTGGAGGGAGAAATTACTCTCCCAATTACTGCCGGGACCCTACCTCGGTAGAGCACCGTGATGGTAACTTTCACAGTTGTCAGGCTCCCTTCGGCCTACAACGTGATTCTAGGCCGACACGAGCTCAACCTGCTCGATGCCGTCATCTCTGCCAGGAGACTTCTTGTGCAGTTCCTAATGCCCCAGCCGGTGCAGCACTATTTCCAAACCCACCCCGGGGCCAAGTCTTCCGAGGGCAATCCCAGGGCAGACGACCTCGACCAAAGGGCTCAAGACCCCAGAGGAGGCCCGGTCAAATGCCTGCTCTCCTATCCACTCGGAGATGACCCTGCGAGGATGGTGCAGGTTGGAGCCCTGCTGCAGGACGAGGAGAGGGCCCATCTTTTGGAGTTCCTGCAGGAGAACGTGGATGTGTTCGCATGGATGGCGGCGAACATGCTAGGTATTCCCCCCGACGTCATCACTCACAAGCTGAGTATTGACCCAAAGCATAAGCCAGTCTGGCAGAAGAAAAGAAGCTTCACCCCGGAGAGGCAAGCGGCCATCAATGAGGAGGTAGACAAACTCCTCGCTGTCGGTTTTGTTCGGGAGGTGCAATTTCGAGCTGGCTGGCGAATGTGGTGATGGTGAAAAAGAATGATGGCAAGTGGAGGATCTGTGTGGACTACACCGACCTCAACAAGACATGCTCGAAAGACAGCTTTCCCTTACCGAAGATCGATCAGCCGGTGGATGCCACCTCAGGGCACAAGCTGCTTTCATTTATGGATGCATTCTCCGGATACAATCAGATCCAGATGCACTCTGAGGACAAGGAGCACACCACCTTCGTCACCGACCAAGGGACATACTGTTACTGGATGATGACCTTTGGTCTGAAGAACGCCGGAGCCACATACCAGCGCCTGGTCAATAGGGTCTTTAAAGACCAGATCGGCCAGAACATGCAAGTATACATGGATGACATGCTTGTCATGAGCAAACCAAGCTCGGACCACATCACCGACCTCGTCGAAGCCTTCCACAACCTCTGAGAACACCAGATGAAGTTGAACCCCACGAAGTGCACCTTCAAAGTGGCGGTGAGAAAATTCCTGGGCTTCATGGTCACTCAGAGGGGGATTGAAGCCAACCCAGAGAAGGTCCAGGCGATCATTGACATGGAGCACCCGACATCCAAGAAGCAGGTTCAGCGCTTGACGGGGCGGATTGCAGCCCTAAGCCGGTTCATCTCGAGGTCGGTCGACTGCTGACTTCCCTTCTTCAAGGTGCTGCGCAAGATGCACGACTTCACCTGGACGGAGGAGTATAAGATGGCCATTGAAGAACTGAAGGAGTTCCTGGCCTCTCCTCCTCTACTCTCCAGACCAGAAGAAGGAAAAGAACTCTTACTCTATCTGGCGGTCACACCTGGAGCTGTCAGCTCGGTTCTCATCCGTGCAGACGAGGACGGATCTCAAAAGCCGGTGTACTATGCCAGCAAAATCCTCCGTGATGCGGAGATCAAGTATACTCGCTCCGAGAAACTCATTTTTGCACTAATAATGTCTGCTAAGCGCCTCAGGCCCTATTTCCAAGCGCACCCTATCGTAGTCGTGATGGATCAATAGCTAAGGACCATACTTAGCCACCCCAAAATCTTTGGGAGGCTGGCCAAGTGGTCCCTGCTGCTCAGCGAGTTCGACATAGTGTATCGGTCGAGGTCTTCGTAAAAGGTCCAGGTCCTAGCCGACTTCGTGGTCGAATGCATCGAGCTCACCGAGGAGCTAGAGCAGACAATAATGGAGCACCAAACGGAGCTCGAACCGGGGGAGGAACCTTGGATCCTCCATGTGGACGGCGCGTCCAATTCCGACGGAAGTGGAGCAGGCCTCATCCTCGCCAACGACGATGGGGTGGTGGCAGAGTGTGCCCTCCGCTTCAAGTTTGCCGCAACGAACAACAAGGAGGACTATGAGGCGCTCCTCGTAGGTCTAAAAGTCTCTCGTGAGCTGGGCGTGAAGAACTTGAAAGTCTTTACCGACTCCCAACTGGTTGCTGGGCAAGTCTCCAGGGAGTATAAGGCCAGAGACCCCCAGATGATGAAGTACCTGGATCGAGTCAACTCCAGCATGGCAGGCTTTCGACGCTTTACCATCTCCCATGTCCCCCGAGGGGAGAATGCATGCGTGGATGCACTGTCGAGGCTCGCAACCCTCTCAGACTCATCACTGGGGCGTGCCTACATCGAGCACCTCGATAATCCAAGCTACGAGAGCTCGGAGGAGGTACACTAGGTCACCTCCGAGCCGAGCTGAATGGACAGGTATGTCAGGTACATCACTGATGGCACCCTGCCAGAGGACCGCGTGGAAGTCAGACTTGTCAAAAAGAAGGCCTCCCAGTTCGTTCTGATGGGAGGCTAGCTCTATCGCCGGTCTCACTTCTACCCGCTCCTGAAGTGTCTCAGACCCGCGGAGGCGACCTTCCTACTCCGGGAGATACACGAAGGCCTCTATGGGAACCATGTGGGAGGGAGAACACTGGCTTATAAAGCTCTGCACCATGGGTACTTCTGGGAAACCATGAGGGAGGACGCCACCGACCTCGTTAAAAGGTGCGACAAATGCCAGCGCCATGCCCACATTCAATGCCAGCCGGTGATGTCGATCTCCCAGCTCTCATCCCCTTGGCCCTTTGCTCAGTGGAAGATGGACATCCTAGGGCCATTCCCCCCTGCATTTGGACAACGAAGGTTCCTGCTAGTGGCAATTGACTACTTCACTAAGTGGGTCGAAGCAGAACCGCTAGCTTGGATCACTGAAGCCAATGTCCGCCAATTCTTCTGGAAGTCGATTATCTGCCGCTTCGGACTCCCCAACTGCATCATCACTGACAACGGGCGATAATTTGACAACCGGGAGTTCGAAGGGTTCTGTGCCGAGCACAGTATCCAACATCGCTTCATTTCGGTAGCTCATTCCCAAACAAATGGGGAGGCCGAAGTGACCAATCGGATCATCCTCCAAGGGCTCAGAACCTGGCTGGACCAAGCCAAAGACAGATGGATGGAAGAACTCCCAAGTATTCTATGGGCCTACCACACAACTCCTAGAACGGCAACCGACGAGACACCCTTCAACCTTGTCTTCAGTGCCGAGGCAGTCATCCCGGTTGAGCTCGGTGTGCCCATGCTACAAGTACAGTAGTACGAGGAGGCATGAAATTCGGCACACCTTCTGCTTAGCTTAGTTCTCCTCGAGAAAATAAGGGATAAAGCTTGGCTCTGAATGGTGGCATACCGGCAACGGGTGGCCCGATACTACAACGCGCGGGTGAGGCCGAAAGTCTTCAAGCCTGGGGACTTGGTGCTGCGCCGAGCCAAAGCATCTTAACCTCGGGAGTGCGGCAAGCTCTCACTAAACTGGGAAGGCCCTTACAAAGTGGTTGAGGCCCTCTCACATGGCGCCTACTATCTCGAGGATCTCGACAGCATCAGGTTCCCTCGAACATGGAATGCCTGCAATCTGAGACGATACTATCAATAATGTAAGGCTTTCTTCCAATTATAATAAAGATTTTCTTTTGCACAAGTAGCTGTCTGCCTTGCAGGAAAATCTCCAACAAGCCTTCGAGCCCAACTCTCAGGCATCAAAGACCTGAGCCCAACTCTCAGGCATCAAAGACCTGAGCCCAGCTCTCAGGCCAACCTGGACCGGGGCCCAGCTCTCCGGTTGGCGAGTCTTCGAGCCCAGCTCCAAGACACCAACTCCTGAGCTCAGCTCTCAGGCATCTAAGACCTGAGCCCAGCTCTTAGGCATTCAAACCCAGGGCCCAGCTCTCCAGACGACGAGTCTTCGAGCCCAGCTCCAAGACACCAACTCCTGAGCCCAGCTCTCAGGCCAACCTAGATCGGGGCCCAGCTCTTTGGCCGGCGAGTCTTCGAGCCCAGCTCTAAGACACAAACTCCTGAGCTCAGCTCTCAGGCATTCAAACCCGAGGCCCAGCTCTCCGGACGACGAGTCTTCAAGCCCAGCTCCAAGACACCAACTCCTGAGCCCAGCTCTCAGGCTAACCTGGATCGGGGCCCAGCTCTCCAGCCGGCAAGTCTTCGAGCCCAGCTCCAAGACACCATATCCTGAGCTCAGCTCTCAGGCATCCAAGACCTGAGCCTAGCTCTCAGGCATTCAAACCCGGGGCCCAGCTCTTTGGATGACTAGTCTTCGAGCCTAGCTCCAAGACACCAACTCCTGAGCCCAGCTCTCGGGCATTCAAACTCAGGGCCCAGCTCTCCGGACGACGAGTCTTCGAGCCCAGCTCCAAGACACCAACTCCTGAGCCCAGCTCTCAGGCCAACTTGGATCGAGGCCCAGCTCTCCGACCGGTGAGTCTTCGAGCCCAGCTCCGAGACACAAACTCCTGAGCTCAGCTCTTAGGCATTCAAACTCGGGGCCAAACTCTCCAGATGACGAGTCTCGAGCCCAGCTCCAAGATACCAACTCCTGAGCCCAGCTCTCAGGCCAACCTGGACCAGGGCCCAGCTCTCTAGCCGGTGAGTCTTCGAGCCTAGCTCCAAGATACAAACTCTTGAGCTCCGCTCTCGGGCATTCAAACCCGAGGCCCAGCTCTCCGGATGACAAGTCTACGAGCCCAGCTCCAAGACACCAACTCTTGAGCCCAGCTCTCAGGCCAACCTGGACCGGGCCCAGCTCTCCAGCCGGCGAGTCTTCGAGCCCAGCTCCGAGACACCAACTCCTAAGCCCAGCTCTCAGGCCAACCTGGACCGGGGCCCAGCTCTCCGGCTGGCGAGTCTTCGAGCCTAGCTCCAAAACACCAACTCCTGAGCTCAGCTCTCAGGCATCCAAGACCTGAGCCCAGCTCTCAGGCATTCAAGCTCGGGGCCCAGCTCTCTAGCACCAAAGCCTCGAGCCTAGCTCCAAGGCATCCAAGACCTGAGCCCAGCTCTCAGGCATTCAAGCCCGGGGCCCAGCTCTCCAACACCAAAACCTCGAGCCTAGCTCCAAGGCATCCAAGACCTGAGCCCAGCTCTCAAGCATTCAAGTCCAGGGCCCAGCTCTCCGGCACCAAAGCCTCGAGCCTAGCTCCAAGGAATTCAAGACCTGAGCCCAGCTCTTAGGCATTCAAGCCCGAGGCCTAGCTCTCCGGTACCAAAGCCTCGAGCCTAGCTCCAAGGCATCCAAAATCTGAGCCCAGCTCTCAAACATTTAAGACCCGGGGCCCAACTCTCCGGAAGACAAATCTTCGAGCTCAGCTCTCTGGCATCAAAGACCTGAGCCCAGACAAAGCAGAGCCCTCCTCTCCAATCTCTCTACACAAAGAAGAAAGAGAAAGAGAGAGAAGGAGAGAAGAAGGGAGGGGACATTTGCACCATAAAGAAGAAAAAGAAAAAAGAGTTGGACTGATAAAGGTACTCTTCATTACTTCACAAAAAGTATTACACTATTTCCCGGGCCCCGACATGCCAGGCTGCCCGGACCAACAAAAAAGAAAAAATACAAAGGACCTAAGGGTCCTACTCTACTCAGCCAGCGCCTTCCCTGGACGGCGCCCAACCCGGATCTCTCCCTCCTCAGCCTCCATTGCTGGGGTGCACTCCTTGGTGACCGCTGCTGGAGGAACTCCCTCAGCCGTTGCCACCCTCGGAGCTGCCTCAGCTACCGTCGCTGCCAGAGCTGGTTCGGCTGCTGCCTCCTGCGGGACCGGTTCAATCATCATCATCTATGGGGTCGGTTCAGCGCTTTCCTCCACCACGACCGGCGACGGGGCTAGGATCCTCACGCCCGGGAGTCGAAGCATGGCCATCCACTTATCTGAGATGATGCCGCGCAATTGGGACTGGCAGTAAGCGAACCCCTTGAAAAAGGAGTCCATCGTCGCCTCCTTGAAGTCTGCCAAATACTCCAGGGAGGCCTTGAAACTAGCCACCGTATCGGTGACCTCCTTCCTTGTGGCCTCCGCCTGATGGGATGCCTCAAACGACCTCTCCTCTGCACATTCAGCTCGGTAGATCGCCTCAGCCATCCCTCTCTCTGCTACCTCGATCGAGCTGGTGGTGGCGAAAGCCCTCCCTTTCGCCTCTGCGGCCCTTTGTTCAGCGGCCGCGGCCTTCTTCTCAACAGAGACAGCCCGTTCTCTTGCCGCCTCTGACTCAGCTCGGAGCTCCTTTAGCCGAGTCCTCTTCGTATCGAGCTCTCCCTCGAGCTCCCTCTTGAGCCGCTCGGCGTTGGCGACTTCACCCGTGAGGCTCTTAACCTTCATATTGGCCTCCCAGACCTCGTCGTTCTTCCGCCTCACCTCAGTCCTTAGGGACTCGAGTTCCACCAGCTGCTCTTTATCCCTCCTGGCCTAGTTACGGCAGAAGTCCCGAATAAGGACGAGCTCCATACCTTGCTACATCAAAGAGCGTGTTAGTCGTGATAGTAAGGAATGTCGGGGGGAATGAAGCAAGGCTAGAGGAAGCTTACGGCATAAAGGTTGGAGAAGGATGCGCTGATGACATCACTGAGGAGTCTCCCACTCCCTTCCCGCTGGTCGCAGGACTGAATGGAGAAGTCCATCATCCGCTCGGCGAGGTTCGGGTCCTTTATGAGGGAGATGTTGGGCCCCAATCTGAAAGGGACCCGACGATAGTCCCTATCTCTCTGGCTCGCCGTCGACGCAGACTCATCCATGGCAGGAGAAGCCCCTGGTGCAGGTTGCAAGCTCGGCACCGATTCGGGTCGTGCCACTGACGCCGGCCTCGCACCTTCTGGCTCCTCGCCCTCCTCGACTTCGACAACCTCTAGGGAAGGGGTTGTCACTGCAGCAGTAGCGAGGCTGATATGGCCCGGGCCACCACCTCGGACTCAGGCACCGGGGTCGGATAGCACTGCCTCGGAGGCTCTAGGATGGGCTTTGCTGCCCTCTTCCATCTCCGCTCGGAAACAGGAGCGGCTGGCTCAGTCTGCGTCGGCCTCGCACCGTCGTCCGCACGAACCCTCTTCGGAGCGGGCTCGCCAGCCTCCGTCGCCTGATTTCACTCCTCGGTGAAGGTGAGCAGTTGGTCCGTCGAGAACTTCATGCCTACACCAAGGAAGACACAGTCAGCTCCAAGCTCAAAAAAAAGAGGGGGGGGGGGAAGAGATGAAGAAAAGGGTGGTCGAACCGAACTCACCCAACTCCCACGTCGAGCCGACCCCGGCCTCGTGGAGATTATGCTCTGACAGCAAGACCTCGAGTGAAGGGATCTCGGGAGAGCGAAGCTGCTCGTATAGGTCGGGGTCTGCTGCTTCAACTGAGGAGTCCCGGTTGGAAGACCGATCCGGGTTGCTCAAAGCCCAGTCGACCCCCTCGACCGAGGTGAAGAAGTACCTACTCTTCCATCCCTTGATGGAAAGGGGGAGCTCAAACCTAATGCCTCGGGGGTGAGAAGAAAGAGACCACCACCCCTCCTAAGAGGGGTGGCGCTTCAGGGCGAAGAAAACCCTGAACAGAGAGAAGCGGGCGACTATCCCATGGAAGTGACACAGAATGATGAAACAAAAGATCGTTCTAATGGTGTTCGGAATGAGTTGGGCAGGAACGAGGCGGTAGTTGGTCAGGACAGAGGAAAAATGGATGGAAAGGGAATCGGAGGCCCCCAGCGAAGGTCTACTCATAAAAAGCTATCCGACGAGGGCCACTTGAAGTGACTCGTTCCCCCGGACGAGGGACTGAAAGTCGGATGGACTCTGGGATATCATAATTATCCCAGATGGTCGCGAGCTCCATGACGGTGATCACCGAAGCAATCCCTCCGGGACCTGTTGACCGAGAGGGCTCGGGGACAAGAGCAAGAAGAGAGGGTAGACGAGGTGGAGGAACGGACCCAGGTTCCCTAATAGCTACGGGACCGAGGGGATGCCTTCTGCTAAACTCATAGCGTGCCGCCTCCCTTTCCTCATCAGAAGAAGGAGTTTTTGGCCTAGAAGGTCTGGCCTCGGTCTGGCAAGAAGGACGGAAGTTCGAACCGAAATGAGTCATGGTAAGAGAAGAAGAAGGTGAAGAGAGACCTAAGAGGATCCCTAGTTGACAAGCGGGAGAAGGAAGGAGACTAACTTGCTAAGAGCTTGGGAAGACAAGACGGCCGGGGGAGATGGAAGAAGAACCTTTGTACGACTGCAGGCACAAAAAATTCGAAAGAAGGTGGGTTTTGGAAAAGTTACCTTTCTTTTCAAAGTGACCGGTGCCCGACCATACCGTTACGGCTCCCCCACCGATGGATGCTTGCCACGTGTCATTGATCGACGGGGCAGATGCCTTATTCCGACTATGACCGCTCTAAATTCTGTGCCCGTAATAACTGCTTCTCGAACATGGCCACGTGGCATCACCGCACTGGCTCGGGGAACCGTCTCATGAAGCGTCGTCGATCTCGGCCATTACTACACCAGATCCTCACCTTTCCATGTCAGCACCATAATTACTCCCTTCGCCCCGAGCACCCCACACTAACTGGCCTCAGGAGTGGGGGGCAAATGATGTGGTGGGACTGCTAACATGGAACACCTGTCGATGTAGTGGGACTGCTGATGTGGAACACCTGTCAGATGTCATGTCAGAATATGCCACCATGATGGATATCTCCTCCCGGGCTCCTTTCTCGGATTGAGCTCCCTCGTCGGGCTGAGCTCCCTAGAACGTTGGGGCCACCTGCCGAGATCGAGCACCGTCCTCTGCCAGGTTGGCTCCCGCGAGAACGGGATGCCTATGCTAAAGCTGAGCGACTTCCCCAAATCGAGCCCCTCGAAGCCGAGTTTTGTGGCCCGGAGTCGAGCTCAGCCCTCCTCTGCTACATGGAGCCCCTCTAAGGTCGAGCCCTCCAGTCTGGAGTCGCGTGCCGCCCTCCTCCACCAGGTCAAACCCCTCGAGGTCGAGCCCGGCTGGGCCTAATCCTGCCCTCCAGCTCGGCTACCACCTCGGCTAGGGCGCCAACCGCCCAAGGAGCGGCGCTTCCCCTCCAAGGACGCCGGCGGGTCACCCGAGGGCCATGAGGCAGTGCCCGCCATGCCACAATATGTAATATCTTGACTTTTGGGTTGAAGTCAGCAGAACCAGCCAACTTCGACCCAGTCCAAAAAAAAAATAGAGAGGAGAACGAAGGAAACTTCATGTCGGAACAAGGGAGCTAGGATTTGCCTTAGCCGGCCAGAGTTTTCACCGGGGGTCTCGATGGAGGAGTCGTGAGGGGAGAGGGAGGTGGTCGGCAATGAGTCCGGAGAGTTTGGGACTTCGGTGATGCGGTTTCCCTTCCCCAAACAGCGAGGAGTCCATTGATGGATTTCTCTTTAAATTTCCCCATGCCATAGCCAAACGAGTCCTTCCATAGCATCTCTTTCCTCTCCGATGTGCGACCGGGAACTCTTCAATGCCAGCCGGTGAGTTTCTCCTTTTTATTTAGCATTTTTAGGTGGATTAGGAGTTTGTTGGATCGGTTTAGTTGGATCAATGTTGGGGCTGTGGATCTTTAGAGGCTGCACCGCCACCGTCCGCCCCATCTATCGAGTTGGTCTTCCCGAGGGGGCCACTTCTCTTGGTCACCGGCAACCGTGGGGGAGGGGAGGGCTACTTGGTTTGGTCCAGGGAAGCGTTAGGGAGGAGTTCGAGAGAGAAGAAAAGAAGAAGAAGAGGGAAAAAAAAGAAAAAAAAAAGAGAGAGAGAAAAGAAGAGAGAGGAAGAAGGGAGAGAGTCAAGGAATTTTCTCGAGATTCATGATCTGATTGCAGAAGGATTAATCTAGATTTGCTATCAAGCACCAGGCTACAGGCCCAGATAAGGATGGCGGCATACCAGCAAAAGGTCGCCAAGTATTACAACTCAAGGATGAAGGAGCAAACTTTCCGCATGGGGGACATGGTATTGCGAAGAGCAGAAGTGTCCAGGCCAATGGAACAGGGTAAACTCTCCCCCAACTGAGAAGGTCCATATCAAGTCGAAGAAATCATTCGACCAGGGACATAACGACTCAAGACCCTGGAGGGGAAGGCCCTATCCCGGCTATGGAATGTACAAAACCTTGGCAAATACTATCAATGAAAGAGTTCCTGAAATTCCTGTGCAAAGCTTCTCAACCCTACTCAACTCAGAACGGCTAGTTGCATCGACTGAATGACAACAGCCTGAGTGACCCGATCTGAAAAATCGGTCAACTGCGTAAAGGAGAGTCTGATCCACTCACCTTATCGGTATGCCCGACGAGCGCAATGGATGGTCTAACCAGGCCACCAAAAAGATCAAAGGCACAGGGATGGTTCTCGTAACCTACCTTACGGTGAATCCGAACACGCACCGAGGCGAGCCTGAACAACCTACCTTAATCACGACAGAAAGTGTACAGGGACGGTGTATACACCTTACCCTACGGAAAATCCGAAAACGTGCCTAAAAGAACCACTGTCGTCCTTTCTGTCAACAATAAACATTCTCAGAATGGTCCAATTGACCTCACTTCTTTCCTGTAGACCGAAAATGATCTACGGAGTCTACATTACAGACAAATCGTGATACAACACATCGCAAAGAGTACATGGGAAGAGGTAACATAAAAGATTTTTCATTCCTTTCAAATTTTTCTATAAAAAAAAGAAAGAAATGAAGAAACTCTCCTAAAGAGAGAATAAGAAAAAGAAAAAGAAACTCTCATAATGAGGATACAAAAAAAAAAAAAGCAGCAGTAGCAGAAGGATTTGAGAAATTTTCAATAACTCCCTGTCGGGTTTTTCCCGTACCGATGGGGAGAGACCTGGTGGGACAATGAAGGGCCCCCGGGGTTCCCGTCCAAACCCGAATCTGACCCCTCATCGGAGTCGGAATCGAATTCGTGGCCAAGGAAGGGAACGGAGGGCTTGATGTTGTCCAGGCCCTTCAAGCTATAAAACTTTGAGGCCTTCCTCCGACACTCCCAGAACCCCTGGTGGAAGGAGTCCAGAGCCACCCCGGTGAGTTCGTCCTTGAAGGCGGCAGAAGCTTTGAAGTTTACGACGGCGCCCGCTGCCTCCTTCCTTGCTTCCTCCTCCGTCGTGGTCGCCATCATGACCTGGACCCAAGCCTCCCTCAGACGGGCCTCCAACAGGCGGACCTTTTTCTCGAGGCGGTCCACGAGAGGCTCCTCCTCTTCATCTCCTGGCCCAGGTGACTTCGGACTTCGCTTCCTTTTTGGGTCGATATCCCTCCTCTTCGCCGCACGGCGGAGCTCAGAAGTGCTGAACCTCATTGTTAATGAAGGGAAAAAGCCTACGAAAATGATGGCCTTTGACAGTGGAGGGCAAGGTCCTATTTATAGAAACCCTGCACCCATGATCGACTACGGGGAGGCGTGCCCCACGTCCTTCCCAGCCATATCAGAAAGTGCCATGTGTCCGGGCGACGCTTTGAGAATCAGAAAAGTCGCTCAGAGCCATCTCCAGGACAACAACTGCCATCGCTTCGAATCCGGAGAAATCCTCATCGTGCGATGGCATCATTAATAGCCCCTTTTTGGAAAAAGGAGACCTGACGGCTCGCAAGATGCAAGAAATCATGACTGTACAAATACCGACGTGCCACGTGGATAGCAATAATCACAATCAAATCTCCCTGATCACTGATTGGCGGAGAAACGATTCTTGTCCACCCCAACGGACAAACTTAACATCCGAAGGAAGGCGACAGTCTTCGGCAACGGAGTTCCGATCCGTTCCAGGGTCCGTCCTCATCGATTGAACGGCCTTCGGCTACGACTACTCAACCAAACAGGAAAGAGAATGGTGAAACCGATTCTTGTCGACTGAACGGCCTTCAGCTACGACTGTTCGACTAAGCAGAAGAAGAAATGGTAAAACTGTTTCGAGCTATGCATGAAGTATAACATGGCATATGCAAAGGAAGGAAAATTCATTCCAAAATTTGGAAAAGCTGTCATACAAAGTTCATTGACAAAACAAAAAAGAAAGAAGAAAAATACATCCAGAGCGACCCAAGTCACTCAACATCAACAGGAGAAGGCTCCACACCGCAGGACTGGAGCACTTTATCAATTTGCTCTGAGAGGACCTCGTCAATCTGGGTCGGGACCGAGGAACCTTCAGCTTGGTCTCCTCCAGCCTGAGTTTCCTCCTGAACCGGGATCAGAGTTGGGGTCACCTCTGGATTTTCGACTGGGGTAGCAGTCTCCTTCTCCGGACATGGCACCTCCTCGGCCTCTACCATGGCTTCGGCCCCCTCCACTTCCTCTTCTTCTCCAGCTATATCGAAAGGTGGAATGCTGGAAAGGTCGAGATGAGGGAAGGCCTCCTTTATCCTGGAGAGTCCGTCGTTGAAGCCGTGTTGGTAGCCGTACAAAGTTACTTCATTAATCTCCGCCTGGATCTGCGGAGACGTCTTGAAGTTCGCCACAGCATCATCTACCTACTTCTTCGAAGATGCAAACTCCCTCTTAGCAATTTCGAACTCCAGGATCGCCTCTTCGGCCCTCCTAGAAGCCTCCTTCGCTGCCTTGGTCAGGCTCTCTATCTTCTCCTGGTCCTCCCTAGCAGCCTGCTCCAGGGATTCGACTTGCTTCCTGCTCCTCCTCCACCCTGCCTCTTGCCCTATCATTGTCACATGAGCATTTCTCAGTTCGCCCTTCAGTTCGCGAACCTCATCATTCATCCGGGCAAGACGGTCCTCCATGGACTACTTCAGCTCCTTAGCTACTTCCTTGGCAGCCCTGGCAGTCTGGAGCTCCTCTTTAAGATCATGGATGAGGCTATCTACATTCCCCAGGCCCTCCTCCATGAAGGTGAGGTCGTAGACCAACTACATCAAAAGAGAGGGGTCATGAATTGAACATTTCTCAAGACAAAGAGAGGTGGCAGGATCATACCTGTTGCAGAGCAGAGAAGGCAGAATCGGATACCCTGGGAAGGCTCCAGTTCCGAAAAATAGCTAGGTTGTGAGGCAGAAGCATACCCTTTAGCACCTGCCTGGCTACGGTCGAGACCAGTAGTCCCCCCGTAGGCAAAAGCTCCGAGAAGTTCGTCGAACGGACTCCGGCTGAGGAAGCCCCACAGGCAAACTCTCCTTCGACTTGCAGCGCTCCGCCCCTATCAGTAGCAAGGGGCAAAACGGTGGCACATCCTCTCCCTGAGGCGGGCTCTCGGTTGTGCGAACTGGGAAAATAGCCGCCGACGGAGCTTTGACTGGATGGGGCCTTGACAGAGCCCCTTCCGCAGTTATTACATCTTCCCCTGAGGTTCCCCAGGAAGACGAAGTGTTTTGGTCCCCTTCGGGACCATCCCTCCGGGCCTTCTTCCGAACCGCAGACCTGGTAAGAGGGGCCTGTGCCACCCTCTTCTCCAAAGTCTGACGGAGCTAGCTCAAGCCAGGCTTCATCCCGCCACCTGCAAGCAAAGGATTTCACTTCAATCGATTGGGCTACAATGAATCCAAGAAAGAAGAGCAGAAATTCCTATTGCTATACCTAATGAGGGGAATCTGCTAATTCCCGCCCGGTGGAGATTTCTCTCCTCCAACAGTTCCCGAATGGGGGCAACTTCGGAGTTGACCAGCAGATCGTAGTCCGACTGATCGGCCGCCAAGACCTTCTTCCCGTCATTGGCGGTCAGGCGATGCTTCTTCCACACCATATCGAAGCCCCATGAATTAAGAGACAACACAAACACAAAAACGGGTTTCCACCCGTGGATGGATGGTGCTGGGCATATCCTTGATAACCCTATGGCTTGATCTAGGGCCAATCACCCACCATCCGTTGCTGTGGAAATCTCTCTTGAGGATGAAAAGGGCCGTGAACAAATTGGTCCTAGGCACTATGTTCGCGATGCTGCACATAACCAGGAACCCGTAGATGTTCCTGATGCTGTTCGGGGTCAACTGCGCTGGTACCACTTGGTACAAACGGAAGATCTTGGTAAAGAAGGGGTTCAGGGAAAACCGAAGACCAGCTTTCAGATGATCTTCATATACGGCTACACACCCGGGGGGAGGTTCGTTCACCCGCTCCTCGAACACGGGAAGAACGAAAGAAAACTCCTCAGGGATGCGGTAGCATTCCCAAAGAAGGGCCGCCTTATCCTGAGAAACCGAGCTGGGAACCGACTCCGGGCCTACTATGTCTCCGTCCCCCGAGGGCCCAACCTGTTTCCCTTGACTCTCTACGGTCTCTTCCATGACAAAGGAATGAAACGAGGGAGTGGAAAGAAAATTCTACCTGTGGAATAGACTGGTAGTCCAGAATAGTTTGGGCAGAAGATGAGATGAGGTTGAAGAAGCTTTCTTGCCAAGACCTTTGCCCTTCCCTAAAAGAAAAGTATGATTCTCTAGAGCCCCACCGGGGTTAAATTGATTCAAGGTTACCGTGGGAGGTAACCCACCTGCAACTGACCGCCAGGATAAGGTATACCCTTCATCCAACGGACGGAGGACAGTCACCGCAACCATCCAAATCCCAACCAAAAGATTGCCTCAACCACCGTGCAGCGAAAAAAGAAAAGATGGCCCCAGGGCCACCTACTTTTTCCCAATCCGTGAGTGACACCTGTCCACCATTTGATTCTCAGTTCGTGATGGACAGTCCAATTAAGGATCCTGTAATCATTCACTACACCGTCTCTCAGGAGGAAAACGACAAGGCCTCAATACTCTCACTTCTCGAGGCAGATCTCCGCTTCGAAAACTGAGAGTAGGGGGGGCAACTGTTGGGATATCCCGGTTCAGCTATAAACCAAACTCCGGTTCGACTGGTCGAAGCCCGTTTCTCCGGACTACGGACTTCAGACTAAGCAAGCGACAGGCCAACTGCATGCAACCCAAGGCTTCATACCGGACCATGACATCCGGAGGCCAGTCCTTCGTGTAACGCCTTCGACCCCGGCCGAAGACCGAACTACTCATCGACTTCCGAAGGCACGTACTTCGGTCCCCGCATAGACATGATCTCCTGCCTCGGGAAAATACCAAGTATTCGGCCCACGCAAAAGAAAATCCGAAGCTTGGACCACAATCTGTTCCAGAAAGGCAACTGTAACCAACGGTTACAATGGACACTCATCATGCCATGATCATGGTGCGCAACTCCTGCAGCCACGCCTCCGATCTGGCCGGAACCGCTCAATGACAACCCACGATCGCCAATCATGGGAGAGATTGGCTCCCCATGATCACCGGAAAAAGAGCGGGACGCAGGCCGGAGGCCTTCTTTAAATAAGGGTAGGAAGGATTGCTCGAGAGGTACGCGAACACCTTCACTCACATACACTTACAATCCCCAAGAGCCTTTCCTCTTCCACTCTCTCGACACCTTCCCCATTCTATGGCTGGGATCCGTCACTGACTTAGACATCGGAGTGTCCTCCGCCGGAAGAACTCCGGCAAGGGACCTGTTTTGCAGATGAACCAGGGAGCGGTCCTGCGATGCAGCGGCTCCGACCGACCGATCCAGGGACTCCACGCCAACAAGGATCGTTATATGCACTTCTATGCTGGATTATATCTTTCACTATACATATGAAGTTTTTTCACCTCTATATGCCTTTTGCCAGCAAACCTTCCTAAGCTGGCTTACTACTCAATTCATTTCTCTTGCTATGGTATGCTACTGCTTGCATTGCTTAAATGTCGAACAATTGGAGGAACTTGGTAAAGGAAGCTGTTCTAATCATTCGGTCTATATATGTCCTGGAACTGGGAGTTTGGCTGTCTCTTATCACTATTCTACAGAATTGTACCAATACAAGGATTACTTACTTGGTAAGTGCCACCAACCCATCCTGGGACAAATGAAGGTTTACTGCTACTGCTGCTCTGAATTCACTGAATGTATAAAGGAAAGGCTGCCAATTATTTATCAAATACTGCTCGATGATCTTTCTACTACAAAAAGTAAATGTAACTACCTTCGACAAATGATTCAACTACAATCAGAAAGCTGCTATCTATCACAGGACTGCTATCAATTCTGTCACAGGGAATGGAAACAATCAGGCCTTCCAATATCAACTCAATTGTATCTGCTACTTTTTCCTGCTGCCAATCAAAGGAAGTTACTCATTATAATTCTTATAATTTACTGCAGTATCAAACCAGCCTACATATTTGCAGAAGACTCAATTCAAATCAGTCATTACTACTCAGTTATAATGTCTACAAAAGATGGGACGGAATGCCGAAGATGTGCTGCTGAAATTATTTTGAAACATCCTAAGGCCATCCTGCTTCTCTGTTACACCACAGATTGGTTGTCTGCTATCAAAATGTATTTCATCTTCCTCCAAATCAAGGCGTCAGTATTACATAGGAGGTCTGTAACAAGCTGTAACTATGTTTTGCTTTTTGGGTTTGTTGAATGTATAAAGGACCGTTAGATGGAACACTTTAGACACTGTACTGAATGGTTATTTTGAATGCAAGATACCATTTCATTCCTAACAAAAAATAAAAAAAAAGAAGAAGAAGCGTAGATAGCTATGTTCTCCAAATGGTTCCTTATTTTTCTCTATTATTTATGTGACTTGCTAAGGGTGATCCTACTATCAGCTAGTGTACTTCTCTATATCTTTTAAGTCAAAGTGTCATGCTCTTGATCTAAAATCATGAGCTAAAAATCATAGCAACTGCTGCATATTAATAAAAAACTATCTCTACAAGCATACAAGGCATCTTATCACACTATCATAAAATTAACAGTAGAATAATTGATCAATAAATTAAGTCCAAATTCAACTAATTAAAATCTAACTTTAATATTTAAATAAATTCAATAGTATTCAAAGATTTTATATTAAATTTCAATAAAGTTCTCGATCTAAATAAAATATATTAATGTTCTGCTTCTAATCATTCTCTCATATATATTCTCATATCATCTTAGTTTTCAAAAACTTTAAAAATAATAAATATGGGATGATAAGCTAGATAATCCAATAAGTAATGAATCCTTAAACTAGATTAATAAGACAATAAATTAGGTAAGCATTTATACAAAGTAGACATATGGAATTCAATCAATTAGAAATTAATTTCTAATTTGCAACATTGACAAAACATTATTCATATCAAATTCAATTTATTTTTGAAATTTGAGTTTCATTCATGAATTTAGTTTTTTTCAAATATATCAAGTTAGTTCGTCCTATCAACCATGAGCTATGACTACATTATTCCTGTAGCAGGGTCATAATGCAGCGTATCATCTTACGATAAGCTATGTATTATCCAATAACTTATTGTATGTCATCTTGTAACAAATTTTTTAAGAACCACCGGTCTACTAATGGAATGTCATGTATCTGATTGCAATATAAACATTCAAGATCAAATGCCAACATATTAGTCCCCATTGACGAGGTCCTCTATATAGTCAAGCTGCGAGTTCAAATCATCTTAAATCAAGATTATTTTTATAAATCATGTTTCATATTTCAGTTCAATAAGAATATATATAATCATATGATATTGAAATCAATCATATATAATGCATAACAAGATCTATACTTTCAATCATGCTTCATTATAATATTTCAAAAATAAAATATTTTTAATAACAAATATCATTCATCAAATTCATGCATCATAAATAGTATGATTCAAAAGTTATTGGTATAATAAATCTTATAATTTGCCAATAATTTAGAAAAGGTGAAACAATATTTGTCTCGTAAATACTCTAATAATTCCAAATAATTTTAGAATTCTATTTCAAATCATCAAATCATATTGAAAAATCCATTGATGGACATATTCTAATTAAGATGACTACACTCCTACATAAAATATTGTTCAATAACAAGAAAGAGCACGAATAACTATAGAAAGATATATATGATTAACAAGTAGTTGCATCTAATATTTTGGGTTTGGTCTAATCATGATGCCTTCATCTGATCAAGATCAGGCTAGGAGATAAGTGGTTTAATAGAAATTGAAGGTAATCAAATCAATAGTATCTAACAAGAGTTAAGGTAAAGGTCAATATGATGTTTAGCAAATCAGAGGTTAATTTGATCAAATAACTTCATTCAATTAAGATTACTTGAAATACAAATATTTGATAAAGACCAATAAAGATTACATCTTGTGATGCTTGACATGGACTTTAAGGGCATGGGCATACTATCCAACTAACTAGATGGTTCAAGGTCATCTATTGGATCAACGCGGATTCAAATTAACAAGGCTATGACATAAATCAATTAGAGAGAGAATGTTAAAGAAGATAAAAATTAATAAGATGGAACATGGCTGATCAGATGACACTATCTAGTATCTTGATCGGTCCTATCAATGTAATTTAAATCAAATTCATAGATAATCAAATCTAGCAAAACTCGATATGGTCAAGGTGAATGCCAGCACATTGTCCAGTGACTATGGATCAAGACTCCTTCACTAGGATTGTTCAAACTTATCGCCAATCTTCTTAAAGATAGAAAAATCCTAGAAAAGATAAACAATCTAGAAAGAATTTTTTTAGAAAGAATTCTAGAGAGAGAAAGTAGAGAGAAATGTGGAGAGAGAAAGAGATGGAAGAGAGAGGAGAGAGAGAGAAGAGTGATTTTTTTCTTTTCCTTCTTTTCTTGTTTTCTTTTACTTTTTTTCCCTCTTTTTCTCTCTTCTTCTTCCTTCATTTGGCCAAAATAGGGAACTCTATTTGACTCCCCTTTCTTCCTCAAAATATTGGGAACAATGGCCAAGGATGCGGCCCACGATGGTGCAACCTTGGGTTCAGTCCAGCAATCGATGGCAACCGAATGGTGCCAGAAATTTAAAAAAAAGCAAGGAAAAATGAGGGAATAGTTGAACCGAGTAGGGAATTTTTCTCTTCAACTAAAATTCGGTCATAGCCGGCCGAAAAACATGATCCAATGTCTAAGAAAAGAGGAAGGAGGATCTATCGACAAATTTTGGGCCTTACCTTGTTTTTTTTTTTTTTGGACAGTGCTTGGGCCATGCTTCCGGTAGAAACCAATGAGTGAGAATCTCCACAATCCAGTGAACTCTTGTCCAAGTTTGGTTATTCCTGCATAGCGAAGGGGAAGTGGAAGGGTTCTTTTTTTTTTGGTAGAAAAAAAAGGATGGGGGGGATAAATCCCCGTATAGCTACCCCTCAAGCCTCTGCCCCGCCAGGTTATGTTCGATACAAGACCATTGTAGAGTCTTTCCCTATCAAATGGTAAGTACGTCAACCTGACACCCCTAAGATGCCGGCAGGTAGAAACGGAGTATCCTTTGACTTCTCACTCATACCAACAGTCCCAGGCTCCAGGACTAACTCCTGGATTTAATCAAGTCATCCTAGATCATTCCTCGAACCCGGGACCAGTTGATAGTGAGGCAAGGCCTCTACCAACCAGGCTACCACCTTAGTGGTAAGTAGAAGGGATCTTTAATAGAGCTAGGAGGGTGCTAGGATTTGGCTCAAAGTCAAGCTTTGTCCAATAGATTTGGGGAGAAGAAGACTCCTATCAGGAGTCTTCTTTCTTTCTTTTTTTTGCTAGTGCTTTAAAATTCATGCATCGGATCTTTTAGGCCATTTCTCCTGGCGGTTGGGCTTCTAAGGTACTACACAAAGAGTGTTAAAAATAATTACAAAAAAAAAAGAGAGAAATAGGAAGAGAGGAAAGGGATTTTATAATCTCTATTTTAATTTTATTTGATATATATCGGAAGTTTTTATTTTAGCATGATTTTGTATCAGCTATTATTATTTTCTTTGCATGGAGTATGTACATTATTATAAATAATTCTAAGATGTATCAAATAAAATTGAAATAGAGATAATAAAGTCCTTTTTCTCTTTCCCTTTTTCTTTTATAAATAATTCTATATAAATAATTCTTATTTATATAGAATTATTATAAATAATTCTGAGATGTATCAAATAAAATTGAAATAGAGATAATAAAGTCCTTTTTCTCTTTCCCTTTTTCTCTCATATCTTATTTTCTTTTATAATTATTTTTAACAAAGAGTGATAAAGATGAACCATTAGGAGGTATTACAAGAGATAATTGTTCATATAAAAGAGTGCAACAAGTTAAGGGAAAGGTAGGGAAGACTAATGATCTACATCCAAGCAATACATAGTAGGTTATTGTTGGAGAGAATTTAAATCGGGAAACTCAAATTTTCCATAAAAGTTCCCTCCATAGATATTTTTCTTGTGACAATTTTGATTTGAGACTTTTTAGTCCCATATCGGATATGAAAGAATCTTTAGAGCCCTTTATATAAAAAACAGCTTGTTTAACTCTCTTAAGAGAGTTTGAGAAGATTTGAAGGACAATTTTTAATACATATGCACATGAACCTAGGCTGGGTGAGGCCTAAATCAATGTGCTTTTTGTCACACCTCTTGTCATGCTCCCGATCCGAGATCATGAACCTTCGCGACCACCACACACTAATAGGAAACTTTCCTTACAAGCCTACAAGGCATTTTATCATGTTTTCATAAAGTAATAGCAGAATAATTAATCAATAAATCAAGTCCAAATTCAACTTTAATATCTAAATAAATCCAATGATACTTAAAGATCTTACATCCAATTCAATAAAGTTTCTAATCTAAAATAAATAAATCATTGTTCTTCTAATCACTCTCTCGTATATATTCCCATATAGAGATGCAAATAAGTCGAGCTGAGCTAAGTATCTACGGGCTCAAGCTCGATTCAATTCAAAATACTCGGGCTCGAAGTTCAACATTAGATCGATCGAGCTTTAATATTCCAAGCTCAAACTTGACTTAACAAAAAAAAGATAAAACTCAAGCTCAACTCGAATGTCAACCGAGCTTGCTCGAGCTCAAATTCATGCCTTGACCTACTGAGAAGGGAAGGGGAGAGGCCACAGTTATTAGCAGAGGAAGGCATGGAAAGGGCTTTGGTCAATGATGAGGCAGTTTAGGGAGAAGGGAGAGGCGGGGAGAATAGAGAGGTGACCGGCGGTAGTTGATCAATGGTGAGGCCATTGGAGTGTTGAAAATCGAGGTGATTGGGGTTCGAGGAGAAGGAAGAAGCAAGGCGACGAGAACCACCGAGGTTCGAGGAGAAGGGGAGTGAGGCGGTGAGGTTGCAATGGCGAGGTGGCGAGAAAAAGTCCTAGATTAGGGGAAGAGATGCTTGGCAGGGAAGACCAGAAGAGGACTTTGGGAAGGAGTCAATTAGTCACAATAGATTTGAGAGACCAAGACCAAGGATCATGGATTTGTAGGGCTTAACCGCACAAGGAGACCCAAGTTAGGTACTCGGGTTGGATTTAGACTGGCTAGTAGCTTTAAATTTAGTGTTAAGTGGTTAGACCTAACCACTTAACATAAATTAAAATTAAAAAAAACGTTTCTTAATATATATTATAATTTAAAGTATTAAAATACTTAAGTAGGCTCGCGAGCCTTCGGGCTGAGTATTCCACTACTCGAGCTCAAGTTCAGTCATGTCGAGTTGAGCTTGAACCCGAGTCTAGCTCGAGCAGCTCATGAGTGGCTTGACTTATTTATACCCCTATTCTTGTATCATCTTGTTTTTAAAATATGTAAAAATAGTAAAATATGGGTTGATGATCTAAATGACCGGTAAGTAATAAATTCTTAAACTAAATTAATCATATAATAAAATAAATAATCATTCATAGAAAGTAGGAATATAGAATTTATCAATTCGAAATCAATTCTTAATTAGTAACATTAGCAAAACATTATTCATGTCAAATTCAATTTCTTCTCAAAACTTGAGTTTCATTCATGAACTTAATTTCTTTCGAAATATATTAACTTTATCTTATCAACCATGAGCTATGATCACATTATTCTTGAGGTAAGATCATATACCACATATCATCTTGCAACATATTGCATATTATTTTGTAACAAAGTCCTTAGGAATCGCTGATCTACTAGTAGTATGTCATGTATCTGCTTATGTTATAAATCTTTAGAATAAATCAAATATCAACATATTAGTCCCCATTGGCAAGGTCCTCCACATAGTTAGGTTGAGTTTTAAATTATCTTGAATTATTTTTTTTTATAAATCATATTTTATATTCCAGTTCGACAAGAATACACATAATTATGTAGTATCGAAATCAATTATGTATAATGCATAACGAGATCATACTTTTAATCATGCTTCATCATAATATTTCAATATAAAATTATTTAATAAAAAAATATTATTCATCAAATTCATGCATCATAAACAATATGATTTAAAAGTTATTGATGAATAATCTTATAATTTGCCAATAATTTACAAAAAATAAAATATTACTTACTTCATACATATTCTGATAAAGCTTAATAATTCTATAATTTTTTAAAAGAAATCTTCAATGAATGTGTTGTCATAGTATCCCACTATCTAACACCTTCTTGTTAAGATGATTATGCCTTATACAAAATCGAGTCCAATATAAACAAGAGAATGAATAGTTAAGGAAAAATAGGTTGACGGTAGTCATATCTAATGGTCTAGGTGTTAGGTGTTAGATGTATGCCCTAAAAATCAATCTAGTTGATACATATTTTAATTCTAGAATATAAAATTATATTTAATATTCTTATTTGAATATTTTTATCCATATATGTAGTATATATATGTATGTATCATCTAAAAAATTAATGGATAACGATACATATTCTCAAGAGTTGAGAATTTGAGATATGTGACATCATATATTAATTCCTAAATACTCCCGATCATAGGATATCACGGGGATGGTGATTGATCCAGTTTGATCAATGCACATATTACTTTTCTTTTAAAGATAGATGAATCTCGAGTCTACAGTATGTGGATACTGGAGCAAGAGTGCAGATGATCATTAGAGAATGACGGTATTGAGCATGATTATCACAAAAAGTTATATGGATGCCTATTCACTCATCAGTGACTTTCTTGATGCTATAGTTGTGTGAGTGGTTTTTTGATATATGGTGCCTCGGCCACTTATAATACGATTACTATAGTTTGACAACACAAAATATTAGTCCTAGCCATTTAAGCCCTTACGATATTCGTTAGTTATAATAGGTTCACTATAGGAGTGGAAGTACACTTATAGGGGATCTATCAATCTTAGTAGTTAAGGTGCAGTCCTATGCAATTTAAGAAGCCGAGTCCAGAAAATTCATAGCCACGATAGGTGAAGGATAGAAAAAAGTTTTCATGAATTTCACATTGGACTTAAGCTAATTAAATATGGTATATGACAGATGCTTAGGATTTGACGAGTTTCCATGACCTGATCTTGTCAGGACTCTCGATAGAAGAACTAAATCACATGGCAACTATACCTAAGGATTCATTCTTCTATTATAATGAATTGCCACTACATGCTGCTAGACATCACTGATAGATTGTGAGAAATCACTACGATCATTTTGAATCAACGATCCTTGATGGGGTGAGCTGGAATTATTCCGGTCCATCAAAAGAGTTCGATGATACTATAATAAAAATCATGGTATATTTCACTACTAGACATAAAAGAACTTGAGGGGTCACACATAATACGAGCTTGATCTGATTACACTGTTGGATCAAAACATGTAAGAGTTACATATTTAAAAAGTCTAAATTTGTATGGGTTACAAATTTGAAATATGTTAATTTTGGCACCTGCTAATTTTAATAAGAAGGACTTTGTTACAAAACTTATAATTTAATTAGATAATTTAATCATTTAATTAGGTTCGATACAAATTAAATTGAATTCAATTTGGTTGAGTTTGGATGATGACCTAGTCCAATTAGGTTTTGGACTAACTTATTATACTTATTGCGAGCCAATTTGGTTTGACCTAATTGGTTACCCAATCCTAAATAAATTAAATATAATTTAATTTAGTTAGGTTTAATCTATTTTATTTGGGTTTAGATATCCTAATTGGATTATAATCTAATTCCTAGTTAGTTACATATTTAAATCTAAACTTAAAAGGATTAGGAATTAGGTTAGTTAGTTTCCTAATTGGTTAGAATTAGGAATTAGTTAGTTGAACTAATTTCTTACTAATTTCTCTCTCTTCTATACATCTCAATATCTCTAAATAGCATGTAAGAAAGAAGCCACACCCATCTTCTTTCACATTAAAATTTATATTATGCATGGAGAATTAGTTGGGATGCACAAAAGGAGTTTGCGCGCTCCAAGTCTCACTCCTTCATGTTCTTATCCATTTAGATATAGGTCTTTAAATTTGATTCAAAACCTTTGTCCTAATTCTAGATGGGATTGGACTTTAGAGAGAGATAAGATTGAGATGTGGTGTGAGAAACATAAGGAATATTGGGTGCAAAAATTAGATGGTGTGTGATTTTTTTCTTGGCTTTCAATGCAAGATATGCTCTCACTTAATACCGCCCCATACTTCTTGATATTCTCTACCGCACAAAATATGAGAGAAATAAAAATCATCGCCCTCTTCCCTCTTCTTTTTTCTCGATCTTGAATAAAAGGTTCAATTCATGAAGAGAAAAATATTCTCCCTTGATTTCTTGAGAAGAGATCTATTTTCTTTCTTGGATTTCTAGTATAGAGAAATTGAAAAGAAAAAGGGAGATATGATCCAATGATTGAAGCAAGGCCTGTAAGGTGCTAGCACTCCGGTAGCCTTAGGACTTCGATCAGGCTATCTCCGTGTGGATATCAACAAGATCAGGCATGAGTGCATCTCTAGCGAAACCCAGGGCATCTATTACATTCGATCCAATGAAGACGAAGTAGCGCAACAGGTAAGTAAATTTGAACTATTTGATACTTTTATTTTTATTTGAATATCTACATGTTCATAAATGAATCTTGTTATATATGCTTAAATTAGTTTTTATTTTCGTTGCTATTTATTTTAATTTGATTAGAAATTTTGAAACATATGCATGCAACCTGAGATCGTATGATAGTTCCTTCACTGGGTATGTCTAGTCATCCTTATTTTATCAATCAAGATTAGGCTAGGAGAAAGATGGTTTAACAAAAATCGAGAGTGATCAAATTAATAGTGTCTGACAAGAGTCAAGATGGATTTTGGTACATCATCCGATAATCAGAGATTAGTTTGATCAAATATTTTTATTTAATTAAGATTATTAAAGATGCAAAAACTCAATAGAGATCAAATATTAGATTTTATGATGTTTGATGAAGACTCACATAGTATAGATATAGTATCCAACTGACAAGATGGTTTAGAGTTTATCTACTGGGTCAACTCGAATTTGAAATGATAGGGCTAGGAACCCTTCATTGAGTTCATAAATGAAGTTGAGAGAGAAAGTTAGAAATTGATAAGATGGAACAAGTCTAATAAAACGATATTGCCTGACATCCTGATTGGTTCGATCTAGATAATCTAATCAAATCATGATTAAATTACTACACAAATAATTTAATAAAATTATGGATGATAAAATCTAATGATATCTAGTCTAGCCAAGATGGATGCCAATATGCTACCTGATGATCACGAATCAGGACTCCTTCATTAGGATTGTTTTAACTCATCATCAATCTTCCTAAAGATCTAAAACAAATTCTAGAAGAGAGGAACGATCTAGAAAGAAATCCATGAAAAGAGATACAATTTAGAGAGAGAAAATTTTAGAAAGAAAATAGGGAGAGAAAATGGATAGAGAAACTAGAAAGAGAGAAAAGAGAATTTTTTTTCTTTTTTTCCTTTCAAGGGCCAACCAATGGTGGCGGTAGCAACCACATATCTGGCCCTCAAAAAAACCAAGCACATCCATTTCTAATAGAAGAAAAATAGAAGGAAGATAAAGGGAAAAAAACATACAAAATAGGTGTTGGGTCTTTTACCTATTTCGATGACTTGCGTGCTAAATCAAGTTAGAAATAATTGACCAAATCCAGGAAGGAGGAGGAGAAGTACTAAGGCTGTTACCTCGACTCCAATGAGGTCTTGCAGTCGAATCCAGCAAGCACGATGATGATCTTTCGAGAAGAAGAAAGAGAGGAGAAAAGGGAAAATCATCAGCAAATCTTTGGTAAATCCAAGGAGGATGGCGAGGGGTTGTTAAATAGAGTAGAGATAGGTCAATCCCCACTCGAAGTTGGCTTCACTCCTACAAAATCAAGAGGGAGGAGACTCTGATCAGAAGTCTCCTTCTCTTTTTTATCTTTGCTAATGCTTTGATATTCATATAGACTGTTTTTTGGACTATTTTTATCCTAGTGGCTGTGGCTTGGGATGGCAACAAAATCCAAACCCATGGATACCCGACCCGATTGGACCAGGTAATCAATGCTTTGACTGTGTTTGGGCTGGGTTTGGACCGGGACTAAATAGATATGCACTCGACTCGAACCCGGTCTGAATTATTTTAATATTTAAATATATATAATTAATATATATTATATTAAATATATTATATTAATTATTATTTATTAGTTATTAAATTTTAAAATATTTAAACCATTTATCCTAATCATTATTTTTCAAAAAAAAGGAATTATAATTTGTAATCGGCTGATCCCCAGTTAATCTCCGTTAATCTCTCGATTGTTTCACCGATTTCATTCAACCCTCGATTCTCCATCCTTCCAGGCTCCAGCTCCCCTCTTCGATTCATCCTCCTCTCGGATGGGTGAAAAAGCAGCGGTGACGGCAAGTGTGTTGGTGACGGCAGTGGTAGCAGTAGCGATACGCTTCCTCCTGCTTCAGACTCCCGGTCGTCATCTAGGTAAGTTGTCAAGTGGGTTTTTCTTTTTTTTGGGGGGATTTTAGTTGCCGTCGACGAGGAGGGTGGCATTGAAGGGGAGGGTAGAGCGATGCATCCAAGGGCAGTGAGGGAGATATCGACGAAGAGGCGATGGGTGAGGGAGAGGAGGAACGGATGGAAGGGAAGGACGGTGATGATAAACTGGTCGGGGAGGGAGTAGGAGGAGATGGCATGAGAGACTAAGAGTGGAGCCGGGCGGCGACGGAAAAGAAAGAGAGGGCGGCGGGGAGGGTGGAAGCATCAGGCGGGCCTGGCGAGGGGGTCGGGTGGGCGGAATGGACGGTGGCCGGTGAACGAGGGCGAGGGCCTAGCCATGGTGGGTTCGAACCGGGTAAACCTGAATTATCCGATACTCGATTGAGATGGGTTTGGATAAAAAAAATCCAGTTCCGATAGTGTTTGGATCGGGTTTGGATAGTTTACCGAGTATTCGGGTTTGGATTTGGATAGTTATGCACCCGGCCCGAACCCGGTCCATTGCCATTCCTACCAGTGGCCACGCTGATCAAAGGGACCAGGCCCAGGTTGATTTTGGACTTGTTTCGGATTATGCAGTATACTTGTCTTCTAGTGTTTCTTCTCCGAAGTTCTCATTATTCTTTATAATTTGTTCTTGTTTCGCAGTCTTTTGCTCGGTGTTTAAAGGTTGTTCATTAACCTCCACCCATCATGCTTGCAGGCAAATGATCCTGATCAAGTCATGGGATGGTATTTTTGGATTTTCTTACATGAAGGATGGAAATACGTCCAACAATACTGCTAAGCACGCTTTCAGTTTTTAATTTTGATTTTATAATTTTCTATAAATCATCTATAAATTTTTATGTTAAAAATATCATTAATTTATTTAATCACGTCCATAATTTTAAAATTTTGTTCTAATAAAGGCTTCATCTTCGATGCCGGACACGAAAACTATCATATCTCATATACTAATAGATGCATGCAACATCATCATATTTGAAAAAAGATCCAAAGTTAATGTAACAAAGATATTCATAGTATCAAATGGACTAATTTATTTTAAAGCATCCTTGCTTGTGGAAGGGAAGTCATGTCTGCATAGGAACGTCAAGGTATTGACATAAGAGTCATGTCCGTATAGGAATGTCAAGGTACTTTATAGATCATGATTCTTGACTCTCCAAAAATGGTGTGCAAATAAATCTTTATTTCCTTTCTTTTTGTCGCAATTAGATTTGTCATGCACCTCTTGAATTTTCGTGAATCGATTATTTTACAAACAAAGCCTAGCGTTCGCACCTCGTTGCCTTCTCTTCATGCCTCCATGCCAAACTTTCCAAGCAATCAGTGGGGGGGGGGGGGGGGGGGGGGGGATTCGGGAATTGCGTCGATGATGAAAACATCGGTCTACATGCATTACTTTTTGAAAACGTTACACATTCGACTCGGTTCATTATTGAACTATAACGTGCTCGTGGTTTGCATGTCCCCATCACATGCAACACCATCATACATCCATCTCATGATGAACGTATACCTACCACATGATCATATAAATAAGGTCCATCCATCTGTCCATCATAACAAGGAGATGTGCATGTCAATTTGGTAGGAAAGCCATCCCCATCCCGATATCATCATAAAAATGTTGCAATGGATCTGTCGATGGTGTGCAAGGGCTAAGGTCTTGGGCCGAGGGGAATGTGACATGGCACCTCCAGAGTCTGGACTTATTGGAAGAATCCAAGGGAGACCGGGGAGAAAAGTGCCGGCCACCAAACGAGCACCCAGGCCTCTAAAAAAAAAAAAGAAAAAAAAAAAAAAAGAAGAAAAAAATTGCTGGTGTGTCGGGAAACGAATTTAGTGGGAGTAGTGGGAGATCTGCAATTGAATCGACCACGTATCCGACTCATAGATCCAGGGACCTGACATCATATCTAATTGCAAAATTGCCATGCAATTTCATATTGTTCCGAGGAATTTGTTGATGTCTACTTAATCCGTGGCAGTATATAAATGTTGATGTGCCAAGGAATATTTGGGATGGCAGTTAGCTTATTTCATAGCATGCAGTAATAGCTTATATTTTCCCTTCTACTGAAAAAAAGGAAAATAACATGAAATTTTAATCCTATTTGAGTTCTTAACGGATATCCCAGAGGAGCTCAAATTCTATCAACACTGGATACCTAAAATGAAAAAAATAATAATAATAAAAAAAAATTGTCTATCTTTTTGTTTTGTTTTATTTTTGTAAGGGATGTTTGTGTAGAACTTTGTCAAGGATGCAAGGATGGAGGAATTGGGGAATGCTAGATTGCAAAAACCCAAAATTCAGATGCAAATTTGCAATCGAGTCGACGGCATATCCAACTTATAGATCCAAGGACTTGTCATGCTATGAAATTGGGAAATTGTAAATTGAAATACATGTTGTTACCAAGGAATTTGTTGATCTCTCCTTGGTTTGCAGCATTATATAACCTGACAACATTGGAAGTTCTCTTATTTCGAACCATGCAACAATAGCTCGCATTATATCATTTATTTGATCGGTGCCTTTGTGAGTTCATAAAAATGTTGGCAATGATGTTCCCTTCTACCTAAAAGAAAAACATAGAATTTTAATCATTATTCAAGCACTTCCCAAATATCACATATCATTATATAAGTTGTTCAAGATGCTCGAATTCTATCAACATTCAATATCAAAAATTAAAAAAAAAAAAAAAAATTTGTTGAACTTACCATGTTAGGATGTTAATGGGATAGTGGGAGAGGGAGAGAGGCAGGTGCGTGTAACGGCGGTGACTCGTTAAATTAACTACCGTGCTAATAATATTAAGATGGAGATTATGAGTCCTCGCTCATATAACGTTTTAATCTTATCTTCCTGACGGTTGGAGTGGTGGATCAAAGAGTTTTTTTTTTTTTTTTTTTGATGCCCTTTAATACTTGGGAGAGTGAAGATAACTCTGGTATTATAAAAACAAAAATTAAAATTTAATTCAAATGGATGGGATGATTCAAACTAAATCTAAAGAACACCATTGTATCTTGACAAAATTATTCATGCTTTTGTGCATAGTTTTTGATAGGTTTATATTGCCTTTTATGTATAGTTTTTAAAATTCAAATACCATTATGGGATAGAAGTGAGACAATTTAATTAAAATAGTGGTCGAGGAAATGGATTTGGTATCAAGAATGGAAACATCCTCAAGAGTTTCCATGAAGAGAGCACGCATACATAACAATATAACCAATAATATATTTTGATACATGCAATGCATGCCCATAGAAGGCTTAGAATAAAAGAGTCAATCTGCACGAATACGATATAGGAAAGAATTTGTACACAAGGATATGCATATTTTTAACCCTAACAAGAAAAAAACAATGACAACTCCTTTGCCTTACCCCTCCTATGACAAGTTCATCCTGTTAATATGATATGATCTGGCTTAAGAGTCCATTGGACTTGATGTAATAGGCTTCAAGAATTTTCTTTAATTATTTTTTTCACGAAGTTTGGCTTAAAAAGAATAAATCTTGGTTTCAAAGTTTGCAATCCATATGTGAAAATCATCTAAGCATAGCTATAATTGATAAACCTTATCTCAAATATTTAGGATCATTTTATTAGTTCACATTTGTAAAGCATTCCTATGTGGGACTATATTGTCTTAGAAAATGATGCACTCAGGGAAAAAAATAATTATGATAAATTAACAAGTAAATTCACTCATCATATTTTTCTTTTGTTGGGTAGGTCGAATATATTATACAATCTTTGTATATATACATCCATGGGAATTAGAGTATAGAATATTCAAGCATCATGTAGGAACAATGCATGCGGAGTTCAACAATACAAGTCATATAAGCTACCATCTAATCGACATTGTTGTTGGCTTCCCTGTGAACATATGTCATCTCAAAAGAGTAAAAGGTACATGTCATATGCCAAAAATTGCAGACTAAAGGATGAAAACTAGATTCCATTATAGATTTCTTTTAATTAGTTTTGTATCAGATATAATGGCATTATATTTGTTTACACTAGTTACACACATCACACATGCTAAATGCTATTATATATGCGGGTAAGTAATGTATCTCTTTTGATAATAAAATTGATGAAGCTCGTAGGCTTCGCAAGAAGGATCATACCAATTTATTGATATATGGTATAGAGTCTTTGTTGTATGATATCAGCATTATTATCGAGAAAACGAGAAAGGAAAGCCACATGATGGAGAAGAGAAATTGGAAGCAAAGAGCATTTTTTATGTTGTGTCTCGATGATGGACTTAGATATTAAGCCTTTTAATAATAATAATTCTGAAAAGGAATTTTTAGGGCATCCTAGGAAGATTTTAATGTGAAATATAGAATCTCCATCTTGCCAATAGCTATTAGCATGGTTTGTTGTCCTACTCTCCTAAGAGATTGATGTTGGGATGTTATTGCCATATCACTTAAAACAATATCATGACTCATGAGAAATAACTCACAAGGATAAATATTGAAGCAGGTCAAAACTTTCCATCGAAAAGACCTAGGCAACCCATTAATCCACAAAAAAAAAAGAGAGTTTTTTATGCAATCCAATATGTTGAAAATGTAAGTTCTTCTTTTTCCCAATTTGATTTTATCATGGAATCACGAGTATTTCCCCCCCCCTTGCATCCCCTTTTCGATAAGCAAAATTGTCAAAGCCTCGCAAATTAATCATAGTTGAAATTTGTGCTTCTCAGCACTTACTTCAACTAATCTTGGGATATTTAGAAAGGAGTTGAAGCATCGTATGATAAATTTAAGCATCGACAATATCAATGATTTTATGTAGTAATAATCCTTAAGATATGAATAGTCGGTCCTCATCATAGAGCATAGCTTAATTGCTCGCAAATTTCAAGGGACAAATGGAGGTACAATGAATAATAACCATTTATATTGGCTATCACTCCAAGGGAATTTTCTTTAATCCATAGCTTTGGTACATATCTACCATGCATGTCATATCCCTTTCAAAGTTGCGTGAGCATTGGATTAACAAGAGCATAATGTGGCATTGAATAAAATATAACTTGCTAGTGGCAACCTTACACCCATATTCATTGCTCAAAATAAAACTTGATTTCATATGTAATCAATCCTTGATCGATCCATCAAAATTAACTTTATTGGACCTTACTTGAGAATTGACCAACATCAAAATCTCAAGTCCCGATCAAATTTTCGTATCACTCAACCTCTTTGCTTCTCTCTTATACAATTACCTTGGAAGACCAACAAGCTGAAGTGTCTTTATTAGTATTATTATGGTGTCCATTATTTTATTTCATGCTGGAAACCCATCCATTCATATGATGATGAGATATAAATAGCAAGGCAAATAAAACTCTCTTTATTATATGTTTATTATTATTATTATTATTATTAATTTTCAAAAAAATCCAGATCGTGTCAAGGAAAGAAGAATCTAAAGGGGCGTCCGTCTTAAGGAATCCGCACCGTGGCTAAAAGTATGGACTTTGTTGTAAATAAAACGGAATCTAAAGGGCATTTTCGTGTCACGGCCCAACCCCGCCCCGCTCCCGATTTCAAAAACTTTCAAAACCGTCTTCTCCCTCTGGATCGGGGATCGGAATCGAGATCAAAACATCAAAAAGACGAGACATGAAGCTCCCTCCGAAACCCTAACCCTAAATCCCACCTGAGAGGAGAGGGAAGATCGAAGGAGAGAAAAAAAAAAAAAAAAGCGATTTTTTCCGCGAACTTTTCCCTCCTCCTACTCCTCCTTGACCTTCTTCGCCCCTCTTCTTCTTCCTGGCCGTCAAAGCGACGGTTCTCGCGTCCCCCAGCTTGCCTTCGGCTTCACTCCACGGGCCCACACCCTCACCCAAATAGAAAGCTCCACTTCCCACCTCAAAACCCTGACGCTGTCGCCCTAATCTCCTCTTAAATCCATGTCCTCCAGGAACCAGAACAGGCCCCCTCCCACCCCGGTCCCCAACCCCCCGAGAAGCCCCTCAAATGTAAGGTTTGCCCTCTACTTCGCCCTCCTAGGGCTAGAGTTTCGGCTTCTAGGGTTTTGGATTGATCCGTGGTTCGGTTCTTGCAGAAGAAGGACAATTTAGATGAGGCGCCCGTGGATAAACGAAGGAAGATCGGAGTAGGGAAGATGGTGGGCCCCGCGACCAACCCCCGTGCACGGCAGGTGCTGTCGACTGTCAATGCCGGTCCGAATCCTGCTGGGCACGGCGATCATGCCGCCGGCACCGCTCCCAGCTCTGATGGTGGGAGCAATGGCGGCGGGGTCGAGTTTGGATCCAGGGAGGATGTGGAGAGGCTCTTGGGTGAGAAGATGAAGGGGAAGAACAAGAATGATTACAAGGTAATCAGTCTGAAATTTCTATTTTGTTTAATTATTGCTCCACTTTTGCTTAACTTGTGGGAATTTTCTTTTTATCATAGGGAAAGAGTGAGCAGATGATAGAGTACATAAAAAAACTCAGGACTTGTATCAGATGGTTCATGGAACTAGAAGATGGGTATTTGGCAGATCAAGAGAAGCTCAGAAATATGTTGGACTCTGAAGAGAAAAGGCATGCAGACATTGGTAATTGTCGCTTTAGCCCTTTGATTAGCTGAGAAAAGGTTCTTCTAGTTAAGAACCTTGGTTCCAGGACTGTTGCTTGCTCATCATGGCATTTGATTGGCTGTCAATGAAAATTCCTTTTTTTTTTTTTTTTTTTGACTAGAAGTTGGAAGGGCCAGTTGCTCACAGTATTAATTTGGTTAGTTTTTATCTTTCTGTAGAGGCCGAAATGAGGGCCAAGGTTGAAGAATTGACCACAATTATCCTGGAGCTTCAGAGTCAGCTTGTGACTTTGCAGGAAAGCATTAGAAAGGAAGAGGCTGACAAATCAGTGAGACTTTTGAAAATTTTAAGTTTATTTGGGAACTGCTTTGCATATTTCTGATTGCAAATTTGAATTATGACAGGCTGTCATTAAATCCTACGAGGAAGAAAGAGATGCGAGGGTTGCAGCTGAAAATTCGTTAGCCACAATGTCTGAAGAGCTTGAAAGGGTTAATCAAGAAGCTAGACATTTCAGTGATCAGGTATGATGTTTGCTTATAGGTGGAGATTTCAGGGATGCAATATGACCTTGCTTTCTTATGTTATTTCAGCTGAAAATGATCCAAGAAACCAACAAGAGGTTGCAGGAGTACAATACTAGTTTGCAGCAGTACAATAGCAGTCTTCAGGCTGAGGCTCGGAAAAATGGTGAGACTATGTCAAAACTACAGAAGGAGAAGAATGCTATGATGGAAACCTTGACTGGTTTGAGGGATCACACCAACTCTCTTAAGATTCAGTTGGATTCTTCTAGGGTGAGTTATTCACCATTGTGTTTTGGCTTACAGCAAAGAATTAAATATCATATGAGTGAGCAATATTACCTTGGTCAGTACTTGCACACATTTCGCTTTCTTTCATAATTATTATTGCAAAATTTGTTCTGTGTAGTGTGTAATTGGCACTGAACAGAACCGACTTTTTAGAGAATAAATATATTTAGAAGCACCTTTCAGGAATACTGTTGAAAGAAATTCTTCTAGTGATTTAATTTTTGAATAGGACAGACATTCTTCCATCCACTAACCCTAGAAGGGACCTTATCTTCACATGACAATATTATTTCTTAAGGTTTACTGTTTATTTTGTTACTCTTCATGGTCTAACATTAGAGCATCCATTTAGTTACTTGCTGTCAATGTTATGCAATAAATATATGCCTTTAAATTCCCATCAGTTTGACAATAGGTGGAAACTCATGAGAATTGTTGATGTGTACAGAAGTCAATATTTGGATTTTGCAATTGCTAATGCATTCTAGGCCTTGATCCTGTTGTGTTTTGGATCAAACTAAAGATCTCGTTTGATGATCGATTTCAAAATGTGTTCCTTTGCCCATTAACCCTCTTCTTTCAACTCTTCTCCTTCTTCTTTGGTTATATTATACTATCAAGTGGAAATTTATGTAATGACTGGCTCATCTTGTGCTGACTTTCATTTTGCGTTATGCGGCATGTGATGATCACACATGAACTTGTTTGATCTCCTGAGCCATGACATTTCATACCATAAAATCTTTCCATCACTCATCTGCCACATTTATTTGACGTATCAATAAACTTATAAAGAGATAAATCAATCAACTTTTCGTAGGGTTGTAATTGTAGCTGATTTTTGGACACCCTTCACCTATATCTCATGTCCAGGTTGCGTAAGAGATCATATGTTGTTTTCTTAGGCTTGATTATGGCTAATCACAATACAGTGAAGCTTTACAATTGTAAATGAAACTACTGTTAAATTTAGGTAAAAAGTTGTTCAAAAATAAAATACAAGTCTAAGATTCTGTAGAATTGGAAATGAGGCCCAGCAGAAGTGATAAAGAAGATGTACCTTTACATGATAGTTATTGATATCCTGAATTTGTCATAAAGATTATTGAAGTTATGAAAGATGTTATATCTATCAGAACTAAATGAAGGTAACAAATATGAAGGGCATTTGAGGTCTGGTGTTGTTGCTGCATGTATTGTTGAAAGGCAATAATAAGGCTCATAACATATGTCAAAGAGTAGGATCTAGGATCATGATATAATCACCACCAATACTAGGATGCTAAATTGGGGATTTGCAAACCAAGGGGATAAAGCTAGAAATGGGCACATTATATGGAATATAGGGTTTCACTAGTTGAGGGTGAAGCATAAGCATACAAAATAAAAATATTTGAAGATTGTGAATGGAGGGACTCAGATTTTTATCAAATAGTTACAAAAGGAAAGGAGAATCTATCATATATTTTTGGTGGAACTTTTTGGAATGTCTGTGGAAAAGCTTGGCACAAAAAGAGTTGGTAGTCAATATATAAAATACAAATTAATGGAGAGCGGGAGGCAAATTTGACCTTGATTTGGTGGGACAGGACTTGATGCTTGTGGTTGTAATCATTATTATGATTAATAGTCTGATGTGCATATGGTGCTTGTGTAAGAAAATGCATCAGATGCTAGGTGGTTGCCTAGATTGTGTACATATTGCCTGGCCATCAATTATTTCTTCTGCTTGATATCCTTGTAACCTTAACCAAACATCCAAGCCATGGTTCAAGTACTTAGTCTTATTTGTTTAACACATTCTAATGAAACTTTATGCAGTGATTTGGAGACCTTCATAAGCCAACTTTGGTTTGTTCACAATGGGTTGGAGAATTGAGATTAGGAAGTAGTTGTTGATGATTGGCGGAATAGATTGTAATTGCCTAGATGGATTATTGGTAACCTTTGATGGACAAGGTCAAATGGGAGAATATTTGAGGGTTGGAATTGGGTCAGCCAAACTCGGCTCCAATTCACACCCAACATGATGTAGACCTGACTTGTTTCCATTTCACCCATGGTTGGGCACGGCTTCAAGGCCACAATTTGATATAGGCTGGGTTTGGATATAACTGAATTTTGCCTCATCTGGTTAGTCTTGAATATATTCGTTCAAAAAGGGTAAGCCCTTGTCTCTTGAACTTGGGTCTAATGCAAAGAGAAATCTAACCTGAATCACCTGATAACTATCCAAGTTAATGGGTTGGAGGTAGGTCTAAATGTCAGGCCTGAAGCTGGATGTTTTGGTTTTGGATCAAGCTGGGTTGGGACCCAATGCAACCCAGTTGTGATGAAAGGACAACTTGTATAAGAATGAAGTTATGCATTATGGCATTAACAATTGAAGTCTGTCATGGCTAAGGAGATGCTTTTGCAAAATGTTATAAAGAAAGAATATTTTTGTGCTGCAGCTCTAACTTATAAGACTGTAAACAGAAATAAATAGTAAAGAATTATAGGCAGGTCTAACTTATAAGCCTTTTTTTGTAGAGTCTGTCTAATCTGTTGGTTTGAAGATCAACATTTTTGTTGAGAATTGGTTGATGTCAGCCAACACCTAATCGAACCATTTCTCTTTCTTGCACAAGCATAACCATAACCATGAAGCCCTGCCCCAACTTTTTGGAATCTGCTGTTTGGATCCTCGTTCGCTAAAAATTCCCAGTTAAGGCTATATCTGTTGTTATTTCATATCTATGAATTAAGTAATTATCAGCTGACACTTATTGATTTAGTAATTAGATGTGGCAAGCAATTTGAAGTTATTTTGACAATTTTTTTTTTGTTGTTATTCCATAACTTGGATGACTTAGAGTCATCTGGTGTTAGTTGATGGTTACTTCAGCATGATCTCAGTTTTGCTTAAACTGCAGTGGAAATTCATGGTCTGTTAGGAGAGGTTTTAACAATTGACTTTAGCTTGAGATCCCACTATTAAATATGATGGATGAAGTTTGTTGAACTGCCAAAGTCTATAAGTTCATGTAATATCAAGATTGGAAATGAAATTTATAAATGACTTGTGATGTTACTGCTAAAGACCTGTATTTCATCAGAAGCATCAAGCCTATAAGAAGTTAATAGTTCTAGCATGCTTGACTTATGAAGTCCTTGAGTTTCACCCTACCTACAATTTTCCCAATTATACCATTTTGGAATTTATTGGTAACTTTTTTCCTTGCTGATAACTTTAAAAATGAAAAGGAGGTATAATTTCTCTGGTGTAGGGATGGATTACTTCACATATCCACTTGCTTGTTTTAATGTATTCTCATTTCTTTGAATCATTTGGAACAAATGACAGGAATTTCATACCTTTTTCATCAGTTTATATGGTTTGACCTACCTAGTTTAGGATGATTGTTGGATCGATGCCCCTAACCCACATTTCAAAAGGCCCAGGCCCGTTGAAAGGGCGGAAACAATCGGTCTTAAATCGGCAGCGCAGTAACCTCGGGGCACATGAGTTGACCCAAGCATGGGAGCCGACCCTAGCACAGGAGCGGCCGCTCCCGCGAATTCGATCGAGCCAAACTCCGTGAGGCCTACTGACCTGGCCTCCAGCTCACCTAGCTAGCGGCCACATTGTGTGGACCCCGGACCCTGGGTGAATCCCGAGAGCGTGAGCTGGCACCAAGTCAACAATCCCCCCTAGCTAAACGCTCGAGGGGCCCTGTGCTCGCTCGGAATCGAACCCGTGACCTCGACTCTGATACCAGTTGTTGGATCGATGCTCCTAACCCATATTTCAAAAGGCCTAGGCTCGTTGAAAGGGCGGAAACAATCCATCTTAAATCGGCAGCGTAGCAACCCGGGGCACACGAGTCGACCCGAGCACGGGAGCCGACCCTAGCACGGGAGCCGACCCTAGCACAGGAGCGGCTGTACCCGCGAGGCCTGCTGACCTGGTCTCCAGCTCACCCAACCAGCGAACGCATTGCGCGGACCCCGGACCCTGGGTGAATCCCGAGAGCGTGAGCTGGCACCAAGCCAACAATGATATATCCTCATAATCAGAATGGCACTTGCAAATTTTAGTCAAGTTATGAAGATATATATTTTTTTATTATAGTGATACATACCTGGCTCCATGTATTAATTAAGCGGCGCAATTTCTTCTGTATACATTGTTAAATTCACATTGGTCAACCAAATTTTGTGGAAGGATATAAATTTGCAGCTGAGTTTGAGAATTAGGGAATAGATAAGATGCTCTTCAGTTTGATTTCACATGAACTCTTACTGCTGCTCTATTCATTTTATAATTTATCAATTTTTTTTGTTATTTTTGTATTAATAGTATTAATAATGTCACTCAAGACCTGTAGCTTTTTATGTTGGATGTTCTTCCAGTCATCTCAGCAAGAGGCTATCAAACAGAAAGAAGAGTTAATGAAGGAAGTTGGTTGCCTTAGAAGTGAATTGCATCAAGTAAGAGATGAACGTGATCATACATTAGCTCAAGTGCAGAGTTTAAGTGTTGAACTTGAGAACTGTAGAGAAATAACAGGAAAATCCTCAAAAGATTTGGATAGCATAAGAATAAAAACTACTGCCCTTGAGGTTGGTTGTATCTTCTTGTTTTTAAAATTATATGTTTGCTATTATGACTATTTATTTTTTAAATTATTTATTTGCAGGAGACGTGCTCTTCCCAAAGAGAGCAAATACAGGTCTTGCAGCATCAGCTTGCTGCAGCAAATGAAAAGTTGGAGGTTAGTGACAGCTGAGTTTCAAGATTTGTAATATCTGACTTTGCATTAATACTTGATATTCTTGTTGCATGCCTTAGGGAAAGGAGCTTATTTTTGGCAGTAGGAAAGTAAGATATATTTCACTGTTACTTAACCATTACAGTCAGCTTTAACAACCGTGTTTATTTTTGTAGAGGGCTGATTTGACTGCCATCGAGACAATGACAGAATATGAAGGACAGAAGAAGACTGTAAAAGATTTGCAAGAACGTCTTGCAGATGCAGAGTTTCAAATCTTGGAAGCAGAGAAATTGCGCAAAAAGCTGCACAACACCATACTGGTACTTATTTTACTTATTGTGGCTGATTATTTGTGCCAGTGATTTTGATGCTAATTGTTCTTCATTCTGTAGGAGCTGAAAGGAAATATCCGAGTGTTCTGTAGAGTACGCCCTGTTCTATTTGACAGTGATTGTAGTGGCACGGAGGGGCCAGTTGTTTCATATCCAACATCAGTTGAATCTCTTGGACGTGGCATTGACTTGATGCATAATGGTAGGAAGGCTTTCCAAGGCTACTATTGATTCATTTTTTCTCCATTCTTTCCTTTGTCGTGGAGATCAGATATTGATTACATCATATAATTCCATTGTCAACAGTGCAAAAGTATTCCTTTACTTTTGATAAAGTATTCAATCACGAAGCTTCACAAGAAGATGTATTTGTAGAAATCTCGCAGCTGGTACAGAGTGCGCTAGATGGTTACAAGGTGCAGTTCTAGAAACATCTTATATTGTTTGTCATGTAATCATACTTGCTCTTATTTGTATATAATATTACTATGATTTTTATTGTTTTTCATGTTTTTATTGGATCATATTTTATCAATTTAAGTGTAAACCTACATTTGCTAGTAGGTGAAGTTGTTGGCAAGTGAAAATTTTTTTGATATGCTTGAATCGACACTAGGTTTCTACCTACAGAATGTTTGCAAATCAAATATCTTTTTTATCCCAAAATCCCACTTCATGGTTGGTTCAGAGCATTATGAATTGTATCAGCAATTCTATTTTTTTGAATTAGTCTGGAATTTCATATTCTCTAATGTTCTTGTGGTGACCTAACCTAGGTTTTCCGCTCTGATCCTTTTGTTGCTTGGCTAGCTCTACTGATTCTCTTATCCTTTTAATCCCTTAATGGCGGTTTTGATGCCATTTTTATATTACATCTCTAATATGCAGCATCTACTACATTTCATTTTATTATTTGTTCGAGAAGTGCCACATTGATTTTATTTTTTTCTGGTGATGGCATGCTAAATTTAAGAAAATGAGTTTTGTTATTGCAGGTCTGCATATTTGCTTATGGGCAAACAGGTTCCGGTAAAACTTACACAATGATGGGCAAGCCAGAACCGCTTGAGCAGAAAGGGCTTATACCCCGATCTCTAGAGCAAATATTCCAAACCAGCCAATCTCTACAAAGTCAGGGATGGAAATACAAAATGCAGGTCGGTTTTTATGCTTTGCTATCTGCTATATAATCTTCTTGTGTTCGTGTGGATATTTGCTTGGTGTGTTTTGGTTACCATGTTTTACTTTTGACAATTTGCAGGCTTCAATGCTAGAAATTTATAATGAAACAATTCGTGATTTGTTATCACTGGGTCGCCCTGGCTGCTTAGATGCAAATGCTGCTCTTAGCAAGCAATATGCAATTAAACATGATCCCAATGGTAACACGCATGTGTCTGACCTTACCATTGTAGATGTTTGCAGTATTAAGGAGGTTTCTTTTCTCCTACAACAAGCTGCACAGAGTAGGTAAATCTTTTTGAACGTGAACTGTAGTCCTTTATAGTGTTTTATGAGTTATTGATAGAATTTCGGTTGTAACATTTATTTAGTGATCTGACTCAGTTTTGAAATTTTGCTTGAATTTGCACACATCTTGACCTTTCTAACCATATATGAACCTTCTAATTGGTTTGCTTCTATATAGGGGTAGCATTCTTCTTTTCTTGTAATCCAACATTGTACCTTAAGCTGTAAAGTACAATTCGTTATAATTTGCTTACCGGGCATGTACAAGCTAAAACTGTGTTCGTGCCGGAGCCAGTTGGGATGATGCCAAAATTAACAAATGTTATATTACTTATATTATTCTTAAAAATTTTACTGATAGTAAATTTTTTTTTTTCTGTACAAGTGAAGTAAAATAAAAGCTCATTACGTAAGTAATGCCAAGATATAATATACTTTCGGGATGGCTGGAAGCAGTCTATACTAAAGGCAAAGTTAAGCAAGGGAAAAATAACACTTTTTTTAATGTAACATTTAAGATAATTAGAAAATTATAAAATAATTCAGTAGAAAAATAAAATGGGGGTAAATCACATTTCTACTTTCCCATACATATCTATGACCATGCTATAAAGAACTTTCAAGATTTGCAAAAAAATAGCATCATTGCATGCCTTTCGTTCAAACTTTGGGTTCCATGTTGATTTCATGTCATCTTAGGGATATTAGAGTCGTGGAATCGAAATTTCCAGACTATGGTTTCACATTGTCGGTACCTTAAGATACAAACCTGTTTTCTGTTAGCTATTGTGATAATTGATTGCATTATTCTAGTCAGACATGTTAAGAAAGTTCTGATACATGCATTGTTGAATATAGTTGAAGCAATAGAATGTTATTTTCATTTTTGTTTGTGTGGTTGTTCTTCTGTTACTAAATTAGTGTTATATTTGTGCATAGCAAAATAAACATAGAGTTGCATTTTTCTCTTAGTAAGTTGTAGTGTTTATTTTTTACCTGGTGGATCTGGTTGAGAAATTCTGCAATATTTTGACCCAAAAGTCGAATAAGGGAACTTCTGAGAACTGCTAGCTTGTGAGGTCGAATGTTGCCACCATAGTGATTCATTTCTCATACTGATCACCATTATTTTATGGTAGTGTTGCATGGGTTGAGTTGGATGTTGCACCAACCCTCAGCATCTGATCCTGTGCTTTATATACGGCACCTCTAACTAGATTTCTAAGTTACAGGAAATTTTTTAGGGCCTGTTTAGATGTCTGGGCCAAAAGTCCCATGGGATTCATGGGTTGGGCCAAAACAAGCAGCTAAGTCGGGCTAGGTCAAGCCTATTTTTATAAAACCCAAAGAACCATTGGAGTAGGCTGGCCTGAATCTCATAGGGGGGAAAAAAGACCTCAGCTTGTTTTTTTTTTTCCTTTTCTTCCTATGGGATTCGGGCTGGCCTAATCCAATGGTTCTCTAGGTTTTTATAAATATAGGCTTAACCCAGCCTGGGTTAGCTGGCTGTCTTGGCAAACCCACGTATCCTATTGGATTTTGAGCCCAGATATCCAAACAGGTTTTAACTTGAATAATGTTTTCATTTAGAACTGGCAAATGCATGTTCATCCAAGTTTTGACATTTATGGATTGTCAAATCTGACATAATACATCCATGTCATATTAAGACATTGCTTAGTAGCTTAAAGGTAGGAAATATGGTCTTTGACCCAGAACTACTGGATCAGTTCTTTGGATTATCAAAGAGCAATTGCATTTTATATGATTGCAAAAAAATATTTTTAGATTATATGTTCTGCCTGGGTCTCAATATTGCCTGTATTTAATTTTTAAGTCGATGCATTTTGTTATGACATAATAAATTATTTTTAGATTATATGTTCTGCCAGGGTCTCAATATTGCCTGTATTTAATTTTTAGGTCGATGCATTTTGTTATGTAGTTGTGGATTTATTTTTTCTGCCTTGGTTGTCAGTGAAATGCCCTTCTGCTATGCAGTTTACTTAATGTTTCAGATGCTAGCATTTTGAAGCAAAACAAGTAGACCTATTACTTTCTGTAAATGAGTATCATTGAAGGCCATATATACATCTTATGATCATGAGTGTAAATTTTGTTAGGAAAAATGTTACCAGAAAACGGTTCTTAAGCCCATCTATCAATGTGCCATGCACTCTGTATTTGTTAGTGCAGCATTCTTGTCTGCATAACCCAAACACCGTTCATCTTGTCAACTCTTAATGTAGTGGCAACCAAGACAACAATTTAGTTCCTTAATCCTGTGCCTGCTAACTTTTATTGAACAAATATGTACATGAAGTCAAAGATTCAGCGGCTTGCTATGTATCATGTGGAATTTTTTCTTAATATAGAAAATACTACATTTAATAAATAGATATGCCTGCATACATGCATCTATGGCATGCATGTCTCTGTGGGTGCCCCTTTATTTTTTTTCTGGCCTTGATCTCAGAATATATTTTTTAGACCAAGGCACATGGTTAAAACTTAGAACCGGTTGAAGTCAGATGTATTTCCTATTTATTTCTTGGATCGTTATTTTGTCTCCTTGATGAAGTCAATTTTTTTTAGTTTGGATCTCTGCAGGTTTTTTCCTTTTTGTTTTGGGGGGGGGGGGGGGGGGGGGTTTGAGGCCCTAACCTTTTGCCTTTCAACTTTGGCATGGGTGTCAGACAACTGTTGAAAAAAAGCCTTGAAAGTGCCAGTTTTGATTTCTGCTCTGTGGAGCCAAGAATGAATTTTTATGTTATAGAGCAAATTTATGGATTTAATAAATAGAATCTTGTGCTCCTATTCCAAGAGAACATCTCTAATTTGTTGAACTTTTTTTTGGAAGTTATACTCCCAATTGTTAGCCATGTGAACACATTTTTTTGTTGATATTGTTTATACATGGAAACTACAATTTGACAATTGGAGCATATGTATTGCTCTGTGTGCATTATACATCCATCTGTTTTTACATATTTGATTGATCATACATCCACCTCTTGTTTATGGAATGAAAATATGGGAGGAATCCTGAATGAATGTGTTGAATTTGGTGTGCAGGTCTGTGGGTAGGACACAAATGAATGAACAATCCTCAAGAAGTCACTTCGTGTTCACTTTACGGATAATTGGAGTTAATGAGGTGGGCAGGTGTTTATTATATCACTGTTTTAATTAGTTATGCCTGCCCTTATATACTGATTGATTATGTATCTCCAGAGCACAGAGCAGCAGGTTCAAGGGGTGTTGAATTTAATTGATCTTGCTGGAAGTGAGCGTCTTGCTAAAAGTGGCTCCACCGGCGACCGCCTCAAAGAAACACAGGTGCTCTTGAATTCTTTAGCAATGTCCACTTCTTTCTGAGCTTGTATTTCATGTGGTATTCCTTCTCTTACTGAGTTCCTGCAGGCAATTAACAAAAGCTTATCTGCATTGAGTGATGTAATCTTTGCTATTGCGAAGAAAGAGGATCATGTGCCTTTCAGGAACTCCAAGCTAACATATCTTCTGCAGGTAAAGTATTATTTCCCCCGGTAACGTATGATGCTTTGGGATGATTAGCATTTTATCTTCAACTGAGATGTTATAATTTTATAATGACTCCCTATTGCAACTAGTCTAATAACCAAATTTTGTATCAGCCTTGCCTTGGTGGAGACTCTAAAACATTAATGTTTGTCAACATCTCCCCCGAGTCATCATCTGTTGGGGAGTCAATTTGCTCTCTACGTTTTGCTGCAAGGGTTAATTCATGCGAGATCGGGATTCCCCGGCGCCAGACCCAGATGCGTTATTCAGACTCACGCTTGAGCTATGGCTGAGCAACCTGGCAACTACTGTGCATCCTCCTGCTCCATATGATTGCCCGTTCCTGCAGCCATTGTGGCATATTTAATGACTATTAGGCTTCTAACATGGTCTTTCTGTAACCAATACCAAGGAAATGAAATCAGTGTTGTGTTGTAGTGGAATTTGTAGAGGGAAGGCATTATGTTTGATTGTGGTAATATTTGTATCAAAATTCCTTCTCACTGATGTTATTTCTCTTATAATTGGATCAAATTTCTACATGAACGATTTAAAAATCAATTCAGCTGGAATGGATGAACAGCTTTTCTTTATTTCTTGGCAGTCTTTGATTGCCAGTGCAGCTATATGGAACTTAAAATATAGGCACTTATGAACTAGTGTTTTGAAGTGCCAAGGGGGGAATACTTTAAATTGATAATTCTGCCTAGAAGCCATTGATCGCAATAATTTATATGATGCTTGTTTGCCATGCTGCAATCCTATGACAATGGGCTTTTCTGAAGCAGCAGCATGTTCAGCATATGATTTTTTTTTTTTGTCACAGGCATGATGTTTAGTATTTCTTGGATTTCACCTCTGCTTTTCTAATACTGAATGGCTATACTAGTGAACACTTCCCTCATAATCATGTGGTATGGGGTTTGAGCAGTGGGGAACAATATCATCGTAAGCGCCGTGCTGCTCTCCGTCGTCTTTAGGCTGGTCATGGATGGGATCTTAAGGGTTTTTTTATCAAACGAGGACGGGGGTTGAAGTTATCTTAGTTGCCTGGAATTTTATGTGGCTGAAGTTTTTAATTTTTGCCCTGTTATCTTTCACACGGGCATCAATTTCTACAGCCTACGCCTACCTAATGTTCCTCTTTTTCCATGGCAAGTACTCTGCCGTTAACTCCCTTTTGCATAGGGAGTCGTGAGAACTCGGCTAATAGAAAGGCCATGGTTCTATGTGCCTGTTTAACAAGCGTATTGTCTGTCTGTATGTGAGTTACTTGTGTAAGGATTGAGTATCGATTATTTAAAGATCAAAATCTATTATAACCGGCCGAAAGCACAGGTTGGATTCGGTCATTGGCTCCATTTTGTTATTGCTTCATGTTTGCCATGACTGTAATTTGACGTGTGGGTTCATAGCACGCTGGTTCCTTACAAATCTTAGTGATATGTTGAGATTGTCGACTCATCTCCCGTTATCTTCCTTTGCTGTCTTTTTCTAGTTTTTGTATTATTAGCCACCTTGTTCAATACGGAGCTCCTTTTACCCTTTTTTTTTTTTAAAAAAAAATAATTCTGGCATTATTCTTTAAATTTTATTGGAGGCTTGGAGTTGTGTGCAAAGTAATATAGGAACAACTTAATCATGGTTACAGAATAAGGGACGAAAAGCGATGAGGAGAATCCTAATGTAGAGTGTCACGTCTTGAAGCCAGGTACATGATAGACTGCCGTATTTCTTTAGAATTTAATCTTATCAAACATGTAAAACATATTCTACAATAAATAACCCGATAGTGGTATAAAACAAATTCACAAATTATTTTATTCAATACGAGAGTTTTGAATCAAGATCGACAAATTAACGAAATTCAACTAAAATCTAAGATACAGTATAAACAAGGTTCAACTAAAATTTAAGATAAAATATAAACCAAGAAACTAACATCTAAATCCTAGCTCCTTACTGACGGGTTCCGATGTCGAAATGACATTCTACATCTATAAGATACAATAAAAATATAGAGAACAAGAAATGGATTTTGCAGATCAGTAAGTTATCATAATCTCTAATTCATACATTAAATATTTTAATAATAATCTATACACATAAGCCAATCATAGTAAGACAATCAACACTATTTCTAATATGCACATTTGAATACAATATATTTCAAATAACAAAACCACAGATGGCTATCCATTTTTACTTTACTTTCTTGGTTTTTTTGACTATGGCCATGATCGATCCGTATCTAGTCTCAGAAGAGACTAGATCATGACTACACATACAGTTTATCGGTCATGTACCAGTGATTATCCTACTGGAGGTTCAGAAAGATACTAGCTCTGATATCATACGAGAAAGATATTCATTCTTAGCATGTGCTAGCGATCACCCTGCCTGGCTAGGCCTAGAAGGAAACTAGTTCCTGACTATACATACCATCCATCAGTCATATGCCAATGATTGCCCCACTGGAGGCTCGTAAGGAGTCTAAATCCTAACTCGTGTGATCATTGTTGGACCAGAGAGTGTCAACATCAACAAATATTATAATTTATGCAATTCAGTATAACACATGTTAAGATATACATGTTCAACATTTCAGAATATTCATAACATAATCATAAGGCATTAATAATTTAATTTTTTAGATAGAACATGTTTGGCACATAATAGTAGAGGTCAAGATAACTTATCAAAAATAATTCTATCGATATGTTACAAATTTGAGTTCTAACTCTGATGCTCCTTTATTATGGAGTTGAAAACTCTAGCAAAATAATTATATAATTAATATTTTACTTAAAAAATAAACTAGTATAGGAGAAGAGGTTCTTCATTAAGTCTTGATCTCGATCTAAACCATGAAAATGATTGATCCAGATATTTATTTATTTATTTATTTTACAATTTTCTTTCTCTCTCTTATCTCGTTTACCTCTTTCACTCCTTTCTCTTTCTCCTTTTCTTTCTTTTCGTTCTCTCTCCCTTCTCCCTTTTCTTCTCCCTTTTTTTCTTACTCTTTTTTTTTTTTTTTTTCTCATTTTTTTAATTTAATAAAAAATATTATTTGGTGAAATCGTGGATACAACCCGTGATTTCTTATTATATTATTTTATAAAAAAATATAAATTTTTTAACAATTTTTTAATAATTTTTTATTTTTTAATGTAATTTGGTAATGATATGGTCGTTACGCTGACGTGGCATGTCTCAGGTTCCGCCGGACGTGATCCGAACCATGTGGATTTTTTTGGCGAGCGATATCGGATACGGGTCCACCTCGGTTGAAGTCGAGCACTCCTCTGCCGCTCCGCCAGGTATCCGCCCAGGACGGGTCCACCTCGGCCGAAGCTGGCGGCCCCTTGCTCCCTCGCCGGGTGGCGCCCGGAGACGGTTCTACCTCGGCCGAGGTCGAGCCGGGCCCTCCTGCTCCTTCGCCAGATGGCGCCCGGATACGGGAAACACCTCGGCCAAAGTCGAGCACTCCTCTGCCGCTCCGCCAGGTGTCCGCTCAAGAGGGTTCCACCTCGGCCGAAGCTGGTGGCCCCTTGCTCCCTCGTCGGGTGGCGCCCGGAGACGGTTCCACCCCGGCCGAGGTCGAGCCGGGCCCTCCTGCTCCTTCGCCAGATGGCACCCGGATACGGGTCCACCTCGGTCGAAGTCGAGCACTCCTCTGCCGCTCCACCAGGTGTCCGCCCAGGAGGGGTCCACCTCGGTCGAAGTGGGCGGCCCCTTGCTCCCTCGCCGGGTGGCACCCAGAGACGGTTCCACCCCGGCCGAGGTCGAGCTAGGCCCTCCTGCTCCTTCGCCAGGTGGCGCCTGGATACGGGTCCACCTCGGCTGAAGTTGAGCACTCCTCTGCAGCTCCGCCAGGTGTCCGCCCAGGAGGGGTCCACCTCGGCCAAAGCTGGCGGCCCCTTGCTCCCTCGCCGGGTGGCGTCCGGAGATGGTTCCACCCCGGTCGAGGTCGAGCCAGGCCCTCCTGCTCCTTCGCTAGATGGCGCCCGGAAACGGGTCCACCTCGGCCGAAGTCGAGCACTCCTTTGCCGCTCCGCCAGGTGTCTGCCCAGGAGGGGTCCACCTCGGCCGAAGCTGGCGGCCCCTTGCTCCCTCGCCGGGTGGTGCCCGGAGACGGTTCAACCTGAGCCGAGGTCGAGCCGGGCCCTCCTGCTCCTTCGCCAGATGGCGCCCAGATACGGGTCCACCTCGACCGAAGTCGAGCACTCCTCTGCCGCTTCGCCAGGTATCCGCCCAGGAGGGGTCCACCTCGACCGAAGCTTGCGGCCCCTTGCTCCCTCGCCGGGTGGCGCCCGGAGATGGTTCTACATCGGCCGAGGTCGAGTTGGGCCCTCCTTCTCCTTCGCCAGATGGCGCCCGGATACGGGTCCACCTCGACCGAAGTCGAGCAGTCCTCTGCCTCTCCGCCAAGTGTCCGCCCAGGAGGGGTCCACCTCGGTCGAAGCTGGCGGTCCCTTGTTCCCTCGCCAGGTGGCGCCCAGAGATGGTTCCACCTCGGCCGAGTTCGAGCCGGGCCCTTCTACTCCTTCGCCAGGTGGCGCACGGATACGGGTCCACCTCGACCGAAGTTGAGTGCTTCTTTGTCGCTCCGTCGGGTGTCCACCCATGAGGGGACCACCTCGGCTGAAGCTGGCCCTACGTAGTAAGGCCTCCGGGAGGTGGGGGTGCGAGTTTCAAAATCGTCACTCGGGCAGCACGCGCTGTGCCTCACGAGGAGCACCGTTACGGTCTGCAGTGACGCACGAAACCTCGTTTACATCAGCCCGACGGGTTCCGCAACCGAGAAGCGGAGTTCTGGCAGGTAGGAGCCAGCAACGAACATTGTCAATGCCTGGGAAGGAGAGCACCCGCGCTTGGCCCAAGGCATGGCCAGTATCTTCCCTCTCCCCTTTTTCTCGCTGGGCTCGGCAAGCAAGACAAGGAGGCCACCGGGTTCCCGGACCCGAAGGGGAAAGGAAAAAAGAGAGAGAGAGAGGAAAAAGTGAAGGCTGAGAGGGAGCCTCCCGGGGGCGGAAGCCGGAGGCAATGTGATGGGATAAAAGGATGGGAAGAGCGGATAGCCTGGTAAGTGGAAAAAGGGCAGGGAAAAAGAAGGCATCGAGAGAAGGATCCAGGGACCCGAGGGGAGTCCTTCGGCGTGAGCTCGGTGAAGGGGTTGGGCCCAATTTCCACTCTTCCTAAGACCTCTTTTGTTAAGATCTTCTCTAAGTCTGGGGCTCCTTCGGGGACCCACCTTAGGGATTCTGTTCCATCTCGTCGTTCTCTAACTTAACCGTCGGAGCTCCCTCGCCGGGACCCCCGGCCAGGGTTTCTGACCTTGTTTTGCAGGACCGGAAGCTCGTAGACCATGAGGTGAGACGGTCTGAGACCGGTACCAGCTTTGATGCTACAGGCCGCGGTGATGAGATCGGCAACAGATTGGCGCACCAGGTATGGGGCAGGACAGCAACCCCAGCATGAGCTAGCTCTCTGCGGGACAAAGCGTGCTCCGACCATGGTGGTGACGCGCGGGCGCGAAGCGTCCACCAGTCGAGTAGGGGAAGCCCCTTCCCCTCAGGGGCCGCGTAGCCCAGAGAGGGAGCTTCCTGCTCCACCTCCTCTTCCTCCGCAGCCGTCCCCGGTGGACGGACCTTTCGCAGCTGTCATCCAATAGCTGCAAACCCTGACCACAGCAGTTCGACAGCTACAACACTAGCAGCGGTCCCTGGCCACTCAGCCCCAGCCAGGGACCCCCGCGGCTCGGGCCACGGGGCCCCGCGAAAGCCTGCGCTCCATCCAAGGTAGGCCCTCTCAACCGCGGGCAGTCTCCAACCCCCGCGGGAGCCACCAAACCCCCGCGAAGAGGAATTACTCCGGTTCGGCGGATCACGAGAGTCGATCCCCGGCCAATGATGCCGAGATGGCGCGCCGCAGCAGGCGACGTCGGGGCAAGGCCCCCTGCCGAGACCGATCGGTGCCCCCTTTGCCAGCGTCCTCGGTGGAAGATTCCACTGACGAGGCCATCAGGCTCCAGGTCGAGAGGAGCCTGGAGGAGCACGAACGCAAGCTGGCGGAGTTCGCCCGCCAATTTGCCGACGTGCAGAACTCCTCGGCGGACCCGGCGGGCTACGACGCCCGGCCACCCTTCTCCCAGGAAATCCAAGAGGAGCCGATTCCGAGTCGGTTCTGCATGCCACAAGTGGATCCCTATGATGGGACCACCGATCCCTTGGACCATCTGGAGAGCTACAAGGCTCTCATGAGGGTCCAGGGGGCCATGGACACTCTTTTATGCATCGCTTTCCCCGCTACCCTCCGGAAGGCTGCTCGAGTCTGGTTCACCCGCCTCGAGCCCGAATCTATTTGCTCCTTCCATCAATTGGAAGGAAGGTTCGTGGCACACTTCGACGCTTTTCGGAAGGTGCCAAGAGAGGTGGACATTCTCTTCTCCATCCGCCGGCAGGACCAGGAGCTGCTTCGGGACTACATTACCCGCTTCAAGACCGCTGCCCTGAAAATCTACAGTCTGGACGAGCCCGTTACTATGCTGGCATTGAAGCGCGGGCTCAAGACGTCCCACTTGACCTATTTCCTAGATAAGAAGCCACCCAGGACGTACTCCGAGCTCCTCCTCTGTGTCCACAAATACATCCGAGCGAAGGAGGTCGATCGCACCCGGCAGGAGCTGGACGGGAGGTCCTCGAAGAAGCCAGCCTCGAGGGATGTCCCCGGGACCCGGAGGCCCGGGCCACCTGCTGACCCCCGTCCAGGCCCGAAGCCGAAGGGCGGCGCTGCCCCGGAGCGAAGTTTCACCCCTCTCCTTGCTCCCAGAACGAAGATCCTCATGGAGATTGAGGGTGAGCACTACCTTCGCCGACCTCCTCCTCAGAATCTAAGAAACATCCACGACAAGTCAAAATACTGCCAGTTCCACCGCGAGCACGGCCACGACACGGAGGAGTGCCGCAATCTGAAGCGGGAAATCGAGGAGCTAATTAAAAGAGGCTACCTCAGGAAGTTCGTGAGGAACGAAGCCCCGGTGGAGGGACAACCACTCGCAGCCCTTCCCCCGGTCCCCGTGATTGATAGTTGCCCAACGGAGAAATCGGTGGGCATGATCTCTTAGGGGATCGGGCGTGCGGCGAAGAGAACCCGGGAGGTGGGTGACCTGGAGGATGTACCCCTCTTTGAAAAGGAGAATGAAAACAAGAATGTAAACAATGATGCAGTGGTGGTTGAGATGATCATCGCAAATCATCCTGTACATCGCATTATGGTAGATAGTGGGAGCTCCACTGACGTACTTTTTTATGATGCTTTCTCCCGAATGAACCAGTCTCATGATCAATTAAGGCCGGTGCACACCCCCCTTGTGGGCTTTATCGGGGACTCAATGGGGGTCGAAGGGGAGATCACTCTCCCTGTCACCGCCGGATCCCCACCTCGGTAGACTACCGTCATGATGACGTTTATCGTTGTCAAGCTCCCCTCACCTTATAATGCAATCCTTGGTCGTCCGGGGCTCAACCAGCTGGACGCCGTGATTTCCACCAAACGGTTACTAGTACAGTTCCCCACAGCCTTTGGGACTGGGGTGATGAGGGGGACGACCCAGCCCGTCAAGCATTGCCTTCAGACGGTCCCGGGTGCTCGAGGCGCTGAGCTCGGCCCCAACGTCGACGACCTCGACTTAAGGGAGAAGGAACCCAGGGGAGGACCCATAGAACACCTATTGACGTATCCCCTCGGTTCGGACCCTCAGAAGACTGTGCATGTGGGGGCCCAGCTCCCGGAGGAAGAACTGATCCGCCTGCTGGATTTCCTCCGCGCGAACGCGGATGTGTTTGCCTGGTCCGCAGCTTACATGCCGGGCATCCCCTCGGAAGTCATCATCCACAGGCTAAATGTTGACCCGAGGTGTCACCCGGTCCACCAGAAGAAGAGGAGTTTCGCTGCAGAAAGGCAGAATGCCATTAATGAAGAAGTAGAGAAGCTCCTCACCGACGGCTTTGTGCGGGAAGTACAATATCCCAGTTGGCTGGCGAATGTGGTCATGGTGAAGAAGAGTAGTGGCAAGTGGAGGATCTGCGTGGACTACACCGACCTCAACTGAGCTTGCCCGAAGGACAGTTTCCCTCTTCCGAAGATTGACCAGTTGGTGGACACCACTTCAGGGCATCGCCTCCTCTCTTTCATGGATGCTTCTCTGGGTACAACCAGATTCGAATGCACCCGGAGGACGAGGAGCACACCGCTTTCGTCACTGACCGCGGAACTTACTGTTACAAGATGATGCCATTTGGCCTCAAGAACGCCGGGGCTATATACCAGTGGCTGGTCAACAAAGTCTTCAAGGATCAGATCGGCCGCAACATGCAGGTGTACGTGGATGACATGCTGGTAATGAGAAAGCCTCTTTTCGATCATGTTGGTGACCTAGCGGAGATCTTCGGCAACCTCCGATATCACCATATGAAGCTGAACTCGGCGAAGTGCGCCTTCGGCGTGTCCGCCAGAAAGTTCTTGGGGTTCATGGTGACCCAAAGAGGGATAGAAGCCAACCCAGAAAAGGTCCAGGTCATTTTGGACATGGAGCAGCCCACCTCCAAGAAGCAAGTGCAGCGACTCACCGACCGGATAGCCGCCCTGAGTCGATTTATCTCGAGGTCGGCCGACCGCTGCCGGCCCTTCTTCAAAGTGCTGAGAAAGATGAACAACTTCACCTGGACTGAGGAGTGCCAGGAGGCATTTGACGAGCTGAAGAGGATGCTTGCATCGCCGCCACTGCTCTCCAGGCCCGAAGGAGAGGAGCTCATCTTGTACCTGGCGGTCACCCCGGAGGCCGTCAGTTCGGTCCTAGTTCGGACCGACGACCATGGAATGCAGAGGCCGGTGTACTACACGAGCAAACTCCTCTGCGATGCGGAGCTCAGGTATTTCCGGTCTGAAAAACTCATTTTTGCACTAATAGTGTCCGCCTAGCATCTCAGGCCCTATTTCCAAGCACACCCCATTGCCGTCCTGACGGATCAGCCGCTGAAAGCGATACTCAGCCGACCTGACACATCCAGGCGATTGGCGAAGTGGGCACTCAAGCTTAGCGAGTTTGATATCACTTATCGACCGAGGTCGGCCATGAAGGCGCAAGTGCTCGCTGACTTTTTGGTCGAGTGCGCAGGCCTGGGCAAGGGGATGGAAGAAGGCCCTCTGGACCGGCAGCCGGAACCGGGACCCGAGGAGGACGTGTGGATCCTTCATGTGGACGGAGCCTCGAACTCCAGCGGGAGCGGAGCCGGTCTCATCCTTGCCAACGGCGAGGGGGTCGTCGCCGAATGTGCACTCCGTTTCCAGTTCACCGCAACTAATAATCAGGCGGAGTACGAGGCGCTCATCGCGGGGCTTAGAGTGTCCCGCGAGTTGGGCGTGGCCAACCTCAAGGCCTTCACTGATTCGTAGCTGGTGGCCGGACAGATCTCTGGAGAGTACGGCGCGCGGGACCCTCAAATGGCGAAATACCTGAAGCTCGTGAGAACGAGCACGGCCGGATTTTGGCGCTTCAGCATCTCCCATATACCCTGCGGGAAAAATGCTCGCGCGGACGCGCTCTTCCGACTGGCAACCCTACCGGACTCACTATTGGGCCGTGCTTATGTTGAGCATCTCAAGGCCCCGAGCTACGAGACCCCTGTGAAGGTCCAACAGGTCAGCCATAAGCCCAGCTGGATGGATAAGTACGTCGAGTACATTACCAGCGGCATCTTGCCGGAGGACCGCGTAGCGGCTCGCCTTATCAAGAGGAAGGCCGTGCGGCTCGTCTTAATGGATGGACAACTGTATCGGAGGTCCTATTCCTACCCCCTCCTCAAGTGCCTGAGACCCGCGGAGGCCGCACTCGTACTCCAAGAAATCCACGAGGGCATCTGTGGGAACCATGTGGGGGACAGAACGCTGGCGTACAAGGCTCTCCGCCAAGGTTATTTCTGGGAGACAATGAAGGAGGATGCGGCCGACTTCGTGAAGAGGTGTGACCGATGCCAGCGGCACGCCATGGTGCAGCGGTAGCCCTCCACTCCGCTTTCCCAGCTCTCCGCTCCGTGGCCGTTCGCTCAGTGGGGAATGGATCTCTTAGGACCTTTTCCCCCGGTGTCCGGGCAGCGAAAGTTTTTGATCATGGCCATCGACTACTTCACGAAGTGGGTCGAGGCTGAACCCCTACCCCGGATCACGGAGGCAAACATCGCCAAGTTTCTCTGGAAGTCAATCATTTATCGTTTTAGCCTACCCCACACCATTATCACCGATAACGGACGTCAATTCGACTGTCGGGAGTTTGAAGAATTCTGCAGCGACCTCGGCATCCACCATCGCTTCACCTCGGTGGCGCATCCACAGACAAACGGAGAAGCCAAGGTAACGAATATGACTATCTTGCAGAGCCTCCGTACAAGGCTGGACCAGGCCAAGGGCAGGTGGGCGGAAGAGCTCCCGAGCATCTTGTGGGCATACCACACCACCTCGATGACGGCCACCGATGAAACCCCATTCAACATCGTCTTCGGAGCCGAAGCGGTTATCCCGATAGAGCTCAGCCTACCTACCTTGCACGTGGAGCAGTATGATGAAGTGGAGAATCCCGCCAGGATGCTGCTGAACCTGGACCTCCTTGAGGAGACGAGGGACAAGGCTCGAGTCCGAATGGCGGTATACAGGCAGCGAGTGGCAAGGTACTACAACCCCAGGTTGCGACCGAAGTCCTTTCGTCCTGGAGATCTGGTGCTCTGGCGGGCTGAAGCTTCCCAGCCACGGGAGTGCGGGAAGCTCTCCCCGAACTAGGAAGGCCCTTATAGGGTGGCGGAAGTTCTCCCTCACGGGGCCTACTACTTGGAGGAGCTAGGAGGGTCCAGATTCCCTCGGACCTGGAATGCCTCAAACTTGAGAATGTATTACCAATAATGTAAGGTTCTTCGAACTCCTGCAATGAAATCCTTTTGCTTCAAATGCTTCTTCTCACCTCGTAGGGAGAGAACCACTTAACGTTGAGTTCGACAAACACGGGTATGGCCGAAGACCCGAGAAGGCGACAAGTCCTGGGCTTCGGTCTGGAAGGCGGGGCATAACCAAACTCGCCCATGCAGTCCCGGAGAACAGCCCGGCAAGCCGCGCAGGGCTCGGATAAAGCCTGCTACCCCGGGGTTCAGTCCGGAGGCCCCGGGCTTCGGTCTGGAAGGCGGGGCAGAACCAAACTCATCCACGCATTCCCGGAGAACAGCCCGGCAAGTCGTGCAGGGCTCGGATAAATCCTGCGGCCTAGGGATTCAGTCCGGAGGTCCCGAGCTTCGGTCTGGAAGGCGGGGCAGAACCAAACTCGCTCATGCAGTCCCGAAGAACAGCCCGACAAGCCGCGCAGGGCTCGGATAAAGCCTGCGGCCCTGGGGTTCAGTCTGGAGGTCCCGGACTCCGGTCTGGAAGGCGGGGCAGGGCCAAGCTCACCCATGCAGTCCCAGAGGACGAACCGGCAAGTCGCGCAGGGCTCGCACAAATCCTGCTCCACCGGCATCCAGTTCGGAAGTCCAGAACTTCGGTCTGAATGGTGGGGCATGACTCAGTGTGCCCGCGAGCTCGGCTCGGAGCGCACCACAGGACTTAGTCCCGATGCCCGAAACCAACATTCAGTTCAGAAAAAAAAAAAGAAAAGAGAGAACGAAGCCAAGATTTGCTGAACAAGAGGTTTCATTAATTTAGAAATGTGGATACAGTGAAGGAGTCCCGACAGGCCGGGAGTCCTCAAAAAAAAAAAAGGAGATACAAAAAAGGAAAAATGAAAGAAGAAGTTCGCAGGGCCGGGGAAGCTACTTCGGCGCGGTGGCATCCTCCTCGGGCTGAGGCGCGCACTCTCCGCCTGCGCTGCCGATGGGTGGCTGCTCGGGAGGTTGCTCTGGAGTTGCAGCCTCATCACCTGCTACTGTTGGAGCCTCTCCACTCGGCTCCTGCCTCCTGCCACCAAGGACTACCCCGCTGAGGTCGAGCTCGGGGTAGAAGGTGCTCACCTTCTCCCGGCATACCTGGAACCCCTCCAAAAAAGGAGTCCACGGCAGCCTCCTGAACCTTCACGATATATTCCTCGGAGGCCCGGAACTTCGGGATGGCCTCCTGCGCCTCCCGCTTTGACGCCTTCAGCAGCCCGTTGACGTAGGAGCTCTTCTCCTTGGCCGCGTTCAGCTCCTTCCGGACCTCCTCCACCCGGTGCTCCAGCGACCGGGACTGAGCCCTGAGGCAGGACTTCTCCGTCGCGTCCTCCTTTGTGCGGTGCTGGCTCGAGATCCTCTCCTCGGATAGGGAGGTCTCCAGCTCCTTGATGCGCCCCTCGGCGCGGGCCAGGTCAGATCGGAGGACTTGGTTTTTCCCTCGCAGCTCGACCTCTTTCTTCATGAGGTCTTTAACGTCGGCTGCGAGCTTGCCGAGCTTCTCCTCCTTCTCGGCATCTTTCTTGGCGTACCCTGTGAGGAAGTTCTTCAGCAGCAGCACGTCGGTCACGATCTGCGTCAGAAGAAGAAATGTTAGTCAGAACCAAACTGGAACGTTAAAAGGAAGGGCTCCGAGGTCGGGACTTACCGTGAAAAGCTACGGAAGGATTCCGAGCAGGGCATCGCTATAGTCCCGGCCGCCCCTTAGTCGGCGGTCCCGGGAGGTGTAGGCAAACTCCATGACCTTCTCCGCGAGGCCGTGATCATGGATCACGGAGCACCGGCTGGTGAGGTTCGGTGGTGGGGCAGACGAGTCGGCAGCAGCAGAGGCGGCCGTTCCCTTGCCGGGCAGAACAGCCATCGATGGAGCTGTCGCCGTGCTGGGGACCACCGTGGGTGCAGTTGGGGCGGCGGTTGAAGTAGACGTTGCCCGGGAGGGGGCTGGCCCCCTCTCTTCCATGACCCTGTCGAGGTCGACGACAGGGACGTCGGGCGCCTGGGCTCGAGGCGGCCTGGATGCGGGAGCCGCCATCACGGGACCGGAGGTGGGGATCGGCACGGCCTCCCGGCTCGCCTCGGTACGAGCCCTCTTCGCCGCGGGCTCGGTTCCCTCGGCGACGTCCCTCTGTGCGGCGCCCTCCAGCAAGTTCTCCAAGAAAAACTTCATACTTGAAAGGAAGTAGAGGTCAGTCGGGCCAGTTAAAAAGAAAAGAATAGGGAGAAGAGGGGAGTGCGAGGTAGAAGGGAAGCCCGAGCCTCACCCAGCTCTCAGATGGGACTGATTCTCGCCTCGAACAAGTTCTGCTCTGAGAGCAGAACATCGAGCGTCGGGACTGCATCACTCAGCAGCTGAGAGGAGACCTCTTGGTCCGCCGGGTCGACTTGGGAGTTCAGGTTCGGAGACCGATCCGGCTCGCTCCAGGCCCAGTCGACGTCCTCGACCGAGGCAAAAAAGAACCGACTCTTATAGCCCTTGATAGAGAAAGGGAGGTCGAACCTGTGGCACATAGGCCGAGGTGAGATGTACCACCAGCCATCATCGGTGGAATAGCGCTTCAGGGTGAAAAGAGCCCTGAAGAGAGAGAAGCGGGCAACAAACCCATGGAAGTGACAGAAAACTATGAAGGCAAAGATGACCCGGATGGCGTTTGGAGCCAACTGGGCCAGGACCAAGCGGTAGTGGCTGAGAAAGGAGAGGAAGAAAGGATGCAGGGGGAACCGAAGACCCCCAAGGAGGAAGTCCTTGTAGAAAGCTATTCGCCCGGGGTCGCTTAAGGTCACACGATCTCCGGGCCGCGGGAGAGAAAGATGGATCGACTCCGGGATACCGTAGACCTTCCAGAGCAAAGAGAGGTCATCTTCGGTCATCGTCGAGACATGACCGAAGGGATCGGCGGGAGAGATGGTCGGAGGAGGAAGAGAAGAAATCGGACGGGCGGAAACTACAGGGGAAGACCTAGGACCCCTAGGGACGCCTATGGTTACACCCTCGGGTTGGAGCCGCCTGCGGATCTCGTCCGGGATCACCTTTCCTTCCGAGGAAGAAGGCGATGGAGTTCTCGACCGGGATGGACCGGCCTCGTCCGGATTGGAAGAGACATGACGACGATGCGCCATAGGAGAAGAAAGGGTGCGGGAAAGTTGCTAAGGCCGAGGGACGGAAGGAGGAAGAAGACGCGGGCACTCACCGAAATACTCTGGGTAAAAGGAGTGGCAACCCTGGAAGGTGAAGGAAAGCCCACTGCAACCGCCGGCGGAGCGCGAGAAAGTGGAGGGACTTCATTTTCGGAAAGTCTTCCTCCTTTTCAAATTCGATCGACATCGACCGTACCCCTCATTCCATTCTGAACCACCTAATGGATGCCGCGTGGACGCACGCCCGACATCGACACTTCGGTTTGATGGAAACGACCTCCTTTTCGAAATGGCGCATTAATGGCCGCCGGAAGCGCGACACGTGGCAACCTCTCATAGGACCTCGGGCGTAACGAGGAATGGCGACGAGGATCGTGGCAATTATGGCGCGAGATTTTTGCCTTCCCCACGTCATCTCCGCATTAAATCCCCATGTTCCGAGCCACAACGCCTTAGCGGATCGAGGGGATGGGGGGCAACTGATATGGCCGTTACACTGACGTGGCGTGTCTCAGGTTCCGCCGGACATGGTCCGAACCACATGGATTTTTTCGGCGAGCGAGATCGGATACGGGTCCACCTTGGCCGAAGTCGAGCACTCCTCTGCTGCTCCGCCAGGTGTCCGCCCAGGAGAGGTCCACCTTGGCCGAAGCTGGCGGCCCCTTGCTCCCTCGCCGGGTGGCGCTCGGAGACGGTTCCACCCCGGCCGAGGTCGAGCCGAGCCCTCCTGCTCCTTCGCCAGATGGCGCCCGGATACGGGTCCACGTCGATCAAAGTCGAGCACTCCTCTGCCGCTCCGTTAGGTGTCCGCTCAGGAGGGGTCCACCTCGATCGAAGCTGGCGGCCCCGTGCTCCCTCGCCGGGTGGCGCCCGGAGACGGTTCCACCTCGGCCGAGGTCGAGCCGGGCCCTCCTGCTCCTTCGCCAGATGGTGCCCATATACGGGTCCACCTCGGCCGAAGTCGAGCACTCCTCTTCCTCTCCGCCAGGTGTTCGCCCAGGAGGGATCCACCTCGGCCGAAGCTGGCGACCCCTTGCTCCCTCGCCGGGTGGCGCCCGGAGACGGTTCCACCCCGGCCGAGGTCGAGTCGGGCCCTCCTGCTCCTTTGCCATATGGCGCCCGGATACGGGTCCACCTCGGCCGAAGTCGAGCACTCCTCTGCCGCTTCGCTAAGTGTCCGCCTAGGAGGGGTCCACCTCGGCCGAAGCTGGCGGCCCCTTGCTCCCTCGTCGGGTGGCGCCCGGAGACGGTTCCACCCCGACCGAGGTCGAGCTGGGCCCTCCTGCTCCTTTGCCAGATGGCGCCTGGATACGGGTCAACCTCGGTCGAAGTCGAGCACTCCTCTGCCGCTCCGCCAGGTGTCCACCCAGGAGGGGTCCACCTCAGCCGAAGCTTGCGGCCCCTTGCTTCCTCGCCGGGTGGCACCCGAAGACGGCTCCACCTCGGCCGAGGTCGAGCCGGGCCCTCCTGCTCCTTCGCCAGATGGCCCCCGGATACGGGTCCACCTCGGTCGAAGTCGAGCACTCCTCTGCCACTCCGCCAGGTGTCCGCCCAGGAGGGGTCCACCTCGGCCAAAGCTGGCGGCCCCTTGCTCCCTCGCCGGGTGGCGCCCGGAGACGGTTCCACCTCAGCCGAGGTCGAGCCGGGCCCTCCTGCTCCTTCGCCAGATGGCGCCCGGATACGGGTCCACCTCGGTCGAAGTCGAGCACTCCTCTGCCGCTCCGCCAGGTGTCCCCCAGGAGGGGTCCACCTCGGCCGAAGCTGGCGGCCCCTTGCTCCCTCGCCGGGTGGCGCCCGGAGACGGTTCCACCTCGGCTAAGGTCGAGCCGGGCCTTCCTGCTCCTTCGCTAGATGGCGCTCGGATACGGGTCCACCTCGGCCGAAGTCGAGCACTCCTCTACCGCTCCACCAGGTGTCCGCCCAAGAGAGGTCCACCTCGGCCGAAGCTGGCGTCCTCTTGCTCTCTCGCCGGGTGGCGCCCGGAGACGGTTCCACCTCGGTTGAGGTCGAGCCGGGCCTTCCTGCTCCTTCGCCAGATGGCGCCCGGATACGGGTCCATCTCGGCCGAAGTCGAGCACTCGTCTGCCACTCCGCCAGGTGTCCGCCCAGGAGAGGTCCACCTTGGCCGAAGCTGGTGTCCCCTTGCTCCCTCGCCGGGTGGCGCCCGGAGACGGTTTCACCTCGGCCGAGTTCGAGCCGGGCCCTCCTGCTCCTTCGCTAGGTGGCGTCCGGATACGGGTCCACCTCGGCCGAAGTCAAGCGCTTCTCTGTCGCTCCGCCGGGTGTCCGCCCATGAGGGGACCACCTCGGCCGAAGCTGGCCCTGCGTAGTAAGGCCTCCAGGAGGTGGGGGTGCGAGTTTCAAAATTGCCACTCGGGCAGCGCACGCCGTGCCTCGCAAGGAGCACCGGTATGGTCCGCAGTGACGCGCGAAACCTCGTTTACATCGGCCCGACGGGTTCCGCAACCGAGAAGCGAAGTCCTGGCAGGCAGGAGCCAGCAACGAACATCGTCAATGCCTGGGAAGGATAGCACCTGCGCTCGGCCCAAGGCCTGGCTAGTATCTTCCCTCTCCCCTTTTTCTCGCTGGGCTCGGCAAGCAAGACAAGGAGGCCACCGAGTTCCCAGACCCGAAGGGGAAAGGAAAAAAGAGAGAGAGGAAAAAGTGAAGGCTGAGAGGGAGCCTCCCGGGGGCGAAAGCCGGAGGCAATGTGATGGGATAAAAGGATGGGAAGAGCGGATAGCCAGGTAAGTGAAAAAAGGGCAGGAAAAAAGAAGGCATCGAGAGAATGATCCAGGGACCCGAGGGGAGTCCTTTGGCATGAGCTCGGTGAAGGGGCTGGGCCTAATTTCCACTCTTTCTAAGACCTCTTTTGTTAAGATCTTCTCTAAGTCTGGGGCTCCTTCGGGGACCCACCTTAGGAATTATGTTCCATCTCGCCGTTCTCTAACTTGACTGTCGGAGCTCTCTCGCTGGGACCCCCGGCCAGGGTTTCTGACCTTGTTTTGCAGGACCGGAAGCTCGGAGACCTCGAGGTGAGACAGTCTGAGACCGGTAGCAGCTTTGAAGCTACAGGCCGCGGCGGTGAGATCGGCAACAGGTAAAATTAATATTTTTAAAATATTTTAATTTAATATATTAATTATTTAATAATAAAAATTCTATTTCTTTCATTAAAATCATTTGGTGGAAGGATTTAATAATTCATTTAATAATAAAAATCCTATTTTTCATCGATCCTGCCACCTATCCGGCCCTCAGTCCTGTCACCGTCCTGATCGCTAGTCCGGCTACCAGGATCCGATCATCGATCGACATGCTAGTCCTGCTACCAGTCTGACCATTGGTCCACCTATCAGTCCGACAATCAGTAATCATATTTTTTGTTAATTTTTTTAATTATTTTTTTATATTTTTATAAAATTTTGATATAGAAATATTTATGTATTGTGGAACGATTTCAAATCCACGATTTCCGGTTAATTTTTTTTTCAAAAAAAATATTTATTTTAAATTTTTTTATTTCATTATAATATTTTTTTTTAGAAAATAATATTAATTTATATTTTTTACTAATTCTTTTTAAATAATTTTTTAAAATTTTAATATAATTCAAATTTTTTTTAATTTTTGATTTCATATATTTTAAAATAAAAAATTTTATTTTCCTTTCACATAAAATCAATATATATATATATATTAAAAAAATTTGCTAAGAATTCGTCTTTTCAACAGAATTCACATTTTCAAAAACGAATTCAAGAAATTAGAATTTATCTTTTGAAAAAATAAATTTTATTTAATTGAATTCGTCTTTTCAAAAGATGAATTTAGATTTTCCATGACTGTCACGTCCACCGAATCAATTATTTTGATAAATATATTTGAATTCAGTAATTTTTTTAAAAAAAACGTTATTTAAAAAGAAAACTTCAATTTCCGTGGGTGCGGGGAAAAGGCCAGCTTGAAGCCAGCTTACCCTTCATAAATGGAGGTTTAAACGGCCTTCATAACTGGAAATTTATATTATTGAAATCCTTAACTGGAACTTTAAATCGAAGTTAAAAACCAGAAGTCAGCTCCCTCCTTTGTGATAGATATCAAGTTGTATAATTCTTTGTCACAATAATGACCACCATTCTGGCTGGTTGGCAGGAATCTTTCCCTCGGGTTGATGAATCCATTAAAAAAAAGAAAACAACAAGAAATCTTTTCGTTGTTTTCTCTAGTTTTTCTGATTAAATATATTAATGACACCCCAAATTAGAACGAGGGATACGGCCAAGCAGAGTCAGATGATTAGATCCCTTTGTCCCCGGGCACTGCCATGTTAGATTCTGGACGGCGACAACTTCATTGCCATTGGATGTTTTCATAAAGAAACTATCATTAATAAATTCAATGAGATTTCCGGGCTCTTATCTTTTCCTGGATATGGTCCAAGCCTTAAGGCTTCCGGATATTAAAAAGCAGAGGGTAGGAGCCCCATTCCCCTTCCTCTTCTTCTTTCTTCTTCTTCTTCTTCTTCTTCTTCTTTTTTTTTTTTTTTTTTTTTTTTTTAATATTATATTCCGGGCATGATTATTTTCAGACGGTCCTCCAATTTCAATCAAAAAAATATTCGATAAAAATATATATTAATTTTTTCGTGACCGTTTCTCATCCAAAAATGAGTACGTTAACCTGACTAACGTCATATATTCCTAATTTTTTTACTATCATCGGCTAACAGAAATTCTAAGATTATTTTATTTTTTTTTGATTTTATTAATTTTAAAATTATTTTATTATTTTTTTGATTTTATTTTTAAATTATTTTTTTATTTTATTTTTAAATATTCATAACAAAATATATTTAAATCAAAATTCGAATAACGACCGCTACACAACTGGCATCAACGTTGAAAGTTGGAAATCCCCCCTCCCCTTGAAAGGCCACCCGGTGGGGTGAGGGTAAGAGCCGATGGTTTTGTGGTCATGGCGGACCAGCGGCAGAGAGAGAAGTCCAGGGTTGTGAAGGTGGACTCGAAGGAGTTATGGGACCTCTTCATGGCCCAAGCCAACAGCAAGGGCAGACCTGTAAGCTCCTCCAATCTCCCAAACTTGACATAGAATTATTCACTTCTAATAGCAAAAATTCATCATAGGCACTTCACCTTTCCTTGTGTTCGTGGATCCTAATCTCTCTAATAGAAGAATTTTTGGCTAGCCATGTACTTTTATGGAGGATTGACGGGCAAAAAAGATTAGTTCTCTGTGTGCGTGTGTAAGAGTAGCAGAAGGTAAGTATAGATGGGGGTCTTATCTTTGGTTGAATGGAAAAATCCACTTAAAAGTTTGGTAGATTTTCTCACTATCGTAAAGCAATAAAACTGATAACATATGTATTCTATTACTGAGGTCATTCCCAAAAAAAATTGCAGGTTTTTGTCCATTTCGGTGCTTCATGGTGTGTCCCATCTGTTGCCATGAATTCCTACTTCGAGGAACTGGCCAAGACTTACGAGGATGTTGTGTTTCTCTTGGTAGATGTTGACGAACTCAAGGTATTATTATTTCCCCCCCCCCCCCCTCCGTTTTCATAACAATGATGTTAATTAAGTAATTAGGGATTTTTTTTTTTTTTTTGGGGGGGGGATAAAGAAAATGGACGGGGAGATAAATCCCGATCTCTCGTTCACACCAGCATGTTTGTGGATCTCAATTTTTTTTTTGAATTTAATCGAGTCATCGTTGAAATCATGTCTCGAACTCCTGTTCATGGATCTCAAAAAAATTTCTTGCATTTAATCGAGTCACCGTTTGAAATCATGTCTCGAAACAGTTGATAGTGAGGTAAAACTTACCATCTTAGCAATAAAAAAAATCATCTTTAATTAGAAGATTAGATTTACGTTCCCAAGGAAAAAAAAAAAAAAAAAAAACGAGATCAAGAATTCTACGTTGTAGGACAGTTTTGTTTGCTGCAATGTTTGATCAATTTTTTGCACCACTCTAACTGGTTAATTGAAAGAGTAGGTGCTCCTGCTACGTAATGGCGTTCTTCTCATGATACCAACCTTGGTGATTGAGAGGTGTCAGGCCCTGTCATATGGTCGGGTGTGAGAACTGTTACCAGGACCACAATTTCGTGCTGAATTATTGATGCATGACACCATTTTGACTTTATCTTTTGTTAAAGAAGTAGCAGGTGGGAGATCCAGCTCTTTTGTTGTCTCATCACATACAGTCAGTTCACTGAAGCATTGTTCTTGGTATCATTCTTGCTTCATGTGATGAATTGACACGTATGGCAACTGCAATATTCTCTAAATTATTACAACATTTTTAAACTATACGTAATTCTTTGTTTGGATGGTTCTTTGCACTTCATGGATGTGTGATCGAATGATCTAGAATTATTAATTACTTCATGAATGTTACAAATTATGTACAATATGTTTACCAAACAATTTGATGAAGATGCATGGTTGAAAAACAAAAAAAGGGTCATATGCCACTTTTGTACAAATTTATCTTCTTCATCTTTTTCATGTTCGTATAATTGATGGTATGCCAACAGTTTTCTACTTCGTTTTGTTTTTTTTATGTGTTTGTTTTTTGTTTTGCATCCTTTCCTAAGGAAGAAAATTAATCCTAACTTGAGATTAAACCAGGTTTGGATAGGTTTAGGTACAACCTACGTTAGATTTTGATTTTTTTTTTTCCTTTTTTTTTTTTTGTTTTTGAGTGAAAAGGATGCTTAGCCAAAAAAATATTCAGACGAATATATTTTAGGGTCAGAGCTGAAAATTCAAGAAAGACAAAATAACAGAAGATTTTAAGAGCTTCCAAATCTTGAACAGTTCAATAAAATAGAAGTAAAAAAATCAGGACAAGCTAAATATATAAATACATGAGTAAAGTCGAAATTCCACATTATAGTCATATATTGCTATCCATAGCTTGTTTTTTGTGTGCATGTATTTTTTTTTTTTTTTTTAAATATTCATATAGCATTGGAGCAGTTGGCTAAACTAATCATCTAACCCTACCTACCCAACCTGACTAGACTTGGCTCAACTCAAACCAAGTTGATTTTGAACTCAAGCTCTGAAAATTGAGACCAAGTTACATTTGGGTTAGGTTCTAGGTAGAGATCTCGGGTTCAAGGGGTTGATCGTGTTGATCACCGACTCGACCTGATCCAAATCAAACCATAACCCAATTTCAAACCCGAGCTCAGAAAATTGTGATGGGTTACGTCTGGGTCAGAGGTAGGTGAGGTTCTAGGTAGAGATCTCAGGTTTTTGGGTTGACCGTGCCGGCCTCCAACTCGACTTGATTCAATTTGACCTGTTTTCGGTGCCAAACTCATGGCCATGTTAATAAATCTTTTAGAAATTTTGTATGGACTATTACTCCTTAGCATCTACAATTTTCTTAACTTTTCCCTCCGGTACAAGCAATATACTTGTTGTAATATAGTTGTAGCGAATTGTTGACTTTGGTGGTATATAAACAGGGTGTTGCATCTAAGATGGAGGTGAAGGCAATGCCTACCTTTGTGCTGATGAAGGATGGAGCAGTGATGACCAAGATCGTTGGAGCTAACCCAGAAGAGATGAAGAAGAGGATAGATGCTTTCGTGCATCACCTTGGCTCTACAAGCACGGTGGAGTAGTTTTGCAGTTTGTCACAACCAGGGGTGATGAGAAAAAAATAATGTGGTTCTCTGCATTGCTTGTTGAAGATGTCAAGTATTTGTAAATAGACTCTAAATCATGTTAAATGGTTGTTTAATTATGGATCAACCATGGAACCTTTTATTGATCTGAAAAAGAAGAATTTGACAACAAATGAGAGAAGAACCGACTTAATTGCAGTAGCATAACGATAAACGATCATGGCTTACAAATACAAGAAGCCAAATGAGAGATAAATCCAACCGAGGTGGGAAATTTAGGAATGCGAGGATATTACTTGACAGGCCAAAGTTCATAAAAATTGAGTGAAGTTGCCTCTCGACCAGATCAAATTGATTTAAAGACTCCCATGCACGTATCGCATTCTTGTATCTTTTAACATTCCAGGGAAGTTGCTCACCGTTGCCACTAAAAAAAAAAAAAACATGCGCGCACCCACGCACGCATACTTCGAGTAACCCATCAACGGATGAGAGATGATTAGCATATGGACAGTGCTCTAGAACGGCACCTACCCGGGAACCAGGGATGGAAATGGATCGGTCCAAAGATTATATTTTAAAAATTTTGGACCGAATATTCCTTTGATCCAAAAATTAAATAAACTCTATTTTACAGCGCGAAAATTATGTTGACATACTTAAAACCTGGTCCGAAGCCTGGATCAATTTCAGGCCGGTCTGAAATTTATTAAGCTGGTCCAATCTAGATCCAGACAATGAATTTTGGACTGATCCATTTTCGGTCTTACCGGGAATACATTAAAATGGGATCGATAACATGTAATCCATAGCTAATGCTTGTAGATCCTACGAGCCGAGGTTAGACCTGAGCCGGGAACAGATTTTGGAACAAAATTTTGTCATTCGGATCTTCTCATTAGTTTGGATCATCCTACATGATCCAACCCGATCTGATACCAGTCTTAAACAACTTCTTTCGATTGATTGAGGAACCGTACATGGTCACACGGTAGCTCATCGGTGGTCCCCTTCGCTGAGGCCGGAGCACACAAATATCTCCAGCCGCTCTCGAGTCGGGACATGTCACGGGCGTAATAATCTCCCCATTTCCTTTTAAGGATAAAGGCTTTGCACACGGCCCGAGCCATATAAAAATAAGTCCCATTTTTTAACCTAAATTTAAAATCTATAATTTTACCTTTTTATTAAAAATCTTAAATTATAAAAATATTTTTTTATAAAAAAGTTTACGATACTCGTGACTTGTATCCTGATATCCATGATTTAGATCATGATACCTTTATTATAAAACTAAAAAATATTTTTATTATTAAAAAATATAAAAAATTTTTTAATGATAAAAATATTTTTGATTTTATAATATTCTACTAGATATTTTAAATGATAAACATGTTCTTTCACGTTCTTTTATAAATAGGATGTAATGTGATGTTACAAGGTTAAAAAAATTTTTGCGATTAAAATTTTTTAAATATTTTTAGTAACAAAAATATCTCTTGATCTTGTGATATCCTTATAAACAAGATATCATAATCCAAGCATGAGATATAAAATTTTAAATAAATAAATATCATAATTTTTTATTAAAAAATATTTCTATCTTTTAAACTTTTTAATAAAAAAAAAAAAAAAGTAAAACTGCATGCTTTAAATGTTTAAAAGGGAAGGAGATGTGATTTTTTTATATGGTACAAATCATATATGACAATATGTTTTTTTGAACGTCTCCGTTACTCTTTTCTTAAGACCCACATGCAAGCGAGAGGGTGCACTTGATGAGGTTATACAAGGTCAATTTAGCAACATTTTCTCTTTTCTCTTTTTTTTTTTTTTTTTTTTTTTTTTGTTATATTCTTCTTTCTTTTTCCCCATCCACCCTCTTGCTTAGGCTTTTCACGTGAATCCATAGAGATCGGAGGAGCAACATCCAAAAGCGAAAACAAAACAAAGGAGCCCAGCTGTCCCATTCCCCCATTTCTCCCTCCTTATCTCTTCAGTCCAAACATCTCAAGAAGAAGAGAGGAAGAAGAAGGAATGTGTTACGTTGGGAAGGCCACCAAGATCTTCTTCTTTGCAGTTGCGGTGGTGACCGTGGCCGGACTCATCCTGGGCCTCGGCCTCCTCCGCCACAGCTGGGTCCACAAAGAGGTCCAACCATGTCAGTCCAGCAACGGCTGCCACCCCATCTTCCCCGATCCCATCCCGGCCAACACCTCCCCCGCCCCCATCCCCACCACCACCACCACCAATCCCACCAATAATCCCGCCACCAATCCACCAATCCCGCCCCTACCACCCCCACAGCCCCCACCTCAACGGCAATCCCCCCTCTCCTCAGCCCGCCCAGCCCCATCTCGGCCACCCTTGGCCCGGTCCACTCATAGAGGCCCAGCAATTTGTAGTTGGTCACCTGGACCTCTAAACTACCTCGCAAACTCATGGTTCCACCATTCCTTTATCCTTCTTTAGCTATTTGTTTCTTGGTTTGGATTAGTCTTTACATTTCGTTTCTTTTTATTCCTTTGAGAGCGAGAGAGTGGCTGGTGCATGTAAATCGGAGAAGCTGATTATTTTCTTTTATCACAATGCGAGGAATACATTCTTAATTTTCGATAGCTCGACTCCTTTCTGATAATTATATCAACAGCAGGTGTACCATATAAGATTATTGGCTATTTTTTGTTTGTACATTGTGCGAGAAATCGTGCTTTTTTTTAGGAGCATCATGGCAATGTTAATGAAGGGCATCTAGTTTTATGTTCTTTGGATGTGGTATGATTTGGAACTGATTGGATACGTCTTTTCTGGCAAATTTGTGCCGGAATTTACGGAACTTGGCATAAGCTATCTATAACAGGAGTATTATGCTAATTTTACGAATTTGGATAGTCAAGGATGGTGAAAATTTGCCTACATACATATAGAGCACGATAGGGTACGGTTTGTTGGCTAATTAACTTGGAACCGAATGCGAGTTTTACCTAACTCCTTGATTTGGCTTTATCGCCAGCCAATCTGTTCACGGTTCCAAATGGTAACTAGAGATTGCATTCACTATCGGACTTAATTCAACACCTTGCAGCACGATAGCGCTACTCCACCGAAACCTAGAAAGTATCATTCTCTTGTCAAGAATTTGTTTATTTAACTATCGAACTAAATGGTGATAAGCCACATAATCTTATTTGCATCAAGCTAATGGAATGAGGTATGTGCCCTCGTACAAATCCTGACCAAGAGAATATACCATATTTTCCAGTGGATTTTTTTTTTTAATTTAATTTTTGGTTCCAGCATGTAACTCCTTATCTAGCCTTTAATTTTAGCTTCCAAATGCTTGGACGCCTAGCTTATAGATGAATCTTTGTACATAACACGTACAGAACTCAACAATTTTGGTGTTCCATTCTTTTTTCAATTGGAATGCTTGCACTCTTGCACACAACATAGTGCTATCTGTACAGCCCAAATACACACGTCGCATTGGACTTTTAACAACTCGGCTATGCAGGAAAAATATAATCCATCGAGCTAATTTTTTGATTTTATTATTCGTCTTTTGCGTCCCGAGATTTTGCCAAAAAACCAAACAAAAAAGTTAAACACACTTTGTTTTAAATATTCGTAACATTCAACTATTTTCCTTTTACGTGAATGGAACCCTTTTTTTTTTCTTTTGTCAGCCAATTGGCCCTTTGTGCCATGCCAATGCACCAACAGGTTATTTTTCAGAATTTTCGCAAACTCGAAAAGTTAAAATTTTCTTTCAAAGCTACTTAACTTAATGTATGTTTTAGAGTAAGCTTTTAACAAACTTCTACGACACTTCGAAGCAACCTTTGTTGTCAAGATGCTTGCATCGAACGGTGACTTGTCATTTTCCAACTCATTCTTATCTACATAATCAGGACTAGGTGATTTTTCTTTTTTTTTCTCACCAGAGAACTTGGACTACCAGAGCAATGAGACATCATCAAGACTCTTGAATGCAAAATGTCCTTTTAGCCTCCCTGGTAAACTTAGATGACCAGTCCAATAAAACTATGGTTTATTCAATCTGATAGACTTCATGCCACCCACAGACACACAGACAAAGACATGTCACCCCAGACAATCAGCATCCACCATCGTTTTCCAGGTAAGCAACAGCGAGATCCTCAGCCCTTCCACAAAGAGAGGCATCAATAAATGGACCTATTTGCGTTGACAACATGCAACAGAAGCCACCGCTGTTACTTCGATTATACACAAGCCATGGAAAATGGTTGGTGCAGCACTGAACCAGATCATGGTCAATATCATGGTGTATACCTCTTACTGCTAAATGTACACATAACATTGAACACAGTTTCAATAAATAATAAAAGGAGAGCCTTTTGATGAACAATCTGGTGGATATGATATGCAGCTCGACAACAGCATAACTTAAAAGTACCGGAGAACGATTTGACAAGCTATTTTATCTGCACAGAACAGCGAATGACAGAATAATCAGGGCCCTCCTTGGAATAATATTTGGTGCTATCAAGCAACTAACTCTGGAAATAGATTTTCTATGGATCAAGGGCAGTCTGCCGAATCATCTGCTCAAATGTACATTAATTCAATAATTACTTCCCTAGGAATAGCCTATAGTGGATAGAGAGTAGCAGAGACAAATTAGAAGGACAAAAATTTGTAGCCACATCCAGATCATCAAAATATTGAATAAAACTGCAATTGCTCACAGTTCCTTTTTTTTTTTTTTTTTCAAAAAACAATTTATTTTATAGTGTAATTAAGAGTGCACAGACAATTCCTAAGGATAAAATTACTGAGAAAAAAATCAGCAAAAGGCCAATCAACTAATTTGTAAATCTCATTAGTATTTTACTGAAAATGTTTGGGTAATCTGAGCTTGAATGCTTAGAAAAAAGCTTGAACCGAAAAGAAACCAACATAGAACATGCGAAGATAAGCCATAGTTGATAACTGAGAACTGACATTACCTTCGAACTGGATCTCCAAAGAACTGCTCCAAACTCTCAGAGCTGAACACGTTAGAAGCTGTACGTTCTGGTCTATTTCGTGTAACATGGAGTTCATACTTAATAAACCTCTGGAGACAGAAAACATGTTATTTGTCTGTGGGAAAAAATATACTTTGGCTACAGTAATAAAAACACATCTGATCCCTTATAAAGAACTTCAGATTTCCATTTACCAAATTAAAGGCCGAGGAATTCGGAAGGAAAAGAATACGAGTTAGTTAACTGCTGATATTAAGCATCGACCAAATTTTGTTAAGATATTTTAACATTATTCTTACAAGGAAACTTGTGCAATATTAATAGAATACTTGCCATCAATAACCACTTTCCTTTAACAATCATTCAAAAGAAGTTTGAGCAGATGTAATGGTATTATGACATACACATGGTTAAATAATTTAATATGTTATTCAAGATATCAAGGAGAAACAAATGTATGCACAACCATATATATTGGAAACAAATGATTCAGTGAAGCCATCAGGAGGTAATGTTAGATAGCAAAGCACATTGTCATTCATTCAAGGAAAAAGTAGTAACCTAGTTGGTGACTTACAGCTAACTGGTGTATAATCTCAGGATTGGTATCAATATGCCAATCTGGCTCCAGTTGTCGAACAAAAGAAATGCGCCCATTCTCTGTGCTACAAAATAGAACCTGCAGGTTTGACATATAATTAAATAGTGATAAAGGAACAAAATAAAGTTGCATGGACTTAGTGCAGCAATGGGACGTATTTTGTAAGATATAATAAAAAATAGCATCTCCATTTTTTTTAAATAATTTGATTAGTTAGTGATAAAGGGACAAACTAAAAAGTGATAGACAAGTATGTACGGTTGTATGGAATAAGTACAGCAGTGGGACATATGCTGTGAGATAATAATAAATAAATATCATCTCAATTTTTTACTATATTTTGATCATGAAATTTTTGTCCAAATAAAAGTTGACTTCCTTTCTTGTCATTATGACATGGTTATTCTGGTGGAGGGAATTCGAAGTTTGAAGATGATATTATGAAATGGAAACATCAGTGGTCCTGCAAGAACCCATTTTCTTCTTTCCTTTGTTCAATTCTCCAGAAAACGCTGCTATCGACACACCCAAAAGCATCGACTGGTGCAACCCAGGCAGCAGCTCAAACATTGTTGTCCATTCTGGCTGTGGGGCAACATGCACTGCAACTATCACATACCCTGCAAGTCCAGTCTTTTGAAGACCATCTGAGTGCAGAAAAACATGTTCCAGTGTGGGGGAGAGAGAGAGAGAGCATTTGACTTTAGCATTAACCTTTATAAGTTTCTAAAGATTAAAAAACAAGATGTGGGTTCCAGTGTGGGGGTGAGCATATGTGTAGGGCTAGGTTGGTGCATGCATGCTTCTGTGTGCATGTGTGTCCAGGGCATCAGGTGTTTCCACAAACTAAGTATAATCTCAAGAAATTAGCACATTTAATAACAAATGTTCTTTTCATAAATTCAACCAAATAAATGCAAAGAACATGTAGTCCTACCTTATCTCTTACCAAACCATTAGTGGTGAAAACCCCAGCATCATTCAATGCAGAAAGAACCATTTCCTGCATCATTATTTTTGTGTCAACAAACCAACCAAATTTAGCTAAACCATAAATGACACTCTATCTACACAAACCTTGTGCTGCCTACAAGGCTGCGCTAAGGTGCTGAAATACTTATTTCATTACCTACATGTTTGCAACAAGATTGTATAGAATTTCTCATTCCTTGCTTTCTTTCTAAAAGTTAATTCAGTAAAAATAACACTACTATATCCAGATACTGCTCTATGAACCTCACAAAAACCATTTGTGTAAAAATATTATAAACACTTTATCTTAAAGAAATAATATGACAACCATGTTGCATAACTAGCATGTGGACAAAAAGGAACCCCAAATGCAGTTGTATCTGCACAAATTTCCGGGTACAAGTAATTTAATAAAAGAGGAGGACAACTTCTTTCCTTCTTCTAAGCCTAGTTCCAGAAAATCTTGGATGTATTACCATAGTGGAAGATGGGCCTAGAATAATCTAAGGTGAATGAATATAAAGGTCAAATATAAAGTTTGCGATGAAAGTTATCAGTGGGAACAAGTCTTTCTGACAATTTCTTTATGTATGTCCCATAAGTTACCTAATAAGAAAGCAAAACTATTTGCAAACTAAAAGCCCTAAAAAGCTCAAGTTAAAGCAGAAATTTAGATCAGATATGGTGCAAGGTATTTGTATCTTCACTGGCATGCAAAAGCACTGCTAATGGGCCTGGGCCAGCCCAAGATCCATTGACTGGTTTGAAGCCAAGGCAAAATGGGTCCTGGAGCGAAGTCTGGCCAGGAATTAAAATGTAGTCCTAAGTTGAATAAAGGCCAGGCTTGGGATAACAATGACCAAACTCAGGCCCAGTCCAGGGCCTACATTAGTATATAGAAGAATTATTTAATTCTAATCCTCCTCTCAAGCCTTATCTTTTTACAGGCCTCAGCCTAAACATCTCCCATTTATTTTGAGCTTGGGAATTGGGGTGGCTTGACCCAAGCCCATCTGGAAGCAGGCCTACATGCAAAGAAGAGACTTCTCGAGTGTTTTAAGTTTACCACCTAGGATGAAATTATAGTACCCAGAAATATTTATATCAGAGACAGTAATTTGAAAAGCTTCAGTGTACAATGCCAGCATAGATAAATTCTATTTTATTAAAGAAAAGACATGAATCTTCGAAAAAGGAAATCACTATAACAAGTTAACAAGTCAAGCACACACCCCACTTTTGTCATCAAGAATTCTTTCCATGAGATAAACATCACAGAATTTTGTGATCTCCAAAAGCACTTCCAACACAGATGACCTCACAGTTGCATGTCCCTGCCACAACAAACTAGAATATCATTAATTAGTTGACTTTGGTAATTGAAGAAAGAGAAAACAAAGAGGTGTTTTAGCTGACCTGAAGCTCTTCTGGAGTTGTTTCCTCAAGAATTACACCAAGTAACCGGCAGGTGACCTAGTATTGGTTAATTTGACACTGGTATAAGAATGCTATGTGCATCAAGCTGTAATAACATAACTTGATAGCAAGTCAAAAGTAAATTTATTTTGTACATCAATATTCAATGCTAATGTATGTTGCAAGATGAGCATCAGGTCACTTCAATTTTAGATGAACATATTGTATGATAAACCTAAAGAGACACTTCGTCACTCAAAATAAGAATGTTGTATGTTGGAGGAGCATATTGCATGTAATGAACTGTAGGATAAAAATGATATAAACAAGTCTGGCTCAAATTTGGAGCTATTTTATTTAGATTTTCACGATGGCACCATAATTAGCCATGTACTCCAGGATTCTGCAAAACCAACCATGTGCATTTTGATGTGTCATATTTGCTGGATAGAGACAATCATTGCAATGATATACCACTAGGTTCCTTTTAAAATCAACATAACACCTATATGCAGTAACATATGCCTCATAATGCTGCCTGGCTTATTGCAAGTTCTGTAAACTAGTGTTTTGAAAGCATTTGTCTGCCCAATGGGTGCGTGTCAATATACTCAGCAATAGCCTTGAAGAAAGACTCAAGAAGATATCTGTGAACCAAATGGAAAATTGACATGCCCCTAGTTTTTATTCTTCAATTTGTAGAAAACTGCAAAATTCTCCACCTAATCTTTCACTTTTTTGCAGTATAGATTAAAAGTACTCTGCCCAAATCTCGCAACTCATCATTCATCACCACCCCATAGCCATAATGTCATGCCAATCATAAATTGGAAATGCTTCCCTTCCACGCTAACATAATGACAACCTGCCTAGGTGCCTCCACCATGCAGTGGAAAAAACCTTTTTAGGAAAAGGAAATTCAAATAGAAACAGAGTTGTAAAAAACAACTACCTCAAAATTTTAGAGGTAGATATTGAATGTGACACCAGTCCACCCAACAATCAACCTATTAAATTCTCTCTGCAAAGCTATTACACGAAGGATAGTTATCCAACCAGTACAATAACTCCACTTAGTTTCAACAATTAAATAGTCAATGCAAGGTTTTAACTATCAACACTGAAATGCATACCATTTTTCCATTGGAATAGTACAGTATTGGTACTGTACCAATACTGTATTGACACTAGAATTGTTCAAAAAATTGAAAAACCATCTGTATTAACTACTATGGTTGGCAACAATATTGTCAGTATGCATAGGTACAGACCAGTAGAGACTAGTACATACCTGTACAGCTGTTTTGGCATCCTAGCACTCATACCAGTGCTGGTTTTGTGCTAGAACAGTATGATGTTGGTTGTACTGTCCCATTTTGATGGTTTTTAAAACCATAAGTCAATGACATTGCTCCAACAACCACTAGTTCAAGACATCGAGTATCTTGGTGTATGTCAGAAACCACTGCTAAAGACCATCTAGCTACACCAGATTGCACAAACACTCAATGCTCCATGATTAGCAACCAACTCCTTAAAATACCTCATTCTTATTTCTTTGTTAAACTACTATCTGCAATCAAATATTCATCTAAATTAACCACCAATGAATCTTACTAGAAGAACTAAAATTTCTATTTTAGCACCTTAATGGAAGAATTAACTTAGGAATTAGAATGAAGGGACCATATGTTCCCTATAAGCTACCAGCCACTCTATGCAATCTTGTTCATCTCTACATTATAATCCTATGACTCCATTTTTGTTTCCTTTCAAGTACCCTGAACTTATCTAAGTGACCTTCTCAACTTTTCAAGAACTTTTGACTAACTACAATTAGGTAAAAGTATGAGAATGCTAGCCCCTCTCTTATATAAGATCTGATCAAGGCTAGCCTTCCATCCATCCCATCCTTGTCAAACTTATTTCTACCATTTAACTCGACATCCATTAACAATGAGAAAATTAAATCATTATAAGTTCAAAGAAGTTTATGGAGCAGACAGAGTTGGAGGAAATTCTTTTTCAAGGTGCAAGTTCGGTACCCGTAACAATTTGCATATTCTTAAGAATGCTTAAAACTTGCCTTAGATTCTGCACATTAGCTTAAATGAATAAAGTAGGGACAGAATTTATATTATGAATAAGACTACCAACTTCTAAATTCCTGAAATTTGTCCATCAAAAGGCAGGATTTGCAGATCTTGCTGCAAGAGTCAAAAAATTAAAATTGCATTGCTTTATACTCACATTTTTCACCAATTTGCATATAAGTTTGACTTGCATACAGAAAACAAACTACAGATTTTTATATCAACTGTTTGCAACATGCTTGGATTTTTTTATAGTAAAGAAAACAAACATGAATGTTCACAAATTTAACAAAATAACTATGCACATCACCCTAAGCTACGTGCTAGAAAAAAGATTTAGCAAGTTTGTTGGAGGAGCTCATGAAGTGAAAGTTTTAGAAACACCAAGAACCTTTCTTCCTTCACTCAATTTATGCCTCACAACTTGCTCCAGAGTGAGCTGCAGAAACAAAACCACCACAGCTAAACTTTAGTCAGCTACAAGTAAGCATGAGGTAAGTTAAATAGAAAGAAAAATAACACCTTCATTGGCTGGAAGAACTCATCAACTACATCTTGCACTCTTGAATCCGCAGAGGATGAGCAAAGTTCAGAAGATGGAGCAGGTGTTCTGGCATTAGGAAGGCCATTCGAGCCAGGGCGTCTGCGTTGCCTTCTTTGTTGATCTGTAGGAGCTCTCAAAAACTTCCAAGCAAAAACAAATGCAATGGCAAAACCAGCAAGTGTTGTGATAGATCGAAGTTTCTGAAAAGAATAAAAAACATAGATACAACTCAAAATTTGACATTAAGACATTTTTATCAGAAAGATTATACATAAGCTTGGTGAACATAACATTACCATACATAATTTAAAATCCACAAAAATGAAAAAGACATTTATAAGAGTTGGAAAACCCAAAATGCAACTTTAAGCATCAAAAAATTATATAAATAATTTCAGAATTTTGTACATAGATCCAAAGCAACCTACATAAAGACCATATCATTCTGCATATGAACTGTTGAAAATTATATAAAGAAAATACTAAACTCAAATTTATCAAGATCTACCATTCTCTGTAGTCTAGATTTGATCAGTGCTGAAATTTTGAGCATTCATTTCTACAGACACTGAAATGGCGAACGAGATTTATCATATAATTAGAGTAAGATGACTAAAATCAAGAGGCAAGATGATTAGGTTGCAAAATACTGAAGTTAATGAATTTAGCTCTTCCTAAAAACGTTTAAGGCAGCTGAGAGACAGAAAACAAAGACCACTGGGGCTACATCATTAGAGCAAGATCATAAAACTATATTCTCCATTTCACAATAAGTTTTGGGAAGGGAGGTTTCTTAGTCAAAACTAAACACCAAAAAAGGATTCTCAAGCAGCTATATCCTCCACTTGTCAGTGGGTTCCAGAAAGTTGGGATTATTCTTCCATGATGAATATGAAATTCAACATTGGTAGGTTGGCTGAGAAAATTAAAATGGAAGGCAGAGATTATTTTGGTGCTTAACAATATATTAAAGTAAAATTTGGAGAAAAATACTAGAAATTACAGCATGAATTTGCACAGTAACAGTTTAGATTTAAATCAAAATAATGACTTTCCACAGATCTTATTCTACAATTTCATCATTATGGTATGCTCCAACTTCATCTATGAAAATGAAATTGAGAAGTTTCTGTTCTGATGGAGAGTGCAAGGATGTGTAAGGAAGAATTTGAATAGCAATTTTTTTCTCTTTCTATTTGAAAAGAGACTGCTAGGTCATTATTTCCTTAATTATTGTATGGCAACTAATTTCACAGCCCATTTCATAAGGTATTCATGCATACATATATCAGATGGGACACATCTAGAGGCATGCACAACCAATTAGTAAATAAACTTTTCTTTCAAAAAATAGGTGAACATAATATGAAGTGATAGCCAATGCAATTTGGTCGGTTGGTGTGGAATGAAAGACATACAAGAATTTCAACAAACTTCCTCAAGATGGAGAGAATTGGAACATCATTTGTGTTGATTATCTTCATAGATAAGTTCCTTATGTGCTTTACTAGATTATCTTAGGTAGAAATTTGTACATGGAATGTTAGATCCTTCTAAACTTTAAGAACTTCTTCTTGTGGGCCCATCTTAAAGTGTCATACTTTAGGATAAACCAAAGATCCCAGATAATATTGTCGCCATCTTATGATGTATAATTGTATATATGCACATTAGCCACAAAGTAAGGTACAAGACTTGCTAATATCCATCAATTTAAGGTTTATCAGGCCATACCAAGCTAGTGCAGTAAAATGGAAAGTCTCAATCTATTGCCACTAGATCTACAAAGAGTGACAATGAAGGTTACTTATTATGTACGTTCATATGTATGAAATACATACTTATGTATGCAAGTATGTAGTAGCCCTCCATCATTGAATGACATATATTATTAGGAGGCAAAGAAGGACCATAACTAATATTGATCTTCCATAATTTATGGAGAGGCGAGACAGCTTTTCATATGTTCTTTATTTCCAATCCTCTGGATGTATCATTCATTTAGGTATAAACTATTGTCATAGCTCATGGATGTTCTTTTTAGTATTATTTGAAATAAATTTAGTTAAGATTAATCCATAATGATGTGAATTTTAACTTAACTAAAACTGCTATTATTACTTTAATGGGATGCAAGCCAAAATAATCTAGATTAAGCATGAGCAAGTGCATATCTTTATGGTTAATTTAGCACAATCTGTGTATTCCATGCAATAGATGAAATTAAGAATAATGTAGATGTTTGTTCTTGTGTTGGTGCATGCTGGTTTATAGCACACTATAGTATGCTACATTATGACATGTTGGCGTGCCATACACATGCAGGCCCAGGTGGACATATGGCCCCTCCTTCATCCCGTTCTAGAAGCTGCATTATTTGTTGCTAGCAGGTTTTCCTTCCCCTTGCAGTAAGCACTATATTAGTTAATCTTTTTCCTTCTTTATCTACATAAGCATTGAGACAAGGGACAATTTAACTTATTTTCGTGATAAACAAACTTTGCGTCATTTTTAAGAAAGCGAGAGAAGAAATTTCCTTAGAGGGAAATCTTGTTTTCCAATGTTTGGGAGTGAAAAGGAGAAAATTTTCAAGAGAACAAATAGGGTCCATTTGGGTGGGAATGTTAAATTATAGGGTAACCTGGCGATTCTTGGGAATCATTTATTTGGAAAAATAATTACAAAGAAAAATAACTTTTACCATGTTTAGTTGGTGAGAAAATTTTTCTAAAAAAATGATACTGAAAAAAGATTACTATGTTTGATTGAAGATAATTTTATATAGAAATATAATCAAATTTACAAATATATGCATCAATAAAAATAATTTTTTAATACCAAAATAGCATTATCATGTTAAATTATTTTTATATAATGATGATAATTATATAATCCTTTGTATAATGCCATTTATATTTTAATTATTTTGTAAAAGCTCTTCATTTAATAAATTTGGAAATAAGGCTGGAACTGGGCCAGGCTGGCGCGATGGGCTTCGAGCCGGCCCGAATTCGGGTTGGGCTTCGGGCCAGGCTTTCAGTAATTCGGGCTGGGCTTTGGACCTTATAACAGAGACGATTCAATTTTCGGGCTAGACTCAGGCTTTCCTTTGGCCTGGCCCAGTCCGGCCCGAACCCAGCCCGAAAGAGGCCCGCCCGAACTGGCCCGAGTCAAATTGGTATTTAAGGCTTTAAGAATTAAACATCTCAATGCCCTATTGCTCTCATGGCCTCCGGCTCCTCTTGGTGCTCCATTGCTCTCCCGCCGCCACCCCTGGTTCCATGCGACCTCGCCACCACCCCGAGCTCCGATCAAGCTCCATCGGCCTGGTGCATGGGCCTGACGCCCCCTTCGCCTGCGCGACCCCGCAATCCTTCGATAGTCCGGCTTCGATCTCCCTCCCCGATCCCGGCGCATGCACCCCGGCACCCGACGACAACTCCCCTCTCCCCCGGCATGACCCCGCAGCCTTTCCCGGCTCCAATCTCCGTCCTCGGCCCCAGTGCTCGTACCGAACGCGGCGACACCCCCTCCGCCCCCTCCCACCCCACAGCCCCCCCTCGGCTCCAATCTCCCTTCCCAGCCCCGGCGCCCACAACCGACGCGGGACACCACTTCCCGGCTTTGGCGACCACACCCGATGCCTAGTCACATCCAGAGTTTTTTTTTTTTTTTTTGAGGGGGGGTTTTGATGATCGTGGGCTAGTTCGGTTCGAGCTGACCTATCGAGCTCGGGCCTGATATTTAAAAAAAAATCGGGTCTAAGCCCGACCCGAAGTCTGAGATTTTTTTCGGGCCGAGCTCGGGTAGGGGTGTGGCCCGACCTAGCCCGATCCAGTTCCAGTTCTATTTGAAAAGATATCAAAATAAATTTAATGATCATAAATGAACTTTATTGAGGATATTTTTGTCAATGCTACATTAACATCACTTGGAAATTTACAAAATATCAACCCCCACATGGTATTTGTTTTACCTTCTCTTTTTAAAAAATAAGCACGAGATCCACCATTGTTTAATCATCTCTCTCCTCCACTTTTCATACCGCATGAAATTTATTTTTCCATGCCAAATTAAAACCAACCAAACGTACCCATAGTGCACAAACTTTCTTTAACTACCCAAAAATTTTCCTTCCCAAAAGGTTGCAACTTTGAGAAGAAAATAATACCACCCTATGCATTACCACCTCTGCACAACCAAACGATAAAATTTTCCCTCTTTCTTTTAGATTTTCTCAGTGTCACCAAATAATAGAAAAGTCCGCATCTCTCTCTCTCTCTCTCTTATTATTATTATCATTTTCATCAGTGAAAAGCTAATATTTCGTTGACAATCTCAGCAACCAAACACATCCTGGAAGCATAGCAAAAATCTCAAAGAAAAGTCGAACTCCAGCACATCAACTACCGATTGTTTTAATGTTACCCCAAAATTGAATCTTGGCTGTAAAAATTACCTAATTGGCATAAAAAATCACCATTTTTGACAAATAGCTGAAAGTACCCTTTAACCGCAAAACAGACAGACAATTTAACAACGTCCAGAAATCCTAAACAATTACCAATTCCACTTTATATCAGCAACACCCTGAAGCCAGATCATACAACACAAACAGAGCGGTAGAACCTATGAAGAAACACAAATCAAAGCAAGCACTTTTAGCCCAGGTAAACAAGGCAGACGAATTGGGAACCTGACGATCGACAGTGAAGGGGAGGTGTTCGGAGAGCTCCGCGAGCGACGCCATGAACCGCTGAATCAGATCGGCCAGCTCCTCCTCCTTGGCCGACTTTGCTGCGGAGGAGATTGATTCCGCCATCGGAAAAGGTGAGACCAGCGCCGGCGTCTCAGAGAAACCCTTGGATTCTCGAATCGGCCATTTCCGTCGCCGAATTCCTCTCAGGAAACCCTAGTAGTCGAGAGCGCCTTGCATTCGGACTTGGACGAGATGTGATTCTCGGACAGGCTGGTGAGCAGGTCAGACCTGGAGAGGAGAAAATTATAACCTTCTGCCGGAAAATTGATGCAATAAAGCACCGGCTAGAATTGATTATCATGCAGACCTTCAAATGGACCACCAGAGTTCTGGACGCCTGTACGTGTACGGAGAGGGTCAAGGGAACAACAAATCGTATGGGGGCACACAATATAAAATATGATGCAGGATAGATTTCATTATTTACTATATTTTATTTTTAAATAATTTAAAAAATAAATATAAAAAATAAATAATTTTTATTTAATAAAATTATAATTATTATTAATATATTAATAAACTATATATTATTTAATTATGTATTAATAAATATTATATTTTATAAATTAATATCAATTTATTTGAAGATATATATTAAAATATCAAATTAATATTTTGTTTTGTGTGTATCAACTAGTCATATATATAATATATATTGATAAGTCATTAAGTATACATCAATTAACTATATATCATATATTGGTGGACATTATATTTAAAAAATTATGTATTAATTTATTTATAGATATATATTGGATCGCTATTTTATATATTAATAAGCTAACAGTACATATCGATAAGTCATTAAGTATGTATCAATTGATCATATAATATATATCGATAAATATTATACTCAAAAAAATATATATTAATTTATTTGTAGATATGTATTGGATTACTATTAGGTATATATCGTGTACCGAATCTAGTCCCTGGATCGGCCACGTGACTAGCCGTACAAATCCTTGGGCATTGTTCTAGAGATTGTGCTAGGCCTAAAATATACAAAAATTTCATTATCTATAAAAATTGAAATTAAGTAACAAAATACCATCAAATAAACTCACGATAACAAAATAATTAAATTATTCAGTTATATTAGTATCAAAAATAGAACGAACTAATTAATCTAATAAATCTTGTACTCGAATCTCATGTTCGATCCGATTCATGCTACACATCCTGCAACTCTGAAAGAAAAAAATAGGGAATGAGCTTTACAGTCTAGTAAGAATTTTTATATAGTTGCACCAATAATAATACGATTTAAAAATAATAAAAAATGATTGTAGAACAAGAGATCATAAAAATCTTATCATACAATCAAAATAACCCAATCATAATATGCGATAAAATCATGTTTTATTTTTATATTTCAGTTTAATCATCGGTCTTCTTTAGGATTTTAAACCAATTACAATCATATTTCAGTCCATGACCGGTAATCTGAATATCACATTTCAGTCTATGAATGGCAATCTCATTGTCACACTTTAGTCTATGACTGGCAATCTCAGTATTACACTTCAGCCTGTGACTAGCAATCTTAGTGTCATGCTTTAGCCCATGACTCACAATCTCAACAACCATGATCCTACCCGTGGCGTGACTAGTCTAAATACTCCTTGAATATCAATTTATCAAATATCAAACATGTTATCAAATCGTGTTCTTTTCAAGATTTATAATAATCGGTATTACAATCTGATATGGCTACATCGCTGACGTGGAGCGCGTGTCAGGTCCGCTGGATACGGTCGGTACCACGTGGAGTTTTTTCTTTCAAAAGATCTCTCGTTTGAGAAGAAGTGCTCCTGCTCCTTCGCCAGGTGGCACCCCAAGATGGGTCCACCTCGGCCGAAGTCAAGCCTCTCTCTGCCACTTCACCAGGTGTCCACCCAGGAGGAGACCACCTCGGCCGAAGCTTGCGGCCCCTCGCTCCCTCGCCAGGTGGCACCCTAAGACGGGTCCACCTCTGCCGAGGTCGAGCCGGGCCCTCCTGCTCCTTCGCCAGGTGGCACCCCAAGACGAGTCCACCTCGGCTGAAGTCGAGCCTCTCTCTACCACTCCGCCAGGTGTCCATCCAGGAGGGGTCCACCTCGGCCGAAGCTGGCAGCCCCTCGCTCCCTCGCCACGTGGCACCCAAGACGGGTCCACCTCTACCGAGGTCGAGCCGAGCCCTCCTGCTCCTTCGCCAGGTGGCACCCCAAGACGGGTCCACCTCGGCCGAAGTCGAGCCTCTCTCTGCCACTCCACCAGGTGTCCACCCAGGAGGGGTCCACCTCGGTCGAAGCTGGCGGCCCCTCGCTCCCTCGCTAGGTGGCACGCCAAGACGGGTCCACCTCGGCCGAAGTTGAGCCACTCTCTGCCACTCCGCCAGGTATCCACCTAGGAGGGGTCCACCTCGGCCAAAGCTGGCAGCCCCTGCTCCATTGCCAGGTGGCGCCCCTTGACGGGTCCACCTCGATCGAGGTCAGCCCTACTCTGCAAAGCCTCGGGGAGGCAGAGACACGGGTCGCGAGGTCGCCATTAGAGCCAGCGCGCGCCGCGCTCCGTACAAGACACCGGTACGGTCTGTAGTGATACGCAAAATCTTGTTTACACCAGTTAATCGGAGCCCCGCAATCGAGGAATGAAATCCTAGTGGGTAGGAGCCTGAAACGGCTGGAAGCCCATCGTCAATGCCCCAAAAGGAGAGCTCCAGCGCTCGGCCCAAGGCCTCACCAGTCTTCCCCCTTTCGTGACACTGCGGACGAGGCGAGCCGGCCACTTAACTTCCAGACTCGAAGAAGAAGGGGAAGGAGAAGGTCCAGAGGTCTCAGAGAGCCCCTTGGAGGGGACATGGGCTGAAGGCAGTTCGGTAATATAAAAGGGGCGGTAAAAATGGATGGAAATGGAAGGTGGAAAAAAGGGAAGAACACCAAAAGAACGATCCGGGAGGATCTCGGGAAGTCCTCAGGCGAGAGCTCGGTGGCCCTAGCATGGGAGGCCAGGCCTCAACTCCTCTCTTCCCCACACTTCTTTCATTTTACATCTCCTCTAAGCACGGGGATCCTTCGGGAGCCCGCCTTAGAGGTCCCGTTCCATCTTGCCACTCTCTGACTTGATCGTAGGAGTGCCTCCATCGGAACCCCCGGCCCGGGTCTTTGACCTTGTTTTGCAGGTTCGGAAGTTTGGAGATCTCAAGGTGAGAGAATTCGAGAACCGATGCCAGCTCATGAGCTACAGGCCACCGCGGTGAGATCGGCAACATATTAGCGCACCAGGTAGGGGGGTGCAGAACAGTAACCCCTGTACAAGCAAGCTCTCCGTGGGCAAAAGCATGCTCCGACCATGGTGATGACGTGTGGACGTGAAGCATCCACTAACTGAGCAGGAGAAGTTCCTTCTCCCCAAGGGCTGCGTAGCCCGGAGAGGGAACTTCCTGGTCCACCTCCTCCTCCTTAGCCATCCTCGGTGGACAGTCCTTTCGCAGCTGTCGTCCAGCAGCTGCAAACTCTAACCACTGCTGTGCGGCAACTGCAGCACCAGCAGCGCTCCCTGGCCACTCAGCCCCATTCAGGGACCCCGGCGGCTCGAGCCACGAGGCCCCGTAGAAGCTTGCGCTCCATCCAAGGCAGGCCCTCCCATCCGCGGGCAGTTTCCAACCCCCGCGGGAGCCACCAGACTCCCACAAAGAGGAACTACTCCGGTTCGGCGGATCATGAGAGTCGATCCCCGGCCAACGATGCCGAAGCAATGCGGCGCAACAGGCACCATCGGGGCAAGGCCCCCCGTCGAGACCGATCGGCACCCCCTTCTCCAGCGGCCTCGGTGGAAGATTCCACCGATGAGGCCATCAAGCACCATGCCGAGAGGCGCCTGGAGGAGCACGAGCACAAGCTGGCGGAGTTCGCTCGCCGCTTTGCCGACATGCAGAGCTCCCCAACCGATCCAGCGGGCCACAGTGCCCAACCACCCTTCTCCCGGGAAATCCAAGAGGAACCGATCCCGAATCGGTTCCGCATGCCTCAGGTGGATCCTTACGATGGGACCACCGATCCCTTGGACTATTTAGAGAGCTATAAAGCTCTCATGAGGGTCCAGGGAGCGACGGATGCTCTTCTATAAATTGCCTTCCCAGTCACCCTCCGGAAGGCTGCTTGAGTTTGGTTCACCCGCCTCGAGCCGGAATCCATCAGCTCCTTCCATCAGCTAGAAGGAAAGTTTGTGGCACACTTCAACGCTTGCCGGAAGGTGCCAAGAGAGGTAGATAGCCTCTTCTCTATCCGCCAGCAGGACCAGGAGCTGCTGCGGGACTACATCACCCGCTTCAAGACCGCCGCCCTGGAAATCTATAGTCTGGTGGGCTCAAGACCTCCCGTCTGACGTATTTCCTGGACAAAAAGCCCCCCAGACATACTCTGAGCTCCTCCTCCGTGTCCACAAGTACATCCGAGCGGAGGAGGCCGATCGCACCAGGCGAGAGCTGGACGGGAAGCCTTCTAAGAAGCCTGCCCCAAGGGATGTCTCCGGGACGTGGAGGCTTGGACCACCTACAGATTTTCATCCAGGCCCGAAGCCGAAGAACGGTGCTGCCCCGGAGAGAACGTTCATCCCTCTCTTCACTCCCAGAATGAAGATCCTTATGGAGATTGAGGGTGAGCACTACCTCCGCTGACCTCCTCAGAACCTAAGGAACATCCGTGATAAGATAAAATATTGTCAATTTCACTGCGAGCACGGCCACGACATGGAGGAGTGCCGTAATCCGAAGTGGGAGATTGAGGAGCTGATCAAGAGGGGCTACCTCAGGAAGTTCATAAGGAATGAAGCCCCGGTGGAGGGTTAGCCGCTCGCAGCCCTTCCCCCCATCCTTGCAATTGACAACCACCAACGGAGAAGCCGGTGGGCATGATCTCTTGGGGGATTGGGCGTGCGACGAAGAGAGCCAGGGAGGCGGGAGACCTAGAGAATGTACTCCCCTTTGAAAAGGGAAACAAAAATGAAAATGTAAACAATGATGCAGTGGTGGTCGAGATGACCATCGCGAAGCATCCTATACATCGCATTATGGTGGATAGTAGGAGCTCTACTGACGTGCTTTTTTACGATGCTTTCTTCCAAATGAATCTGTCTCATGATCAATTAAAGCTGGTGCACACCCCTCTAGGTGGCTTCATCGGAGATTCGGTGAGGGTCGAAGGAGAGATCACTCTCCCTGTCACTACCGGATCCCTACCTCGGCAGAGTACGATCATGATGATGTTTACCGTCGTCAAGCTTCCATTACCTTATAATGCCATCCTTGGTCGTCCAGGGCTCAACCAGTTGGACGCTGTCATTTCCACTAAGAGGTTGCTGGTGCAGTTCCCTACCACCACCGGGATGGGAGTAATGAGAGGGACGGCCCAGCCCGTCTAGCATTGTCTGCAAACAGTCCCGAGGGCCCGGAGCACTGAGCTCGACTCTGATGTCGACGACCTCGACCTAAGAGAGCAAGACCCCAGGGGAGGGCCCGTGGAGTGCTTGCTGACATACCCCCTCGACTCGGACCCTCAGAAGACAGTGCAGATAGGAGCCCAGCTCTCGGAAGAAGAGCTGGCTCGTTTGCTAGACTTCCTCCGGGCGAACGCTGATGTGTTCGCTTGGTCCACCGCTGACATGCCAGGTATCCCCTCGGAAGTCATCACCCACCGGTTGAACATTGATCCAAGGTGTCGCCCTGTCCACCAGAAGAAGAGGAGTTTTGCTGCGGAGAGGCAGAAGGCCGTCAATGAAGAAGTAGAGAAGCTCCTCATCGCCGGCTTTGTATGAGAGGTACAGTATCCCAGTTAGCTGGCAAACGTGGTCATGGTGAAGAAGAGCAACGGCAAATGGAGGATCTGTGTAGACTACACCGACCTTAACCGAGCTTGCCCGAAGGACAGTTTCCCTCTTCCAAAGATCGATCAGCTCATGGACGCTACTTCAGGGCATCGCCTCCTCTCTTTCATGGATGCCTTCTTCGGGTACAACCAGATTCGAATGTACCCGGAGGACGAGAAGCACACTGCTTTTGTCATCGACCACGGAACCTACTGTTATAAGATGATGCCATTCGACCCCAAGAACGCCGGGCGTCGGTGACCTGGCGGAGACCTTCGATAACCTCCGGCTTCACCAGATAAAATTGAACCCGGTGAAGTGTGCTTTTGGCATGTCTGCCGGGAAGTTCCTGGGGTTCATGGTAACACAAAGGGGGATAGAAGCCAACATGGAGAAGGTCCAGGCTATCCTGGACATGGAGCAACCCACCTCCAAGAGGCAAGTGCAGCGACTCACCGACCGGATAGCTGCCCTGAGTCAATTTATCTCAAGGTCTGCTGACCGCTGCTAGCCCTTTTTCAAGGCACTGAGGAAGATGAACGACTTTACTTGGACGAAGGAGTGCCAGGAGGCGTTCGACGAGCTGAAGAGGACACTGACATCTTCGTCGCTGCTTTCCAGGCCTGAAGAAGGAGAAGAGCTCCTCCTGTACCTGGCGGTCACCCCGAAGGCCGTCAGTTCGGTCCTGGTTCGGATCAACGACAAGGGGATGCAAAGGCCGATGTATTATACAAGCAAACTCCTCCATGATGCGGAGCTCAGGTATTCCCGATCTGAGAAACTGATTTTTGTGCTAATCATGTCCATTCAGCATCTCAGGCCTTATTTTCAAGCACACCCCATCGCTGTCCTGACGGATCAGCCGCTGAAAGTGGTGCTCAGCCGACCTGACACGTCTGGATGCCTGGCAAAATGGGTGCTCAAGCTCAGTGAGTTCGACATCACTTACAGGCCGAGGTCGGCCATGAAGGCACAGGTACTCGCTGATTTCTTAGTTGAGTGTGTAGGCCTGGGTGAGGGGCCGGAAGAAAGCCCACAAGACCAACAGCTGGAGCCAGGACTAGAGGAAGACATCTGGATCCTTCATGTAGACAGAGCCTTGAACTCCGGTGGGAGTGGAGCTGGACTCATCCTCGCCAATGGTGAAGGAGTTGTCACCGAATGTGCAACCCGTTTCTTGTTCGTCGTCACTAATAATCAGGCGGAGTATGAAGCGCTCCTCGCAGGGCTAAGAGTGTCCCGCGAGCTGGGCATGGCCAACCTCAGGGTCTTCACCGACTCGCAGCTAGTAGCCGGGCAGATCTCGGGGGAGTACGAGGCGCGGGACCCCCAAATGGCGAAGTACCTGGAGCTCGTACGGACGAGCACGGTAGGATTTCGGCATTTCAGCGTCTCCCATATACCTCGCGGGGAAAATGCCCGCGCGGATGCCCTCTCCCGCCTTGCAACCCTGCCAGACTCATCATTAGGTCGCACTTACATTGAGCACCTCGAGGCCCAGAGCTACAAGACACCCATGGAGGTCCAGCAGGTCAACCAAGAGCCCAGCTGGATGGACAAGTACATTTAGTACATCACCAACGGCACCTTGCCAGCGAACCGCGTGGCGGCTGGCCTCATTAAGAGGAAGGTCGCTCGGTTCATCTTAATGGATGGGCTACTGTATCTGAGGTCCTACTCCTACCCGCTGCTCAAGTGTCTGAGACCCGCAGAAGCCGCACTCGTGCTCCAAGAGATCAACGAGGGCATTTGTGGGAACCATGTGGGGGGCAGGACACTAGCGTACAAGGCCCTCCATCACGGTTATTTCTGGGAGACAATGAAAGAAGACGCAGCTGACTTCATGAAGAGGTGCGACCGGTGTCAGCGATATGCCGTGGTGCAATGTCAGCCCGCCGCTCCACTCTCCTAGCTCTCCGTCCCGTGGCCGTTCGCTCAATGGGGCATGGATTTCCTAGGACCTTTTTTTCCGACGTCCGGGCAACAGAAATTCTTGATCGTGGCCATCGACTACTTCACGAAGTGGGTCGAGGCCGAACCCTTGGCCCAGATCACGGAGGCAAACGTCACCAAGTTCCTCTGGAAGTCAATTATTTGCCGCTTTAACCTACCGCACACTATTATCACCGACAACGGATGTCAGTTCGATTGTCAGGAGTTCGAGGAGTTTTGCAGCGACCTCGGCATCCACCATCATTTCACTTCGGTGGCGCATCCTCAGACGAACGAAGAAGCTGAGGTAACAAATAGGACCATCTTGCAAGGCCTCCGGACAAGACTGGACCAGGCCAAGGGTAGGTGGGCAGAAGAGTTCCCGAGCATCCTTTGGGCATATCACACTACCCTAAGGATGGCTACGGATGAGACCCCATTCAACCTTGTCTTCGGAGCAGAAGCGATTATACCAGTTGAGCTCAGCCTACCAACCCAGCGCGTGGAACAGTATGACGAGGCAGAAAACCCTGCCAGGATGTTGCTAAACCTGGACCTCCTTGAAGAAACGAGGGACAGGGCCCGAGTTCGGATGGTGGCTTACCGGCAACGGGTGGCCAAATATTACAACTCCAAGGTGCGACCGAAGTCCTTCCACCAGGGAGACATGGTGCTCCGCCGCACTGAGGCTTCCTAGCCACGGGAGTGCGAAAAGCTCTTTCCTAATGGGGAAGGGCCTTATGGGGTGGCGGAGGCGCTTCCCCACAGGACGTACTACCTGGAGGAGCTAGGCGGATCCTGGTTCCCTCGGACCTGGAATGCCTCAAACTTGAGGATGTACTACCATTAGTGTAAGACCCCTCAAACTTTAATAATGAAATCATTTTCACCAAATTCCTACTCTCGTCTCGTAGGGTAAGGGCCGCCCAGCTCTAAGTTCAACGAGCATGGACATGGCAGAAGATCCGCGAAGGTGCGATATCCCTCTCATAAAAATTCCGGAGTTCAGTCTGGAGTGTTGCACGGAACTAAATTCCGACATGCGGCCCCGGAGTTCAGTCCGGAAGAGGTCCCAGAGACTTAGGTCCCGGTCATACAAAATCTCGGAGAATAGCTCGGTAAGCCGTGCAGGGCTCAATTTCAGCCCGCGGCCCCGGGGTTCAGTTTGGAAGTTCGCAAGGAACCCGGTTCCAAAGTGAAGTCCTAGACTTCGATCTGGAAGGTGGGGCAGAACCTAGTTCGCCATGCAATCCTGGAGTTCAACTCGGAACGCACTACGGGACTTAGTCCCAGTAGCTAGCACCGGGGTTCAATCCGGAAGATGCACCCAAAAAAAAAAAAGGAAAGAGAGTGATAGAAGGAACGGGTTAATGGAAAAATATTTTAATTGCAAACAAAAGGTTCCTTACACAAAGGTGCCCCGACAGGCCGGGAGACCCCAAAGAAAGAAAATACAAAAATAAAATAAAAAGTCGCGGAGCTACTTCGGTGCAGCCGCATCCTCCTCGGGCTGGGGGGCACCCTCTCCACCGGCGCCGTCGACTGGAGGCTGCTCGGGAGTCGCCACCTCGTCACCGGCCACCGTCGAAGTTCCTCCGGTGGGCTCCTGCCTCCTGCCGCCCAGTACGACCCTGCTAAGGTCGAGCTCGGGGTAGAAGGAGCTCACCTTCTCCCGGCATACCGGGAATCCCTTCAAGAAGGAGTCCACGGCCGCCTCACGCACCTCAGTAACGTACTCCTCGAAGGCCTGGAACTTCGGCACGGCCTCCTGCGCCTCTCTCATGGACGCCTCCAGCAGCCCGTTGACGTAGGAGTTCCTCTCCTTGGCTGCGCTCAGCTCCTTGAGGACCTCTTCTACCCGGCGCTCCAGTGACCGGGACTGAGCCCTAAGGCGGGTCTTCTCCACCGTGTCCTCCTCGTTGCGGTGCTGGTTCGAGATCCTCTCCTCCAACAGAGAGGTCTCGAGCTCCTTGACGCACCCCTCGATGCAGACCAGGTTGGCCCGGAGAGCCTGGTTATTCCCTCGTAGCTTGACCCCTTCTCCATGAGGTCCTTGATATCGGCTACGAGTTTGCCGAGCTCTCCTCCTTCTCGGCATCCTTCTTGGCATAGCCGGCAAGGAAGTTCTTCATAACAGCACGTCCGTCCTGATCTGCATCGAAAGAGACACGAAGTTAGTAAGATCCAACTGGAACTTTAAGGGGTCGGAACTCGAAACTCACCGTAAAAAGCTACGGGAGGATCCCGAGCAGCGCCTCGGTGTAGTCCCGGCCGCCCCTTAGACGGCGGTCCTGGAAGGTGCTGGCGAACTCCATGACTCTCTTGGCGAGCCCCTGGTCGCGGATCACGGAGCAGCGGCTGGTGAGACTTGGGGGTGGGATGGCCGCGTCGGCAGCAGGCTGGGCGGCCATCCCTTTGACAAGAGGTGCGGCCGTCGGTGGAGCTGCCACCACCCTGGTGGCCATCGCGAAAGTGGCCAGTGCGGCGGCTGGAGCAGGCGTCGCCCGAGGAGGTTCCGACCCCCTCTCTTCCTCGGCCCTGTTGAGGTCAATGACAGGGACATCGGGCGCCCCGGCCCGAGGCGGCCTGGGAGCAGGAGCCACCGCCCCAGGGCCAGCAACGGCGAAAGCGGGCGCAGGCACCTGGCTCGCCTCAGTGCGAGCCCTCTTCGCCGGGGGGTCAGTCCCTTCGGCAGCATCCCTCTCCATGGTGCCCTCCATCAGGTTTTCTACGGAGAACTTCATACCTGAGAAAAAAGGGGGGGTTCAGTTAGGCCAGTTTAAAGAAAAGAAGTGCCGAACTAAAGATAAAGGCAAAGGAGCGAGATCCGGGCCTCACCCAACTCCCGGATGGGACTGATCCCCGCCTCGAATAAATTCTGCTCCGAGAGCAGAACGTCGAGAGTTGGGATCGCGTCACCCAACAGCAGCATAAAGTCATCCTGATCCGCCATCTCGACCTGGGAATTCCTATTCGGGGACCGGTCCGGCTCACTCCAAGCCCAGTTGACGTTCTCGGCCGAGGCGAAAAAGAAGCGGTTCTTCCAACCCTTAATTGAAGAAGAAAGGTCGAACTTAAGGCACCTAGGCTGGGGCGAAATGTACCACCGGCCATCATCGGTGGAGTAGCGCTTCAGGATGAAGAGAGCCCTGAAGAGGGAGAAACGGGCAATGAACCCGTGGAAGTGGTAGAAGACGACGAAGGCAAAGATGACCCAGATGGCATTAGGAGCCAACTGGGCTGGGACTAGACGATAATGGCTGAGGAACGAAAGAAAATGGGATGAAGGAGAAAACGAAGACCCCCACCGAGGAAGTCCTCGTAGAAGGCGACCCTCCCAGGGCCACTCGAGGTTACTCGATCCCTATACCTTGGGAGGGAAAGGCGGATTGAATCCGGGACCCCATAGGTGTCCCGGATCCAGGAAAGATCGTCTCCGGTCATTGTCGAAGCGTAACCGGAGGGACCGGAGGAAGAGGCCTCCGGAGGAGGAAGAAAGGAAATGGGACGCGCAGAAATTGTGGGAGGAGACCTAGGACCCCTAGGGACACCTATGGTCACGGCCCCGGGTTGGAGCTGCCTCTGGACCTCGTCCGAGATCTCTTCCCCGTCCAAGGAGAAAGACGATGGAGTCCTCGACCGGGAAGGGCTGGCCTCATCCGGGTTGGAGGAAACATAGCGGCGACGCGCCATGAAGGAAGAAGAAACAAGAAAACTGGCACATGGAATAGAAGATAGAAGAAGAGGAGAAGGGGGTCGTAGACACTCACCGAGATATTTAGTACCAGAGGAATGGCAACCCCGGGAAGATGAAGGGAGACCACTGTAACCGCTGGCGGAGTGTGAGAAAGTAGAGAAACCTCGTTTTCGGAAAGTCCCTCTCCTTTTCAAACTCAATCGAAAGCAGCCGTACGCCTCTTTCCGTTCCGAGCCATCAGATAACTGCCACGTGAAGGCACGCCCGACATCAACGCTTCGGTTCGGTGGAAACCGCCTCGGTTTCGAAATGGTGCATTAATGGGCCATTAGACGTGTACACGTGGCAGCCTCTCAAAGGGTCTCGGGTGCAATAGAAGCGGCGACAGGGATCATGTGAATTATGGCACGAGATTTTCGCCTTCTCCACGTCATCTCTGCATTAAATCTCCACGTCCCAAGCCACGACACCTCGATGGAACCTGGGGATGGGGGGCAACTAATATGGCTACATCGCTGACGTGGAGCGCGTGTCAGGTCCAGCTGGACACGGTCAGTACCACGTGGAGTTTTTTCTTTCAAAAGATCCCCCGTTCGGGAAGAAGTGCTCCTGCTCCTTCGCCAGGTGGCACCCCAAGACGGGTCCACCTCGGCTGAAGTCGAGCCTTTCTCTGCCACTCCGCCAGGTATCCACCCATGAGGGGTCCACCTCGGCCGAAGCTGGTGGCCCCTCGCTCCCTCGCTAGGTGGCACCCCAAGACGGGTCCACCTCTGTCGAGGTCGAGCTAGGCCCTCCTGCTCCTTCGCCAGGTGGCACCCCAAGACAGGTCCACCTCGGCCGAAATCGAGCCTCTCTCTGCCACTCCGCCAGGTGTCCACCCAGGAGGGATCCACCTCGGTCGAAGCTGGCGGGCCCTCGCTCCCTCACCAAGTGGCACCCCAAGATGGGTCCACCTCTGCCGAGGTCAAGCCGGGCCCTCCTGCTCCTTCGCCAGGTGGCACCCCAAGACGGGTCCACCTCGGTCGAAGTCGAGCCTTTCTCTGCCACTCCGCCAGGTGTCCACCTAGGAGGGTCCACCTCGGATGAAGCTGGCGACCCCTCGCTCTCTCGCTAGGTGGCACCCCAAGATGGGTCCACCTCTGTCGAGGTCGAGCCGGGCCCTCCTGCTCCTTCGCCAGGTGGCACCCCAAGACGGGTCCACCTCGGTCGAAGTCGAGCCTCTCTCTGCCACTCCGCCAGGTGTCCACCCAGGAGGGGTCCACCTCGACCGAAGCTGGCGGCCCCTCGCTCCCTCACCAGGTGGCACCCCAAGCCGGGTCCACCTCTGCCGAGGTCGAGCCGGGCCCTCCTGCTCCTTCGCTAGGTGGCATCCCAAGACAGGTCCACCTCAATCGAAGTCGAGCCTCTCTCTGCCACTCCGCCAGATGTCCACCCAGGAGGGGTCCACCTCGATCGAAGCTGGCGGCCCCTCGTTCCCTCACCAGGTGGCACCCCAAGACGGGTCCACCTCTACTGAGGTTGAGCCGGGCCCTCCTGCTCCTTCACCAGGTGGCACCCCAAGACGGGTCCACCTCGGCCGAAGCTGGCGGCCCCTCGCTCCCTCGCCAAGTGGCATCCCAAGATGGGTCCACCTCTGTCGAGGTCAAGTCGGGCCCTCCTGCTCCTTCGCCAGGTGGTACCCCAAGATGGGTCCACCTCGGTCGAAGTCGAGCCTCTCTCTGCCACTCCGCCAGGTGTCCACCCAGGAGGGGTCCACCTCGGTCGAAGATGGCGGCCCCTCGCTCCCTCGCCCAGTGGCACCCCAAGATGGGTCCACCTCTGTCGAGGTCGAGCCGGGCCTCCCTGCTCCTTCGCTAGGTGGCACCCCAAGACGGGTCCACCTCGGTCGAAGTCGAGCCTCTCTCTGCCACTCCACCAGGTGTCCACCCAAGAGGGGTCCACCTCGGCCGAAGCTAGCGGCCCCTCTCTCCCTCGCCAGGTGGCACCCCAAGATGGGTCCACCTTTGTCGAGGTCGAGCCAGGCCCTCCTGCTCCTTCGCCAGGTGGCACCCCAAGACGGGTCCACCTCGGTCGAAGTTGAGCCTCTCTCCGCCACTCTGCCAGGTGTCCACCCAGGAGGGGTCCACCTCGGTCGAAGCTGGCAGCCCCTGCTCCACCGCCAGGTGGCGCCCCCTGACGGGTCCACCTCGATCGAAGTCAGCCCTACTCTGCAAAGCCTCGGGGAGGCAGAGACACGGGTCGCGAGGTCGCCACTAGAGCCAGCTCGCGCCGTGCTCCGTACAAGGCACCGGTACAGCCTGTAGTGATACGCGAAACCTCGTTTACACCAGTTAATTGGGGCCCCGTAATCGAGGAATGAAATTCTAGCGGGCAGGAGCCTGAAATGGCTAGAAGCCCACTATCAACGCCCCGAAAGGAGAGCTCCTGCGCTCGGCCCAAGGCCTCACCAATCTTTCCCCTTTCGTGACACACTGAGGATGAGGTGGGCCGGCCACTTAACTTCCAGACTCGAAGAAGAAGGGGAAGGAGAAGGTCCAGAGGTCTCAGAGAGCCCCCTAAAGGGGACGTGGGCTGAAGGCAGTTCGGTGATATAAAAAGGACAGTAAAAATGGACGGAAAGGGAAGGTGAAAAAAAGGGGAGAACACCAAAAGAACGATCTGGGAGGATCTCAGGAAGTCCTCAGGCGAGAGCTCGGTGGCCCTAGCATGGGAGGCCGGGCCTCAACTCCTCTCTTCCCCACACTTCTTTCATTTTACATCTCCTCTAAGCACGGGGATCCTTCGGGAACCCGCCTTAGAGGTCCTGTTCCATCTTGCTGCTTTCTAACTTGATCGTTGGAGTGTCCCCGCTGGAACCCCCGGCCCGAGTCTCTGACCTTATTTTGCAGGTCCGGAAGTTTGGAGATCTCGATGTGAGAGAGTCCGAGAACCGGCGCCAGCTCACGAGCTACAGCCACCGCGGTGAGATCGACAACACAATCCAAATCATCCAAAAAGAATCATATTTGATAGGAATATATTATATAAAAAATATAAATATAATACCGGCAATCATTAATGTCCATTATAAAAAATCAAAATATATAATGCACAAACAATCATGCATACCAATGTTCATACTTAAGGATCAAAATTATACAATATAAAATATATTTATAAACCGGTGATCATATCCAAAAATCCTTTCCTTTATTGGAGATAGATTTAATATATCCGATATTAGTCTACACCCGGATCCTCGATCTAGATACTATGGAACTTGCTCAATACACTCAATCCCAAAAAATTGTTCTTCTGCATTATAATCTTTTTTTAATAAATAATTTCATGGTATGGTAGTTATAAGTCTAGAACCTTCTATCCAGATTTCATTAATAATCTATCCACCAATTCCTAATCCTAACTTTCTAACTTTCCTAATTCCTAGGAGAGAGAAACTTCTAGAGAGAAAACTATATAGAGAAATTAAAGAAAAAGTGGAGAGAGAAACTAAAAAGAGGGAAGAGAGATTTTTTTCTTTTCTTCTTTTCTCTTCTTTTTTCTTCTTCCTTTCTTCTTCCTTTACTTTTCTTCTCTACTCTTCTTTTCTTCTTCTTTTTTTCTTTTTTCCTTTTCTTTTCTTCACTTCTTTTTCTCTTCTTCTTCTCTCTTCTTCTTTCGTTCGACTAGAACAGGAAAAACCCCTCCCCATTCTCCTATCCCTTGGGGGGCCTCCATGCTAATATCATCATCCTCGTTGTCAGACATAGCAATGGTGGTCCTCGATCTAGGGGCGACAGCTCCAACCTCGACGGCTGCCATGATAGTGGATGCAGACTCGAGGGCACGGTGGTGCTCTAATGCCTTCTGCTCGATGGAGGCAAAGATGTGCGAACGATTGCCGGCTTGCAAGAGGCCGTTGGGGCTGTGGAGGTTGGGATCGGTGGCGTTCTATGAGTGCCTCCTATGCTTGGCGTAGGTGTATTTCTGTTGGCCATGTTTCGAGTCCTTCACTGGCATGGCAGTGACGGCGGATGAGGGCTCTTTCACAAGGAAGGGATCGAGCATGTCCTCTATATGGTCGGGCTGGGTGTCCCTGTTTGGGGTTTGACGAAGAAGAGGAGAGGAGAGGGGGTCCTTTTATAGAGGTTTGGGACTGCCCTAGATTCCTCCTTAATAGAGTCGGAGAATATCTCCTTCTCCTTGTTGGTGTCGGAGAAGGGGAAGACTCCGATCGTGAGTCTTCGATTGTCCCCTTTTTTTTAATTTGGATCGGGTATTACAATATGTATCTAAAAAGCTTACATTATATATCGGTAAGCCATCAAGTATGTATCAATTGGCTATATATTATGTATTGATGAACATTATATTTAAAAAAATATGTATTAATTTATCTATAGGTATGTATTTGATTATGACTATATGTGTATCTAAAAAGCTTACAATATATATGTGTTCACCAATACAACGATACATAGTATGATACATATTATAAGCTTTTTAGATACACACATAATGGCAATCCAATACATATCTATAGATAAATTAATATATAGTTTTTCAAATATTATGTTCATCAATATATACTATATGGCTAGTTGATATATATATAGCAAAATATTCATTTAATATCTTAATACACATTTTAGATAAATCGATAGATAGTTTGTAGAATATAGCACTCGTTCATAGTACATAATCAAATAATATATATTAAAAAACTTACTGATATATATTATATATTAGTGAAAAGTATGTACTGAATACCAGGAAGAAAGAGAATGTTATAATTATAGAACTATAACTCTGTTGCCAAAAAAGTTATTTAATTTTTATGCTTATTCTTTAAAATTGATGAAAAGAAAAACATGGCAAGCAATGAAGCCTATTCTATATAATATTCTATGGTGCCCGCTTTATTTGATTTTTGTTTGGGTCGAAGGGTCACGTGAATAATGTAACCTGTAATTACTGGCAGATAATCGTTTGAGACGTGCCCACGAGTAAAGGAAGACTATTTTTTCCTTCTACAATAATGTATCGTATATATATGATACGTTAAAAGTCTTTCTTTTTCATTTTATCTAAGGGACATCTCCAACTTCACGAGGAAAACAAAAACAAGGACTTTTTCTATAATCTCTTTTAGATTTAATTTTCTTATCCAGAAGCATAGATATGGAGTTTGTAGGAAATTTTTTAGGCCATATCCTAATCCATATATGATGAAAGCCTGAATGCTGATTGGATAACAGCCATGGAAGAAATAATAAGAAGAAGAATTGGCCGAGAGAGTTAATATGGATTTAGCAATACAGACGAAGAAGTCGCTGATGATGGCATGTGGCCGGACCAAATGGTCGAATGGTAGTAAGTAGTAGGCTGATTAAATTTATGTAAGGTACTACATAAGACATACGAATTGTCATATTTAAAAGAAATTAGTTTAACCAAGTCGAGCAATTGGTTGGGGTATGGGTCAAGTTACAAAGCTCTAGGATATAGGCTAATTATGTGCATAGCCTATCGGAGAGGATATGTACGTATTGGAATGGTAGATCATGCCTTATGCTAGTTCATAGGGCTAGTATATAGAGTGATACCTCAGAAGCAGAACATGAGATGTGGAAATGGTAGCTAGCTAAAGACAGGTATATATCAACATTAAAATGAGGCATGTACATGGTAATTGAGAAAAAAAAATGTACATAAATAATAGGTTGTAACTCTAAGAACAGGCTTTTCAGCCCTCGATCAAATCAGTTTCCAGTTTTTTTTTTTATCGATTTGTTTTTTTAGTGAGCTTCAGTGTTTTTAATTTTTAGTTCATTCTTTATAGCTTGAAGTCATTCTATGAAAAGGCAATATCCTAATAGTGAAAGTTTTTGAATGTTCGGATACTAGAATTTATATATACATACATACATACATACACATCCGTACAAACATATACCAATATACATATTCATGCATATATATATATATATATATATATATATATATATATATATATATATATATATATATATATATGGATAGAAATACACGGACATACTATGTGTACATACATATATCTTCATTTATATCGTGATGTGGCAAGTGCTGGTATGGTCTTGGCGACTTATCGGACCACCATATGCACCACCGGTTATGACGGACCATGACGGCCAACTCGAAGCGACCGACCACCGGCTAAGGCAAGGACCCCAAAGCTTACTAGTTGCCCCCACCCCCCGGAGGGTTTAGCTATGGGGCCCATCAGCCAGCTGGTTTTCTCCAAGCTGACTAGCAGCTCCAAGGTCGGGTACCATTGATCCGTCAAGTTCGGCCAACAAGGCTTCCTCCTTTGCCCATCGACTAGCTAGTTGGACAGACTAATGGCTTACCTTAACCTGTGGCTAGATTCCTTCTCCTACTCAGGACCCATGGGGTTTAAGAAGCCATCAACCTGTTCGATCACAACTATCCTGACATAGATCGTGGCAAACATAACCCCAATAAATTCTGACATTATAACGGAAAGATATCAATGGTAAAAATTGTGGGAGACAAGATCCTGTCTCCTCAGCCAAGGTTGTTATGCCTGTCAAAGATGGAAATCCCTGCAATGGCATTTTGTTACACCACGTAACCAAACAAATAGGTAAGAGGGACCTTCGATTAGATACGTTCCGAACAGTCTCACATGCAGGGGCGGACCACACCAACATTTCTTAGAAGGACCAAAAAAATATATAAATAAAAAATATTAATAAATAATTAATATTAATTTAAATATTTTTTATAAATATTATTTAAATTATATTTATCTTGTTTCATAAGATTAAATTCATTAATAATTGAATATACCATAAAATTTTCAGCTATCTTCTTATCGATATAAGTGACTAAATAATCAATAAGAAAATTATCTTCCATTTGTTGCATAATTTGGTCTTGACAATCTCCATTTATGAAGATATTTTCTCTATAGTAGTAGTTAAAACCGGAAGAGTAATAAGCATCACGGACTCGTAGAGGATGCGCGCGCACCGGCCATAATAGTGGTAGCGTCATGCTGAGTACCATTGGCACTGCACAAGATTATGGTGCCAAAGATGATGGGGTGTGAGTGCAGTAGCATTGATGGGAGCCTGAGGTATGATGGGCGCCCACCCGCCTGTGCCCTTCAAGATCCAATTATGCTACGCGATGGATCCGTCGTTAAGATGGTGCGCGGTTTCACCGCACGCAATGTTTGTTAGTGCAGTGAGACTAACGAAGGCCATCGAGATGGCAGTCATAGGTTAGTGCATCGGTGGTATCCGGTCTTATGTATGCGCAACTGCTTGGTCTTGTCATGGGAACGTTCTGTTGATAGTATCACATGACAAATTCGACCGCCATTTTATCCATTAGTGTGGTGAATGGAATGGTGCTGACTGCGTGCAGTGGCTTCGACCATGATGAATTCTAGAGACGGACACTGGTTGAATAACAAAAGAAAATTCTTTGTCTTTTCCTAGAAAATTATGAAAAAAATTAATAAAAAATAAAAAATAAAATTGGTAGTGATCTAACTTTCAAGTAGAAAAAGTTGATTTATAGTATTTATTTCATTTTAATTTTTTTTAAAAAGATTCTTCAAATTATATTTAATATCTCCAAATTTAGAAGGGCAAAATATATAAATAAATAAAATATATATATTTAAAAGTTTACATAAAATCTTAATTTATAAAAAAAAATTAAAAAATTAGGGGGGGCCGAGGGGCCTCCTTGTCCTCCCGACGATCCATTCTTATACATATTTAAAAATTTATAAAAAAAATTAACTTATAAAAAAAATTAAAAAAAAATTAGGGGGGGCCAAGGCCCCCCCTTGCCCCCCGATGGTCCGCCCCTGCTCACATGCTCTTGTTCACATAGTCACCAAACCACTACAGGCTCTCGGCTTTAGTGTTGCAACCTCTCATTTTCCATTATTGACTTGAGTGTCGGAGTATCTCCATCGGTATCCCTGGTCCAAGGATCGTTTTGTAGGTCATTGTAGTAGCAGAGTGACTAGGTGAAGCTTCAGTCCTAGTCAGAGTAGGCTAGATTATCTTTCACCACCACTAGACTCAGTGATAGGTGATCAGATGGCAACGGATTGGTATGCTAGGAAGGGGAGCGGAAGCACAGCAAGCATTCGCTCAACAGAGCCTGAAGCCATGGTAGTTACGTGCGCGTAAGATGCCTCCACCAGCCATGTTGAAAATCCTTCGCACTGTAATGAGTGGTGTAGCTAAGAGATAGAGCCCCTTGCTCCACCTCCATCACCGGCAAACCAGCAGGACTGGCTTGCAATCCTTATACATCAGGTCTAAACACTGGTAGTGATGGTCCAAAGGCTGTAGCAATAGTAGCGGTCCATGGCCATGAAGTAGCAACCGGAGACCCCTGCTATCCTCGATGCTGCTGTTTGTGCCAGCCATCGATTCTCCTGGGGGAGGTCCTTGCATCGGCATGCCCCTCGCCGATGGTCTCTCTCACCCCATCAGGTGAGCCATCATACCTCCCGAGGGAGATCCCATCACCCACCAGTTCGTTCGCCGATCGTGATCTCCTACACCATGACAGATCGACCCCTCACACCAGGAGCTACATGGGGAAGGAGCCGAAATGTGAGCATCCCAGATCTTTATCTACTTCAACCCTCAAGTCTTCTAAAGAGGGGCCCACTAATGAGGCCATTCAGCACCTGGCAGAACAGCTCCTCAATGAGTACGATCACCTCAAGCCTGTCTCTATACCTCTAGTTAGCTTTACCGAGAATTCAATCGAGGTCGAAAGAGAAATTATACTTTCGATCACAATAGGCACTCTACCTCGGTAGAGCACAGTTTTCATGACTTTCATAGTAGTCCGCTTGCCCTCGGCATATAAGCCATTCTTGGGCAACCTGAGTTGAACTTGTTGGATGTCGTTATTCCAACCAAGTACCTTCTGGTCCACTTCCTGACTAGGAACAGAGTTGGCAAAATGCATGGGGACCAGTAGTTAGCCTGACAATGCTATCAGATGGCACCTAGGATGTAGAGGGCCAGCGAGGTGCAACCACAGAGCAGCTAGGTCAAAGGGAACTAGAAAGAGGGGAGAACTAGCTCAGCAGCTACTCTCCTATCCACTAGGAGAAGACCCAGTGAAGTTTGTCCAAATCAGTGCCTTCTGCCAAAGATGGAAAGGAATTAGTTGCTCGACTTCCTATAAGCCAACTCTGATATCTTTGCCTGGTCAATGTCGGATATGCCAAGGATCCCTCCGGAGGTGATCACCCACAAGCTAAACATTGACCTAAGGTACAAGCCTTTTCAGCAATAGAAAAGGAGCTTTGCACCTGAGAGGTAGAAGGCAACTGATGGAGAGGTCGACAAGTTGCTCGCTATCAGATTGATCCAAAAAGCCCACTATCCCAATTGGCTCACTAACATCGTTATGGTTAGAAAAGCTAATAGAAAGTGAAGGATCTGCATCAACTACACTGATCTCAATAAAGTATGTCTAAAGGATAGCTTCCTACTGCTAAAGATAGACTAGCTAGTTGATGCAACATCCAGACATAAGCTACTTAGCTTCATGGATGTCTTTTTAGGCTATAACCAGATCAAGATGGCCTCCAAAGATGAGAAAAATACCACCTTTGTGATTGATAAAAATATATATTATTATAAAGTGATACCTTTTGGTTTGAAAAAATGTAGGGCCGTTTATCAACGGTTGGTTAATAAGGTCTTCAAAAATCAAATTGATCAGAACATGGAGATCTATGTTGATGACATGCTCATCAAAAGCATTGAAGAAACCAACCATATCGCCGACCTAGAATAAGCCTTCAATAATCTCCGTCATCACCGGATGAAGTTGAACCCAAATCAATGCATATTTGGCATCACTACAAGTAAGTTTGTCGGTTTCATGATCACAAGACGAGGAATTGAGGCAAATCCTAAGAAGATCCAAACAATATTCGACATGTGGCATCTAACCTTCAAGAAGGAAGTCAGTAGCCAACTGATTATATGGCAATCCTTAGTCAGTTCATATCCATGTTAGCTAAGTGTAGTTTGCCCTTCTTCAAGGTGTTGCCCAAGATGCATGACTTCACCTAGATAGAGAAGTGCTAACTAGCCTTCGAAGAACTAAAGAAGTTCCTTTCATCGTTGCCCTTACTGTCCAAGCCATAAATTGGAGAAGAGATTTTCCTGTACCTTGCTGCCTCCCCGAAGGCTGTCAACATTGTGCTCGTTTGAGTAGATGACAAAGGGATCCAGAACCCAATCTATTATATCAATAAAATATTTCATGACATGGAGACTATGTATTTCAAATATGAAAAAAATAGTTTTTGCTTTAATCGTCTATACTTAGCATCTTAAGCCCCACCTTCAAGCTCAACCCATTGTCATCTTCACTAACCAACCACTTAAAGCTATCCTGCACTAGCCTGATCCTCGGGGTGACTAACGAAGTGGACAATCAAACTCAATTAGTTCGATATTTCCCACCACCTGAGATCATCTATGAAGGTCCAGGTCTTAGCCAACTTCCTAGTTGACTACACATGGTCGGATAATAAGCCTGAGGAAGAACCTACTAAGCTGATTACCTAAATAGCAATATGGAAATGACTTGGATCCTCCATGTTGATAGTGCTTCGAACTTGCAAGGGAGTGGAGCCAGACTCATCTTGTCGAATTCAGGAGTGGTCACCGAATATGCACTGCGCTTCTTGTTTAAGGCAACTAACAACCAGTCAAAGTATGAAGCTTTGTTGGCAGGATTAAAGCTTGCAAAGGAGCTTGGGATAAAGTACCTAAGGATCTTCATTGACTCGCAACTCATGGCTGATCAGGTCACTGGCGAGTATGAGGCTCGAGACTCGATAATGGCCAAATACCTCGATCGAGTATGGACCTTCATGTCAGCACTCCAATACTTTGACATTTCTCTTATCCCCCAGGATGAGAACACCCGGGCAGATACCCTCTCCCGGCTCACAACCTTGGCAGACAATTCCCTTGGGTCAACATATGTTGAATATCTGGAAGCCCCTAGCATCAACAACATCGACGAGGTCCAACATGATACCTATGATCCAAGTTGGATGGATCGATTTATCAAGTATATTGCTGAAGGCATCCTATCAACAACCATGAAGAGGCGAGGCTATTGAAACGAAGTGTTTCTTGGTTCATATGATTGGATGGACAACTCTACAGAAAATCTTTCTCGTACCCCCTAGTAAAATGCCTGAGACCTATCGAGATCGACTATATCCTTTGAAAAATCTATGAAGGTATCTATAGAAATTACTTAAGGGGTAGGTTCCTAGCCTACAAAGTATCGAAACAGGGATACTACTAGCTTACCATGCAGGAGGATGCAACAGAGCTCGTCTAGAAGTGTAACCAGTGCTAGTGACATGCCAATATCCAACGACAATCGGCTACTCAGTTCTCCTAGCTCTCTTCTCCGTGGCTATTCATCCAATGGAGGATGGACAGACTTGATCTTTTTCCTCTAGCATCCAGCCAGTGAAAATATTTGCTCATTGCCATCGATGACTTCACAAGTGGATGGAAGAAGAACCCTTGGTGCACATCATAGAGAGCAAAGTTAAGATCTTTTTTTGGAAGTCAATCATTTGCTAGTTTGTGCTCCCTCACATCATAGTCATTGACAATAACCAGTAGTTCGATAGCCAGATATTCAAGAAATTTTGCATCGAATTGCACATCCACCATTGGTTCATGTTTGTCGGCCGCTCTCAAACGAATGGAGAAGCAGAGGTGATGAATCGAATGATTTTTCAAGATCTCAGGACCAGATTGGATGAAGCCAAGGGCAGGTGGGCCGAGGAGCTGTCCAGCATGCTATGGGCATAACACACTCCCCTAGGACTTCGACAAATGAAACTCCTTCCAGCCTAGTCTTTGGCACTGAGGTGGTGATTCTAGTCTAGATCAGCCTTCCAACTATGCAGATTGAGCAGTACAACAAGTTGAGTAATTCGGTTCAACTAAGGGCCAACCTCAATTTGCTAAAGGAGACTTGAGATAAGGCTCATCTTTGGATGGCTGTATACCAACAATGTGTCACTCGATACTATAACTCCTGACTAAGACCCAAGACCTTCTGACTTGGAGACTTCATTTTATGATGTGCTAAAGTTTCTAAATCAACCAAGCAAGACAAGTTATCTCTGAATTAGGAGGGACCTTACCGGATAGTCGAAGCCCTATATCGAGCAGCCTAATAGATTGAGGAACTTGATGGGACTCTAATATGTTGAACCTGGAATGCTGAAAACCTCTAGATGTACTATCAATGATATACCCATTCTACTCATAATTGAAAGTAGTCTTCTCTAATGGATTTCTCGACACCAAAACCATCCGACAAATTAGGCATTGGTCAAAGTCAAGATAGGTCACTTTTTAGCACCGCACCTATCCAGCCTACTAAGCATCGGCCGAATTCAAGATGGGTCACTTTTTATCACCGCACCTATCCGGCCAACTAGGTATCAATCGAGATCAAGATGGGTCACTTCTTAGTACTACACCTATTTGGCCAACTAGGCATCGATCGAATTCAAGATGGGTCACTTCTTAGCACCGCACCTATCCGGTTAACTAGACATCGATCAAGATCAAGATGGATTGCTTTTTAGCACCACATCTATTCTATCGACTAGGCATCGATCGAGATCAAGATGGGTCATTTCTTAGCACAGCACCTATCTGGCCGACTAGGCATCGATCGAATTTAAGATAGGTCACTTCTTAGCATTGCACCTATCCGGTCGACTAAGCATTGATCGAATTCAAGATGGATCACTTATTAGCATCACACCTATCCAACTGACTAGGCATCGATCGAGATCAAGACTTGTCACTTCTTAGCACTATACTCATATGGCTGATTAGGCATCAGTCGAGGTCAAGATGAGTCATTTCTCAGCACCATCATCACTTGATTGACTAGGAGTTGGGGGAAGTAAAGTGGGTTGCGTGTTTGCATCACATCCCATCTAGCCGATTGACCTTGGAAAAGTTAAAGTCATGATCCATTCAGCAATCGATTTCTTGCAGCCACCACACATCCAACTAAAGGACTTGAATGCAAGACTAAGAGTCAACCTACCACTAGAAGTCACATCGATTAGACTACCTGACAACATGCATCCATGCAATGCAGGGTTCAACATATATCCAGATAACATAAAATTAGATGCAAGATTTTCTAAAATGAACAAAGCCTTTCATTACAAAATAAAGCCTTTTTTTTTCATAAAAGTGGGATTGTGCCTAGACATAAAATGAGAAGAGAAAAGACAAAAGATCAACTGCCAGGGATGAGACTTGGAATCGAGCAAGACATAATGGGCTCCATTACGACATTGATGATAGTCTCTATCTCAGCCATCACCTGAGCAATAATCTCTTGCATGGATGTAGCTTCCCCTACAACCCCTTCAATCCTGGCTTTTGCTATGGCCTCCATGGCAGCACTGATCTTGTCCTTCTTAGTGACCTCAGTAGCCTCGACTTATTTCAGTTTCTCTATGTCCTTGGCTGCCTTAGTCTTTGCAATAGCGATAGCTTTAGTCTCCTCGACCTTAACAATCAAGGCCTCATCGATAGCTTCGGCCTCTATCTCCCTCTCATCCTACTCCTCTTCACACTCCTCAGCAATAATTATTTGCAAGTCGAGCTTAGGAAAGGTTTCAGTGACCTTTCCCTTTCACTTGGCAAATCCATTCAGAAAGGCATCATATATGTCCTCGCCAAGTTCATTTTTGAAGTCTTCAAATAGCTTGTACTCCTTGTTGGCCTGCATGCTTGTCGAAGCCATCTCTTCCTCTAATTCTTGACCCTAGCCTCAATAGCTTTGGCTTTCTCTTCTATACTCTAGGCTACGGCATGAGCTGCATTAAGCCTTTGGTTGGCAAGTGCAACCAAGGACTCCCAACATAAGCCCTTACTGGTGACATCAACCAAATGAGTTTCTAGTGCAGAGACATACTCTTCTCTCTTGCTGAGCTCTTCTTCCTTCCCCTTCACTTGGGCCTCCAGCTCATGGATAGTATTCTCAAAAGCTTGCAATTTTTCTTCAAGCCTGGCCTCTCGAGTCTTGCTCACCTTGAGCAGGCCCTCCAACACCTTGACCTGCCTTTCAAGGATTTAAGTTTTTTCCTTTGGAATTCTAGTGTCTTTGTAGACTTATTGTACAATTCTTTGATTTTAAGGATATCATGGATGAGCTACGAGAGGAAGAGATACATGTCAGCCACTTAGTATTAGTAGAAATCAGTTGGATAAAAGTTCGAAGGATTCTTTTCTATGCAGCTAGTACATGGAATCACCAAAAATCTTGTCTACAAATCAGGACTGCCATTTTACCTGGTCTCGGGAAAGAAGTATGTGGTCGAGTAGGTCCTTGGTTAGCTTCTTATATTTGGAGATAGAGATAGACTAATGCACTTTACTCCTCAATTCAACTACTCCTTCCCTCTCTAAGGAGGCCTCCTCAATTGTGGATGGATTCACTTGAGCTGGAGGACTTGGGGGCTTGGCCTCCGCCACAGGAAATGGCACCAATGGGATGGGTGAACTTTGTGGCCAAGTAGGGGTCAACAATGGAGTAGGCGCTAGAGTGGGCGGCGACAGTGATGAGATTTCTACTACCTCCAAACCAGTGGTAGTGGATGCCTCCTCAGAGCAAGGCATTAGAACCTCCTCTAGTAATGGTGCAATAGCAGGTGCAATTGGTGCTTCTTTTCTGGTTGATACTTTTTAAATTATCCACTGAGAACTTCATGTCTACAAAAGAACCAAATGCAAAGTTTGGGTTATATTTGAACAATTAAACCGAGAAGAGAAATAGTAACTCTCACCTATGGCTTGTATTGGGCTGATCCCGGTCGGCCTCAAATAAGTTTTGTTTCAATAATAAGTCTCACTCTTTTAGGATCTTCGAATTAAGGAGCTACTCGTAGACCTCTGGTCAGCAGGCTCCACTTCAAGATCTGCAAAGTTTGGGTTATATTTGAACAATTAAACCGAGAAGAGAAATAGTAACTCTCACCTATGGCTTGTATTGGGCTGATCCCGGTCGGCCTCGAATAAGTTTTGTTTCAATAATAAGTCTCACTCTTTTAGGATCTTCGAATTAAGGAGCTACTCGTAGACCTCTGGTCAGCAGGCTCCACTTCAAGATCCTGATTCAAGGACTGGTCTGGGTCACTCCAAATCCAATTTACCCTTTTACAAAAGATGAGAAAAATAGACTCTTTCATCCTTTGATGGAAGAGGACAAATTGAAGTGGATGGTACCCTAGCAGAGGGCTATAAACCACCACCCTCTCTTTGCTAAGTAGCGTTTCAAGATAAAACTCACCCTAAATAGAGAGAACCTGACAACTCGTCCTAACTAGAGAACCTAGGGACAATCCCATGGGACAACTCACCCTAAATAGAGAGAATATAGGGACAACTCGTCCTAACTAGAGAATCTAGGGACAATCCCATAGGACAACTCACCCTAAATAGAGAGAACCTAGGGACAATCCCATGGAAATGGCAAAGGAGAAGAAAGGAGTAGATATTTTGGAAAGAGTTTAGGGTTAGCTAGGCTAGAACAAGACAATACTGATCAAGTAGAGTGAGAATGAAATGATGGAAAGGTAGGTAGATGTCCGCATGAATAAATGCTTCATACAAGGCTATCCCCCCTTTTAGACAAAAGGTCACCCTATCGGTTGGGTCAGTGGTAGAAATTTGGATGTGGTTCAGGATCTCGTATACCCTCCGAAGGTGAAGAACGGTTGTATTAGACATAGTCAATGCTACACCCGTCGGACTAGCAAAAGCCTGAACTAGCATAAGAGCTAGAAATGGCACAAAAGTTGGGACCAAGGCAAATTAGCTAGTTGATGAACTATCCTAAAAGGGGATTCCTCCTCTTCTTGGTCCAAAGGTTTAGGTCTATACTGGTATAACTCCTCCAGACCTAAAAGACTAGAGACATGTCTCACTGAGTGGCTGTCACCCTCAGATGAACACATATCGCTAAGGAAGAAAGAAGAGAAAATAAAATCTAGGCAAAGAAAAGGATCTAGATGAAAGCAAGGGTTGTCCCGTACGACTCCACCCAAGGAACCCCAAAGAAGATCTACAGAGGATGAAGATGAAAGGTGGAGAGCTAGGGAGAAGGAAGACCAACTTACTAGGCGAAGATATTTCGAGGCATACTGGGTTTGAAGCTTTCCCTCCTTATCTCCTCTTTATAGATCAATGGAGAAGAAACACTTGAAGCGATGCCAAAAGCCCACTTTAACTAGGGCCCCAATGGTCAGGATCTGATCCCCTCTAGTGTGTGCTCTAAGATTCGAGCACATAGTGCGCACTCAATCGAATTGTCATGTCACCTTGAGGCCTTCCCGCCTCACTTAATGCTTAATCCTGGGAGATGTGAAGTGAATCATTTCAAATCGTTGTCCCAGGACACATAACTGCTTCCTATCAATTGCAAGGAGACGTGCGAGCCACCTGCCACACTGAAAATTAAATATGATCCTATGGCATGCCATGTCGGTGACTTTCTCTCTCCTATGATTAGAGTGCCAGGATAGCCATTGACATTTCACCAGGGAAGCTATCCAACATTTGGGTCCAACTTGAATTAGTCCAGTCCCCGAGGCTATAGATCTAGCTACTCCCCTCGCTTAGAAATAATAAAAGTATGAAACTTTTTACACTTGGAAGTTGGGGGCATTTGATGTGGCAACTGCTAGCATGGCCTCAATGGCTTATCGAACCACCATATGCACCACCGATTATGGCAAACTGCAATGGCCAACTTGGCACAATTGATCCACCAGCTAAAGCAAGGACCTTAAAGTCGACTAGCTGCCCTCCAAGAGGGTTCAACTATGGGGCCCACGGGCTAGCTGGTTCCCTCCAGGCCGACTAGCAGCTCCAAGGTAGGGTAGCATGGGTTTACCAAGCCCGGCTAACAAGGCTTCCTCCTTTGCCCGCCAACTAGCTAGTCAGATAGATCGATGACTTGCTTTAACCTATGGCTAGATTTCTTCTCCTGCTCAGGACCCATGGGATTCGAGGAGCCATCAGCCTATTCGATCATAGTTGTCTTGATATAGATTATGGTGAACATGACCCCAACAAATTTTGACATCATAATAGAAAGATTCTAATGGTGAAAATTGTAGGGGACAAGATCCTGCCACTTTAGCCATGGTTGTTATGCCCATCAGAGATGGAAACCCCTGTATTGATATTCTGTTATGCTAGGTAACCATATAAATAGGTAAGAGGAATATTCGACTAGGTACGTTTCAAGTATTTTCACACGCTCTTGCTCACACAATCACCAGACTACTATAGGTTCTTGGCTCCGACTACTACAACATTTTAATTTTTGTCACTGATTTGTGCATCGAAGAGTCCCCATTGATACCCTTGGTCCAAGAACTTTTTGTAGGTCCTTGTGGCAGCAGAGTAAACGGGCGAAGCTTTCAATCCCAGCTGGAATAGGCTGGATCATCTTCTACCACAATCGGAGCTCAATGACGGGTAATCAGAGAGCAACATATCCAATCAAGTCTAGATCAGATCTTAACATTACATAATTTTTAATATATAAACAGTTTAAAGATATTACATTACATTCAATAGCTCATATCATCAATATAAGAATCCTATTATTTGATTAACATCTCATTGAATCTAAGTGAATATATACTCAAGTATAGTAAAGTCTCTCTCCATATATATATATATATAGTTTACTTATAGTATAGTAATATCTATTATTTAATAAAGTATTTTAAATATAACCGGGCTTCAGGTTTGATCTGGGCTGCTTTATATTCTGGACTAGTCGATGTCCCCATCAATAACCTTCTCTTGGTCACGATGAAGGATAAGGTGCTGGCTGATGATAATCGATTTTTTTTAAATAATATAAATATATATATATATATATAATTACGGATATAGGTATTCGGGAATATACTTATGAAAATAGGTGTTTTTGGATTACGTAGTAGGAAAGTAGGTATTTTTGGGTTACGTGGTAAGGCCAGCATGGCATGAATTGTCTTTGACACAGACGATTTCAAATTGAGTTGAAATTGTCTTTAGCAAAGATGATTTCAAATATATTTATTTTTTTAAAAAAATTGATTTGATAATTGATGTGATACTTTTAAATTAAGATTTTTTTGATGTGACATTTGAAATTGTCCGTGGCACAGATGATTTCAAAACAGTACTTTTCCTTTTCAGAATTTAATAAATATCATTATTTTTAAAAAAAAATTAATTAATAAATTTTAATTTTAAATAAAAAAATAAAAAATAAAAAATTAGTATTAATTAAAATTTTATATATTCTTTTTGGTAATATTAATTATTATATTATTTTAAAATGACATTAATTAAAAATAACATTAATTAACTATATAAAAATAATATTAATTTAAAATTAATAATAAATTAATTAAAATTAACATTAATTGAAAATAACATTAATTAAAAGATATTATAATAATGTATAATAATATATTTTATATTATAATAAATATTTTATATTCTAAAATATAATAAATGTATTATAATTTATTATATTATATATTATATATTATAATATAGTATAAAAAATTTTAAAAAATTAAAAAATTAGAAAATAAATTAAAAAACTAAAAAATAATCACCAGGTCGATACCATCCGGTCGCCAGCCCGGTACTAGTTCGGTCGACAGCCCGATATCAGTCTGATCCCTTGCTAAGGACCGGCAGCCGGACCGGTGGTAGGACCCTGATGGCCGGACCGGTGATCAGACTGATATCCTTATTGATTAGTGTTGGCTCCACCCAGTGATTTTGATGAATAACAAAATATTGAGCTCATATTGTATTCTAATGAGGATTCCAAGTTGTGAGTTTTCAGGAAGAAAGCACCTCAAAATTCCAAATATTTATGGTGTATGGCATGCAATGGCACGGAGCAAATCTCACATATCCGGGCATCCTCTTCATTGATAAAGGGCTTATAATTGCTTAATTATCATGTGTTTATGCATTCATGAACATTTTTTTTTGATTTCAAGGCTTTTACTCTTGTTTCTGAATGTTTTCAGTCTCAAGTGTCGACACCTGGACAGTCAAGTGTCGACACTTCAGCATTTGGCACGAACAAAAATCCTTGGCATGCCAAGTGTCGACACCTAGAATTCAAGTGTCGATACCAAGTGTCGACACTTAGGTTTCAAGTATCGACTCAAGGCCTGAGAATTTTGAAAATATAGAACTTTGTTGGTTCAAGAATTTTTGTGTCAAGTGTCGACACCTGTGCATCAAGTGTCGACACTTGAATGATCAAATGTCGACTCCCATAAATCAAGTGTCGACACCTGACAGCCAAGTGTCGACACTTGCAGCCTGACAGCTCTAATGGATCTATTTTTCTGGCTTGCAGAAATTGATTTTTAGGCTCCAAACGGCTATTTCCAATGCTCCAACGGTCACAAACCATTTTTAGAAGGTTTTTGGTGTATTTAATCTCCACCAACCTCATTTTGAAGAAGTCAAGAGAAAGAAGAGAGAAGTCTATTCAAGAGCATTCAAGTCCACTCAAAAGCCAAAAAGCCAATATTCTCTCCAAACTTCAAATCAAAAGCCTCTTCTAGCTTGATTCTACTGAAAAAGCCTGCTTGCTCAACCTTATTACATTCCAAAAGGAGGCAACTTGAAGAAGAGTGAAGTCAAAGCACCCTTTGGGCTTCAAAGATTCCAATCTACTCTTGAAGAGAGTTTGTTGTAGCTTTTAAATTTCATATCTGTTTTATTGTGCTTTAACCTTACTTTCAAGGGTGTCTTGAAAGAAGGTTATTGTGGTTTGTTGGTGAGCCAAAGTGTTAAAACCAACTATGGTTAACTTGTGAGCCCGAAGACAAAACAAGTATTTAGGTTTGTTGGTGAGCCTAGGTGATAAAACCAACTTAGGTTTTGACTTGTGAGCCTTGTAAAAACAAGTCAACTGTAATCTGGTGTGGATTATAGTGAAATTCCCAAGGGTGGCTTGGGGAGTGGATGTAGGTGCTAGGTTTGCACCGAACCACTATATATCTTGTGTTTGTGTGTGATTGCTCTTTTCCTTTTGCATTCTTTAATTAAGTGCTATCATCTTGCATCTAATTTATTATTGCTCACAAGCACCACTAGACCTTTATTTTACTGTGTTAAATTTTTTAAAAGACCCAATTCACCCCCCCTCTTGGGCTCCATTTCTGGGCAACAAGTGGTATCAGAGCACCGGCACTCTCTTGTAGGTTCAAGGATCTTGAGTAAAAGATCATGGCAGCCCCAATAGGTATGGGAATTGTTGAAGGTCAAGCTTCAAACCGACCATCACTTTTTAATGGCACAAATTACACATACTGGAAGATACGCATGCGCATATTTATACAAGCTCTTGATTATAATTTGTGGAGAACAATAGTAAAAGGTCCTCATCAGCCTACAATGATGATTAATGGCATTCTCACCCCTAAAATGGAAGATGATTGGGATGAGAGTGACATTAAGCAAATTGAGCTTAATGCTAAGGCAATGAACCTTTTATTTTGTTCTCTTGATCCTAGTGAGTTTAACAGAATATCAAACTGTCTCTCCGCAAAGAAGATTTGGGATACACTTGAGGTTACCCATGAGGGTACACACCAAGTAAAAACCACCAAGGTTAACATGCTAATTCACACTTATGAAATGTTTAAAATGGAACCTACTGAGTCTATCAGTGAGTTGTATACTAGGTTCACAAACATTGTGAATGGCATGAGAAGTTTAGGAAAAATAATTTCTAACGGTGAACTTGTGAATAAACTTCTCAGGTCTTTACCAGCTTCATGGGATGCAAAGGTCACTGCAATTGACTGCAATTGAAGAAGCAAAAGATGTCAGCACTCTCCCGCTGGAACAACTGCTGGGTTCTCTAATGACATATGAACTATCCCTCAAACAGAAGAACGGAGAGATGGACAAAAAGAAAAAGATAATAGCATTCAAATCTACTACCAGAGAAGACTCGAGCAAAGACTCTGAAGAGAATGACGAAGAAGATGAAACTGCTATGTTAGCAAGGAAATTCAGAAGGTTTATGAGGAAAAAGAAATTCAATTACAAAAAGAAACCTCTGAAAGGTGAGTCCAGTAAAGAAAAAGATAAGGAAAAGAAGGAGGAGCAGCCCACATGTTTTGAGTGCAAAAAGCCAGGGCATTTCAAGGTAGACTGCCCCTTACTAAAGAAAAGCAGAAGAAAGCTAAGAAAGAAGGCCATGATGGTAACCTGGAGCGAAAGTGAAGACTCCAGCTCTGAGGAAGAACAACAGGAAGTAGCAAATTTCTGTCTAATGGCCGATCAAGAAGAGGTATGTTCTGAAACCGAAAATGAATTATCTTTTGATGAGCTTCATGAAATTTTTGATGAACTAGTCATAGAATTTCAAAAATTAAAGTCAAAACATAAAGACCTAAAGAAGCAAAATCTGGAACTAGCTAAAACAAATAACAACCTTTCAAATGAAAATAAATACCTTCTAATATAAAATAAAAATTTAAATGATAAGATTATGGCTCTTGAAAATGAAAAGAATATACTTGAAAAGAAAAGTAACTTTCAAATGAAAAATTGTCAAGACAAAATAAAGAAATTTTAATGGAAAATAAAAGATATAAAGAAGAAATCGATAAACTAAAGCCTTTTGTTGAAAAATTTACTTACAGTTCTGAAAAGTTAAATTTATTGTTAAATAACCAAAGAGCAGTATTTGACAAAGCTGGATTAGGATTCAAAACTCATAAGAAACATAAACTCTTTAAAAATTTCTTTGTGCCTGCATCTTCATCAATTACATGCTATACTTGTGGTGTTAAAGGACATAAATCTTACATGTGCAACAAAAGAAAATTAAGAAAAACTAAGAAAGTTTGGGTTCCAAAAGGAACCAATGCCACTAACCAAAAAGGACCCAAGATGGCTTGGGTACCTAAAGTCTCCACTTGATCTTTATTGCAGGTATGCCTTGCAACCAACAAGAAAAGAATGTGGTACCTTGATAGCGGTTGCTCAAGGCATATGACAGGAGATGTGGAGCAGTTCTCATCACTCACATATCAAAATGGTGGCAATGTAACTTTTGGTGACAATGGAAAAGGAAAAATCATCGGTATTGGTAAAATCCATATCACCCCTACCTCTTATATTGATAATGTTTTATATGTTGATGGATTAAAACATAACTTGCTTAGTATTGTCAATTTTGTGACAAAAATTTTAAAGTTGTTTTTGAATCTTCTTTGTGCATTGTTTCTAGTCTAGATGATAATGGCATTAAATTCATCGATCATAGGCATGGCAATATTTATATGGTTAATATTGATGATCTCCCTATTCAGAAAGGTCAATGTCTAGTGGCAATGGAAGCCAACATCGATGAAGCTAGTTGGCTTTGGCATCGTAGACTAGGACATGCTAGCATGCATTTAATTTCAAAACTTAGCAAAAAGAATTTAGTAAAAGATTTGCCTAAACTTAATTTTGAAAAAGATAAGATTTGCAGTGTCAACTTAGAAAACAAACAAAATCTTCTTTCAAACCTAAAGGAGTAATCTCTACATCTAGACCTTTAGAATTGCTTCATATGGACCTTTTTGGGCCTACTAGAACATCTAGTTTGGGAGGTAAGAAGTTTGGTCTAGTCATTGTAGATGACTTCTCACGTTTTACTTGGGTCATGTTTTTAGCACACAAAGATGAAACGTTTTCTGAATTTATAAGATTTCACAAAAGAGTTTTAAATGAAAAAGGTGTTTCAGTAATTTCTTTAAGAAGTGATCATGGAACTGAATTTAAAAACGTCGATTTTAATAAATTCTGTATTGAAAATGGAATTAATCACAATTTTTCTGCACCTAGGACACCTCAACAAAATGGGGTAGTAGAAAGAAAAAATAGAACTCTTGAAGAAATGGCACGCACCATGCTTTGTGAAAATGATTTACCTAGATACTTTTGGGCGGAAGCCATAAATACTGCATGCTATATCTTAAATCGTGTTTTAATTCGATCGATCTTAAAGAAAACTCCTTATGAGCTTTGGAAGGGTAGAAAACCTTCAATCCATTATTTTCATGTTTTTGGTTGCCGTTGTTTCATCTTAAACAATGGTAAAGACAATCTAAGTAAATTTGATACCAAATCAGATGAGGGAGTCTTTCTAGGCTACTCCACATCTAGTAAGGCATACAGGGTCTTCAACAGAAGGACACTTGTTGTTGAAGAATCCATTCATGTAGTATTTGATGAAACTAACCAAAAATCTTCAAGAAAAGAAGATATACTTTTTGATGAATCAGGTAACAAGAAAACTGAAGAAAGAAACAACAATGAAAAACTTACCAAGGAACAAGAATGATGATCAAAACACTGACAGAGATCAAGCACAAGGTGATGAAGATACCTCAACTGTTGATCCTTTACCAAAAGAATGGAGGTATGCTCATGGACACCCAAAAGAACTAATTATAGGTGATCCATATAAAGGTGTAAGTACTCGATCATCTCTTAGAAATATTTGTGATTACTTAGCTTTTGTGTCTCAAATTGAACCTAAAACTATTGAGGAAGCTGAATGTGATAGTAATTGGATAAATGCTATGCAAGATGAACTTAATCAATTTAAAAGGAACAATGTTTGGACACTAGTAGATAGGCCCTTAAACACATCAATTATTGGCACAAAATGGGTTTTTCGAAACAAACTTGATGAAAATGGAATAGTAATTAGAAATAAAGCTAGACTAGTTGCCAAAGGATACAATCAGGAGGAAGGGATAGATTTTGATGAAACCTTTGCTCCTGTGGCTAGACTTGAGGCAATTAGGCTATTGTTGGCTTTTTCCTGTTTCATGAACTTTAAACTGTATCAGATGGATGTTAAAAGTGCTTTCTTAAATGGATTAATTGAAGAAGAAGTTTATGTTGAACAACCTCCTGGTTTTGAAAACTCTGAATTTCCAAATCATGTTTATAAACTTCATAAAGCTTTATATGGATTAAAACAAGCTCCAAGAGCTTGGTATGATCGTTTAAGTTCCTTTCTGCTGAAAAATGATTTTACTAGAGGTAATGTAGATAAAACATTGTTTTTAAAGAAAAAGAATGATGATCTCTTAGTAGTACAAATCTATGTTGATGATATAATATTTGGTGCTACTAATGAATCTCTTTGTTAAGATTTTGCAAGTCTAATGCAGGGTGAGTTCGAGATGAGCTTGATGGGAGAACTGAATTTCTTCCTCGGACTCCAGATAAGGCAAACCAAAGAGGGGATATTCATCAACCAAACAAAATACACAAGAGAAATACTCAAGAAGTTTGGAATGGAGAACACTAAGCCATTAGGTACCCCTATGAGCTCTACATGTAGACTTGACAAGGATGAATCAGGTAAGTCAATTGATCAAAAATTATATCGTGGCATGATTGGTTCATTATTATATCTTACTGCCAGTAGGCCAGATATCATGTTTAGTGTCTGTATGTGTGCTAGATATCAGTCCAATCCTAAAGAGTCTCATCTTTTGGCTGTTAAACACATACTTAGATATCTATCTGGCTCAATAGAAATTGGTTTATGGTACTCTAGAGATTCTTCATGTGATTTAATTGCTTATTCCGATGCTGATTTTGCTGGGTATAAACTTGATCGTAAAAGTACTAGTGGAACCTGTCAGTTTCTTGGAGTAAATTGATCTCCTGGAGTAGCAAGAAACAGAACTCTGTTGCTCTATCTACGGCAGAAGCCGAATATATAGCAGCTGGGAGCTGTTGTGCTCAAATCCTCTGGATCAAACAACAACTCGAAGACTTTAGCATAAAACTAACTAAGACACCCATAAGATGTGATAATACTAGTGCAATCAACTTATCTAAAAATCCAGTGCAACATTCAAGAAGTAAACACATTGAAATAAGACATCATTTCATAAGAGATCATGTACAAAACTCTAATGTAATTCTTGATTTTGTTTGTACCAATGATCAATTAGCTGATGTGTTTACAAAGCCTTTGAGTGAGGATAGGTTCTGTCCGATTAGAAGAGAGTTAGGTGTAATTGATCCATTCTCCTAGGACTCTCTTAGTATCATTTTACCTTGTCCTAAAAGCTCAAAACTTATTGTTTAAAACCCCAAGAAATTTGTCAAAATTTTTATTATTTTTTCCGGATTTTCTCGAATTTTCTTGGCCAAGTGTCGACACTTGGAAAGTGTCAAGTGTCGACACCTGACCAAGTGTCGACACTTGACAAATCCGAAGTGTCGACACTTGTGAATCTGAACTGTTTTAAAACGGACCGAACATAGGCTTTTTTTTGAAAATTTCCTTCCCCCAAATTTCTTGGAACAGTGGTCCCCCCTGTCCAAACCCGTCTTTTCACCCCTCAATCCTTCACAAATCAGGTATTTTCCCTCTCTAATTTCGTTTTTATTTTTCTATGTCTTTAATCTTATTATTTTCAAACCAAACGATCGTGTTTTAGGTTTTCCGAACTTTTTTCTTGAATCTAACCGGATTTTTGCGTGTTTTAGTAAATTTCTAAAACTCCATTTGAGGGAATCATGTTTTAGATTTATTTTTCTCGGATTTCCCTCATCTTTTGGGCATTTTTCAACCCTTTTTCACAAAAATCACTGTTTCATCAATTTTGGGCAAAATAAAATGGGTTTTTATCTAATTTAAGTATACTAAATCTTTTTATTGATGATTTAGAAAGGTTTTTAGTAATACATTTGGAACATTTTCGCCTATTTGCAAAAATCCTAAGTGATTAAAACCCAAATTCCATGGTTCTTGATTTCTAGACCTTACAAAAATAATTCTTTTTGGGATTCAAATGTGCTCCATCAAACACAAAAATTTTTTCCTACAAATTTTACTCAAAGATTTTGTCGTTTGATCAAAACTTATTCTGGTTTTTGAAACCTATTTGAACTCTAATCTCAACCTATAGCCAGTCCTTTGTTCTAAACCCTTCTTCATTCTTCCTGGTCAGTTGGCTGATATGGGTCCTAGGAAGAGACTTACGGTTAGAGCGAGGCCTAGTCAGGGTAGTGAGAGGAGGTCGAAGGCCAGATTCGATCCCGCTCAGCCGAGCAGTTCTGCCACTCCGAGCTCCCCCCCTGCAGAGAGGATGGCAGGGAAGTCAGTAGCTTCAGGGAGGAGAGTTGATCTACTATGTTTCGATAGGCACCATTTTGGCTTAGGGAGATACTCACAGACGCAGGACTAGTACCCTTCTGCACCATGCAGGAGAGATACTATCCTCACCTGATGAGGGAGTTTTACGGTGCTCTGGACTGTCGACGACTCTTATGGACGACATCTGTCAGGGGTACACAGATTTCTTTGACTGATGAGTTGCTGAGCAGAGTATGGGAGATACCCCGGAGAGGGGTCTGTGCATTTTCAGTTGATGATAGAGAGACGGCTTTCAGATGCATCCTTGAGCGAGAGGATGTTCGCGGTATCTCAGTGGTTACCGCGAACCAGTTATCATTAGAGATGCGACTGCTGCACCACATTACCGCACGGATCCTTCTATCGAAGACTGGCAGATTCGATTTCATCACAGAGAGAGAGCTGATGTTGATGACCAGTCTGATCGAGAGGAGACCAGTTGATATACCCACCCTGATGCTGTCACAGATGCATGATGCTGCCACTCAGCGCCGACACTGTTTGCCATACGGGATGGCACTGACCCGTCTTTTCAGAGCCTGTGGAGTATCATTGGAGGGGGAGATCCCCAAGGAGATACTGCACACGGATGTATATGATGAGAGGTCATTGCACCGCATGGGATTCAGGATGGTTGGAGGTCGATGGGTTCGGAGAGAGTCTGGCCAGGAGCCAGATGAGGAGGATGAGATTCGAGAGGCTGAGGCTGGACCATCTGAGCCAGCAGTTCTTCCTCCAGTGGATGTTCCATCGACTCAGGCAGAGCACCTGTCACCTGATGCTTCAGCTTCTCCACCACCATCTACCGGAATATCCTTTGAGGAGCATGCCAGAGCACAGTTCACACAGATCAGAGGAGAGGTGACTCAGCTGCGTAGCGAGGTTGAGCTTCTTCGAGCACAGACTACCTCGGAGCATGCTGAGATTCGCAGATCCATGGAGGAGGGATTTACACGCCTTGAGAGTTTACTGAGATCACTTATACCTCCTGCTGCACCTGCACTTGCTCGATCTGATGATGATGATGATGATGATGATGATGATGATGATGATGATGACGACGGAGATCACCAGAGCGACCATGCTGATTTTACTGACGGAGGTGATTAGGATGTTGACCGAGCCACTGAGGTAGTAGGCACTGACAGCGACAGTGTAGGCGGAGCTGATGCTTATGAGGTGGTCAGTCGAGATCCTCCTTCTACACCTGCTCCTTCTACTGCACTGGTTGACTTCGTTCCGGATCCTGTTGAGCCAGCTGATCGTCTTTCACCTCCTTCTACCAGATCTTCTAGGTTGTACCCGCTTTTGGCCCAGCCGGTCGTACCAGGAGTCTTAGAGCTTTAGCACCTCCTAGGGCCTTAGCCACCAGATCTAGGATTAGTGCTCCTTTCAATCTTGATGTTCCATCTGATGAGGATTAGCCTCACAGATGTCTGTTTCAGATCTTATTTTGTATGCTTGATAGTTGTATGTTTCAGCTCTTTTGTACTGAAAATTTATCTCATATATATATGTTTGTTATCTTGAAACTTTTGTAATTCAGTTTATCATATTTTAGCTCTGATATAATGGGATATTTTAACTCTGATACTAGCACAATTTCAGCTATGATATTTGTTTCTCTACTCTCTTTTTGTATCCATGCTAATTGTAAGGGGGAGGTTACTCCCTTTTCTTATGATTGACAAAAAGGGGGAGAAAAAAAAAAAAGTGATGTTAAAAAGTGATGTTAATTGTTATGGAGAAAAAGAGTGATGTTAATGGATGTTAAATTTTAAGTAATGATGTTAATTGTTATTGAGATTTTGAGAACAAGTTTTTTTAAAGAAAAAGATGCATTATATTGATTTGAAGTTTACCTTAATAAGAAGTATCTAATTAAGGGGGAGATTGTTTCCTCCTATCTATAAAGTTGTTATCTCTATTGTGACTAGAAATTCATGTTTATAAAAGTTTGAACTATATTGTCTCTTTTTCTCAAAGTTTTGTCATCATCAAAAAGGGGGAGATTGTTGGCTCCACCCAGTAATTTTGATGAATAACAAAACATTGAGCTCATATTGTATTCTAATGAGGATTCCAAGTTGTGAGTTTTCGGGAAGAAAGCACCTTAAAATTCTAAATATTTATGGTGTATGGCACGCAATGGCACGGAGCAAATCTCACATATCCGGGCATCCTCTTCATTAATAAAGGGCTTATAATTGCTTAATTATCATGTGTTTATGCATTCATGAACATTTTTTTTTGATTTCAAGGCTTTTACTCTTGTTTCTGAATGTTTTCAGTCTCAAGTGTTGACACCTGGACAGTCAAGTGTCGACACTTCAGCATTTGGCACGGACAAAAATCCTTGGCACGCCAAGTGTCGACACCTAGAATTCAAGTGTCGACACCAAGTGTCGACACTTAGGTTTCAAGTGTCGACTCAAGGCCTGAGAATTTTGAAAATACAGAACTTTGTTGGTTCAAAAATTTTTGTGTCAAGTGTTGACATCTGTGCATCAAGTGTCGACACTTGAATGATCAAGAGTCGACTCCCAGAAATCAAGTGTCGACACCTGACAGCCAAGTGTCGACACCTGACAGCCAAGTGTCGACACTTGCAGCCTGACAGCTCTAACGGATCTATTTTTCTGGCTTGCAGAAATTGGTTTTTAGACTCCAAACGGCTATTTCCAATGCTCCAACGGTCACAAACCGTTTTTAGAAGGTTTTTGGTGTATTTAATCTCCACCAACCTCATTTTGAAGAAGTCAAGAGAAAGAAGAGAGAAGGCTATTCAAGAACATTCAAGTCCACTCAAAAGCCAAAAAGCCAGTTTCTTGGAACCTGTCAGTTTCTTGGAGTAAATTGATCTCCTGGAGTAGCAAGAAACAGAACTCTGTTGCTCTATCTACGGCAGAAGCCGAATATATAGCAGCTGGGAGCTGTTGTGCTCAAATCCTCTGGATCAAACAACAACTCGAAGACTTTGGCATAAAACTAACTAAGACACCCATAAGATGTGATAATACTAGTGCAATCAACTTATCTAAAAATCCAGTGCAACATTCAAGAAGTAAACACATTGAAATAAGACATCATTTCATAAGAGATCATGTACGAAACTCTAATGTAATTCTTGATTTTGTTTGTACCAATGATCAATTAGCTGATGTGTTTACAAAGCCTTTGAGTGAGGATAGGTTCTGTCCGATTAGAAGAGAGTTAGGTGTAATTGATCCATTCTCCTAGGACTCTCTTAGTATCATTTTACCTTGTCCTAAAAGCTCAAAACTTATTGTTTAAAACCCCAAGAAATTTGTCAAATTTTTATTATTTTTTCCGGATTTTCTCGAATTTTCTTGGCCAAGTGTCGACACTTGGAAAGTGTCAAGTGTCGACACCTGACCAAGTGTCGACACTTGACAAATCCGAAGTGTCGACACTTGCGAATCTGAACTGTTTTAAAACGGACCGAACATAGGCTTTTTTTTGAAAATTTCCTTCCCCCAAATTTCTTGGAACAGTGGTCCCCCTGTCCAAACCCGTCTTTTCACCCCTCAATCCTTCACAAATCAGGTATTTTCCCTCTCTAATTTTGTTTTTATTTTTCTATGTCTTTAATCTTATTATTTTCAAACCAAACGATCGTGTTTTAGGTTTTCCGAACTTTTTTCTTGAATCTAACCGGATTTTTGCGTGTTTTAGTAAATTTCTAAAACTCCATTTGAGGGAATCATGTTTTAGATTTATTTTTCTCGGATTTCCCTCATCTTTTGGGCATTTTTCAACCCTTTTTCACAAAAATCACTGTTTCATCAATTTTGGGCAAAATAAAATGGGTTTTTATCTAATTTAAGTATACTAAATCTTTTTATTGATGATTTAGAAAGGTTTTTAGTAATACATTTGGAACATTTTCGCCTATTTGCAAAAACCCTAAGTGATTAAAACCCAAATTCCATGGTTCTTGATTTCTAGACCTTACAAAAATAATTCTTTTTGGGATTCAAATGTGCTCCATCAAACACAAAAATTTTTTCCTACAAATTTTACTCAAAGATTTTGTCGTTTGATCAAAACTTATTCTGGTTTTTGAAACCTATTTGAACTCTAATCTCAACCTATAGCCAGTCCTTTGTTCTAAACCCTTCTTCATTCTTCCTGGTCAGTTGGCTGATATGGGTCCTAGGAAGAGACTTGCGGTTAGAGCGAGGCCTAGTCAGGGTAGTGAGAGGAGGTCGAAGGCCAGATTCGATCCCGCTCAGCCGAGCAGTTCTGCCACTCCGAGCTCCCCCCTGCAGAGAGGATGGCAGGGAAGTCAGTAGCTTCAGGGAGGAGAGTTGATCTACTATGTTTCGATAGGCACCATTTTGGCTTAGGGAGATACTCACAGACGCAGGACTAGTACCCTTCTGCACCATGCAGGAGAGATACTATCCTCACCTGATGAGGGAGTTCTACGGTGCTCTGGACTGTCGACGACTCTTATGGACGACATCTGTCAGGGGTACACAGATTTCTTTGACTGATGAGTTGCTGAGCAGAGTATGGGAGATACCCCGGAGAGGGGTCTGTGCATTTTCAGTTGATGATAGAGAGACGGCTTTCAGATGCATCCTTGAGCGAGAGGATGTTCGCGGTATCTCAGTGGTTACCGCGAACCAGTTATCATTAGAGATGCGACTGCTGCACCACATTACCGCACGGATCCTTCTATCGAAGACTGGCAGATTCGATTTCATCACAGAGAGAGAGCTGATGTTGATGACCAGTCTGATCGAGAGGAGACCAGTTGATATACCCACCCTGATGCTGTCACAGATGCATGATGCTGCCACTCAGCGCCGACACTGTTTGCCATACGGGATGGCACTGACCCGTCTTTTCAGAGCCTGTGGAGTATCATTGGAGGGGGAGATCCCCAAGGAGATACTGCACACGGATGTATATGATGAGAGGTCATTGCACCGCATGGGATTCAGGATGGTTGGAGGTCGATGGGTTCGGAGAGAGTCTGGCCAGGAGCCAGATGAGGAGGATGAGATTCGAGAGGCTGAGGCTGGACCATCTGAGCCAGCAGTTCTTCCTCCAGTGGATGTTCCATCGACTCAGGCAGAGCACCTGTCACCTGATGCTTCAGCTTCTCCACCACCATCTACCGGAATATCCTTTGAGGAGCATGCCAGAGCACAGTTCACACAGATCAGAGAAGAGGTGACTCAGCTGCGTAGCGAGGTTGAGCTTCTTCGAGCACAGACTACCTCGGAGCATGCTGAGATTCGCAGATCCATGGAGGAGGGATTTACACGCCTTGAGAGTTTACTGAGATCACTTATACCTCCTGCTGCACCTGCACTTGCTCGATCTGATGATGATGATGATGATGATGATGATGATGATGATGATGACGGAGATCACCAGAGCGACCATGCTGATTTTACTGACGGAGGTGATTAGGATGTTGACCGAGCCACTGAGGTAGTAGGCACTGACAGCGACAGTGTAGGCGGAGCTGATGCTTATGAGGTGGTCAGTCGAGATCCTCCTTCTACACCTGCTCCTTCTACTGCACTGGTTGACTTCGTTCCGGATCCTGTTGAGCCAGCTGATCGTCTTTCACCTCCTTCTACCAGATCTTCTAGGTTGTACCCGCTTTTGGCCCAGCCGGCCGTACCAGGAGTCTTAGAGCTTTAGCACCTCCTAGGGCCTTAGCCACCAGATCTAGGATTAGTGCTCCTTTCAATCTTGATGTTCCATCTGATGAGGATTAGCCTCACAGATGTCTGTTTCAGATCTTATTTTGTATGCTTGATAGTTGTATGTTTCAGCTCTTTTGTACTGAAAATTTATCTCATATATATATGTTTGTTATCTTGAAACTTTTGTAATTCAGTTTATCATATTTTAGCTCTGATATAATGGGATATTTTAACTCTGATACTAGCACAATTTCAGCTATGATATTTGTTTCTCTACTCTCTTTTTGTATCCATGCTAATTGTAAGGGGGAGGTTACTCCCTTTTCTTATGATTGACAAAAAGGGGGAGGTGATGTTAAAAAGTGATGTTAATTGTTATGGAGAAAAAGAGTGATGTTAATGTTAAAAAGTGATGTTAATTGTTATGGAGAAAAAGAGTGATGTTAATGGATGTTAATTTTTAAGTAATGATGTTAATTGTTATTGAGATTTTGAGAACAAGTTTTTTTAAAGAAAAAGATGCATTATATTGATTTGAAGTTTACCTTAATAAGAAGTATCTAATTAAGGGGGAGATTGTTTCCTCCTATCTATAAAGTTGTTATCTCTATTGTGACTAGAAATTCATGTTTATAAAAGTTTGAACTATATTGTCTCTTTTTCTCAAAGTTTTGTCATCATCAAAAAGGGGGAGATTGTTGGCTCCACCCAGTAATTTTGATGAATAACAAAACATTGAGCTCATATTGTATTCTAATGAGGATTCCAAGTTGTGAGTTTTCAGGAAGAAAGCACCTTAAAATTCTAAATATTTATGGTGTATGGCACGCAATGGCACGGAGCAAATCTCACATATCCAGGCATCCTCTTCATTAATAAAGGGCTTATAATTGCTTAATTATCATGTGTTTATGCATTCATGAACATTTTTTTTGATTTCAAGGCTTTTACTCTTGTTTCTGAATGTTTTCAGTCTCAAGTGTTGACACCTGGACAGTCAAGTGTCGACACTTCAGTATTTGGCATGGACAAAAATCCTTGGCACGCCAAGTGTCGACACCTAGAATTCATGTGTCGACACCAAGTGTCGACACTTAGGTTTCAAGTGTCGACTCAAGGCCTGAGAATTTTGAAAATACAGAACTTTGTTGGTTCAAAAATTTTTGTGTCAAGTGTTGACATCTGTGCATCAAGTGTCGACACTTGAATGATCAAGAGTCGACTCCCAGAAATCAAGTGTCGACACCTGACAGCCAAGTGTCGACACCTGACAGCCAAGTGTCGACACTTGCAGCCTGACAGCTCTAACGGATCTATTTTTCTGGCTTGCAGAAATTGGTTTTTAGACTCCAAACGGCTATTTCCAATGCTCCAACGGTCACAAACCGTTTTTAGAAGGTTTTTGGTGTATTTAATCTCCACCAACCTCATTTTGAAGAAGTCAAGAGAAAGAAGAGAGAAGTCTATTCAAGAGCATTCAAGTCCACTCAAAAGCCAAAAAGCCAATATTCTCTCCAAACTTCAAATCAAAAGCCTCTTCTAGCTTGATTCCACTGAAAAAGCCTGCTTGCTCAACCTTATTACATTCCAAAAGGAGGCAACTTGAAGAAGAGTGAAGTCAAAGCACCTTTTGGGCTTCAAAGATTCCAATCTACTCTTGAAGAGAGTTTGTTGTAGCTTTTAAATTTCATATCTGTTTTATTGTGCTTTAACCTTGCTTTCAAGGGTGTCTTGAAAGAAGGTTATTGTGGTTTGTTGGTGAGCCAAAGTTTTAAAACCAACTAGGGTTAACTTGTGAGCCCGAAGATAAAACAAGTATTTAGGTTTGTTGGTGAGCCTAGGTGATAAAACCAACTTAGGTTTTGACTTGTGAGCCTTGTAAAAACAAGTCAACTGTAATCTGGTGTGGATTATAGTGGAATTCCCAAGGGTGGCTTGGGGAGTGGATGTAGGTGCTAGGTTTGCACCGAACCACTATATATCTTTGTTTGTGTGTGATTGCTCTTTTCCTTTTGCATTCTTTAATTAAGTGCTATCGTCTTGCATCTAATTTATTATTGCTCACAAGCACCACTAGACCTTTATTTTACTATGTTAAATTTTTTAAAAGACCCAATTCACCCCCCCTCTTGGGCTCCATTTCTGGGCAACAATTAGTCGCTGGTACGTGGCACCAGCATTCTTCAGGCTGAAAGGCATCATTCTGTAGCAGTACATCCCGCGGTCCGTGATGAAGGCAATGTACTCCTCATCCTCCAGATGCATTCGGATATGATTGTACCCAGAGAACGCATCCATGAAGGAGAGTAAGCGGTGCCCCGAGGTGGCGTCCACGAGTTGGTCAATCTTCGAAAGTGGAAAGCTGTCCTTCGGGTAGGCATGGTTGAGGTCGGCGTAGTCTACATAGAACCTCCACTTCCCATTGCTCTTCTTGACCATGATCACATTCGCCAACCAGCTAGGGTACTGTACTTCACGAATGAATCCGACTACGAGGAGCTTCTCTACTTCATTATTGATCGCCTTCTGCCTCTCCAAAGCAAAGCTTCTCTTCTTTTGCCGAACTGGGTGGCACTTCGAGTCAACAGTTAGCTTGTTAGTGATGATATCAGGGGGAATCCCTGGCATGTTAGTCACGGTCCATGCGAACACATCTGCATTCGCTTGGAGGAAACTCAGCATGCAAGTTTGTTCTTCTTTTGGAGATGGGCTCCTACCTGCACCGTCTTCAACGGGTCCGAGCCGAGGAGATATGTCGAAAGGCATTCGACGGGGCCGCCCCTAGGGTCCTGCACCCTTTGGTCGAGGTCGCTGACACCGGGGTCATCCTCGACGCTCCGAGCCTCGGGGATGGCTTGAAGGCAATGTTGGACCGGCTGAGGTGCCCCCCTCATCTCTCCCATGCCACAGGGGGTCAGGAACTGCACCAACAGTCATTTGGTGGATACGACCGCATCAAGTAAGTTGAGCCCGGGATGGCCAAGGATTACATTATAAGGTGATGGGAGCCTAACAACAGTGAAGGTCATCATGACCGTACTCTATCAGGACGGTGACTAGACTGTGACTGGGAGAGTAATCACTTCCTCGACTTTCACAGAATCTCCAGTAAAACCCACGAGAGGGGTATGCACTGGTCTCAGTCGATCAGGGGACAAGTTCATCTGAGAGAAAGCATCGTAGAAAAGGATATCAGTCGAGCTCCCATTATCGACCATAATACGTCTTACAGGATGCCTAGCAATGGTTATTTCGACCACGATGGTATCATTATTTACATTTTCTTCTTCACTTCCCTTCCCCTTCATAAAGGGGAGTACACTTTCCATGTTCTCTCCCTCCCATGCTCTCTTATGGGCGCGCTCTATCCCCCAACATGTCATACCCACGGGCTTCTTAGTGGGTCGGTTGTCAACTGCAGGGATATGGGGAAGAGCTGCAAGTGGCTGATTCTCTATCGGAACCTCGTCCCTCACAAACTTTCTAAGATAGCCCCTCCTTATCAGGTCCTCGATTTTCCTTTTCAGGTTGCGACAGTCCTCAATGTCGTGGCCGTGGTTGCGGTGGAATTGACAATACTTCATCCTATCACGACCACTTGATGACTTCAGTGGGGAGGTCGGTGTCGGTAGCACCCGCCCTTGATTTCCATCAAGATTTTTGACCTCAGAGCGAGGAAGGGAGTGAAAGTCTCCTTCGGAATGGGACCGCTCTTCGGCTTCAGTCCCAATCGAAAGTCCATGGATGGCCCAGGTCTCCGCATCCCGGGTGCTTCTCTCGGGGTCGGCTTCTTCAAAGGCCTTCCGTCCATCTCCCTTCTGGTGCGGTCGGCCTCCTCAGCGTGGATGTACTTGTAGATGTGGAGGAGGAGGTCAAAGTATGTCTTCGACGACTTTTTGTCCAAGGAGTAGGTCAGGCGGGAGGTTTTGAGCCCTCTCTTCAATGCCAGCATGGCGATGGGATCGTCCAAACTGTAGATCTCGAGGGCGGTAGCTTTGAAGCGGGTCACATAGTCCCGCAAGGGTTCATGATCTTGCTACCTTATAGAGAAGATGTTATCCACCTCTCGTGGAACCTTCTGACATGCGTCGAAGTGGGTCGCGAACCTCCTCTCCAGCTACACGATGGAGTCGATACTTTCGGGCTCGAGGCGGGTGAATCAGACTCGAGCGGCCTTCTAGAGGGTGGCCGAAAAGGCGATACACGGGAAGGCATCCGTCACCCCCTGGACTCTCATGAGAGCCTTATAGCTCTCTAGGTGGTCCAGGGGGTCGGTGGTCCCTTCATAGGGATCCACCTGAGGCATACGGAACCAACTCGGGATCGGTTCCTCTTAGATTTTTCGAGAAAAAGGGGGTCAGACTTCGTAGCCCGCTAGCTCCTTGGTGGAACCCTACATGTTGGCAAACTGGCGGGAGAGCTCCGCCAGCCTGCGCTCTTGTTCTTCTAGGCGCCTTTCGGTCATGCACCTAATGGCCTCGTCAGTGGAACCTTCCACTGAGGCTGCTGGAGAAGATGGGGTTGATAGTTGAAGATGGTCACGATGGGGGGCCTTGCCTTGGAGGCGCTTGTCACGTTTGACAACGGCATTGCCGTCTGCCAGGGACCGGCTCTCCCAGTCAGCCGACCCAGAATGATTTCTCTTCGCGGGGGTCCGATGGCTCCCCCAAGGATCAGTTGTGGCCTAAGGATGCGACGGCCTGCCTCGGATGGAGCACAAGCTACCACGGGGGCCGGCGGCTTGGGCTGCAGGGGTCCCTGGCTGCGGCTGGGTGACCAGGAAACGATGCTGGTGCTCCAGCTACCTCACGGTCGTGGCCAGAACCTGCATCTGCTGGGAGAGTGCAGCATACTAGCCATATGCCGGGGGCAGCTGTGGTGGAGCAGGAAGCTCCCTCTCTGGGCTACGTGGGCCCACAGGAGAAGGGACATCCCATGCTTGACTGGTAGAGGCTTCTCGCATGTGAGTTACCACCATGCTTCGAGCGGAGCTGTTCTCAAAGTTGCGGGGGTCTTATCTGGATAGGGGCTTTCCCCCTACCTGGTGTGTCAATCTGTTGCCACCCTTACCATCGTGGCCTGCAGCTCTGAGTGGCACCGGATATCAGCCTCTTTTTCCGGAATCCAGCTATTCCCGGTCCTGCAAACTAGAGTAAGAGACCCGGGCCAGGGATCCCGACGAGGGCACTTCGACGATTAAGTCAGCGGACGGTAAAGAGGAACAGATCCTTCAAGAAGGCTCCCTCTTGGTTACCACACTTGAAGGAGAGTTTTCATAAAGGATGGAGTAGGAAAGGTAGGAGATGTGTAAGGCTCGAGCCGTATGGTCGTGTCCGTCGGAACTCTCTCCAGGAGTTTCGTAGTAGCCTCCGTGTGCTCTCTCTGCTTCTCACTCCTCCGTTTCCTTGCTTTGCTTACCTTCACCTCGCTCGCTGGGTCCTCCTTTTAGATCACTGGCTTTCCCTGCTTCTTGCCTCGATTTTTCCCCTCTTGGGGTGCTTGAAGGTCAACAACATTTGTCGGCCGTGCTCTCGAGGTGATTTCCCTTTATAGTAGGGAGTTATGTTGCGAGCCTTGTTTTTCCGGTGGATTATCATGGCTGAGAAAGTTTAGCAGGGTCTTGATCCGGGGGTAGCCGCCCTCAGCTCCGAGATCCCTAATGCGGCCTTCTCCTTCTGGGTGGTACAGGTGGTCGACTGCAGGGCCTGGTGCCTCGATCGAGGCACTCTTCCTCAATCGATGCAAACGAGGGTAGGCGCACCTCTTCTAGCCTTGGGGTGCCGTACTGGATGCGTCGCTCTGTGCACGTCGGCTTTGATGGCAGACTTGGTGTTGACATCTTTGTCTTTTCCATGATGCTTCCAAGGGCTCGACTTCTGCCGAGGTGGGCTCAGCCTTTGGGGAGCCACCTGGCGAAGGAGCGGAAGGAGCTCGACTTCGACCGAGGTGGGCTCGACCCTTGGGGAGCCACCTGGCGAAGGAGCTCGACTTCAATCGAGATGGGCTCGACCCTTGGGGAGCCACCTAGCGAAGGAGCAGAAGGAGCTCGACTTTGGCCGAGGTGGGCTCGACCCTTGGGGAGCCACCTGGCAAAAGAGCGGAAGGAGCTCAACTTCGGCCGAGGTGGCCTCGACCCTGGGGGAGCCACCTAGCGAAGGAGCGGAAGGAGCTCGACTTCGACCAAGGTGGGCTCGACCCTTGGGGAGCTACCTGGCGAAGGAGTGGAAGGAGCTCGACTTCGACCGAGGTGGGCTCGACTCTTGGGGAGCCACCTGGCGAAGGAGCTGAAGGAGCTCGACTTCGGCTGAGATGGGCTCGATCCTTGGGGAGCCACCTGATGAAGGAGCTTTAAAAGAAATCCGACGTGGCGACATCTGCCCGCTTCGTTGTCAGCCGAATCTGAGGTATATTCCACGTCAGCGATCTTGCCACATCAGTAATAACAAACTAAAGTTGGTCAAGAAACATATATGATTTATTTGACATAGGAGTCATAGATTCCATCTCTTTTTATGAAGATTAGTTTTCTTATGTAGTAGGTAGGAAACATTTATTTTTGAATGAGATCCGAAAAGTATTTTTCGAGATGTCACTATACATATGCTTGGAGAGGATTATCCATACGAGAGTAATTCATGTATGACTACAGATAGAGATATAGGTAATATTTATAAACTCTCATGAAAAATTAATATACATATGTAAGATCACTAATGCATAGACTCGTGATAAAGAATTCTATACTATATATATGATAGTTGAAGTCTGAATTAAAAAAAAATATAGTTCAATCTCTGATTCACTCCAATTTCTTTAAATGAAGACTATGCTTACTAAACGAGGTTAAAATTACTTTACCCATTCATATTATAAGCATCCAAAAAATTCTATTTTATATTTTATTATTTTTTAAAAAATTTAAATTTTATGGAAAATTGTTGAAAAAATCTAAAATTCCTTCAAATAATTAATTTATAATCTTTTAATTATTTAACTGTTATACTTTTAATTATTTAATCATTAAACTTTTTATTATAGATTTTATTGAGTCAATAAAAGTCCAAACGGCTAGATTTGATGGCTGTAAAAAAGTATTCTTGAGTCCTTGTGTAATAAGCCATCCAAAGTCTTTTCATGTTTCTTCTAGCCTCTTCTACAAATTTTTTTCTGATCTTTTCAATTATAAAAGTTTTTTTCTGGATGTTGAAAGAGTTTATCCGCATTTTTTATGTTCATGCTCGTAGGCGGAGAAATCCCGATCATATTTTAGAATGATTTTTTTGATTATTTCTATACGAGGGGTAGCAATACATTTTTAGACAATATCCCGTACACTTTCGAATTTGGTTTTGATTTTATAATTTTTTATAATAAAGATTTTATTAATTTTATTTAATTGCATCCATATTTTTAAACCTTTGTCTTAGCAAAACTATTGGGAGCTAGTATGTCTTTGCTATACTTTTCGGGTTGCATTGATTGGCGACCGACCACCTTAACTGCAACCTTTCTTAACAAAACCAATATTTGTTATAATCAAACCTAAGCATAAGGCCAAACTAATAATTGATCTAAGTAGCAACCGCATACAAAAAAATTGATACCAGGAAAAAAATATAGAAGGCATTGTTCAGAATCAGTGATAAAAATTGAATATTCCTTATGGTCAACAGTAAAAATACAAACGGAATGGCCGGAAGACCCCGTCCCCTACTTTGAAACAATAGCATCATCACCATTCATTCAAAAGAAAACATGACTACTATGATGGTAGCTCGGTTGGTTAAGACACGGCTTAGTTCCTGTAAATAATTCATTGATCATGAGTTCGAGAAATGATCCCGCGGATGACTCGATTAAATTTCATATTAATTATGGGATACGTAACTGGAGGGCCGAGCGATCGAAACTCCGGCATCGTAGCGAGGTTAGACTGACGTACTCATCCAATTAATAGGGAGGGCACGCGAAAAATTACGATCCGAATCAAACAAAGATCTAACAGGAAGGGCACGCGGATCGTATCGAAACTCCGGCATCATAGCGAGATTAGATTGACATACTCACCCCCTTAATAGGGAGGGCACGTGAAAAATTACGATCCGAATTAAACAAAGATCTAACAGGTTGAGACGTGAGTAAGGAGCTACACCGAGGGTCTTCCCCCCCCTCCCCTCACCTTTTAGTTCTATAAAGAAGAAGAAGAAGAAGAAGAAGATAGCAGGACACCCCGCGTATATAGGAGGAATACCAATTTTTTTCTGAAAAAATGGTGTGAAAAATTACAAGGAACAAGAGGCTAGGCAAGAAAGAGACAAGTGGATCTGGTTGATGGGTATACATCATCAGGTCCTAGTCATATAGATATGGTCGAGAACCTAACTCATATCATCGCCACCCATGCTGCAACCATGCTATCACCAGTTTCAAGTAATATTTGCTCAATTAATTTTAAGGACACACCCTCTTACAAATTGGAGGGATGGAAACCATATAGCTAATTTTGTTTAAATCTTGCTCTCTTAAGATAAATCTTTATTTTCTTCGTATATGTATATAATAGTGTCATCTCCACAATATTAATCATAATAGATAGGAGGACAAAACCATGCTATATAACTTAGTGCTCTTAGGTGAGCTATTCTGATCGTAAGAACCATGACCATGATGTAAGAGGTTTTTTTTTAATCATGAGCTAATATTATTTATTATTTATTTTAGTTTATAAGAAATAGATTAATTTTATGATTCATGTTGATAGATATGCATATAGTTCAATGTTGTATATAAAATTTGGACTTGAAGCACGTTATGTTGATAGGTATAATTTTTGTTACATGTAACGTCCGTAACTTATAGATCATGTCTTCGAAAACTCTTTTCCGTTGCATATACTTGCACTACTCCTGTTAGAGTCATTTCCAGCCACTTAGAGAGTAAAATCCAGAGTTGCATCCAACAACTGAAATCTGCCCGAGTCCCCTGGACCCAAGTCCAGGCACTACTGTTGCTTCAAGCCAATCTACGTCAATTCAATCTTGAATTGGATGAAGAAGCTGCCAAGATGCAAAAGCGTGCTTTGATCTGTTGCAGGACAATCTCTGCATTGCATGACCTTTCACCATCCAAACCTGCAGATGGTGTCATGTAGCAGGACAAAAAAAGCCCTTCTGCCGGTCGACTGTCAAGACCTAACCTGCAGCCATTTACAGAAAATCAACATCATCATTCCTTGGCCAACGGATCCAACAAATTGGTGCAATTGAATTTCTGTTAATGAAGGCTTGAAATAGGTGCAGAAAGAGTTAAAGATGGCTGAATTATCTCAACCCGGATGATGCTGATCTTATTGTTAGGCTTCAGAAGCTTTTGGGTAACAGGCAAATCAAAAAAGAAGGGGGACCTATGTAGTTCATTCATTATTCTTTGATTCAGCGACGGTAGCGAAGCGTTCGAGTCTTCGATGAATATCTACGGTATATATATATTTTTGGATAAGGAATGTATGTTATTTATGCTTTGCGAGGGACAGCTACCGGACTTCTGAGCTGATTTATGGTGGTAGGCCTCGGGGCAAGATCGGGGAACCAAAATTTATGGCGGATGGGACTCATCGTTGTGAACCATCATCATTTCCTCTCCACTTCGCGTTCTATTATGTGCCATGAAATTTAATTAAAAAAAATTCGTTGTGTACCCTGTGATGCAGGTAATCCTAGCCAGTCCGTATCACGTCTCTTTATTAATCCACACCGATTTTACCTGATTTGATGGGACAGGACGGGATACTTCTGTGATTTCAAAATTTATGCATCATCACGTTGTAGTCTTTTTCAAACATGAAAAAGAATTTTTGTTGCCCTCATTTCTGGTAAAAGAAAATACGAAAGGCATTTCTTCTTTTTTTTTCCGAACAGAAAAAAATAAATAAATAAATAAATAAATAAATAAATAAATAAATTATGTATTATTTTTGGAGCAACATCCCGTAGTTTTTTTTTTTTTTTTTTTTTTTTTTTTTTTTTTTTTTGCTTCTTCTATTCCCTTTGATGATCAATATTAACCATCTCCATCCTATCCCGAGTAGTCACTGATATTTTTTCATTCTCGAGTACCCATGAAAGATAGAGCTTCGAAATCTTGCGATCAATGGAGTCTAGTAATTTTATATTTCAACACAAACCGCAAACACAAAAACAATACAAGAAGGAATTATAATTGCCGGAATGAAGCACAGCACTTGTTCTTTATATAGGAGAGGATGACTCCCAAAAAAAGTTAAAGAATAAGAAGAAGCAGGTAAAGTTATATATTTTAATATAAATATTTAAAATTTATATCTACATAGAGATATCATAATATATTTTTAAAAAATTAAAATTTTATAATATAAAATTATGATACCATGTACAGTTTCAAAGTGGAAAGTCTTTGGATTCTTCTAGTAATATTATAATATCCTAGACTTATGGCACAGAAATTATTTTCTATAATTTTTACATCTTTTTTGATTTTATGATATCCTAGTTCAGTGATTTTGATATCCTAGTTTAAATATTATGACATCCTATATAAATTTAAGAAATTGATTGCATCAAACCTTCATATCGGGAAGGTCTTTCATCCGTGGGATAAATTATGACATCCATAATGTCATAACATGTCATGATGAAAAAACCATAAGTAATTCGGTCTGAAATAGTATTATGATATCATAATTCAGAATTTATGATATCCTAGTTCAAATATTGTAATACCCTGCACAAATTTAAGCAACTGATTGCATCAAACCTTCCTTCTAGGAAGGTCTTTCATCCATGGGGTAAATTATGATGCCCATAATGTCATAGCATGCCACAGTAACAAGATTATGAGCGATTCAGTCCAAAATAATATTATAATATCATAATTTAGAATTTATGATATCCTAGTTCAAATATTATGGCACCCTACATAAATTTAAAAAATCGATTATATCAAATCTTCCTACCAGGAAGGTTTTTCATCCATCGGATGAATTATGATACCCATAATATCGCAACATACCACGATAAAAAAATCATGAGTAATTTAGCCCAAAACAGCATTATAATATTCTAATTAATAAATTATGATATCCTAGTTCAAATATTATGATATCCTGCACAAATATTATGATATCCTAGTTCAAATATTATGACACTCTAGTTCAAACCTTTTTACTAGGAACGTCTTTCATTTGTGGAGTGAATTATGACACCCACAATGTCATAACATGCCACAGTAAAAAAATCATGAGTAATTCAGCCCGAAACAGCATTATGATATCTTAGTTTAGAATTTATGACATCCTAGTTCAAATATTATGATACCATGTATAAATTTAAGAAACTAAATGCATCAACCCTTCTTACCAAGAAGGTTTTTTTATCTGTGGGATGAATTATGACACCCACAATGTCATAACATGCCATGATGAAAAAATCATGAGTAATTTAGCCCGAAATAGCATTATGACATCTTAATTCAGAATATATGACATTCTAGTTCAAATATTATGACCCTGCATTTAAGCTGGAGAGGCTTACATTTTTTATAATAATTAGATAAAATTTATTTTTTCATAATCTTACATTTTTTTCCTATATTTAAGATAATTTTGTAATTATTCCATGACCTAGTGTGAAGGCTTCATAATTATTTAAAAACTATTGCAAGCCAGCAATGTATATTCAAACTGTTTAGAAGATGGATTTTTCTTTTGTTTATTTAGATATAATTTGAAAGACTCCATTTGGTGCCTTTATCAATATGCAGCCATTTATAGTCAACGGGCGACTCCTTGTAGATATAATTAGATATCATAAGGGAGGTGATGAGTTTATTTTTTATGATAAGGTAGTTACATTCAGTGTCAAAGAAGTTGCACTATTTTTGGATCTTCTATATCATGAAAAGAAGATCTCCATAGCAGGCCCAAATAAAAAAGACAAGTTATTCCAAATATTTGGCTAGGAATTAAATCTCCAGCATAAGGGTCTGGAGAAATTGGTAGCCCAACTTCAATCATCCAAGATACAAGAGGATATTAAGGATACTATTAGACTTTGGTCGCATACATGTTTGGAATGTTTTTGGTTTCAAAGTCAAATCAAACATGTCCAAGATATCTTATCCCTTGGATGATTTATCTCAGTTGGAAGAAATTGACTAGGCTTCTATAATCAAGGACTTGACTATTATGGTCTCTTAGAGATTGCTACTTGCTTGAGATTTGAGAAGCCAGTCAAAGCAAAGAGATGTGACGAGGGTAGGAGGCAGCTTGCCCTATTTGGCTGTTCGGTAGCTCTAGTGGTAAGGATCATTCATATGTAGAAATGGATGTAATTATCTTTATTTTAATTTTTTCATATTTTAAAGTATAAAATGATAATGTACAGATGTAATTTCTCGAGCATACCATAATAAGAGCCCCAACATATCTTAATAAACTACCTAGGCTATTAAAGTGGTATGATAGCCAATTAAAGGTGCAGATGTTCAGGTTGCCAACATGCAGCCCCATGAGTTGGTAAGATGATCAATTATATCATAAACATTTTGAATAATAAATTATTATTATAATGTTTAAGTTAATTTGATTTTATTCTTGGCTTGTAGTTGGAGGGAGCTATTGTACTATGTTACAAGAGTGGCTTATCACTCCAGAATCAAGATTATCCCTAGATCCAAAAATTAGTTATGCAAGCTATGTGGAGATGAAGAATGAATTAGAAGATGTTAAGAAAATGCTTATCATTGTTGAGAACCTCCTAAGTTCATTACTAAAAATGGAGAGCAATGAAAATAAAAAAGAGGAAAGAGGAGGGGATGATAAAGAGGAAGAGGTGGAATTCATGGGGCAAGACGAACCTAGGATGGAGGAAAAAATGAAGGACAATCCTGTGATTGAGGATGCTAAGAGAGATAAAGAATTATCTCTGATCCCTTCAATTATCAAGAGGGTGATAAAATAATCTAGGCTACGGAAGGCCTCACAATTGAAAATGGATTCTAGTTTTGAAATAGGCCAAGCCACAAAAAAGTCTAAGACAGTGGCCACATCATAGGCTGATCAATCAAATTTGCATCTATAAGTTAAAAAGGATCAAAATTTAATTAACACTTTTTAAAAGAAAGCATCAGCTCGTAAGTGTTATATATTATTTCTATTATGTATGCTAATTCTTTTTCCAATATCTATGATATCCTTTACATATCCATTTTAGAGAGGTTGTGTATACCAATCAATTTACAGGCAATATCACAAGTAGATATGTTCACAATCTTCTCAATAATGAAATGATAGTTGATGATGTAAGTATCAGAGTATAACTTTGTTTCCTTGTTATTCTTGATGTATATTATGATATATTTTTATATTTTTTCATAATGGTTTCAGAATTGTATGACATCATGTTATTTTTTTTAATCACTTTATATTTCATTGCCATATAATTTCTGCCAGGTAGGAGTTCCTTAGAAAGAACTGGAGAGAGCATCCGGAGACATACCATAAGTGCATCATTGCACCTGTTATGACTACCGAGATGTGTCTGATATATGTATCATCATTTCATGAACTTGTTAGAACGGTTGGGAGTATGATATTTGAGAGAGTTGGTGAACCTCATCGGGGTTCCGAGAAGGGAGATGGTTTCAACTGGATGGAGCCATCTAAGATCAAAGAAAGAAGGAAGTGTACAGAGAAAGAAGGCCTGGGAACCTCATAGGAAAACTCGGCCTAACTAGAGAAGGAAGAGAATACCAAGGAATACTAACCTAGTTGTTGGAGGAAAAGGCAGCCGGGAGAAGGAAGAAGCTCTGGTCCGACGGTGAGCGGGAAAGTTTCAAAAAGGGTGATTAGGGGAAAGCTTACCCTTTTTTCAAAGCGACCAGACTACAACCGTACATCCTTTCGACACTCCCACCACCGGATGGCCACCACGTGGCAACATTGGCCAAAGACGATGTCTCGATGCAATGAAAATAGCCTCGGGTCATACATCCACTATTATTCTTCCTCGGACTCGCTGATGTGGCACCCCCATACCGGCTTCAAGGCACGGCGAGCGAAGTGGCGATGATCGTGGCATTCAATGTCACCAGATTTCAACCTTTCCACGTTACCTTTGCAATTACCTCCTTAGCCCTGAGCACAATGTCTCGTCAAGACTTGGGAGCATGAGGTAGATGAAGAAGCGACATCACCAGGTCCCACTCAGATCCAGCCGATAGAGATTGCAACCATAAGCTCTGTCCCATCAAGTCCTTCTACTGGGCTGGCTCCCCCTAGGTCGAGACTCTAGCCAAAGTCGGACTCCACCTTCTGCTGGGCTAGCTCCTCCCAGGTCGAGACTCCAGCAGAAGCCAGACGCCTCCTCGAGTCCTTCCGCTGGGTTGGCTCCCCCCAAATTGAGACTCCAGCTAAAGTCGGACTCCACCTTTTGCTGGGCTGGCTCCCCTTAGGACGAGACTCTAGCAAAAGCCAGATGCCTCCTCGAGTCCTTTCGCTGGGTTGGCTCCTCCCAGGTCGAGACTCCAATCGAAGTCAGACTCCACCTTTTACTGGGCTGGCTCTCCGTAGGTCGAGACTCCAGCAGAAACCAGACGCCTCCTTGAGTCCTTCCACTGGGTTGGCTCCCCCTAGGTCGAGACTCCAGCCGAAGTCGGACTCCACCTTCTGCTGGGCTGGCTCCCCCCAAGTCGAGACTCCAGCAGAAGCCATATGCCTCATCGAGTCCTTCTACTGGGTTGGCTACCCCCAGGTCAAGACTCCAATCGAAGTCGGACTCTACCTTTTGTTGGGCTGGCTCCCCCCAGGTTGAGACTCCAGCAGAAGCCAAACACATCCTCGAGTCCTTCTGTTGGGTTGGCTCCCCCAAAGTCGAGACTCTAGCTGAAGTTGGGCTCCACCTTCTACTGGGCTGGCTCCCCCCAGGTCAAGACTCCAGTAGAAGCCAGACGCCTCCTCGAGTCCTTCTGCTGGGTTGGCTCCCCCCAGGTCGAGACTCCAGCAGAAGCCAAATGCCTCCTCGAGTCCTTCTGTTCTGCTGGCTCCCTCCAGGTCAAGACTCCAACAGAAGCCAGAATTCCTCTTCAAGTTCTCCCGCTGGGCTAGCTCCCCTAAAGTGCACACCCATGAAAGGCACAGCTGTGGCTTGGCACTCAGTTTCAAACCCTGAAGGTTCCTCGCCAAGTCATGGAAGCAAGCCCTTCACGGCCCCTAGCAGGCCTCCTCCGGAGCAGCTCAAGTGGAGAAAAGAAGAGAAAAAAGAAGGAAAAAAAACAAGAAGAAGAAGTTCACAATGGTCAAAACAAAAGACTTCATTGATCAAAAGTCTCTTACATCCTATGGAGGTTCCCGATAGGCCAGGAAGCCTCCCGAAGAGCTAAGTTACAGATAAAAGGGGATCCCTCATAGTGATGGGTCCTTCTTCTGGAAGCAGCTGGAAAAATGCCAGTCCCTCCCTCAACCGAGTTGCTGAGAAGGAGAACAATGACGCATCCGCCTCTAGCACCCTATCCTCCCCAGAAGATCATCGGGTCCTTAGAGCCTGGCATCGGCTCTAGCACCCTGAGGATGTAGGTGTCCTACCTCAAGTAAACACCCGAGGAAGGAGTACAGCAATGCATCCCCCTTGACCGCACTATCCTTTTTGGAATTCATTGATCTGGTGATTCCAAAGGCAGCTGCGACCGCTCCTCATTAGGCCACTCTCAATAGCGCCGTGACAACCACGGCCTTTTCCACAGTGATTGCAACCGTGGTCATCCCCCCATTCAGTTGCATGACCAAGCACACCCATGAGGTTCGCAGGTAGGCTGCTCCCATCATACGGGCAACCACCTTCTCTGTCCCCCAGGATCTCTCCACTTCCTCTTCCTTCAGGGGAATGTCGAGCTTAGCAGATTTTTTCTCTGACTGGAACGCCCCCGCCAGGATGCCGGCCAGACATTCCCAGAGAAACATCATGCGGCACCTCGGCCTTTTGTTCAGAGACCTGAAGCTCACCATAAGAACTCCCTTGGCACAGGCCAAGAGAGAAGAGTCAAAGAGAAAAAGCACCGGAGAAATGAGGGTGCCCTACAAAGGCTTGTCCACTTGCACTTAAAAAGGTGAGGGATGGCTTCTCTGAAAAATATCCCATCGCTCCCTCATACCGATTGAAGGTATGCATCTCATTAATTGCCAGGCCAGCTAGAAGACACCACTTACCAGTGACGGGCAGCCCAAATGCTTTGTTCCCAGAGGATTCGCGTCGACCCAGGAGAAGTATTTACAATCGCCATCAGAAAGCCAAGTGCCACGATGATGCGGGACAAATAAATAAGATTAAAAAAATAGAAATTAATATTTTTTATATTTTCAGATTTTAAAGGAAGACTCAAAGGAGACAGTAAAGAAAACTAATCAAGTCAATTACTCGTACAAGAAAACCTATAAAGTAATTAAAAAAACAGGACCTGGTGGTGGAGAAACCACCGAAACTAGGATTTATTTTCAACAAATCAAAAAATAAAGAGAAGGGAATAAGTTCAGTTTTACCAACGAAGATCGCTCTCTCGATGTAGATCTGGTAGGACTCTCAAGATCGTAGCGGCAGGGTTTCAAGATTTTGTTCCCGGGCTCTGATCTTTCACGCGATGCTGGTTTCGAGACAAGAACATCAGATCTAGATTCTTGGTCACCTGCGAAACACTCAGCAAAGGAATCTTGGGTTAGAAAGCAGTAAGAAAGGGAAAGAAAGAAAAGAAGGGTTAGAGGTTATGGATGGATCTTCTTGTTGGTTGGATAAGTAGGGCCTCGCACACCACGATATTCCGAAGAACAAAGGAAAAAGGGCCTCACTCCCTGCGATGCACACAGCAAAGGAAGAAAAATTTGACAGGATTTCTTTATTGATGAATGAATAATTGATTTCAAAGGAGGGGTTGATGGGATATTTATAGATCCATAACCAGTATTATAAGGGACACAAAGACTAGACTTGTGCTCCCTTAGAATACAACTCCTAGAGTCCTACTTCTGGGCATCTTGGACTCTTGCTTGTTGGGTTGATCTAGACTTCTGTATGTGAGTGGACTCTTCAGTTTAGATTGAAGAAGACTCAAGAGTTTTGGTGAGACTCTTGAGTCCTGGGAACTTAAGTAGCTTCCAACATGTTTTATCAAAACTCTTGAAGTAAGAAAACCTTCCAACCTTCTTCACTTTAGATGACATGGAACTCCTTGAATATTGGCGTTGGAATGCTTGGCCGACTTCTTGGAATGTTGAGCATGGAATATTGAGATGGGGCCCTAACTTGGAAGAATCCTTCTTAAATACTCATCTTAAAATAAGTTGGCATGAAGGAATGGAGTGGGAGGGCACCAATTTGGAGATCTCCTTCTACTTTACTCCTCTTAAAAAAATAAGAGGTGCTAACTCCTTCTTAAGTGGCTAACCAAAATGAAATGGCATGTGTTGTCATGTGATGATATCCAAATAAAGTGACATGGCATATATTTTGCTTCAAAATGACATGTTCAAATAAGACATGTGTTGATGTCCCCTGGTGATGTGGCAGTGATGTCCAAAAATTTTGCAAAGATGGTGCCATAAACAAATTGACTTGGCTTAGCACATAGCTTGTCTTGGGCTAGCACATGGAGTCACATGGCTTGTCTTGATTTAGGTGCACATGGGTCTTGATTTGAATCACATGGGTCTTCAATTGGGTCTCCCTTGTATTACAGGACTCAATAACTAATTATTACAGGACTCAAAACCAAATAACTAAAGCCCTACTTAATCAATTGGAACCCAATTTGATCAAAAGGCAAGACATGTAAATAAGTGATTCAACTTGGTAAAAGGGGTTTTGCCCCAAAGGCCAAAAAAAATAAAACCCTAATTATAGTGGGTAAAAAGGGCTAATCCTAACCAAACCAAAATAATAGAATTTAAAATAAAATATTTACATGGAAAAAGGGGTTAGGTCCAGGGTTTTATTCACAGGTGATCCACAGAGATGTGGGTTCAACCTATCGATATTTTCTGGCCTCGATGTCCATACCAATTATCCCCAGGTGGGAGAAACTTGACCCTGTCAAGTATGGATCAATGTCGCTATGATAGCGCTCTAGCAAGTCTGGGTCAACTCTCAGCAAGTCCTCTCTGGTGATTCAAGAATCATCAGACTCTAGTCGTCCTTGCCAACGAACCAGATATCGTTGGTACTCTTTGTCTCGGATAGTAATGATCTTGTCATCTAAGATTCGCTCAATCTTGTCTCTCCGGGCTAGTGGTATGGTAGGTGGACACACTTGAGTTGGTTCACTTTCAAGGACAGGATTAGGCCCAAATGGCTTACTAGGAATCAATGTTGGTTCCCTATACTCGATAAGGTCTGAAACGTTGAAAGTATTGCTAATGCCTAGTTCAGGTGGCAACTCAAGCATATAGGCATTAGATTCTATTTTTCTAATCACTTTGTAAGGTCCACTACTATGAGCATATAACTTTTTCATGGTTCCAGGTGGAAACCGTTCAGGTCTAGTCTAACCATTACAAAGTCTCCTTTATTGTATTCTTTGAGTCTTCTCTTAAATTAGCCATATGATTCTTATAGAATTCTTTAATATATTGTGCATATGACTTTGCAAATATCTAATAGACTCAACTATACATTTCTACTAAAGGAAATTTATTTATTTATTATTTATTTATATTTTTATTATTTTTTTATCTATTTAAGTCCTTAATTTCAATTCTATGCTTGATCCTTGGTCGGTGGGTAACATGCAGATGAAAACATGACATGCACTCCTAATAAATGCCATAGGGTCTGCCAGGTTGTAAACCTAACATGCTCAATGGGCTTATGCAACATGCTAACTTCTATAAAATGCAAACTAATAGTCCTAGAAATGCTGGTAGCTTCAGGAAAAGGTAAAAAATAAGAACTGGGTTCGAGGTTAACTTGATAGGGTAGGAAATAAGAAAAGGGTTCGGGGATTGGTCCTAGACTAATGGGGTTGACCTTAAAGGTTTGGGATATTTCTACAGTATCTGCCTTATAGAAGAATGGGCCAGTAATTTCAGGAAAAATATCTTCAATTAAGACTAATGGAGTGAATTATTCCTGAGGTTGCTGGTTTGGAAAAATCAAGTCCTCAATAAGCTCTTCTGGTTCCTGAATTTTAAGACTAGGCTCTATGACTTGACTCTTTTCTAGGATTTTCCTAGGTAAGGTCTCAGTAGTAGGGTTAGGTTCCTCATGGATTTATTTTTCTAAGGATCCTACCAGCACAGTTTCAATCTGGTCAAGGTCAATTAACTCTAGGCTAGCTTCAGTTTGGGTATGGTCAAGATTATCTATCTCTGGGTTGGATTTAGTTTGGGTACCTATCGGGTCAGCTAATTCTAGGTCAGCTATAGGTACTTCTCTTCTTCCTTATACTCATCTACTAAGCTCACATCAGCTTCATAAACTTTCACTATAATGACAGCTTGGTGAACCCATGGGGTAGTAGAGGTAGGTCGATTAAGGGGAGGTAGACTGATTTCGAGGTTCTGACTAGGTGTACTAATCTAGTGGGTTCGGGTTGACTAAGTGGAACCTGACTAATACTTCGCTGGTACCTAGGGGTACTAATCCTATAGGATTCAGGTTGATGGACTATGGGTTCCTCCTGCCCATAGGATATGGACTCATAGGATCTGGGCTCGTAAGACAAGGATATGTACTCAGATACAGGCTTGGGTCCATAACTAGGCCTTTGCCATTGTTCTAGAGGTCTCTTCGAACTAAGATCCCAAATTGGGTCATGGTGAGGGGCTATCTTAGGGTTGGGTGGTGTGGGTAAGGGTGTCTCAAGTTTAGGCTTAGTACGGGTCTTTCGGGTCCTTTCTAGGTTTTCTAATCGGTCATCTAGTTGGTCAAACTTATTATTCACTAGGGCAAATTGTTTAGTCATGAACCTTAGAAAGGTTTCAGGGTTGTAATCCATGATCAAGCTAGGTTGGGTTTGGGTGAGACTACTGGTATTGGGCTCCTAATCTAGGGGTCATGCACACACACAAGACTCGGACTAAGGTTTCCTAGACCTAGAGCTCGAACAAAATGAGTCGACTGAATCACAGCCAAGACAACAATTATGCTGTCCATTGGCCAGGTAAGAGGTGGATTCGTGGGAGGCTCCCCCTGCTCTCGCAGGGTCATAATTAAAAACCATAAAACCGCTTAGGATGATTGAGTGTAACTAGTTTTCCTAAAAAGGTTGAACCTGACTTGTTGGTGTCCCTAGCTCACTAGAGCAATTTAAGTCTAATCAATTTTAATTAATGTTAGGTTCGGATGCAATAGGTAGTTGTTGTGGGCTCAGGATAAGTGATGAAATCCTACCCCGATCTAAATGTTCAAGTGCCCTTAAGATTATGTTACTTGATGATGCACACACAAGATGAAATCCTAATATGCAAATAAGCAAAAATAGAAGAAAATACAAATTAATTATTTTTTAAAACAATGATATATTCTACAGATAAGTACCTAATATGCAGGAAATATTAAAATATGCAAAAAGATTTTACCAAAAGAATCCTAAACTTGTTGAAATTAGCTTTGTTGAAGAACAGGATAAAACTTTTCTTAGATAGTATTTCGACAAGCAGAAAATCTATAGATCAAAATAATTTATGAAAAAATTCTGGAAAATATTTTCAATTATAAAGAATCCATCAAAATAAAAATAATTTTTTTATGAGTTACTTATAGACAGAAATAATTAAAATAACAAACTATGTACTAAGATGGCAAAGATGCAGAAATTAAAACCTAAAGATGCCTATCTCTTTGTTTTCTTCTTCAAGGGTCAATTTACAGTGGCACCCCTATACACCATAGAAAATCTCATTTGAATGGGTTGTGAGGGTCTTGCAACCCTACTTTTTTCTATGACCGGACGGTCATGGTGAAGCACCCGATCCGAGTACTTAAAGAAAACTAAGTCGGCACAAAAGAGATTAAACCATAGTTTAACCTGCTCTGATACCAAACCTGATACAGGACAAATAAAAAAGAATTAAAAAATAGCAATTAATATTTTTTATATTTTTAGATTTTAAAGGAAGACTCAAAGATGACAGTAAAGGAAACTAATCAAGTCAATTAACCGCACAAGTAAATCTATAAAGTAATTAAAAAAAATAGGACCTGGTGGTGGAGAAACCACCGAAACTAGGATATGTTTTCAACGAATCAGAAAATAAAGAGAAGAGAATAAGTTCAGTTTTACCAACGAAGATCGCTCTCTCGATGTAGATCTTGCAGGACTCTCAAGATCGTAGCGATAGGGTTTCAAGATTTCGTTCCCGGGCTTCGATCTTTCATGTGATGCTGGTTCCGAGGCAAGAACACTAGATCTAGATTCTTGTTCACCTACAAAACACTCAGCGAAGGAATCTTGGGTTAGAAAGTAGTAAGAAGGGAAAGAAAGAAAAGAAGGGTTAGAGGTAGTGGATGGATCTTGTTGACTGGATAAGTAGGGCCTCACACCCCACAATGTTCCGAAGAACAAAGAAAAAAGGGCCTCACACCCTATGATGCACACAGCAAAGGAAGAAAAATTTGGCATAATTTCTTTATTGACGAATGAATAATTGATTACAAAGGGGGGTTGATGGGATATTTATAGACCCATAACCAGTGTTGTAAGGGACACAAAGACTAGACTTGTGCTTCCTTGGAATACAACTCCTAGAGTCCTACTTCTGGTCGTCTTGGACTCTTGCTTGTTGGGCTGATCTGGACTTCTGTATGTGAGTGAACTCTTCAGTTTGGATTGAAGAAGACTCAAGAGTTTTGGTGAGACTTTGAGTCCTAGGAAAGCAGCTTCCAACCCATTTTATCAAAACTCTTGAAGTAAGAAAACCTTCCAACCTTCTCCACTTTGGATGACATGGGACTCCTTGAATATTGGTGTTGGAATGATTGGTCGACTTCTTGAAATGTTGAGCATGGAATATTGAGATGGGGTGCCAACTTAGAAGAATCCTTCTTAAATACTCATCTTAAAATAAGTTGGCGTGAAGGAATGGAGTAGGAGGGCGCCAATTTGGAGATCTCCTTCTGCTTTACTCCTCTTAAAAAAATAAGAGGTGCTAACTCCTTCTTAAGTGGCCGACCAAAATGAAATGGCATGTGTTGTTATGGATGATGTCCAAATAAAGTGGCATGGCATATATTTTGTCTCAAAATGACATGTTCAAATAAGACATGTGTTGATGTCCCCTAGTGATGTAGTAGTGATGTCCAAAAATTTTGCAAAGATGGTGTCATAAACAAATTGAATTGGCCTAGCACATGGCTTATCTTGGGCTAGCACATGGAGTCACATGACTTGTCTTGATTTAGATGTTTATGGGTCTTGATTTGAATCACATAGGTCTTCAATTGGGTCCCCCTTGTATTACAAGACTCAATAACTAATTATTACGGGACTCAAAACCAAATAAATAAATCCCTACTTGATCAATTGGAACTTAATTTGATCAAAAGGCAAGACATGTAAATAAGTGATTCAACTTGGTAAAAGGGGTTTGGCCCCAAAGGCCAAAAAAAATAAAACCCTAATTACAGTTGGTAAAAAGGGCTAACCGTAACTAAACCAAATAACAGAATTTAAAATAAAATATTTACATGGAAAAAGGGGTTGGGTCCAGGGCTTTATTCAAAGGTGATCCACAGAGATGTGGGTTTAACCTATCGATTTTTTCTGGCCCTGGTGTCCACACCACATGAAATCCCCATCAATGCAAAGGCATGGTCTACGAAGCACAAGCGCACGAAGGCATTGAAAATGCAAGAGACGTCCCAATCCACATCAATGCGATCATTACTCTCCGCGTCCTGAGCACCGTACTGTCTTCCGGGCTCGAAGGTGGGGGGTAACTGATACGTCTGTATCCGCTAACATAGAGTCCATCTGGATGCCAGCTGCCAGCTGACAGGTAGAGGTGCCACCTGGGCATAGTGCCTGAGTGAGAAGCGAAGTGAGCCCCCCTACCGAGGTCAGCTCCTGGCCGGGGTCGAGCTCATACTACCACCAGCTGAAGAGAGGGGGCCGACAGAGATTTAATTCATAGCAGGAAAGATGGTTATCTCTATCAAGACCCCGCTGCTTGGATGGTACGACTGGCAGGCCACGGCCCGCCGCCTGAGGCCTACGGAGGGAGACTTCTCGCCGGAGCACCAGGACCCCCTCAGGCCCTAGTTTACACCGATTAAGAAGGGACGTCCCATCCGAGGCACGGTGCCCTTCCACCTATTGTCTGCACACCCACAAGAAGAATGTCATGCCAGAGGATTCAAATCCTGGGGCAGCCGCCCGCATACCAATGCTCTGCCAAGCTTTCCAAAACTTGGTGACCAACTGGAATGTTAGAGCCAGTGACATAACTCCCTGCCCCAAAGAAAGAAAGGGGAGCTCATGCACAGTTCCTGCATGCTACCAGATAACAACCCTCGAGACTCCTCCAAGTAGGGAACATCTAGAAAGCAAGCTCAAGGGGCAACATCGCCTCTCCACAACAAAAAGGGGCCCTCCGACCGAAGACAAGGGAGAGACAACACTCAAAGAACAAAAACACACAAGTCACAGAGGGGAGAAGAGGGCAAGCCATAAGCAAGCAAGGGACAAGCGAGGTAAACATCAGTGCACAAAAGGAGAGAGCAAACCAGACGAGATGCTCTGAGGCTACCGGGAAATTCGTCGGAAGAATCCCACGGACACAGCCAACCCTGCTCGGGCTGTCCTTCTCTGCCGACACTCCTTTCCCACTCTCTCACACTTTCTTTTCTCTACAAAATAACCTCCAAATGTGGAGACCTCACCGGGATCCATCAAGGAGGATATGTTCCCTTGGATCGCCCGTTGACTTGATCGTTAGAGTGCCATCGCCGAAATCCCCAGCCTCGGTCTCCTTTTCTTTTGTAGGCCCCGGCATGTGTGCAGGATCCTCGAGCGAGGACGGTGATGCCCGATGCCGTACCAGAGCTACAGGCCACGACGGTGTCATAAATATGTTTTCCCTATTTTAATCTTGTATGCCTTAAATTCGTCCTTAAATTTACATATTAAATCAACATTTCAATCAAATGTCGAATACATGTTATAAATTTTTATAGATAATATAAATTTATATATGACTGTAGAGAAGTTTAGCATTTTATATCCTTTCTTGTGTTAGTTGATTGCATACATAAATATTAAACTCATCTAAAAATAGGATCGATATATGGTATAATAGTTTCAATTATTTATTCGGATACTTCCACTACTTGATGGGAAGTCTGCCTATGTCTTATACTAGGTCTTCTTTGATTTTGCATAGAAAGAGTGTCAACGAAAGCCTTCTCCATATTTTTTCTTAAAGTTTTTGACTTCTCGACTCCACTCTTAATTATATTCTCTCTTGGATGACCTTTTGTAGCAATTTAGTAAGGATATTGGATTACAAGTTATGTACTTGGCTTTGTTATACAATTGACATCTATAGCTTTTCTAAATAATGGTGCTAGATCATTCATCACTAAATTAAATGTATCTTCAAATATGGAAGCTATCTCTGTAAGCTTTATCATCCGATGACTCATCAAAGCATATCTACAATCAATAACATATCACATTTATATTAAGATTTCTTGACATATAATAAATTTTCGTAAATATAAAATAAGACATCTCAATTTAAATAATATGATTACATATCAAGATTTTCGGATACTTATATCACAAAATTGATTATTGCAGTCGAGATCATTGAATTGGTATTCATGTCTTTGCACCATCTCTTCAAGAAGTACTTATTTGGAATACGAAATATGTCACTTTGATGAAGGACCAATAAGGCATGCCACGCAAGTAACCTTGAACTGAAAGGATCAATATTGGCATTTGACATCCTGTAAAATTTTATTATATGAAATGATATAATTTTTTATAATCTTTTTGTTTATTCCGTCAACTTCAATTCTTTCAAATGACTTTATGGAATATACATCGCAGTTGTCAACTTCATCAATTAATTTAGCATTTGATGTAGCCATTTTAAAGATCTCATTCTAAAATTTTTTGAATATGCACCTTGTATATTTTGCTATTGCTTGCCTCTTAAAATGTGAGGATGTCTTTAGAAAAGCATTCGTTTACAACATTTTATTATCTTGCTCATTTTTTATCTCATATCTTTTCTCCAAGGCATCTTTATACTTATCGATGAATTCCTTGAGTGTAATCTTTGCATTTATAAATCCATTAAAGAAGTGTTTCATGCTTTCACTTCTTTGTGAAAATGGCATGCTTGTACATGATTATGAAAAAAAGAAGCATTAAATATACAAAATTTGTTAGAAATTTACAAACATGAATATAAATCCATCATAATGTCTTAGAAACTTGCAAAGAATGTATTCTTAAGATAAATTGGAACTCGTTTATTTTGACATTCATAAAGATCATTTAACCAATCTATAGCCTTGTATTCTTTATATTTTTTTATGAGATGTGCCCATCTTTTTTCGAAGGACTATATCGTAACTGAATCATATATCATCTCATCAAACTTAACTACAAATTTGAGATTTGTTGTGCAAATTGGCCAATCTTTTTAGAAATCTTCTTCAATATATGCCAAAGACAAAATCAATGTTATGCATTAAGAAAAACCTTCCTAACAATAGTCTTGATTGCCTTATTTTGGTCGATTATAATGGCATTAGGTACTTGATCACCATTTATATTCAGCCATGATTGGAATACCCATTTAAATATTTCAATCCTCTTATCTGACAATAATGCATAACCAAGCAATGCAGACTATCCATGATGGTTGACTTTGATAAATGGACAAAAAGATATTTGATATGTATTTGTTAGATAGGTTGAATCAAAGGTCACTACATCACCAAAAAAGTGCTTGTCAATCTTGATCTTAGATGGATCCAGAAGACAATACTAAGCTGTCCATTATTATTCAAGTCTAAAGTATAAAAGAAATTTATGTTTTTAACTTACATTTATATGAAATGGATTATCATTGATTGTGCATCTCTTTCTTTCTGCTGATTCTAACATTTCTGACAGATGAAATTGAGTATCATTCTTTATGAAATCTAATTGCCTTCTCCTACCTTTCCTTCTTACCATGGTAGAGTATATTTGAGTTGTGAAAATATTCACGACATGTAAATTACTGATCTCTGCTTTTTCTGGTATACCGATCCTCCTATGGAACTGTAGATAACCAGCAAATGATATGGATAACTCATGGTTATTTCTAGAAAAATATTATTCGATATCCACTTACCATTTTTAGTATTGAGACTTGCTTTTATCGATGCCTTATAATCAATTTTGCCGGTATCTGTAGGATTCATAAAGTTATCAATTTTTCTAGATTTTTCTTGCCACCAACATGCAAGGTGCTTGAGCATATTTCTTTGTTATTATTGGACCTACTACACATTGTTGTGATTCCAAAACCAATTCTTCTTGCATATTCATTATAGAAATTGTATACATTATTTGCTTAATTGAACTCCATTCCAATTTGAGGATCAACAAAATCATTCTCTGCATTCGAGATAATAGAAAAAGGTGTATTCTTGTGAACAATGCCAGCAACCTCATTCAACTGATCATGTTGGATATTTTCTAGATCTATAATTTCAACATCATCTATAGAAATATCTGTACAAAATTATAAACATTGATATCAATAGTTTTAGGTGGTATTTTATCCAGAGCATAATAATTATTGTGATATGCATTAGCTAAAATATAACATTGATAGTGTGATAATAAGGCTAGTGACTAGTTTTTTTAAAAAAATAGATATTTTAACTTATGACATTCTAGTTAAAAAATTATGATATCCCGGTATAATTTAATCCTTCATACCAAGACTTTTTTACTATCCATTTTATACATATGACACCTAGTGTAAAATAATATGGTTAGGAGTCAACTTAAACATAAAAAATTTTGAAAATATGACTACCTCGATACATATTGGGAAATAAAGGGTTTAATCTTCTGTGCCAGGATATTTCAACTATGCATTGGCTTAACTACGACTCCTAGAGTGTGATAATATAGCTAGGAGATAAAATTTTTTTGAAATTATTAGATTTGAACTTATAACATCCCTTTACAAAAACTATGATATCATAGTTCAAAAATTATGACATCCTAATACAAAACATAAAACTAAAGGCATTAACCCCTCCTACATGGATTTCACATAGTCTATGACCTAATTTATGACCCCCAGAATGTCAGAACATGCCACGAAAAAAAATAATGTAATTTAGGCCGAAATAGGATTGATACCCCAGTTCAAAAATCATGACATTCTACTTAAAAAATTATAACATCGCTGTAGAAAATATGAAATTAGAGGCATTAATCCCTTCTACTAGGAATACATATCACTTATGGCCTGAATTATAACTTCCAGAATATCATAACATGCCACGGATGGAAAGCAATGATACATATATACCGAATAAAATTATGACAATCTAGTTCAAAAACTATAACATCCTAGTTCAAAAATTATGACATCTTGGTAAAAATATAAAATCGAAGGCATTAATCCCTTATATAAGGACTTCACATAGTCCATGACCTCATTTATGATCTCCAGAATATCATAACATGCTATGAAGAAAAGAAGAATATAATTCAAACCTAAACATGATAATAATACCTTATTTTAAAAATTATGACATCCTGTTTAAGAAGTTTTATGAAACCCCTACAAAAAATATATACCATGGATGTCATCACATGCCATATATCAGTTGTGGCCTGAATTATAACTTCCAGGATGTCATCACATGCCATGGATGATAAAAGAATAAAAATATATACCGAAATAGGATTATGATATCCTAGTTCAAAAATATGATATCCTAGTTAAAAAATTATGACATCCACATAAAAAATATAAAACTAAAGATATTAACCCCTCCTACCATGAATACCTATAATTTATGGATTGAATTATGACTCCCAGAATATCATAACATGCCATATATGCTAAAAAATTATAAATATATGCCAGAACAAGATTATGATATCCTAGTTCAAAAATTATAATATCCTAATTAAAAAATTATGACATCCCTACAGAAAATATGAAACTAAAGATATTAACCCCTTCTACCAGGAATACCTATCACTTGTGGCTTGAATTATAACTTTTAGGATGCCATTACATATCATAAATAGTAAAAGAATATAAATATATGTTAAAATGGGATTATGACATCCTAATTCAAAAATTATGACATCCTGTTAAAAAATTAAGATATCCATGTAGAAAACATGAAACTAAAGATATTACCCCTTTTACTATGAATACCTATCATTTGTGGACTAAATTATGATTTCCAAAATGTTATAACATATCATGGATGCTAAAGGATTACAAATATATATCGAAACAGGATTATGACATCTTAGTTTAAAAATTATGACATCCTAGTTAAAAAATTATAACATCCCTATAGAAAACATGAAATTAAATATATTAACCCCTCATACCAAGAATACTTATTATTTGTGGACTGAATTATAACTTCCAGAATATCATTACATGCCATGGATGGTAAAAGAAAATAAATATATACCTAAATAGGATTATGATATCTTAGTTCAAAAATTATGATAACCTAGTCAAAAAAATATATGACATCCCTACATAAAACTATAAACTAGATATTTTGATCCTCTATATCAAGACTTTTTAAATATACATTGCTCAAATATGATACTCGGAGTGTAATAATATAGTTCTAAGAAAACTTTAGTATGAAAATCTTCAAAATATGACTACCTCAGTACAAAACAAAAAATGAAGGCTTTAGTCTTCTGTGCTAGGACTTTTCTACCGTGCATTAGCTTGACTAAGATTCCAAAGTATAATATGGTCAGGAGACAAAAAAAATTTGAAAAATATAATATTTAAACTTATAATATCCTAATTCAAAAACTATGACATCATAGTTAAAAAATTATAACATCCAAGTTCAAAAATTATTACACCCAGGCATAAAAAGAAAAACTAAATGTTTTCATTCTCTTATCAGGACTTTCCATCATCAATCGGCTAAAATATAACTCTCAGAATATGATAATACTGCATGACGACAACTTGATCTGAAAATCATTAACTTGGACTTATGATACTCAAGTTCAAAAATTACGACACCTTAGTATGATATCCTAGTATAAAATATAAAACTAAATATTTTGATCCTCCATGCCAGGATATTTATACTATTTATTGCCTAAAATATAACTAATTGAAGAAAGTTAATACTTCTAATATTCAAGATGTGACTAGGATGGATAACATCCTCAAGTATTATATGATTTGATATTGTATTAAATTTCTCTAACTACCAAAATAATTGGCGTAATAAAGGACCTATAAAAAAATAAATAATATTTTATGAATAATTTTTTACTTCCTATTGGGGATGATATTTCATCTTGAAGTTATAGAAGTCTTCAATTGCTTATTCTAACCTTGGACCAAAACTGTTTCCTATACCCGATAGTATCAAAACATTTTTTAGAATGAGGAAGAATTTTCTTCAACCTTGAACACTATCTGATATCTCAGACTGAAAACCTAGAGCATTTTTTCAGAGCGAGGAAGAATCTTATATCAACCTTCAAAAACTAATTCTTTAGACCGGACTCTAATAGTACATTTTAGAGTAAGGAAGAATCTTGGTTCAACCTTTAGATTGATTCCTTAGACCAATGGCTAGAGCAGATTTCAGAAAACTAAAGAATTTAGCCGGAATGTTTTAGAATCGGGAAAATTAAGTAAGATGGCAAGGAAAAGTTTGCTGGATTGAAAAGACATTTTGCTCCATTCAAAAATTTCGAAGAAAGATTGGCCGGATATTAATGCACGTCACATTCGAAATCAACGTTAGTATCCCTATCATTAAGTCATCAACCTGTCCTATCCCGTCAAGTAGAATTGACGTGGATCAATAAGAAGATGCAATACGGGCCGGCTAGAATTCCATGGGCCCATTTCAATCATCTATCATTGCTTTCATAGGCCCATTTGAAGGTAGATTTTAAGTTTTTGATTCAATCGCTTTAAAAACATAGGACCAGCATAACAAACACTAAATTTTAACACATACAAATTGATTACGTTGGCAACAAGTACAAATTCTGATAATTTAGAGTCACTCGTTGCACCTACAAATTCTAATAATTTAGAGTCACTCGTTGCACGTAAAACATGCCACTCAAAATCTTCTGATTAGCTGACAAGAAGTGCTAAATTTACGGATCCAGGCAGGCATCGGGGACCTACATGCAGCATGATTGAGCTAACCACATACGGGTCTCTTGTGCTTAGATGTGCAGGTAGGTCTGGCACGCCACTAGCTAGAGGCAAACAAGTCCAATGGACCTTCAAAATGAAAAGACATTTACATTGCCTCACTAATTCTCAAAACCAGTAGTCCAAGTCTTATGCTTGTGCAAAGTTTTTAACTGGACCAAACAGCAAATTCTTCGGAGGGTCAATGACCTACTCGAATGTAGGAAATTGGAAAATAGTTGCTTGGTGTAGTATGTGCCACTACGAAGCAGAATGCTGTCCAACTGTTGTCAAGCATCTTCCACCACAAATATGGCATTTCCAGATAAAAAAATCTCCTTGCTTGCTTATACATAATTAGTTTGGCTGAAGGTAATAGCAGGAGCTATTGAAACCTAGTCTAGTCCATGACAGTTGAGTAAAACATCTATGGACTTGAAATCACATCCATACATGGTTAATGAATGCACATGATATTGTCCTCATACTATGCTACATAAAGCAACCATGTACCATGTATACCATGATGCAGTCACTAATTGCCTGGATTTCAGGTACCAGAATTATTAGCATGTTTATATTTAGAAAAGAGATTTTGTCAATTAATGAAACTATCTTGTTCAGATGGTCCCTAACAGCAGGCAGGCTACCTGGCCGGACCGCAAATGATGTTAAGAACTACTGGAACTCTCATTTGAGCAAAAAGCTTGATATTAGCGATCTCAGAGAGGAGCAAGCATGGCAACAAAGTCTTTAAGCCACGACCTCAAACCATTCCTAGGACTTGGATTTGGTCAAGGGATCAACTATCTTCTGCAAGTGAAATCCAACTATCTTCGGCAAGTGAAATCCAGCAACAAAAATCTGAAACGCAAGAAATACAATCTTCTTCAAAGAATCACAAAGCATGGGTGAATGCTCAGATCATTGGTGTGCCAAATGTTGAAAATGTCATTACAAAGGAAATGCAAACCGATGACAGAGTGGTCCAAGACTTAGAGGACAAGAAAGAAGATGAGACACTTACAGGAGTTGGAGGTTCGGAGCACTTGCTTCGGGATATCAATCTCTGGGGAGACTTGGGGACCATATGACATATACCAAGATCTTAACTGATAACTCAAAATATAATGCTAGTCTTAAAGTTGTTTTATATCTTCGTAGCAATGATATTGAAACATTTCATTGTCCAGAAACTTTAGCAGATTTTAATTGTCCTTCTACTTGAGGTTTTATGAATAGATAAAATGATAAATAACAGAGGTAATAAAAAACGGTAAAAACAGCCAAACTAGGAACTTGCCTCATCCACCGACTTGTGTGAATAAATGCTAACCTAACTCGTGCAAAGGTGCGATATGCATTAGTGGTAAAGCATAAGAACAATGTACTAAATGGTCAATTTTACATATAGATAAGGTCAACTTGAAAACTCGCAAGCGTATTTAATTGTATTAGCTTCCTGTTGAAGCTTGTCAAGGATACAGTTTAACAGAGTGGATGGTGATAAGGTTCAGCACAAGGTTATAAAAATGTCCTGTTTCCAGGTTCTCATGACAGGAACAACTTAAAGTACCGATACAGGTTTGATATCCAAAATTGAGCTAATTAAACTCAATGCCTTGAAGAACAAATGATGAATGCTACCAAAAGAAAAAAAGAAGAAGAAGAAGAAATGATGAATAAAGTGTGATGAATTCAATACAGTTTTGAGTAAAATGAAGTCCTAAATGGCCATATATTTTGTGTTACAATGATGGAAACCTAATGAACGGATAAGAGACTGCACCAGCAAAAGATAAATGACAATAGTCAAAAACAAATTTTCAAAAATAAGTTAATAACAAATATAAAACATGAAACTGACAGGAAATACCTAAAAATACATATTGATTAATCCAGACCTGAACAATCCACAATACTAGGCCCACTGAAAAATTATATGACAATAAGAAAATCGAGAATCTGTAAATTGGATTACCAGCACTAATTGCAACAGTGCAATAGAGAGATTTAAACAATACCAAACTAAACTCACTAATTGGTAAAAATACCTAAACTAGCTAATTGGTAAAAATATTAACATTTGAAAAAAAAAAATCTGCTGAATATAACACATCTAGAAGATGCTTAAGCTATATCTGCTCAATTTCCACCTCACTATCGATATCTATGTCTACCATTTCAGCATCCACCTTTTCCACATCTACATCCTCATCATCATCCTCGTACTGAAACAAGGCAAGAAAAAAGTAAAGGTAAGATTTATAAGATACAACAAGTTTTAGGAGGATAAATAAAGAACTATCTATTGACCATTCCAAGGAACTAATGGGCACATCTTGTAGGATTTCTTAAATAGGGATATCAAAGATAACCTTGAAAATGATATCAGAAATTTCATGAACTAGTTTATCGAAAAGAAGCATGGGGGATGTAACAACAAACAATAGCAAGACCAAAACCATCAGCAACACCAGAAAACTCCACCAATTTGTAATTCATAAGGAGTGCATGATATGCCATGTATAAGCTGATGAATAATTTGATAAAACAGGAATTATTCAAAGGATAATTGTCATTTTAAGATTTCACAATTAAGGGAGACCTGTCAGTGTCAGTAAAATTAGGACAGGATGACAATCTTGTAAGTTATAATATACATTGGTTTCATAAAATAATAGCAACTTTTAAATGATTGAATATTGTATCTATACACCCATTAATGATTTTTAAAGGTCCCACATAATGTTATATATACTCATACAATGGGAGTCTAAATAATAACCATCTGTTAATCTAATACAGAGCCATTATCTAGAATGAAAAAAAATTCATTAATTTGATCTCTTCACTGTTTACAGGATAGATATTATGTACAGTTAAATATTCTTAAATGTATAAAAATTCAGTACACTGAAAAAAGGATAACCTGCAAAACGTTCTCTCATCACATGATACCATTGTTTTGGTGTTTTTATTCATTAATTCCAATTATAGTGGCTAATGACATCCATTATAAAATCTACAATTTTGTTTTAAGAAAAAAAGCTCGACTGAGCAAATAAAATATCTTATTCATATAATAGCAATTGTGAGCGCAAAAGCAAGGGCATGGGGAACTGGAACGGGTTGGGCTGTGCAGTGGAATAAACTAGTGGGTTGAAATATTTGTGATATAGACATGATACTGCATCAAACAATTAGGACAATGTGATGAGATAAAACCTAAAATGGAACTAGATAAATATGCCTGCAGTTACAGAACCGGGGGAAATGATTTTGATCACAGTCAACCATCCAAAGTGCAGGACTTGCCCTACAGGTGGCAAACAAACTAGATCTATCCACCCTTCACCCCTACGCAACACAAAAACCTCCTTGGGAAAAAGGATATGACCTTCCTAACCTGCTTGTATGCATTTTGAGTAACCGGAGGAGGAGGGGGTGGCATATAAGCTGACTTGGTTTTGTTTTCTGCATCTCCATGTTCAAAATCTTTTGCAGTTTCCCTAGCTTCAGGTTTCTCCTCCATTTCAATGGCTTCAATGAGTTCATCTACTGCATGAGCCGCCATACTGGTTGAAGGCAAGGAGCGTCTGGATTCAGAAACTTTCACCTGTTAAGTAACAAATGTCTGCTTAAGCACCTCAAAAATTATGAGTGCAGCTCTTCATGCAATCGGAAAACAGTCATACAACTTTCAACAAAATGTGGGGACTAATTCTAACCGACAACAGTGCTTTTAGTTATCGCCACATTATAGCTATTGATTTTTTTTTGTTGTCTTGCTAAAGATGATGAACAAGTATTTATAGAGGCAAATGTATAGAAACTCACATGGATCATATTTAGAGAGAAATTTATCAATATAGCAAGCAAATGTCATTGAGGGGGGAAGAAATTATCTAACCTTATCCAAAAGGACAGTGCTAGCAGAATCAAATTTTCCTTGTTTATGCTTGTAGTCGTCTGTCAAAGACTTAATGTTAATGAGGACTGTTTTTGTTGTGTCAGTTCCTTTGCTATTATGTTCTGAATTAGAAGCAGGCCCTTCAGACTTCATAAGCTTCTCTGATTTAGTTATTGTATCTGAATATCTTCCTCTCTTTCGTGAGTTTCCTGCAACAACCCAGATGATTTCACCAAGACAAAAGCACAAACATGTAATACCATTTAAAAGGGGATAGAGGCAGATAGCCTAGAACCAAAAGCAAGAATTTTAAGAAAGAACGAAAGGAAGGAAGAAAGAAAGAAACGAAGGAAAAAAAAGATTACCAATCAAAATGTGATATCACACCCAATTTTTGGTTGTAAATTGATGTTAGAAAAGACAAAAAATCTATCTATTATCTAAGTAGAAGTTTAGGAATGGGAAATTGTTTTTTCGAATGCTAGAGTGGATTGACACATAAAGACTTACCATAAGATGCATATAAATAGTGTGGAAGTCTTATGCTAATCAAAGTCTCGTGCACAAGTCAAGATTTTATGAATCACAAAATTACACTATAAAAGTTATGTACATGCATGAAATGTCAATAATAAATACAACAGAATAAAAATAAGGTGAAATGCACAGATTATTACTGAACAGTATGACAATATTATTTATGCATATATCTGTCAAACAATTAGCTGGCAACTATAAAACCTATCTCAGATAGAAATAAAACAGCAACATAAATTTAAGAATATCCTGGTACTACTAAGATAAGAACTTCTCAAGCAACTTACCTATTTTTGCTTCTTCACTAGTTGCTGGATCAACAAACGACCTCCTCTTGGCTGAAGAAACATCATTCTGCAGCAAATCATTCCTTGAACTGATCTGATTATCACCATCATCATTCGGCTCTGCATCACTTACAACATTTACACTTGACTCTTCTTCATTGGCACTGGTCCTCAAGGTATCTGAACTAAGCTGATCGCCCAACTTTTGAAGATGAGCTTGTGACCTGTACAGTTGCAAGCATAAGTCAATCATCCACGCTTGATTACTCTGGAAAAATGTCCATAAAGAGCAAGAATAATCTAGAAGCCAATACAACCAAAAAGGGAAAAAAATAAAAAAGCTAAAGACATTCTCAAATAAGTGAAGAAAAGACTTGCCTTTTCATCTCCTCCTGTGCCTTCATATAATGCCTATGAGCTTTGATAAACTTTTTAATTTTTAAAGTAATCCTACAAAGAACATCAATAGAATGAAAAAAAAGGACAATATGCCTTCTTGAAGCACTTATGAAAATATTGAATGATATATCTCAGTGATAGATCAATATAAGAATATGCTTGAAGGAGCGAGAGGAGAGAGATAGAGGGGGGGAAGAAGAGAGCAAAATAATACCTACCTTTTACAGTCTTCTTGTTCTTTGTTCAGTTTTGACTCAAGGTCCTCAATTCTACTAGAAAGCTTTTGTGCTTCATCAACCTTTTCCTCCAAAAAGATCTACAAACAGAACCAATAATTACAAATTACAAAAAAAAAAAAGGCAATGCATACAGCAAAGCGGCCACAAAAGTTACATCATCAGCTATAGAGATACTGCAGAAACATGTAAAGCTTACACATACAATACTTCAAAAGATATATCATATAACAGCATATAACAAGAACCACAGGATTCAAACCCGGGTAAATGTTATTGGTCAGTCAATACAATTAACACCGTTTGTCATAACTTATGTAGTCCTATGTCAGCATGTCAGACAGTGATATTCTCATATATTTTGCATCCCTTGCAATGCAAATAGATTGTATTTGATTTCAAGGATCAAGAAGGCCTTTTCTTCTTTAACTTCGCTTGAGGATATCTATAAATCTATCAGATGCAATACAATCCATTTTCACGCTATAAAAAAGTTATCATAAGATAAACATGTTGAATATAGCAATAGTTTCCTCATGGTGTAGTACCTAAGGAACCTGCCCTGGCCTTTATGGGAATGAAGGCTCATGGGTTAAGAATATGCAAGTATCTAATCAATGATATGTGCACAAAAGTAAAGGTGGTTGAGAGGTATGTGAATATAAAACTTTGGAAGGCAAGAATGATCACAAATTGGAACCTTTCATATATATCAAGAAATGTGGTCTACTGAACTTGTATCAAGGGAAAGTCATAGATTTGGCATGTATGAAATCATATTAACTAATATGAACAATGATTGCTGAACCAACCCAAACCAGATGGTTTGGCCCATACCGAACTTAGGGATGGAAACAAATCGGGTATGGATTGGGTAGTCCTTAGCTGTACTTGTTGCGTGGGTAGTCCCTAGCCATACTTGTTGCGTATTTGCCTCAAGGTAGGACAAGGCAGGATGGATAGTCTTACAGTGGGACAAGGTGGGTTGGACAGATTAGGTTGAGCAAAGCTACAAAAATCAATTTTTTTGTATATAAATCATTTAATTTCGGACTAAGGGAGGAGATTTATGAAGAGTTATAAATATCTAGATCAGGTTAGATGGATTTTACTATTACCCATATCCATCTTGGGTCTACTATGAATCAGGTAAAACCCACCCATCCCAATAGCATTGAGTCGGGTTAGGCATTCAATAGGACAGAGTAAATTGCCACCCCTAACCAAACTGAATCAATGTAGACCCGAAATCATTCAGCAAGTCAGGTTGGTTTGGCCTATATAACCTCCCCCGTGGACCCCTCCCTCCGATGACCTCTCAAACCTCTCTTGAACACAGAAATCTCCCATGCCATAGCTCCATTGCTCTCTCTTCTGATGCTAGCACTACCGAGAGGGTAGGTCCTCTCACTTGACTGCATCATGAAGTGGACTGTCAAAGGGCTCAGGGCAGAGATGCTCTCTCTCCCCCCTCCAGCAGCACCCCGTTCTTCTTCCCCACACCCCTCCCCTCTTCACAAAAAATAAAAAAAAAAATAAAAATAAAAAAAGAAGAAGAAGAAGAAAGAAGTAGAAATGGTAGCAAGCAGCTCTGGGCAGAGGTGGTCCCCCTCCGGCAGCACCCCTTGTGCCCCACCCCTTCCTCTCCCCTACTCTGTCCCCTTCTCCCTCTCCCCCACTCCCTCTCCTTGTTTAATAATACCTCAGAATGACGTGGTATGAACCTGCACCATACCAAACTGATCGCCAGCTAATATGAGCCCCGGTACTGATTTTATAGACCTTGAATATGAATGGATTAGGATGCATCATTGTAATATTTTTTGGCACTCAAATTTTACTAATATGAATTAACCCGAGCATAATCATTTCCTTCAAAAAAGTGTAGAATACCTCCTTTAGACCCACATCTACCTCTTGTTAGTAACATAAATGTACTCAAAATATGGGCCCATTTATGGAATCATCAAATACTAATAATAATAGGTCATCATGTTCAGAGATCTAGTATACAAAATACAATAAGCTATTGTTAATTGCCTTCAACACCCCCCATAAAACTCAAGGCAAACAATATATCCCAGTAGTTTACCAAGAAAGATTGGACATTCAAGTGGTAGATCAATGAACAGGAGGACAAACAAAATAGTAGCAACAACATCATGAGTGCAATGGGGTAATAGGTAGTTTAGGAGCTAAAGCGAAAAAACAAGAGAACATAATGCTTAAGAGCACAATCATGGATAAGGAACCATGTGCATGCTGAATCACCAACACAGTTAATAACCAGAAGCCACAAGAAATTGGATACTAATGTAAATTATGATGGCACCAGAAGCAAAAGATGATGAAGAGAGAGTCACAAAAGCAATACATAGCAACAAAGGGCACTCAAACAAAAATCATTGGGTGGGGTCTAACCTCCTAGTCTCAGTTGTTTAAGTCCACAAAAAAAGTGAAATATTGGAAAATCATCTTTTAAATTATTAAACTATATAGTGACAAGATTAATTAAACAAATAAAGTAAGCTAAGAAGCAGGCAAATTCTCTGAAAAAGTGACAATTTTAATTATTCAGTAAGTTTATCAGCATCAAGGTATATTGCTTTAATTAGGTATTGGATGGTAATGCTTCAAACAATTTAAACAAGAGACAAGCCACAAGAAGATGTTTAGCCTGACAAAAAGGTTGGGTTACAAAGTATTCTTATACATGATGAAGCAAGTCAACAAAAATCATGGCAGAAGAGCTTGATACATTAAAGAAGCGATCAAACTTGAACTTGAAGTTTTTCGGACACTAAGAAGTGAACACAAAAATTCATCTAATTGATTTAGATCTGAGGACAAAGATAAGTAAAAAGATATAGCAAAGGTTGAAACAGTAGTTGTGGACTCCCTAAAAGAGATCAAAGAGAACGAAAATTTAAGCCTCAAATACAAGACAAAACCATGACAATTAGAAGATACGTCAGAGATGCAACATTTGATGGTAAAGTCCACAGATTAAGGCCATGTCACAAGGCACCCAAGTGGTACTCAATCTCAAAGTCAGGAAGATGTCTGAGATATGGAGACAAAGGTTGTAAATGTCATAATAATAATAATAATTTATTTTTAAAAAGTCCAAGGCAATGCTTCATAGTTATCTCTGAATTCAGTGTAAATCAGATTTAAACATTCCTAAATTAATAACACATCTAACTTCCTCCAGATGCCAATACTGAAAAGCATAAATCCTATTTCTTCTCATCCAAACTGAATGCACTAGCTCTTTTACAACATGAAGATATTATGACACACTTGAACTCACATGGCCAATTGAAAAAGTCATGGGACCACTTAATAACACATGAACAATGAATTCAAAACTAGCCATGAAAGGAAAACAACATCACAAGAAAACTAAAAACATATCCTGAATATTGTAGAGGCTATCAATCATGCATGCCCCCCCTCCTTTACTTGATGAGACATTTGAAGTTTTGAACCATTGTTGCAACATAAAGCACAGCAGAATTAACATTTTCCAACTTCACAACAATCAAATCATTCTGATCTGGGGAAGATATATTAAATCATTGATCCAAACACTTCGGTCTTATCTGCTAATTCATGACTGCAACAGAATTGTTTAATCCATGTTAGTTGGTTAGGTATGATTAATAGAAATTTGTCTCTTATTGTTTGTTGTAGTTTCTACCATTTTCTAAAATCTGAGGTTAAACAGGAACGCTTGTCAAATGAGGATCTAAAGCCAAACCCAAATAGTTGGGACAATACTCAATGCTCATGGATGGATTTCTGCCCTTTTTTCTAAGTATATTAAATCCACCATCTATATTTACCTTATACTAATTTTCACTAGAAAATTATATAATCTTCTTCTAGTAAATATTTGGATGCCTTCTTCAACATGCAAGGATATATATATATATATAAGTTCATTTGAAAATTTGATTACAAACAGGAGAATATATAACTTAAATAATAAATAAAGACTGCTTAAAATTTAGTCTAAAATTTGTTCTATATGCTACCAATAACTTTCAATTAGTTTTCAGTTTTATGAGACCTAATTGAGATGGATAGCAAGTCCAAGTTTTCCTCTTAGAGCTAAGAGACTTAATTGGCTTATGGAAACGAGGGGTACATAAGTCATTTTAAAGCACGAACCTATAAACTTCAGTCCACTAAGAATTGAAGGGGATTTTCCTGGTGAAATTGCTATATATTAAGAAAACAGCATTGTTTTCGGATACATGCCTCATGAGTAAAATAAAAAAAAACTCAAAAATTTAATATTATTTTATTTTCTTCTTAGACCCCTTAAAAACTACCTAACAAGGGATAATATGGTTAGATAAGACATAAAAGCTAAATTATAGTATTTCAAGATACTAAACCTGCTGACAAAAAAATATGAAATGCACGAGAACATTTTTAAAAGCTTCAGAATTAACAAGACAACTCACAAAAGCAAAAAGACAAAAAGTTTACGAGAATAAAATTTAAATACATGACAAAGCTTCTTAAATAGCTTAGAACAAAGTAACAGAAATGCTTCACATTATTCTACCTATAAATAGCAAATATAAAAAAAAGAATTTCAAATTTCAATTTCACACAAAGATAAATCTAAAGGCAACAGGTACTGTTTGATGAAAATAGTTGTTTTTCTTAAAAATGCATATCTTGTATTTGCTGATCAAAAATCAGATTTATTGTGACATATTTAAACATCATTAACTATGACAGATGCAGTAGCAACAATAAAAATGAAAAGAGTATTCAACAAACAAAAACGAACCTCCAGTTGAGATTTATGATCATCAAGCATCTCAATATCCAATTGTATTTGCTTTATCTGCAAAAAGTTAATTTTAAAACAAAACAAAACAAAAGTTGGTAAAAATGAAGCAGCAAACAGTATAAATAGTCTCTGTATCATGGCACTTCAAATGGCAGTCAACCATATATGCTGATGAGTTACAATTGATAATGCAGACCTGCTCTTCCAGATCAATCTTCTCATTGTAAAATGAAACCTTGCCTCCTTTTTTTATATCTTCAGAACCATCAGAAATTTTAAAGCTTCCAGAAACATCACTTTCTCCATCCATATGCTGCTTCTTCCTATACCTTCTTTCACTGAAATAACCACAAATGAGTCACTAAAAAGTAAATTCAGTCATTATAAGGTTATAGTCAATATCTAAATATTATGTGTCAAACTTTGTCAAGCTACTAAGAACAATGGTAGTTAACAGCACCTTTATTTACGATGACATGGATAGTTCTTTATAGTTTCAAGCCATGTTAAGTATATAGATATAACAAATGAAAAAGGAAAAAAGTTGCTTTGGATATTATTTTGGACACTTTAATTTCTTGTTAATTCTTCATATCTACTAGGAACTTGAAAGTAAAAAGAAAAAGATAAAAGGTAAAAAACTAAGGGCTTGTTTGGCATTGCTTTTATTTCTTATTTTCTATTTTTAAAATAAAATCTCAGAAACCAAATCAAAAAATGTTCAGTGCTATTATTCTTATATTTCTATTTTCAAATTTTATTTTTATTATTTCTAGAAAAATGGAAATAAAAATTTTTACTTCCATTATTTTCAACAATAAGAAACTTATGTTTTTTTATCACTACCATAACATCACCTCCACCACCACCATCACCACCTTCACAACCATGCCACCACCATCATTGTTGCCTTTGCCATATTATAAGTACCCCGATGACTACCATTGTTATTGCCGTCACACCACCATCGTCATTATCACCATCTCCATTACATAGCTAGCATCTCTCCCACCACTATTGCAATCATAGTCTCCACCGTACCACCACCATCATTATCTCCCCCACATCATCGATATTCCCAGGACCCCACCACCACCATCACCATCATTGCCACCTCCACCATGCCACCGTCACCTTGAGACCAACACCGACATCTCCACTACCTCCATTGCTACCACCATCACCTCCACCATCATTGCCATGTTCATATTTTAAAAATAATTGACAACAAATATATTTATATTTTTAAAATTTAGGAAAAATGGACATAGAATTTCTGTTTTCCATTTTTTAAAATAGAAAAAAAGAAAGTGATAGCAAATGGCACCTAAGTTTATGTATAGCAGTGTCCTCTTTGTTTTCAGAGATTCTTATTTGTAGGACAAGGAGGGTTTCACATAAATTTATGTTGAGCAGTGGAAATTGGAAAATGAAGAATTTTTCTTTGATATAGAGCACACAATATCTATGTTTTAGAGCCAACCTAGGTTAGAGCTAGCTCTGTTAAGTGGTTAGAAATGTAATGGGTCAAAAACTTAAGTTAGTCCTTTGGGTTATTCTTAATTATACCCATCACAATTGATGGATAAGCTAATAAGAGTCCTTGCTAAATCAAAGTCCTAGTTGCTAAATCAAACTTAAGATATTACATTACTAACTACCAGATAAGGATCCACTGTAATTGGTTTCTTTTTGTCCATAAAACTGCAAAGTTTCGCTGAACAATTGAATTCAATTACTTATAAAAACTTGTACATTGAAGAGTGTGAGATACTATTTAAGCAGATTTCAACCTTACCTCCTTTTGATAGGGGACCTTGAATGACTAGAGCCTGAAAATAGAGTTCCAAATGTCATAACAAGGGTGTACAAGGAAAAGGAATGATAACCATGATATATATATAAAGAAAAGCTTTATCCAATATAGTAAGACAAATTACAGGTGCCACAATAAATGGAAGCTCAATGTAGTAGGACATTAGCAAACATCAATAAGGGAAAATACTAGGTTCAGGAGACTGCTTACCCCTATCATGAGAAATTGATTTATGACCATGATAAGACTGATGACCTCTTGCATCTCTTACAGGGGAATATCTCCGATGAGGAGAATGCCTTCTGTCAAGCTTACCTCTCAGGTTGCCATTTCTATATTCCCGTCTACCTGAAAGTGAGGAAAATAGTAGAGTTTCAAGCAGGGGAAGAAAGTATTTTTCACTCTAAATATATGAAGGGAAGGTGCGTGGAGACTGAAGAACCCATTAATTTTATCAAGCTTACCATCACCCAGAGAAACATGAGAAATTCAATTATGATAAGTAGTACTGCCTCCTCAACAATTCCAAAAGGCCACATAAACAAATGAGCCATAAAACTAACAGATTCCAAAAGGTCACTGAGAGAGCCCTTGGAACATTGAAAAAACAAATGACAGAGAAGATGTCATAGCTGCCTTCTGGAGTGATAGAAAAGGAGAGTAATGGAAACTTTGGTCTCATTAGTTATACTGAGAAAGAACCTTCCATCCAATATACTCATTCTGAGCTGTGAAAACATCCTCCAAGTATAAGCTCGAAAAATATCTCCTGTACAATAAATCTTAGAATACTAATTTATATGGATTCCCAAGATGGAACTGATACCAACTGAACAACTAAAACAACTGCATGATTCAATTCGAGTATTTGCTGAATCTGCTAATAACACAGAGATCATAATACAAAGAACACATTCCAATAAGCATGTAGCAAACCTAATATTGACAAATCCTTCATATCACCTCCGTGGAATATGGAATCACTAGCAGAATGAAGCAACATATATATCACATCACCAACTGGCGAGACTACCAAAAACCCACATGCATCATCGTCGAATTGCAGAGACTAGTAAAGCTGTTGGAAAGGTTGATAATTTGATTGATAACAAAATCAAAATGAAACCAGGAATTATGCCACAATTGTTCTGCAATAAGCTTCATGTGGGCAGATTTTCGATCAGAAAAAACAAAGGCATACTTTTCATCTGCAGTCAATGGTACTCAGGTCCATTATTTTTCAAAAGCAGAGTGATTTTAGTTACATAATGCAAGTGCAGTTCAGAGGAAACCAAACAGAAAAGAAAAAGTAAACCCATGAAACAATATGGCAATAATATTAAGCAATTTTATAAATTGTCAACTAAAACTTGCCACCACCGATCATTAAATGTGGGTTAAGAAATGGCTCATATCCATTCTATTGTTTTGAATGTCTGCTCCTAAAGTAATTGTACACCCTCTTTTCTCTAGTCATCTGGGCTGTATTGATTAATTATTTAATTCAGTTCCCTTGACCATCAGTTTTTTTTGCCATTCAAGTTCATGTTCTGAACGTAAAAGAATACAAGCAAACTATTTTCCAGTATGTAGAACAAGACACCCATGTTGCATGTTTTCCTTTAAAACAGAAATGAATCATCATCTTAAACCTCATTGCCACCAGCCAGAAGGACAGCTACAAGGTCAGTAAAGTGCGTAAGACAAACCAACAGATAGTGTCTTCGCGTGAGCACGACAAGAACTTAATTGATAGTAAAATGGTAAAATTAAAATGTATAGATGCAACGATTTCTTTTTTTGAAGCAATCATAATCATAGAAGGTGCCCAATACAATAACCAATAAAGTAATTAGAAAATTGGTAATATTGCAAACTATAGGTGTTTCCAATTTCCTCAATTGGTTATAAATCCAATCAGTCCATACTGTCACACAATCAAGCATATTTTATTTTAGTGACAAAATATAGTGAATATTCTTGCAGTTATTCTTGCTCAAGTATGATTCAGCAAGATTTAATCAAAATATATATATATATACATATACATGTATACATGTACACATAGACATGTATACATGTACACATAGACATGTATACATGTACACATAGACATGTATACATGTATACATGTACAAAAATCTAGCATGAGAAAGGTCGTAGATATAGATAAAGAAGCCTTGGACACAGTGGAAGAAGCCTTGGCATCACATCAAGGATTTTAACCTTACTAAAGATTTCCAAGCGAGAAAAGTTGAAGATTGTACCTAGAAGATGGTGTTTTATTTACAAACAGCATACCAAACCTCACGGTATGTCCCCATGTTGCTCACTTACTGGTATGCCGGCCATGTTGATCAGTGTCGATACATGTCAATATGGCTTGCAATATTGGGTAGATATGGTATGATATGATTCACATTTGAAACCTTCTTTGCAAATTCACTTGAAACAACTAAAAGATAAGCCTTGTGTGTCCAAAGTTAATCTGTTCCTGATCCTAGATGAGGGCAAATTACACTTTCCTTTTGATTTGTGAGACAAATGCCATATTGTATTCCCTATGGCTCTAGAGAATGGGATGATAGAAACTAATTATAGACCAAGACTTTATAGTTTAGAAAAGTTACAGAGACCCTAGGGCATGAATTCCATTAAGAGGTCATACTAGGAGATCTGGAGAACAGAAATAAATTTAACTGCATGGAAGAGATAATTATCAATTGAAATGTGTACCAGCTAATGAACATGTGCAATATATGTCCAAGTGAATATTGATAATAATGTTCACTATTAAATCCTGTATATCTCAATTAGCAATTATTTTTACATCTTTTTCATGTTTATACACATTTATAACATTGTGAAAGTTAAATACGTCAAAAAAGATTCAATAGTATCCAACATAATACATAGGCAGTTATTGTCTATGACAAAAACAAATTTAAATATTATAGCTAAGAAATTCACATTGTTTTTCAAAATGCGCACTTAATATTTTAACATTAAAAAAGTACATATATATTTTGGATATGCATAGCAATCTACTAAAAGGGCTATTAACATAAATAACATCATAATGGCCATTATATTTGTTCCATGCACTCCCACGATTTTGTATACATAAAAGAAAGGATATAAATCAGTGTTTTAATGGTGCATTCGGATGCATATGCAGATGCAGTCCCTTGACCACACCACCTTGCTTCTATGTGGTTACAATATGCAGCCATACTTCAAATAGATTAATAAAGCAGTCCACCTAGAGTTGAACGGCCATGTATTTGCCCACTTAGATTCTAGCCAAATGTGCAGATCACTTTTATGTAGCCCTGCATGGATGAATCAGTTTCAAATTAAAAGTTTGGTTTGGAGGTTTTAGGTAGGCCTGATATGGGCATTAAGAACGTAGTATGTTAATTATATTATAACTATTGCTAGAAGGTATTAAATACTCAGTAGTAAGCACTAATTGTTAGTCATTGCTGTTATTAATGTTGCTACTGTTTGAAAAAATATTACTAACATTATTGTTATTTTTATTGCATTTATTATTTAATGTATTTATTTATTTCAAAAAAAGCTAGTAATCATATATGTGACCTGCAAACCATGTATGCACTGTTCAGTCCCTTGACCACCTGTATACCGCAGCTCCCTTCTTAAACACTGATCTAAATCATGGCCACCATTTGCCCACCATTCTGTTATAATGGCCATCTTATAATGAGAACAATAATTAACTAACGTTTTTATACTGATCATATTAAAATAATAGTTGAGAAACTAAATCTCTGTACTAGTTTAAGAAAATATAATGCATATATGAAAACATATTTTATTATATGGACAACATCTTGAAAAAAATATTTTACTACCTTCCAATTCTTCATATTATGAAGGCTAAAAATGTCAGTGGCAATTATTATTTTATTCCAAAAATGGTTTTTGAGGGTTGTCATTATTAAAATCTTGATTTCATTTTAGTTAAAAAAACTTGTAAAATACAAAAGCGTCAAAGGGCTTTTTAAAAAAATACATAAGGAGAAAAGGTGATGTTCCATTTATGAAGTAATGTTGATTTTCGAGGCCAATCAAAACCTAGCAAAATAAATAAATGAATAAAGTTGAAAAGGAACTTCATACCATGATACCGTATAAGAGTATTATTTATTTTTTCTTAATTTATTTCATCATCAAGTTATTACAGTAAATGACATGTCAGAAGGGAGGATGAGTATTGGATGTAGGTACTTTGGAGTCCTGGGACATAGAGTGAAGTAAATGACGACTTTGGATAAATGGGAAAGAGAGAATGTGTTGAACAACTAAGTCTTGTTGCCAATTCTCATTGGGACTACATTGTGATAAATAGCGAAGAAGGGAGATATACTTGCTTCATTAGGATTAGTATTGAGTTGGAGACGAAATAACAGCAAATGTACTGGAAAAACAGAGAACAGCTTGATTGGGCTTTGCAAATGCCAACGAGACCAGCTGGTCTGGGATTGGTAGATAAATAGGAAAAAGACATGTCTTTGTATTTATTTTATGGTTTGCAGGATATTTTGGGAAAAATGTCACAGAATTGAAAAAGAATATTCCAAAAATTAAAAAAATCCTAATTTTGAATAGTAAGAGGTAAACATTCAAAGTAAGGAACTTGGTTAAGGTTACAAGAGAGAATTTGGTGACATATCTAAAATCTAAATCGAAAGAGGTGGTGACTTGTGAATAGATTCCACAAAATATTTTTTTATTATAAACAATTTCCTTAAAAAAATGCTGGTCCTTGGTTAAAAATAGAAAATGCCACTTAGCAAACAAAAGGCAAGAGCTAACCTATGCGAGATAGAATGCAGCCTTCTTGTACACTCTCTTTAAATTGAGGGAAGAGGAGAGAAGGGAAAGGAAGTATAAAAAAAATTTAAAAATCTCCTGTTTGGATAGAAAATGGTGGAGGGGTGAGGAGAGAAAGGGGAAGGAAGAGAAAATAAGTGACAGATATCTCTCGATTTCTTTCTCTCCATAGGTGGAAAGACAAGAAGGAAAAAAATCTCATTAGTGATTTTTTTCAGTTTATTAAAATATCCCTTTGAGAAATGAAATAAGAAACCTATTCCCCACTCTCGTTTTTCTCCCCATCGTCTAAACTTTCAAAGCCCTTCGTTTCTTCTTCTTGGCTGCTCTTGGTAGTCATGAGATATGCCAATGGTAAGCATATTTCTCTCAATTTTTGGTTCCACCTTTCTAAAATATATTTTTCTTTTTTAATATTTTCTTTGTTTTTCTTTGCTTGTGATACTCTGTATGTGATATTAAAATCGAATAGAATGAAACAAATTTTCCATAATCCAATAGAGTTTATGTAGACCTATAATTTCTTTTTTGCTGGTTATCTGAGCAGGGGTAAAGCAAGGCCGAAGAAATTAATTATAACGTAATATATTTGTGAAGTAAATTATAGCATAATATATTTGTTATCAAAATTAATTGTATTTTTTTATTTTTTTCGGGTATTTATATTATAAGGGTATTGATAGGATAAGTAAAGTGAAGAAAAGAAAATCAGAAGCAAGTAGGAAAGATTTCTTCAATATCTTTTACTATGATATGTACATCCTTATATAAAGGTAAAGAAGAGAAAATCGGGCAGCTAATCACAAGATCCTTCCAATCCCAAAGATCATGTAGAATATTCTAGCAATCCAAAGATTATGTCTAAGAATACTCAAGACAATATACTTCCTAATATTCTGTGTATGAATAAGGAAAGCTAGCTAGATGTATCTTAACAACTAATACATAACTGTCTAACATTCCCCTGCAAGCTACGCATCATGTGGATGAATGTAAAGTTGATGCAGAGTACAAAAGTACGATATAGATAGTGGTTTAGTGAAGATATCAATCAATTACTTTTTAGAGAAAATATGAAGCATAGACAGCTCGCCACATTACAGTTTCTTCTGAAAAATGATGATAAAGTTCAACATGTTTAGTGTGAGCATGGAAAACAGGGTTGGCGTAAGGTAGGTTGCACTGAGGCTGTTCAATATAACTGGATTGGGCGTAACAAGAAGCATCCTAAATCACAAAAAAGATGACGGATCTACACTATTTCAGCAAGTGTCAAAGCCATGGCACAATATTCGACCTTAGAACTGGATCTAGAAATAGTAGGTTGCTTCTTTGCAAATCAAGAAATAAGATTAGACCCGAGAAAAAGGCAAAATACAGTAATAGAATGCTAGGTATTAGGACACCCAGTCCAATCGGCATCTAAATAAGCAGTAAGCGATGCATTTGACACCAAGAGAAATGCAATCCATAGTTGAGTATACCACGAACATAATGGAGGATCCACTTTATAGCCTGAAGATGTGGATCATGTGGTGCATGAATAAACTGAGCTACCAAATTCACATTATAAGATAAGTCAGGCCAAGCGAAGATAAGGTACTATAAGGCCTCAATAATTTGACGATGTTCATATGGGTCTAAGAGAGGTTATCCTCCATGAATGAAAAGATGTGTGCTACAAGAGAGTGGTGTGCTGATAGGTTTACAATCCTTCATACCATGATGAGAAGTAACTCCATAGCATACTTGCCTTATGAGAGACGAAGACCTAAGGAACTAGACTTAACCTTAATTCCCAAAAAATAGTGAAGTGACCCAAGATCCTTCATAGCAAACTCAAATTGAAGTGTGGCAATGAGAGAGTCCAAAAAAGGGCCAGAACTACCGGTGACTATAATACCATCCACATACAAGAGAAGTATTAAGGTGCCATGAGTACTGGAATGAACAAATAGAGATGCATCTGCAGCACTAGAATGAAAGGCAAGCTCAGCAAAAAATAATGTAAACCTCTGAAACCAGGCACGAGGAGCCTGCTTGAGACTATATAAGGCTTTCTTAAGTCTACAAAGGTAATGCGGATTAAGGACATCAACAAATCTTGACGGCTATCTCATATAGACCTCCTCCTAAAGAATGCCATGAAGGAAGGCATTCTTGACATTAAGTTATCGAAGGAGCCAACCTTGTGATAATGTCAAAGAGAACAGTACGAACAGTAGTGGCATTAACAATAGGAGAAGGTTTTTTCAAAGACAATATCTTGTTGCTGCTTATATCCCTGTGCCACAAGACAAGCTTTAAGACATTCAAGTGAACCATCAGCATGAGCTTTGACTTTATAGACCCATTTGCATCCAATAATGTTAGCATGGGATGGAGGAGGAACAAGATCCCAGGTACAGTTTGATATCAAAGCATCATATCCTTCCTACATAGCAGCGACCCAACCAGGATGCTGAAAGGCCTCCTTAAATGTCGATGGTTACTATGGAAGATCAGAACTAGAAGAGACAAGTAATGCATAGAGGTTTGCCAAAAAAGAGGACTGATGTCCAAGAATCATATGGCATGACCGTTGTAGAATAGGATAAGATTGTCTAGAAGATCTGAGAGTGGCAGCAACATTGGATTGCATAGAATTTACTTGGAAGGGTATGGGAACCAAAGTAGATTTAGGAGTCCATATCCAAGTGTGTTGATACACAATCTAAACCAGCAGCTAATCCATGTGACTACCAACAGAAATCTCTGCAAAACCATTAGTATCCACAGTAGGAGCAAGACAACAAGTAGCAATAACACTGGATGAATCTAGGACTATACCAGATACAGATGCAGTTGCAATGATGTTATCATTGATATCAAACTATAACATGTGAAATACTAATTTAGAAATAGAGTATGTAGTAAAGGGATCTAAATCATATTGTGGATGTAAGACATAAATTTAATTTATTTAAATCACTAGTAATAGGCATGACATGTGATTGCTTTGAAAATGATTGTAAATAAGTATAGGAAAATACACACTCAACAAATATAACATGACGAAAAATGAAAACTTTAATAAAGGGAGGATATAAATAGTAAAATCACTTGTGAAACTCAGAAGGGCCAAGAAAAATACAAGGCAGAAATCATGGATGGAGCTTATGCGATATAATATCCTCAATGCTCGAATAACAAAGACATCCAAAAATTATGATAACATTCATATCAGGAAAAGAATAACCATATAATTTTTGATAAGCAGTTGAGCCCAGAAAAGTTAATGATGCAGTGCGATTCAAAAGAAATACATCATAGTGTAGGGTTTCAATCCAAAAACATACTAGCATAGCATATTGAAATAAAAGAGTACGAATAACGTTTGCTATATATCTATTTTTGCGCTCAGCAATACCATTATGCTAAGACAAATAGGGACACGATAATCAATGAAAATTACAACCGGCACTCAGAAAATTAATAAAAGCCTTCTTAACAAACTCCTTTCCCCATCAGAATGAAAGTAACAAATATTTGCTTTATAAATATTTTTCATCATGATATGAAATTTCATAAATTTATCATAAACTTCATGTTTAAATCTAAGAGTATATCCAAACATATCTAGAAAAATCATCAATAAACAACACATAATACCGATATCCAGAGAGAGAAATAACATGTGATTGCCAAATATCAGAGTGAATTTGTTCAAATGGCTAAGAAGATTTTGATTATAAAATATTAAAAAGTAATTTGACATGATTTTCAATGATGACAAGCATTACAATTATTGAATCAAATAGACTTAACAGATACATGTGAAACATTATTAATATCTTTCCAAAAACAAAGTAAAGCATCATTACTAGGATGACCTAATCTCTTATGCCAAAGTTCAAGACTTAAAAACTTGAGAAGCAATAGGATAAAGTGATGAGTCAGAACTATTACATCAAAGAAGCTTCTTTCTTGTTCTCAGATCCTTTACAGAAAAACTAGATGAATCAAGTTTCATAGACCAATTATTATCGTGACAAAATTATCGAACAGATAACAATTTTTTTAATGAAAGGAATAACTAAAATATTATGCAAAGCAAAGTTAGTATGAGATGTATGTAGCCTAAATTCACCAACAGCATGAATAGCAATTTGTTCTCCATTTCCTACTAGAATAGGATTATCACCATAATAAGGTTAAGAGTGCAAAAATATACCTGATTTGGCAGTCGTGATTTATCGTCCCTATGTCAGGGTACCATATCTCCTGGTCAGACTCATTCTATGATATACTCATGGCAGCAAAGGATTGTGGTATATCATAGAATATATAATTATGATTAAAGTGTTGTCTATGCTGAAATGTTGCATGATTAAATTTACCATATATCTAGCACACGTGACCAGATTGTTTCTGAAAAAAGAAAGGGTTAGCAGAAGGTTTGGGAGGTGATAGGACTTGGTAGTGTGGATGTTGCTACTGGTAGTAATTGGGTTGAGCACCATATTGATAATTAGTCATCTATCCTAGTCCTTGGCATCATCCTCCACGATTACCTCCGTCTCCACAAGATCGATCTTCGCGGCCATCCTGATTCCCCTAGCCAACCACCACCATGTGCAGCCACAAAGATAATAGAATTGTCAGTGAAAGATGTGGAACTGCAAAGAGCACTAAAGTGCTGATCCTGTTGTTCTTACTAAAGAAGTAACAAATGAAGCTCCTCAAGAAGATTATCATGCATAGTAACAGCGGTAATGAAACTCTTATACTTCTCGGAAAAATCATGAAGAGCAGTCATCACAAGTTCATGATCTGTGCTATGACTACCGATGGAGTGAAGATTTTGACCAATATCCTTAATTTTTAGGATACAATTAGAGATAAACATAGTGCCCTTCTTCAAAAAGCAAAGCTCACTCTCTAACTGGAACTCCATAGTGATGGTCTTATCATCAAAGTGCTTCTCAATGGCAAGCCAAATATCCCTAGCAACATTCTCAATACCAAAAAGAATGTGTTCAAGCATAGTAAGGGACATGATGGCAATGAGCCATAGCTGAACAATACTATCCTCTTGCCAGGTCTCAAATACCGAATTAGGAAGACGATTTTTTGAATCATCTTCAATAAACATAGAAGATGGGAGGCTAGTACCGTTCACATATCCTAATATCTTGAAGGTAAAAAGAATATTAAAAAAACTTTCTTCCAAAGTAAGTTCTCAATCAGCTCGATGATGACAAGACTTGATGTTGATGACCAAAAGAGCTGTAATAATAGAACTAGAAGCAATGATCGGGACGGAATGGCATGGCTCGGGGCAAGGCAGCACAATTAGGATCTAGGGCTTGAGCCTTAATGCTCTGATGTCATGATAAGAGAAGTGAAGAACAGAAAATCAAAAACAAATTAGAAAGATTTCTTCCATGTTTTCACTACGATATGTACATCCTTATATAAAGGTAAATAGAAAATCAAGCAGGTAATCACAAGATCCTCTTAATTCCAAAGATCATGTAAAATATTCTAGCAATCCCAAAAATCATGTCAAAAAATTTTCTAGATAATATGCTTCCTAATATTATGTACATTAATAAGGAAATCTAGCTAGGTGTATATTGATAACTAATACACGGCTGTCTAACAGGTATAATAGTAAATTGGTTAATTTTTCTTTTCCTTCTCTTCTCTCCAAGGTACTATCCAAATAAAAAATAATAATTTTTCTTTCTCTTCTCCCCGTATCCAAATAGAAAAATAATAAATATCATTTCTCTTCCTTTTTTTCTCTATTTTCCTTTCTCTTTCCCTCCCCCATGGGTCTCCAAATAGAGTGTTAAAGTATGGCCTAAGGATTCAGATCCCGGTGGGACGTCCCGTGGAACACCGGAACGGGATACCATCTCATGTGTTGGAACAAGACATCTCACCAGTGTCCCTGCATCCCAATTGGAACATCTTAGAACATCCCCTGTCTTGAGTGTCAGGAAAGGACGGCATGCCAATGCATCCCGTTCCAAAACTAGGGCAACCCCGTCCCACGGAATTTAAAACCTTGGTATGGCCCACAATATTGTTTAGTAACTTGTATCAAATGTACCACTATTAACAGTAGTAGAAAAGAGACTAATCAGGTGCCATACAAGATCATCTATCCTTGTGAGTCTTTATTTATAAGTAAACATCTGAATAGAAGAAATGGATCTTGAACATTTGTTCTCGATATCCATGGCAAACCCTTAAAATTTTTTTAAAAAACAATATGAAAGGGAAGAGATCAGGAATGTGGTTCCCGATGTACATAGCTAAGGCCCCAATTGTCTAAAGTTTCACTATTTTGGGAACTCATATTGGAAATTTGTTCAAAGTGGTTAAAGCACTTTCAACTCTCTATCTATCTATCTATCTATACACACACAATGCAAACTCCAAGGGTGGGCTCACACCTCTCTGCCCCCAATCCACAAAACCCTTAATGAGCAGATGAGTGCCTCCTTTCCTCATACATGTACACACACCCTTTATACATACACATATAACCTCTAAGACAAAGACAAGGAGAAACACAATTATATTGATCAAGAGTATATTTACTAAATTTGCTCCAAACACTTGGTATACGAACTATCCATCAATGCCCATTTCTCTTGGATAAAACATGTGCATCATATGCCTCGAATACTAGTAGAATTAATTCTCATAGGTTTGCCCTCTGACTCTCACTCTAAAATATGATCAAAGGAGGAGCTCAAAGGGCAATAGACCCCTCATCGATCATGTGCCATTTTCCCAAGGATATTTAATTAGATGGGTGCAACGTAGAACATCACAACAATAGAATCATAGAATCTATATACAGGATCCTTTTTATTTACATAAAGAAAACTATCACATAAATTTCCGACACCATTTGTTTCATCATAACAGATGATGCGATCCATGAATTGCTGGTTAAATTAATTCACATTTACGCTCGTTTTACCTATAATTTAATCAAAGATCTAGGTAAAATTTCCAAAGCTCTTGAACCCCCCAAAAAAAGCTTCTTCTCAGTGTAGCAGACATATTAAATCCAAACCATTTTCCACTGTGCCTTTCGCTTATCAATTTCCATGGAAAAACCGCAAATTTGAACGATATTCACGATACCACAAGAAAAGGGCAAATCAAGAAACAAAATCAGGCATGTCATCTCGAATCAGAATTTTTTTAAAAAAAAGAAAAAAAAAGGGAAAAGAACGAATTCTAACAATAATTCTTTGGAATTTTGAATGATTACCAGTGAAAGAGCCGGCGAAGCGGCGGAGCTCGGCGTCGCCGTGGGCGAAGTTGCAGCTCTGGCGAGTGCAGCGGCCGCGCTGGTAGAGTATGCACAGCTTCGTCTTGTACAGCTTCCGCCCCAGCATCACGAACAGATTATAATAGGAGACTCGAGACCCCCGCAGCGATGGAAGAAGGGTTGCTAATCGGATTATTTAGTTTCAGCGGTCACGGCGCGGTGAATCTGAAGGCGAATGAGAGAGAGAGGGGTAGGGTTACTGGGTTAGTAATAACGTAGCGGTAACCGACTTGCCCTGGACGACTCAAAATAAATTTTTTAAAAATAATACGATTTTAATATATTTATTAAAATAGGGTAGTTAGGTTTTTATTTATCAAAATAGGCTATCGTGGAGACCATGTAGACACTGAAATCATGGGTGCCAGCACCCACGATCAGTAGAAGCTGAAATCGCAAGTGGCACCCACAATTTTAGTCCTATAATTTCATTTTTTTTAATTAATTACAATTTAATATATTTTATAATTAAAAATTAAAAATAAATTTAATTTTAATTTTTAGATATTATATTAAAATAATTAATAAATAAAAATTATTTTATATTAAATTTTTAAGTTTATTAATTAATTGTATTATTTTGAAATAATTTAATATATATTTTTATATTAATGTTATAACATTCCGAGTTTGGGTGTGTCCCGTGTCTTTACCTACCATGCCCATCACCCGACCGTTGTATGCCTCCGTGCCATCGCGAGCCTCGCACCATGCTATGGCATGATAAGTGACTGGCCGTGCCATGCTCCGTGCCAACTTGCATCCGTCGTCCTTCGGTAGACCGTGCCTTGACATGTGCCCACACGACCGACGCCTCGTGCTCAAACATGCCATACTTCGCTGTCACTCGCACCCCATGGCCGATCTTGCTGTGGCCATTGCCCGCGTGCGCATAGGGCCTCGACACGCACCCCTTGCACATGAAATGCGTGTCTCGTCTACCATGCCATGCTTCAGCATCGGACATGTACATCGATCGCCCTAGCATTATTTACTTTATTAAAACATATTATTTGATAATTATTAAATTATTATCAAAAATTGAGTATAAAGATTTAAAGTTAAATTTTCTTACAAAATGTAGATTATGAATTTTATAAATATATGTTATATGGTTAATTTAAAATATATATTCTATAAATAAAAAAATCAAAATTAATTAATTTAAATAAATTTAATGACAAGAATAATAAAGTAATTATTATATAAAATTTGTTTTTCATTATAAATTTGATAAATTAATGTTATAAATTATTTATAAACAATGTAATAAATAAATTACATTATTTGCAAACAATGTAATATATATTATTAGAGTGCTGCAATTTTCTTAACTCCTATTTAAAGTTTAATATATATTTTATAAATAATTAAAAATTAACATAATATAAAAAAATAAAATTAATATATTTAAATATTATATGTATTATATTTATAAAAAAATAAAGTAATAATTAAATAATATTTATTTAACATTATGATTTCGATAAATTAATTATTAAATGACATTATTTGTAAACAATGTAATATATATCATTACAATATATTATAATATAATATCAGTTAAAGTGTAGATAATTTATTGTATAAAAATTATAATAAATAAATAATGTAAAGAATTTTTTCAATCCCCTTCCATCTCTTTAAGTAATTGTAAAAAATATTTATATCAAAATATATATATATATATATTATAGAATATCTATCATAGTTGATTAATATTAAGTAATATATTGAATATAAATCTATTAAAAATATATATTAATATTAACTAATATAATAAAAAATTATTAAAATTTAAAATATTAATATATTAAGATATATTATCTGATTTTGATTTAATTATTAAAAAAATAGTATATATTTATGGTATATTTTTCTTAGAAAATATAGATTATGAGTTTTGTAAATATTTTTTGTATGCTTAATTTAAAAAATGTATTCTAAACTTAACAAATCAGAATTAATAAGTTTAAATATTTTATTGCAACTATTTTTATTTTATTTTCTAAAATATATATTGCATAACAAATCACATGTCATTTATAAAAATTTTGAAATAATTATCATTCAAGTTGTTAATAACAAATACAATAATTTAGAATAAAATTTTATGGATGAAATACATAAATAAAAAAATAAAGGTCCTAAGTCTCACCAGGTGGTCGTCTCCTCCTGCATGCAAGCTGCTTTCGACAAGGCATTGGCTTAACTTCACTTGGTCCATGATGCTCCATCATATGTTCTACATCAATGCATGCATGCTATGCAAATACCTGATACGACGATCCCTCGCCATGGCACTGTCCTCCATGTCCTGAATAATCATGATGCATCATGTAGTCCGGTGCAGTAGTATAATTAAAATATGCAGTCGCATCCTCAGTAGATGTGAACTATCTCACATCATCATGAAGGTAACTGGGCACGGATATGTATGATGTGAACTCGAACATCGAATATGGAGAGGTACTATATCATCGAGTATCTCGTTTGTGCTGAGCTGGATGAGGTGCTCTCGATGAAGATGCATACGGGAAAGGCAAAGGAATCTCATCCTCTATGTCGACCTCCCGAGCAAATGCACCTAACGGGATACATGCATGCTCACCAACCGTATGAAAGACAAAGCTCCTGTATAGTCTACAAGGCATCAATAGCTTAGCAAGATTATATATCATTATGATGCCACTGCTCTGAAAGTTATAAACGATTAATGAGTTTGAAGAAATAAAATAAGTATATGTTGACCCCTGGAGTGATTTTGATAATAACAAAACATTGGAGAATATATCTGGTTATCTAACAACTCTTCAAATGGTTGACAAGTTTTTGTAGGATGACTTCTTTGACATATTTTTTTTTTAAACCCTACAACTTTTATTTATTTGTGTTGAGTTGTAAGTAATTAGAATCTTGTAAAGAAGAACCCAACAAAAAATTCCTATTTGAATCAAAGATAAAGGGTTGCTTCTACTTGTTTCAAGCTTCAATTGTTCTTTATTGTGTTGTAAGAAGAACTGAAAGAAGCCTTCAAAGCTTGGCTTGTAAGTTCTGGAGAATAGGAATTGGTCTGGGTGAAGAACCAATCTCGAGCCGACTGGATGGAGGAACCAGCCGACTCTGGCACTGGCACAAGAAAGAAGATCTTTGGCACGCAGACCCAGCCGATTGGCACCAAGTTCCAGCCGACTCGTCCAGAACTTAGTTGAGAATGTTCTAAGAAACTTAGGGATCCGAGCCGACTAGATTACAGCCTAGCCGACTCGTCCAGAACTTTGTTGAAAATATTCTGAGAATCTCAAGGATCCGAGCCGACTAGATTACAGCCTAGCCTTACAGCCTAGCCGACTCATCCAGAGTGAACCATTTTCTCAATTATGGAACCTAGCCGACTAGCATTCCGCCTAACCGACCCGAACCTGATCCGAGCCGACTCGAAGAATGTCCGAGCCGACTAGAATGACGGGGTCACTTCCAACGGCTAGTTCCAGTTTTCTGATTTTGAATTCCAAAAGTGCTCCAACGGTAACCTGTCACTTCCCAACGGTCTACAAGGTTCAAAATCAAGGGAAGGCAGTTGAAGTCTCTATAAATGAGGTATGAGAACATCCTTAGAAAGGCTAATGAGTTATTGAACATTTATTGAACATTTATTGAAGTAAGAAGAGATAGCACTTGAGCTTTGAAGTTAGTCTTCAAGCCTTCACCAACTCTTATTAGAAGCTTGAAGCATCTTTTGAGGAAAGCAAGGAAGCCATTGAAGTGTATTGAAGAGCATTCAATTGAGCTTCACTCGAGCTGCATCGGCAACCATCAGACAACTTAGTTTGTCATTTCTGTTGCTTTTTTGCTCTATTCTTATAATACTTGGATTATTGGTGAGCCCAGTTGTAAAAACCAAATAGGTTTTTTTGGTGAGCCTTCTTAAAACCAAAATGTAGAGGTTGTAGGTGAGCCTGTGAAAACCTTGTGTGGGTTTCTTTGGTGAGCCCGGTTTAAAAACCAAAGTGTAGAGGTTGGGATTGTAAGCCTATAAAACAATCTGACTATATTCTGGTTTGGGGGATATAGTGGAAATCCCGAGTGGTGAATTTGGGTAGTGGACGTAGGAGCTGGGTTGCTCCGAACCACTCTAAACTTGTTTTGTTTGTGTTGTGCTTTACTTACTTTTCTGCTTCTGCACTTATTCTCTGATTAACACAACACTCAACCACTAAAAGGAATTACTTGTGCACATATTTGCAAGAAATTTTATAATTCCCAATTCACCCCCGTCTTGGGAAAAGCCACCTGGGCAACAACTAGTATCAGAGCAGTGTCTCTGATTACTTGAGTAAAGATTGATGGCTCATCCCATGAGTACATCCTTGGCCAAAGGCCAGTCAACTAATAGACCTCCACTATTTACAGGCACTAATTACTCTTATTGGAAAGCACGAATGAAAATTTACATTCAAGCTGTAGATTTTCAATTGTGGAAGGTCATCTTAAAAGGGCCATACATTCCCACGATCAAAGTTGATGGCATGGACATCCCTAAACCTGAAGAGGACTGGGATAATCATGACATGAAAATGGGAGAATTGAATGCCAAAGCAATGAATTTACTATACTGTGCTTTGGATGCAAATGAGTTCAACCGAATTTCCACTTGCTCTTCGGCAAAGGAAATCTGGGACAAACTCGAGGTGACCCATGAGGGAACTTCTCAAGTGAAAACCTCAAAGATAAATCCTTTAGTTTACAACTATGAACTATTTAAAATGGAACCTTCTGAAACAGGTTCTACCATGTTCTCTAGATTTACATATATTATTAATGGTTTGAAAAGTCTTGGCAAGGTATACTCAAATGCTGATCTAGTTCAGAAGATATTCCGTTTTTTACCTAACAAGTGGGATCCCAAAGTGATAGCAATCCAGGAGGCCAAAGACCTCAACACATTACTACTGGATGAACTACTGGGATCACTCATTATCCACGAGCTGACTATGTAGCACAGAACTGAAGACAAACAGAAAAAAAAAATTATAGCCTTCAGAGCTGCGATTGAATCAAAGAGGGATGATGAAGAGTCTCAAAAAGAAAGCACCTCCTCCAATGATGACCTAGAAGACGATGATATCGTAATGGTTGTGAGGAGATTCAGAAAGTTCATGGGAAGGAAGAAAGGAAGACTCAACCGGAAATTCCATAGGAAGGATTACGGAAAAGAAAAAGAAAAGGATAGAGAGAAAGATAAAGAAGTAGTCATCACTTGCTATGAATGCAAGAAGCCGGGGCACATTCGTCCAGACTGTCCTCTATTGAAGAAATCCTTCATACAGAAAAAGAAGAAGAAAGCCATGGTTGCCACATGGAGCAATAGTGAAGAATCATCTTCATCTGAAAAGGAAGAGACCACCAAGACTGCAAATATGTGTTTAATGGATCTCGAAGATGAGGTAACATCCCCTAGCAATTGCACTGAATTTATATTTGATGAATTAAATTCTGCATTTTATGATCTATTATCTGCATTTTAAGATAAAATCATTGAAAAATATGAATGACTCTTTATTCAAACAAAAAATGAAATTTCAAAAAAGAACCTTTTATTGCAAAAAGAACTGCATGACTTTTCTGAAAGAATTGAAAAGCTGAAAAATGAAAATCTCTTATGTGAAAAGAAAAACAATGATTTGTTTACTGAAAATATTGAACTGAAAAAGGAGGTTACAAAACTCAAGCCATTGGTTGAAAAACTTACTTTGTCTTCAAATAAGCTTGAGTTAATTTTAAAAGAACAACGAATTTCAGGAAACAAAGCTAGAATTGGTTTTAAAACGTCTATTATGAATGGAATTTCAGCAACTACTTTTGTAAAATCTAAAGCACCTATTCAAAACACTTTATCACAAAAAGTTTTGGCTGCACCAAAAACTGTTTCAACTTCAAAATCTTTATTGTATGCTCCTAAGAATTTGAGCAAAAAGGCTTATATTTCAAAAGGTTTAAAATCTACATCAACTGCATCAACTTTTAGAACTTCTAATTCTACTCCTTTTAAAAACTCTAAAGTTGTATGCAATGTTTGCAAAAGAATATGACATAAAGCTTTTGACTGCAATAATTCTAGAAATGTCCATAAGAATGTAAGAAAAATCTGGGTTCCTAAAGGAACCACCTCTGCTGACCTGCAAGAATCTAAGGTAGCTTGGGTACTTAAAAGAATTCATTGATTATTTTGCAGGAATGTCTTACAGCCCAAAAATTGAAGAAAAGGTGGTACTTAGACAGTGGCTGCTCAAGACATATGACGGGTGACAATGACCAGTTTATCACCCTTGAAATGAAAGAAGGAGGTATGGTCACCTTTGGAGACAATGGCAAAGGGAGAATAATCGGTATTGGCAAGATCAAAATAACTCCCTTCATTTTTATTGAAAATGTTTTGCTAGTAGACAAGTTGAAGCATAATCTCTTAAGCATAAGTCAATTATGTGATAAAGATTTCAAGATTGTCTTTGAATCTTCTATGTGTATAATAACTAACTTTTTAGATTCTAGCAATAAGTTCATTGGACATAGACTTGGGAATATCTATGTGGTAGATCTTAACGATCTTGCCATATCAAGTAGCTCCAGTCTAGTTATAATGAATTCTAAGACCAAAGAGTCGTGTTTACTATGGCATAGATGACTAGGTCATGCTAGCATGCATACTATTGCCAAATTGATTTCTAAAGATCTTGTTAGAGGCATGCCTAAGTTTAAAGTTGCTTTTGATCATGTTTGTGATGCATGCCAAATGGGTAAACAAACCAGTGAGAGTTTTAAATCAAAAAATACAGTTTCTACAACAAGACCACTTGAACTACTTCACATGGACATTTTCGGACCTACTAGGACCACAAGCCTAGGAGGTATGAAATATGCTCTTGTGATAGTAGATGATTTTTCGAGATTTACTTGGATTTTGTTTATTGCTTCAAAAGATGAAACATTTCATATTTTCAGAAAATTTCATAAAAAGGTTTCAAATCAAAATAACTTATCTTTAATTTCAATTAGAAGTGATCATGGAACTGAATTTGAAAATCAATTTTTTGAAGATTATTGTACTGAATTTGGCATTGATCATAACTTCTCCACTCCTAGAACACCTCAACAAAATGGTATTGTAGAGAGAAAAAATAGGACATTGGAAGAAATGGCTCGCACAATATTGTGCGAAGGCAATCTTCCAAAGTACTTTTGGACAGAAGCGATGAACACTATATGTTATATTTTAAACCATGTTTTGATCCATCCTATTTTAAAGAAAACTCCCTATGAGCTTTGGAATGATAGAAAATCCAATATCAATTATTTTCATGTGTTTGGATGCAAATACTTTGAGCATAACAATGGAAAAGATAATTTAGAAAAATTTGATTCTAAAACTGATGATGCAATTTTCCTAGGTTATTCATTACATAGCAAAGCAAATCGGGTTTTTAATAAAAGGACTCTTACTGTTGAAGAGTCAATACATGTTGTATTTATTGAAACTAACCCTATACCTTCTAGACAATAAGAGTACATAGATAATGATGCAGGTACATTGTAAAAAGGAATAGATGACTTGAGCATTCAAGATAAAGACACTCAAGATGGAGAAGAAACGGTAAGTAAGGATCACACCGATCTACCGAAGGACTGGAGGTATGTTACATCTCACCCTAAATAATTAATCATAGGAGATCCTTCACATGGTATTAGGACTAGGTCTGCATATAAGGATGCACATGATTACCTAGCCTTTGTATCACAAATAGAACCCCATAGCCTAGAAGAAGCTAAGACTGACCCAAACTGGATGATGGCAATGCATGAAGAATTAAACTAGTTTGAAAGAAATAAGGTATGGACACTTGTAGATAGACCTATTGACCATCCAATAATAGGAACCAAATGGGTCTATAGGAATAAACTAGATGAACAGGGAAACATAATAAGAAATAAAGCTAGACTAGTGGCTAAGGGATATAACCAAGAAGAAGGTATTGATTTTGATGAAACTTATGCACCCGTAGCAAGACTAGAAGCCATTAGACTACTACTTGCATTTGCTTGCTACATGAATTTTAAACTTTTTCAAATGGATGTAAAGAGTGCATTTCTTAATAGTTTTATTTCTGAACAAGTTTTTGTGGAACAACCACCAGGTTTTGAAAATCACACTTTTCCAAACCATGTATTTAAACTGAACAAAGCATTGTATGGTTTCAAACAAGCACCTAGAACCTGGTATGATAAACTTAGCACTTTCTTAATTGAAAATGATTTTTCAAGAGAAAATGTAGACAAAATCTTAGTTATCAAAAAGAAGAATAATGACATTTTAGTTATATAAATATATGTTGAAGATATCATTTTTGGTGCAACTAACGAATTTCTATGTAAAGAATTTGCTAAGCTTATGCAGGGAGAATTTGAAATGAGCTTAATGGGCGAACTAAACTACTTCCTTGGACTTCAAGTAAAACAAACAAAGGAAAGCATCTTCATCAACCAAGCAAAATACATCAAAGAAATCATCAAAAAGTTTGGTATGGAGAGTAGCAAATCAATGAGCACACCCATGAGCCCAGCTTGCAGATTGGACAAAGATGAAAATGGATCCAATGTTGACCAAAAGCTATATAGAGGTATGATCGGATCCTTATTGTATTTGATTGCAAGTAGACCTAATATATTATATAGTGTATATGTATGTGCTAGATTTCAGTCATCACCAAAAAAACACATATGCTTGCTGTTAAAAGAATAATTAAATACTTGAAAGGAACAAGTAATTTAGGAATTTGATATTCTAAACATTCTATCCTGAATTTGATTGGATTCTTTGATGCTGACTATACTGGTTGTAAAATAGATAGAAAAAGCACTAGCGGTACATGCCAATTTCTAGGGTTGAATTTAATCTCATGGCACTGTAAGAAACAAAACTTCATAGCCTTGTTCACTGCTGAGGCAGAGTACGTGACTGCTGGTAGTTGTTGTGCTCAAGTGTTATGGATTAAACAACTAGAAGACTTTGGTGTATCACAATTATAAAATTCTAATTAAATATGATAACACAAGTGCTATCAATTTGACAAAAAATCCAATTCAACACTCTAGAACTAAGCACATTAAAATTAGACATCATTTTATTAGAGACCATATTTTAAATAGTGATATTGTGCTTGATTTTGTTACTACTGAAAATCAATTAGCTGATATATTTACTAAGCCACTTAATCAAGACAGGTTTGAACTAATTAGAAGTGAATTAGGGCTTTGTGATACTTTTTAAATTCTCTAATCTAATTCCATCAAATTTAAGAAAACATCATCTAGAGAACTTCCTGATTTCATTCTCTATCATAGAGCCTAAATTTCCTTTGAAATTTTCTCCAAAAATCTCTCAGAATTGCGATCGAAATTTCCAAAACCTGATTTCTCTCTTCGAGTCGACCGGTTTTTAAACTGAGTCGACTGGATTTTCTGCATGTTTTGAATGAGTTATGGCCTAGCCGGCTCGAGCTTTTTCGAGTCGACTAGATTCTCTATGTGTGTTGGGCGAGTTCTGGCCGAGCCGACTAGAGCCTCTCTAGGGCTTTTTCGAGTCGACTGGATTTTCGCGCCTGAGTTTTTTATTTTGGGGCATAAACCCCATCCCGAGACGTCTAACCTTCATTTCATCTTTTCTAACGGTTCGTTCCTCTCCTAATCCTGTTCCAAAAACTCCTATATCTCTTCTAAGCTCTCCAATCTCTCATTTCTTCCTCTTTCCTAGCGATGGCTCCAAAACGTGCTACCAGAAAACGCTCTATTAGGGCTGCTCCATTCATGGAAAGGGAAAGAAGGTCTAAGAGGCGTCAAGAAAAGCTGACTGCCACTGTTCATAGTGAGGAACTTGTGGAAGAATCTGCAAGGGATGCTCCAAGTGCTCCAAGTCAAATCCTTTCAATGTCCACAAGACCGGTAACCTCTGGCCGTCACATTAACTTTGAATTTATTAAGGAGATTGGGTTAAAAATTGGTGATTTGATTGAAGATCAAGGCTGGAGGAAGTTTTGCTCTCTAAATGAAAAGACCTACCCATCTCTTGTTAAAACTTTTTATGAAAATTTGAGATTGGGGACAAATCATGTAGAATCTACAGTTAAAGAAAGAAGAGTTATTGTTAATGAAGAATTTCTACATGGCCTACTGGACTTACCGACTGATGGAGTGAAATTCCTAGTAATTCAAGATAGAGAAAAGGCTTTAAGAACAATCCTAAACAAGGAAGAAGTATGTGGGATTGGAACTGTTTTTGCCAATACATTGTCTTTTGAAATGAGGTTGCTATATAATTTTATTTGTAGAATATTTTTGCAAAGGAGAGGAATATTTGATTGGGTAACTGAAAAAGACCTGAGCCTTATGGAGCATATCTTAGAAAAGACTCCTGTAAACTTATCACATATTATTATTATGCAAATGAAGGAGACTATTATAAAGGCTAAGGCTTGCTTACCCTATTGAATGATGCTAACCCTACTGTTCAAGTCCCAAAGAGTGAATTTGAAAGGTGAAGATGGAGTTGAACTGCACCATACAGATGTCTACACCTCCAAGTCACTAAAAAGAATGGGTTACATTGAAGTTGAAGGTGTTTGAAGAAAGAAAGGAACCAATGTCAGGGCAATAGGTAGTTTAAGCAGTGAAGAGGAATAAGAAGAAAATGAAGAACCTACTGGCACTGCTATAGTTGAAGCTGGAACATCTACTGCACCTGCACCTGAACAAGTATCTTTCACACCTGAACCTGCTGCCACTTTTGAAGAGGCTGATGTACCTTTTCCTGATCTTGATATACCTGCACCTAAATTTGATTTGCCTACAGCTGATATTCCTTTACCATATTTCACTCCGGCAGCTACACATCCTCCAAACATTCAAAGTCAGATTGAAGATCAAATGAAGGCTTTGACTGATTCACCGACATGGACTATTATTTCACTTTTCGGTGATCTAAAACAGTCAATGGATAGTAGACTGTCTCAACTAAAAGAACATGTTACAAGTTTGCAAGGAAATGTTGAAGCAATAGAAACTTCAAGATCTGCACCTCAAGTGGAACTTCAACCTATCCTACACCTTATTTCTTCTAGTTCTGAAGGCATAAAGAATTCAGTTGATGCAACATTAAATGAATATAGAACTGAATTGAATGAAGCCAAATGCACTTTGGGAACAATTGCAGAGACAAGACAGATGGCAAATGACTACACTCGAGGCATTGGGATTATCAGGTCAGAACTTGGAAGACTTAGAGGATATGCTGAAGCTTTTGCAAATGTCCAAGCTTCTGAACTTATATCAATGCAAAAGGAAATTGGTGAAATGAAAGAGGCTGTGAATAAGGTACCTACAAGCCTTAAGGACATGGAACAACAACTTGGTGCAATCTGGATGGAGATGTCTCAATCTGTGGCACTGTTAGATCCTTGGAGATCACTGCTAGGACTAGACCTCTTTATGATCCTTCTCCTATTTCCTCTAAGAGTCCTACCACTTCTCACTATCCTAGAGCACCTCAACCTCATGCATCTTCTAGTAGACATGCTTCTTGGTATGGTGCAAGTATGCCTACCAATGTACCTAAGGAAGAATCTGATAGTGAGTAGGTCTTTAGTAGTTTCTGTACTTTTTGGAAACTCTTTTTTGATTATATAATGATCAATGTACTAAATCTTTTGATGGAAATACAATGAATATCTTTTTAGACACATGTATGTATTTCTTTTATCTTGTTAACACTCTCTAATATTTTTAAATAAAATTCTCTCTCTAAGTTAAGAAAGTGAAATTATCTCAAACAAATCTTGATACAATCTCAATCTACTTAAAATCTGAGCTTAATTGTATAACCTTTTTTATTTGATGACAAAAAGGGGGAGAACTATTATACAATAAAGTGCATGAAAGTAGAAGCTTAATAGAATTGCAATAGAACTGTTTAAGTTAATTAGACAGGGGGAGCTTAATGAATATTGCATACTTTTTCTGCTAAAGTAAATGATAAAAGGGGAGAAATTTTACGTTGATTAGAAATTTTATAAAAAGGGGAAGAAATACATGTTTAATTTGTTTCAATGATTATTATTCTACTCTCTACTAATTACATCTAACTGTCAATGCTTAATGTTGCTTAATATACACAAGCACTTATTATCTGACACTTACATTTTATAGAATTGGCTTTGTGTATAACTGTATAGCATACATTGATACTCATTTGAGAATACAGTTAATATCATGATACGTCAAACAAGTGTAAATGCTTACTATGATATACATCCATACTTGTGAATAGAATATATTTTTTCATGCCCAGTATTTTGTCATCATCAAAAAGGGGGAGATTGTTGACCCCTGAAGTGATTTTAATGATAACAAAATATTGGAGCATATATTTGGTTATCTAATAACTCTTCAAATGGTTGACAAGTTTTTGTAGGATGACTACTTTGACATATTTTTTTTTAAACCCTACAACTTTTATTTCTTTGTGTTGAGTTGTAAGTAATTAGAATCTTGTAAAGAAGAACCCAACAAAAAATTCCTATTTGAATCAAAGATAAAGGGTTGCTTCTACTTGTTTCAAGCTTCAATTGTTCTTTATTATGTTGTAAGAAGATCTGAAGGAAGCCTTCAAAGCTTGGCTTGTGAGTTCTGGAGAATAGGAATTGGTCTGGGTGAAGAACCAATCTCGAGCTGACTGGATGGAGGAACCAGTTGACTCTGGCACTGACACAAGAAAGAAGATCTCTGGCATGCAGACCCAGCCGACTGGCACCAAGTTCCAGCCGACTCGTCCAGAACTTAGTTGAGAATGTTCTGAGAAACTCAGGGATCCGAGCCGACTAGATTACAGCCTAGCCGACTCGTCCAGAACTTAGTTGAAAATATTCTGAGAATCTCAGGGATCCGAGCCGACTAGATTACAGCCTAGCCAACTCATCCAAAGTGAACTATTTTCTCAACTATGGAACCTAGCCGACTGGCATTTAGCCCAGCCGACCCGAACCTGATCCGAGCCGACTCGAAGAATGTCCGAGCCGACTAAAATGACAGGGTCACTTCCAACGGCTAGTTTCAGTTTTCTGATTTTGAATTCCAAAAGTGCTCCAACGATAACCTGTCACTTCCCAACGGTCTACAACATTCAAAATCAAGGGAAGGTAGTTGAAGTCTCTATAAATGAGGTATGAGAACATCCTTAGAAAGGCTAATGAGTTATTGAACATTTATTGAACATTTATTGAAGTAAGAAGAGAGAGCATTTGAGCTTTGAAGTCAGTCTTCAAGCCTTCACCAACTCTTATCAAAAGCTTGAAGCATCTTTTGAGGAAAGCAAGGAAGCCATTGAAGTGCATTGAAGAGCATTCAATTGAGCTTCACTCGAGCTGCATTGGCAACCATCAGACAACTTAGTTTGTCATTTCTGTTGCTTTTTTACTCTATTCTTAGAATACTTGGATTATTGGTGAGCCCGGTTGTAAAAACTAAATAGGTTTCTTTGGTGAGCCTTCTTAAAACCAAAGTGTAGAAGTTGTAGGTGAGCCTGTGAAAACCTTGTGTGGGTTTCTTTGGTGAGCCCGGTTTAAAAACCAAAGTGTAGAAGTTGGGATTGTAAGCCTGTAAAACAATCCGACTGTATTCCGGTTTGGGAGATATAGTGGAAATCCCAAGTGGTGAACTTGGATAGTGGACGTAGGAGCTGGGTTGCTCCGAACCACTATAAACTTGTTTTGTTTGTATTGTGCTTTACTTACTTTTCTACTTCTACACTTATTCTCTGATTAACACAACACTCAACCACTAAAAGGAATTACTTGTGCACATATTTGCAAGAAATTTTGTAATTCCCAATTCACCCCCCTCTTGGAAAAAGCCACCTGGGTAACAGCATACATTAAGATTATTAAATAGCAAACATAAAATTTTGTACTAGGTAATCATACATCACACCATCACGACTGATGAAATGCTGAGTCATGCTACGGTACCACTACATATATGGATCGTGATAATCCATGATACTATCTGATATGGCCAAATCGCTGACTTGGAACCCCTGTCAGATCCAGTCAAATGCCATGTAAGCAGAAGTTTTATCTCTTCGAGCACCTTTGCCAGGTGGCTCCCTCGAGGTCGAGCCCACCTCGATTGAAGTCGAGCTCCTTTGCTAGGTGGCTCCCTCGAGGTCGAGCCCACCTCAATCGAAGTCGAGCTCCTGCTCTCCTCGAGCTCCTTCACCAAGCGGCTCGCTCGAGTTTGAGCCCATCTCAGTCGAAGTCAAGCTCCTGCTCTCCTCAAGCTCTTTCGCCAAGCGGCTCCCTCAGAGCTCCTACTCTCTTCGAGCTCCTTCGCCAGGTGTCTCCCTCGAGGTCGAGCCCACCTCGACCGAAGTCGAGCTCCTGCTCTTTTCGAGCTCCATTGCCAGGTGGCTGCCTCGAGGTCGAGCCCACCTCAGTTGAGGTCGAGCTCTCGCTCTCTTCAGGCAAGGGGTCTGCCCAAGGACTACGGAAGAGCACCCTCCAGGATGCCATTATCACCCTCGCTACTACTTACACCATATAGGAAAGAGCACCCTGACCGAGGCACTGCACTCCCAACCGATCTTTTGCGCCACCCAAAAGAGGAAATCATCTCGAAAGATTCAAATACAAGGGGCGATTGCCCCCTGATCGAGGCTCTGCTAAGTTTTTCAAAGTGGAGTGACCATGAGGGAGGTCAGAGCCGGCAACATAACTCCTTGTCACGATAAGGAAGGTACTTGATGCACGGTATGAAGCACTGTCAGAAGTTGACCTTCCGGCGCCTGCAGAGAGGGAAGATCCCAAGGTAAGCCGCTGGGAGGAAGCCTGGCCTAAAAGGACCCTCCTAAGGTTCTCAACACAAGATAAGCAAGCCTAATGCAAGCAAGCAAGGGAGAGGGCAGCGCACAAGAGAGGAATCGAGAAATCGAGTGCCTTGGGCTACTGGAGACTCACCGAAAGGGTCTTGACGGACACAACCACAAGGCTCGAGCTCTCCTCAGCTGCTCCTACCCCAGTTCCATTCTCTTTCTTTCAAACCAAATCTCCTCCTCCAAGTATGGGTCCGAGCAAAAGAACCAATAACGGAGGATCTATTCTCCTAGATCGTCATTGACTTGATCATCGGAGTGTCCCCGTCGAGATCTTTAGCCCGGGTCATTATTGTTTTGCAAGTCCGGGCACACGAGCAGGCTCCCATGCGATGAGGTCAACATCCGAGATCGATTTCCAGCTACAGGACACGACGGTGTAGGCAGTAACAGATTGGCGCGCCAGGTAGGGGTTAGCGGGACACACTCTGATCCAAGCCAATCCCCTTACATGCAACTCTGCCAGAAACATGGTGATGACCCATGCACGGGAGGTCTCCACTAGCCGTGAAAGAGACCCTCCTCTCATGGGGGCCCGCACAGTCCAGAGAGGGAGCCCCCGCTCCACCGTAATTGCCTCCAACAGACGTCTTGTTGGCCACGCTCACTCAGCAGATGTAGGTTATAACTACAGCAGTACGATAGTTGCAACATCAACACCGATCCCTAGCCACCCATCAACAGCCAGGAACCCCTGCAGCCCAAGCCACCGCACCCCGTGATAGCCTACGGTCCTTCCAAGGAAGGCCATTACTACCGTGGACCATGACAGCCCCCCGAGGAAGCTGCCAGACCCCAGTGAAGAGACAGTGGACCAGGTCAGTCAACCGGGAGAGCCGGTCTCCGACCCTCGAGCAGGCTGCTGTTAAGCGCTGCCGAGGTCATAGAGGCAAGGCCCCCCGTCGTGACCCCCCTCGGCTGTCACCTTCATCTCCTTCGTCAGCCTCAGTGGAAGGCTTCATCGACGAGGCCATCAGGCGCATGGCTGAAAGGTGCCAGGAGGAGCAGGAGCGCAAGCAGGCGGAGCTATCCGGCTAGTTTGCAAACTTGCAGGGTTTATCTCGTGAGCCTGCGGGCTACGACGCCCGTCCCCCTTTCTTCTGAGAGATCTAAGAGGAGCTGATCCTGAGTCGATTCTGCATGCCGCAGGTGGATCTCTACGACGGGACCACCGACCCTCTAGACCACCTGGAGAGCTACAAGGCTCTCATGAGAGTCCAAGGGATGATCGATGCACTCTTCTATATCGCTTTTCCAGCCACTCTCTAGAAGGCGGCCCGAATTTGGTTCACCTGCCTCGAAGGACTATGTGACCCGCTTCAAGATTGTTGCACTGGAGATCTACAATTTAGATGAAACAGTTGCCATGCTGGCACTAAAGAGAGGGCTCAGGACTTCCCGTCTAACCTACTCTCTGGACAAGAAGTCGTCGAAGACGTACTCTGACCTCCTTCTCCGCATTCAATACATCCGAGGAGGCGGATCGTACGAGGAGGGAGTTGGACAGAAACTCGCTGAAAAAGCAACTTCCTGGGGAGACGTCTGGGGTGCAGAAGTCTGGACTGGCCACCCCAAACTTTCATCAAGGGTCGAAGCCGAAGAGTGGCCCCATCCCAGAAGAAAGATACACACCACTCTTATCCTCGAGGACGAAGTCCTCATGGAGATTGAAGGCGAACGCTACCTGCACCGCCCTCCCCCGTTGAGGTCATCTAACAGTCGTGACAAGATGAAGTACTGCCAATTCCACCGCGACCACGGCCACGATACCGAGGAGTGCCACCATCTTAAGAGAGAAATTAAAGATCTGATAAGAAGGGGCTACCTCGGAAAGTTTATGGGGGGCAAGATCCTGGCAGAACCTCAGGTGCTCGCTGCTCTTCCTCCCGTCCCCACAGTCAACAATCGGCTCACCGAGAAGCCTATGGGAATGATATGTTGGGGAATAGAGCGCGCCGCCAAGAGGACTCGAGGGGGAGAGAGTTTAGAAAATGTACTTCCCTTTTATGAGGTAGAGAGAATCTGGGAATGAAAATGTAAATAATAAAGCCGTAGTCATCGAGATGATGATCGCCAGGCATCCTGTAAAATGGATTATGGTCGATAGTGGAAGTTTAACTGATATCCTTTTTTATGATGCTTTTTCTAGGATGAATCTGTCCTTTGCTCAATTGAGGACTGTGCACACTTCCCTTGTCGATTTTACTAGAAATTCCATAGAAGTTGAAGGGAAAATCACTCTCCCCGTTACTGCTGGAACACCACCTCGGCAGAGCACTGTCATGATGACCTTCATAGTTGTTAGGCTTCCTTCGGCCTACAATGTGATCCTTGTCCACCTCAGGCTCAATCTACTCGTCACGATCATTTCCATCAAGCGGCTACTGGTGCAATTTCCCACTCCTTATGGTGTAGGAAAAATGAGGTAACAGGGAGAGTAATCTCTCCTTCAATTCCCACAGAGTCCCCGGTAAAAAATCTACAAGGGGGTGTGAACGGGCCTCAATTGAGCCAAAGACAGATTCATCCTGGATAAAGTATCGTAAAAAAAGATATCAGTTGAACTTCTACTATCGACCATAATCTGTTTTACAGGATGCCTGGCAATCATCATCTTGACAACCATGGCATCATTGTTTGCATTTTGATTCATAGGTCCCTCCTCCCTCATAAAGGGGAGTACATTTTCCAAACTCTCTTCCTTCCGGGTCCTCTTAGGGGCGCGTTCTATTTCCCAACATATCATACCCATAGGCTTCTCGATGGGTCAATTTCAATTGCAGGGATAGGGGGAAGAGCAGCAAGTGCCTGAGGTTCCACCAGGATCTTGCCCCCCACGAATTTTTCACTGTAGCCCCTCCTTATCATGTCTTCAATTTCTCTTTTAAGGTGGCGGCACTCCTCGGTGTCATGGCCATGGTCGCGGTAAAACTAGCAATATTTTATCTTGTCGCGACTACTGGATGGCCTCAGCGGGAGAAGGCGGTGCAAGTAGCACTCGTCCTCAATCTTCATGAGGATCTTCGACCTCGAGGCGAGGAGATATGTGTGTCTTTCTTCTGGGATGGGGCCTCTCTTCGGCTTCGACCCTGGTCGGAAGTTCAGGGTCGATCTGAGCTTCCGCATCCTGAACGTCCCCCTCGAAGGTTGCTTCTTCAGTGGCTTTCCATCCAGCTCCCTCTTCATACGATCCGCCTCCTTGGCACGGATATACTTGTGGATGCAGAGGAGAAGATCAGAGTACATCTTCGGTGGCTTTTTGTCCAGGGAGTAGGTCAGACGGGAGGTCCTTAGCCCTCTTTTCAGCACCAACATGCCGACTAGTTCATCTAGGTTATAGATCTGCAGTGCTGCAACCTTGAAGCGGGTCATATAGTCCCACAGGAATTCATGGTCCTGCTGCCGAATGGAGAAAAGACTGTCTACCTCCTGTGGCACCTTCCGGCAGGCGTCGAAATGAGCCACGAACTTCCTTTCCATATGCGCAAAGGAGTTGATGCTTTCGAGCTCGAGTCGGGTAAACCAGACCCGAGCGGCCTTCCGAAGAGTAGCTGGGAAGGCGATGCAGAAAAGGACATCGATCACTCCTTGGACCCTTATGAGAGCCTTGTAGCTCTCAAGATGGTCCAGGGGGTCGGTGGTCCCATCGTAGGGATCCACCTGCGGCATGTGGAACCGACTCAGGATCGGCTCCTCTTGGATTTCTTTAGAGAAGGGGGGATGGGCATCATGGCCCACCAGCTCGTGGGAGGAGCCTTGCAAGTTTGCAAACTGGTGGGATAATTTCACTAGCTTGCGCTCCTGCTCCTCCAGGCGCTTCTCAGCCATGTGCCTGATGGTCTCATCGGTGGAGCCTTCCATCAAGGCTGATAGAGGAGATGAAGATAATAATTGAGGGGGGTCACAACGGGGGGCCTTGCCTTGATGGCCTCGACGGTGCTTAGCAGTGGCCTACTCGAAGACCAGAGACCGGCTCTCTCGGTCGACGGACCCGGTCCATTGCCTCTTCACCGGGGTCCGGTGGCTTCCTCGGGGATCAGTCATGGCCACAATAGGGACGATCATCCTTTGAAGGAATGCAGGCTATCACAGGGTGTGGCGGCTTAGGCCGCAAGGGTCTCTGGCTATTGGTGGGTGGCCAGGGACCGGTGTTGATGCTGTAGCTATCGCACCATTACAGTCAGAACCTGCATCTATTGGGTGAGCGCTGCTAATTGGGCATCCATCGGGGGTGGTTGCAGTAGAGCAGAAGGCTCCCTTTCTGGACTGTGCGAGCCCCCGTGAGAAGTGGGGTCTCCCACACGGCTGGTGGAGACCTTCCGCGCGCATGTCATCACCATGCTTTGGGTGGAGTTGCACGTGAGGGGATTGGCCTGAATCAGATTGTGCCCTACCCCCTACCTGGTGTGCCAATCTGTTGCCACCTACATTGTCGTGGCCTATAGCTGGGAGATAGCATCGGCTGCCGACCTCGTGGTTAGAAATACAGTCCACGCGCTCGGACCTGCAAAAAAGAGGAGACCTGGGCCAGGGATCCTAGTGGAGGCACTCCGATGATCAAATCAATGGCGATCTAGGAGAACAGATCCTCTCCTGTGGGCCCCTTGGTTGGACTCCATGCTAGGGGGAGGATATTTTGCTTTAGAAAGGAGTGGGATGAAAGAGGCAGCGGTGGAGAAGAGCTCGAGCTATGATGGCTGTGTCTATCAAGACTCTTTCGGTGAGTCTCCGGTAGCCTAGAGCGCTAGGCCTCTCTATGGCTCTCATGTGTGCTTGCCCTTGTTTGCTTACCTTCGTCGAAGACCTTTTGAAAATCTTTTTAGGCTATAGATCCCTCCCTCTCTGCTGGTGCCGAAAGGTCAACGTTCAGCAGCTCTCCATGCCATGCGCCTGGGTGACTTTCCCTATCTATGATAGGGAGTTATGTTGCAAGCTCTGACCTCCCAGCCAGTCGCTCTACTTCGAAAAACTTGGCAGGGCCTCGATTTGGGAGCAGTCGTCCCCTGATTTGAATCTTCTGGCATGGTTTCCTCTTTCAGATAGTGCAAACAGTTGGCTGGGACGTACAGTGCCTTGGTCGGGGTGCCCTTTCCTATCTGGTATAAGTAGTAGTGAGAGTAATCATGGCATCCTGGTGGTGCGTCTCTATGGTACTCGGGCGGCGCACCGCTGTCCTGGGGAGGTGGTGACATCCTTTTCCTCCTGCTTCTGAATCCCCCGGGCACCATGGGCTTTGGCCATGGGGATGGCCTCCGGCAACTGGTTTAAGGAGAAGGAGCTCGACTTCGATCAAGGTGGGCTCAACCTTGAGGGAGCCGCCCGACGAAAGAGCTTGAAGAGAGCGGGCTCGACTTCGACTGAGGTGGGCTCGATCTCGAGAGAGCCGCCCGACGAAGGAGCTCGAAGAGAGAGGGCTCGACTTCGGTCGAGGTGGGCTCGACCTCAAGGGAGCCGCCCGGCAAAAGAGCTCGAAGAGAGCGGGCTCGACTTCGACCGAGATGGGCTAGACCTCGTGGGAGCCGCCCGGCGAATGAGCTTGAAGAGAGGGTTTGACATGGCAGCTTCTGCCAACATGGCAACTCCACGTTAGCAATATTGCCACATCACATACAATACCAAAATATGTCAAGGCCAACTATGACCATCAAATTCATTTTGATGTATTGGAGGTGTAGATGTGGTATGCCTAAATTTCTCAGGACTACCATGAGAAGATAGGGTACAATCCTGAGAAGCACTATCTTGATTGCTTGGCTTGAATGATGGCTACATGAATGGATTAGGGCAACCTGGAGTAGCACCATGCATAGGAGGTGGGACAAATATATGGGGGCCACCTTGATGGATACTATGCATTGGAGGAGGCATAAAAATATTTGGAGCATGAGCAAAACTTCCAAAAGGGGCTGCCATTGGAGGTGGTATAAGGTAGAATTCAACCATTTATATTTTAAGCCAAGCTTTTAGTAGTGGCCCTTCATAATGCATAAAGAACCACCTATTTATCTCATTCTTAAAAGTCTCCCCTACAGCAAGAATGCATTCAGGTGTAATACCAAGGAGACTCCAACTTTCGCATATACATCAATAGAATACATCGTAGGACGGGCAAGCTCATCTCTCTTGAGGATCTCATTAGTAATTTCTAATCTCTTTCTACCTTGATCCACCAAATCTAAAAAAGCATTAGTTGTATCATTAGTTGGCCAGTCCTACGTGCTGTAAGAGTAATAGAGCTCGACCTTGTCCTCTTTCCAATACTAGAGGACGAACATGTATCAAGAGAAGAATCTACAGGTGGGGTAGAGACATGGGTAGTCGGGCTATTTGGAGATACATCATCAAATAGTTAAAAAGGATCGGATGAGGAGTAAAGACTCCACCACTTTGTTGGATGGTTGGCCAACATTGATGTTGTCTAAGTTGATCCGTTCCATCTCATCATTCGAGGTTTCATTGTCCGAAACACCTTTTAGAATAGTAGATGTATTCCCGTGTCTACTAGTGGCCGTGTTCTTTAAGAAAAGGATGTCTATGTCATCATAAATAGGAAATGGCTTACCCTTAATCTGAGCATACTCCTTGTTAACCTGTTATAAATATTAAAAAATAATGATTATTATGTAATGAAAAGAATGCTATCTATGATATCAACAGCATTCCACCACTCACTGAAATGACCTCCTCCCACATCTATTCATCACCATACATGGAAACTTTTAATACAGGATCCCATCCCTAGCCAAATCTATTAGCTAGGTTATAGTACAAGTTGAAGGTCTTCTTCAATACCTTCAACCAATTCTTGAGGTTTTTATATGTAAACGACTTATTTGTTCTTGCGTTGAAGCTATTCGTCACCTTCTTCCATATTTCTTATGAGAATGTACCATTCAGACAGTTACCTTCAACATTCTCTTACTTTATTGGGACAAGCATTATTATGTCTAGAGAATCTATCCAATTTGGTGCTCTACTATGGCATCTTCGTTCCATTACACTTTCACCTTGTTTGTCCTTTTTGGATTTAGGCATCTTAGCTACATGACTGCAAACGTTGAAAAATTTAGGTTACAGCATAATTTATTATAATAATTGGCTTCGTAATGATACAAACAAAATACAAAGACATATTATGGAACAACAAATAAATAAATTTTAATATGTAAAAGATATATATGCCTCAGGACAAGCAAAATTAAAGATACTGGAGCATCATGGCTACAAGATAGAATAACTATTTATTAAGGAAACCTATAATGTAATTGTAGTTAAACCCTTGTCTCTCAGCCATGCTCATTCTTAAGGCAGCTTATCATCATGGGCAAAACATAATATAAATGAACCATTATCGAACATATTTTAAATAGGAAATATGGAAATTATAAAAAAGGTTGAAAATCAACAAATTATTGAAATCATTAACTTTAACAATGCCTCCAGAATGTTATACAAGGCTGCCAAACATTTATTCATCAAGAGACATGTAATTGGAGGCCAGTTGTGGAAATGCATAGGCTTGTCCTCTGTGTGTATAGGTTCATAATTAATTTGCACATATTTGCCATTATATGTCATGGCTACCTACTTGAAGCCCTGAAGTTCACAGAATTCACTCTGCTCATAAGATTATCTTCCCAGAGTCTACTTTCCTCCCTTTTTTGGGGAGAAAAACCTCCTTCAAATGCAACTATTTTCAATTTTTTCCTCCAAAATTTGCCACTCATAAACATAAACTATAATTTGTATATTAAATTCTCACTTACCATCTTCTTAAAACCTTGATATGTTAAAACTTACATATTCCTAAACCCATGATACACCATAAAAATGCCCATTTTTCGCAAACATGCAGCAATCAAACTCAAGTAGAAAAAATAGTGGGACCATAAAATTATAATCATCCTTCGAAATGAATCCACGAAAATCGCCGTAAACTAGGAAAAAGGTCATTCCTTTCACAAAATCCCTAGTTCTAAAACCAACCATAAATCCAAGATTAGCACTCCAAACATCAATCCAGAGGGAAAAATCCACATGAACAATGTCATTTTTTCTTAGTTCACAGGGAACCAACCTCATAAACCCTCCCAAAAGAAGAAATACAAAAAATTCTATTTTTTTCTCATACTTAAATAGAGGTCGATAAAGAAACAGCGTGAAGTCGATACCTTGGAGTAGGTGAGTATGTGATTGTAGTCGTGGCAGAGGCAATGGGGAGGTGGACGAGATTGCAGAAGATGTTGCCCCGAGAGTCATGGTGCCACCGGTCGGGATCGGGGTCGCAGTCCTTCACCTTAGCCACCTTCTCCTAGCATTACTTTCGACCGATCTCAGCCACCCCTACCATAGAGCTTTGAGATTGAGATGAAGGGAAGCATTGGGTTTGAAACCCTAGCCTCGAGGAAGAAGGCACGCGAAGGTTCAAGTAGAATGGTTGATGAATCGAAGGGGAAAAGCCTTTTAGTTTTTTTCTAGTCCCTGCCCATGGAATAGAAAAAGTGGGAATAGCCAATTCCATGAGATATCATGGAATTGGTATTCTAGGAATTGGATGGGTTGACCGGAATACGAATTCCCGGGGCCCACCAAAAATTATAGCCCTATTTGGGGGAATAACAAGGAATAAAGCCCTATTCTAGCCTAGAATAAGGCATCCAAACACTACCGTAGGGAACAAAACTTTCTGAGATTTGTGTGCTAGCAAAATCCTTATCCGGCACATATCCATAAAAACACTTTCTTTTTTAAAAATATTTTTAGACCATATTTATGTATAATATATAAAAATATACATTATTTATCTATGCATACATAATTTTTTTTGAAAAATATATTTATATAATAATTATATACGATATATGAAAACATGCCATATTTTTATATGCTAGAAATATATTTATACCATATTTATATATAATATACAAAAACTTGAAATGTTTATGTATGCTATATGTGTATATATATATATATATATATATATATATATATATATATATATATATATATATATATATATATATATATATATATATATATATATGTATATATATATTCTGATAATATATATTAAAATGGGGGCTTCTATGTTGGCAGAACTTCAATCCATCATGCGTTGATGAAAATGCTTTCTTCTTTAAAAATATGTTTGTACCATATTTATATATGATAGATTAAAATATATAATATTTATACATGCCATATCTACCGTGCATATATCAAAAAAGTTTTCTTCTTTGAAAACACATTTATACGATATTTATATATGGTAAATGAAATGTGTTATATTTTTGCATGCTAGGAATGCATTTATACCATATTTGTATATAGTATTTGAAAACATGTAATGTAATGTAAGGGGAAAAGAGCCTTGTTCTGACTAGTCTTCTTGGAGTGCTACCTCCTTACTGAGACTTTGATGGCCGATAGAACCTTCTTCTTCAAGTTGCCGGGACACTCCAAGAGACTAAGAAGAACACCAAAGGAAAAGAAGTGGAGGAATTGGAAGATGAGACTGGAAACTCTTTCTTGTTCTCTCTTCCTAAATCCAAATAAAAGAACTAGAAAGCTTACATTCAAGATCCTTTCTCTCAAACCACAATCCTTTTTCCCTTAGCTAGAAAATTTTTTTCAACTTAGATTAGCCTTACACACCCACCAGCAAACCCTTTTAAGAAGAGGCATCCAAGTGGTTAAGAGAGGCTAGGGAGTTGGGGTGTTAGGAAGAGATAAAGAGAAGTGGTTGAGTAGTTTTGATTCAGAATAAAAACCACCTCAAATTTGAATTCAAATTCAAATTCAACTAATTGAATTTAAATTTAAATTCAAATCTAAATTAAATTTCAAATCCAAAATCCAAAATTTAAGTTGAAACCTACATGGTGCATAGGGCATGGGCATGGGTGAGATTCAATCTAATTGGACTCGACTCGAGCTAAAACCAAATCATATTTGGTTAGATCCAAAGAGATGAGTGAACCTAATCAAATTAGGAATCCAATCTCATTAGCTAAATTCTAATCCAATTAGGAATTGAGCCTAATACCTGATAAAATCAGGAATCAAACCTTCTCAGCGATCAGGCTATCTTATAATCCAATTGGGTCAGCCTAATTGAATTCAATATAATCAGACTCGAACTAAATCTCATTGCTCAATCAAGTTGAGCTAATCAGCAATCCAATTACTAATTATTCCTTCTAAAATTTATCAACTTTTAGTGAATAATTGATGAGTCGACTCATAGAAAATACTAATGAGTCGACTCACCGAAGTATCGACTCAAGGTCAATAATTAATCATATTGATAATTAAACCCCGAAACGATTCACAATCGTTGATTAGCCAACATATCAGGTAGGAACATCCATTATGTATAATTCCATAGGTTCAAATACTAAGCTCGTAGCACAGGAATAACTTCTTTACTAATCAAACTGACCATCTAGCAATAGTATCTGACATCTGGATAGGTTGAATTATTGCAAATCAATATTCAAGAGCCTCTGGCATATGGTTACCATATAATTCATCCTTTTGACCCTTTATGCTCGGGATGATTTCAGGGTTTAACTACCAACCTTTAATTAGTACATCCACATAGTGTCTCAACTTTATAAATCTGTGACTTCTCATAAGGATTATCCTGTTCAAGGTTTTACTAAATTGAAACACAGCGAGATATTTTTTTCAAACCTTTTGGAGCGGTCAATTCCATTTTGACTCACATACCGACTTCACAAGTACTTGACTGCACTTAGAAATCTTCTGACATTGGATTAGAAATTCAGGTAGTCTGACACTAATATATAGTGAGTTGCTTGCAAATTATCGTAGTGATCTTAGATCTGAGGGACACTTATATCCATATCCTTCGCGAGCAATCCTTACTATACCAGTATCTCCACACTCTTTAGTTAAGAGGATGACCAACTTATATATTACACAATTACCTATACTTAATAAACATTTATTGTTATTTTATAACAACGTATCTGTTGTACCATGATGGCTCACCCTCTATCAGAATCAGCCCAATTTTGAGGTCTGACCCGGCTCGCCATCCTCCGCCAGAGGTTCGACCCACTGGAGCTGAGGTCCGACGACCCTCTCCTGCCGGGATCCGGCCCGCCGTCCTCTACCAGAGGTCCGACCCACTGGAGTTGAGGTCCAAACGACCCTCTCCTGCTGGGGTCCGGCCCGCCATCCTCCGCCAGAGGTCCGACCCACTAGAGTTAAGGTCCAAACGACCCTCTCTTGCTGGGTCCAGCCAGTCGCCCTCTCTTAAGGGTTCAGCCTTTGATCTGACCGACCGACTGCCTCATGACCGACATCCGACAGGCAAGCCTTGGCATCCAGGATATTCCAGAAGCACCTTTCTATTACGGCAGGATTCTGCTATCCCAACGGCCCTGCTCCACTACTTTCACGGTGTCACCATATCTGCGTGCCACGTGGCCACTCTCCAGATTCTCCTAGGGGCAGATTGGTCTTTCCCAGCCTCTCCCCTAACTGATTTTGGACTGTTCCGCGCCTATATAAGGTACATGGGGGACCCTGTTCGAAGGTAGGAGAACTCTTCCCTCTCCATACGCTGTTGTTCCTTTGATTCCTTCATTCTGTTGCCTTCAACCTCCTGCTAACTTAAGCATCGGAGGGTCCCCCGCCGGAACACCACCGGCGTCATTGGAGACTTTTCTACAGGTTCGCCTGGGAGAGGAGCGCTCCAGCCCACCCAGCCATCCCGGTTCTCGATCTAGGAGTTAACGTAGCAATAGATTGGCGCTAGAAGAAGGTGCCTTTCTTCTAAAAGGAGGAATCCATCATCCCAGTGAGAAAATGGCTAAGGGAAGAGCTCCAAATGCCACAGCCAGGAGAGATACCTCTCCTTCCAGGTATGAGGAGCCTCTCCGAGAAAATGATTTCACTGCTACCACCCCTACTACTACAGAGCCCACCATTACTTTGGGGTTGCAGCAATTCCAAACCTTGGTGAACCGCATCGAGACACTTACCGCTGCGGTTCAGCGGTTCCAGGAAGCAACCGACAGCCGGCAGCAACAACCAGCTACTTCTCACTCCAACCCTCTGACTATTGCTGCGGGAGGTCGACGGCCAGAGATCCCTCAGCATGGTTCCCGCACCGCCACAGAGCCCCGAAGGTCCTTGGGTGATCGCACCGATGGCAAAAGGGCGAGGTCTGCCTCGCCTTCCTATGCCGAGTCCATCCCCTTCGACGATTGGCCTGCCGTTGAACCTCCGAAGGACTACAGTAGCAAGATTATGCGCATGGAGGAGTGCATTGATGAAATCGCTCTCTAGCAGAAGGCCAAAGGGGGACAGGTATACGACTCCCATCCCCCATTCTCAGAGAAAATTCTGGCGGAGACGATCCCCTGCCATTTCAAGATCCCACAGGTGGACCCCTACGATGGTACCACCGACCCGATGGACCATCTGGGCACGTACAAGGCCCACATGATGGTCCAAGGCGCATCCGACGCCCTCCATAGCATCGCCTTCCCCGCGACCCTCAAGAAGACCGCCCGGATGTGGTTCTCCGCCATACGGCCAGGTACGATCTACTCCTTCTCCCAACTCGAATTTCTTTTTCTTTCCCATTTCAGAACTTGCAGTCGGACCCCGAGGACTACCGACTGCCTCTTCCTCGTGTTCCAAAAGGAGGGAGAGACCCTTCGGGACTTCATGGCCCATTTCAACTCATCGGCCATGGAAGTCCCGGACTTAAACGAAGCTGTAGCGATGTCAGCCTTCAAGCGAGGGCTCCGCTCGTCTAGGCTAACCTTTTCCCTGGACAAGAAGCATCCGACAAGCTATAGTGAGTTGCTGGCTAGAGCGCATAAGTATGCCCTGGCGGAAGAACAAGCTGCCGACCGACGTCAAGCTGAAGGAAGGCCGGCCCCGAAGAAGCGGAGCGACAAAGCTCCCGAAGTCCGACCTTCGAATGACAGTCGGCGATCGGCCCAACGCCGAAGTCCAAAGCCCAGGGACTTTTCCCGAAGGTTCGAGACTTATGCGCCTCTGTCCTTGCCAAGAGTGAAGATCCTGATGGAGATCGAGAGCGAGACCTTTCTGCAAAGGCCTCGGCCAATGAGGGGCCCTCCTGCCCTAAGAAACAAGGATAAGTTCTGTCGCTTCCATAGAGACCATGGGCACAGTACCGAGGAGTGCCTGCAGCTAAAGGACACCATCGAAGACCTCATCCGGAGGGGATATATGCGCAAGTATGTCCGACCCTATCAAGACTGGGCAGAAGCATCAAACGCCAGAAACCCTCCGAAGGAGGTGGAGCTCCCCAATCAAAGACCAACTGATGGGGGCGTCGGCATGCTGCACCGGCGGTCTGGGGGAAGCCAGGAGGGCGGGGCGGATATTGCCAAAAGGTCCCGAGGCTCCAATGCCATTACCTTCTCTGATGAAGATCTCCTGAAAAATCATGTCTTTGAGAATGATCCTGTAGTCGTGTTGGCTGTCATTACTAATTACGATGTAAGGAGAATACTTGTTGATAATGGAAGCTCGACAGAGGTATTACTGTATGATGCTTTTATAAGAATGAACTTGTCCAGATCTATGCTGCTGGAGTCCCCCGCGCCACTGACAGGCTTCAGGGGCAACTCCGTTGGAGTGGAAGGTGAAATAGTTCTCCTAGTGACAATTGGGACGGAGCCTCTCCAGAAAACCCTCCTCATCAACTTTGTGGTCGTACGGACGACCTCGCCTTACAATGCTATTCTAGGCCAACCGGCCCTCAATAAATTCAGAGCTATTATTTCTACTTACCATATGTTGGCCAAGTTCCCAACTAGGAACGGGATCAAAGTGATGAGGGGAGATCGTGGATGGCCAGGCAGTGTTTGACTATTTTGGATCAACAATCAGAAGGCCATTCCGCCGTGGAGCAATTTGACCCAAGGGCTAAAGCCGACGGCCTCGGTCAGCCAGGGGAGAAGATTCTGTTTGTCCCGCTCCGAGAGGATGATCCTACTAAAGTCCTTCAGATTGGAGGCTCTCTTAGTGAAGACCTTAAGACGGAGCTGATCAACTTTCTAAGGAGAAACGCTGACGTCTTTGCCTGGTCGGCGTCGGACATGCATGGGATACCGTTGGAGGTTATCACTCACCAACTCAAGGTCGATCCAACCTACCGACCTATCCGACAGAAGAAGAGAAGCTTTGCTGCCGAAAGACAGAAAGCTATTAATGAGGAAGTACAGAAGCTCCGTGATGTTGGCTTCGTCAGGGAGGTCCATTACCCTGAATGACTGGCGAATGTGGTCATGGTGAAGAAGTCCAACGGAAAATGGAGGATCTGTGTGGACTACACCGACCTCAACAAGGCATGTCCAAATGACAGCTTCCCAGTATCCAAAATTGATCAGCTAGTGGATGCCACGGCTGGCCTCCAGCTTCTTAGCTTTATGGACGCCTTTTCCGGGTACAACCAGATAAAGATGCATTCGGAAGAAGAGGAGAAGACCGCTTTTGTCACTGACAAAGGCCTGTACTGTTATCGGATGATGCCTTTCGGCTTGAAGAACGCCGGTGCCACCTTTCAAAGGCTGATCAACCAGGTGTTTGAAGGATAGCTGGGGAGAAACATGGAGGCTTACATGGACGACATGATAATGAAGAGTCTTCTTAAGGCCGACCACATCAAGGACCTGCAAGAATCCTCTGATGCACTCAGGCGCCATCGGATGAAGCTAAACCCCACGAAATGCACTTTTGGGGTAACCTCTGGTAAATTTCTTTGTTTTCTAGTTACACAGAGGGGAATCGAAGTGAATCCTAGCAAGATAAAAGCCATCACGGAGATGGCGCATCCGACCAACAAAAAGCAGGTTCAAGAACTCACCGGTCAAATCGCCTCTCTCAGTTGTTTTATCTCCCGGTCTGCTGAGAAGTCCTTGCCATTCTTCAAGACCCTTCACCTGTTGGAGGGATTTGTTTGGACTGATGAATGTCGGTCGGCTTTTGAAGCATTGAAGGAGTACTTGAAGAACCCTCCGCTGCTGGCCAAACCGATGGAGGGGGAGCCCTTATATCTTTACCTTTCAGCGTCGGACGAAGTAATTTGCACCGTCCTTGTGCGAGTCGGAGAGGACGGACAGCAAAAGCCTATCTATTATATCAGCAAAGTCCTCCATGACGCCGAAAAGAGGTACCCCAAGATGCAAAAACTAATATACTCCCTGGTCACATCGACTAAGCGGCTCCTGCCATATTTCCAAGTACATCCGATCGTGGTGCTGACCGACCAACCTCTCAAGGCGATCCTTCGGAGTCCGGACATATCCGGTCAGCTTGCCAAGTGGGCCGTCAAGTTAGGAGAGTTCGACATCTCCTTCCAGCCGTAATCTGCCTTGAAGGCCCAGGTAATTGCTGACTTCATTACAGAGTGTACGTGGAAGCAGGAGATGCCTCCTCGGATGGCCAAAATACCCGAAGCGGATGCTGTTTACGAAGCAGGATCAGCCTGGACTCTCCATGTGGACAGAGCGTCTAACCTTTCAGGCTATGGGGCCGGGCTAATTCTAGCCGAGCCGGACGGGGATAACCTGGAGTATGCTTTACACTTCTTATTTCAGGTGTCAAATAATCAAGCGAAGTACGAAGCCCTCCTTGCAGGGCTGCGGATCGCCCACGAGCTGGGCATTAGCCAACTTAGAGTTTTCTCCGACTCCCAGCTGGTGGTCAACCAAGTGAAGGAGGAATTTGAGGCTAGGGATCCGACCCTGGCTAAATATTTAAACTAGGTACGAAGCCTTATCTCTCGGTTCGAATTTTTCGAAATCCTTCACATACCTCGTCTGCAGAACTCTCGGACGAATACTCTCTCAAGGCTGGCCATGGCTGCCGGCGGGACTCCAATCGAACCTTTGTAAAGTATTTGCGGCATCCTAGCATTGTCGAAGAGCCGATGGAGATCCATCAGGAGGAACTTGAAGCTTCTTGGATGGATTCGATCCTTACTTTCTTGGCCAAAGGAACCCTTCCTCAAGATCCGACGGAGGCCAAACGGATACGCTTGACAGTCTCCAAGTACGTCATCCTTGATGGCATCCTGTATAATCGGTCATTCTCACAGCCGCTGTTGAAGTGTTTGGTGCCGGCGAACGCAGACTACGCCCTCAGAGAAGTCCACGAAGGCATTTGTGGCGACCACTTAGGAGGGAGATCCCTGGCTTACAAGATCATCCGGCAGGGATATTACTGGCCCAGTATTCAGAAGGATGCATCGGACTTCATCCGAAGGTGCGATGCATGCCAGAGGTACTCCGTCATTCAAAGGAGGCCCAGCGAGCTAACTCCGATCACTGCCCCATGGTCGTTCGCGTAGTGGGGGATGGATATCCTGGGACCCTTCCCCCCGGCTTCCGGGCAACGAAAATTTTTACTTTTGGCTATCGACTATTTCACCAAGTGGGTGGAAGCCGAACCACTAGCACAGATAACGGAGGCTAAGGTAGAGAACTTCGTCCGGAACAATATTATCTTTCGATTCGGCATCCCCGGGTCATCATTATTGATAATGGGAGACAGTTTGACAATTCTAAATTTCAAGATTTCTGTCAGCAATATCAAGTCTCTCACCGACTTACCTCGGTCGGTCATCCACAGTGCAATGGAGAGGCTGAAGTCACCAACAGAACAATTTTGTATGGGCTGAAGACACGGCTCAATGAAGCAAAGGGACTTTGGACGGAAGAACTCCATTCTGTGTTATGGGCGTATCGGACGACCGCCAGATCGTCGACCGGCGAAACTCTATTCAACCTCACTTACGGAAGTGAAGCTGTCATCCCTATTGAAACTTCTCTCCAATCCCTCTGGATCGACCACTATACTGAGCCAGCCAACTCAGAGCAATGAAGGGCTGACCTGGACTTACTTGAGGAAACAAGATTTCGGGCAAGCATGAAGATGGCGGTATGCCACCAAAAGATGGCAAAGTATTACAACTCGCGAGTCAAGGCGCGAGCTTTTTGAGTCGGCGATTCGATCTTGCGGAGGGCCGAAATCTCGAGGCTGACAGAGCAAGGCAAGCTTTCCCCAAATTGGGAAGGACCATATCGGGTCTCCGAAGTGGTTCGAGCCGGCACTTATTGGCTGGAGTTTTTGGACGAACGGCAGTTGGCGCATCCATGGAATGTAGACAATCTCCGTAAATATTATCAATGAAGTTCACATTTCTTCTACGAACCACTTCCGAAAGTCCGACTCCGGTCGGCAAAGGCTCTAGGGCAGCCCACATCCGAAAGTCCGACTCCGGTCGGCAAAAGCTCTAAGGCAGCCCACTTCCGAAAGTCCGACTCCGGTCGGCAAAGGCTCTAAGGCAGCCCACTTCTGAAAGTCCGACTCCGGTCGGCAAAGGCTCTAGGGTAGCCCACTTCAGAAAGTCCGACTTCGGTCGGCAAAAGCTCTAGGACAGCCCACTTCCGAAAGTTCGACTCCGGTCGGCAAAGCCTCTAGGGTAGCCAATCCGGAAAGCCGACGGACCAACACTTAGGATAAATTTCCTAAGCTGGTTGCTTCGGCCTGAGCTGACTTCCGATCGCTGCCCCAACTGCTTCAGCATCCGGAAAGCTGACGGACCAACACTTTGGATGGATTTCCTAAGCTAGTTGCTCCGACCTGAGCTGACATCCGATCGCTGCCCCAACTACTTCAGGGTCCGGAAAGCCAACGGACTAACACTTAGGATAAATTTTCTAAGCTGGTTGCTCTGGCCTGAGTTGACATCCGATCGGTGCCTCAACCGTCCTAATCTATTCTCGGCCCGAAAGGCCGACGGACTAGTGCTAAGAATGGAAATCCTAAGGATCTAATTCGGCTTGGGTTCCTACTTAGCACTTACCCAAAAGGTCCGACCACTCGCTCTAATTTGCCGACTGGCCCATACTTAGCAAAATTTCAGAAAGCAAAGCAGAGAACAGTATAAAAAGAAGGCAAGATAGCGAGGAAAAAGTTTTTTTCATTAACTCAAAAGGACTTTTACATAGGCTGAAGGTCAGACCTTTACAACCACCTAGGCCTGACCTTCGGAGGGTACAATAGCAGCCACTTCGGCCCCTTCGGCTGCCTCAGCCTTGGCACTAGCTGGGACGTCTGCTCCAACTACCTCCGCAACGATTCTCGCTGGGACTGCAGCTGCTTCGGTAGTCGGGTCCGTCCCTTCAGAAGTTCCTGCCTCTGCTGGCTTCGGCAGCTGAAGGAAGGTGAGGTCGAGATCTGGGAAGGTGGCGCTAACCTTCCTCAGGCACTCGTCATACCCATAGTCGAAGCCGACCGTCCCGGCTTCGTTCATTTCCTCCTCGAAGTCCTTGGAGGCCTTGTATTCCGCGATGGCCTTTGCACCGGTCGTCTTCAGCAAGTCTTGGGCTGACTTCAGCAGGCCCTTGTACCTTTTCGCCGAAGTCTGGTACCCCTTCGCGCGGACGTCGAGATCGACCAGGCGACCTTCCTCAACCTTCAGCCGACGTGCCAGGGATTTGATCTTTTTCTTCTTCCCCTTCAGCCTGGCCTCCTGATCAGCTTTTTGGGCGAGCAGGTCCTTCACCTTCTTCTTTTCGGCCTCCAGCTCGGCCCGTAGGGGGGACACCTCGACTGCTGCGGCCTTCAGGCCGAGTGCCTCTTCCCTGGAGGTCGTCAGCACCGCCCAGGCGGTGTCCCTCGCCAGCTCGACCGCCTCGACCCTCTGGGTTAGCTGCTCTTTTGTATGTAGCAGCTCACCCAGCCCTTGGTCCATCAGAAGGCTGTCCCTGACGAGCTACCGACAAACAAATACAGCTAAGAAATTTGCAGTGTAAAACTTAAGGTGAAAGCAGGAATAGAAAAGCTTACCCCCAAGAGATGGCGGAGTAAATTGTTGGCCGCCTCGCTCACAGACCGCCCGTCAGTATCGGGGATGGCCCGTTGAAGCTGCTCCCTTACCTCCTCAGCCGCGCGCCACAGCACGCGCTTTTCTTCCTCCCCGAGGGCCCAGGTGGCCCTCTCGCCTGCAGTCGACGGCCCTTCGCCCGTAGGGGCTCTCTGGGTCTTCGGGAAGACCATCGTGGTCATCTCTGACGGCGGAGGCGCATGAGTCGCCACCATCCCTGCCGACGGGAAGTGCCTCCCTTTTGCTTGGGCGACCGGCTGTCCCGCTGAAGATGACCACTCGAACGCAATCATCTTTTGTTGTTCAGTCAGGGGCATGTCGTCCCCTAGGTCGATCAACACCACCAGAATGGACGACTTCGTCGTCCGTTGCTTCTTCGGCCTTTCGGGAGCTGGTTCTGTCGCCCATTTCCTCGGTTCTTGCTGCGCATGCTCCATGATCCGGACCGCTCTCCTCTGCACAGACCGTGCTGAGAGAACAGCCTTATCCGGCTTCATTTTTCCACCTGTCAACAATAAAAGCAGAGTTAGCAACAGTCGCCAAGCTGACAAGGAGTAAAGAAGAAAAGGAGGGTAACAAATCTCTCCCTACACAACTCTCGTCCTACCTAGCATCGGCTGTCGGCTGAGTCCGGCCCGGTGGAGGCTGTCCTCAAATAGCAGAAAAGTAATGGATTTTGGATCTTCGCCGTCCAACCTGTGGAAGTCGGCCTCGTCGGCCCTCGAGACCTTCCTCCCATGCAAGGCATCCGGCCTTGGCCCCCTCCAAGCTGCCTCGAAGCCCCACGACTTCAGGCTATCTATGAAGAAGAACCTGGACTTCCATCCATGAATAGCAGATGGAAGCCCCCCAGGATCTTCCGGTTAGGACGGGGACTGAACATCCACCATTACTGACTCCGAAAGTCCTGCTTCAATAGAAAGAAATTTGAAAAAAGGGATACCCTAGGTTCTATGTCGGCCTCTTGATACAGGACCACGAAGCCGCACAGCACTCTAATGCTATTCGACGTTAGCTGGGAGGGCGTGATCCTAAAGGTAACGAAGACCTGGACGAAGAAGTTATGGATCGGGAACCGAAGACTGGCCTTCAAGTGGTCTTCGTACATGGGAAGGGCTCCTAGGTTCAAGGGCCCGTTTATCTTACCCTCTCGGCTAGGGATGGTCAGGTGTAAGGTGGACGGTATATTGTATATGGTCCTGAGGGTCTCGACCCTCTCTCGGGTCATGGTCGACGGGATATCAAACGGGCCAGGCTCCCTATGGCTACGATCTACGGCCATCCTAAGATTGGTTACAGAGGAAGAAGAAGATGGGGGAAGACGAGGACGGGACTAACCTGATTTCTGGATCTCTAAAGAAGCCTAAGAGCAGCGCGGAGGGGGGGGGGGGGGGGGAGGAGGCGATTCTCTCTTCTCTTCCAATGCAAATGCAGCAACAAGTGCCTTATGGACGATCCCCCCTCCTTTTATAGGCATCCGGGGGCCGTGTCCCAACGCACCCCCACGTGCCGAGCTCCGACGGCCATCGCTTCGATTCTCGGATTTGACGGGAATCCGAGGGGATGCGCCGTATCGCATCTGGCCACGACCCGTGTGATGGGCGAAGCAACGGTGGATGGTCTACTTCGGCAGGTGCACCCACCACTCTGATGGTGCCACGTGTATCACGTCGCTTCAAGAATCCGGATGGACAGCCACTACGTGCCTTACCAGCTATATCTGCTCTTTCAGACCTCACCAACTAGGTGCTGACACCTGTCCCGGGGTAAAGATCGGGGCGGGAGGCGGATGGACGTGACGAATCGGATTCGTCATCATTTGAAAGGTTGGTGCATTTAATGCCATTTAATGCCCTCACTCTTCGAGTCTGCGGACTCGCTCGAAGCATAAGGGCAAGGGGGACAACTGTTGTACCATGACGGCTCACCCTCTATCAGAAACGGTCCAATTTTGCGGTCTGACCCGGCTCGTCGTCCTCCGCCAGAGGTCTGACCCACTGGAGCTGAGGTCTGAACGACCCTCTCCTGCTAGGGTCCGGCCCGCCGTCCTCCGCCAGAGGTCCGACCCACTGGAGTTGAGGTCCGAACGATCCTCTCCTGCTGGGGTCCGGCCCGCTGTCCTCCGCTAGAGGTCCGACCCACTGGAGTTGAGGTCCGAACGACCCACTCCTGCTGGGGTCCGGCCCGTCGCCCTTTCTTGGGGGTTCGGCCTTTAATCTGACCGACCGACTGCCTCACGGCCGACTTCCGACGGGCAAGCCTTGGCATCCACGGTATTTCAGAAGCACCTTTCTGTTACGGCGGGATTCTGCTATCCCAACGGCCCTGCTCCACTACTTCCACGGTGTCGCCATATCTGCGCGCCACGTGGCCACTCTCCAGATTCTCCTAGGGGCATATCGGTCTTTCCCAGCCTCTCCCCTAATCGATTTTGGACTGTTCCGTGCTTATATAAGGTACCTGGGGGATCCCGTTCGAAGGTAGGAGAACTCTTTCCTTTGTTGTTCCTTTGATTCCTCCATTCTGTTGCCTTCAACCTTCTGCTAACTTAAGCATCAGGGGTCCCCCGCCGGAACACCAGCGACGTCATTGGGGACTTTTCTGCAGGTTCGCCCGAGAGAGGAGCACTCCAGCCCACCCAGCCGTCCCGGTTCTCGGTCCAAGAGTTGATGCAGCAACAGTATCATTTGGTCACTACAAGTTTAAAAACCATACGATAAATCATCTTTTATCATATCAAAAGTAGTTCTAAGAATTTCACCATAAAAGAGTTCATTACAAGAAGATGCAATGTGATAAACTGTAAAATAATATTTATTACTAATAATTTTTATATATTTATAAAGAGTATAACCATGATGATTAGCATTAAGATACATTTTCCAATAACTATCGTTTTAAACTATTCTGTTGATTGGGGGGTTTAATTTGATTTTTTAATCATATTATAATTAAAT